>LR990499.1:6442238-7897238 GCA_905147785.2 Thyatira batis
ACCCCAGTATATAACACAGTACATAACCCCAGTATATAACACAATACATAACCCCAGTATATAACACAGTACATAACCCCAGTATATAACACAGTACATAACCCCAGTATATAACACAGTACATAACCCCAGTATATAACACAGTACATACATAAACCCAGTATATAACACAATACATAACCCCAGTATATAACACAGTACATAAACCCAGTATATAACAGTACATAACCCCAGTATATAACACAATACATAACCCCAGTATATAACACAGTACATAACCCCAGTATATAACACAGTACATAACCCCAGTATATAACACAGTACATAACCCCAGTATTTAACAGTACATAACCCCAGTATATAACACAGTACATAACCCCAGTATATAACACAGTACATACATAAACCCAGTATATAACACAATACATAACCCCAGTATATAACACAGTACATAACCCCAGTATATAACACAATACATAACCCCAGTATATAACACAGTACATACATAAACCCAGTATATAACACAGTACATAACCCCAGTATATAACAGTACATAACCCCAGTATATAACACAATACATAACCCCAGTATATAACACAGTACATAACCCCAGTATATAACAGTACATAACCCCAGTATATAACACAATACATAACCTCAGTATATAACACAGTACATAACCCCAGTATATAACACAATACATAACCCCAGTATATAACACAGTACATAACCCCAGTATATAACACAGTACATAACCCCAGTATATAACACAGTACATAACCCCAGTATATAACACAGTACATAACCCCAGCATATAACACAGTACATACATAAACCCAGTATATAACACAATACATAACCCCAGTATATAACACAGTACATAAACCCAGTATATAACAGTACATAACCCCAGTATATAACACAGTACATAACCCCAGTATATAACAGTACATAACCCCAGTATATAACACAGTACATAACCCCAGTATATAACACGGTACATAACCCCAGTATATAACACAGTACATAATCCCAGTATATAACACAGTACATAATCCCAGTATATAACAGTACATAACCCCAGTATATAACACAGTACATAACCCCATTATATAACACAGTACATACATAAACCCAGTATATAACACAATACATAACCCCATTATATAACAAAGTACATAACCCCAGTATATAACACAGTACATAACCCCAGTATATAACACAGTACATAACCCCAGTATATAACACAATACATAACCCCAGTATATAACACAGTACATACATAAACCCAGTATATAACAGTACATAACCCCAGTATAGTACATAACCCCAGTATATAACACAGTACATAACCCCAGTATATAACACAGTACATAACCCCAGTATATAACACAGTACATAACCCCAGTATATAACACAGTACATAATCCCAGTATATAACACAGTACATAATCCCAGTATATAACAGTACATAACCCCAGTATATAACACAGTACATAACCCCATTATATAACACAGTACATACATAAACCCAGTATATAACACAATACATAACCCCATTATATAACAAAGTACATACATAAACCCAGTATATAACACAATACATAACCCCAGTATATAACACAAAACATAACCCCAGTATATAACACAGTACATAACCCCAGTATATAACACAGTACATAACCCCAGTATATAACACAATACATAACCCCAGTATATAACACAGTACATACATAACCCCAGTATATAACACAGTACATAACCCCAGTATATAACACAGTACATAACCCCAGCATATAACACAGTACATACATAAACCCAGTATATAACACAATACATAACCCCAGTATATAACACAGTACATAACCCCAGTATATAACACAGTACATACATAAACCCAGTATATAACACAATACATAACCCCAGTATATAACAGTACATAACCCCAGTATATAACACAATACATAACCCCAGTATATAACACAGTACATAACCCCAGTATATAACACAATACATAACCCCAGTATATAACACAGTACATAACCCCAGTATATAACAGTACATAACCCCAGTATATAACACAATACATAACCCCAGTATATAACACAGTACATAACCCCAGTATATAACACAGTACATAACCCCAGTATATAACACAGTACATAACCCCAGTATATAACAGTACATAACCCCAGTATACAACACAGTACATAACCCCAGTATATAACACAGTACATACATAAACCCAGTATATAACACAATACATAACCCCAGTATATAACACAGTACATAACCCCAGTATATAACACAGTACATACATAAACCCAGTATATAACACAATACATAACCCCAGTATATAACAGTACATAACCCCAGTATATAACACAATACATAACCCCAGTATATAACACAGTACATAACCCCAGTATATAACACAATACATAACCCCAGTATATAACACAGTACATAACCCCAGTATATAACAGTACATAACCCCAGTATATAACACAATACATAACCCCAGTATATAACACAGTACATAACCCCAGTATATAACACAGTACATAACCCCAGTATATAACACAGTACATAACCCCAGTATATAACAGTACATAACCCCAGTATACAACACAGTACATAACCCCAGTATATAACACAGTACATACATAAACCCAGTATTTAACACAATACATAACCCCAGTATATAACACAGTACATAACCCCAGTATATAACACAATACATAACCCCAGTATATAACACAGTACATACATAAACCCAGTATATAACACAGTACATAACCCCAGTATATAACAGTACATAACCCCAGTATATAACACAATACATAACCCCAGTATATAACACAGTACATAACCCCAGTATATAACAGTACATAACCCCAGTATATAACACAATACATAACCTCAGTATATAACACAGTACATAACCCCAGTATATAACACAATACATAACCCCAGTATATAACACAGTACATAACCCCAGTATATAACACAGTACATAACCCCAGTATATAACACAGTACATAACCCCATTATATAACACAGTACATAAACCCAGTATATAACAGTACATAACCCCAGTATATAACACAATACATAACCCCAGTATATAACACAGTACATAACCCCAGTATATAACACAATACATAACCCCAGTATATAACACAGTACATAACCCCAGTATATAACACAGTACATAACCCCAGTATATAACACAGTACATAACCCCAGTATATAACACAGTACATAATCCCAGTATATAACACAGTACATAATCCCAGTATATAACAGTACATAACCCCAGTATATAACACAGTACATAACCCCATTATATAACACAGTACATACATAAACCCAGTATATAACACAATACATAACCCCATTATATAACAAAGTACATACATAAACCCAGTATATAACACAATACATAACCCCAGTATATAACACAAAACATAACCCCAGTATATAACACAGTACATAACCCCAGTATATAACACAGTACATAACCCCAGTATATAACACAATACATAACCCCAGTATATAACACAGTACATACATAACCCCAGTATATAACACAGTACATAACCCCAGTATATAACACAGTACATAACCCCAGCATATAACACAGTACATACATAAACCCAGTATATAACACAATACATAACCCCAGTATATAACACAGTACATAACCCCAGTATATAACACAGTACATACATAAACCCAGTATATAACACAATACATAACCCCAGTATATAACAGTACATAACCCCAGTATATAACACAATACATAACCCCAGTATATAACACAGTACATAACCCCAGTATATAACACAATACATAACCCCAGTATATAACACAGTACATAACCCCAGTATATAACAGTACATAACCCCAGTATATAACACAATACATAACCCCAGTATATAACACAGTACATAACCCCAGTATATAACACAGTACATAACCCCAGTATATAACACAGTACATAACCCCAGTATATAACAGTACATAACCCCAGTATACAACACAGTACATAACCCCAGTATATAACACAGTACATACATAAACCCAGTATTTAACACAATACATAACCCCAGTATATAACACAGTACATAACCCCAGTATATAACACAATACATAACCCCAGTATATAACACAGTACATACATAAACCCAGTATATAACACAGTACATAACCCCAGTATATAACAGTACATAACCCCAGTATATAACACAATACATAACCCCAGTATATAACACAGTACATAACCCCAGTATATAACAGTACATAACCCCAGTATATAACACAATACATAACCTCAGTATATAACACAGTACATAACCCCAGTATATAACACAATACATAACCCCAGTATATAACACAGTACATAACCCCAGTATATAACACAGTACATAACCCCAGTATATAACACAGTACATAACCCCAGTATATAACACAGTACATAACCCCAGCATATAACACAGTACATACATAAACCCAGTATATAACACAATACATAACCCCAGTATATAACACAGTACATAACCCCAGTATATAACAGTACATAACCCCAGTATATAACACAGTACATAACCCCAGTATATAACAGTACATAACCCCAGTATATAACACAGTACATAACCCCAGTATATAACACAGTACATAACCCCAGTATATAACACAGTACATAATCCCAGTATATAACACAGTACATAATCCCAGTATATAACAGTACATAACCCCAGTATATAACACAGTATATAACCCCATTATATAACACAGTACATACATAAACCCAGTATATAACACAATACATAACCCCATTATATAACAAAGTACATAACCCCAGTATATAACACAGTACATAACCCCAGTATATAACACAGTACATAACCCCAGTATATAACACAATACATAACCCCAGTATATAACACAGTACATACATAAACCCAGTATATAACAGTACATAACCCCAGTATATAACACAGTACATAACCCCAGTATATAACACAGTACATAACCCCAGTATATAACACAATACATAACCCCAGTATATAACACAGTACATAACCCCAGTATATAACACAGTACATAACCCTAGTATATAACACAGTACATAACCCCAGTATATAACACAGTACATAACCCCAGTATATAACACAGTACATACATAAACCCAGTATATAACACAATACATAACCCCAGTATATAACACAGTACATAACCCCAGTATATAACAGTACATAACACCAGTATATAACACAGTACATAACCCCAGTATATAAAACAGTACATAAACCCAGTATATAACAGTACATAACCCCAGTATATAACACAGTACATAACCCCAGTATATAACACAGTACATACATAAACCCAGTATATAACACAATACATAACCCCATTATATAACACAGTACATAAACCCAGTATATAACAGTACATAACCCCAGTATATAACACAATACATAACCCCAGTATATAACACAGTACATAACCCCAGTATATAACACAATACATAACCCCAGTATATAACACAGTACATACATAAACCCAGTATATAACACAGTACATAACCCCAGTATATAACAGTACATAACCCCAGTATATAACACAATACATAACCCCAGTATATAACACAGTACATAACCCCAGTATATAACAGTACATAACCCCAGTATATAACACAACACATAACCCCAGTATATAACACAGTACATAACCCCAGTATATAACACAATACATAACCCCAGTATATAACACAGTACATAACCCCAGTATATAACACAGTACATAACCCCAGTATATAACACAGTACATAACCCCAGTATATAACACAGTACATAACCCCAGTATATAACACAGTACATAACCCCAGTATATAACACAGTACATACATAAACCCAGTATATAACACAATACATAACCCCAGTATATAACACAGTACATAACCCCAGTATATAACAGTACATAACCCCAGTATATAACACAATACATAACCCCAGTATATAACACAGTACATAACCCCAGTATATAACACAATACATAACCCCAGTATATAACACAGTACATAACCCCAGTATATAACACAGTACATAACCCCAGTATATAACAGTACATAACCCCAGTATATAACACAATACATAACCCCAGTATATAACACAGTACATACATAAACCCAGTATATAACACAGTACATAACCCCAGTATATAACAGTACATAACCCCAGTATATAACACAATACATAACCCCAGTATATAACACAGTACATACATAAACCCAGTATATAACACAGTACATAACCCCAGTATATAACACAGTACATAACCCCAGTATATAACACAGTACATAACCCCAGTATATAACAGTACATAACCCCAGTATATAACACAATACATAACCCCAGTATATAACACAGTACATACATAAACCCAGTATATAACACAGTACATAACCCCAGTATATAACACAGTACATAACCCCAGTATATAACACAGTACATACATAAACCCAGTATATACCACAATACATAACCCCATTATATAACACAGTACATAAACCCAGTATATAACAGTACATAACCCCAGTATATAACACAATACATAACCCCAGTATATAACACAGTACATAACCCCAGTATATAACACAATACATAACCCCAGTATATAACACAGTACATACATAAACCCAGTATATAACACAGTACATAACCCCAGTATATAACACAATACATAACCCCAGTATAGGATAGTACCTTACCTAATATACCTGGATTTTCTAGTTTCAGTACAACAAAAAATTACAACTAAAATGACGGTATTGTCGTCATAATAAATAATAATCTAAAATATAAAATAGAAGAACCTACTATGTCCGAGGCTAACTGCTTACTTATAAAAATAAATGATGATGTTGTTATCATTGCTATTTACAGACCACCAAGCTTCCTCACACTTGATAATTTCTTACAATCTTTACATAATATTATATCACAACTTTCATCATATAAAAACATTTTATTAATGGGCGACTTAAATATAAATATAGCAGACCTTAACCAAACAAGTTCAATCTATCTTGACGTTATGTCTTTTTTCGGCATGATTCCTGCATATTACGTACCTACTAGAGGTAATAGCTGTTTGGATCATGTCATCCTAAAAACTAAATATTTCTCGTATACTTTTATCTTAAAGACATCGATTACTGATCATGAACCAATATTTTTCTGTTTAAATATTAAAAATCAGGTACCTATCAAAATAAAATACACTCGTAAAATTAATTTTGAAAGCTTACATGAAGCATGTAAAAATATAGATTTTAGCCCTTTTTATGGAAATGATCACAACATAAATAATGTCATGGACGATTTTATTAAAATTATAAATACATTAATATTAAATAATTCAATTAATATAAAGCTACCTAGAAGTAAAATCACAATAAAGCCATGGATAACATTAGGTCTTTTAAGATGCATAAGAACGAGAGATAAAATGCACTACAAATTAAAAAAGGAACCAAACAACGATATTCTTAATATTTCATACAAACGCTATAGAAATTACTGCAATGATATCATAAAAAAATGTAAAAGAAGTTATGAAAGTAATGAAATTAAAAAAGCTGGCAATGATAATAAAAAAATTTGGAATGCTATAAAAAATATAAATAATTTAAATAAAACTAAAAACTTACCTTTAGATCTCC
This sequence comes from Thyatira batis, assembly GCA_905147785.2. NCBI lineage: Eukaryota > Metazoa > Arthropoda > Insecta > Lepidoptera > Drepanidae > Thyatira > Thyatira batis. The sequence continues at coordinate 6,449,971 of LR990499.1, forward strand.
TAAAACTTGAAAGGACCCCCCTTGAATCAACAAATTCTGTTAACATGTTTTTTGCAACGGTTGGGGAGCAGTTGGCGAGCAAAATATCTAGGCCCCCTGTTCTCCCGCTTAACTTTAAAAATACCCCCAACACTACTGACTCGTTCGTCCTTCTGAATACAAGTGAAGATGAACTCGAAACACTTATACTAAATCTTAAATCAAATTGTGGTCCAGGCTGGGATAACATTTCCCCCAAAGTGCTTAAGCACATTAAAGAATTCATTATTCCTCCACTTACTCATATTTTCAACAGATGCTTATCTGAAGGTGTATTTCCAACTGCACTTAAAAAGTCTATAGTAATACCCATTTTTAAATCTGGTGCAAGAGACATTATATCCAACTATCGCCCCATCTCAATATTACCGTCACTATCAAAGCCTTTGGAAAGAATAATAAATAGTCGACTTATTAAATACCTCGAAGATAAAAAACTTATTTCTGATGCCCAATATGGATTTAGAAAACAAAAATCAACATCTGATGCTGTACATAAGCTCACAGATTTTATAGTACAGAATTTGGACGACAAAAAAAAAATGCCTGACCATATTTATTGATCTTCAAAAAGCTTTCGATACCGTTTCTTCTACTAATCTTATGGGAAAATTAAACAGAATGGGCATAAGAAATGAACAGTTAAAAGTTTTAGAGGATTATCTAGAAAATCGCTCACAGCAGGTTAAGATAGGCGATGTTTTTAGCAATGAAAATACCATCAATTACGGGGTTCCCCAAGGCAGTATCCTGGGCCCCACGTTATTTCTTTGTTATATAAATGAACTCTGTAATCTAAAAATACCAAATTGTGAAATTATTTCTTATGCTGATGATACTACGCTTACTTTCTTTGGTAACACATGGGAGGAGGTATATGAAACTGCGCAACAGGGTTTCAATACGGTTTGTTACTGGTTGGCAATAAATGATCTTACCCTAAACACCAATAAGACGCAATACATTACATTTTCAATTCGAAACTTACCCTTAAAGGACAGTAACTATAAAATAATAGCCCACACTTGTAATCAACGGTCCAAAACTAGTTGTTCATGTCAGTACATAATTAGAACTCAAAAAACTAAATATTTAGGAATCATAATAGATAACAATTTAAATTTTAAAGAACACATTGCAAACATAACACAAAAACTTAGAAAACTAACATTTATTTTTAAAAATTTAAGGCATATTACGAATTGGACGTTGATTAAAACTGTATATCTATCTCTGTGTCAATCTGTGTTGTCGTATTGCATTTCTGTATGGGGTGGCGCAAGTAAAACACACATGCTTGAAATTGAAAGAGCTCAAAGAATGATTCTGAAGGTAGCCCTCATAAAACCTAGACTTTTCCCCACTACAAGCCTATACAGGGAAGCAAAGGTGCTATCAGTAAGGAAACTTTATATTCTTATAACTATATTAAAAAAACACGCTAGTACATATTTACGAACGACCAAAAATCACGACACTAGACGATACCATGAGGTGTGCAAAACTCATACAGTTAAAACAGCTTTTGCACAAAAGTTCTATGACTTTAGATCAGGTAGAATTTACAATCAAATCAATAAAAAACAATTCATATCAAAACTAAATAAAATTGAATGTAGAAATAAAATTACAAACTGGCTTTTAGAAATGGATTATGAAGAGACTGAAAAAATACTGTACTGGGCCTCTTAATAGATAACTTTGATGTAAGATGTCACATTTTTTACTCATCCACACAAACACATATACACACTTACACACCCGCACATACAATACACACACACACACACACACACACACACACACACGCACACACACACACACACACACACACACACACTCACACACTCACATACATACACAACACTCACGCACACACACACACACGCACACACATACACATACATACACAACACTCACGCACACACACACACGCACACACATACATACACATACACATACACAACACTCACGCACACACTAACTGGCGCGCGAACGCGCAAAAAAAAAAAGTAACCTATTTTTTATTTTTATATTCTTTTGTTGACCGACTTTATTAGTTAAATAACAAAAAAAGACGACAATGTCACTAAGTCGGTTTTGTTTCTTTCTTTTTTTCACAAATATATACTTCATGAAACTGTAACCCAATCACACCAAGAGAGGGAGCCAGGAGACTCATAGCACAGGGAAACCTAGTTTGGGCTCCTGTCTTCCACAACTAAATGTACCTACCTGTTAATTTATAAATGTTGTATTTTTTATATGTGGGAGAAAATAAACGATATTATTATTATTTATTATTATAGTATATAACACAGTACATAACCCCAGTATATAACAGTACATAACCCCAGTATATAACACAACACATAACCCCAGTATATAACACAGTACATAACCCCAGTATATAACACAATACATAACCCCAGTATATAACACAGTACATAACCCCAGTATATAACACAGTACATAACCCCAGTATATAACACAGTACATAACCCCAGTATATAACACAGTACATAACCCCAGTATATAACACAGTACATAACCCCAGTATATAACACAGTACATACATAAACCCAGTATATAACACAATACATAACCCCAGTATATAACACAGTACATAACCCCAGTATATAACAGTACATAACCCCAGTATATAACACAGTACATAACCCCAGTATATAACACAGTACATAACCCCAGCATATAACACAGTACATACATAAACCCAGTATATAACACAATACATAACCCCAGTATATAACACAGTACATAACCCCAGTATATAACAGTACATAACCCCAGTATATAACACAGTACATAACCCCAGTATATAACAGTACATAACCCCAGTATATAACACAGTACATAACCCCAGTATATAACACAGTACATAACCCCAGTATATAACACAGTACATAATCCCAGTATATTACACAATACATAACCCCAGTATATAACACAGTACATACATAAACCCAGTATATAACACAGTACATAACCCCAGTATATAACAGTACATAACCCCAGTATATAACACAATACATAACCCCAGTATATAACACAGTACATAACCCCAGTATATAACAGTACATAACCCCAGTATATAACACAACACATAACCCCAGTATATAACACAGTACATAACCCCAGTATATAACACAATACATAACCCCAGTATATAACACAGTACATAACCCCAGTATATAACACAATACATAACCCCAGTATATAACACAGTACATAACCCCAGTATATAACACAATACATAACCCCAGTATATAACACAGTACATACATAAACCCAGTATATAACACAGTACATAACCCCAGTATATAACAGTACATAACCCCAGTATATAACACAATACATAACCCCAGTATATAACACAGTACATAACCCCAGTATATAACAGTACATAACCCCAGTATATAACACAACACATAACCCCAGTATATAACACAGTACATAACCCCAGTATATAACACAATACATAACCCCAGTATATAACACAGTACATAACCCCAGTATATAACAGTACATAACCCCAGTATATAACACAACACATAACCCCAGTATATAACACAGTACATAACCCCAGTATATAACACAATACATAACCCCAGTATATAACACAGTACATAACCCCAGTATATAACAGTACATAACCCCAGTATATAACACAGTACATAACCCCAGTATATAACACAGTACATACATAACCCCAGTATATAACAGTACATAACCCCAGTATATAACACAGTACATAACCCCAGTATATAACACAGTACATAACCCCAGTATATAACACAGTACATAACCCCAGTATATAACACAGTACATACATAAACCCAGTATATAACACAATACATAACCCCAGTATATAACAGTACATAACCCCAGTATATAACACAATACATAACCCCAGTATATAACACAGTACATAACCCCAGTATATAACAGTACATAACCCCAGTATATAACAGTACATAACCCCAGTAAATAACACAACACATAACCCCAGTATATAACACAGTACATAACCCCAGTATATAACACAATACATAACCCCAGTATATAACACAGTACATAACCCCAGTATATAACACAGTACATAACCCCAGTATATAACACAGTACATAACCCCAGTATATAACACAATACATAACCCCAGTATATAACACAGTACATAACCCCAGTATATAACACAGTACATAACCCCAGTATATAACACAGTACATAACCCCAGTATATAACACAGTACATACATAAACCCAGTATATAACACAATACATAACCCCAGTATATAACACAGTACATAAACCCAGTATATAACAGTACATAACCCCAGTATATAACACAATACATAACCCCAGTATATAACACAGTACATAACCCCAGTATATAACACAGTACATAACCCCAGTATATAACACAGTACATAACCCCAGTATTTAACAGTACATAACCCCAGTATATAACACAGTACATAACCCCAGTATATAACACAGTACATACATAAACCCAGTATATAACACAATACATAACCCCAGTATATAACACAGTACATAACCCCAGTATATAACACAATACATAACCCCAGTATATAACACAGTACATACATAAACCCAGTATATAACACAGTACATAACCCCAGTATATAACAGTACATAACCCCAGTATATAACACAATACATAACCCCAGTATATAACACAGTACATAACCCCAGTATATAACAGTACATAACCCCAGTATATAACACAATACATAACCTCAGTATATAACACAGTACATAACCCCAGTATATAACACAATACATAACCCCAGTATATAACACAGTACATAACCCCAGTATATAACACAGTACATAACCCCAGTATATAACACAGTACATAACCCCAGTATATAACACAGTACATAACCCCAGCATATAACACAGTACATACATAAACCCAGTATATAACACAATACATAACCCCAGTATATAACACAGTACATAAACCCAGTATATAACAGTACATAACCCCAGTATATAACACAGTACATAACCCCAGTATATAACAGTACATAACCCCAGTATATAACACAGTACATAACCCCAGTATATAACACGGTACATAACCCCAGTATATAACACAGTACATAATCCCAGTATATAACACAGTACATAATCCCAGTATATAACAGTACATAACCCCAGTATATAACACAGTACATAACCCCATTATATAACACAGTACATACATAAACCCAGTATATAACACAATACATAACCCCATTATATAACAAAGTACATAACCCCAGTATATAACACAGTACATAACCCCAGTATATAACACAGTACATAACCCCAGTATATAACACAATACATAACCCCAGTATATAACACAGTACATACATAAACCCAGTATATAACAGTACATAACCCCAGTATAGTACATAACCCCAGTATATAACACAGTACATAACCCCAGTATATAACACAGTACATAACCCCAGTATATAACACAGTACATAACCCCAGTATATAACACAGTACATAATCCCAGTATATAACACAGTACATAATCCCAGTATATAACAGTACATAACCCCAGTATATAACACAGTACATAACCCCATTATATAACACAGTACATACATAAACCCAGTATATAACACAATACATAACCCCATTATATAACAAAGTACATACATAAACCCAGTATATAACACAATACATAACCCCAGTATATAACACAAAACATAACCCCAGTATATAACACAGTACATAACCCCAGTATATAACAGTACATAACCCCAGTATATAACACAGTACATAACCCCAGTATATAACACAGTACATACATAACCCCAGTATATAACAGTACATAACCCCAGTATATAACACAGTACATAACCCCAGTATATAACACAGTACATAACCCCAGTATATAACACAGTACATAACCCCAGTATATAACACAGTACATAACCCCAGTATATAACACAGTACATACATAAACCCAGTATATAACACAATACATAACCCCAGTATATAACAGTACATAACCCCAGTATATAACACAATACATAACCCCAGTATATAACACAGTACATAACCCCAGTATATAACAGTACATAACCCCAGTATATAACAGTACATAACCCCAGTATATAACACAACACATAACCCCAGTATATAACACAGTACATAACCCCAGTATATAACACAATACATAACCCCAGTATATAACACAGTACATAACCCCAGTATATAACACAGTACATAACCCCAGTATATAACACAGTACATAACCCCAGTATATAACACAATACATAACCCCAGTATATAACACAGTACATAACCCCAGTATATAACACAGTACATAACCCCAGTATATAACACAGTACATAACCCCAGTATATAACACAGTACATAACCCCAGTATATAACACAGTACATACATAAACCCAGTATATAACACAATACATAACCCCAGTATATAACACAGTACATAAACCCAGTATATAACAGTACATAACCCCAGTATATAACATAATACATAACCCCAGTATATAACACAGTACATAACCCCAGTATATAACACAGTACATAACCCCAGTATATAACACAGTACATAACCCCAGTATTTAACAGTACATAACCCCAGTATATAACACAGTACATAACCCCAGTATATAACACAGTACATACATAAACCCAGTATATAACACAATACATAACCCCAGTATATAACACAGTACATAACCCCAGTATATAACACAATACATAACCCCAGTATATAACACAGTACATACATAAACCCAGTATATAACACAGTACATAACCCCAGTATATAACAGTACATAACCCCAGTATATAACACAATACATAACCCCAGTATATAACACAGTACATAACCCCAGTATATAACAGTACATAACCCCAGTATATAACACAATACATAACCTCAGTATATAACACAGTACATAACCCCAGTATATAACACAATACATAACCCCAGTATATAACACAGTACATAACCCCAGTATATAACACAGTACATAACCCCAGTATATAACACAATACATAACCCCAGTATATAACACAGTACATAACCCCAGTATATAACACAGTACATAACCCCAGTATATAACACAGTACATACATAAACCCAGTATATAACACAATACATAACCCCAGTATATAACACAGTACATAAACCCGTATATAACAGTACATAACCCCAGTATATAACACAATACATAACCCCAGTATATAACACAGTACATAACCCCAGTATATAACACAGTACATAACCCCAGTATATAACACAGTACATAACCCCAGTATTTAACAGTACATAACCCCAGTATATAACACAGTACATAACCCCAGCATATAACACAGTACATACATAAACCCAGTATATAACACAATACATAACCCCAGTATATAACACAGTACATAACCCCAGTATATAACAGTACATAACCCCAGTATATAACACAATACATAACCCCAATATATAACACAGTACATACATAAACCCAGTATATAACAGTACATAACCCCAGTATATAACACAGTACATAACCCCAGTATATAACACAGTACATACATAAACCCAGTATATAACACAATACATAACCCCAGTATATAACACAGTACATAATCCCAGTATATAACACAGTACATAATCCCAGTATATAACAGTACATAACCCCAGTATATAACACAGTACATAACCCCATTATATAACACAGTACATACATAAACCCAGTATATAACACAATACATAACCCCATTATATAACAAAGTACATAACCCCAGTATATAACACAGTACATAACCCCAGTATATAACACAGTACATAACCCCAGTATATAACACAATACATAACCCCAGTATATAACACAGTACATACATAAACCCAGTATATAACAGTACATAACCCCAGTATAGTACATAACCCCAGTATATAACACAGTACATAACCCCAGTATATAACACAGTACATAACCCCAGTATATAACACAGTACATAACCCCAGTATATAACACAGTACATAATCCCAGTATATAACACAGTACATAATCCCAGTATATAACAGTACATAACCCCAGTATATAACACAGTACATAACCCCATTATATAACACAGTACATACATAAACCCAGTATATAACACAATACATAACCCCATTATATAACAAAGTACATACATAAACCCAGTATATAACACAATACATAACCCCAGTATATAACACAAAACATAACCCCAGTATATAACACAGTACATAACCCCAGTATATAACACAGTACATAACCCCAGTATATAACACAATACATAACCCCAGTATATAACACAGTACATACATAAACCCAGTATATAACAGTACATAACCCCAGTATATAACACAGTACATAACCCCAGTATATAACACAGTACATAACCCCAGTATATAACACAATACATAACCCCAGTATATAACACAGTACATAACCCCAGTATATAACACAGTACATAACCCCAGTATATAACACAGTACATAACCCCAGTATATAACACAGTACATAACCCCAGTATATAACACAGTACATACATAAACCCAGTATATAACACAATACATAACCCCAGTATATAACACAGTACATAACCCCAGTATATAACAGTACATAACCCCAGTATATAACACAGTACATAACCCCAGTATATAACAGTACATAACCCCAGTATATAACACAATACATAACCCCAGTATATAACACAGTACATACATAAACCCAGTATATAACACAGTACATAACCCCAGTATATAACACAGTACATAACCCCAGTATATAACACAGTACATACATAAACCCAGTATATAACACAATACATAACCCCATTATATAACACAGTACATAAACCCAGTATATAACAGTACATAACCCCAGTATATAACACAATACATAACCCCAGTATATAACACAGTACATAACCCCAGTATATAACACAATACATAACCCCAGTATATAACACAGTACATACATAAACCCAGTATATAACACAGTACATAACCCCAGTATATAACAGTACATAACCCCAGTATATAACACAATACATAACCCCAGTATATAACACAGTACATAACCCCAGTATATAACAGTACATAACCCCAGTATATAACACAACACATAACCCCAGTATATAACACAGTACATAACCCCAGTATATAACACAATACATAACCCCAGTATATAACACAGTACATAACCCCAGTATATAACACAATACATAACCCCAGTATATAACACAGTACATAACCCCAGTATATAACACAATACATAACCCCAGTATATAACACAGTACATACATAAACCCAGTATATAACACAGTACATAACCCCAGTATATAACAGTACATAACCCCAGTATATAACACAATACATAACCCCAGTATATAACACAGTACATAACCCCAGTATATAACACAATACATAACCCCAGTATATAACACAGTACATACATAAACCCAGTATATAACACAGTACATAACCCCAGTATATAACAGTACATAACCCCAGTATATAACACAATACATAACCCCAGTATATAACACAGTACATAACCCCAGTATATAACACAGTACATAACCCCAGTATATAACACAGTACATAACCCCAGTATATAACACAGTACATAACCCCAGTATATAACACAGTACATAACCCCAGTATATAACACAGTACATACATAAACCCAGTATATAACACAATACATAACCCCAGTATATAACACAGTACATAACCCCAGTATATAACAGTACATAACCCCAGTATATAACACAATACATAACCCCAGTATATAACACAGTACATAACCCCAGTATATAACACAATACATAACCCCAGTATATAACACAATACATAACCCCAGTATATAACACAGTACATAACCCCAGTATATAACACAGTACATAACCCCAGTATATAACACAGTACATACATAAACCCAGTATATAACACAATACATAACCCCAGTATATAACACAGTACATAAACCCAGTATATAACAGTACATAACCCCAGTATATAACACAATACATAACCCCAGTATATAACACAGTACATAACCCCAGTATATAACACAGTACATAACCCCAGTATATAACACAGTACATAACCCCAGTATTTAACAGTACATAACCCCAGTATATAACACAGTACATAACCCCAGCATATAACACAGTACATACATAAACCCAGTATATAACACAATACATAACCCCAGTATATAACACAGTACATAACCCCAGTATATAACAGTACATAACCCCAGTATATAACACAATACATAACCCCAATATATAACACAGTACATACATAAACCCAGTATATAACACAGTACATAACCCCAGTATATAACAGTACATAACCCCAGTATATAACACAATACATAACCCCAGTATATAACACAGTACATACATAAACCCAGTATATAACACAGTACATAACCCCAGTATATAACACAGTACATAACCCCAGTATATAACACAGTACATAACCCCAGTATATAACAGTACATAACCCCAGTATATAACACAGTACATAACCCAAGTATATAACACAGTACATACATAAACCCAGTATATAACACAATACATAACCCCAGTATATAACACAGTACATAACCCCAGTATATAACACAATACATAACCCCAGTATATAACACAGTACATAACCCCAGTATATAACAGTACATAACCCCAGTATATTACACAATACATAACCCCAGTATATAACACAGTACATAAACCCAGTATATAACAGTACATAACCCCAGTATATAACACAGTACATAACCCCAGTATATAACACAGTACATAACCCCAGTATATAACAGTACATAACCCCAGTATATAACACAATACATAACCCCAGTATTTTACACAGTACATACATAAACCCAATATATAACACAGTACATAACCCCAGTATATAACACAGTACATAACCCCAGTATATAACAGTATATAACCCCAGTATATAACACAATACATAACCCCATTATATAACACAGTACATACATAAACCCAGTATATAACACAATACATAACCCCAGTATATAACACAGTACATAACCCCAGTATATGACAGTACATAACCCCAGTATATAACACAATACATAACCCCAGTATATAACACAGTACATAACCCCAGTATATAACACAGTACATAACCCCAGTATATAACACAGTACATAACCCCAGTATATAACACAGTACATAACCCCAGTATATAACAGTACATAACCCCAGTATATAACACAATACATAACCCCAGTATATAACACAGTACATACATAAACCCAGTATATAACACAGTACATAACCCCAGTATATAACACAGTACATAACCCCAGTATATAACACAGTTCATAACCCCAGTATATAACAGTACATAACCCCAGTATAGAACACAGTACATAACCCCAGTATATAAACAGTACATAACCCCAGTATATAACACAGTACATAACCCCAGTATATAACAGTACATAACCCCAGTATATAACACAATACATAACCCCAGTATATAACACAGTACATAACCCCAGTATATAACACAGTACATACATAAACCCAGTATATAACAGTACATAACCCCAGTATATAACACAATACATAACCCCAGTATATAACACAGTACATAACCCCAGTATATAACACAGTACATAACCCCAGTATATAACAGTACATAACCCCAGTATATAACACAGTACATAACCCCATTATATAACACAGTACATACATAAACCCATTATATAACACAATACATTTTTTTGACGGATAGTTTACGGCAAATTCTCGGCAACTTTAAAGACCAAGAACAAGGCTGTACGTGTTTCCAATCCCGAGATATGACATTTGGTCTTGCTAACTTGGAGCGAAAACAAGTAAATCGGCTTTTTCTCGAAAACCCGATTCGCGGCAAATTATTTTTTTTGACGGATAGTTTACGGCAAATTCTCGGCAACTTTTAAGACCAAGAACAAGGCTGTACGTGTTTCCGATCCCGAGAAACGACATTTGGTCTTGCTAACTTGGAGCGAAAACAAGTAAATCGGCTTTTTCTCGAAAACCCGATTCGCGGCAAATTATTTTTTTTGACGAATCGTTTACGGCAAATTCTCGGCAACTTTTAAGACCAAGAACAAGGCTGTACGTGTTTCCAATTCCGAGATATGACTTTTGTCTTGCTAACTTGGAGCGAAAACAAGTAAATCGGCTTTTTCTCGAAAACCCGATTCGCGGCAAATTATTTTTTTTGACGGATAGTTTACGGCAAATTCTCGGCAACTTTTTAGACCAAGAACAAGGCTGTACGTGTTTCCGATCCCGAGAAACGACATTTGGTCTTGCTAACTTGGAGCGAAAACAAGTAAATCGGCTTTTTCTCGAAAAATCGATTCGAGGCAAATTATTTTTTTTGACGAATCGTTTACGGCAAATTCTCGGCAACTTTTAAGACCAAGAACAAGGCTGTACGTGTTTCCGATCCCGAGATATGACATTTGGTCTAGCTAACTTGGAGCGAAAACAAGTAAATCGGCTTTTTCTCGAAAACCCGATTCGCGGCAAATTATTTTTTTTGACGGATCGTTTACGGCAAATTCTCGGCAACTTTTAAGACCAAGAACAAGGCTGTACGTGTTTCCGATCCCGAGATATGACATTTGGTCTAGCTAACTTGGAGCGAAAACAAGTAAATCGGCTTTTTCTCGAAAACCCGATTCGCGGCAAATTATTTTTTTTGACGGATCGTTTACGGCAAATTCTCGGCAACTTTTAAGACCAAGAACAAGGCTGTACGTGTTTCCGATCCCGAGAAACGACATTTGGTCTTGCTAACTTGGAGCGAAAACAAGTAAATCGGCTTTTTCTCGAAAACCCGATTCGTGGCAAATTATTTTTTTTGACGGATCGTTTACGGCAAATTCTCGGCAACTTTTAAGACCAAAAACAATGCTCTACGTCTTTCCAATCCTGAGATACGACATTGGTCTTGCTAACTTGGAGTAAAGTTAGCAGGTCCAGCTTTTTCTCCTGACCCTGGGTCGCGGCAAATTTTTTTCTTTCACGGATAATTTACGGCAAATTCTCGGCAAATTACTACGTAACCAGTTTCACGATACGTCAAAATGGTCATGCTAACTTTAGAGACCTGTACATAACCCCAGTATATAACACAGTACATAACCCCAGTATATAACAGTACATAACCCCAGTATATAACACAATACATAACCCCAGTATATAACACAGTACATACATAAACCCAGTATATAACACAGTACATAACCCCAGTATATAACAGTATATAACCCCAGTATATAACACAATACATAACCCCAGTATATAACACAGTACATACATAAACCCAGTATATAACACAGTACATAACCCCAGTATATAACACAGTACATAAACCCAGTATATAACAGTACATAACCCCAGTATATAACACAGTACATAACCCCAGTATATAACCCAGTACATTACCCCAGTATATAACAGTACATAACCCCAGTATATAACACAATACATAACCCCATTATATAACACAGTACATACATAAACCCAGTATATAACACAATACATAACCCCAGTATATAACACAGTACATAACCCCAGTATATAACAGTACATAACCCCAGTATATAACACAATACATAACCCCAGTATATAACACAGTACATACATAAACCCAGTATATAACACAGTACATAACCCCAGTATATAACACAGTACATAACCCCAGTATATAACACAGTACATAACCCCAGTATATAACAGTACATGACCCCAGTATATAACACAATACATAACCCAGTATATAACACAGTACATAACCCCAGTATATAACACAGTACATAACCCCAGTATATAACACAGTACATAACCCCAGTATATAACACAGTACATAACCCCAGTATATAACACAGTACATACATAAACCCAGTATATAACACAATACATAACCCCAGTATATAACAGTACATAACCCCAGTATATAACACAATACATAACCCCAGTATATAACACAGTACATAACCCCAGTATATAACACAATACATAACCCCAGTATATAACACAGTACATAACCCCAGTATATAACAGTACATAACCCCAGTATATAACACAATACATAACCCCAGTATATAACAATACATAACCCCAGTATATAACACAGTACATAAACCCAGTATATAACAGTACATAACCCCAGTATATAACACAGTACATAACCCCAGTATATAACACAGTACATAAACCCAGTATATAACAGTACATAACCCCAGTATATAACACAATACATAATCCCAGTATATAACACAGTACATAACCCCAGTATATAAAACAGTACATAACCCCAGTATGTAACAGTACATAACCCCAGTATATAACACAGTACATACATAAACCCAGTATATAACACAATACATAACCCCATTATATAACACAGTACATACATAAACCCAGTATATACGACAGTACATAACCCCAGTATAAAACACAGTACATTCATAAACCCAGTATATAACACAATACATAACCCCAGTATATAACCGCAGTATATGAGGTAGCAACGCGCGATGGTTTAGTGACAACCGCGCGCGCCGCTTGCCGAGAGTAGACTGTGTGGAGTGAACGATATCACGGCACAAGTGAACAACGGGCGCGTCACCAACTCCATTATATTTTTTGCTTTTTAGTGATTTAAGTATGGGTAAGCTTATTATTTATTTAACAATCACAGAACACTATTAAACCTAAACGTTAATGAGATTAACCTTCAAGGTCAACCTAATAGCTTCAAGGAATACTATTCTCTATCCATATCGACACCAGCTATTTATACTACGCTAAGTCCGAAATGTGTACTTTACAGGAGAGGCTTATAAAGGAAAAAACGTGATAACTTTTACATTAATTAAGATATTCATTTGAAATTTGGAACCCTTCATGGTTATTTTTTTCATTATAATATCTCATATTTATTTTTCCATAATAATTAATATTTTTCGATTTAGCGCTAGTTAGCCGAATATAGACGTAATTCTTCAAATTAATTTTACAAGTTACACACGTCTATCTTACGTTAGCGTTGTGTATTACGGGATGTCATAGTGATAAAGATGTGTTATTTTTATTGTGTTGCAATGATAATTTTTAAATAAATCATGCATTTTTTGTAACCTTAGGGTAATATATATATCCGTAAAATATATTATTATAAATTCACTGGCTAAATAACTAGTTATTAAAGTTAGCTTTTTGTTAACCCGTATATACGTCTCTGGCGGATATCGTGTTAAAAGCCGCCAAATTATACATAGCGTACTATACATCGACCTGTGCCACAAGTTAACGCCTCATTTATCTTTCCGTGGAGCTAAAAATTATATTATTTTTTATAGATTCTAGATAGAATAGAGCAGATAATATTATATTCTGTAATTTTGATACATAATTTAAACTAATAACGTATAAAACTAGTAAAAAATCAACAGTTAATTAAATATCAATTAAGTGCTTACTTATGATTAATTGAAGATCAGATCAATCACAGTTCGATTTTGTACCTTATAATTATTTAAATCAATAAAGTACTTAATATTGTTATTCTTAAAAGAAAATAATAATAATAATAAAATAATAATATTTATGAGGAAAGCAAGATGGGAGGCATTTGCCCTGCAGTGGGATACCCATAGACCCAGGCCTTAAATAAGATAGATAACAATAACGATAATACATTTCCGGAATAATATTGTTATTACAATAATATTTAAGGTTTTTGTTTTTGCTGGATTGATTTAACCAAGTTTCGTGTCTTTTTCGGGAATAAGCTCTAAAAGTGGGATAATCTAGTATTTTTAAAATATACTACATGTTTACTTACGTTATCAATCAAAAGTTAAACGATACTTATTTTAATTAACTTTGTTCTAGATAATTTTGTCATTAATAAAAATTAAGCTAATATTGTTTCAAGAATCAAAATACAGGAGTTCCATTCCCTATCGCACTGGTGTATACCATTCAACTGGAGAATACACTTCTCTGTCTCTTGCAGTCTTTTCTATTAAAGCCATATGTCTTTTTTCCATAAAATGGTTGCTTCTTCATCTTCTCTATCTTCATTTGAAAGAAATGAGCGGATAATAAGTATCTTCATAATATAGTAAACTATATGGTTACTGTTTCATCCCTCACGCAGTTATCTGATTATAGGTTGACTTTGTGAACTCCATAAGATGTTAATTTGTCAAATATATTGTTTAAGCAACTGGCAGCATAGCAAACAAGCAGCCTTTTTAGCCGTTCGGTAATCACAGTATATAAGCGGGGGCTTATATACTCATCTTCGAGCTTAAGATGTTAGAGACCGACATCAGCCTTTTTAGAACGATGGCATTTACTAGTTTGATACCGCAGAATAGAAACTATCATTGAAAACAGGTGAATGTTTTAAAATTACTGGGGGTGGATATTGCCGTTACTAAATCTGTATTACTACAGGGGCTGTCATTCATGTGCAAACCTGAAAGACTTTCCTGGGCAGACGTACCGATTTGATGTGGGATTGTTGTATTTTCGGTTTTTTGGTAAGAACTCGGCCAACCGTTTGAAGATAAGGAACTATATTAGCTGTGCTGTCAGAAGGATCATCAGATACGACAAAATGTCGATGCTTGTTGGACTTAATATCAACGGAGAAGGCTTTTGGACCGAAGTCAATACCTTTGGTAAATAAATATTAAGTGGAGTATAAAGAGCCCCCAAGTCGTTTAAGCTTGTATCTTGTAGGTCTGCACATAATTTTTATAATTGACTGAACTGGATAGGTATATAATAATTATTATTTTAAAATTATCTCATCAGACATAACGTGCTCATAAAAAATCCCGAACTCAGGATTATTAACTTCAGCTGGTAATTTATTTGGCTACGATTCTACAAAAAAGGGTAAAATATTGTATTAAAATTATGTTTTTTATTATCATAAAAACATGCCGATACATTAAAAATATGAATGGTGAAATTACCGTCGAAAACGAATAAATATAATTGTATTTTGACATAAGTATTTAGCTAGTAAAAGTCGCTAAGTAAGGCATTCTACAAATGAACAAATATACCTGATCGTTCTAAACTACGCTAACTAGTGTTTGCGTAGTATACACGGACTTTTATAGAAGCGCTTAAATTTAAGAAATACGTAGCGTATTACAATTATATATATTTAAATACTTTGTAATACATAATATAATCTATGCGCCCCCTCCCCGTGGACACTCCGCTAACACTAGTTGGCGTGGTTTAAATCGAGTGATTTCAAAAAGTACCTGCACTTAGCGTTTTATAAAATTTGTAACTTCGTTATTTTTGTATATTTCTTCACAATTTTTTTTTTACATATAAAAAACCTAATTCTAAGAAGCTTGGCACAAAAAAACGTTTTTGCCAAATTTCGAGTTAGCGTAGTATAAATAGCTGGTGTCGATATGTACGTATAATTTTGAAAGAATTTTCTCTAAACTCCTATCCTTTGAGGAGTTGTACCTTCCATCATCAGCTCATCCATAGGAAATCATGATCAAACGCAAATAATTGAACAAACTGTATGATATTGACTGAAACGTAACAGTTAGATGCTTATAATTTGAGTGTTCTTCTCGATTTCCTTGGGATCCCATCATCATATGCTGACTAGATGACCAGGGTACCAACTTTAATATGTACCATAACGAACAAAAAAAGAATTACCCAAATCGGATTAGAAATGTTAAAGTTATCGACATACTAATATACAAAGTATCGTCAAAATGACATCGTCCAAATAACAATAATGCTTATAAAATAAAAACTACTAAACCAAACTGAAAGAAATTTTCATGGGACCATCTGGCAGCTATTTCGCGTCGAACAAAAAAGAATCACGCGAATCGGTCCATTAACCGCGACGTAATCGATGTACAAACATAGAAAAAAAAAAAATATACCGGCCGAATTGAGAACCTCCTCCTTCTTTTTGGGAAGTCGGTTAATTACCCACATAATAAATCTAGCTTACATTTTTTTTTCATAAGGGCTTACGTTTAAACAATACTTTTCGTATTGGTGAAAATAGCATATGCCAGCCAAATCAATGAAGCACTTTTAAATTTTAATTATTCCACTATACAACCTTTTTTTTTCATTACATTGAAAGGCTTAGCAAAAATGTGAATCAGATCAATAAATAACATGTATTTATTGTACGCTATTCCAACGTAGACAATTTCATTTCCATCTTCAGAAACTTACACAAAATGACGGGTTTTCAGTAAATAAAACGTGTCATGCAGAATTTGTGTATAAGAATATATTTAAATAAAGTTTTTATAATAAATCGTGAGAAATCATATTTTTACATTAGCATGTAAACAGAACCTACTTAAAAATGTTTATAGTTAAACGTTATTTAAAGTAGGTTTAAGTAAATGAGGTATCGTAGTAATTGCTGTATCATTACAATGTCGGTAACTTCGAGCATACCTAATCACAATAAAATTGCCGATACAACCTTAATAAAAACAAATATAATTCTAGCGTGATAACACGATCGTTATTAGAATATAATGAAACAAGCACGTCATAGATATTTACGTGGGTATAGCGTTATTGGGGAATTTCAGGGGTGATATTGGTTTGATTCGTGGTAATGAGTTTGATCGGGGGGAGCATGGGGAATGTCGGGTTCGTGGCGCAAGTGGAGACCGGGGACCGCGTGCCGACGGGTACGGCCTCGGGCGCAGCTCCTCCGCACTGCGGAATGTGTTGCGGGCCACGCGACGCCGATACAATGACGTCACTGACGTTTCTTGCAAAAGGCACCTGAGAAAGAAAAGGAGTTCATAATTTTTTTTTTCAATTGTACGATAATCATTCAGGTAGGCTATGCAAAACAAGTGAGTAACTATTTAAAGAACGAATATTGTTATTTTCGAATGATTGTCTTTGTTTAGCAGAGCAACACATTCACTCGATTAATCGATAAACTAGAGGGGATACTTTCAGAGTACCTACGATAGATACGATTGGAGTAAGTACCTATTATAGAGCGCGAAATGCGAGCTAGAATAAAGTCGATTTTAATGCGATGCTTACTTTTCCAACTCACTCAGCTGCTGTTTTGGGGTGGAGGCAGCGATTGGCTTAGAACGACCTAACTTAGCCCGAGTTGTCTGCAGCATCTGCTGAGTCACTAGAGGTTGGTCTTTTGGCTGGGGCTTCGAGCGAACTGGATTGTCCTGAAAGTATATCAGACAATATAGTAGACAATAGTTACTGCCTCTAAAAGTATTTACCAATATTGCCTATAAGTAGTATTCTTTGTGACATTACAAAAGTAAATTGTATTTCTGTTAATTAAATATACTAAATTAGACATTTCATAGGTCGTGGATACGTCCCACTTGAATAAACACCTATTTGTCTTAAACATGTCTATCGCATGTTTGGGTGCAAATATGTAGGTATTTTATATGGTATTTAGAATTCCATAGAACGCTGCTTAGTTTGGTTTAAGATTGGCCATAACGTAACAATATGTTATTCGTTATTTATTATAAGTAGAAAGTAGTTTTATCTATAAATCCGACAATAGATAGTAGATTCCAAACCGGGAAAGGGAACTACACGGGTGAAATCGCATGGAGGCAGCTAGTCAATTAAGTATATAAACTATTATTTACCCTAGTCTTCCTCAACTTGACATTGGCTATATCCTGTGGTGTGATCGTCAACCTCGGACCAGCGATCCTGGGGGGCGCGGAGCCGCAGCGGGGGATCGTGTGCGAGCGCACTGGCAGCTTCGACACCGCCGGCAGAGGGGGGGGAGGTGGTGGAGGGGGAGGAGGTGGAGGTGGCGGCGGTATTCCCGGAGGCTTCGACTGTTGATCCTGTTTACTGCTGCAAGAAATAGGTTAAATTGTTGAAGTTAGACATAAATAGGTAATAGCTCGCTTTTTAATTGTAGACAATAGACATATCTTTATTGTCATATCGTGACGTCTTTAAACCTTCCTCGAATAAAACGAAAGAACGGAGTGCAAACAAAATTTACACGACACGGTTAAGTTAATTCGATGTATCGATATGGTACAAAACATAATAAATAATAATACATTCAATCATCATCATCAGCTCATATACGTCTCCACTGAGGAGCTCGAGCCTCCCCTAACATCGAGAGGTGTAGGCCATAGTCCACCACGCGGCCCTAGTGTGGATTGGCGAACTTCACATGCCTTTAATAGTGACATCTCGGGCATGCAGGTTTCCTCACGATGTTTTCCTTCACCGAAAGCCAGTGGTGTTAATCCGTACATAAGTTTTTATAAACTCAGAGGTACGGGCCAGGGATTTGAACCTACACCCTCATGATCGTGAGTCGGTGCGTTCCCAACTAATAAAGTAAATAATACATTTAATGGGGTAATTAATATCAATGTTTGACCAAGTTTTACCTGAGCTTACCCTCGAGTTCATCTATTTTTGACATCATTTTCATCATGCCATCTTTTAAGACCTCGTTCTCCATCGCAAGCCGCGCCTGCTTCTTGTCCACCTCTTCCAAATATTTTCGGAGTTCCTTCAACTCATCTGCTGTATTAATTTTATGATCTTTGCGTGTTATCGGTTCTCTGAGAATTTCTGTGTATAGTCCCGTAATGGACTGATAGCTCTAGAAAATAAAATAAGTGATTCGCGTAAATGAGTTATGTGGAGATATTTACTTATTCGGTAATTAACGCGATCGTATGCATTACAGGTGTCTCATTTTAAAAATCAGGGCATTACTATAAATATTTATGAATTACTTAAACAAGCTTACATTGAATAAATGATTGAATATACATAATTTATGAAGTACGCCGATCACTAATTAAAATTTTGGAAAATAATGTTACGTTACCTTTTTGCCGATCCATGCGCATAGATCCACGATCTTCCAAGGTTTGTTGTTGGTGCGCCAGTGACTCCGCTCCTTGCGCGGTGTCCCACCTGATAACATGAACCAATCCATCTCACTCAGTATTTCTGAGTCCAAGCCACATTCCACCTCTACCTCAAGCTTAACGTAACTCCCTTTCGGTGCACACATTTCAATCGATTTTGTCACACACAGTATTCAGTTACAACTATGCATTATACTTATATACCTATCTACTTAGTAACTTGTCTCAACAATTAGTCTGGGGAAGCGAGTGTTATTGACTTTCCTGTCTCGTAGCGTCCGTTAAGACTTAAAATCTGAAACTTGAATTGTCCGCGGTCGCCGCATCGATGATGTCACTGCGCTATATTTGCCTCTGACTGAACCGTGTTGGTCAATAAAAAGAGTTATCAACTTAGATAACATAGTTCAAGTATTGGCTATATTTTATTCATAACTTGCTGTTTTTGTTTTGACCTAAGTCGGCAATTAAAATGAATTACCTACGCATAACGCCCCGAAATAGCTTAAAAGTACTACTTACTTAGGGTAGCTTATATTAACTAATAATTCGAGGTCTATTGATTACTAGCTAACCCGGGAGACATCATCAATACTTTACGACTCATTCCCATAGATATCAAATATACAAAAAAAAAATTCATTTAAAATTGTTCGAGCAGTTTCGGAGGAGTGCCACCTCCAAAACCGTGACACGAGATTTTGGCATTTTAGATACATATATCTAATCTACCTATCTACCTAATGTAGGTATCTACCTTAAGGTGCGTAGGTATCCGAATACATAAAAGAAAGGCACCTAGTCACTCTATACCCTATCCCTATGTTGAATCTGATATCCAAATTATAAGGGATTGGTCGGACTAGAAGTTCAGATGGTTACCTACCTACTTAAATTACTTTGGTACACTTTAAAAAATGTAAGCGTATCTAGCTTTAAGACTAGTTAGACTGAAGATTTGCTAGTTACCTGATGTACTATTTTCTGAATGATTAAGTTTGCTAAGGTTGAGATTCTTTCTTGATCTTTGAAGAACATCTTTAAACAAACTCGACTCAGATTTTAACCGCCTTTTTCGAACTTTATACGTATGATTACTGTTAATTGACTTAAATGATGTCTCAGAATTGCTTGAAAATTGTGATGATGAATGATATGATTCCAATGAAGATTTAGGGTTTGTTATGTCAGATGTGCTTGATGCACATGAATCAGTACATTTCGTCTTCTTGTACGGTTGTAACTCCTTGGTCTCTGTGTCGCTCGAGTCTCGTCTATAGCGTTTGTTGCCTAAACACTGTTCAGAATTGTGGTTTAAAGTCATGGCATTATTATAGTCCTCATTGAACGACATGCTCAAGTCAACAATGCTGCCATTATCAGGCAGTGTTATAAAAGGTTCCGTTTGAGTGGAACTGTTCGTCAAATTGTCATTGCCCGAACTGGGGTCGTCAGTGGCCATAATGCTTTCGAAAGGTGGTGTCTTATTAGAATTTTCTTTTCTATGATCATGGAATGAATCGTAATTATTACGTTCCCATGACGTGTTTATGGTGTCCGGATATGAGCATTTTCTAATAACCTCTATCGAATTATTTTTCTCCGTTTCTTCAATGTCATTCATGACAGCACTATTGTCGTTTTTGTTATTTAGAGCCATCGAAGGTTTCTTGCACGATAAACCAGTATTCAAATTATTACATAAACAAATATTTAATTTTTTTTTGATATTTTGGTTTAAATATAAACCCCCAAGATGATGAACACAACACAATTAACCTAATTATTATTTTATATATACTTCTTAATGTCTTATGTCCGTACTGATTATGTAGGTACCCGCAAACAATAAAATTAATCGAATAAGAAGGTAGTTAAATATGTAGGTAGTCATGACTAGTGTCGTAGACGCTAAAAATACTTGTCATCTATATAGTGTGCGTAGGTAGTTTGTCCTTTCTTTTTTTTAAATGTTATATATTCAATCTAGCACTAACACCATTAAATAAATCGGCATTGCCAAGAGATTAGGGCTGGATGCCATTGCTGTTATATACCTATACCTACATACAAACAATGTCAATGTCAAAAATATCGCAAACTGTCACGTATGTATCGCATACATTTTAAAGAAACAAATTGAAATTGAATGAGCCTAAAGGTACCTTCATTTTTATTAAGTTCTTTCTATTGTAATTTTAAGTTCTGTGGTATTTTTTTTAAACAT
This sequence comes from Thyatira batis, assembly GCA_905147785.2. Classification (NCBI taxonomy): domain Eukaryota; kingdom Metazoa; phylum Arthropoda; class Insecta; order Lepidoptera; family Drepanidae; genus Thyatira; species Thyatira batis. The sequence goes on from LR990499.1 coordinate 6,473,283, forward strand.
TCTACACAAAATTTTGCATAATTGTTTGTCATTTCGAATATGTTGCGCTCGTCGCATAAAAAGAAGTTACTATTCTGCAGTGTGGTTGTGATACTGTTGATAATATTTTTACGTCCTGACAAGAATGGAAGAGGATTTTACGAGTATATACCGAAGGAAGAAATTTCGAATAATCTACTTGAAGAAACTGCTGTTAATTTTACCACCACAGCAATAACTTATTGTAAATATCATGATGTTTTGTATGATGATACTACTTTATCTCCTAGTCTTGTTGACGGTGATTTGATCGAAGGCCATAAAATAAAAGAAGGTGGAGAATATTCTCCATCGGAATGCAAACCTAAATACAGTACAGCTGTTGTTGTACCATACAGGTAAAAAATATTTAACATTATTATCACACATTTGATTCACAGATATTCAAATAATCACGTCCAAAGATATTCAGGTAGTTTTTTTTTTTTAAAGATAAGAGTAACAATTCTATTATATTTTATAATGTACCTAATATAAAGGTTATAATGTATGTAGTTGATTAGATGAATTGAAAAATTATACTCAAATATAAATTATCTCTAAAGGTCTCACAAGGTCCACAAAAAAAAACTCATATTTTAGTGATTACCAACATACAAGTCATATACATACAAAACTTTCAAAATTAATGTTATTTTGAATTGTTAACTGTCACATAAATATCTAAAAACTAGTGTTTTATGTATTTCAGGGACAGAGCAGAACAGTTACGTGGTTTTTTAGTGTATATGCACATGTTTTTTCACCATCAACATATTCATTATCGAATTTATGTGGTGGAACAAGTTGATTCTCGTCCATTTAATAGAGCTAAGCTAATAAATATAGGAGCCGTTGCTGCCATGAAGGCTGGTTACCCTTGCCTTATAATACATGATGTTGATCTTCTACCATTACGCTCCGCAAATATATATGCTTGTACGAAAACACCAAGGCATATGTCTTCTAGCATCAATAAATTTAGGTGTATTTCTATTATATACTGATTTTGGTAGATGCATTTTTTAAACTATTATTTGTTTTTAGCCTTGCACTTTTGAGTTGCTACGCTGATTCCAGCATTTAGATATTTTGGAAATAACTTGTTTAGCCCAGTGCTGAAGCACTTGGTTGCCATAGAAATAGGTAATTAGACAATGCTTTATGTTTCTATTAGAATATATTGAATTTTTGTTTCTAGTTTTTTATATAGTTTGAATATTAATAATTTTATCAAATAATATAACACCTCTTTCAGGTTTGTCCTCCCACATCCAAATGCATTTGGTGGTGCAATAGCCATAGCTTCCAAACAGTTCAAAGCTATTAATGGTATGAGCAATGAACACTATGATTGGGGAGGTGAAGATGATGACTTATATTCTCGCATTGAAGCCAATAATCTAAAGCTCTGCAGGTTCGAATCAGAGACAAGCAGATACCACATGATGCCACATAAATTAGAAATGATTGTGTAGGTATCATGAAAATTTTTATGGGAATATTTTTAAATACAATTTCAATTTATTCCTGTACTCATGTGTTAGTGATTCCATGATGTGTCATTAAAATTTTATTTGCAGGAAACCAATGTATATCATACAAAAGAAGGATCCTACAAAAGATGGGCTAAGCACTCTGCAGTACACAGAAGTAGCAACAGTTCTCCATCCACTATTCACACATATCATGGTTGACTTGTAGCATATCACTGAAATAAAATTCATATCACACTTTGGTTTAGTGGCATGAAAGTTTAACTATCAACTATTTTGATCTCAATTTTAATAGTTAATGTAGATAGGTAATTTGAACTAGGTTCAATGTTACTTTTAATAAATGAGATAAAATATATATAGTTATTTTTTTCCTCACTATGTGGTGTTCAATAGTGAGGCTAGCATGCTGATCTACATAGAGCACACTCTACACATTTACCTAATACATTAAAGTGATTTTGTGAATTCCTGCCAGGAAACATGTCCTCTACATAAACTAGTTGATAATTGATTAATTTACTTATGCATATTTAAAAAATACTTGTAGATATTTATAGAGAAATTCTGTTTTAGTGTTATAGCTCCATTTAGTAAAAAAATTGGTTGCCTGTAAAGTCGGTATACGGGCGAAAGTTTTACGTGACAACGACTTTGAGTGGTAAAATAATTTTAATGTGAATATTCATTCGTATAGTAGGAAGAAGGATGAAATAATAGTAACAATTTAAAACATAACGTGACGTAACGTGAGCGGAGCGTAACGCAGTTTCTTGAAGTGTCACCCGGCAAACCAATTTATAAGACGTTGTCACGTCAGAAAAACTCTGGGATATGTATGTTATTGAATTTAATATATTTGGCATGACGATTTGCACAGCAGGTGGTTCCATTCATATAACTAGGATTTTATAATAACTAGAATACACATCATACAAATATTTATTTAGGTTCATCAGTATACTTCCTTTTAGAATGAACACATTGAATATGTATTTATTATCTTGCTAATTACAATATGTACAATTTAACAGACTGTCACACCTTTATATTTAGGTCAGCTGTATATATTTGCTGATGCCTGGTGATAATAAAAAAACTAAAATTATATGATTACTGATCCAATCGCCCAACCTTTTGTCGTCGATTAATTTAGCAAATTAAGTAGTTGATTTAACTGAATAATAGAGTTTTAGTCTGATCTAATCAGATACTCATTTTGCTGCAATTATTACAAATGACATAGTTGAATTTAGATACATAACTACCTATCACCCGATTAAAAATAGAATTAGTATAGCACCCATAAATCCTAAACGAAATTATTTTGCACCTTATAATGTACTACTCATGTAGCAGAAGATTTACCATTTCAAATCCCAAACTTATAAATAAAATCACAATTATTTTTCATTCATGAAACAATACAGAACACCACATTGTAAATAATAGTCTTATTAAAACATACCTACTTAGATCTATTTACAAATATGTAGCAGCCTTAAGATACCTGTATCTAAAGCAACTGTACAGCAAACATGTAGGGTACAGTATCTGAAAGGTCATAATTATGAAGTACATACTACAAACATGTAATTTAGCCATAAGTAAAAACAAATGTCATGGAATAAGAACATTGAAAAATCATCACAAAGTATGTGATATTATTATTTGACAAGGTTTTGCCACTGTAATACCTTTAACCTATGGTAATTTTTGCAAAATAAATCCTGATACATAATGTAAATTTGTAGAAGGCCATTTTTATATTAATCTAAATTGATAGAAATTATTAATATTACTTTAAATTGTAATGATAATTGAAGGAAATAAACCAATTAAATGCAAAATCATGGTGAAAATATAAATTTTCCAATGCAATATTAAAAAAGTATCAGTTATTTACACTGATCAAAGTTGCTTAGTTGCACACAATAGCATCAAATATTTATAAAAAATACAAATTCTATTTCTATGGTCTCAATACTAGCATACTAACTAGTCCTAGCACAAAAGAGAACACTAGTTTAAGATTGGATCCAATATGAAGCCACTCTGGCCATTGGGACTTTATAACTTGTTCTGGTTGTGTTGGTAACAGTAGTGCAGCGATGCAGCATACACTAACAGCCACAGCAACTACATTAACGGGCTGTTGATCTCTGGAATAAGAAGGGGTAGTTTTATACTTCTAATACCTAGAAATTAAAAAATTATAAGTAAATCAACCTAATTATAAAATACTAGCTGCCTCCGTGCGGTTTTACCCACATAGTTGCGGTGGGAATACAGGGATAAAATATAGCCTATGTTACTCAGGGATAATGTAGCTTTCCAAAGGTGAAAGAATTTTTGAAATCGGTCCAGTAGTTTCGGAGCCTATTCATTACAAACAAACAAATCTTTCCTCTTTATAATATTAGTATAGATAAACCGCAGACAATGTGTTGCGTAAAAACACAAAGATATAATATATAATAGCATATTTGACCACATACCTATGAGATGGATGGTTACATGAGGCACGGATGGTAAGATCCTCTGTTGGTCTGATTGGTGGTGCTCTCGTCACAAGTGGGTGGAAGCTGTCTCCTAAACTCTCCTGATTTGTATTTGAAGGTTCGCCTTCTATTAGTTTGGTTGGAATATCTCTTTTACCCAGAGCCTGTAAAACATGTTGGAAATAAATATATAAACATTTTGATTGCCATTAGGCTTTGTTTGCAGGATTTATCATCATTATACCATATTTAGGCAATATAAAGATCTTTTTAGTAAGAGAATCAATTGTATCAAGCAATTTGTGCTCTGAAGTGTAACCTTTTTATTAAATAATGGGTTTTGTGAGAAGAAGGAAAAAACTATTGAAATTACAGAAGCCTGAGATTAAACTCCATACATGCTACATTAATGACATGCCCTGGAATTGTTATTTATCCACAGGTAATGTTATCATGTAACAAACACTTATAGGTGAAATGTTTGTTTAATCATTGTTTTATATACATAAAAATGTGAGTACAAACCTGCTGAGTATTTCTATCATACATAGTTATCCTGAACTTTTCTACAGTATCGCAATGTGAAACAGATGGTTGCGTGTATCGCACCACTATGTCTATGCAGCTTTGAGGAGCTATCACACCCTCAGGGTCAATTACTGTAAACTTGTTCGGCGACGTACATAACACTGCAAAAATAATGTAACAAATTGAAAAATCATAAAAATAATACCACATGACAACAAGACTAGATTCATAATTGTCAATACCTTTGAAGTTCACTGAAAAATCGTATGGATTGTACACAGTGAGTAATTGTTTATGAGTATGTCTCGCACTTAAATAAAACTCCAGTGAAACTGGAAACACGAACACAGGAAAATTCTTCATTTTAATATTTTCAATGGATTGGACACAACACAAAAGAAAAACAACAACATCAGCTGCAATGTGTGTGACGGCTGGTACAGTGCTGCCTACTTCTAAAAATATTTACCCCCGTAACCTGTAACTAAAGTTACAAGTGTAACAACTACTAAATAAAACCATACAAAACAGTAAAGCCTGGAAAATAAAACGTATGTTTAATTTTTGAACTACCTAGCATTCAATCTAATATGTTGTTATCACAAGGATATACCAAAATATAATGTTTTGTATATTAGGACGAGAAATATATATATTAACCATGCCAAATACCCGAATCATTCTAATACTTATTTTAGAGATCTTTGTGTGTATGTTTTTTCACGTCGACATGGCTGGAGTGATTTAAAAAAAAAAGGAATAGAGTTAGCTGACACTCTGAATACTACTACTTTTTATCCCGGGAAAATTCAAGATCCCCCGGAAACGAGGGTGAAACCGCGGGAAGCTACTAGTTCTTGATAAATAAGATCTGTAATTAGTCGTTAAATAATGTAAACCCCTGTGCAATTCAATTTATTACCCTTAATTTAGGAAAACCTTCACGTTGGTAGCCCTGGACCAGAGACAATTTAGTGGTGGGAAAGAACAAGCAATTTATTATTGAAAACATATCTTTGGTTTGGGGAAGCCTTAAATTAAAGTACACTATCTTAAAGATACAGTACTTACATAGGTACTAAAAAACGTATTCTTCAGGCTATACACGTTTCGCTTGATATATTTTGAATAAGTTAGATTGTATAAGAACCAATCCGAAAAGATTTGAAAAAATATACTTTATTCCAATAAACAACATATTGTTGCATTAGTTTGTACATACATGTAATGTTTTTTTTTGTATACTTAGGAGCTGCCGACGATCTGAAATACATACAAGTAACCTATAGCCTAAAGTCAAGTTAGTACCTAGAGCTGCTTACCATAATAGATTACTAGTATGTTAGGAGGTACAAAAAGTTTTAAGCATAATTCTGCTATGAAATAAAATATGTATTCAAAAACTCAGTTAGTCTAACTAAAAAGAGATTAACAATAATATGCTCGTACCTTACTACCCATATGAAGTATATAAATATTATTATTTTAGAGTCGGAAGGTATTTAATTAAATTTCAACAGCAGTCTCGAGATATTTTATTTTTTACAAGTCTATATATTTACAGTGGCATCGTTTCTTATATATAAAAAAAACATAAATCAAAATTTAATGTTTTCATTTGACTCAAAGTTTACATATAATTTAAATAAAATACATATCACAACATAAAGCATGGCTATTCGAGGAGAACAGAACATCCATGAATTGTAGACTATGCTAATTTTGACGTGTCAAATTTATGAATAAATAATTTTTAAATAAATATTTTTTCATCAGTGTGAAAATGTAGTTTTGTGCCTTGGTAGCAAAAGTATGTTCTAAAATGCCACCAGCTTATTTTATGCATGACCAACCACATAAATTACGTTTGTGATGTATATATTTGTGATAGATTACTTATTGATAAGGATATAACATGGCGACGGCTGGGTCTTCTGTCTCGAACGTAATGAGTACTTCTTTGAATTTGTCGAGTAGTTGCATAAGCTGCGATCGGCTCACGTTCTCCATGAACATTATCTCCTCTAGATGCTGCTCGCCGCGGAGGTAACCTGCAGAATTATTTCGTTGGTATAGTAAAATAAAATAAAATGTAAATTTTTCTTCCTCCTTACAAACTAGGTATAATGTACGTATTTTTGGGCAAAGGTACATTCCTAATTGGGCTTTCTTATAAAACATCATAACAGTTTGTAGTAGAAACTGTAAATAGTAAAAAATAATTAAATTCAGCATAATATGGATAAAAGACAAACTTTCTTTGCACGTATTTTGGTTCTCAGTAGTTCAACACCAAATTACATGCAAAAGTTTTCGTTCGAATCGTTAAAATAAGTCACAGTATTCCTCTTCACAACTGAGCAAAACCTACGATCTATTCCAAAACCATAATTTATCCCGTTATATGTCCTCCTAAGTCACAGATAGTCCTAGTTTAAGAGTCAGGGTTTCAACTTTTGAGCACCTTTAATAAATAACCTTGTGAACTTCAGCTATATATTAAGTATTTTGTAAGGTCTTGTATCAATAAAGCATTATTATTATTATGCTAACATTACCTTTTTTATGCAACTGTGCTAATAGTAATAAATCTTCGGTGTTCTTAGAGGCGGGTATGGATGCCAGTCCAGCACGCTCCTCCGCTGTGAAGGTGTCAAGTAAAGACTCTGTGGTGGGCGGATCGTTCGGTATGCGACACGCATCTATCACGTCGCAACTTGCTGGCATACTCCATACTGTGGGCGGTTGAAAACTGAAATAATAAAGTATTTTTTCAAAATTATAGTCATTCTATAGGTACAGTACATTATTATGAACCTCCTATATAAAGATAGACTATTATACATATGTTTTATAGTAGAGTTTATTAACTTCCCATTTACAATATTTGCCAATGATAAATATTGGCAAAAAATCTTTGTTTGGAACACATTGTTTTAGATAGTTAAGTCTGACTATTTATAGATCATACGTCTTTTGGATTTTAAATATTTTAGTGTTCATTTGAATATATCGACACCAGCTATTTATACTACGCTAACTCGAAATTTGGCAAAAACGTTTTTTTGTGCCAAGCTTCTTAGAATTAGGTTTTTTATATGTAAAAAAAAAATTGTGAAGAAATATACAAAAATAACGAAGTTACAAATTTTATAAAACGCTAAGTGCAGGTACTTTTTGAAATCACTCGATTTAAACCACGCCAACTAGTGTTAGCGGAGTGTCCACGGGGAGGGGGCGCATAGATTATATTATGTATTACAAAGTATTTAAATATATATAATTGTAATACGCTACGTATTTCTTAAATTTAAGCGCTTCTATAAAAGTCCGTGTATACTACGCAAACACTAGTTAGCGTAGTTTAGAACGATCAGGTATATTTGTTCATTTGTAGAATGCCTTACTTAGCGACTTTTACTAGCTAAATACTTATGTCAAAATACAATTATATTTATTCGTTTTCGACGGTAATTTCACCATTCATATTTTTAATGTATCGGCATGTTTTTATGATAATAAAAAACATAATTTTAATACAATATTTTACCCTTTTTTGTAGAATCGTAGCCAAATAAATTACCAGCTGAAGTTAATAATCCTGAGTTCGGGATTTTTTATGAGCACGTTATGTCTGATGAGATAATTTTAAAATAATAATTATTATATACCTATCCAGTTCAGTCAATTATAAAAATTATGTGCAGACCTACAAGATACAAGCTTAAACGACTTGGGGGCTCTTTATACTCCACTTAATATTTATTTACCAAAGGTATTGACTTCGGTCCAAAAGCCTTCTCCGTTGATATTAAGTCCAACAAGCATCGACATTTTGTCGTATCTGATGATCCTTCTGACAGCACAGCTAATATAGTTCCTTATCTTCAAACGGTTGGCCGAGTTCTTACCAAAAAACCGAAAATACAACAATCCCACATCAAATCGGTACGTCTGCCCAGGAAAGTCTTTCAGGTTTGCACATGAATGACAGCCCCTGTAGTAATACAGATTTAGTAACGGCAATATCCACCCCCAGTAATTTTAAAACATTCACCTGTTTTCAATGATAGTTTCTATTCTGCGGTATCAAACTAGTAAATGCCATCGTTCTAAAAAGGCTGATGTCGGTCTCTAACATCTTAAGCTCGAAGATGAGTATATAAGCCCCCGCTTATATACTGTGATTACCGAACGGCTAAAAAGGCTGCTTGTTTGCTATGCTGCCAGTTGCTTAAACAATATATTTGACAAATTAACATCTTATGGAGTTCACAAAGTCAACCTATAATCAGATAACTGCGTGAGGGATGAAACAGTAACCATATAGTTTACTATATTATGAAGATACTTATTATCCGCTCATTTCTTTCAAATGAAGATAGAGAAGATGAAGAAGCAACCATTTTATGGAAAAAAGACATATGGCTTTAATAGAAAAGACTGCAAGAGACAGAGAAGTGTATTCTCCAGTTGAATGGTATACACCAGTGCGATAGGGAATGGAACTCCTGTATTTTGATTCTTGAAACAATATTAGCTTAATTTTTATTAATGACAAAATTATCTAGAACAAAGTTAATTAAAATAAGTATCGTTTAACTTTTGATTGATAACGTAAGTAAACATGTAGTATATTTTAAAAATACTAGATTATCCCACTTTTAGAGCTTATTCCCGAAAAAGACACGAAACTTGGTTAAATCAATCCAGCAAAAACAAAAACCTTAAATATTATTGTAATAACAATATTATTCCGGAAATGTATTATCGTTATTGTTATCTATCTTATTTAAGGCCTGGGTCTATGGGTATCCCACTGCAGGGCAAATGCCTCCCATCTTGCTTTCCTCATAAATATTATTATTTTATTATTATTATTATTTTCTTTTAAGAATAACAATATTAAGTACTTTATTGATTTAAATAATTATAAGGTACAAAATCGAACTGTGATTGATCTGATCTTCAATTAATGATAAGTAAGCACTTAATTGATATTTAATTAACTGTTGATTTTTTACTAGTTTTATACGTTATTAGTTTAAATTATGTATCAAAATTACAGAATATAATATTATCTGCTCTATTCTATCTAGAATCTATAAAAAATAATATAATTTTTAGCTCCACGGAAAGATAAATGAGGCGTTAACTTGTGGCACAGGTCGATGTATAGTACGCTATGTATAATTTGGCGGCTTTTAACACGATATCCGCCAGAGACGTATATACGGGTTAACAAAAAGCTAACTTTAATAACTAGTTATTTAGCCAGTGAATTTATAATAATATATTTTACGGATATATATATTACCCTAAGGTTACAAAAAATGCATGATTTATTTAAAAATTATCATTGCAACACAATAAAAATAACACATCTTTATCACTATGACATCCCGTAATACACAACGCTAACGTAAGATAGACGTGTGTAACTTGTAAAATTAATTTGAAGAATTACGTCTATATTCGGCTAACTAGCGCTAAATCGAAAAATATTAATTATTATGGAAAAATAAATATGAGATATTATAATGAAAAAAATAACCATGAAGGGTTCCAAATTTCAAATGAATATCTTAATTAATGTAAAAGTTATCACGTTTTTTCCTTTATAAGCCTCTCCTGTAAAGTACACATTTCGGACTTAGCGTAGTATAAATAGCTGGTGTCGATATATTATGTTAATTATAAGTGTGATGTTATCTGTATTGTGAGAATTCTGGTTATGATCACTCGCTAACTAAACTAAATATTATTTTTAAACAATCACTCACCTCATTTCGCTCTGCAATTTCAAGTTCAATGAGATGCCATTCTTTTTCTCCATACCATTGACCAGTCCATTCGTTAGTTTCGGTCTCGGCGATACATCCGAATCGCTTTCTATCTTGCTATCTTCACTACTCGTGTCCTTTATAGAAACCTGTTCAGATTCCTTCAACGAGAGATCAGACAATCTGGACGGTAAACTTTTCACTTTATCACTAATTTTCTCCACATCACCATTAACATGTCCATTCTCAATGACCGGATTAGTATCGCCATTTGTGATACCGTTAGTGCCGTTAATATTATTCGATATGCCGCTGTCGACTGAGTTGCCTTGCAATTTCTTTTTTTCACCTTGTGGGTCGAAGTCAGTACCGTTTACGCCGTTAGGTTTGACTATACCATCGACTACATCGACACCGTCATCGAATGAGTGGTTCGCCGAATCGACTTGGAAATCGAATTTAGTATGATCCGACTCGATAACTATAGGTTTCGTGTGGGAGAAATCTGTTTGATTCAGATTATTTTCAGTTGGGTATTCCTCATCGGAATCGGGGAATATGCTGATGCTCTCTCTCGGTTCTACCGGTTCTGGTACATTGAGCTGGTTTTGATTCAGCGAAGAGAATGACACGCTACACGACTGGATGTAGGAGTCATGTTTCTCGCAAAAGTATTCTTTGCCATCTGTAATGGAGAAAAAATATTGTTGAGAATTCAATTTCGCAACAGAAATGTTTCAAAATAACTCAACTTATATACCCATCTTTGGGTTTATTGAATACATGAAATTCCTACTTATATTTAAATCAAAATGTTTGGGATTCATTTCCCATAATCTTGCGTTTTAAAATACATTTTAATAAACAGACATAATATAATGAAATGGTCCAGGATTGGCTTATATGTGTAGGTACCAAATTTCATTTTGCATTTAATTTATAATAACAGTTATAATGCGAAAGTAAGTGTCTTTCTGTCTTAAACTGCGGAACCGATTCAAATGAAATTTGGTATACTGTCATCATCATCATCATCTCAGCCATAGGACGTCCACTGCTGAACATAGGCCTCCCCCATAGACTTCCATGCAGACCGGTTGTAGGTTGCCTGCATCCAGCTCCTCCATCCATACTGTATACTGATAGAAAATGGAAGAACTCCCTGGTACGCGGATGAAACCACCACTAGTTTATAATATTATATTAGTTATGATTAAATAAATAAATATAAATAAATAAATATCCTGGGACATTTTTCACACACGGCCAATCTGATTCCAAACTAAGCAGAGCTTGTGATATGGTAACCAGATAGCTGATATACTACATATACTACTTTTAAATACATACTTATATAGATATTTTACATCCAGACACAGAACAAACAGACATATTCATGCATACAAATGTTTGTCCTGGGTGGGAATCGAACCCACGACCCGCGGCTTGAGAGTCAGGGTCACTAACCACAAAGCCAACCGGGCTGTCAAATAATGATTAATGATTAATAGTAGTATAGTAACAAGTTAATTACCCGGATCCCGTCCCCAATGCGGCGAGTTGTACTGCACATAAGTGTGCAGTTGTAGTAGCAGGCGGCGGCGGAGCAGCCACGCCACGCAGCGAGCTAGCCGCGCCCCCCCGCCCGCGCCGCCGCCCGCGCCGCCCGCGCCGCGGGACACGTACCAGAGGGGGGCTGGCAGGGAGAACTCGCCTAGCATCTGAAACGTACAAATACATTAAAACTTAATAGGATTAAGTTTAAAATGTAGCAGACTGGTTGGGTTCGTGGTTAGTGAACCCGACTTTCAAGCTAACGGGCGAGGGTTCTATTCCTACCCAGGACAAATAATAAAATAACTATATCGTGGTACATTTTTCACACACAGCCAATCCGATTCCATAGTAAGCTTCGAAGTGAGCTTGTGTTATGTTAACCAGATAGCTGATATACTACATATACTACGTTTGAAATACACCACTACGATAGATATTTACATCCAGACTCAGAACAAACAGACATATTATAATAAATCTAAGTGTTGCGGCGATTTCAACCTAGACTTTGAAGTTAAATACAGAAACTTGACAGAACTATTAGATTTTTTATTTTATTATATTGGATGTAAGGGGGTGATATAATAATATTTGAAATACATAAATCAAAGAAATAGACAACAATGGTAGAATTACGTTGTGAAGACTTTTAAAGAATAAACAAGCCCATTTTTCTCGCTGCAATTATTTTGTTTTTAGATATACATTTAATTTGTTTTTTGCCCTTACTCCCCAACTGAAGCTTCACGCCCCAGTTTAAAACAGCTAGCAATAGAAAGATAATAAATTTGTGAGAATGTTAATATCATAAAAAACTCAAAAGCAAGCACTCACTTGCAGTAAACATAGTCCAGGGAATTCTTTGGAGAACTCTTCAACGAGTGGTGAGTGAATGTGTACATTAGCGCCAGGTGCCACCACATACACATTTCCTTCACATAAGGGAAATATCACCGTAGCTTTCGCCCAGTACACTAAGTGGCCAGTTAACTGAAATACCTGAAGAAACATAAATAATATTATTATTATATAAATTTTAATTTTCTTCAGTCTTGGGTTTAAGCACACACTCTCAGAGTATTTTCAGTATGAACATAAACTGTAATGAAAGAAAATAATGTAGTTAAATATTTTCACACATTTTTTTTGGCGAAATCTCTTAAATAATTCATAATTATAAATATTTACCTGTTTTAAAGTCAAATCAGCCTCAATTGCCAGTGTCTGTAAACTTTTAAGTGGACTGTAGAGTTTGATGAGACGCAATAATGCTGAACTACCATCGAGAGGTATTGATGCCAGGAGATCATTTGGATTTACCTAGAATGTGATAAAAGAGTTTAGTCATTTGACTATTCCATTATAATTAAATTTACACTAGGAATAATAATGTTTATTGCCAATTCACATTCAAAATATGGATGTTATATTTTGAAAATATTATAAGCAAAGTTAAGTGTGATAGTAGTAGACTCACTGCTACTTTTGTAAGACCCCAAAAAGTGTTTGGCTACTGAAATTTAACTATTCATCTAACATAGCTCTTTTAGTTAGTTTTGTTGTCATAAATTTAATGTAAGAATAATTATTTTCATACCCACCATAAGTAAAATGCCATGGTAAGGCCTTAGTTTCTGCAGGCACTTGTCAATTGTCTCTGGTTCAATGATCAGTCCTCTGTTGTGTATTTGATGTGCTTTGTGCGGCAAACAAAATGATAAAAGCACCCACTTATTTATGCGTACTTGCACTATACCTGAAAATTTACAAGTAAATGTAAGTTTTATAAATAATAATAAATATCCTGGTAATTTTTTTTTAATAAATAAATATTCTGAGACGTTTATCACCCATGGCCAATCGGATTCCAAAGCTTAAAAAAAAAACAATTTTGACATATACCTTATTATTTAATATTAATTATATTAAGAGGAGTCTCATTTATTAAAGTTCTGGTATTCCAACAATGTTTCAATATAAACAGCACATATAACAAAACCAAATTATGTGATTCATCAGTACCTTTTAGGTCCAGATTATTTATATACTGATATGTTCATCTGGGTAAAACTGGTAAGAAGATATATTATAATAATTACCTGTACTGCTAAGCTCTTCAAACACTGACTTCATTGACCTCGCCAGGGAGCTCCTTTGCAATATGAGGTGAAATGCAGACTTAGGACCAGTGTCACCATTATCAATACTATATGTTGTGGAACTGACTGAGTGTCTTAAGTTATCTTCATCATCATCATTATCACCATTCATTTCACTATCTAGTGCTGATACCTCGTCATGTGCAGCCAGCTGGAAAATATAATTAATATGCTATTTAAAAAAATATTAAAATGCAAAAATAATTATGTTTAGAACTATGGAGAGAAGCATGAATGATTTGCTTGTTGTGCAGCGGGAGAACATGGCTGGTTTCTATAGCTCAAAATACATGATTTTAATATTTTTGTATAATAAAGATAATGTAAAGGTTGCAGTGCTGATGAGCATATATATTTCAACATACCATAATTTTCATTTCTTCAGTCAAATAAGAGCACCTTTTTTCTTCATGAGTCAGTGCTTTTCCCAGTCTTTTACTCAAATCATAGTAACATTTTACTGTAATAAAAATGTATTAGTCATAATAAGATGATTAAGGGTTGATAATATTTATTCATATCTTACAATACTTCAAGAAAATATCTGACAAGTATTTTAAAGTAACAATCATTGGCATGAATCTATGGGTAGCAAATATTTTTTTGCCATCAACTTGTACATGTTAGATCATTTATATGCAATAGTTGTAAAGACATCTTACCAATAGAATGACTTGCAGAAGCTTGCAATGCAAATACAATATTAATAAGTATCATAGCAGCTGTATCATCCTTGTTTGTCCTGTATGGCAGGAGCGTTGGGTGTCCCACAAATCTGACATCATTGACTTTGAGTTCAAATTTCCTGTTGCATAATTCAGCTTTTACAGCAAATAGGGTTGACAGCATCTCATCTGTAAAGCCGCTTAGTTGACCTACAACAAATATGAACCTTGCATCATTGTTTTATACCAGCCCTTCCGTGTACATGAAGAAGAAAAATTACAATCTATATATATTTCCCAAGAACACATTTTGGTAATAACTAAGCATGGTTTTATGAGATATTTACAACACATAGGCAAATTTTCATTTACATTTATTACTTTACATTGTATTGTATTTGTGTATTCTTGGAATGATGGCAGAAAGCCTTATGGCTGGCTACCCTTAATTTTAAAAACTATCCCAACCACATTTCAATGTGTTCCTGCAGCTGCACTTCGAGTACCAGTTCCCTTGTATGATATCAGTGCTTACCATTTTTTGCCACATCATTATCTATTATCATGGTAAAATCAAGCCTTTAACATAGTACAAAATCCCTAATGGCAATATAAAAATAAATAGCAAACAGCTGTGTTCAAGCAGCAGTTCAAGTCTGTATTTACCTTTGCAGATGTTAGATGTTTGAGATTGTGGGTTTTGTAACAAATCCTCTGTAGAACTAATAGCGTAGGGATTATGTCGACCAAACTTCTTCTGTTTATTCTCATTTTTGTTTTCCGTCGTAAACGGATACCTAAATAGCAGCCTGTCGCCTTTGCTGTCCGATTTCACGAAAAAAATATTTAGCGGGTTCACTTCCATGGTCGCAGTAGTGAGTAATATAAAATTTATGTATGTCGAAGAATCGTAAACAATGTGAGTGGCACAACACTTTGCAACAAAGCAGCCCTTTGACAATATTCTAGCGCAGACTTTTTACACATTTTTTAAATGAAGCACGTTCACTAAGCTGTTTTTTGGATATATAACTTTTAACTATGATTAGTTCAAATATCCTGTATGAATTTAAAATTCACTATATTGGAATTGAAATGAATTCTAAGTTTTCCGAGAAAGAAATAAGCGGAACCGAGCAAAAATAATGTTGTGTAAAATAATTGAATGACGTATGTCGTAAATTCATGACATAAAAATACATGCTATGACGTGCGTGTCCAGTGTTACCACTAGTACTGCGTTAGTCAAAACTTTTGACTTAAAACCTACATGTACGACAAGTGCCATATCTAGTCACATTTGTGATTTAAGAAAAAAAAACTTGTCATTGTATTTATTGTCATACATGTCATAAGTTGTCAAAAAAACCTGGAATTCTGAAAACGATCCAAAACGAATCGGTCTTGCTTGTAGAAAATCTATAAAATGGCCAACAAAATCGAAAATATTTATAAAGTAAACCCAGAGAAAGTTTGCCTGGAAACTGACCAAGGAATAGTGGAAAGTGAGGAACGTAAATGGGGTATACCGCTTAGAGAAGTGTACAAGTACGGATTATCGTTTTACAAAGGTATTTCTATGTTTTATTTTTTTTGTCTTTTGTGTTACAATTATTTGCTTATCAACTAAGATAGTTGCATTTTATTTGAGATCCCAAGACTGTTCTAATATTCCCCTTTCGATAGTGTTACTATTCTTTCTACTATCTAATTAGTACGCATTCGAACTATAAATTGATGATTCCAGTTAACTACACTCTAGAGCCCTTAATGATAACAACTTATCATATAATAATAATGTTTTTAGATAAAGAAGGAAAAGCTATTCATCTGAGCTATGAAGACCGGTTGAAATTGGTAGCATACACTCAGCAGACAGTCCATGGTCCTTTGGATACTAACTCGGCTCCTCCATTAGGAGTTTTAGATGTTATTGGGCGAGACAGACGGGCAGCATGGCAGTCACTTGGCAACATGACTCAGATACAGGCGATGGCAGGCTTTGTCCACACATTAGACAGGTAAAACATATTTATGAGTTTCTGGAGGTCTTGAACTCTTCTCTAACATCTATTCTTTGTGCTAGACTGATTCATAAAAAATAAAAAATGGTTTAAGTATCAAACTTTTATGCAAATCTTGCTGAACATGTTTTGTACCTCAACATAAGATTTTAAGAAAACATTAAATTATCATACCTAGTAAATTTAGAATTTGACCATTTTGATTAATAATGTCCTTGTACATATTATTTACAGGCTATGTCCTCTTTTCAAACCATATTTAGAAGCAATACAAAAGGATTTAGAAGATAAAAAGCAACAGGAGTAAGTAAATTGTGAACTAGATTAACTAAATAACTAATATTGTCTTTGATTAAGTTAAGCTTTAAAAAGTATTTATTGCCCAAACCAACAGACAAATAAAACAAACTAACAAAGACATTTTTATAGTTTTAACAACTATTATAATTTAAATCACAGGTTAAAGAAAGAAGAGGAACAGAGAGCACATTTGGAGTTACAAAATAGAATTATACTTGAGAAACAAAAGCAACAAAGTAATAAATTAACTGAAGAACAGCAAGTGTAAGTAGAAATATGCATAAATAATAATTGGTAATATATATTAATTTAATTTCATATTACATAATTTATTTTGGATATATATCATATAATTTCAGGCAAAGAATAAAAGATGCACTCAATGCGCAAACTTATGACCAGTTTCTCCAGTATGCTCAGCAACAGTATCCTGGTAATTTTGATCAGCAAGCAGTCCTCATCCGGCAGCTACAAGACCAACATTACCAGCAGTATATACAACAACTTGCTGTTGACCAAAGACTTGCCAATTCTAACATACAAGATAACACACATACAGAAGAAGATAACAAAAGTGATAATCAGAATGATGAGAAAAATATTGTAAAAGATTGTAATCTTAATGAAACAGAAATAATAACTGTCACAGACAATAAGTATGTATTTATTTATGTACTTATTATAGTTGATAGAATGAAATAAAAAAAAATATATCCAGTTAGTAATAAATATAATTAAAATAATTTTAGGTCAATGCAGACATCAGAGAAAGCTGAAATATCTGAATTGACTGAGGAGTCTAGGGGTGAAGAAGAGTCTGATGGAGATGGTATATATTTATGATGTTTATATCATTAATTAGGATACAAAGAGGTTCCATTAGTGCTATTGAAGTTTATATATAAAAGCATGTTCACTACGCTGCTTTTTGGAAATATAACTTTTAACTATGATTAGTTCAAACATCCTTTAATTAAAATTCACTGTGTATTGTTTTTAAAGGGTACCTTGTTTGTAATTGATCTCACAGATGTGTTCCCAGCGGTGGAAGAGGCTCGTATGTGGACGCGAGCTGACGCGGCGCAGTTCAAGGAGTCTGCGCGCGCCGGCGGTGGCCGCCTCACCGTGGGTCACGGGGAGACGGTCACCGTGAGGGTTCCCACGCACCACCGCGCACGGTGCCTGTGCTGGGAGTTCGCTACTGATAGCTACGATATAGGTAATAAATTTGTTTGAATGTGCAAATATCAGAAACTATCTCGGTTAAGATTGAAATATTATTTTAGTTGTTGATGGCCCTTTGATTGTCGTTGATTTATCGAGGAAGGCTAATGTATAGGTTATATAACATCACGCTACGGCCAATAGGAACATAGCATCAATGAAATTTGCATCCATGGGGTAGATGTGACCCAAACGAAGTTGCACGGGTCAGTTACAAAAGCACATACATACAATATAAAACATTAAATTATGAAGCTTCTACTGATAGTCTATATATATTTGTACATACAGTACAAATCTCTCGGTACTCATAAATTCGTATAAAATGGAGCATGGATCTCTCAAATGAGTATTAACATAGAATTTTCCAAAAACATTTGAATGCGGATAAATTCAGTAGACAACATAACCAATATTCATAACATCTGTTTTAAATATTCCAGGTTTTGGTCTATACTTTGAATGGAGCAAGTCTCCAACGACCGAGGTTACTGTGCATGTATCTGAGAGTGATGACGAGGAAGACGCTGAAGAGGATGGATATGCCGATGAAGGTACAAATATTATATTTATTTTTAATAGTTTTGCTTTCAGCCTTGAATAAGAGGTATGTTATTATGTATGTTGATTAAGGTATTGGTATTTAATTTATTTATGTACGAGCTTAGTAGAGCAAAGTATTTTTATTAAATTAAACTCCGAGTATTGCACATTTTCAAGTTTTTAAAATGTTATCAAAGTATTTATATATTCTTGTTCTGTATCTCTATTCGGTATTGTCTATTTATATAAAAGCAACTTCAATTTGAGTCAAAATAAAATAAATTGCTTTTTAATTTCCAGAGTTCACGATCCATGGCAGCTCTGATCCTGAGCTTGGCAGCGAGAGACGGGCGCTGAGCAACGCTCGCCCTGCGGTGAGCCTTGTCGTGCCCATATACCGACGGGATTGTCACACTGAGGTTTGTACTGTTTGTCTATTCGCAATAAACCTAAATACTACTAAACGGATGTTCATGCAGTTTACAATAAAAAGTTGAGTGAATTCATGAGTAAGCTTTATATAACTGTGTTTGGTTGCACCCATTTAAAGCTGGAGCGGGTCACTAGTAATAATTAATAATAAAATTTATTTTCAAAATATTAATACATATTACAAATTATTTTCTTGTATATATCATACAAGGGCTAACCTTATTTTTGGTAACAGGAATAGTTGTAATATTGGTTACTCATCATATTAGCATTGAAATTCCATTGGTATCTTTCAATTTCTATAAAGACTACCTTTGCTTAGATGGAATAGGCTATTTTCATGATAAATTAAGTTTGGGTAACAAATAATATTTTGATACGATAAACACGTTGAGGGCAAACAAGCATACTTGCGAGACTAAGTTAATGTAATATTTAGGATGTAATTTTAAAACCCTTATCTATATAATTTATTTGTCAATTTCAGGTGTATGCAGGATCCCATACGTATCCCGGCGAGGGCGTGTATCTTTTGAAATTCGATAACACATACAGCCTATGGCGATCCAAAACACTGTATTATAAAGTATATTACACTCAGTAAAATGTATATTGTTCTATTTGAGCCATGACAAGTATATTAATTTATTTGGTACCTACTTAATGATGCACTATGTATAACCAGTATTCCTTTCTTGTTTTTAAGGATTATCATAATGGTAAGTGAAATCAATATATAAAAAACAAATGTCTAAGTGCAATAGGAGCTTATAAAGATTATATTTAAGGATTTAGCTTATTTGTCACACCGGTATAAATGTCTATTTAATTATTTATCATTTGAATAATTTTTATTTTATTATAGAAAATATAGTAAATAGTAAAGTATAGGTAAATAAATATATATTTCATGAATATATTATAATATTTTAATGAATTTTATTACAATGATATAATATT
This sequence comes from Thyatira batis, assembly GCA_905147785.2. NCBI lineage: Eukaryota > Metazoa > Arthropoda > Insecta > Lepidoptera > Drepanidae > Thyatira > Thyatira batis. The sequence continues at coordinate 6,493,473 of LR990499.1, forward strand.
ATGTTATGATCCTATGTTAATTAGAAATTATATATTATTTAAATGTACACAGTACACTGCTGTTATTATTAGAAAGTTCCTCTTATTTTTTTAAATATGATGTAATATTATGCCTTTCATAATTTGACAATCACCAAATTGTCACCATAACCAATGCATTTTTTAGAATAATTGAATAAAGTAAAAAAAATATAAAATGTCAAGTGAGAATTGGACTTGTCGATAAAAAATATAGGTAGGTACATACACTCATAAATGCTGCATAATTTTTTTATTATCCAATGGGATTTATGCCTCCAAATAAATTCTAAACTGTACCAAAGTAATAGCATTTTTAGTAGCTCATACATACACCCACACCCATGAATGTTATTAAAGCTAATAGTTCCCTTTTAGCCATATGTATAATGTCCCCTTAAATATTTAATATCATCTCAGGATCTATACTTGATTAATTTATATATTATCCTTTATTTATATCTTAACCAAGGGTCTTCTGTACTATTTTTGGAATAAACAAACTGTGCCATTGCAAATGTTCAATAAATTACTTTAGTACTTAAACTATTAACTTTAGAATACATATTATCTCACTATATGACATCCCATTTTTTTATAATATTTTTACATAGACCATATTATTATATTTAATTACATGGACCCTTATAGAATGTGGTCATGGTCTTGTAAAATTATTATCCATGATGGATATTTAATCTAAATGTGTATAGAATTACCATCAATCAACATTATTAAATCAATAAAATCTGGGTGTCAATAAAGTTAAAACACAAATTACACACTAAAATATTAATGAAAAAAAAAACAAATCCACCAAACAGTGAAGAGGTAGAAAAAGTATTATTTGTGATTCTTCATTGTTAGTTTATTAGTATATCACAAAACGATAGGATTTAAAATGTGTATTATCGCGTTAGTTCTGTAACAAATAAATTTATACATAATAAATGTTCAGTGTTCGTATTCTATTGCGTAATCGTTATTGTGTCCACGTGTATATGTATCAAAAACAATAATTGCGTTGGAATGAGCATAACAATCACAATGATTGATATAGTTTTATTCAAATGTTAAAAATGCGGATATCTATTTGAGAAGTATGTTACATCTGTTGTATGTTTTCTAATTTTAATTTTGTGCGATCACATTATTCTAAATCTAACTCAAATAAACTGTCCCTCTTGTTTTATACCCATGGATGTTAACTAAATTTAACTTTATTTATTGTACAAGGCAAATAAATAAATTAAACACCATACATAACATTTTTTTTTTATTCAGACCTTTGTTAGAGACTAGACAATTTTTTAAAATATAAGAATTCGATTTTAATATAGATCGAATTATTTAAACTAATGTTAAAAATAAACAAAATATTCTATATAAAAAGTAAAATATATAATTCTTTTGTACGTGTGCATGTCACTCCGCCTAAACAGCTGGACCGATTTGTACAATAGAATCTATCAGATAGATTGAATTTTTTGCGTCATGTTTTTATGGAATGGATGGTATGAATTGAAACACAATTTGCTCCGGTAGGTGATACTACCGGCCATGGACCTAATATACTAACAGGCCTGATAACTCTGAAATTTGTATTTTTCGAAAATGAACCATATGTCAAATCGATAAAGTATATTTTCTATGCTGCTTTACACAAAGGCAAATCCGAGCCGAGAGAGATAGTCACAACGGAGGCCGTGTGTCTCGTTCTTCCATCTTGCCACTCTAAAAAAAATATGTTGATCAAAAAGTTTGGCTAAACAAAACTATGTTGAAACATTTGTATTTTAATGTATTTTTAAACAATTTGAAGTCACAAAGTCAAGAATTGTAATTGTATGTATTTTGCTAGAAGTATTGTTATAAAAAAATATATAATAAAATTTTTATTTAGCCTATTTTTTGTTTCTAATGGTAACCCTTCAAAGCGTCATGTGATGACGTCAGTTTAACTAAATATTATCAATGAAACAAGGAGTATTATTAACGTGACCATACGTCCCGCTTTCGGCGGGACAGTTCCGCTTTCAGACTGTCCCGGTGTCCCCAGCAAGGCCAACGTTGTCCCGCTTTTGGAAACAGACCAAACGATAATTTAAAATATACTTTTCCCGTTCGAAATGTGTGGAACGTACCAAATGTAAAGGAAATCGGTGTTCAAACAGATAACAGTATCAAATGTATGAGCCTTATAGAAAATGTTTTAAAGAGAAAGATAAAAGTATTATCACAAAGGCTAAATAGATGCGAGGAAAGATTAAAAAACGTAAATTCGCTTTTACTGCTATGTATTAAAAAAAATATATAAATTCTGACGAGGTGGAACAAAATATAAAAAATAATTTTAACAACATCCATACTCTATTGAACACAGATAAAACCAAGAAAGGTGTAAAATATTCTGTTGAAGTAAAAAAAAATTGCTTTGTCTTTCTAAGGGTCTTTGTCTTAAAATTGGTCTAAGGCAGAAACTTAGTAATAAAATTATTTAGTCATGTTTAAAACAGTTTTATTTATTCTTGTTTAAAAAGTAAAATTATTTAATTACGGTTAAGGTAGAACCGTATACTTTTTACTCTCTGTCAACTGTAACAAATATAGCATTATGGTCAATTTATAAATTTATTTAATTCGTAATCCCTCAGAAATTTTCCATTGCAAATAAAAAAATTCAATACCTATGCTGCCCCCGCTGTTATAAGTACCTACAGTAACTTGTTTCCCTGGTGTGAGTTAGTACATTATTTAATTAAGACTAAAATCGCTTTTCAATTTTATGTTAGTATTTTAATACGAAGGTGAATTTATCTATGTATACGACCTAGTTATAGACAAATTATAATAATAATCACTCCACTCTGAGACCACATTAGACTCTACATTGCACCCGTACGAAGGCGGAGGAGTTACTTACTAGTTTTAATAAACTATTAGTACTTAGTTAAGATCTCAAGATTTAATTTGTCTCACATAGCAAACAATTTATTGTCACCCTGTTAGAAAGGGACACACGGCCTCTGTACTAACTATCTCGCTCGGCTCGTTTTTCAGATCAGAGTGCTCGGTCCTGTTATTATGCTTGGCCAAAAAGTCGTGAAATTAATGGTGGCGCCACTATCGTGCATGTTGCAACCCTATATAGTACGACAAAAACAGTTTTGATACTCGGTTTTTCTTTTTTACAATTAATATGAATATTGGTGGGTTTAATGAAAAAATTAAAACCTCTGAAACGCTTTGTGTCTAGAACGACAACATTTGTAGTTATTTATTTAACAAACACTAAGAAAAAAAAGTCAGAATCAAAAATTTTAATCAGACTCAAAAATGTTTTCCGCTAAGTATTCCACGCCCGAAAAGTCTTCATCCATGTCTTGGTGTGTGCTTTCACCAAAACTCTGCTGGCTATCTTCAGATGTGTCACTACTGTTGCTTTCATCTTGTAGGTTTATGATAATTTTTTCAATATCACTATAAAGAATTTGCCCCCTTCGAAGATAACCTTCTTCTATTTTCATGACATGTTGACATGATTTTTTCTAGTCGTGAACTGAAACGCTTGTTCAGTCACCGCCTGGAACAATAACATAAAATAAAAAAAACAATCATTTGCGATTACATAAAAATTTAAAACACCTTTGTTTCTTTGTATTTCTATTGCAATTCGCCTTTTAGTACTGATGGATTTACCTAAAAATACTTTAAGTAGTTATTTTTGTTCAGTGATTTATGCAATATTGATGAAAAGTATCAAAATTATACGAACGCGCTGCAATCCGAATGTGTTTTGTAAACATAACCTCAAATTCGTGAATGTACATTTCAATAATTGTATGAAAGGTTTATACTAGATATAGCACCTTGAAATGCACACGTTACATGTTATTTTACTTTTTACCTGTCATTTCAGCGGTTCTTTTATACATATCGTTGAAATCGGATGAAATTTGTCCGGCCTCAAGTTCCGCCAAACATCGCACGTACACAGCGTACACTTTAAAAATTTTCTTTCTTGCGGAGCTGGGAATAACAGATCTGTTCATTATGAACACAATGGGTCACTAGTATCACCACATTAACGCAAATAAATAATAATACACACGAAAAACAGTCACCGATTACAATAAATGACAGAATGTGTACCTTACTCGACAAGACAGAGCGAGTGTTGCCAATGATCAAATATTTTAGTTCCGTTTCAGGACTTTTTGGCCAAACTGTACGTCCATGCTACCGGCAGAACGAAGTCTTCCGGATCCGCTAGTGTTACTATCTAAAGATATTGTCTTATCTACCACTATATAATTTCACTACATTTAGATTTTCTAATTAGCGCTTAGTGTTTCAAAAACATTATTACCATATCGATACTAAAATAAGTCATTCATTCTGACACTATCTTCAATTTTTTTTTTTTTTTAAGCAAAGGAATGAACATGGTTCGTAACCTTTGGTTAGGATGATTTAGGGGTAAATAGTGATTTTAAGCAAATGCCAAAATTGGCTGTGCAAAACCCCGATTAATTTTCTTTTCAGTGCTACCGGCCAACGTCAATCAACCAACTATCAATGTCAATTTTGATTGACGCATTCAGATAAGCAGTCAGTCAGTCAGTCCACCAACCAAAAAGCCAAAATAACTTGAGAATGGAATGGATGGTGTTTTTATTTTGACTAACAATGCAATAAGAAAGTTTAAAAATTGAATTAAAATGTTACACCGTATGATACGAAGTAGTTTAGAACTAAAAATATCTACCAGGCAAACATGTCATTTGTTGAGACCATTTAAAAATAATTTGTGTCATCAATGCGGATTCAGGTTAAACTCTCATTTTAGGGTACCAGTTATACGAAATTATTACGCAAGAAACTTCGTTATTAGAAATGAAAATTTTAACATTAAACTAAGATATTATACAAGTCAAGTGGACACACAGAAGAAGAATGATCACATCGAACATGTCAAGAATAAAGTTCCTGTTGATACTTCGAAGAAAATAAACGTCAAATTAAAGACATCAGAATTAAAAAGACTGTTTACTTTGGCTGAACCCGAGAAATGGACTCTAACAGGTAAATAGAGCAAAGGTGAAACATGTTGGCTTTGGGCCATTATCATCTATACATAATAGATTTTTTTATAAACAAAAAATCTTTTTTAATTACAACAAATATCATTCGATTTCTCCATACAAATTATAAGTGAGTATAAACAAGACCTAGAAAGATAGGCAGAATACCATTTTACATGATGTTCAAAGAAAAAAAATATACATTATTGTTATATTCCTCATGATAAAAACATGTAAATAAAAAAAAATGTGTAATTTTTAGGTGCTATTGGTTTCCTCATCATATCATCAAGTGTGACTATGGCTGTACCATTCTCCTTGGGCAAAGTTCTGGACATCATTTACAGTAGTACTACTGACCTGGGGTCTGCTAGAGAAAAATTAGATGCACTATGTCTGATGCTGTGTGGAGTATTTTTAGTTGGAGGCCTATGCAACTTTGGGAGAGTGTACCTGATGTCTATTTCAGGTAATAAACTTGAATTTGAAAATTGATCTATTTCTCCGTTATTTAAACAAGTTTTGTTAACTTGGTTGTATGATTGCTACTCTGTTGCTCAAAGATATACCAAATATGTCTAATAATATTTATTTCTATCCCCAAGAAATTGTATAATTAGGTTTTAACCAAGGGACCATTGAATTTAGTCATTAATATGGATTTTTAGAAAAAAATATTCCCATACATTATTAACTCACATTTAATTCACACTGTACACAGGATTTCAAGATTCTGTTTAAATCAAGGCATCAATCTATATTTAGCCTGTTAAACATTTCAGTATCCATAAAAGGCCCAACATCCCTGAAGCACTGTATCTGTCCATTGAAATATGTGAATATCAACTATGCATTCCAATTACTTGCATTTGAATAAACAGACCTTGTATTTATTTTCAGGGCAAAGAATGACACAAGCATTACGTAAACAAGTTTATGGTGCTATAATGCGTCAGGAACCAGCATGGTTCAGTAAGACTTCAACAGGTGAGCTTGTGAATAGGCTATCTGCTGACACCCAGCTTGTTGGACGTAACCTCAGTCAGAATGTCAGTGATGGACTGAGATCATTGTTTATGGTTGGAGCGGGCACTGGGATGATGGTATGTGAAATATTGTTTTCAATACATTCTAATAAAAAAAAAGTTATGAGTTTTATATGACAAGAAATAAATGGAAAAAAGCATAATATGAACAAATATACAAATGTACATTCATGGTATTTTTTTGGAACACATTCTACAATATAAAAGTAATTTTAATCAACATATTCCAAACAACTTTCTTAAACTTTGTGTTATGTTCTGGTGCAGTTCTACATGTCACCATCACTGGCTTTAATTGGGTTGTGTGTGGTGCCTCCTGTGTCAGTGCTAGCTGTTATCTATGGAAGATTTGTGCGAGGGATCACAAGGCAACTGCAAGATACACTTGCTGAAACTAGTGAGGTGAGATACCGAAATATATATTTAGGTAAATTGAGTAATGTTAAAATAATTTTGGTTGATTCAGTAGTGTGGTTGGTCATACAGTTCTGGAAGATATTGATTTTGTATTTAAATTCATTTGATTCATTGAACCCATAAATATTGGATGTGACTCCATAATATAAATGAGCTTTAGAAGTTAACCGAATATTTAAATTTAATGCTCATGAATTTCGTATTTACAGTTAGCAGAGGAAAAAATATCAAATATAAAGACTGTGAAAGCATTTAGTAAGGAGCAGAAGGAATGTGAGTCCTATGCACGTAGAATCGAGAAACTTATGAATTTGGCGTACAAAGAGTCCTTAGCCGTCGGAAGTTTCTATGGTTTGGTAAGTTATTTTATGCCTAGAAATATTAAAATATGACTAATTTTGTAAAACTGACAGTTACTGTATTATATTTAGTTTGTAACTTTATTATATGACTTCCTAAAAGTAGACAAATTCATAAATTAGAGGGTTATTTCTTATTTGACTTTTAATTACAGACTGGTCTATCTGGAAACACCATTATAATTCTCGTGCTATATTACGGAGGTAGTATGGTAGCTACGGAACAACTAACAGTAGGCAACTTGACTTCGTTTCTACTATACGCCGCGTATGTAGGCATTAGCATCGGTGGTCTGAGTAGTTTCTATACGGAACTCAATAAGGGTTTGGGAGCAGCCACAAGGTTGTGGGAAATTATTGATAGAGAACCTAGTATTCCTGTAACAGGTCAGTATCTAATGGTATTTTTGTGATATATACATAATTAGATTAATTAGACAAAACAGGTACTCAATAGCTCATTACTAGTAATCTATCTTTTATCACATTCAATAAATTCTTTATACTTTTGAAATGGTCACATAATTTTCTATTTTTTTAATAATGTTTGAGATAAACAAACGTAAATTATAGTATTATTTTATATTTTTCAGGTGGCCTCAGGCCATTAGAAAGACCAAGAGGTGAGATTGTATTAGAAAATATCCACTATTCATATGAAGGTGCACCTTTGATCAAAGGTTTAAACTTACATCTATTACCTGGGAAATCCATGGCCTTAGTTGGCAGATCTGGGTGTGGGAAAAGTACTGTGGCATCTCTGATATTGAGGCTTTATGACCCCGATAAGGGAAGAATTTTATTAGATGGCATTGATATAAAGGAATTGGACCCTCTTTGGTTGAGAAGCCATATTGGGTTTGTTAGTCAGGTGGGTGAATTTTTGCTATTACCTAATCAAAATAATAAAGATTACTATTTTGATGAAATTTTACTAATTAGATATTTACAAGACATAGTTTTATTTCACAAAGTTTTTTTGAGGATATAGACACATCTCAACATAATGTTTGGGTCAAAGAGTTATCTATGTTATTGTTTTCTCTTGAATGATAAAAAAAAATACATTAGGAATTCATGTCAAGACCAATATTCGATCTTTATGATATCGTACATTATTTTGAAGTATCTAATAAAGATATTTTTTACAGGAACCTGTACTATTTAGTGGATCAATCAAGGAAAACATTTTATATGGTGCTCTTGACAATTATGATGAAAATGACGACAGCGAAGTAAGTAAATTAGTCTACAGAATAAGCCACATATGTAAGCTTTAAAATCTTAACGAAAAATAAACCTTTTTCCACCAAGCCTAACTCACACTTTTATATTGGAATCTATCGTTTTGATATATTTTGATAAAAAGTTGTTGATTTGACGTGATTTACCTGATTATTATTATTTATTTATTTAGATGTACATATACAAGTTCTGCATAATATTAGATTATGATTCCACCAAACTTTTTACGTCAAGTTAGTAGATGTCCTGAAACATTTTATACTCATATCTTTATCGATGTGTGTTATTGTTTTTACTATTAATTACTTAGTCCTAAATTCCTAATCATTCAATCAATCGGCGGTCGTGGGTTCGAATCCCACTCAGGACAAACATTTGTATGCATGAATGAATATGTCTGTTTGCTCTGTTCTGGATTTAAATATCTATATAAGTATGTATTTAAAAAATTAATATATGTAGTATATCAGTTATCTGGTTACCATATCACAAGCTCTGCTTACTTTGGAACCAGATCAGCCGTGTGTGAAAAATGTCCCAGGATATTATATATATTTATGTACATATTATGTATTATTGTTTTTACAGTAAAATTACATACCCCTAATGATTTTTTAGCCCATTAAAATCATTAGATTTTTGAACTAATTTGCTTATAGCGTAAATTAGATATTTATTGAAATTATTTATACATACTGTATTTATTTTGAATGGTCTGGTATGTCTCTCGTGGATCAGACGCCGGCGTGGCTAGTAGCGGCCCGCACGGCGCACCTGCACGAGGTCGCCGGGGCAGGGGGTACCGGGGGAGCAGGTAGCGCGGGATGGGGAAGGGCAGTGGGTGCCCGCGGGGGGCAGCTCAGTGGCGGCCAGAAACAACGCGTCGCCATCGCTAGAGCCGTCGTCAAGGTAACCAGCATTCTATTATTTAGGTACTATGTGACTCCCAGAGGTTTTACCCGCGTAAATCCCGTTCCCGTAGGAATACAAGTGTAAAATATGGCCCATGTTACTCGTGGATAATGTAGCTTTCGAATTGTAAAAGAAGTTTTAAAAACGGTCCAGTAGTTTTTAGCCTATTCGTTACTACCAAACAAATAATATTGTGGACTAGTGGATCCCAGCGGTGGTTTCACACGCGTGCCCGGGAGATTTCTCATTTCCCGAAAAAAAGTAGCCTATGTCTTTCATTCTTAGGACTATAGACTATTTGTGTACCTAACCTATGTTTTTCTCTCTCAGGCTCTAAACTGTGTATCAAATTTCAGTTTGAATCGGATCAGTTGTTTTAACGTGAAAGTAAGACTGACCATTTCGCATATATAATTTTGTTAGGATGTAACTTTAACTGGTATTGCAATGTATAAAAATATCTGCTTGCTTATTTATATCTGCAAGCTCTATCTTGCTCGCCGAGTCGAGCATAAAAAAACAGCACGGTTGTACCATCCTAGACATTGACACCTAGAGACAAAAAATAAATTAAGAGAATTCCCTACCAGCGTTGCCAGATATATTTTTTAATCGGGATTTTGGAACTTTTTGAGTGAAAAATTGCGGGACTCTTTCGTCGAAAGCGGGACATTGTAAAATAAACGTATATAATCAAAAGTTTTTGAATATTTATCTTTTTATTTGAATTCAAATTACGTTTTTGTGACAATTGATAGTAAAAATATCCATAAAAATTGTATTTTAATTAAAATATGATTTTTTTGGACGCACGGTCGAGTTATTGCCGAAAAGCGGGACTGAGCCTGTCCCGCGCGGGACATTAAAATTTGATAAAAAAATCGGGACGTCCCGCCAAAATCGGGACGTCTGGCAACGCTGTTCCCTACTATCACCTATGTCCGTTTTTAAAAGACCCCGATTCATCATCTTGTGAAAGTTCTTATGTAGGTACCTAATTGGTTTTTTTGTATGCTTATTTGTCATTCTTTACAGATTACTTTTTAGATAGATACAGAACTTAGGATTCTAACAAATTGATTCTGACTAATCCAAATAATTTCTTGTTGCAGAATCCAAAAATTTTAATACTAGACGAAGCTACCTCAGCCCTAGATGCTTATTCGGAGTACTTAGTTGATAAAGCACTGAAAGAGATAAGTAGAGAACGAACAGTTCTTACAATCGCACATAGATTAAGTACCATTCAATCTGCGGACGAAGTCGCAGTGTTAGACAATGGAGTTATAGTGGAGAAAGGACCATATGCAGAGCTTATAGCTAAACAAGGCGGATTCTTCAGGGAACTAATAACGCATCAGACTTTTGCAGCGAAATCCAGGGAGAAACACGACGTGCAAAAACTTAACGGAACAGGTATTGCATCAATTTTGTAATTTTAGTTTCAAATTAGTTAATGATTAATAAATGAACCTTTGAGACGCCAAAATTACACTAGTCAAGAAGACAGTATTTGATTCATAATTATTTACCTATTGGTAAAATGTTTTAGCATTACGGTATAACAATAATAGCACTTGCTGGTGTCGATCATCGAACAATTGGAATTTTCCAAAGTCAGTCAGTTTAATACCCATTATACTGCGTGCCATATCTTGAGAAGACAAAATTATATTAAAAAAAACATAAGAAACTGTTGTTGTTGCTATGTCGTCTATTCTAGCTAGATAAACAAACCTTTTTAAATCATAGTCTAAATATACATCATTAACTAATTTGACTATTATCTACTTATATTAGCTTTATTTTACTTTTTAAATAAAAGGGACAATATTTATTTTAAATAGCTATATTTATTGATACATACTTGGTATGTTGTTAAGACACTTGTTATTTGTATTGTATCGGCTAATTTATTCCATTTAATAATTATGCCTTACTGTTACTCGCGTTGTGTTCAAATTATTTAATAGATATTCGTCGCTTGATACAATAAGCTGAAGCAATATGTGAATTTATATATGGTGTAATTTAAATCTACAAAACTGTTTTACTATTTGTATGAATAACGTTGACCAGCAAAATTAAGTTCTGTTTATGTCTTATAGTATATTCTTCTGAACGCTATTGCAGATTTATTTAAGACTTTAAATATGAATGGTCAGATTTGTTACACTCTGTATTAAAGTATTAGTGAAATTTTTCCTACATATTTTTGTGATAAAATAGTTTAGAAAATGTTAAGTTGAAAGATGGAATGGAATTAAATATTGTGTAAGTACCTACCTAATAGTACTGCGTGTTCAAATGTTCGAGGTGCAATCGTTTATATGTATTTATTGAATTATGGTATAAATCATAGAGTGGCAACGGGTAATGGAATATTTTTGTCTTACACAAATAAATGGTTGTTGTTGTTTTTTAATTTATCTCTTTTATTTATTTTTTCTACACTCATAGTTCCCTATATAAAAATGGTAAATATAAATAGTTACATGACACTATAACAATCTACAAAACAACACTTAATTAGGTAAAAATTTGCTGATTATTATAACTTTACCTACCTATAACAATTGAATTAAATTTCAAATAAGAACGTTCTAACGGTATGTGTATCAAACTAGAGTCGTGCTTCATTCATTACCGTAATGATAATGGTTTCGTAACACACATATTAACGTTTGTTATATCTTTTTCGTCACAATCACAACAAACAGGTTAAATAAGTAAAGTGGACCTTGCCCTCAGCTGAGCGGAGAACGCGCCAAAACTATGTCGTAGAGGCGGCGCGGTGCATTTACACGCTAACGCTGCGCGGGTAAACATTGCAATCGGAAACATGGCGCATCTGAAAGTTTTGCGCGGGAATTTCGCGCGGCAAATACTCAACTCCTTCTCCCCAGCTAAAAGTGGCAAAAAAACAAAATGTAATCGTGCTATATCAAATTCACATCTTTTGAGTAGGTGTTTGGCTACTCAAACTGCATCTGTGGCGGATAATAAGCATCTTAACTCGTTGTGGGGTGAAATTGTAGTGGGTAAAGAAACATTGACTGATTACGTGTTTTTGGACCTAGAGTTATGGGCGGACAAACCATCTGTGGTAAGTTATTTTTTTTTTATTGAAAATTTCATAGTTTTCATAACTTTCTATGTTTTAATTTAAATAATTGTAATCGTAACTGATAAATGTCCCAGGATATTTATTTATTTATTATTATCATCATTAAACCCCGAGACATGTTCGAAATATAAAGTTTGTCTCTACGCGGGTAGTTACACAAGTAGCAGAAAACTCATTGATTGTGCGTCATTAAGAACAGTGAACGTAGAGCCTTCATGCGATCAATTAGATACTAATAAATAGCGATGCACTGCATTTACAACAATTATTACTTATTGTGGGTACAAAGTTCAGTGAGCTACATTTTATACGGATGTATCTACGGCACTACACCTCCACTCCGATACGGAATTATAAATAGTCTATATTCGAAGGTTAAGGCTAGCTGTCAGAGATGCTTGGCAAGGGAACACCACTATGGGGAGAAAATACTTTTAAATCATGATAGAAAAAAATATTTATAAGTAGCCAGTATTTATTGATTCAGTTATGACTTATGACCCCACTCTATGAAATATTTGTCGCGAATTTTTTTAAATTACATTTTTATGTTTAGAGCCATTGGGACTTATCAATTAATTAATTTTAAAAGCAATATTGTAGTAGATTTTCCGCGTATCGGTAAAACTTTCTCTACAATCGATCTCAAATAGGTATACCATGCTTTGATCTAATATCTATTTCTCTGATTAAGTACACATTTAATACACGATTATTTATTTAGGGATAAGGTATCTGTCCTTTATCTTATCTATTAAGATATCTCACACACGCTTTCTCAAAGCACGTTAACTTTATCGACCAGTTTTAAATAAGTAGGTAACTAACTAACCATCTGTAACTTCATGTTTTCTCACGTTATTCATAACTAAAGTACCTTGAGTAGATAAGGTAGTTTAATATCTCCATAAATTAATTTTCCTTATTCTGTTAGCCCTTCATTTTATTTGAAACTGATATCAAAATACACAACGGCCTATGAGACTATGGAATAGATAACTGTATCGGCGTGTCTGTAATCTCGTGCCAAATATTTCTGTCACTCGAGTTTATACGTTATTTCAATAACAGAGACTGGACTATGACCACCAGATTTTACCCAAAGGTCATAAATAAGTTCGCTTATAAATAATGAGCCGAGCCGAGTACAATGAACTGCAATTAACTTTCCCATTTCGTCAATAATAGGTATTTAGATTTCTATTATGAACACTATGCTATGGTCGAAGGTCGTAGAAGTAAAACTGCAGGTGGTAACTTGGCTAGCTGAAACTGAAACAAATTGGTATAGCACAAGTAGCTAATATCGAATAGGTAGTTTGATATGTTTAAGATTCTAGTTAACTTCCTGATTACGCTCGCGCCCTTTCCTGGTAGGGTTACACTCATTACCTACTTGTTAAAATACTTATATATAATTGACTGAAAAGCTTCAAAACCCAAATTTGTTTCCTGACTCACTTATATTTACCCTGAACATTAAAAAAGCCTCTATTAATATAGACATGCGGTGCATCAGGGCGGTCGTACGACTACGGCATGATGAGGATGATGATAGGGCGGTGCGCGAACGCCCTGGCCGGCCATCTCCGCTTGGCTCCCGGCGAGAGGATCGGCCTCATATTGCCGAACATTCCCGAATTCGTGGTCCTCATCCACGGAGCCATGAGCGCTGGCCTCGTCGTCACGTTTGCCAACCCGCTCTATACCCCAGGTACGTTATACCTACTAGTCCTTTTTAAAGTGAAATATTTCGACCTATCCGTAGAACAAAGTTCCACGTGACTTTGAACCCAAACCACTTTTATTGAATGTTTATGTCTACAATTAGGTACCTATTTATAAACGGATAGTAATGTTTTAATACGTTGGTAAAAGTTAGGGTAACAATGGTAAAATATGTATGTGCAAATCAAACTTCAAATCACTCCTCTCTAAAGTAGGGATTTGGCAGATGAAACTTTGTTCTACGGATAGGTCGATTTACCCGATTGCTTTATGATAAGATTCATTCCCTTATCACTGCACATGTCCGCATAGGTACTGTTTCTATGTACCTATTTCGCTTGAGTCTAATGCATGGAAGGTAGACTAACTAGACTCCGTTTAGTCCAGTGTTTCTGAGTCAAATATAAATAACCTATGTGGGATTTATCGATATTTATATCGACGTTTTTATTTCGTTACCTTTTGAAATTATTTTATAAAATATAATAGAATACAATTTATGTATTTGCCCATCATAATATGCACCACATGATCCATTATGACATGACTAACTAAAACATTTGTGTGTATGAAATTTATTAATTTATTTTTATTAGAGAAAATACAAGGAAATTACTTATAGTACCTACTTAAGTAGAAATTATTTTTGTTTAGTAGTAAAACTTATCAGTTTTAGGTAGGAGGGGCTGTTATCATCTGTTTCTAGTCTCGCGGTATTATATACACAAGCTGTTGTAAATAAAAAGATTAAGTGCTTACAGAACTAATAAAATATTAGGAAGGTCATCTCTACACTACATACCTAGTATAAATAACCAACTCATAAATTTTATAGAAAAAAATACTTCCTGGGCCTATTGTATTTTACTAAAATTATATTTTCAAAGTACACAATGAACATTAATATTATAATTTGTACCTTCGTTAAGGGTCGAGGTTGGTTGCTACGTGCATGCCTGCTTAAATAATGTGTGACTACATTAAAAAGTAATTTATTCCTTATATAAAGGTACTGATAAACAGTAGGTAGGTAGGTACCTTTAAGTTTACCAGACCGTTAAATATAACCGAAGGACTGCAAAACGATTAAGGCAAAAGAAAACAAGCATAACTTCCGACTGCATCGTTACCTGCGAAGGAATAGAAAATGTTAAATCAATTCATCATATCGCACCTTTAATTCTGCATAAATTTCATAATTTATATACATACTCATATAGAAAATATTTGAAATTTTACTAGCGAAATAAGTTAACATAAATTTGAATTTTCGATCAATAACGGTTTTGAAATAAAGGAGCAATGCATATTTACTTATGAATTAAATGGAGCAAAACTAGGATTATGTATTAACTATTAATAAGTAACATGCACTACATAGGATCTTATCTACAATAATGAAGTATTATCAAAAGGTTGTGATCTATCTCACTACAACATTAGGTGATCACATAGTTGCCAGCCAGTCTGCTCCACTACCGGAAATCATAAATAGCTATTATTCAGTGCATAATTTATGAACTACGATTAGTGTAGTTGTTGTTCTTCTAAGTCAAATAGTTTTTATTCCTTGTCTAAAATAAACACGTTTTAAACCTGCTTCACTTTTGAAACTTACCTATGTTATGTTTTCTTATACTATGTAGAATATGGGGTAGTAAAAAGTAGATTTTCCTTACATTACGTCGGCATAAAAGTTGGGAAAAAACATCAGCTGACTGAAGACACCTAGGTACCTACTATAAAAGAAGTTCTTCACGAAAGAAGTAAAAAGATTTTTACAGGGTGAGTGACGCCCCTGGTATTGCAAGCGTCCATAGGCTACGGTAACCGCTTCCCATCAGGTTTGACCGTATGCCTGTTTGCCACCATTGTGGTATAAAATACTGCAGGATTATTCACTAACCGTACGATTATTGTTATTAGAGGAAGTGCGTCGTCAGTTCAACGATTGCAACGTGAAAGCGATTGCAACCATCGAGATGTTCATGCCTGTTGCTCAGGAAGTGAGCAAGTCGCTGAAGGATTACAAGGGAACCATTTGGGTCGGCGGAGACGATGACAAGGCCAAAGGTAAGTTCAAACTGTAGTTATCTCATAAGCACAGATTTACCACGAAGGGTGAGTGTAGATACCTTATTTAGGTAAGTATAAAACTGAATAGTATATTAGAACGCGTTAATTTCAGGAACTAAGTACCTACTGAAACTTAGCGTTGGATATCTCATTTGTTAAGGAAGACTATGGGCTATAATACCATCACGCTACAACCAAAAGGAGTGGAGCATCAAATGATGTTAAAACGGGGAAAATTACTTATGTGACGCAGACGAAGTTGCGCGGGTCAGCTAGTCTATTTATAATGAACTTGACACAATTCCACTCGAGCAGTCGTGTAGAGAGCACTAATCGAATGCGTAGGCTGGTATTGTAAAATGCAGACACTCCAATAGTCCAATGTCTAGGATAACACGAGTCAGCTGATAAAGTACAATTTTTGATTAATGTACCTGCCGAAGTAAACGCAATACGAAATGAATATCGTAAACTTATGCCGGTCATGATCAAATTGCGCAGTCATCATTAATTATAAAATAGAATTACAAATATGTTGTAGGTATATATGTATTTCTTAATGCAGCAACAAGACCAAGTGAACGCGTGTAAAGTCCGGAGTAAACGCCCTCTTTTAGACATACTACTATTCAGTGGTCTAGTTAGGTAGTATACCGATCTCAAAACAGCAACTTAGTATTTACGATATTTTTATGAATAAATGCAATGCAAACGTCTACCTTATATAGAACATGTAGGAAACCTTAAATTACTGTAACGACATTAGATACTTACATGTTGATTAAAAATAAATCAACAAAATCATTTTAATGGATTAATAACTCTAATTTACTTTTTTACGCGTTCCCAGGATTAAAAGGCGTATCTACACATTTAAACCAGATTGATAACCCTTTTTCGATGAATTACACTTTTTGTTGTGAAAAGTTAAGTTTTACTCTCGCAGCCATTAATGGGTATCCTATTTCTCAACTTTTCAGGTATTTACGGCTTAAGGTCTCTACTGATGGCTGACCACGACGCGGACCTGCCAGACTTGAACGCCGATGACGTATGCCTGATTCCGTACTCCAGTGGCACAACGGGCATGCCTAAAGGAGTTATGTTGACACACAAGAATCTCGTTAGCAATTTGAAGCAAGTGCAGTGCCCTAAGATGATGAAATACGGAGGAGAGAAAGGTAAGGGAATAGGTATCGAACCAGCAACATAATTGCAAACCGCATGCCATGCGTGCGCGCATATATTAATGAAAATATATCCTGCCATACATTTTTTTAAAAGGTCTTTTTTTTTTGGAATTTGGGACAGATAGGGCTTAGTGGATAGCGACCCTGACTTTCAAACCGCCGATCGTGGATTTGATCCCTACAGGACACACTCTCCTTATTTTATTACTTTGAGGAAAACTATCAGTTTACTTCGGCTACATCGTGGCCTATATATTTATTCAATACCTACATACCACACTACCTAGATACAATTACTTATAACAAATAATGATGGTTGATTCTTTTTTTCAGGTAAATGTGATACGATATTAACAGTACCACCATTTTTCCATATTTACGGGTTCAATGGAATTCTTAACTACAATCTAACGCTTGGATATCACGTTGTTACTATGCCAAAGTAAGTTAATAAGTATTTAATTATCTTTCAGAACTTCCAAAAAACCTTCACTTTATTTTTGGATTATTTATGGAATTATTTTACAATACATTATTAGGCTGCCGGTTATTTTTATTAAATTTAAATTAACGTATTTTGTAACAAAAATAGTTTTTCCATATAATTACCTAGTGATCTACTTTTCATTATAGGTACCTACCTAATTAGATAATTACGACATTAGAAAGAATTCTACGCGATTCGTAGGTATTCATATAATGTTATTTTTATAAGTTAAAAAATAAAATAACTATAATACAATTAAAGAGGGTTATTTTATACTTCTACAAATCTACATAGCTAAACCTAAGAGGAAACATACCAACTTTGTATACCTACTTTCAGGTTCACACCAGACGATTACATAAAATGTTTAGTAGAGTATCAGCCGACCACGTTGTTTGTGGTCCCCTCGTTACTCGCGTTCATGGCCACCCATCCCATGGTGAAGAAGGAACACTTACAGTCTGTGGATACTATCATGGTTGGCGCCGCCCCTACCACAGATAGTATGCTGGAAAAGTTTCTGTTGAAGTGTGAAAAGACTAAGGACCAAATAAAATTGTTGCAAGGTATGTATTTTTGCGCTAGTATACCTAGTCAACATTACATTACTTACATAGTAAAGTGGTTCCCTGCCGTCTGTGCGCATAGATCTTTAATAATATGCAACGGATTTTAGTACGTTTAACAATAATAAATAGAGTGGTTCAAGAGGAAGGTTGTTGAATATGGCTATAATGCCTTGCAAATCGTGGAAATATCAACACAAGCAATCGCAAGGGTATCTATACGAGTGACAAGCAGTGGCCAACACCTTTTAGTCCATTAAAGAAAATGGCTATATTCATCAGATTGGCAGTGTGTGAAAAATGTCCCAGGATATTTTCTGGGTTTAAATTTGAATTAAATACGTATTCCAGGTTACGGCATGACGGAGAGTTCCCCAGTGACGCTGATGACTCCGTACTCGTACCCGTACAGCAAGGTGGGGTCGGTGGGGCAGCTGGTGAGCAGCACGCAGGCTCGGGTCGTCTCCCTCACGTCGGGGGAGACGCTGGGCGCGCACAAGTCCGGGGAACTGTGGCTGAGGGGGCCTCAGGTGACAACTACTTATTAAATTTCTCTCGATTTAACAAATCGTCCCTTAGCTTACAACACCGCTCAAGTCAAGAAAATTAGCAGTTTCTACATTTTAATGCCGTTGGATAGAGCTGCTCATTGCGCGTCGAACCATGGCTCACACGATATAGATTTCAGTCAATAAGAGGCTTTAATTCAAAAAGAAGTATCAGCGCGCAGGACGGTTGGCCCTAAAAAATAAACAGTTTTTTTCGTCTCCTGAAAAGTTGGTAAAAATGACTTATGCGGTGTTGTAAGCTAAGGGACGAAATTGCACCTTTCTTTGGGAACCGTTATTAAACAAAATTTAAGTGAAGGAAAAATTTACGATTTAAAAAAAAACTAGTAGCTCAGCAGTGTAATCCGCGTTCCCTAGGATCTTAAATTTTCCAGGATGACCGTCTCCTGGTTCTAAGCTACCTCCCCACCAATTTTCAGACAAGTCGGTTCAGATGTTATTGAGTAGGTAATAGTATAACTAATACGACTTTCTTTGATATATATAGATTTTGAATAAAAAATATGTGGCAAACATTTGTTTGATTTCGAATATATAGGGCGAAATTTTTTTTTACTAGACGATACATTTTATTGACGTATCAAAAAGTCGATGCCACCTAAGGACACTTGCAATATTGTCAATATTTTATTATACCTACTACCCAAAATACTTATTTATTTGTAAAATTTTATTTACTGTTATACTGTAGGTATTTCAATAACAAAATAGGAACGTCATTTTTACATAAGTAAACGATTTCCAGGTGATGAAAGGCTACTGGAACAACGAGAAGGCGACCAAGGAAACTGTGGACAGCGACGGTTGGCTCCACACCGGCGACGTCGCGTACTATGACGAGGATCACTACTTTTTCATCGTAGATAGAACTAAAGAATTAATTAAAGTGAAGGGCAACCAGGTAAGAAGATACATCAATTTGGATGGGTATGAAAAATACTATATAGCAACTATCCAGTTCTATAAATTAATACACAATACTGCTTACTCAAGCTCTGATTAGTCTTTCTTTTGATCTGTGGCGGTCAAAGGGTCAAGAAAAATATTCGAAAACCCTTTACGGGTATTTGACTATTTGGCAGTCGTGTATGATAAATTATCGCCAAAATGGCGCTACAATGATTTCATTGTCACTAAAATTAGGCGCTTTGCCAAAACTATATTATTTATATTTCTTTACAGGTATCACCAACAGAATTAGAGAGTGTTGTTATGGAGCATCCTGAAGTAGCTGATGTGGCTGTAGTCGGGGTACCGCATCCCCTGGCCGGAGAGGTCCCCAGAGCGTTCGTGGTCCTTAAACCTAATCACAAACTAACCGAGAAAGAAATCTACGATTCGGTCGCAAAGAAACTAACCAAGTACAAACATCTCGAAGGTGGAGTTGTTTTCCTAGACGCCATACCGAGAAATGCAGCCGGAAAAATCATGAGAAATGAACTCAAAGTATTAGGCGCAAAGAAACATTAGTCTAACTTTGTACTTGTAAATAATTATAGGTTTTTTTAATTTGTACATAGTATTTTATAATAGAAACTCGGAGACACTGATTCATTTATGTAAGGATAGTGATATTTGATGTAGCTATGTAAGCACCAAGTGTACTTAGATTATGTAATTAAAAGTATTTTAAGCTCATAATTGAAAAAATATATTTTTTAGCTATTTGTACCTAATATGTGTAAAAAGCAGCTTATGGTGTTCGTCTATGAGGATAGAAAATTAGGACTGATGTATTATTCTCTTATAGAACTATTCATTAATAGATAATTGAATTATTTCTTCCTAGAAAATTGTACCTAAAAACTACTAAAATATGTGTCTATTTCATAATTTACACAGGTTTTAATTAAATCAAATGATCAGAAAATGTGAATAAATCAATTTATTTCCACATACAAAATTGAATTAATTATACATACTTATCCTATAAATCACTCATTGTTTAAATTGATCACTTATTTTTTTTCTTACATCCATACTTTAAAATTATAAAATAATTAAGGACTTCATCAGTAGGCAGTATTAAATGTGACATACCGTCAATTTGTATGAAACATCATCTATAAAAATAAGAAAAGAAATGCAAGTACAAGAATCTAACACTGAGTTTGGGAGAAAGTTTTCTAAATCCTTATAAAGTTAATTCATTGTTTCTATTCACTATGAAGATAATATTATATCTATACAGAGATCTATGAAGCTTTGATTTCAGTGTTTGTCTCTGTATCCTCCACCTTTGTTTCTTTAATTTCTTTTTCCGGTAATGTTTCATCCTTTTCTTTCTGTGGACTTGATTCTGAATTATTTACTGTAGTGTCAACGGGGGGTTGGGGCAGCTCAGAATTCACATCTGAAATTGAGTAGTTATCAGATTCTATTGTTATTTTTGGAGTTGCCTCAACATTATCAAGCTCTGGATTACTTTCTTGGGGAATGTCTGGTTTTGAAATATCTTCTGAATTGGTATCGGAATGGCTTGATTCTTCTTGAACATCTATGTGACGTTCATCTGGCTTTGGAGAGTTACTGTTCCCATCTGTGTTATCACTTGAAGAAGAACTCTCTTCACTTGATGTTGAAACTTCAGAAATAAGTTTAGGTTCAGCATCTTCTTTGCTACTTGAATCTGAACTATTTTCATCAATAGGTCCCGGTTGTGGTACTGAAGGTTTTTCTTCTATACTTGTAGGTTCATTTTCTGTGGATTTTTTTATTTCCTCTGGTTTCTCCACACTAACAGATTCCTCACTAAGTCTTTGTTCAGTCATCTCAGCATCATCAACTCTTATTTCTGGAATAACTATAGCAGGTGCTGGAGCAACTTCAGCTTTCATATTTATATCAATTTTAGCCTCTTCGGATGGGTTTATAGAAGTGACAGTTTCAATTTTTATTGGATCTTCAGCAGAAGATGTTGTTGCTTGGGGACTTTTCTCAGAATCAGATTTTATTTCCATCAGAGGCTCACTTGTAACTGTTACATTGGGTTCTGGAGGAGTAACAGATTCATACTGATTCACTATCTTGTCTTGGGTATCCATCGGAGCTTCTTGCTTTGCCTTCAGCCTTGCTTCTAGGTCATCAACCGAAATGTGAGAATCTGAAGACCCTGGTTGTGGCTCTGTATTTTGTTGCTGTTCTGCATTTTCTTTCCATGACATATCCTCCATCTCAACATCTACATTATATTCAGAATTATTATCTGAACCATTTACAATTGGTTCATTTGGTTCCCCGTTCTCTGGCTCTGGGTGCCGCTGTGCGCCCGGTTCCCTGGTACTTACGACTAGAATATTTTTTTCTACTGCTCTCATAAACTTATCGACACGATTGTATTGTTTACGAGGATACGTGAGAAGCTCGCATATCCTTTGAACGGTAAACGGAGCCGATGTAAACGAATCGAGACGCTCTATCAAACTATTCTTCATGATGTCGTAATTAAATGGATCTACGTTGGGATATGGTGGAATATCAATACCTGGTGTGGTTTCATAAAAGTCTGTGATTACAGCAAGTAGTTTTTCCTTGAATAAGCTCTTCACAAGCGACCATTGGTAGACAGGATCACCGGTACGCGCTACATATGCTAAGTATTCGTTTAGCTCCTGTGGAATTGTTTTAGGTTTGCGTTTCGAGAAGTCTTCCAAAAAATGGAATATTTCTTCAGCATTCTCCATTGTATATCGTATCGTTACTAAATGTTAAAGCTTATTATTTCCAACCAACCAAACAAACGAAATGAAGAAAGGAAAGAACGTCAGTCAGTAGGACAGACAGAATTTAGACTCGAGGTAAGGATGTACATTACTACATTCAGTACATTTAGTTAATCAATTATTTAAAGATACGCGATACATTAGAGAAAAATATCGATTAATTTATTTGATTGATGACATTACAAAGCTGGTAGCCGCTTAGAAAATGGTGTTCACGTTAAACATAAAACAGTTTATTTATTGATAACATTTAATGTAAATAAAATTAAATAAATAATTTAATGAATTATAGAATTATATTCGATTGAAAATCAAAGTGAAAATTATTTAGTCGGCATCCCTAATCGTCACATAGTTAGATGGTTCAGTCAGGGCTGCCAGATCTCGTGAGTAATTTGTATTCTGTGTGCCAGATGTAGCAAGGCAAATCTTACAAAAGAGGCTCCGTAAATCAAATAACAAAAATTTATACACAAAATACATAACAAAATATAGTAACTATATATTACACTATCGTATGAAACATCGATCGTATAAAAAGGTATGAAAAAAGGATTTATGATGATGAGGATGATTGCAAAAACGAACTGCTTTTGAAGAAGATAATTATATTATGTCGTTCTATGGTTTTCTTACCCCGTACCCGTGACACTGATTATTATAGAAAAAAGATATAAAACATTTTATTCTGTGAAAAAAATATGTGTTGAGTGTCTTGGTACAAATGGATGGAAATCTTGGGGTATAATATGGCCATTGTGCGTAGAACTGGCGGTGGTTTAATTTGACTGACTGACTGTCAAATTGACGAATAGATTCGAAGAACGTACCTGACTCTCTCTCTACGTCATTTCGTTGAAGTTGAAAACGAAAAGAAAATTCATTTAAAATTACACAATAAATTAAAATTGTCGAACGAAAATAATCTTAGTTATAGAAAAAAATATCAAAATGAATTGTTTACTGAGAAGAAATCTATTTCCCCTTTACAATAATGCATTGAAGCTATCATGCCGATCATTCGCTGATACTGGTGTGAAAGAGAAGATTGATACTATTGTGAAGAATAATAAAGTTGTAGTTTTTATGAAAGGAGTCCCGGACGCACCGAGGTGTGGGTTCAGCAACGCAGTTGTTCAGATAATGAGAATGCACGCTGTTCCATACGATAGCCATGATGTGCTCTCTGATGAAAATCTTAGACAAGGTCAGTTTTTATTTATAATTTTCACCGGTTACATATTTTATTATATACCAATTTAATTTATTATATACCAATCTAGGTAGGTAGATTCACAACTAAAAATAAGGTCCTGTCCTGTCCTGGTCCTGCACCCTGTCTATCTCATACATTAAAAACAAAAAGAAATATTTGCATAGGATAGTATGGCCTATCGTGAGTTTAGTATTTCAACGTATGTATGGAACATCTTGATAATGTTACAACAGTTTTTATGAATAATTACTTTGTACAGAATAAGCATTCTTTGGGTGAATCCAACAGGTTCTTTGTCTCACTGTTTTTTAGTTACTCTACTTATAATATTATCTCTATGGCAAATCAGCTAGATATTTTTTAAATAGGTATTGTATAAGATTCATCCAAATGGCAAACCATCCAAGCCCACAATAAACGGAAGTTGAAATGCATCGCTATAGCGGAAACCGGCATAAATGACATCATCATCCAAATGGATATTTTTATTTGAAATAAACTGTTTCAGGTATAAAAGATTATTCCAATTGGCCAACAATCCCACAAGTCTTTATCAATGGTGAGTTTGTTGGAGGTTGTGACATAATGCTGCAGATGCATCAATCAGGAGAACTGGTAGAGGAACTCAAAAAAGTTGGTATAAAAAGTGCTCTATTAACAGCTGAAGAAGCTAAAAAAGAGGAAAAGAAGTAAATAGTATGTTAAAAAGACATTTTATCAATTTGGTGATGTTAAAGATGTACCTTTGTAGGTAGTAAACCAACAAATTTTATGCTTGCTTTGTGCTTCATACATTTTTATTACAGCACATAAATTAGTTGATCTTTTGATTACAATGTGATTGTGGTGTAATTGTAAACTTGTTGTTACTGTACTAGCTAATTCATCTGTTCACAGATTTAAAACACAATAAATTTCTTCCATGTTACATATAGCGAGTTGTGGATGCATGCTTTGTACATAAATGAGTGGTAGGTTCCTGTGGTCTAATCCTCAAGTCTCATGTCAATTGAAGTAATTAAAATATACCCCTCCCACACTCCTCCACAACTATAAGAACCTACTCAGTTAAGTGCTAGACCTGTAATTGAATTGTGAATCTATAAATTCTATGTATTTTATATTTATTTATGAAGTTATACCTACCTAAATTATAATAGTTTTAATTTTTTTTGTTGTAGCCTTAGCATTTGTTATTTAAAAAGAATAATTATATAGTTATAATTTTGATCAGCAACTGTTATTCTTAAGTAGTCATAGGTATTTGAGGAAAAATAAAAGTTTTCTGTTTAAGAGCTCTTTATTAAATTAGCTGTACATTTGAGTTAGTATACTTTTGGGTACATAATAATTCATCTTAATCTACGTACCACTGATTCCTCATAACATTATAGGTTGGATCAACAACACTGTCAATATTAAAAGACAAAATATGGCAGATCATTTATTTTTGAGTACTCATTCCAAAATACTCACACAAACGATAATCATATAAAAATGATAAATAAATAGATGCAGGCAAGCTATGGCAATCTATGATATAAATAATTTGTGTGACACTTCCCTGCAACATTTATAAATTTAGACAACTTAAAACAATATCCTGTACCTACCATCGAAGTACTATCATCATTCATTACTAATGGCAGTAATTAAAAGACGAACTTGTATAAATAATGTTTGCTTATAAATAAAAAAAATATAACAAAAACATTCTCACATAGTGAATGAGTCTTATTTTGGTGTCACACATTAGTAGAGCCTAACATTAGCACCATTTTATCTTACAAATATTTTTTTGTGACTTCCCTGAGAATTTCATATAAAAGTTAAAAATACCTAATGCTAATGTATAAATAGGGTGTTGTAAACATATAAAATGATTTCTCTGATTTGAGCCAAAAAAATATTAAATATTTAGGGAGAAGAGAAGTTTTACTGTATGAAAGTTAATGGTATTTTTGGTTTGAACATTGCACATAAATAATATTAATATAGAACTGCTTTAGAAACTAATTATTTTACATCACAAAAATTGTTTGCTTTACATTGACCCATGGTTTAGGGCGATTCGTATGAATAGGGTCAAAGTAAGGGAAATAATCTTTGCGGCGCGTCACACCGTTGTTCCGCCGTCGCCAGGGCCGTGGTTAGTAGAGAGCGGTGACCGGCCGACCTTCGCTTCCATCTTCTGACTTGGTGTGGAGATGATAATGTCCTGTGATGCGACTCCTGCTATCTGCGTCTATGTCAAAGGCAATTTAGTATTAATTCACCAAAAAAATTTAAGCGAAGATACATAGTACCAACATCTATTTGTTACGTTCCGGTGGTTAGGCAACGATCCAACTGACTGACAAATTGGTTCCCAGCCAAATTTTTTGAATAATTTCGTATAGGTGCTATTATTATTGTTAGTATTTCAGACTCGAATATTATTCAAATCAGTGTAGGAGTCAGGCCTAGGACTAGGTCCGATATAATTAGCAGAGCTAAAAATAAAATCTACACAACTAAATATACAAAAGGTGTTACATATCCTCTGTCAAATTACATTTACATTATTGCCTCAGATGGCATTACATCCCTTCGCGAACTGTTTCAATAAGCGTAGACGGCTCTCAATCGCAGTAGGGAGCTACCGCCGTATCTGCCGTACCAATTACCCCCGGGCCACTGGGGGCTCCTGTGAGAAATCTACCCTTCATAAGGGCGCCCAACCAATTTTTTACGGGGCCTCGTCAAAGCACGCTACTACGGTGTGACTTGCTTTTATGTCTAGTTATTAAAAAACATTATTTTGTTAAAAATGCATGCGCGCTTCGTGACTAGACGACAATTGTTTGTTTATACAGTAAGTTGTAAACATTTTTCTCATAACAGTGAACTGTAATTGTTCTTTTGAGAATAAATATTCTTTAAACCTAAGCCTACCTACAGGCATGGATGGTATCTACGAGATGTGTTGTGTGGGTGGGATGGTGGTGTTACCTAGAGGTCGGTCTCGCCGTAGAGCGCGGTGGAGAAGGCCATGTAGTCGAGCGCGCCGGGCGGCGCGCCGGGCCCGCGGTAGGGCGGCATGCGCGCCACGCAGTACTCGGCCTGGTCGGGCGGCAGCTCGCGTCTCAGCTCGTCCGCGGGTATGTGCTGTGCTGTGTTGTGTGGGTGGGATGGTGGTGTTACCTAGAGGTCGGTCTCGCCGTAGAGCGCGGTGGAGAAGGCCATGTAGTCGAGCGCGCCGGGCGGCGCGCCGGGCCCGCGGTAGGGCGGCATGCGCGCCACGCAGTACTCGGCCTGGTCGGGCGGCAGCTCGCGTCTCAGCTCGTCCGCGGTTATGTACGGCTAACGAACATACATATATTTAAAATTGTCATGTCACAATGTTAGTTACCATACATACTTACTCCTCCGATTATTATTATGAAATTTTATATGCATATTCAGGTCTGAGAATCGGCTACTAACTAATTTTGATACCCTTGTGATCATGGGAACGGGAACTACGCGGGTGAAACCGCGAGGCGGTCTAAGTAGTGTTCTTATTGATAAATATTCCGGTTATGGCTGGGTGGTAACGTTATAATAGTGTAAGTAGTTTTTATATGAAAAATATACTTTGAGTTCTTTACTAAACGTAACCATCTTGAATTCTAGTTCTTGAAGTAGGTAATCTAATATATAAAATTCTAGCGTCGCGAAGTTTGTGGTAAAACTCCTCCGAAACGGCTTGACCGATTCTCATGAAATTTTGTATCCATATTCGGTAGGTCTGAGAATCGGACAACATCTATTTTTCATCCCCTTAAATGTTAAGGGTAAGCCACCCCAATTTTTTTTTTTCAATTTTAGAATTTTTTTTTTTTTTTTTTATGATACAGCATTAGTAAATACATATAACCCTGAATTTTCAACCCTTTACAACCAACCCCTATTTTACTATCGCGATTTTTATTTTATCTTCCGCCTTCACCGGTCGATAATCAACGATCAATCGATCAGTTATAATAAAAATAATTAAATATTATTTAGTTCAATAAAACGAAAAAAAAAAACAGATATTTTGAAAATAGATACATATCTTATCATACATACATTAAGTCACTGTTTTTTTACCAATACACTGATGGAAGGATTTATTAACTATTAATATTTTACGTCGACGTCGTCAACGTCTGCATATGTAAAACATAGTCCGTTTTGTCTGTCTGTACGTGATGAACACAAAAACTCCTAAACAGATTTCCATCCGGTTTTCACCAAGTTAAGGAGTATTTCATGGGGAAGGTTTTTATGTATAATACATCAATTTGGACCCGGTAGGTGGGGCTGGTGGGCAGAACGAAGTCTGCCGGGTCCGCTAGTAATAAATAAATATCTTGGAACATTTTTTGCACACAATCTGTCTCCACGCTAAGCAGAGCCTGTGCTGTGGTAACCAGAAAACTTATATAAGTACTACTTTTAAATACATCCTTATACTTATAGTAATTTACATCCATTTAAATAAGTTATATCCATTATCTTTTACCTTGTCACTGGCTAGAATCCTGAAGCTGTCGATGACTTGTTCAGCGGTGTCTGTGTCTGTCGACTCCCTGGTCATGAAGTCCAAGAACGCGTCGAATGATACGTAGCCTGTAAAAATAATTATGTTTATAATAATATCCATTTATGTATGTTAACTTCATAAGTATAAATCTATACTAATATATATAAGCTGAAGAGTTTGTTTGTTATCTCAGGAACTACTGGTCCAATTGGAAAAAGTCTTCGAGTGTTAGATAGCCCATTTATCGAGGAAGGCTGTAGCCTATCATCATGCTACGACGAATAGGAGCGGAGCATCAATCAAAAATGTTACAGTTACGCTACCGGTCATAGGCTACGGTAACCGCTTCCCATCTGATGGGACAGTATGCTTGTTTGCCACCTTAGTGGTATAAAAATCGAAATTGTGCAGGTCAACTAGTACAATAATAAGTATGTATGTATGTACCTGTGTTGTTGGGGTCGACGACGGCGAGTATGCGCTGGAAGTCGAGTTCTCCTTGCCTGTCCTTGCCGATGCTGTAGCCGAGAGACACCAAGCACGACTTCAGCTCCTCGGGTGCTAGGCGGCCTGCAAACAATTCATACATCAAGTTAGATCATAGAGTTAGAATCTAGTTTCGACTAGATTTATGTATCGGATACTGAAAGAACAAAGCTGCCGAACATCACTATTGTAGCGGTTCACCCTTTTTTATATCAGTGACAGTTGCACTTGTAATTTTTCTGACTCAAATTAATAATCCGACTACATAATGGTAGGTAGGTGGTTTCCACCTACATTTGTAATGATGCTGTACCTACCTATCTACACTAATTTATAAAGTGAACAGATTTTTAGTTTGTCTGTTTGTATGGAATAGGCTCCGGAACTATCGGACCGATCTGAATAAATTATTTCATAAGTTAACGGAATGCTAGAAAATAATATATGCTGTATTTTATCCTCGTATTCTAACGGGAACTTCGCGAACTACGAAGTACTATGGGTGAAGCCGCGAGTCGGTAGCTCGACACAAAATGAATGAACTTTAAGTAAACACTTCCAAAATACCAAATTGTTCATCAAGTTACCTGTGCGGTTCTTGTCGAAGTGGTTGAAGGAAGCGCGGAACTCTGTGAGCTGTTCTTGCGTGATGCCCTTGGAGTCGCGCGTCAGGATCTGGTTCTCCACCTCGTTGATGGTGCGGTTGATGGAGGTCAGCAGCTGTTCCCATCCGACGCGGAGGGTCTCCATTGTGTACTGTGAATACCTGAAATAGGAGTAATATTTTATGTTTAGTTGCTTACGAGATAGTGAGTTTATTGCCGGCTCTTAACAGAACCAACATTCCGAACCGAGCGAATTTAAATTTATGAAAATTTTCAGAAAAGTTGGACTAAAAAATACCCGTCTACTAAATAATATAAATTAAAAATGTCCGCTTTAACCTTATTCTAATTAAATAACAACTGTTATTTATAGGACTTTGTTAGGCTGTCTGTTTTGTTTTTATAATCAGTCTGGTAGTACCACCATCATATACGTCTCCACTGAAGAGCTCAAGGCAACCCTAACAAAGAAGGGGTTTAGACTATAGTCCACCACGCCTACTGCGGAGTGACGGACTTCACATACCTTCAATTGTGACATCTCGGGCATGCAATATTAAAAAATACTGTGTAGTTAAAAATTACCTGTTCTCGAAAATCATGCCTTCCTGTACGGCTTGGTGGATGCGCTCGAGCTCCTCGATGTGTGGTTTGTAAGCGTAGACTCCGCCCTCGTACTCCTTCAGCCGACGCAGCTGGTCTTCCAAAGAGCCCTGACGAGAACAATAAATATCTTCATACAGCTATTTCATAATAATATGTATTTTTATTACATATAACAAGGATACATCTTTTGTTTTCGGATTTCTGAATAACGACACTTGTGACATTGATTACTTATACGTGAATGGGGCGTTGGAATGCGGTAGCTAATAAATGCCTTTGCATACGTAGGTACATAAGATTCCATTGTCTTACTAAAGCGAGTAAGGTTTTGACGTTACCGTTAAAATAAATGAGTTTAATGTTTGGGTAGACTGCTAAAATTAACTTAGATAGATTTTATAGATAGGCATTTTTATAGACCATCTGATGGACATTTGGAAATAGGAATTGGGGGATAGCATTTGCAAAGCAACATATTGTGTCTCTGATTCCTTCCAACCCCCTCATTGTTTAACCAACATCTAATAATAAATGCACTAGCTTTTCTAAAGACAGGTATTATTCCAGGTTGTGCCGACCCTGCTTAGGCGGTATAAGGACTGGAGGAAGAAGAAGAAGGTATTATACCTGTAGGCCCATGCCAATAGCGGTGACGGCGTCCATTTGCCTCTCGATCCAGGGCCCGACGGCGTTGGCCTTCTCGGCGAACTGGCGGCGCAGCGTCTCGTTGTTCTGTTGCTTGCGCAGCTCCGCGGCCAGCGTGCCGTCGCGTTGGGGAACTAGTTGCCTCACGTCCGACCACTTGCGGTTCAACTCCTGCAAACAATTATATATGTTATTTTATAAGAAAGACCAACAGCCACTGCGGATTTATATTTTTTATGATTGTAGGCCACTTTATTTCCGCCGCCGATGTAGTTACATGCGTTTCTAAAATAATAATTTGTTATAATAATTAGTGAACGTCCTCTGATATCTGCCGCCCCTAGGACGCTGCCGCCCCTAGGCCGAGGCCTATATGGCCTATTTATAAATCCAGGACTGCCAACAGCTAAACATAATAATATA
The DNA here is from genome assembly GCA_905147785.2 of Thyatira batis. NCBI lineage: Eukaryota > Metazoa > Arthropoda > Insecta > Lepidoptera > Drepanidae > Thyatira > Thyatira batis. The sequence goes on from LR990499.1 coordinate 6,524,549, forward strand.
GGTAAAAGAACAGAAGATGTGTAAGCCATTAATAGGTCCTCCTCATATTACTATTGGCTCCCGGGGTTATAGCTATAGTCGGTGAGGTAGGGGAGCATTGGTTACTGGCAGGGCGGAAGTAAAAAAATCATAATAATTGATCTACCCTCGAAGCACGGGCTCCTAAAGCAATCACCATGTGTGATAAAATGAATGAATTCTATAGACAAACAATTTATTTTAGTTTTTTAAAGTAGGGCATTGTGATTTAATGTAGGCCATTGCCCCACAATGCCACGCTAGCTCCCTAGCTACGGCAATGTGGGGAGATTTTAAATTTTCCCGGGTGTCTCAGGCTCTGAACTATCTGTGTATTAAATTTCAAGGTCGGTTCAGTAGTTGTAGCGTGAAAGCGAACAGACAGAGTTACTTTCGCATTTATAATATTAGTATAGATGACATTGGTCTTATCGTTAGGTTGCCTACAAATTCACACCTTGAGAAGTGAATTGGATTTGGATAGATGCCATATGTATTCGTGGCTAATAAAATATGTAATAAGTCTTTATGATCATGTGCTAGATACTAGTATTAGAGTATATAGGTACTTGTATATTTTATTGTCTTTACATTTACACCTACATATTTTGAACTATGTGTGATGCAATATTGCATTCATTTAGATATGAGTAAATATTGATTAGGTAGGTAACTATCTAAATAATTTTAATACATTATTTTTACTTACGTGGGCAGTGAGTGTCGTGTAGGGGTTCTCTAAACCACCAGGGATCTGGTGTTGCTTAACAATGGACTCGACTTGGTGTACCAGGTTGACTATCGCCTGAAATGAACATACATAATTAGATCGAAATTAAACAATGCTTTAGTAGTATTAATTTAAGGTTTGATTTAGCTTGCCTGGTATTCCTTGTCAGCCTCGCCGAGGGTTGCCTTGAAGCGAGCGTGCGCGTCCATGAGGCCGGAGATCTCCTCGATGGTGTGCACGATGAACATGTCCACCAAGTCCTCGCGGGTTCCGTCCAGCCTGGTCAAGTCAATATTTATTTAATAAGGTAAGGAATATCATGGCTTTTATTTGAAATGGGGATGGATTAGAGGAGGCCTGATTTCGTTTAGGGGGTTTTGAATATTAGGTACATTACGCCGAGTTTTTACAATAATACAAAGTCAAGTCATTCACAAAGTTAACCTTAAATAAATATATCAATGCACTGATTAAAAGTGGATTATCTAACAGGAAGTACTAGGTATATCTTATAGCATATTAATTGTGTCTGCATTGTTGTCTATGGATATCATTAAATATTGAGGGGACACACAGAGATTCTTCATTATATAACTCTGCATTATAACTGGTGATGTTTATAATGCAGAGTGTACGCGCGAGTGATGAACGCTGATGTTGACCACCGTGGGGTTATAGTCGGTTAAGTCTGCCCTGCAGGATATCCCAATGAAAAAAAAGGTAGTTACCAGTTGTTGAATGGCGCGGCGCGCTTGGCGAACTCGAGATGCAGCAGGTCGATCTGCTCGAGCACGCGCTCGGCGTCGTCCAGCGCGGCGCGGCGGCGCTGCGTGAGCGCGCCCAGCCGGTCCCACTGCGCGCAGATGCGCTGGCACCGCGCGTTCACCGCGCCCACCTCGTGGTACTCCAGGGTGCTGCGACAACATTTCACGTTCAATAACTATATATACAACTAAAACTAATACAAGACATGACAAATTAGTAAATATCATAAAATAACATAACAGTGAATATCATTACTCCGATCGGCCATTCTTAGTTATAGATTTTAATATGCTACTAACAATAATTTCTAGTCTGATTTGTACTGTATGAACTAGTGGTCGATGTATAATGACAAAAAACATTGATTATAACATTTATGGCAATATGAGGGCGTGACTTATATTTTGTTTCTACACTAATATTATAAAGAGGAAAGTTTTATATTTTTGTGTGTGTATGTTTGTAATGACTAAAATCAAAAATTACTGTAAAATTATTTCACCATTGCGAAGCTTAATTATCAAACACTAACATAGGCTATAATTTATCCCCGAGTTCCCACGGGAACAGGAACTACATGTGTGGAATCGCGCGGAGGCAGCTACTTAAGTAATTAAATTAACATTTTAATGTCTTGTTATACGTACTTGAGTTCCTGAGCGATGGCAGCGATCTGTTCGACGCGGTCCTGGTGCGCGGCGAGGTCCGACTCGAAGGCCTCGTGCTTCTTCTTCAGCGCCTTGATGTCGTTCAGCTTGCATTGACGGAAGTCCTGAGATTGCAGCATCTCTTCCTTGCCTGGAAATACGATAGTAATAATTTAACATCTTTTTAATTACAATTTATATACAAATGACAATCACGTTGTAAATTCTAAACATACTTTTGTAAGATCGACAGGGTCCATTGCAGAATTGGATTTAGGTAGGTAGGTACTTATTTGACCAATAATAAATTCAAAGTGGTTATTATTGTCCAGAATACGTAAACTTAATGAAAATTGTTTTTTATTCAAATAGTCAGAGACTCTAAGGCTCGGTTTGAAAGGTCGGTTTTGCTTAGAAGAGCCGGCAATATATAATAATAAAGATGGCTAAAAGCTTACCCCTGGTCCAGTCTTCGTGGATGTCAGCCTTGTGCTTGAACTTCTGAGCAAGGTACTCAAGACGCTCAAGGCGCATCATCTCGCTGAGCAGCCACTCCTCGAATGCCTTCTCGGCAATCTCCAGACCCTTCCACGCTTGAGCGATGTCCTGTTAAAAATTATCGTTGTATTTTTGCCTTTTGGTTTTGTATTTGAAATATTTTAATTTATTCCTTCATGTTTATTATAGTGATTTGTCAGTTAAGTCCTTATTTGCCTTAGTTGATTTTACTGAATGAGAATTATGAAAAGAAAAGTTACACTTACAGAGACCATCTTGCCTTCAGTGGGCATATAAGCAGGTCGGTTGCTCAAACGCAGCTTGGTCTGCAGGGTGTTAAAGTTGGTCTCCAACTTGGCCTTCTGCTCAACACGTGGTGGCTTGTGCTTACGCCTGTAAGTACGGTAGTCCTCCAGTTTCTTCTGGCAACCGGCAAGAGAATTGTCGGTCTGGCGGCTGTTCAGCCAGGGCATGGTGCGCCTTATCCAGTCGAGGAGCTAAAAGTTCAAATGTTATATAGAAATTGCGAGCTCGAATAGTAAATAATATGACTATCGAAGTTATATTATTACTTACATCGCTGGCAAGACGTTCGTACTCTTCCATCAGGCGTTCGTTCTCTTGGTTGACTTTGAGAACTTTGCAGATGCGGTTCGCGGCGGTTTCAGCCTGTGAACGCACAGAGACTCTTCATTGCGATTGTTCATTATATAACTCTGCATAATAACAGCAGTCGCAGTGCTGGCTATCAAAGCGCATAAATCATTATCTACTTGAGTTGGGATCTCTGATAGTTGTTTCATGCATTGTCATTGAAGTTTAATTGCTGTAGCGGAAACACATTAGAATTTACGTACATGTGATACAAACCTTTTGAGCACCAGAGAAGCAATGGTAGTATGAAGAGACGTAAGTCATGACGGCACGCTCGTCCGGCATCGCCGTGTTCTGCAGATCTGACAAGCGGCACGCAAGCGACACAGTGTTAGTTCTCATGCGATGTATTGTGAATTATTCATGTAAGGAATGCTTGTGTATCCTCAAACGTTGTGTAATATCTCAGGAGACGTAATAATGTGTCTCAAAGGCAACATTAGTATGCAACTCGTAGCTACAATTTACAGCTTCGTCGCATAAAAAGTGGTTTTGCTCAGTGATTACGATGCAATGACCAATACCTTATACGAAAAAGTATTAAGGTCAAAAGCGTTCATACAAGATCTTACTGAGAATTCAAGAATGTAGAACATACAACAGGAAAATATAATTTCGATTAATCCAAATACGCGAAAGCCATGTATGGGCAAAACATTTAATATCTGTTATAATACACAAGCATTCTATTTTAATTTCGATATTTTCTGTTCTAATAGTTTTATGATAGTTAACAACATAAAGCTTAAAATATCTACGCTTATATAACGTGACTAATGGGTTAAATTTAACATCGATGACGGGGCAGACTGGAACAACACTTTATCAATCGTTGGGATTTGATTATAAATAATAACAAGGAAAATATATTCTGCTCTGAAACATTGTAATACATTATTTCGAATTGTAACCTCATTTATCGTTAGGAACTCGCCGCTAATTACTGCAGATGATGTGTTATCTCTGATATATAAAGCCAACTATTCTAAAGATTTTCAGGCAAGTTCCTCTTCCAAAGAAAGTAGTAGCTACTTGCTTTTTGAATAGAGAAGCTTTGGTAGATCCTATAGAAAGCAAAAGAGACACTCAGATCATGCTATAAGTGACACACAAAGGCCTGGCGTTAAGGGTTCGGGTATCAAACGCGGAATTGGGCGCTGCACTGGCGGTCATTTTTTTAGTACCTGTTGCGCGCCTTGGAAGGCGTGGTAGTAACATGACACATAGGTCATAATGGCGCGCTCGTCCGGCTTTGGTGTATTTATAAGGTCTGCAATATCCAGGTAGAGTTTATTTTCTTTCTATTTTAATTATCAATTCAAGTACAAAATATAAATTGAATCGTCATTTATTATGTTGAGACTTGAGCATGTATTTATAACGTCATTTAGAAATGTCCATTTCTCGTTAAGTGCCTGAGAGACGATAGCAATGCTCACCAAATTTTACTAACTTCAAAAATATCTTCGTTGAAATTTAAGACTCTGTAATGATTTCTCGGTCTTCAATTATGATTTATATAAATGAGTACAGAAGAATTTATTTATTTTTCTAATTAGTCCCATAAATCTCTAAACTAGTATCAAAATATCAATGTATCGTTCATTTCGTCCAAGGTTTTTACAATGGCTCAAAACTTACCATCGGGGTCCAACATGCGGGGGATGTCGAGATACTTCTCGGCCACATCGAAGGCCGTGTTCAAGTTCTCTAGTGGGTTGTCCTTGGACAGTTTGCTGTAGTCGATGAGGTCTGGTCTGTGCCTGTGGATGAGGGCGCAGAAGGCCAGACCGTCCTTGAACGACAGGTGGAAGTTCTGGACATTGACGTTCTTGTAAGGCGCCGTCTTGCGTTGGCACCAGAGAAGTAGACCTTCCTGCAAATTGGATAACCATATTATATCGCTGAATACACTGAAACCTGGGATGTAATTAACCAGCTTTTGCTATATATAATGTGACTAGATAACTTTTCATAAATACCAACCAGAGATCTAACATACATAAAATTTGATGTAAAAAGTAAGGAACTTATGACCTCGCTAGATGTCTTTTGTCATTGACATTAATGTTCGTAAAGTCTATATATACCTTAGCGGTCATTTCTTCTACTGAGATGTCCTGGATGGCGAATCGCAGAATGATGGTCCAGATCATACCCAGGGTCATCTTCAGGTTGCCATCGACGATTTCTTCGGCACCAATTGATACCAACTTTACACCTGAAAAGTTTTTAATTGAGATTTGTAATACTTACACAGCACATATTTATTATCTATTTTAGTGCCATGTCCACAAGTAGGTAGGTACTAGTGTCCCCTCCGTTTACGTATCGGCATCAAAACTTGAGACTAAAGCTAAAAATATAAATATCTGTGGATATTTTTTTTGTATAACGTTTATTCAGATAAAACAAGCTAGTTAGTTCTGATAAAATTACCCTTCCCCCGCAGGCGTGTGTGATATTTCAGTTGTTTCTGATAACACAGTACCTAGGTATATTGTATTTGATTTGGTTAACTATTTAATTTGGCAGCAGCGGTACTTAGGGTCTATTCATAGACTATCCTACTAATATTATAAATGCGAAAGTTTGTATGTATGGATGTTTGTTACTCTTTCACGCTCCAACGGCTGAAGGGATCTGCTTGAAATTTGGCACAGAGCTAGAATATGTTCTGGAATAACACATAGGCTACTTTTTATCCCGGGAACGCGGGTGAAACCGCGGGGAGCCACTAGTATAAGTATATTTACTTTCTCATCTGACCAGTATTGCAGTAATGCAGGTACCTACTTATCTAGATTACCTTAAACACGAACACTTTTTGCAAATTCATTGTCGTTGATAGAACGAACGAGCAAATAATGATCAATCAATTCATTTACCTTTTGAAGCGATAAAGTCAAGGGCTTTGTTGACGTTAGCGATTTTGTGGAAACGCATCTTGCCGCGGTCGGGCTTAGGGAGGGTCTCCCCGGAGATCACTTCGAGCAACAGCATCAGTTTCAGGCCATTGCGGAAGTCGTCGTCGATGTTCTCGATGCCGGTGCCGGCCTTCCTCAGGTGGCTGTTGCACCATGCTGTGAAGGTCTGAAAGAGATACAAAATAACATGTATAGCTTCACCCACATTAGTGACAGGTATATTGTTACTATAAGCCCTCATTCGCACGAGAGTTTTTTACCGAACGTTAAAAAAGCGTTCAAACACAACAATTGCATTTCCAAGTAGGTACCATAATATCCTCTATTTCCGACCCCCAAAGTTGAAAATGCAACACCGCTCGATAAAAAAGCGTCGCGTTTTAAAAAGCGCTGTGGTGTGAACATATACATGAAAACGCATTTGTTGAATTTGAACGCTTTTTTTTTAACACCTACGTTAAAACTCTCGTGCGTATGAGGGCTTAATCGTCGCGAAATAATGTGTTCTTTCCATTTAAAACCTTAGTTTAAAAAAAAGAAATAGAACCTCCTCCGTTTTTTCGTCGGTAAAAAAATACGAAAGGTATTCGTATAAGCTAATAATATTTGCATGTATAGTCGGATTAATAATTTGAGTCAGAAAAATGACAAGTGCAACTGTCACTGATACAAAAAAGGGTGACCCGCTACAATAGTGATGTTTGGCAGTTTTGTTCTTTCAGTATCCGATACATAAATCTAGTCGAAAATCCCAAAATTTCATTTTTTTAAAACTAAATTTGAATTTAATTGAAACCAAAATTAAATAAATAAAATCGAATAAATATTATTAATTTAATTAACCTAACATAGGCTAATCATCCAATTCATGTTTAATTAAAAAAAATGAATAAATGTACGAATAAATATAATTTATTTGTCCAGTACCCGTACAAATTGTCACTTCCAAAACAAAATGGGGTCCATAGCGTGACAAGTGATGACTATAGTTCTTCCAATAGCCAAAAACAAATAATATACATAAGAGTATTTTATGTAATATTTAATTACCTACCGTGTATGTCTTCTGTTTTATTACAATAAATTACATATTTTTATTTATATAAAGGCATTCTGACATTGAATAAAAAAAAGGAAACTCTAGTCGAGTTTCCTTTGTCCTTAGCCGACTTTTAGTTGTAAAAATTCGAATCTACCACAACACTATTTATTTGGGACTAAAAACCTGCAACACTGGAAATGTCATTTCTCTGCCTACAATGAATAATCTGAGTATAGTAAACCATAATACACCGCATACCTACCTACTTACAGCAGTATTTATGTTGAAGTCGTGTGTACTCACTACTCAGCAACCGATGCATTTATTTATAACCGGTGTTATTTGTATAATATTTGTCTCAGGATATTGTTATTAATTGTTGGAATAACAACGTAGGCGTAACTTTATAGTTATTTTTATGTATGAAATTGGACCGTAGGTAGGTAGTTATTTCCGCTACTATCATTTATACCTAACTTTGTGTTTATTGTGCCGGCGATAGTAGGTAAATATGTTTGTTACAATTTAATAAAGTATTTCATTAAAATGCATATGAATTTCAAAGTATATATAATGCTGACCTAATGCTTGACGTACATTTTCTGGTCAACTTAACTTTTTTCCTGTCATTATTAAAATGTGACATAATTCTTATTTTTACATACGACACGACTTACGCCCGATGTTAATAATGTATCTCCTATCCGAGAGTAAAACAAACGAGTTGTCAAAATGGACGGATAGCTTATTGGCAAGCAAAAACTATAATTTTCGAACAGATTCGATCGAAGATAGATTGATTTTAAAGCTTCACCCAGAAAATGGATTGATATATCAATCTTAGATAGCAATAAATGGATCAGGATTGATTATTGGCATCGGGCGTTATTGTAAGGCTAGATTTCTGTATTTCTAATATACCTATCTACGATTGTATATTTTATATACGAGGTTTTGCATGTAAATAAAACCAAGATATAATGCATTTTTCGAGCCGTGTGTTTCACTATGCTTTTCACTACGATTGCGAGAAAATTAAATAATCCAAAAAAACTTGAAAAATTATGGTCACCAAACCAACACAAATTATTACTTAATAAACATTTCGCGCCAATGCTTATTTTTTTTTTTATGGCCGCACCGCAATGCACGCATTAATTTATTCCAATTTCAAAAATAAAATGTTTTTTTTATATAAAAAAAAGTAATGAGATGGGTCGAGTCATCATTATTTTAATAAAGACTTTTTCGTAGGTGTTGGTGACCCTATCCACTCGGTTGGAGGAAAAAAATGAATTTTAATTCCGCTGGTATGCAATGACAAGCTTTTGAGCTAGAACAGTGACAATGAATTTTTTATTAATAATTTTTAGTTACAAACGTTGATTTTATATATATATATATATATATATAAAATCAACTATTATCAACTATAAAATCAAATATTATTATAACATGACGCCAAAAATAAACGATATCATCCATGATGAAAACAGTTTCAAATAGTTAGGCCATCGGAGTGAATTGAATAGATAGAAATGCGATTACAACAGAAGTGTAGGTACAGTACCAACTTTAATCAATACTGCAGTTGCACCAGGTAGGGGACCGACGAGAGGGGTCCGACCCTTACACCGCCAAATTCTCGATCGGTTATTAGCACTTGCAATAACGTCGCTCGGGAATTTAAACATGGACAATACTGTGGAGCTTAAAAATCAGTTTTGAATCTTGTAAGGTAAGGAATATTTGACTTTAAGCATGCCAGTGTTTTTAAAAAAGATTATTACTGACTACCTAGTAAGACATTCGTTTCGAATAGTGTGTCCGTATTTAAAAAATGCTCATCAATATATCACATTCACAAAAGTATACGTCGCGCCATCGCGTCAGCTTGATTAGATCATTAGACGACAATTGAATAGACTAAACTTTAAATAGAACCCACATGTAAACCTATTGTATGTATATCGGGGAAGTATTATGGCATTACTTGTTTAAATGGCGCTCCTATGATACTAAGACCAGCCGCATTGGCTCCGGAGGTGGCATCAAGGTTGAAACTGATAAATAGAATCCAGTCCATTCAACAAACTACGCAGTCGTGCTGCATTCTAATGCCGTTTAAGCTGACAATTAGCTCAAAGAATCGTGCAACTACAATTGAGTTGCGTCATCAATTGATTTCAGATCAATTAACTTTGAAACTCTATTCTATTCTACATTTCATGGAAATAGAAATAGAAAAGATAAATACCCAATTAAAAGTGATCACACAGATACCTGACTATTGTTAACCAGTTCACAGACGGAGTAGGTATAAACAAAAGCATGTGAGCAATGAGCAAAAAATTCTACCTGCAAGCAAATTCGATACAGCGGTTGGCGTCACGCAATTATAAATCTATTGTCGATGTGATTAGAAGCTGTTTCGCTGTAGATACATCAACAATACATTGGATAGAGCGCCCCTGTCCATAGATGAAGATACAATGCGAGGTTAGTAAAGATGCCATCGCTGCGACTGCGGAACATTAAAGTGACCAAACTGCATTCTCAGATCGTAACGAATGAATCATCTTTGGAACTTGCCTTTTGGCACAGGACTGATAATAATAATACGATTACCCATATGACCTACAAATACAACATTCAGGTGAAGTAAGGCACCAAAGTAATAAAGCAGAAAACCAAAGCTTACCAAGTGTATGTCATCAATTTAACAGCACGTTTAACGGGCTACCGGACGGGTCGGTGCTTCTTTTAAAAGAAAGTTTTAAATTATTTATCGGCTCGGTGATTTATATGGGGAAATTCATCTTATGACACTGTTGGATATGTGAAAGGGCTCAAAAGATAAACATACGTAAAAGGTATGCTTGACATCAAATAACAGTCAGTGTATAAAATTGAACCTAATAAAAGTCATGTTTGTCTCTTAGCATTATACATTGTCCTAGAAATGCGCTACATAAAGACTGTTGCTAACTAGAATTAGGTGGAGGTGAAAATTTTGAAGACATTATTACTGTCACATAAATATGCAATGTGCGGCCTCGTGCACACGGGAATACCGACGTCCCTGAGACAAAACACTCGTCGTGACCCAGAATATGAAAATAATCCAGAATCACCTTGCGGCCACCACCACGGCCAACGCGGATCTAAAATAAGTGCGCAGGTGTGGACATCACAACGCGCGCGAACTATTCACTATGAGAATCGTCTGTAAAGCTGTTTTACAGCGATAACGTTGTCATCACTAACGCTCAGCTGAAGTGTGAAGTATGAAAGGTAGCTTTTCAAGGTAAATGTATGTAACGTACCAAGGTGACGCGTACAGCGCGTTCTGCACACTGTCGGACTGTCGTTCTGGGTCGCGCTATTATTGTTAAAACAATTAACTACCTTGGACAACATATTTAACTTTCTTTTTAAATCTGCAAAAACAACAGATTTAACGTAGAGCGAACGATACTTAGGGACAATTACGTATGACCTTGTTAGGGCAATATTAATTATTGTAACGACATCCATAAAAATATGTTATTGAGCTCATTGAGATTGGTTAGGACATGATTGTGCTGATAGAAACAGTTCATTGCTAAATTCATCATTGTAGTTAAATTATTTGTCAATCATGTTCGAAGCTCGAGGTTCTTATGTAAACAGTGTAAATGACACTATTATAAACCTCTATCCTATCATCTCGGGAGAGGCAATCTTGTGAGTCATCCTTAATGAGGGAGGTAGGTGCAACTGTACCTGACTGCGACGGTTATTTCCAGCGGCCGTAAGCCAATAACTTTTTACTGCACTTTGGCTTACAACGCCGGTAGTTATATTATACGGCCTCTATTTATCTGTCTGTAGTAAATAACAAGCTGTCATCCATTTTATGATTTATTTGAAATTTATATTGAGTGCCAAAATGCATTTATATGGGACATCACATGCTTAAAAGGCCTCTGGCATGATTTAGTATTGTCATCTTTGGCCAATGATTTGTTTATCATTATGGATTTAAATCTTGTGATGCTGTTAGATAAATCATTCACACCTTAACCGAACCACACTTGTTGAAAGTGGAGATTAAAAATTAACGCGTTTGGAAAGGCCTATACCTAATATCTCGATTGAAGCTATCACTTATCGCTATGAATATTCAATTTTTGTTACAATCTCGGAACAGACAACGTGTCTAATGAATAATGTAATAGAGAAACGATAGATGCATAAATTATAGATACTTGTTTCTAGTGTTATTGAATTAAAAAATATTTGTCCGCCTCTTAATGGGATTTAATCGAAAGGTGCAAAATTAAAAATGAAATCTATAAAGATTATAACTCATAGTAGGCTGGGAGGCTTAATTTTATGTAAGATTTAATGTTATGTTTTTTATAACACAGGTAGTTTCATGACGAGGATCGCATCAGTATTTCTTATGAGTCATAAATTACCACAACGCGGCAAACGGTTCACAATTTTTATTTTACAAACAGACTTGACACACATTCCAAACTGGTATAGATTTTGTGATTATTTTATAGTTATTAAGTATTTGTATTAATTCCAACCTAATTTCAAGTAGAAATAAAAAAAAAAACGTATTTACCAATGTGGGCTTATAAAATGCTAAATTGTGGGCGGTCTCACCCGCATGGAACAATTTATCTGGGCTTGGTAACTTTATCTTGTATTCTGTCGTTCCAGAATACATATGGTTTTGTTGTATCTATCTAAATTAAGGTGTTTTTACTCGTCTCTGACATCAAGTTTTTTATTTGTTAACCTCTTGACTTTTCTCAGTTTGCAGATTTCTGCAATATCTTTCTAATCTGACAAATTAACCAAATGATAGTTGTAGATCCGGCAACGGCATACCTATTTATAAATAATCAGACAGCGAGATAAAAAATATAAGATCCTAGATAACTCGACATGCATTTTATTAACCTTTTAGCTATTGGCTGTCTTGTTTGTCGTAGAATGCAGACTTTCACTGAGCAGAACATAAACACAGTTCAAGGTGTAGCTAAGCCGCTTTGTGGCGAGCTAGGAGCTAGGCTTGCATTATTAAATGTATCGACATATATACTAACTTATAAGAATGAATGGTATTTACGTTAGATATATTAAATTACAATACTTGCAATATAGTTTCTGGTCTACTATGAATAATTTCTAATGGGAAACTATTTAAGCGCCTACTTTACTACATTGCTTATGCACTTTTGTTTTTCGGTAAAGACATCTGTTAGAAGATTTTTGTATATCGTATACATATTAGAACGTAGATTAATTAATTATTAGATTTTTACCGAAAACAAACTTCAATATAATTTATTGTCATTCGAAAGTTGTTTGAATATCAGAGGGTCAAAAATGGCCTTCAAAATTTCGAGCTTATGCATTATTGGTAGTCCGACTATTTTTGTTGTTTCATATAATCCAATTGATACAAATTGTACAGACAAACGTTATTAGGCAATGAACAGCAGCAAGTCTCATGACAAGACAATCGATGATTATTTTGATTGATGATGCCGGCTTGTCGGTGAGCCATGTTTATTGAAAGTAACGGCTCATGAACGCGATTAGCATGAATTAGTCATATTACGGTGTTTACCGTGTCATTTAATAAATTTACCTTAACACAGCGAAGGTGTTTCAGATTTATTGGTTTTTAAGAATGGGAATAATACATGTCATGTGCCCAATATAAATTTTCACGAAGTAATGAATCGTGTTGTTGCCTGACCACGAGCTTACATCGTATTATTGTCAACAGCGACAAATATGTATTTATGATTCATCAGTATGTATCTTTTGCTGCGGATGTTTTGATAAATTATTGAAATACTTGCGTTTTGTTTCATTCTCTTATTTTAATTTATTTATATCGGTATTTTCGAATCGCGACTCTTCAATTAAAATTCATAATTAGCTACTTAGAATATAGTTGCATCACGTTAACCGAGGGGGGTAAACGAGTTTTGGAATGGACGCGACATTATGGGTAAGCGTGTGGGACGACCTCCGCCGGATGTGTCGACGACAAGAAATGAGTTAGCGACGAGGAAGGCATAGGGCCGAACTCATCAATATACCTTTGTAAAGGTGTACCCACTTATTCTATCGGGTATAAATTACATGCCATTGCAATGAGGTCAGGCCAAAAGAATCCTTTATACTGAATGTGTTCATTGTGGTTTAATACTAACGTACTTAAACAGAAATCGATTCCAAATATGTAAAAAGCATGTGTAATAAATTTATATCAACCCATATGAATCTTATTTTACTTACGTCAATGCTAGTTAATTTTGGTTCAATGCCACACTCAAGTGAGCCAGTATTTCGTTAAGCAAACAAAACGTTCGGTACATATTTGTTCAATTGAGAAACGATTAAAGCACGAGTTTAATTAGGCATTCTACAGAGCGGATACGTGTAACTGTGGCGGGACTACTAATAGACGAACTGACTGACACACCTGTGAAGGTGTTCAATCGGGATCTGTGCCAACTCGCCCACAATCATTTCGATAAACAATAACGTGACCGTTAGCCGGCATATATTTAATTTTATATTCTGTAAACACAGACTTGCCAGTCCGCCATCGGCGATGTCTGAAGAGCTTGTTGTAATTGTCGCCTACAAGGCTGTCGTCACATGCGCTGCTATCTCGTTAATGATAGCACGGTGGTGAGATCATTGACCGAAGATATCAGTTAAGAATGTATGATCAAATAACGTGGAAAAAAAACACGAGACTCAGGAATGTCGTGAAGCGAGCGCACAATTCGCGGGTCGGTGTTAACGACAATGCCTCGGTGAACACTCACATGTCGTGCGACGCGTGTAATTGTTGAAATAAACTCTGTTATCTGTCAGGTCCATTCCCAATACCTGCAAAAGAGAAATACTTCGATGAGTAATAGCAAACACATGCAAAACAAATGGTTTCTAAAAAGAAAGTCGCGTTTGATGATGCCATCATTGATACATTCAGTGCAATAAAACGTCGACGAAAAACTCTTAAAATTTTAATATACAAGGCAGTTAAAAAGCCATAGGAACAGTTTTATAGAAGTTATTTTGAATTAAATGCTGTATTTCGTCTACATGGGCAGCAAAATATCGGGTAGGCGTGGTTTGAGGTATACTTGTTTCGCAGAGATTTTGAGACAGCTGTTTTATCACTACTTCTGGGCAGGCACCAACTACTAGATGCTTAAAGAAGACTTTGTTACTGTATTCTACGCTGCTCTTTTATATTTATACTGATTCCAGCTAAATATGAGTTGCCTTTTAACAATGCGGATGATAATCTTAACCACGTTTCGAAGAATAAAAATAACCCCGTAATAAACCTACTTACTCACGCACCATGTTTTTGCTATAAATAAAGTAGGTACGAGTAAATCACGTCTTTCGCAAGCTTACCGGATCGGCATCTGTCTGAATACTTCCTTATGTAAATAATGATGTAAGAGCACCGCACCGTCAGCCGATCGTTAGGTACCTATCGAATCTTTGGAAATATTCAACTAAGCTTTCAACCATTGTTTACTCAAACCGAATATAAATAAAAACCTACACGCATGTCAAATATTGAGGATGATATTGTAGAATAATGGGTTCGTAGGAGCTATAATCGAGTCTGAACATTTGGCTGTCTGAAATATCCACTATTCGACCCAGTTGCTTCACGAAGCCGCTAAACTAGATAAATATAGATTCGGAGACTGACAGCTTTCGTAGCTTCCGCAATTTTTCATAGATCACACAAAAAATATCTAGATGTTCTCGTCTCTGTCGCCCAGTGTCAGTGCCTAATTGTCGAGCGAGTATAATTTCAAATGAAGCTGTAAATTGTTTTAAAATGTGTATGGTGCGTGAGCCAAATTTTTTGTAATCGTCATTGTTAATGATTTTATTTACACCAGTCGTTTAGTTTGTTTACTGACGTGATGTGTAATTATTGAACAATCCAACTGAAACTGAGTTTACAAAATGTTTTTGTCGTAATTAAGCTTCACAAACTATCCACTATTGTGTTTTCACTTTATTGCTGGCTTAGTCGTGTGAAGAAGTTGAGTTGTGGAAAGCCAGTAGCACCGCTTATATTTCATTGAAATCAGACGTTTCACTTTTGCCTCTCAAATACAATATGATAAAGCTACGTGCGAGTAGGTACATCAACCGCATAGATACAATCATCTGTATTTCTAACCCAAAGCCATTTGTTTGCATTCACAATTTCAACTGAATGACTGATGTTGAAATTTTGTTGGAATATAAACATGGTAAATCAAAGAATCGACGATTGTGTTTCTTTTGTAACAGATGAAGCAATTATTACTGGATGTGTTAGGACATTTCTTAGATTAGATTATATCCAATGCATGTATTCCTTTCCTTCACTTTGCAAATCTTATCTTGTAATCGGTCGTTCTAAATGCTTACGTAATGTAATCTTTTATAAATAATACGCTCATCACGATATACTTTGTATGGATTGTTTGTTCCATACAGTTTTTGTATAAGACACAAAAGCCAGAGATGTTCCGCTTGAAGGAAGACAATGACATCCCATCTATCGATATGTATCCATGTTCCATGCCAGTTGAATCAAGATTATAGGCCTATTTAAAAGGTTGAAAGTCACTATTATGTACATAATTTACATATCATCTAAAGGGGTATTTAAAATCAAAAGGATAGCAAGACTGCTGATTAAAATCCCGTCGAACTAACAACTTTAGTAAATAACTCTATAATATAAATTAGAAGAGGTCAAACCGTTACTCATTTTTACTTTTGTAAAAAACCTGGATACAATGTAATTTAAACACATTTATGTGAGTGCTATGCAATATATAGCAGATGTAAAAGATTTAGTTTACGATTATGTTTCGAAAGTGAGAGCTTCTGCTGGCCAAAAATGGAAACGACTAAAAAGAGTAATAGTTTATTTAAATGTTAAGTGTTAAATCATTACCGAATTATATTTAACTGTCCTGAATTTATTAACGACAAACTAACGTATGATGATGATTGCAAAATATTTTTAAGCAATATATAAATGAGCGGTTTTTGCTAGTTGTTTTGTTTTATTTAGTAAAAGACATCAAGTTCGTCGAAGTATCGGTTACCTCATGGTAAATGGTCACCGCTACTTATGAGAATTTGCAATAACAGACTGAATCATGGTTCTTGACTCTCACACATGTGAGAAGTACCTTCTTAATAAATATGGGACTTTGTTCTACTCTGATTCCAAATTGAGCCAGAACATGTAGCTACTGTAGTAGCTAGATAACTGACGTACTGCATATATTATTTCTAAATGCATATTTTCATATAGACACAGAGTAAACAGACATGTTTACGCATACAAATGTTTGGCTTGAAAGTTAGGGTCCAATCAACCGGCTAGTCTTACTTAACTTTGTTTTGTTTGAGATCAACATTATAGTAGAGAAGCAAGTACGATGGTGCTATCAAGGACACAAATTGACAATTCTTTTAGATACGGACAGCTCTTGTGTGTACAATCATAGTTTCTATGTAAATGTTGTTTATTATAAAATGCCTAACCTAAATAGTATTGTAACAATATTCGTCCTTTGTTCGATGCCGTTGACCCTCCGGCGTGCTAAATGAATGCGGTTTACATCTATTGTTTGAATATTCTAACTTCTACAGTTTGCATTTTGACTAGATTCTGTCAAGATGGCGTCTGAGATTGAATCGTTCTTGTTAGATCGATAGGACGAGTCTGGCTGCCTGTCACAAAGGTATCCGTGTATCTGTGCCATCTGTGGCGTAGACGTCTGCTCCGGGATCATACTTAATATAGCTTAGAATGTACTTATATAATACCTACTGATAGATTATATTAAATACTAAAAAAATGTTTACCGTATTTAGTTAAGTAACTTTAGGAAATGTATACTCATAAAATGTATCAAAAACCTAAACACAACTAAAATATGAATTGGAGTATGAAATTGGCAAGTAAGACAGATTTCCGAGAATAATTAATTCACTTGGTCTCACATGTTCTTATAAATACTAGTATGTAGTATAGTACCTACTAAATACAGAGTGACTGTCAGTAACTGGAAACATGCAGTCAGTTATAATGTAAAATATAGTGCTGCCATATTTAGCATGAATACACTATTGTAGCTACATGGTAGGTAAAACCTATAATACTAAAACACATATTACGTAAAAATGGTGATTCAACGCTTATCATTTAACAAAGTGTAGGTATATTTGTTATAGATACCCATTACGAAATGTATTTACTACATGCTGTAGGTATTTACACCGAACTAGGTAAACGAAACTCGTGTGAAGTTACTGTCCTATCCGAATATTGCAGCGATGTCAAAAGAAATGGATATTTAAGTCGACAGAGGCCTAATTATTGTACCTTCATAAACTATGGTGCAAAAGACTTCAAGAATTTCAACAACCAACCAATAATTGAAACTAATGATACACTTTGCGGTCTATATTTGGTTGTAGCACCTTTTGTATGTAACATTATTATGTTGAATGGACGAGACAATGAGCGGTCAGCTATTCACGTTACGTCGCGACAATGTGGTTTGTTGTATGGCCCGTCATATATTGTTACATTGGGGCTTGAAGAGACTTTGTTCCTTCTCAATTGACGCAGGTATACTTCGAATTGCTACGGAGAATTAAGTGTTTACGCTGCAAAGAGAACATCGTTGGAATCAGCAATGTAAAACAAACAGGCCAATGCGTTAATTTCATTTTTTAATGTTACTAAAAGAAAGCCAAATTGTTTTCGACCTAAGAGTGTGACACTAACAGTCTGTAATTTTTATCACTCTTAATTTTGTTTTGTTGCCATAGTGGATGTAAATTTAACATGTTTTTTAAACGGTATTATTTCACGTTCATAAAAATGTTTGCCAAAAAAAACATTTTGTAATTGTTTAACAATTGCAATGTTAAGTGAAGTTCGTTTTGCATTGATATCAACAACCTCTTAATGGTAATGAATCTTGACTGTGATTTGACCTCT
Organism: Thyatira batis; assembly: GCA_905147785.2. Taxonomy (NCBI): domain Eukaryota; kingdom Metazoa; phylum Arthropoda; class Insecta; order Lepidoptera; family Drepanidae; genus Thyatira; species Thyatira batis. The sequence continues at coordinate 6,542,907 of LR990499.1, forward strand.
AATCAGTAATAAATTAGCGAATTCCTAAGAGAACTAATGAATGACCAGTAACGCCCACCCACTCAAGGCACTGAAATATTTGGATTGCGTCCATTATGTGTGTCATATTGTGATTTATTGGTATTATCAGTTATCATATATGTTACATAAACTTGTATTATCTAGAAATCAAGTTAAAAGTTCTATATAAAAAGCCGGTTTGCGTTGGCAAGGCCTAAACTGGGCAGGTTCTAATTAAACACTATTTCCAGTTTCAACTTCACAGAAATTCACCGGAGCTCCACCGCTAGTTGAACCGGTGGGTGTGTTTGTTCTAATAATACCTACTTGTGTCGTTGAATGAAACCAACAAATCTTACCAGGAACGAGATGCTTGATGTATTGTTTTTGCTTTAGTAGTATATTTATTGCAAATCAGAAACGGAATACACCTTAAAGTCTTATCGTAATTGACACTATCTTCAGGAAGCTTGAATGAGTAAAGGCTCATTAAAATGAAGATAATAGTCTAGTTACGTTACACATTGTTATTATAGATAAGATATAGGACATGCCTAGATAATCCTAGATAACATTGGCTGCACTTTGCAGTATAATTTAGAAGCATTTGTGCTTATACCAATAATGCCAATTGGTAGCGAATGAATAAATTTATAGCGGAAGGGATCTGGTGATCCAGACATCCTGTGTGCGAGGCGAGCTGTGAGCGGCAATAAAAATGTGTTTGCAACAGCAAGATCCATATTTGTAACACAATGAGACGTGTGTTAGTACTTTGAAACGATCTAGTAGTTCCACTTAAGGAGAAGAAATATGAGAATGCTGCACTACTCAGAAAACAATTCCTTAAACAGTTCGATTACGCTACACATTTTTTATCTACGTTGTTTAATCAATAGAACGGATCATCCGCGACCAATCGTATCAGTGACGCTCGACGCTGGGCAGTACCTACTAGCTACAGACATTTGTAAGCAATGTATTTAGGTACATTTGGCTTACAAATTTGTTGATGCTATGTGCTGGGCAGGCGGAAACGTCCTACGCGTAGGTATAATAACCGACTCCGTTTGACTTGACACCGTTCGCAATCCAACACTCGCCGCGTGAATGCGCTGACATTGATTATAATGACAAATATATGGAATAAAGAGCCAATTAACTCGTGTTAGTCATGGCATCCTATCTAAGTCACTTTCAAATGTGTACCAGTTTTCGTTGCAGCTGTTGCTTCAATGTTTGGCCATTCATGTTTTTGCAGTAATGGCTTCCCCTATTATGTCCTTTTGTACGAATAGGAGGGTTCGTATTAATAATAATTGAAGGACAGTCCCCTCGGCGAGTTGAGACTTACTGGCGGACGGTTGCTGGATTTATCCGAACAGATAATCGTAGAGATAACAAGGCGTACTGACACGTGGTGACTTTGGTACTATATAGATATCAGTAACGGTATAAGTGCCTATTTCTAATGTTACTTTAAATTTTTATTTTATTATTCAAAAAATTCGGTACGAGTGCACACAAAATTGATTGAAAACATGATGTTCATTAATGGATATCTAATATAATTATAACTATCTTAAATATATATTTCTTCATCATATTATATATATTTTTGCTAAGTCCGTACGATCTTCATGAGGGATAGTTTTACGTTTTTAGCATTGTCAACATTTTTAAAAATATCTCAATGACTCGTTATAGTCTATCTTCTGTATGGTAGCCAAACATTCATGCCGGAAATAAATTTAGAACTTACGATTTTCTAATTATAATAGCAAGTGAGTGTAAGCATTTCGCGTGGGCGATTGGACAGTGTCAGAAATAGACGTTGTTGGCATCGACGCCTGCAGTCTGTCCGCGGAGTCGTCCGAACTTGTCTGTCTGTCTTGATGTGTTCTGACTACAATTTGACATTCAGTTTGAATTGTTTTTGAGTGGGTTGCGTTACTGGTTTTATAAATAGGTCTTCTAAGGTCTAGGAATCGAAAGTTGTGGCAATAACAACACTGTGAAGGCGAAGTGGCCGTAGAATGCGCGCGCGCAAGTTGTTACACCTGGGTGCAGTGGAGTAGGTGGGTGGACCGACGCCTACTTATCTACACTCCACCGCGATTACAAACGCACGACACAACAACCAACAAATAATGAGACACGACTCGATAACTGAACATGATACATAGGGATGTTATAGTCTCAGTCTCTTCTAATGTTACTCTGAATTGGATTGATCATTCAACATGTTCTTTAGGAAACAAATTTATATTTAAAATCAAATAACATACATTATCAATAATATAAGTAGTAGCTGGCTTGCTAAATAACCGGTTCACTTAGTGGGTTCACATAAAATTATATTGTTGACATGAGACGAAGGCACGGCCACGGCGAGTGATCCCGACCAAATTGACGATTGTATGATAATAATAAACCGCATATATATATTACACATGTTCTTCTGTGGTTTTACCAGAAACACTATGAGTAATATACTGTAAGATATATTGATTGAATGTTTGGAGCCACAAAACTTTCACTTCGTAATGATTCAAGTTTTTATGGACTTCCCGAATAAGTAGATTTATTAGTCAAATGATGCTTGTAGTTATTTTTTGTTTTGTATTACTTACCGTCATGATCTCAATTTGAATAAGATATTCAACGTTCCACCATTATATCTATTACGACTATTGATAATAATTAATTAAAATCCAATTAACTAGTTAGTACCTACTATGATTAATTAAAGTAAGTATCATTTATTGATGATTGAGATTAATGTATAAGTTAAATCAAAGAGAATTGGTAAAAATGTTGTTAAAACTCTTGGATACATAATAATATGGAAAAATATTTGAATGAATGTTAAAAGCAAATAAAAATGTGGTTTGACTAGCGGTCTTACATGCTCACCAATAAAATGCAATAAGTATAGATTTGGTCTACATTTGACAGCTAAATCGATATTATTTGACCCACATTAAATACAAGTTTTTATTGGTGCCAAAAAAAACTTGTACCAAAAATGTATTTTGATAAACAAATAAATCTTATCACGATATATTTAAAAATATGTATCAATGTTATCGAAACGATAAGTTTAACAGTTTGTTTACATCATTGGTTGGAAGGTCTCAGCTTATGAACCGAGAAGCTGGTTTCGAACGAGGCTCTCAGCATTGTGATAACGGCCGCTTAGAAAGTTACATTTCCCCTACCATTTAGTTAATGTATTCCATAGACTATTATCGCGTCGTAGTAGGCACTCGTAGTTCGATATTCAAGGCCACTCGTGGTTGTTTCACAATCATTGCTTACTGCCTTCATATTATTGTCACCTAAAATATCACCGACGTCTTATTATTTTAAGAAGTAATAATTCGGAGATCTTTAATAAGAAGTATGTAATAAATTTTCTAATTCAGTTGTGAGTATAGGAAATAGCACCGGCTGTCGTCTGACGTCAATAGTTATTTGCATTTTTGAATAAAAAAATTCAATTATGACGTTGTATGGGAAATTCTAGTGGATACGAAATACTACAAAATATACACGTATTCTGTAAAGGTAGATTATGAAGATTAAGTTATGTACTTCCAAAATTCATTCATTTTATTCGTGCAAAACTACAATTAGCTTTAATATATTACTTGCTATACCTGTTTCTAGAATACGAATAAAAAATATTGTACTGCATTCCCTTAGGACACTGGCACGTCAAGGCTATTGAATATATTATAATATTTTTATATTCAGAGGTATTTGCAGACGGAATTTATAATAGTCACTTAGAATTACGGCACTTTTACTGAGAAACATAATCTTATTGAAGAAGCGAGGTTCTACAAAGGATGTGGGAGGGTTCTATGTGGGTTTACTTAATAGTCTTGTAAGTGAATATCTGATACCGAGGATGTGGTTGTCGTTCTAGCTTTGAATTGCACCCAAAGGCTCATATGTTATTGGAACGGAATGGAATTTACTCCATTATTTTTAGGTTTTAATAAAATGTTGTGACTCCAATACTTTGTGATTTATTTACAATATACGTGAGCTGCAAGCCGACACTTCTATGCCTCGGTTTTGAGCGTGAGCCAAAGTCGAGCTAACAACGACAAGGAAAAAATAGCCTTGTCAAATGTTATGTAATCTGTATGTTATTCTACGTCAACATATTTGACTACAATTAATTAGTAAAAAATACTGTTATGATCTATTGTTATTTGATACGGGAAATGTCTGCATGCATAGGTATAAACTTAAGTTTTAAATATTAACTAACCACTTCGATTTATTCCTATAATTGAGCTTTCGGTGTCAACGACCAGCAATGGTGTGAAAGGAAAGTCAAGATATTATTTTGAAATTAATGAAAACATAAGTATCTAGTAGGTAAAACTGAATTTCAAGAATCAAAGGCTAAATTTATGTAAGCAAATATAATTCAACAAACACATAAATTACGTAATCTGTTATTGTTTCAACTGTTCAACATAACACAGCGTGATGATAAATGTATTCTTTGCTTAGTTCCAAATTATTTCGAACTCATCGCAAATGCCAACTTTTAGACTAATAGCAAATTACTTCAATTGGTGGATGTTAAGGTCATAGAATAAATAAGAAGTTTCATGTAAATACATAACTGCTTCCACAACCAGTTTTGAGATCATCCTTACCACTTTCACGCCTGATTTCTAGTGTAACCAGATGCTGGCTGATCTTTCTTATGATAAATTTGAACGTTGTTCAATACTGACGATCAATACATCTTTCTTAATGTTAATGTTTTTTATCCAACTTATTTAAAACTGGATGGTTCATCATTTATCTTGGTATACTTGAATATAAAAAGAGTCTTCGCAAGATTGATTCTAGTCGATTGGAGTGTAAGTAGTATTAGTCGAGTGACTTTTCCGCGCAGACGCATCTGAAGTTGGTCGACCGCGACATTGACCCGCCATACGTGATCGGCCAATGCACCGAGTGTCGCAGGCTCTTTGTTTATATCCTGTGAGAACTACCGTGCGAGCCTCACTCGTACATTGTCCTTTTCATTTATTACAATATCTAAAGAGGGAATTGTTGTTGGACATTTCTAAACTAGTTGTTTCCCTTTCTAAACTTTAGCTGCTGAGAGGTAAGTACATCACCTGTCAAAGTTTGTTGTAGTTTCCTTTTTCGGTTTTTATGTACCATTTTTTTACTACAGTACCTACACTTCTTACAAATGTTAATATTTTCTAGACTATTAATTCATCGGCATACTGGAGAAGTAACATCAAAAACACAAACAATAATATAGATGTAGCAGCCAATAGGATGAAATAAAAGTGTTCACATTGCGAGAGGACGGTGCTGTCGTAAGTCGTTAATGACATTCCGCAGGTCGAGCTCACGGGGTGCGTCAGAGCAGTCGTCACGGACCTGCAGGTCACAGCGTAAATAGCATCAATCAAGATGCATTTTACGTAGACACCAAGCATACCAATTTCCTGAAATACGGGGTTTATGGTGACGCAAAGTCGAACGCCCGCGCTTTCAGCGGCGCCTGCGCTGGACCCATTTTAGGACATGACTAACGGAAATTCGACTCCTCTCTCTATGACCCGCTCCCTCCCGTGGGATGCGGCGTACATGCGTCTCGCTCGCACTAAAAGCTTCAAGAAATCTTTTAATAGTGTCCACGGCCGCGATCTACTTTCAACTAGCGGCGGGAAATATGCAAGAGGATAGATATTTTTTGAAAATTCCAGTTTTTAATTCAATTCCTAATGTAAATATATTTATAGGATTACTATTTTAATTATTTTCCTTGTAACTTTTATACGAATAAATATTAGACTTAAATTTTTTGGTAATTTATTTGCGGTTTGAACCTAGCTAATTATCAAATTCTAAAAATAGATCCATAATCTTATAATTGGTATCAGTACTAGCAGCTTACAGACGCAAATATTAAAGCGGTAAATTTAACTCCGCAAAATTTAAACGTATCGATTTATAGATTAAAAAATGTAAATATACATGACTCACAAATGAGATAAGGTTTTCCTGTCGATACATATTAGTTCCGTTCCACACGTTTAATTTGTTTGGTTTTTTAAAGTTTACGTCGCCTACCCATATTCACCGGTGTGTCAACATACGTCGTGAGGTGTGTGGAACTGACCTTTTTCTGTTGTTTCTCCCATGCCGGGTCTAAGAGACCCTCGCGCTCCCATTCCTCCTCCTGTTCCATGTAACCGTCCGCCCCATACGTCCCGTCATAGTTATTCATCACCCCGTTGTCCATCATCATGGTCACCGCACTGACCGTCGATTTCGATGTTCGTTCGAGCCTATGACCGCGAACTCGCGTGTGTTGGTTCGTACCGCGCACTGCAACAGGCAGCCAGCCGCGCGCCCGCTGCTAGAAGACTGGCACACGAGCGCTACTTGCGGCGGCGTGAGGAACTTTCCAATCACGTTCCGTTTTACCTACGCGCCTGTCAAATTATGCGACTAAATTTATAGCGCCAAGTGGAATCGAGTGTGCGTTGCTATGCTAGCGCCATTAAGCGCAAAGTGGAGCAAACCCTTTGTTATTTTTGCTTGACTTTCGCATGTAAATAGGATTTGCAATGTTATCCTTACTAATTATCATTAACAGGTCATATATCTCTCAACTAAAGGATTACATGACTTCCATAACACAGTAGGGTTTATAACTATAGTCTACCATGCGAGCCTAGTGTGGATTAGCGGGCTTCAGATACCTTTAAATGTGACTATTGTGACTTAATATGAATTTATCGTAGTTTAATAAAATCTAGTAGTAAATAAATAAGAATATAATTACAATGAACTTTTATGAAAATATGATTCTACTAACAGTACCTACCTATACTAGTGATGACAGTGAAAGTAGTGAAGCAAATCTCCGAAGGTAAGTTTATTGAAAATACTTTCTAACACGACGTTAGGTACATGTAACGCCATCTGTTAACTTCAAGTTCAAACTAAAAATGTCTACTGTCCATATATTTTTATTGCAAGCATTATTTAATAAACTAAAATCTTAACCGATGCTATGCTTTTGGAAAATGAGTGACAATCCTTGTACAGTAAACAGGAACAGTGTTTAAAACAAACTAATTGGCATGACTAAAACACTTACGTTAGATATGTATTTTGTCATCCAATTTTCTGCAATGTGTTAAAAAACTTTCTCTATGGTATCAATTCCAAAATTGAAATTTTAATAGAAGTACCTACAATACTTTGTTGGCTGGGTACCAAGCAAATGAAAAAATCTGTTGTTAAACAATTTCACTTGAGTCATATTATATTTTTTTCTTTGGTTCATAAAGTTATTTCTTTACCTACGGTATTGTGTTTTCATATTTAATAAATTAAAATAAGGGGGTTCAGGTAAATAGAATCACAAATTAAATACACAAAAAAATTTATTCACCACATAAATTTCATTGGATTTTATAATCTTGCTCTTGCAAAATAACAGTTATAATTATATATATATTTATATACTCTTCAAAGATCCCACATATTCACATACTTATAGCAACATTCACGATCACAGGAAGGTTAAAATTGTGGAATAGAAAACTTATTTAACCATCGAAGAACTTTACACGTCAAATTATTTGGTGTTCCTACAAATTAAACCTATAAATACATACATGAGTATTATATATGTAAACTCATAAATACTAGGTATCCACGCATTACATTTGTTTAACATCAACTGTGTATATTATTATGACAAGTATTCATTAACTGTTAACGGCATGATAATCTTTTCAAAGCTTTGAGCAAAATTACAATAAATTAAACATCCCGAAACCGATTCACAATTTTGATGATCAATTTTGTATAATAAATTTCATAAGTATAAAAAACTTTACTGACGATTCAACTCGCTTATCGCGTCATTCATCTGAACGTTGGAAACGTTAAAACTTTAGGCTACATATTTATTTATATATTAACACCTATTTTTTAAACAATTTCATTAAGATTTAGAAGACCTATTTCACATATTTTGAAACAAAAGTTAGATTGATTTTCTACGACAAACAATTTTCTCTACTTACTAATTGGATTCGGTTAAAATATTACCGGGAAGCTGAGGCTTTATTATGACATTGTTAGGACCATCTAATATATCAGAGGATCTTAGCCCGATGTTTAAGAAAGTGGCAGTTCAAGATTAAAGTCAGGGGCATCTTAACGTCAAAAATAAGGAGGCTTTGTCGGTAGTTCTTCGACTAGCTTGGAAAGTTGTTCAAGTTTTTACGCCTCTAGGTAAAATTTTAATATAATAGTGAAATAGGTCCTTTTATATTTATATGTATAGTAAGATTATAGTTTTAAAAATGCTATAACATTTGGTTCTGAAGATTTTTAACAGTTAAAGTTAACATAATACACATGACCTTACCTAACGATAGATATTCTGTCAAGGGTAAAGATTTCTTGCTACAATAATATAAAATATAGCTTTATGCAGTCAGTGTCTGATCATCATAAGTAAGGTTTTTAATTCTAAAACAGACTGCTTTTCAATTTTATACATATAAGTCCATAATTTGATAACTTACTTTTTAACGATTTGTAAATAAATGTAATAATGATAATAATGTACAAGATGATTTCTCGAAACTTTCAAAACTAAGAACACTTTAGGGGGAGCCTGCCTAGACATAATCATATTTTAACTAAATATTATACCTTTCAATCATAATGATAGGATTGTCTCAAGATCCGATAGTGTTTATAAATCGAACGTTTATGTTAACATATTTCCAAATCAAAATAATCGTTTACTCATAAGACAATCGCCGACAGTCATATTTGTCGAGGGCAGTTATTTTTCGTACAAAATTATAATAATATATCTCATACTCAACTAATGTAACTAAACATAATGACAACACTTCAAGAGTTTAAATGCAGTTACACCAAGAAAATAGAGCTGATATTTTATTTTATTAAAACTCTTGTTATATTTACACTGAATTATTTAATGAAGATAAACTCAGTGTGACAAGACATTATATAAACACATTATGCAACTACACATAAGTTATTTAAAGGCAAATACCATTTAACTATTGAAACGACGAAGAAGTCTCAAGACCGAGATTCGCTATACAGAATGTCCCAGGATATTTCTAAATGGTAATATTTTTATTATCCTACAAATAACATTGCTATATTAAAATGATTCTTGCACTGGGTTTCTTTAACATTGATAAATTTATTTTTTGAAATTTAGATTTATACAATTACTATTTATTATAGCTACAGTATAGATGTAATTTTAGAATACGACCAACACATTTTGGATTCAGTCGTTTTTACATGGAGGTTTCAAAACAGGTAGGCTAGGTTACATGCGAGAAGGGCCATCGGATCAAACGGGGCTATTTAACATTTTAAACAACAAGTAACGGGTTAGTCTCCATGATTATACATCTGTAGTCGAAGGATATATCTCACTTATAGATCACAGAGAGGATTATAATTTTGTTTGTATTTATCTGCTATGACATCGATATTTAGAAGAAAATCTTTTTCCCACCAGACTTTTAAGTTTTTGTTAATTTTTTTGGTACCAAAAATATAGGTGATTATACCGAACACGTCTAGCTAGATGTAAAAAATATAGGTATCAATGAACAATAACAAGGGGTAGGTATCCGAGATGTGTACAAATATTTCTCGCACCTCTACAGTACTCGAGTACATCTATAACAATAATACTTTGAAGGCGTCAACATACCACAATCGAAGAAGGACTCGGCCCGATCACTCTTTATAATTCTATCTAATACACTGATATTCCTCCCAGCTGCACACACAGATGCGTTCAGATGCCGTAGTCGAAGCTCTCGAACTCGGAGAAGCGCGAGTCCTGCTTCTGCAGGCGCTGCTGGCACGCCTCGATGTAGCTGTCCTGGATGCGGTACATGCCCGAGTTGGCCTGGTACATCAGCGTCTCCAGGATGCGCTCGTTCTTGATCGCCTTCGACGGGAGCACCACTTTGATCAACTCCTGCGGTGAGATCCGGTACAGTTTCAGATCTCTCGCTAACCTCTCCATTGTGCATTTAAATTCATTTTTGGCATCAGTCTTATTGGCGGATTTGGCTTTGATTTTGTTTCGAGCCCAGCCGAGCATCGCCTCGAACTTCCTGACCTCGGGCACCTCGAGGTTGCGGCACATGATCATCTGGACCATGGACTCGGACAGGTTGAGGAACTCGGCCGTTTGGAACAGGGCGTAGGCTCGCTGCTCTATGAAAGCCAGAATCATGTTGACCAATTCCGAAGCTGACGTGTATCGCCAGTAATAATTCTCTAATGATATGAGCATCGTGCACACCTGAAATGAAACACCATTCGTGTTAGGATTGCGAGATCTTAAACGACGGATTTCAGAGTGATAACAGTTTTAGCGAGCCATGGTGACTCAGTTGGGAATGCACCGACTCACGATCACGAGGGTGCAGGTTCAAACCCCTGGCCCATACCTTTGAGTTCACAAACACTTACGTACGGATTCACACCACTGGCTTTCGGTGAAGGAAAAACATCGTGTGTCACACTAGGCCCGCGTGGTGGAATGGCCTAAACCCCCTCGATGTTAAAGGCTCGAGGCAGGGCTGTAGCTATAGTCGAATTTGAGGTGGGGCAGCATTGTCAGGGTGGAAGTTAAAAAAATATCATAATAATCGAATTGCCCTCAAAGCACGGGCTCCTAAATCAATCACAATGAATGAATTCTATAGACAAACAATGATAAATTGTACTTTAAGAATACCAAAAACTAAGATAATTCGTTTTTGGTATTTTTGAAGTACAGCATTGTGATTTAAAGTAGGGTAGTGTGATTTCAAGGTAGGGCAATGTTATTTTAAGGTAAGGCATTGTGATTTCTCGGTGGAGACGTATATGAGGCGACGATGAGTATGTGCAGTGTGCACGTACAACTTCGATCCTGAGGAACTGCTTGGCGTGGTGGAAGCAGGCCTGCAGCAGCTCGGGCAGGTCGTAGTGCTCGGCGGCGCAGATGAGGCCGGGGATGGAGGCGCACGTGAGCGGGCAGCTGCCCGTGTGCAGGTAGTCCAGCAGGATGCGGAACGTCTCCGGGTCGAACTCGATTATAGAGAACTGAAATAACACAATATAATCATACTTATAGAGATATTACTCTTACGTTTTATTTTGACGTTAAGAATTTGTTATTTCAAGCTAATTGCTTATGCTAAAGAATCAATATCAACTGCAGTTTAAAAAAAATGCATTGTTTCAAGAATTACGATTGCGCATCTAAAGGGGAAACAAAAAGAAGAAGATTTTCGCGAAATTATGCATTTGGACTAACTTCAAGGTTTCCTTATTATGTAGTGTTAATATTACCTCAGTCTGAGCAAGTTTGGCACGGTCAACTTTTTGCGCGTCAGCACATACCGACAGTCTTGGTACAGCTAGTGCAGCATTTTTATCTTTATCCTTGTCTTTGCCCTCTTTATCTGAAAGTTAATATTTAATGACATTAGACAGACATCTAACGATAATATTACCTAACATCTTTGAAATATGATTTTATAATGTTGAGTTGGTAAGGTCCTTAATCACGCATTGATTAATAATATCAACTTTAACGCCATAGTTTTTATTATATATCTCATAACGAAACTAGCCGAGATCATTATGCTCCTGGATGAATAACCATATCACAATTGGAACTTACTAGAACAGTCCTGCGAGCTTGCCCATTTCTTCTTGTCGTCAGCATTCAGTTGTGAATGCTGTTTGCGGATAGATCGACCCCAACCAGCCGTGATAGTTCCCAAGCGGGAGAAAGCCCTTTTCACCATTGGAGAACTAGGAACGCTTTTTGGTCTGAAATTATATTTTTAATGATTGATAACTATTTCACCGGTGGTATAATATACTTAACGCTATTTATAAGGTATACTACAACTCACGCTTTAGCGTCACTTGCCCGTTTTTGTAACATTTTTGATGAATGCTACGCTCCTGATGATAATCGGACCAGTGGTTCCTGAGATTAGCGCGTTCAAGCGAATAAACAAACTCGTCAGCTTTATAGTATAGATTAATATCCAGATTTAGTATTTAATTAACAACACAATAAGTTACCTTACAAAAATTGCACTACCTAATGTTGTTTAAGAAATTAGAGTAAGATAGAAGATATTATATTTACCTTGGAGATTCAATATCAGGAACTTGCAAGAAGTTACTGCTTTTCTGCCTGGCGGGAGTAGGAGACAGGAGAGTGGGCGCGGGACGAGCTAAGAGTTCGGCTACTGGTACTTGAGGGGACCCGAAGCCGGTTTGAATACCGTATAACATTTCTTGGAATACTCTGAAACATTTAAATACAAGATTTTAAATGTCTTTTATTTTCATTATTACATAAGTATATATAATATACATAATAGTCAATATTTTTACCTGCTTCTTACACCAAGTATTGCTCGAACGCCAATAAACTTAGTTTTTTGTTTCGACTGTCCAACCATAAATACCACGTCGAAAAGTTGTGCATTTTGTGCTATATTCAACTCGCTATTGAGGAAAACACGAGTAAAGTCTTTTGCTAGTTGGTCGTAGTCTTCGAATTGATCTCTGACAGAGTCAAGAAGTGGAGAGGATGGTCTCATGTGGCCTATTGGGCGCCACGATCCTATAACAAATAAATAAATCAATACATCTGTATACTGTAATACATAAAGTGTCTTTAAAAGTTGTTTGTTGCATGTGTACCTCTCCTATATGGCTTCGGAATTTGTCCAGTTTCTGCGTGATTTTGCAAATTAGCAACGATGTCTTCTAACATTTGACTTCGGGTTCTTTCTTGCATTCTTGCGAATTTCGGTGCTGAGTACGACGCCCTTTCTCCGTTCACAATCTTTGTTAGTAACCATTCCCTGTAAAGAGTCGTTAGAAATATATTCCCAAGTTGAGTAACATTAATAGCATTAGTTCCACAACATTTCGTGCTGTTAATGGTACCTACGTAAAGTCAAGTCAAAGTAAAGAGGAATAGTTCCGACAGTTACCTGAACATAGGGCCCTTGTCAAAGACGCTCTGTTCCCAAAGGTATGGCTTGTAAGCACCTACTTCATCGCGCGTCACCACGGACACTTCGTATCTAGTTGGACGCCGTTTGATTTTAGCCGACACCCGAACTGAAAAGGTAATATAAACATGATATTACTTGCTTGTTACTTGTATGGAAACTAATAATTAAATTAACAACTGCCTACTCTACTCTGAGTCTGCAATGTAGGCCTTTGTTATGACCGTTTGTTCAAAGCACAGAATCTAATGTATGTTATCTGGCTATTTTCATTTATAAGTGGAAGTAAATAAATATATATTTCATGTAAAAAAATTATCTATTCCACTTTTATAAGATTAAGTGGAATAAAGTACTAATAATTATAAATAACACAATAAATTCAGATGCTTTTATATGTATGTACTTACCCAAAATAAATGTATGCAAAAAGTGGCTTTTAATGCAGGCCGGAGAAAAGGCAGTATTATCCGCTTCGAGAAAGACGACGCACACAATGTCGTTGCCGATATGACGTTTTCTCTGAAGTTTTTGAGGGTCGTGCCTCTCGTATGGCAGCAAAGTAGAAACGTGGAACATTATTTCAATTCCTCTCCAATTCGTGTACACAGAATACAAGCCAGTAAGATCATGAACTGTGTCAAGACCTCCTTTATATTTGTCGAACCCTGAAAAATAAATAAGGCATAAAAATTCAAGTAAAACTATTGGATTGAAATAATATCTGGATTTCATTGTTCGTAAGTAGGTACCTTTAAGGCGAACTTTTTCTCCCATTACTTGTAAGAACTCCTCGAACATAGGTGAGTTTTCGTTATTGTCCAGAATTTCTTCTTCAGTATATTGATTTTCTTTGACGTAAATTACTCCGACCTTCAGCTCTGACTTTATAAATACCTAGAAATAATAAAAAAAAACAATAAAAGTCTTCTATTCGTCTTTGCTCATCCGACCGAAAAATGGTTTATACCTATAGAAACACAGATTACCTTTAGGTAGTAATTTACCACCATCGACGTATACTCTAGCGATAGACAAGAACGTTCATGTAAAACATTTGTTCAAAAACTGGTAAGAGTTAGAACTAAAGTTCGCTGCAGCGCTGTATAAAGCTGTGTCAACTAACCAAACTATTTTAAAAGCTACAGCGCTAAATTGCTTAGAGTATAGTTTTCTCGCGACCAAAACGTCGTAAGCGCCGCAAATTTCATGGCGCTTACGCGTTTCGTTCAGATAACTACACTAAGATGTCGTCTCTATAGAGTTCACACCGCAGATGTGACACATCTTTTTTACCTACTAAACTTCATTAGAATAAAACTCGATTTCAAAATGTATTATATTAATATTAGGGGGGCCTAGTGCGGATTGGCGGACTTCACATGGCTTAAATTGAGTACTCAGAGGTACGGGCCAGGGCTTGAATTAACATAAAACAATTATTCAAAATATCAAACTATCACTACTAATTAAAAACTCATTAACAATTAATCAAATTAAAACACTTTCTAAAAAAACATATCAAGTCTGTGTTCAGTTACATATTTTTACCTACAACCAGTTTTAAGGGAACATCTGCACGTTTTAGTATATGATTGTAGAATGGCGTGGTATTTAAATAGATAAATTGTTTTTCTACTCTGGAATTACGAAATTATCACCTATTAATTCACTTAAACAGGAAGTAATTTTACTTAGTTGACTACTGACTAGTTATTTTCGTCCAGGGTCCACTTTGATTCGGATTATCGTTGTTATTAACGCTGCTCCGTGCGCACCCGCACTGAATGAATGTCGAAGCCACACTAAAGTCGGGTGTGGGGACTGCAGTTCAGTTGAGTTGACCAAAGCGAGTGTTCGGAACGCCCTATCTAGTACGTAGTACATATATATCGATGTTTACCACTATACTACGAGCATAAAATTTGTAGCCGTAAATAGTACCTAGGTACTTATATTGGGGAATGAAAAGTATGCAAGTGGAATTACAGGCACAGAAGGCCTAATATAGGCTCGTCTTTTATAGCCCAAAGTCAAAATGCATCGGTGGTCATTTATCGCCAAGAGTATAGAGCCGTATTTATGTACCTACCTACTGAACTCATAAAAAGAAATACTTGAAAAGCTTAAGTTCTTTAATAAATTATATTAAATTGATATCCAACTAACAACTTTGGTACCATAAGCTAAAAATGGATATTTATATATTAGAGGTAAATTAGTATTTGAAGCAGCTGGCCATTAACTATTCGAAACGCTTCAAAGGGATCAAAGTGGTTTCATGAGGACAGTGACCTAAGGACTTGTATAGATAATATGACACTATCGTAAGTGTACCAGTCGTGGCCACGGTACCAGTAATGGCCAAAAATTAAAAGAAACATCTAGAATTCGGACATGAGCGAATGTTTTTACACTGGGATCACTGTGACATAGACTTTAGACATCGAACTATCTAAGAGCTCGTTCCCACTATGTCGTGTGTCGGATTCCGATTTTAATCGGGTATCGGCGCCTCTGTTCACACTAGTCGGCTGTCGGCCACGACCGCAGCTGGTGCTAGTCTAGTTAGTTAGTTAGGTGCTAGTTTGTTTGGATTGATCTGGTATGAGCTGGCAACAAACTTCTCGCCAAGCAGCTAGCTTTAAAGGCCTATCTCTATAATCCTCTACAGTCTTGTCCCAAAGAACAGGTCTTTCCTCAACAAGGGAGATTAAATCTTCAGATTTTATATTTAGTACAGCCATTATTACGAAGAAAAATACAAAACTCAACGCTTGCGCGCCAAAATGTGTATGCGATCAGCGGCAGCGATGCGCGGCGCGGGCGGGGTCGGCCCGACATCCGGCAAATGTGAACAGTGCCATAAGCGATCATATGCGAGCGTTGATCCGACACGATTTTTTTCCGGACGGGAGGGCTGACAAAACACACGATATTTTTTGTCGGATACGACACAAAATCGTTGTCCGACGAGTGTGAATAGCTTCATATAAAATATTCTGCCGCTACGACACACGATAAAAAATCGTCCCGATAGACGACATAGTGGGAACGAGCTCTAAGTTTAACGTTTTATTGAATTCAGTCAGTTACATGTACAAATATGCGCGAATACAAAGTGTAAGGTGATTTGAAATTGACAACGACGGCTTTTCTTAAGGAAATCGTTAAGGCGGTGAGCAGAAAGTTTCACTTGTAATATTTAAAATCAAAATTAGTTTTGTTTCATGTGTTAACCATAAAATAAAGATAAACTTACACTAAGACTGGGATCCATTAATGAATTTTCCCTGTCCAAGACTGGGTCACAAAACTACAACTTTTATTTGTTAAATTAATTGAATCCAGCTTTGCCGTAGGTATCTCACGCGCAACACATTACAAATATTAAATAAGGACTGGACTTTACAGTTTCACTATATTCAGTGCTGAAACTTTCACAATTTTGGTAATATTTCACAAAAACCTGTTTTTTTTTCTTAAACTGGCCACCATTGGGTCATTTACCATATATACTCGAGGACGACGTACTGTATTTTTTTCTCATTACCGCCATTATTAGTAAATAACCGAATAAGGAAGCAATCAACTCTTCCGTAGGTTCTTTACAAGATGTGAAAGCTATAGTGTTGGTGTTCCTTCGATCATAAAATATATCAAAAAATAAATGGCTAATATTCTAATAGTTAATAGCATAAAGCTACTTAAGACTGAAGTGGTCAGTCAAGATGCAGCGTGAAGACTCGTCCTTAGTCAAAAGTTACAATAGAATTTATCCTACAAAAGGTTTGTAGTCGTTAGTTTTAGCCAGAGTTTGTTATATGCTCGACTCGCATAATCAAGACTGGATAATCGTACCAACTGAGTGGGTTAGTAAATAAAAATAAATTATATTGATATAAAATTATGTGAACATTTATTTATGACCCTGATAACATTGTTTCTACTTAAAGACTGTCTATAAAACATGGCACTTATTAAAATTTTGCTCACGTTAAATATATTAACTGTGCCCTTCAATCCCAAAGGCCGTAGTGTTGTGTTGCGGCATTAAAATTAAACTATCGATATGCTGAAACTATTTTTCCTATCGATAAATGACAATTAACTTTATGCATCACTAGTGAGATAAAATAAGGCAAGCAAGGGGCTCGCCTCGGGGATCGCTCATTATCTTTCTCATCTCGACCTCACAATGGTGCCTTTACAAGATGAACTGAGATACTAAAACTAATGTCCACTTAGCTGATGAGGCTAACGTTAATAATGAAATCTAATTTATTTTTTATAGCTTTAAATCGATTAAATGTATCTAAGAACATGAGAAGGTACCAATGAGAAACTATTGTTTCTATACTATACCTAATGTTAGATTCAAAGTCACCAGAAAAACTATTATAAATACTATAATGAATTTTCATACACTTTATACGATTCGGAAACTCGGGGCATAATATCGAAGCGGCGGCGTTAGTAAACATAACAGTCTCCGACAAAATACATACCAAATTCTAGGAGAAATTTCGCGAAAGGATACACAGACAGAAGAGGCTTTCCTGAACAGTAGAAAATAAAGTACTCGAATGTTAGTGTCTTTATATAAAACTTTTTATGAGATAAATGTTTTAGTTCAATGTATTGTGTACGATATTTGTTTGTCAAGAATCTAGCTCCAATCAAATATACCTAAGCTACAAAACCTAAGTAGACTAGACAGTCAGGCATTTCGTCTGATGAGAACACAGTTTACAGCCTTCCTAGTACCTAATAAAGGAGACATAAAAGTACTATTGCTCCTTGCTAGTATACCCGTGCGGTATAAAGTGACCGTGGAATACTTTTATGTTATTTATTAGTAGGTACATAATACTTTTTGTATCCATAGTGAAATGCTAATAATAAATGTAACTCGGAAACAGGTGCTTTACTTATGCTAACCTAAAAAAATCAAATTAAGCTAAATTTTGAAATGTGAAATTCATGGACGGAGTCAGAAGTAAACAAAATTAATGAATTATTATTTTTTTGTATGTCTCTGACGTTTAAATGAAGATTTTTACGAGGAAGGAACGATTGTGGACGGCATTTATGACATAAAAATATACCTTTTAGTATGTCATTAACTCAGAACTGGTAGATAAGGTAGAATAGGTGTAAAAATGCTTGCAAATATTGATATAAACGCCTCTTTATTACTTACGAAACCGTTGTTATAATTCCCTTTTGAATTTAGGTGGGTTGAAGGCAAAACTTTACCAACGCCACACAAGGGAATTTACGGACAAAGAAAAACTCGTAAGGTAGCGAAAGTGTAGTAAAAAGCGTAAGTCGTTCAGTAGAAAAAGCCGTCAATAACGTAACCAGACAGGATCTTGAACAGAAAGAATATTGAGCAAAGTCGAATAGTGCTAAAACCATCCATGTCAGGTTAGGTAACGTACATGTTTACGGTCATATGACATTATTGGCGTATTGAACGGGAAAAATGTTACACAATAATCTTACTTTGAATGCGAGCAATGTACCTACCAATGTTAGTTTTATGACCAAACCTATTACATAAAAACAAATGTGTTAACTGCCTCTCAAAAGAAAAATTAGTAAGTAATTAAAGGTTTTCTTATGTAAACATTTATTTAACAATCTTACTTTTTATTTATCATATCATGATTTTATAAGATGAAAAAAAAATACCAGTCGAATTGAGAACCTCCTCCTTTCTTCGAAGTCGTTTAAAAATGACGCTCATTACAGAGACGGATGACAGAGCCATGTTATATTAATCAACTAGTCAACAGGAATGCCTCGATCGGTTGTAATTTAAATATATGATTATAAATTTTGAATACATAACAACAAATTCGCTCCGATATTACCCCTGCTTTCAACAAATTGATAAATCTCTAGTAAATATAGAATTGATGACTGTAATAACCATAAAATACCTTTATAATTGTAAATTTTAACAGATTTCATTCAAATGTTATTTCCTGGCAACAGTATTTCAAAATACATTGTTTGTCTGGCTTAATACATTGCCACGATTTTAACATTCATTCCATTTTCAGAGATTAATTCATACACGTGAGCCCGCTCACCACTGTATTCATGAAATCCGACATTTCAGTGAATTCGAAATGCAAAGGACGGACAGGGAAGGCTTGCGCTCAACAAAGTTCCGACTTATAAACGTACCTCTAACGGTGCCTAATGAAAATTGGCAGTTCACTGGATCGGACAAACTTGCTTGTAACATTATTACAAAGCGAAATGGATCGTATGCCTCGGCAATTCAGGCTGCTTTTACAGTAACTACTTTAATCATTTTAAGGCTGATAGCGAAGAAACAAACTAGATAAATTCGGATAAGTGTACCCTTATACCAAGATGAACCTTTTCCTATCGTATATTAGATTTACATAATTAAATTAGGTATATTTTTCATTTTCATAATGCAAAACAGTAAAATTTTGTTTTTTGTATATTATTAAACTGAAGTGAAATACAGAGATCTATTTAATCTAAGGCTTTGTAAGGCTCATGTTAATAATTACATAGCTACTTATAGTACTTATATTAACGGAAGATGAATAGAATTAATTTATGAAACAGCATTAAAACACGTCACGTGTTTAAGTAAGGAATCAATAAAATGTTAATCAGCATAATATTACATAATTATATGTACCCATATGTTCCGCTGCCAAGCAAAGTAATTATCCATCAAAAGTTTTGCACCCATTAAAGTAATATTTTAATACATAGTCGACTCAATGTATCTCGGGAATCGTGTGAGAGGCAAGTTTACACGACACGAGTCGCCTAGGAGTAGTTTGCCATCTAACTTGTCATTAGTCCATTACCGTGATTAGTCGCAAGCAATGAGAGGAGGCAAGAGGCTGCTCCCCTTAGGGAGAGAGCACCGATACCGTTCTACCTTCCTCGCGACTAACGGGACTCATCAATGTTTCACGGCAGTATGCGGCGGCATCGTTTATTCCTAATTGGGAACTGAAAAAACAATCGCGACGAGAAAAGGTTTTACTGCTAATTTACTTGCGATCCAGAGCTTCGCCTCGAGTTGAATTCTAAATGAGATAGAACTGAGCATCGTTGTGATTTTTAGTTGTTTTGCTACCTCTCTTTAATGGACGGCTAATACTTTTCTCGATTATTTTGTCTATACTGATTTATAACTATAGGTAGTTACATCCATTTATAATTGCCAATTAGTGCGTTCTTTTTCAATAAGATTCTTTTAGGTATTATCCGTTATACTAAACATTTTTTTTACAAAATTGAAAGAATATAACGTACCTACATTTGTGAATATTTTTAGAGCGATGAGTACCTTATATTGGTTTGATAATATAATGACACATAAATCTATGTTACCACTTGAATCTTACCTGATCGAGTTTGAGTAGCTCCTCGGGTGTATCAGGTAGTTGTCCTAGCATCAGTGGCGGGTTGATATTGACCTCCTTGCCAAGTGACCGCACCACCTCTTCGCGGTTGTAGCGGTCAGCAAACACGCAAGATGCTGGTATCAAACCGTGAACTGTGTAGCTTATAGCCCGCACTAGTATCCTGTGAAATAAGTGTATCTATTGTTCAATTGTATCTTTACGTATAAATTAATTGATTTAAAATTAAAGTACTTATATCTATATAGCGTCTGAAGACTTAAAGACTTAACAATTACCTACTTTTATAAAGCAAGTAGTACCATCACAGATTGTTTGATAAAGACTAACAAAAAATTTAAAACAAGACAAATAAAATGCTCATCCAATTGAACCAAAGTTTTGTTTGCACTCACTTTAAAACAACGAATCGTGTAAAAGGGGTGCCAACATAAAATGTAGGTATCTACTTGGCGGAGAGAATTTCTGACCCAAGCGCTTTAAAATGAAATAGACGTTATCTAAAATGGGAAGAGCCGAGTAAACAATAATTATTACTGGTTCAGTGGGTACAACTGTTGACTTGTGATAATGGAGTAGGTAAAATAGCAAGTTACAAATGGAAACGCGGTTTTACTCCTCGGCATAGGCATGCTCGTGATGTTAATGAGCTTAATATTTTGATTAACACGAAGTTGTTCTAGTGTGCTGAGCAGTTATTTTACAACACGATAGTTAGATAAGTTTTTAGTTCCTATTAAATTGCTTGTATTAGTTTTACGTATTTATTTTCCTATCTACTGTGACCCAGTGTTGCAATACATACTAGATAGAGTACAAATTACTTTAAAAGCTTTTTCAGGTTTCGCAAATAGCGAGTACTAACTAGTATAAAAAGTTACGTCTTTTAATGGACTAACGGCCTGGGTTCTCTAAATCCCAATACATATTATATCAAATAAAATAACGATGGTACGAGCTGCACATGAGTCGATAGGCAGAAACTAAATGTTAAATGAATACATAAAAATAGTTGATTTTTACCAAGGGAGCAAATAACTATTTATTACACTACTTTTTATTATAAGAAAATAAGAGAGCAACTTATGAATAAGGATAATATAGTCGAAGAAGCCACACTTATTTTCGTATATAACTAAGTAAAAACCGAATTAGATAAAACAGATTACGAACGACCCGTGCCGGCGGAATGCGTTTAGTGATTTTATTTTTAACTTTATTTTTTGTTTGGGTTGTGTGTGGTTTACTTTTACTTTATCATAGGTCACTGATGTTTTAATGTATACATAATTCAAGTCAGGGCTATATACAATTTAAGGATTATTATATCAAATAAGTATATTTACAACTACATAATAAATAGATATAATAATAAAAATGATAAATTACCCATAATAACACTACTTGTTCATACGACATCTATTCGTGATTGCAACTTTTACTGACAATATCGACATTCCAAGTTCAGGTCACTTATAATGCCTACGAGCTATTTTAGTCTCTGTTTATTTTTAATTTAGATAATGTAGAAATAAGTCCTAATATGTTATATATTTGGACATTTAAATATCCTGAATTAAAATGGTCTTAAAAAAAATCCATTTACTATTGGAAAAGGGAACCATTGTGATTTAAAACATTACTGACTTATATCGAAAAATACAGACTGTTAGATAAATATGTAGTTATTGAATTTAATCAAAGAGTTATATTAAAAGTGTACTACAATTTAACGTAAATGGCGTTTAAATATTAATCAAAGTTTAAAATTTGTGTCGAATTTCACCAACAGGGTATAAACTAATTTAATGTTAAGCCCAGCTTCCGTACTAAACGATATTCAACGCAGTTAATGGTAACGTAATTTGGTGGTTAAGGTTAGTTATTCATTCATACCTTATTCTATGAGATATATTTTGTGAATTTTCATTCGACTTGTTTCATGAACTTAATACCCTATATAAAATGGTGAAGTTACTTCAGTTTCACAAAACCAGTCAAAAAATGAAAACGTCCAACGTTTTTAATTAAATTCTCCCGTTGCGCGTTGTCTCGGCGCGTTTCAGTTTTGCTATGACGGGGAATAATGAAAATGTCGGTATTTACGGTGAGCATCCGCGGAATCTCACTGCCAGCTATTCCTATGTAAAAAGGAGACATTTTTGTGGTATTTCTCAATTTTATATGACGTTATAAACGCGTCCTTTGATCTTTAACACATTTTCAGGACTCAAAACTTATCTTGTAAACTCCGAAATATGTAAATATGCTTTAATGAAAAGAAGTCCTCTGTATTATTTAATTCCAAATTAGTATCTTCCCTATAATTTTACTTGTATTTCTAAAGGTTTTAATATTTTATTAATTCTTCATGACTAAATACCGCCAACGTGATAACGACAACCTTTACATTGAGTTTGATGAAATTATGGTGGAAGTTAAGCTATTACTAGGAAACAGCAACCTACAGTTATTACACGCAAGTGAACTCGTGTCTCTCGGACTTTTACCAAACAAACCCACTGCCAGTGTCATTACCTAGATTGTTTATTCATTATCGTTCTTACGAATGAGTCTGACGTTCATCGCGTGAATGGGGGAGCTATATAAGCAACATTAATGTAAAACACGTTTAACTTCTTTACTTCCAGAGTTGAGGAATACAAGCACTCATTGTACATCCGAGCCCACAATTATTCCTTATTACGAGTGTCACGAACTTTTTGAAGAAACGCGTAATATTTCATAATGGCAAAGAAGAGGAAGTTTTGCCTTGTGGCTTCACTCACGTTGATTTTTATATGTAAGCCCTCATTCGCACGAGAGTTTTTTTAACGGACGGAAAAAAAGCGTTCATACACAACAAATGCACTCCCAAGTACCATAATATGCTCTATTTCCATCGCCCAAAGTTGAAAATGCAACACCGCACGATAAAAAAACGTCGCGTTTTAAAAACGCTGTCGTGTTAACATATACATGGGAATGCATTTGTTGTATTTGAACGCTTTTTTTCCGTCCGTTAAAAAACTCTCGTGCGAATGAGGCCTGAATGAAGCACGAATTTAACGAAAAAACAATAATTTCTAAAGAATTATGTTTTAAAAGACAATAATATAATTATGAGCTTGACACAAAGCTATGCTTATTATGCTATGATTTATTATGTCCTACTATACATTATTCCTAAATACAAACTTTGGTTTGTTATTCAATTGAAAAATGCAAACCTAGGTTTGAAACATAACCTGAATATTATTGGGAATACCTACTGGAATATCTGTAACATGACCTTACCTCGGAATTAATCCAATTGTGGGCTCATTATGAATCATAACTGTTTTAAATGGTGAGTTTAACATCTATACAGTTATAGGGTAGACACTAATTAGTAAAACTATATTAATTACGAATTACATATTGTCTTTGCAAACTGAAGCAGTTTCCACACGCATCTAATCAAATGTTTGCCATCACTCTCACATTGAACAAACTTAAACTAAACCTCAGCTCATTGCGGTGTCATCTAATTAAGATATAATTTTGTATCTCAGCTGTTTAGAGTTTCTGTCAATGAGGTAATTTGTTGGTAGTCCCAATAATATTTTTCCTAGATAATCCAAAATTATTTTAATCGAAAACGTATGCATTATTAATTAATTTAATTTACCAAATATTGGAAAATCCGATTGATAAGTACTTATTTACCAAAAAAATATTTACCAACCATACTTAGCGGAAGCTTTACGGTTGTAATATAACACAAATTACCCACCGTAATTTGTAGTCCCAATAATATTTTACCTAGATAGATACTCCAATATTATTTCACACGTGTAAAATTCACTATTTGTTCGCGCTCCGTCGCTCGGACGATACGGCAGGCGAGGGGCACGGGGCGCGGGGGACCGAGGAGACGGCCGGCGCTTGCCCCGCCCGCGCCGCCACTCCGCCAGTATTCGGCACGCACGGGGGACGTGTTCTTTTATAAACATTTATAATTTTAAAATATAAAGTGATCAAACATTGAATTGTTTTGTTTTGTTTTAATGAACAAAAAGTGGCGACCGTGACAGGACACTGTTCTAAAAATCGACACATACATAGTTCGATTTTCCTAACCGGCGCGTCGACGAATTCAAATTGGCAGCGTCATTTCGAACAAAGGATTTGGACTTTGAACTGACACTGGAATTGGAGAAAAGGATTGCTGCTTTTGGAGCCTTTGGTACAAATATCTACATCTTCGTGATCCAGAGGTCTAGTCCAGGGAAGTAAGCCCCATTCCTAATTTATTCAAATTTTTCCTAAACCTAAAATTCCAGTGATCGCTTCAAATTTGTGTATAACGACCGCTTTGCCACGCAAACATTGCCGTTAGGTATTCCATCCTTTTAAGATTATCTAGGCTTTTGGTACGATACGCTTACGGCTATAAAGGTCCTTAATATAAATTAATATTTCCCTACGTTCGTAATTAACTATAATTAAAATAAATCCGTTCAATATACCTGTGCTATAAGGCTATCTCATTTTGCTAAAACAAATCTATCTTGCTATTTAATTTACTGTTACTAAATGTTAATAATTTCAACAAAGCTTAGCTATAGCAAATGCTTAATCTAGATCTTTCTATGCCCTAATACCTATTTCATCGTCTGATAAATATAGTTCGATATCTATTAAAGATATTTTGCCGACTAATTCCAGCTCACGAAGCGCGCTTCGTTCACGCGTTGTGCCCATCTTCGCGGCGCCTGCGCACGCTTGCTCGCGCGGCTCCCTAGCTGTGGCTGTTTGCTGGCCCATGCTGTGTGCTCGGCGGGAGCTAACTTCTGTGCCCTGAGCGTCAGGCGATTTCGACGGCGACTGGATCTGGAGCTACTACTCCCCAAATAGAGGTTTGAGTGCACGTTTTATTTATTTATTGTAAGCTTGCCCAAGTTACTAGTAAATATATTTGACAAAATGAGTGTTTCGGAACCCAAATCCAGCGCTATGGCCCAAGACAAGGGTGAATTATCTAATCTAATTAAACAAAGAGGTATTATTAAAGGACGGCTAACTAAGTTTTCTGAGTACGTTTCAACAACACTATGTTTAAAAGAAATTTCTTCTGTAAAGTACAAAGAATTAGAATTAAAATTAAATAAACTACAATTATTACTAAATGATTATGAGGCTATCCAAGATAAAATAGATCTTTTGCATACGGATTCCAATGAACAGATAAGGGAAAGAGATGGATTAGAAAGTCAGTTTTTAAGTTTAATATCCCAATGTCAAGAACTTTTGGATAATCGCCCCAATAAATGTCAAGGGGAAAGGAACCCCGGGGAGGATTTTAGCAGCTGCCATTCTTATTCAACTAATTCAATTAAGCTGCCAACCATTAAACTGCCTACATTCGATGGTAGCTATTTACATTGGTTGGAATTTAAAGATACATTCGAATCAGTAATTAATAGCAATGAAAGGATTCCTCAAATAAACAAATTTCATTATTTACGTTCTTCTCTAGAGGGAAGTGCATCTGTAGTAATAAAATCCATAGAATTCAGTGCCAAAAATTATAAAATAGCCTGGGATCTGTTATGCGAAAGATTTGATAATAAAAATATATTAATTAACAATCATCTGAAGGCGTTATTCAGTATCGAACCTCTGCGTACTGAATCCTTTAAAGCATTGCGTTTTATTGTTGATCATGTTTCAAAACATCTTCGCGCTCTTGATTCTCTTGGCCAGCCTACTGATAAGTGGGATGCTTTAATTATTTTCATGGTTTCGGCAAAGTTAGATACCAACACGAGTAGAAAGTGGGAAGAGTACAAATCCAATTTAAGCGATTTACCGTTGTTGAGCGAGTTTCATTCATTCCTGCGTAGTCGTGCTGACATCTTGGAAACTGCCTATTGTAATAATAGTAACCGGTTTGATAAATCAGCTGACAACAAACATAAGCCTAACGCTCAAGCCAAGAGTTTTGTAATGTCTTATGAAAAGAAAGAGAAAAGGTGTGTTTTATGCAATGATTGTCATCATTTATATGAATGTTCTAAGTTTAAAATGATGGATGTAGATGATCGAGTCAGTGAGGCTACTAAACTAAAATTGTGTAAAAATTGCTTACGCAGTGGTCATAATTCTTATCAATGCAAACTTAAAGGTATGTGTCTTACTTGCAAAAAGAAACATAATACACTTCTTCATAAAACTTACCCTTCTGATGAACCGCAGCCTTCTACTTCGTCTTCGCTGCCTGTTGCCATGACGTCAGCTACCCTTACCTGTCAAGTGTTGTTGTGCACGGCTCTAGTAAAAATTGTGGTGAATAATAAAACTTACCCAGCTCGTGCACTGCTAGATACGGGAAGTCAGTCTTCATTTATTACCGAAATGTTAAAAGAAAGACTAGGGTTGGCGGTTGATAACTCTCATTCAGTGAATGTGTATGGAATCAATGGTGTGGCTTGTAACGCTTCTCAAAAATGTGAGATAAAAATAAAATCAAGAGTGATAGCTTTCGAACTTGATGTTAGTTGCCTAGTAGTACCACGCATTACAGGTATTTTACCAAATTCAGCTATTGACACTGAATATCTGAAATTACCCAATAATATTAAACTAGCTGACCCAAATTATTTTTCCCCTGCTGAGGTAGACATCCTCCTAGGAGCAGATGTCTTTTGGGATATTATTGGCACAAATTTAATAAGACTCGGTTCTAATAAACCGGTTCTTCAAGAGTCTAAGCTCGGATGGCTTGTAGGTGGTCCCTTTACAATGAGTCAGTCAATCCCAGAGGTCCGTTGTAACTTCTCTCAAGAAATAAAAAATTCCTTAGAAAAATTTTGGAAAATTGATGACTTACCACAGACAAAGACATATTCTGTAGAAGAGCAACTCTGTGAAAATAATTTTATAAAAAATGTGTCTCGCTTACCTAGCGGCAGATTTTCTGTTCAAATGCCTATGAAAGAAGTACCAGAGAAAGCACTCGGTGATTCTTATTTTATAGCTAAAAAATGCTTAGAAAGTTTAGAAAGAAAATTTATAAAATTTCCAGCTTTAAAAGAAAATTACAAGGATTTCATTAATGAGTACGCGCAGCTAGGGCACCTTACTAAAATAAATCGACCAGAATTCGGCTACTATATGCCACATCATGCGGTGATCCGTGAGAAGAGTGAAACCACTAAGCTAAGGGTGGTATTCAATGCGTCCTCTAAAACTCACTCCGGCAAGTCACTCAATGATATCCAATTGGTCGGCCCAGTCGTGCAAAGCGACTTAATGTCAATATTGCTTCGCTTTCGTTTGCATAAATATATTCTAACTGGAGACATTGAGAAAATGTATAGACAAATAGAAATTTCCCCATGCCAGCGCCATCTACAGCTAATTTTGTGGCGTGATGAAAAACATCAAAAAATTGATGTACTACAACTCAATACAATAACATATGGCACGGCGTCAGCGCCGTTTCTAAGTACTCGTTGTCTTCTTCAATTAGCCAGTGAATGTGCGGACAAAGCTATTGCTCACATTATTCAAAGCGATTTTTACGCTGATGACCTAAATACAGGGTCTGACACGGTTAACGGTTTAAAATACATTTATAAAAATGTTGTAGATGTACTAAACTCTGCATGCCTACCGCTCAGAAAGTTTCGGACTAACTGTCCTCAATTATTTGATGATGAAATTGGTTCGTCGAAATCTATGGATTTCAATAAAGAATCCTCTGTTCTGGGTCTCAACTGGTATCCCAAAGCTGACTCCTTACAATTTTCCACAGATTTGGAACCCTCAGCTCAGACTACCAAAAGGTCAGTGATCTCCACCACCTCAAAGGTTTTCGATCCATTAGGACTGCTATGTCCTTGCGTAATTGTAGCAAAAATGTTGCTACAAGAGTTGTGGTCATCTAAGCTTGACTGGGATGACCCTGTTCCCGCAGAGTTTTGCAAAAACTGGTCAAGCCTATTAAAAGAATTTTCATATCTGTCTCTCATAAGGATCCCACGAAGAGTATTGTGTGATACTCCAAAAAACACGGAATTGCATTGTTTCGTCGACGCCTCCCAACAAGCCTATGCGGCTTGCGTGTATTTGCGTTCTGAAAATCAGGACCAAAGTATCACTGTCAGGTTGTTGTGCGCTAAAGCACGTGTTGCGCCGTTGAGCCCAACCACTATACCTCGGTTAGAATTATGTGGTGCACTCTTAGGCGCTCGTCTATGTTCAAAGGTCTTACAGTCATTGCGATGCAATATCAGCCATAAATACCTATGGACTGATTCAACCGTTGTGTTAGGATGGGTGAAGACTCCGCCAAAGGATCTTAAAGTGTTTGTATGCAATCGTGTAAATGAGATTAATGAACTTACCGGTGGGTTTATGTTTCGTCATGTCCCCACAGATCAAAACCCCGCTGATATGGCATCTCGAGGTGTAAGTCCTAAGCAACTTAAGTCTTCTCTCCTTTGGTGGGAAGGGCCTTCGTTCCTCGTGAATGATCCAGCTAGCTGGCCTAAACAAGCACACATTCATACATCCAACCTACCTGAATTTAAAAACCCAGTTGAATGTCATATGGCTGCTCTAAATTGCACTCCTGAGTTTAATAACTATTCTAACCTCAATAAATTGAAAAGAGTTTATGGCTATGTGCTACGCTTTATATATAACTGTAAAAATAAACACTCAAAGGTCACTGGACCTTTAGAGGCCAATGAACTAAATAGTTCCTTATTGATTTTAGTCAAACGAAGCCAATCTGAAAGTTTCAGTGAGGAGATTCAAATAATAGCAAACAATAAGCATCTTAAACGCAAGTCTAAATTGTTGTCATTAAATTGCTTCATAGATTCAAATGGCTTATTGAGAGTTGGGGGTCGAATTCAAAACTCTGATTTCGACTATGATAAAAAACATCCCATGATTTTAAATGCGAAGCATCACTTCACTAAATTGTTATTTAAATACGAACATGAACGTTTGTTTCATGCCGGTCCACAACATCTACTTGCCTCAATAAGAGAAAGATTCTGGCCAATAGGTGGCAGGCATTTGGCACGCAGCACGGCTAAGCAGTGCATGATTTGCTTTCGCCTACGCGGGCAAACATTGCAGCCCCTGATGGGCAACCTACCTGCCGAGAGGAACTACTCGTCGTTCCCTTTCTATTCGTGTGGTATCGATTTTGCCGGACCGTTTATAATTTCAAGCCGAAAGGGGAAAGGCAATCGTATTTCAAAATGCTACTTGTGTCTATTTATATGCCTCGCGTCCAAAGCAATCCACTTAGAATTAGTTAGTGATTTGAGTACGGAAGCATTCATTTTGTCATTACGAAGATTTGTCTCAAGGAGAGGCAAGCCTCATTCAATATTTTGTGACAATGGATCTAATTTCAAGGGCGCTTACAATGAAATAAGTAGAATACTCAAATCCAGTCGTGAGTCTGTATCCAACTTCGCCTCTAATGAAGGCTTTAGATTTGTATTTAGCCCCGCCTATTCACCTCATTTTGGAGGAATATGGGAAGCTGGCGTAAAGTCAGCAAAACATCATTTACGTCGTGTAGCTGGTAATGCTTCCCTAACCTTTGAAGAGCTGGCTACGCTGTTCGTTCAAATTGAAGCGATCTTAAATTCACGTCCGCTAACACCCCTTTCTTCCGACCCTACTGATCCTTCTCCTTTGACTCCGGGGCACTTTCTGATTGGACGACCTCTCACATCGGTGCCGTCGCTACCCATTACTTCGAAGCACCCCAACCGATACCAGCTCATCGAGCAACTGAGGCAACACTTCTGGGAGAGGTGGCGCCGGGAGTTTGTGGCAGAGCTTCAACAGCGGACCAAATGGAGAACGAGGCAACGAGAGCTTCGGGTCGGAGATCTAGTAATACTCAAGGAAGAGAATCTTCCTCCACTACAATGGCGACTAGCTCGCATAAGCCGATTATATCCTGGAACTGATGGCATCAGCCGAGTTGCAGACATCCTTACTACAAAGGGCATAATAAGAAGAGGAATCCATAAATTTTGTGTAATCCCCACCGAGGAAGATGCAAAGGCAGCAGTTATTGACGAGGAAGTAACTGATTTTGTCAATACAATGAAGGAAACTCCAGATCCTTCTAACAAGTCAGAGACTGCACCTGAAGACCTGGATGCCACTGACTCTTTGAAAGCATAGCAAGCTTTCAAGGCCCGGGAGGATGTTCGCGCTCCGTCGCTCGGACGATACGGCAGGCGAGGGGCACGGGGCGCGGGGGACCGAGGAGACGGCCGGCGCTTGCCCCGCCCGCGCCGCCACTCCGCCAGTATTCGGCACGCACGGGGGACGTGTTCTTTTATAAACATTTATAATTTTAAAATATAAAGTGATCAAACATTGAATTGTTTTGTTTTGTTTTAATGAACACTATTTATTCATTTAATTTACCAAAATTTGGGAAATCCGATTGATAAGTACTTAGTAAGTATTTACCAAATGTATTCAGCGGAAGCTTTACGGTTGTAATATAACAACAATTTCCCTGCATATCTATTTTTTCGGCCCGAGTTTCCTGTTTATATAAATACTGAAACAAATAGTTTATTTATTTATTACGTTATTATTATTTAGCGTAGCTAAAATAAGTTTCTTTGGTTTTCAATATTTAACACAAGCGCTTATTTAATGCAAAAGCAAATAGACGAAAAGTAGGTTTAGTCTAGTAATAGTTTAGTCGTGTAATGCAAAAGAGTCGAGAGGAATTGCGGTAAGCAATTTAAATTGTTCACATTGGATCCGTCAGTGATTATTTTATATCAGAAAACAAAAGCAAAGGTCACTAGGTAGTCTTCCTCAGCTAATTTCATAGCGATCGACCTTCAAAGTGGCCAGCGAGGGTTAAAGTAGCTGGACACGCGATATCGTAGTATAAATGGCATTTCTTACTACCGTAGTTTCGCACGTAAATGATCAAAAAGCAACAATGAAAGGTCATTATTACTACGCTTTAGAGTTTAATGACTACCTGTAAATTATAGTATTTTGCTAAAAAATAAGATATCTAGAGTTATGATCAAATTGTGATAAGCAAATAAAAAAACCCGTATTTTTTTATTAGACTTAAACATAAATAATATGGCTTCAAGTCTTTCATGTCATACATTTGTTAAGTAATGAAAAACCCAGTCAAAGGCAGTCTCTAGAAGCTAACTTTAAGTGCTGACTATGCTAAGACACCACAAAGACTTTACACCTCAGTAGTGTAACATTATGCTAATTGATTTCTTAGTTTACGACAGGGTCGTCACTAAACGCAAAGGTGAGGTCACCACACACCGTTACCGGCCAGTTAATTATGGCATCAACAAACCCTTTACAAAGGCCCCCATTTTGTTCTACAATACCTTGCCATTTTTAATTAAAATGCACCCCGCTAAATGGGAAGATAACACGCTTTATTTAAATTAAAAAGGACGTGTAAAGTATTTTTTCGGAGGTGAATGAACGTTCTTTCGTTGTTTGATTATCGTACTGAATTTAGTTTTAATTTGTATTTATTTTATTTGATTTGATTAACAGAAAATATTTAGAATATTAAGGTTTCAGTAGACACTTATTTTAAGGAACAGATTGAATTTATAGTACCAATTTAGTGAGGAGGGAACGCCAATATATTTGAGGCGACGGACCGGCGATGTAGGCGTGTCGCCGGCATCACATCGGAATTTAATATTTTGCTAAACCACTCTCAGGTTTCTTGCAGGTGGATCGTCGGTTTAATATAATTGTATTTAATTAAATTCCATTACGGTCTGTTTTCATACCAGGTGATGAGATTCAGTACATTCCCAGAGATCGAAGGATAACCTTAATGTTAAATACTTCATTGATTTGAAATTTCTAATAAACGCTTTTGAAACATAAGGTCACTTGTACGCTGTTAAAGAAAATAGGGTATCAAACTAATAGTCTTAGGTGAAACCTTTCTAAAAATAAAATTTTCGTTTTAAATTACCGTTAAGGGGATACTTTGTCTAAAGTACGGTAAAGAAATAAAATAAATGCCATAAAAACGGACTGTTTTCCAATTAGATGGTAATAATAACGGTGTCTGGATACCGATTCTTCTTTCCACCTGACTGTTTACTAATGTTTTTATTATTTACTTTCTTATTTTTATAAACTTAGAGTGGTTTTTGCCATACGGTGGAGATATTAAAGCAATCGATGATAAAGTTTGAATCATACCTGAACTGGTCTCTTGAATTAAGCGTCTCCTGCTTAATAGACAATATAACTGGACCGAGATCTTCGTCATTGGTAAAATAGTTCCAATGTTCAGTTCCATAGAAGTACTTCTCATATGTCTCCTGTTCGACAGAGGTGAGTTCAAAACCACCGGACCTCTCCCACTGCTCTTCAATAACAGTTTTCTTCTTAGGTGTGCTGCCACCATTGTCGCTGCTGTCCTCAGCTGCTTCGTCTAAGGATCCTGATCTTCTGTGGCGGTCTGTGAAACGAAAATTTTGTTAAAAATGGTACTAGATTATGCTTTGGGATTAAAAAAATAACGGAGCACTGTCTTCTTCTTCTTCTTCCTGGCCTTATCCTGCACTTAAGCACTGTCGATGGCCATAAAATTATGCCGTTTAATGCAATCTTATAAAAATAATGTAAGTACATTGTCATGTTGCATCATACAAATCTAGAAATAAATGTTTCTGAAGTGACTTCTCAGTAGTTCCGTTAATTATTGATTTGCAAGTTCACCCACATTATTTCTCAAGAATACTTGATCCCTATGTCACAAAATAAATACATTATTATGTATAAATAAAATATTGTGAATGGAACACTGTACTGAAATTGTAATTGTATACGTCGGGATCATGTTACGAGTATATAAAAGATCATTTCCATAACCGTTACCGGCATGCGATGGAAGAAAGGATGACACCCTCAGAGCCAATACACCCACAATCTTTAACGAGCCAGCGCATAGTTAGGATAATGATACGCTAATGGATACGTATAGCTTCCGTTTGGCGATAATATTCTGTGTTAACTAGTTGGAGGTGATTCTGCAATAAGGTTCGCTGGATAAATAAAATATGTCTATTATTCACATTATTTATCCAGTTTTCGACGTGACAACGTCTTATAATTCGATAGAGCCGGCTGCACGCACGAAAAAACATAAATCGTTCATGCGGCGTTACCTCGCTCTGAGGCGTTCCATGTAAGGCTTGAAGTGCAAGCGAGAGCGCGGAACGAGCGACAAAGAAGCACAATCGGCCTTTGCGTTCGGCAGCCGTCGACATCCGTCTCTCTCCTACTTGAGTGAGCGATGCAAGACGTTGTCACGTTCAACTATCGTCAGTAAACCGACTTTACAGACAACCAATTTTTTTGTTTTTATATATTTCTGTACAAACAAAAAATCTGGTTTGGAACTATGATTATCTTATTCATTCCATATATTAGCTACATATCTATCCCCATAAAGCCATTCCAAGCACAACCCGTTCCTCATATATAGCATTTATGACAGTTCCTGACCAGAAATTATTTTCGTCACTTGCATCTTTGACCCGCGGGCTGTAAGATAAAAATTTATTGTGTATTTCCATGGGTGCGTATGTCTCAGAGTCAAAGTTTCACTATTCAGTGAAACCCGTGCCAGTAGATCGTAACTGATTAATATTTGGTCTGGGACCTGAAGTGCTGCAAAAAGTATATTTTATCTCAGTTTATTTACTGTACCAAAAGGTGACTTAACTCAGAAAAAAGGTTTCGTAAAGATAACTTAAATAATGTAAGTATGAAGGAGAAAAGTGAGCTTCCATAATTTACATGCATATAAAAGCTTTCCATTCCAGACAATGTCATACATAACGTAGTCAATGATAGAGCACAATTCTTCCATTAGAGCCTTCACCTTATAAAATAAACAAAAGGGTGGGGTACGTGGATGTGAAAATGCGAGCCCAATGTCTGTGCGATACATAATTTGACGAAACAGGAATTTTAAATTAGCATTTATTATTTTTCTACGGCAGTAAGCCAAATCTCATACCTAATTCACGCTTTACGGTGTTTTGATAATTGCGTTAAGTGAATATGTGAGCAGACAAAAATAACTGTAATAAATATCTTAATACTCGTACATAGGACATATATTTTTAGATTAAGTAGTTATGTACTATAGAAACATTATAATCATAATACGGAATAATATATGATGGACTAATATATGATTATTATATTATGCCAAATCTTGAATTGCGGTTGTAAATATTTTATGTGGAGAGGTGAATGCAAACGGTTATCGGCCAAGCTAGCCCCTTGTTGCCTGTCGGTGCAAATCCTTCAGCTTAACATGTCCTGAACGCCTGAGTTCATGTGTGCCAACCGCTAATAATATTAAATTACTTAACCGTCATATGGCATTACTGTCATACTAAGTACATCTCATCATGAATATGGAAATCTTCAAAATAGGTAATATAATATAATAAATAACCAATTTGTACCTGTTATATTAAACTACAAAGTCTGCAAAATAGGTGGTAGTTGATTGCTTAAAACATGTTTTGGTTAATTGTTTTAAATAAAAATACCTTTTAATAAAAAAATTATAAATGATTACAAACCTTGGAGTACGCTCAAATAGTTATGATCACACACTCATAGTACTTATTATGTAGGGTATATTTTCTATAATATTATGTGATTATTTTCATATCCCAATATTAGTATAATAGAAAACGCCATGATCACGGAGTAACTAAAAAATGCAGGTGAGTGAAATTTAAAGTTAAAGTGGAGACAAATGATCGCGGCGGTCCTCTCTCTAGGTCTCGTATTACTTTCACTGCGGGAAGTCGATTGTAAATCACGACAAACACTGTACAGTTAACACGATCACAATATAATATATTTTACTGTGTAATGTGTTTACGTAAGTTTATAAAGAATCACTACTAAGTAATTTCCGTGTCTTCAAATTTGGATACCCATCAATTAAAGTTGTAAGGTTGTCATAAATGCCGGCTGATACCCATGTAATAGAATCCCATGCAAACAGTGTCTCCGCGGATAATGGAGATCCCGTTTCTCTATTTATTACCCTCTGGCGGGTCGGGTATCGTTCGTTAACTATGACTGACATCATGCAACTCAACACTATGTCTATAGGTTAATTCCGCAGACACAGGTTTACTTTAGTTAAATACATCAGAAGATATGTATTTAAATAAAGCAAGCACATAATTTAAACGCGGTTTAGGTTATATAGGTTGAGTGTTTGATGAAAATATTAGTATAAATACTTGTCTTATGTTAATGTTAAATAGTAGGTACCGAAACATGATTTTTTCGTATAATAATAGATTAAAAAAAAAAGTTTAAAATACCTACTTTAACACTGTCACAAACATTCTGTGCACAATTAAATCCTATAATCGCCGTATTAAATTCATAATATCAGTGAGCCTCACACTTCCAGCTTAATCCTTTGGTCTTTAGAATACCACATGTGCCTGAATAATCGCATGAGCTATCATTAGCTCTCGACTGAACTCAGATTACAAAGGAAGGAAATCCTAGAATGAAAAACTTGCTTACAGGAAATCCAAAACTTGAAAGGAATGACAAATGTGTTGCGGCATTGAGCAATCTCGTAATATATGTAACTCCAAATAAATAAATATTTTATGTAAAACTTTAATTTTCAAAGCACTTATTTTCTTTTCTCATTTCAGATATTATTACTTAGTTTGTGAATTAACAGTATATTGACAAACACACCACACAAATAAACAGTGACAAATACGATAAAAGCAAATTATTGAAATGATAGGAAATGGCGCGAAAGTTTATTTTTTCACGCACAAAATTATAATTTTAAATTATTTAATGCAAATATTTTAAAACTTATTGAGAATTTCGAATAATTTGATGATTTAACTGTTTGTTTGATTTAATAATAGACGTGTATACGTGTAATAGTGTATAATAATGACGTACCTACACATTTATTTTTTCCAAAAATGTCTATGGATTTTCCGCGGCATAAAACCTCTTTGTTGTTACATAAAAAAAGTAAACGTAAGTTTAAAATGTATTAGCTACCAGGTTAAATAAAAAATAGGGAAGTGTGTTGAAAATTATATAACTTAGGTGCTAGTTGTGTAAGTTCATTAGATATTCAGTAACAGTTGGTAATTTTAAAAATATTCTCCTAAATAGTCAGAAGTTTTCTGGTGTTTAAAGTTTTATTTCGTGTGGACAAACAAGTAATATAATTTGGTAGTAGTAAGTAGTTTAATTTCACCGGTCTCATTAATTTTTTTACTTTCTTTATTTTGTAGGAATGACTTAGCGATTTGTTTCAAATGTATTGTTGGTTGAGAGTCTTCTAAATATCATCTGTAGTCACTATATATTATTTATACATTCACTATCTATCATATCTTTCTGATCCTATTACCATAATTGTATAACATTGTTTAATTACAATGAACATTTATAAAAATAGGTTTTGTATTCAATATGTGTTTAATATAATTATTATATTTAAAGCAAGATACCTATAGCGAAATGTTAATTATTATAGTGGAGGTCCATTAAAATGTTTTTAATAAATTTTTGGTTTTCTCATTTTTATTCAAGATCTAAGTAATCCGCCGTCAATGAAACAATAATATCCCAGATAACTAACAAGTTAAATTCTAACG
This sequence comes from Thyatira batis, assembly GCA_905147785.2. Lineage (NCBI taxonomy): Eukaryota > Metazoa > Arthropoda > Insecta > Lepidoptera > Drepanidae > Thyatira > Thyatira batis. The sequence goes on from LR990499.1 coordinate 6,580,209, forward strand.
GTGAATAGAGAATTGTTTCAGCAGACGTCGTCATTCCGGAAATGGGTCGTTTCCCTCGCTTACTCAATATCGACGACCAAATAGTTGATACCATACCGTCTGGAATTTGTGCCTAATACTAGTAGAAGCTTTACTTTGTAGCTACTATATCTGCAATGAGTTTGACAGTGGAAAGCTACGGCCTTATAGGTATGTTAAGGAATAGGGATTCACATAGTCTAAGAGACTGTCTATGTCGGTGCCAATGAAGTAATTAAGAGCAAATGTATACGACAGGAATGAATGAGGTCTGATTGTGGTGGATAAATTGTTTGAATGCGCTCAATTAGGCAGGTGTAAGCCAAAATTTACATGACTAGATATATTTAAAACCACACTACATGAAATTCCGAGTGAAAGATAAATTTGTCGTTGGTATAAATAAGGATCCATATCTAACTATTAAAGTTTGTAAAAGCTTGTTACGCATGTATTATTTATATTATTTTTATGATATTCGGAATATAATAAATGAGATCCATTCATTTATTAAATATAATATATATATAAATATATATTAAATAATATATTTTGATGATGATAACTCTATAACCTAATACCTTATTAAAATAAGGTATTTGGTTATAAGTTATCATCTATAGGTACCTATAAATATAAAATAAATAATACTCCAATATATCGACTTATATTTAAACATATACTTGTCCTTATAAAAAAATATGTAGTGCGCTACCAAAATGCTGAAGTTGAGAAAAGAAAAATCGAAGCCACCGCGGGGTGAGCAGAGTTATTCATCAACTAATTCCTAAAGTAAGGTAAAGGAAAGTACGCTGTGATTGATCACATCCCGGGGGCAGTAAAAGAAATAAATACGCAGCAAAGATAGAATGGAACCAATTTGGAAATGGCTTTGGTACAGAAAATTATAGGTAACATATAGCACAGGGTGTCCTATTGATCATCTGTAGTTATAAATATATCTTTAAAGCAGCATATACGGCAAGCCCAATCCACAGTTAATTGACACAGACAGATTTAGATGTTGACCTTTATGTCAGGTTATATAAAATTCGCTTTGTTGATTTTTCACAGACAAAATAAAGAGGAAGTACTTAACTAAACGAATATGCTGTTTGTCGGAGTTTTGAAACAACTGCGTTTTTATACATATGGTTGGTATATTATATGATGATATTTAAAAAATCTTATCAAATTAACATTTCCATAACATTAACTGTAAAACTTTATGACGTACAATAAACAACCGAAATCAATTAGCACTTGTTAAATTAAAGTCCATATACATAATATGGCTTTAGGTAAAGGTTTGTTTTATGACGTGTAAGTAAGTTCAACGTGAGTGCAAAAGCACTCACTTTAATTAAACCCAGTTGTAATTACCTGGAGATTTAACTTGGATTTAATTTCGCAAGAAGTTTCTTTGTTTTCCAATTACTCTTTACAAATAAATAGGTGAACATGTTTGTATGTGTTCAATAGAATTTCGTTGCTCAAGTCCTTTTATGAGTTTATTGACTTTATGCACGACGTTTGTATATAAATATGTTTAGATTGATAGGAACTTCAAAGCCTCCACGACATTCCGTCCCGCTGAACATTCACTCGTAACATTTGCAATATTGTATAAATATTGGGTTTTGGTAAACGATCGAACGTGTTTGCTGAACTTCATGGTCAAATTTTGTCGCTGTTTGAAATAGATACATCGATATTTGACCGGATTGCCCAATTAGGTATATCATGTTTATTGATATAATGTGTTTTATTTGTAATGTTAACGAATATTAAGAAATTAAGTAATTTTTTGAGAAAAATTCTATAATTAGTTAAATTTTGATAGATACATAGTTATTTTCGAAAACCAAAGAGAAAAACACATACCTACGTAAAGATAATAACTAAATCTAAGACCAATTTACATTTTCATCTAGAGGTTGATTCTCAGTCACTTGTACCTATGTTTATTTCCCCTCAGAAAAATCTGATACATCGAGCACTGAGTTTTCCCATAAACAAACTTTTAAAAACTCGGTTCATGCATAAAATAAATTTGAATGTCAAATAAAATAACCAAACTGCCATGAAACTAATACAGAAGTTTCAGTTACTTCACTCATCCCGTTATTGCCTTTGGGATGTTATTAAAGCTTCATAACAGTTTCGTAGGAGCTTTGGTCAACCGAAGTTATACTGAACTTCACCGCTTCATTTCATTCCAATCAATTTTATTAATATCTGCACGTAAAATAGAGATAAACTTATTTAATTTAGATATGTAGTTTGAAAAGTAAGGATAGTTGTATTACTTTGAGTTTAGTTTGGATGTAGGGTTACATACTGAGATGTTTAATATACTAATATATAAATTTTCCATTATGATAGAATGTACTTATATCGGTTTAACGTACACTACCTACTTAACTAAAAAAATGTCTACTATTATTCGCAACCCCTGCAGCAATGATGTCACTCATGTAAACTTGTACTCTCACGCTCATATATCATTGTGATGAATACCATTGTGTCAAGAATCGGAATGACCGGGTCACCGTGCCATTATACACTATTGGTATATTCATACATGACGTGACTTTTGAATAGAACTGGCGATAACGTTGAGACGCCATGGCGGCGGGCGCCGCGGATCTTCATGCTATGCCATAGAAATCGAATGAATACGCATGGAAATGGGATACCCTACAAAAATAATGTTTTTGCCGAAATTCTAATTTAAACTGTGATTTAAAGACTTCCTGTGCTGTGTGTGTAATATTTCGGTAAGAGTATTTACAGTATTTTTTTTAAAGGTTTATGGTATTCGTAACAAAAATGTTGATTATAATATTCGGGTTGTGGTATCATGGAACTCTAGTAGAAGCCAAAATACAGTACTTTATATGTAATTTTAATTAAAGAAAATGCAGATCCAGATATAATTTCTATGAACTTCTCAGACAATGACGGGACGCCGATAAATTGAAAACGTGTGTTGAATGAGACATCAGTGATGGACACACGCGTCCGTTTACAGAGGGCTGCGTTGAGCAAACCTTTTAACTGGAAAAATAGATAGGTACACAATTCACGCCTTTTGTGCCATATCGTTGGAAGTAAATATATAGTGACACACATTCTACGTCAATTTATTTGTACCTTTTCCCGATATTTGGAACAATAGACATATGATTTTTATTACAACATTGATGTATGAACCACGCAACCGTATTCTCATATTTTTTGTAGATACGTTACGAAACTTGTTTGGTTCTAATTATATTGAAACTGAATAATTATTTAATTACTTCTATAACAAGATAATATGCGTGCCGCATGGACACGATCGGTCATCTCCGAGAAGCTAAAGTTTGTCGTTGTCCAAAACTGCACCTATAAGACATGGACTCTTACTGCTAATGAATCACAGTGCCAGTGTAGCACTATACAAATATCAAACTTTCATCGTTTCAATAGTCGTAAGAAACTGTTCGGAAAGCGAGGAATCTCTCGACTATCGTGAGAGGAAGAGATTTATAATTTTGACGTGACAACGTCTTATAAATTGGTTTGCCGGGTGACACTTCAAGAAACTGCGTTACGCTCCGCTCACGTAACGTGACGTTGTGTTTTAAATTGTTACTATTATTTCATCCTTCTTCCTACTATACGAATGAATATTCACATTAAAATTATTTTACCACTCAAAGTCGTTGTCACGTAAAATTTTCGCCCGTATACCGACTTTACAGGCAACCAATTTTTTTTTTTATAAGGACTATATAGGCGTTCGTCACTCAATAAACCCCATCATTCAAAGTAAAAGCCTTTGTATGACATCACGCACGAAACTCGCGGTAATAACTTATATTTACAATCACTGAAACTTTTACGTAGGTGTAGAGTTTGAGGAGTCAACCAGCAAAATGGCGTCGCCTCTTCGACGTCGTGTACTCTAAATAATCCTCTTTGCATAACCAATGTGCTGCAAAGTTCGACGTCTCTTGTACGAAGCGCCATTCGAGACTCTTGACGCTATGAGTAACAGTCATTATGGTATATTTACATTAGATCTAGTTTACTGAGAGTTATGTTGAAGGAATTTTTAATATTACGTCATTATGTTTGTACAACCTCTTTGTGATGCACTATCGACTGAGTCTCTTGCCTTGCCTGTCAAGAACATAATAATTTTATGGATACTAACTTCTTAGTAGTTCCAACTATTCTCTAAGTGAACTGTGAAAGATCGATAAAGGACTAACGTGTGTGTGTATGGAAGAAAAAATGTTATCAATATGCTGTAGGCCTTCTAATTCTGGAAGGTTGGAAAAATATATTGAATGTAGGTAGGATATACTTTTCTTGTTTGGATGCTACGCGTATTGAAATAGTAATGACTAGAATATAAAGTAAAGTACTTACCATCATTCCTAAATTCTTCCAATACCATATAATATTGCGAAAATAGTAACTAGGTAATCCAAAATAAATGTAACTGTATATTGAGTTACAGAGCGTACGCCAATCCAACGAATAATAAATTAGAGGTTCCTTTATACACCTAAGAATGTATAAATTATTATATTATGACGCCTAAGACACTTAGTTAATTATAATTATCTACTGACAACATTTTTCAGTGCTATCTTCCCCAAATTCTCCTTTAACATCTTTGTATCCCAGGAAACCAAGGTATTTATGCCAACCTTCATACCGACGACCCTTCATAGGTATGTTTGCATATTTAGTGGACATATTTGTACCCAAATGTATCATCATATAATAACACACTTGCTTCTTTTAATAATCTAGCTACCTCTGCACGGTTTCACTTGCATAGTTCCCGTTCCCGTGGGAATACAACAATTTTTTGAAATCGACCCAGTAGTTTTTGAGTTTATTCATTACAAACATACACATACACAAAAGTACAAATTCATTATAATATAAATGTTGATTTGTGAAAACATTTAGAATGTCTATTTATTAACCTTCACATTATAAGAGAAGAAAAATAAGTGCGGTATTGGAAAATATAATCAGTTAGGTACCTACGAACCCAACAAGGTAATAAATTTGCCGCAAATGAGGTATATAAATTATCGTACAAAAGCGTAAAACTTTGGTAACGCTGAAAATTTTATGTACAAGCAGATAAAACAACTTCAGTTTTATTGTTTACCGAGGGATTTTCGTTCTGATTGAATAGATTCTATTCTACGCAACTGCTGATGATATGGACTATCGCCGTGGAAACTGGCAATTTAGTCTGCCTATATTAAAACTTTTTGTTTTATTTCTTTTTGCTAACTCGTTTTGAAAAGAAAACTTGGAATAACTCTATTCTAGATTAACTACATCAGAAAAATTTTGATACTTAAGCCAGAATAAAAAAAAAATGTGTGCGTGTACTAGCGTACACTCGTAAGAAGTGAAACTTCTTTATGACGTTATTTTTCAAAAAATAATTTACTGTATGCAACTTTACAGAAATTGGTTAAATAAAGTTATGTTACATTTTTGAAATCCAAAAATGCCATTCCATTTCAAAAATGTAACTACTCAAAACGGGCCGCAAAATACATTGGAGACATTTACCAATCCCTACTCCGCTGGAGAAAGTATACTTCGAATCACGCGTGGTAGGGATAAGAAAAAGATGGCGCGTAACGGAAAAATGTGACGCGTAACGAAAAAATGTGACGCGTAACGAAAAAATGTGACGCGTAACGAAAAAATGTGACGCGTAACGAAAAAATGTTACACTAAATTTTTTTCCAACCCCGATAAAGAAGTTTCACTTCAAAAAACGATACGAAACAGGTAGTTACTGTAAGTAAATAAAAGAATAAGGAAGTATTAAAGAGGCTGTAATTGATTTTCCTCTCCAAAGAACAAGGATTTTAAAAGTTTAATCTCGAAAAATAATTTCCTTTCGAGATTTATTAAGATTGATGGAGTTAAGTGAAATTAATTCTTCAGTAAACGCGGCTACATTTTCTTTGACAGATTGTATAGTAGGTAGGTATCTGTAGGAAATATGATCTGAGTATGATTTGCATAAAATTTATGGATTCGGCTACTCAAAATCTGTGCAACATATTTGAAGCTTTTCTCAATCACAATTAGTTCAAGAATGATCCTAATTATTAACATGTTTATTTACAAAAAAAAAACCATTCACTATATTTTATACATTTAAATAAACTAAGTATTAAAAAACCTCAAAATTCTTCGTTAGGGTCGTACCAGCTCGGTAATATTTTCAAAAGATCTTCTATTGTTGTTATGTGTATACTATAAAATCTCATTTTACGGGTGAATTTCACTCGTTTTATGTGACTTCTTATTACCATCATTTAGGAAAAAATTTACGCTCGATAAAAATATAAAGGGACCAAGATATAGGGCAGCTGTACACTTGTGAATCACATTATTCTGTTTACTTTTACTTTGATATACCTACATGTGAAGGTATGAAATAAAAACATGTTATATAGCAGACTGCAGGTACCTGGATATGTTTGACTTTATTTAGGAAAATGACATTTTCATCTTATGTTTCGTGGAGCCCCCAGGTTTGAAGGATCACCTATGTGGGGCATTGCATCCATCACAGTGAGTGACAGTATCAATATTTTACCTAAAACAATGTCCCGAAGATTGAACTGAAGAATACAGTCCTTGTTTAAGCTTTATAATATTTTATTAATGGACATTACTTAGGCTGGGGCATCTAATAAATTGACATTAAGAGAGTTGAAATTTATGTATCTATTACCACGAATTTTAAAACTATGAACGTAACTCTCGGAACATCGATATCGAATCAGATACAATATTCAGCATAGTTAAATACTTACTTAGTTCGTTTGAAATATTTGATACCCACTGTAACGGGCGGGTGGTGTGGTACGGAGAGTATAAAATTTCATTTTCGTCTTATCGCACGCTTAATATGACAGGGGAAAAATCACCGGTGGGGCGTTTTCTTATTTAATAAAACATGAACTGCTTCCCGTTTTCTTGTTTCATATTATATATGTAGGTAATGTCATACGTGAAATGTTTTGGCCTGTGTGACGGGATCCTAGTGTCAATTGCGGAAAAGACGCTTGACAATGTTATTTCCTCTTTTGAGACATCAACGTCCTGTGACGTATTTTTTCGACATCCATCCGCTTATTTAATTTTACACGGTATATGAATCGTATTTTTTCTCGAATATTGTCTTCAAAATATAAATGCAATTATGAGCTATTAAAACAACTGAATTAATTTCATAAACTTTTATAATACAACAAAAGTTTTTGATTAGTCTAATGATTCAAAGAAGTGTAAATACGTACTCCGTTAATAGGAATGTTCAAATTAGCGATCCGTATAGTCGATATTCTATTGGTCCGTAAAACTTCACTTTAGCAGTGATGGTTGGGGTAAGTAGCCTAAGCGATTCGTTTGCATGGATAAGCAATAATAGATTAAAAAAGAAAATGTGTTTTGCCTGGTTGTGGTTTGAGAGATGCATATTCTATTTTATGGGTATATCATATCTGAATTATATTTAATATTTATGTAAGGGCTACTCCAGGGAATATATAGGTTCTACTTACCAGTATCCGCGTTATCTCGATCCGGTCCACTGTCGTGTTCTGATTCAGACTCGTCCCATATTGTGTCTGTAGCTATCTTCTGGCGCGAGCATTCGATCCAGTAGCCCGGAGTCGGGATCAAGCTGTGTGGGTATTCTTCGCAGAACTCATCTGAAAAATATACAGCGGTTAGTCTATGCAACAGAAGCACGTGATAATTAGAAAGTAAGATTCTGTAAAAAGTCGATGGTCCAAATTATGTCAAGAAAATCTACTTAAATGAATCGAATAATGTTTTGAGGCGATTTCAAATTATTTGATTTTTTTACAGCTAGTAAACCTATTATTTGTAGGTATTCAACTGATAATATTCTCCCTCATTGTCATCAATCTATATACTGCAGAATATAACCTTGATTTATTTTGCCATTGTGATTGTTTGCGTTTGTTCGTGTGTTCGATATTGTTAAAAAGCTTATGGTTTAGGTACATTATGATCAACCGAAGAAATAATTTTAAATGGTTTTAAAACAGTAAATCATTTAGTTCTAAGGGGACTTTCGCGGGTGTTCGAGCTAATTACATAGGAAAAATTTTAGCCGATAAAAGACCCTAGTGGATTCTCCCCTATACCTTTTGTCGACGTTATTACTGCGGATTACGAAGGATTCAATACATTTCAGTGAGCATCCTGTTTGGAATTATTCCTATTTGGGGCGTTCGTTATTCCAATAAGTCCTAATTTCAGAAACGTTGAGACTTACAAATTCATTGTGTCTATTTGAATCCCCTAGCAAAAAGTTCGGGTTTTAAAACCAGCCAATTTGGCGTATATTTATTTGAAGAATAAACCTAACCTTTTTATATTTATGAGACAAAGATCGACCTCAAAAGTTTTCAAAGACATTCAATTTATTTGTCTTTGTCGGATAGGTAGGTATCTGTAATTAAGCTTGACTGTGAGTACTGAGACAGAATTTCTAAATGCATCGTCGTTTTATGTAGCTCCTTCGGGACAGTTAATTCGCGTATAAACCGTGACTCGTGGATTAAGATGGCACAGTGTAGACACTAGAAGGTACCTACGCTATATTGCTTTCATTACGTTCAGATATATATGTATATAGTATGTGTTAATTGTCCAGTGACAGCGTCCACACCTCTTGGAAAACACTCAAATATCCTACGCCTTTGTTATAAGCACCATAGACTGCAGGTGATTATAAGAAAGGCAATAGAAATATAATTCATTACTTAACAGTATTTATATTCAATATACTCATAGTATTTATATATTGTCACTTAAGCCCACTAATGTTATTTTAAGATTGGATCTAGAGGTTTAATTAGTAGTCTACAATAAAAATTACAAATGTATCACACTAGCTAGAACGTTTAAAATGCACAGTTTAATTTTATCTGCGTCAGGTAGAATTTTGCTTTGAAGTCTGATCGCGTCTGAATCGCGTGGAATTCGAGATCATATTGAGTGGACACTCTACTGAATTAATACTTCAAGCTACTATATGTCGGTATATTGTATTTTTATTAATGTTCCATTCCCCGCGGTGGCCAAAAAAATCTTTAATGGGCAAATAATGCGGCGTTTCTCAACGTTCATTCACCCGACTTACCTCGAATATGCATTTATGAATAAATTGTTCTTATCATAAATAATAAACTTTCAAAATAATATTATTAATATTTAAAAAATACTGGCTACTTTACTATGTTTTGACCGTTGCTCATGATATCTAAATCTACGTGAATGTAGATTGAAGTTACTGCAAAGTTAAGTTTTATTTTTATAAAAATATTTCAAAATATGAACTCCATAAGATTATGGTGGATAATAGTACCTCTTTACATCTGTTTACTGGCCATCAACACTCAAATATTCATGTGACATGAATTTTGAACAAGAGCAAGCCTCTTCGTTTTTATTAATATTTCTGCACTTATCCTTGCGAGGGAAATCTGATGCTAGTGATGCCATAACCGACCCGGTTGGTGAGTTCGAAATAAAATATTTATATAGGAACGGGCCACTGGAAAATGTGGGGAGTGGAACCCCACAATCCGCCAAGTCGCCGCCACCGTCTTTATCAACAGCCAAATATTCACCTACCCACATGAGGCTTTTATTGAATATATTATGAGGACAGTCAAAGTTAAAAAGTTGTTAAATATTTTGCGATGGACGTAATTTGTTTACTCTCCCCAAGCGAAAATTTTAAACAAGGTCGGCTTCCGAGTAACATAAAGTTAAGCTCGCAATTTTTTTTGTACTGTTACCTACAACTTAATACGAAAAAAAATACTTTTATCAATATATATATAAATGAATCGAACAATATATGGATATTTGGTTTATTTATACAATTTTCTTGTAAAAATAATATTATCTGTCTATACTAGGCTGATCTGAATTCTACTAACTATTCACTAAGCAGAGTTTGTATTATTTTAATAAGATAGATTCTATACATATATTACATATAATATACTATTGTTAAATACATTCTATTTATATATATATTAATACCTAGGCACAGAAGAAACATACATGTTCATGCACACAAATGTTTGTTTTGGGTGGGAATCGAACACACGACCACGACAAGTGGTTTAAGAGTCGGGGTTTTCAACCGTCAGCCTGCCAAGTCAGATCTTAAAAAGTCATTATTTACAACGTTAACACTACCGAATACATGAACATATCATTTCAAAACTAAGCATTAAAGTAGATAAACATCTTCACCAGCAATGTTCACAAATAAAGCAGTAAATAAAAAAAAAGTTTCAAAATCTAAATTTTATTTCTCATGCCAAAACAAAAGTTACAGTTTTGTTTATTTTTAATGCAGATAGATCTAAAAACAAACATAACAAGAAGTTCCCTGTAATGTTCTTCTTTTCTTTATTGTTGGTAGAGTGGGGCTCAATCCACTGTAAGGTAGAACACCAAACTGTTAACCAATATGCTTGGGGTTCATACTTAGAGTGAGTCGAGCAACCGCATCTGGGCTCCCAAGCTTCGAATAGTCTTGATATTCTTCATCAATATTGGTACGGTATGAATTAATCAAAAGTATTCATTAAAATCACTCTTATATCATGTTTTGTATCGTTATCATAATATATCAGTATATAATTAATTTTAAATAATATATTGACATCTTATTTTAATATACACGTCATTAATGTTTATTCGCAGTTGCAGAGATTATAATTATTTTTTGCATCGTACAAGAAAATGCAAATTAACATTGTATTCGATTTTACTTTCAAAATTAGCTAAATCCCCTAGAAGGTATATTTAGGCGGTAAACTTTAATTAAAGGCACGTCAGTTTACATAGTACACAATAACTTATTGCTATGTATTTTCGTCAATAGAAATATAAAATTCAATTTCTATTTATTAAATTATATTCATTATTAGTGTAAAATACTTCACATGTAAAATTCAGGTAATAAGCTTACGTGTTTTTTTTACTGATATTACATTATTTAATATAGCTATGTGCTTTAAATTATATTACATAAATGTAAAATGTATATTTTTATGATACCATAATCTCACTTTTGTAAATTAGATAAAATCAAACGCAAGTTCGTAACACGGTTACATCTTACTGTAAAATTTAAGTCCTTTTAATTATAGTTTTAATAGGGTACCCAGAGAGGTCTAATAAAGGGTTACACAGAATTTCATTATATTTGCAAAGTTACTCGAAATACTTTCAGAGAAATGAATATGGAAAAGTATTCTATTTTCTTTACGTTAATTGGTAAGTATGAAATTAAGTCTGTCAATTTAGCAAATTCTTACGGTTAATCGGTTTTGAATAAAATGGGCTAAGAAGCTAGAGTTAAACAAATTTTGACTTAAACTGTTCTATTATCGGAGTTAAGTGTTTATAAATATGAAATGAACATCATCTAAGTATGTTTAAAATTGCTACGACGTAGCACAGCTACGCACGTCGCTACGAAACTCCTATCAACTCGTAATATTATTATTTAATCATCTGCTTTCATGTAATTTTATCTGGGTTGGAGCTTCACCACCCGACATTCTTTATGTAGGTAGGGTAAGTTATAATAAAGGGTCCTTGTTTGGTCTACAGACCCGCGTCGAAGCGCCCGCACTGGGCAAACAAGGAGAGACAGAGATGTACTGTAGCCGGGCTGATTCGACTTGTCATTTAATTTTATTTTACGCTACGAGTTTGAATATTATTGAGCCGCGTCAAATGTACTACCATCAAAATTCGTTACGCAGCACGAAAATATTGATAGAACTGTGTTTTGTTTTACTCTATATCTAAATATTATTCATGTGAATTATAGGAGAAAATATGAATTATTTGTTTATATGTAGGCACTTGATAATAGGTTTATCGTTTGTGTCCGAGATAAATAAAGTTTTTACGTTATGTTTCAGACATATACAAAACTTTACTTTCCAATTATAGAATATTTGCGAGTGGCGCATAAAAGGAATGTTTCCAACTAGTTTTGTATTCAAAAAGACATGTAAGTTGTGACATGTGAATGGAAGGTTGACATAAACAAAATTACGAGGGTTCAAAATGCGGGACCCTGTTGGTGATATTTATTTTCATATCCAGTATGTGCAGGTGTGAGTTTTTTTTGACAAACAACGTGCTTTATCATTCCACGTAAAGGTTTAATTAATATTTCAGTGTTTGTTTTTCTATCAGTAAACGCAAACCTTAACGAAGCTTTTCTATCTGGTTTTGTTTCAATCTTAGATGATTTTTTACAATTTGTATGACTATTTTCCATATCCACTTTATCTTTTCATATCAAATTGTGTGTGTTTCAGCTTAATTATTTTATTAATAATTATAATTATTATTATCTAATATAAGTGTACCATCAAGGAAAAAATTGCTATTCTAAAAAAAGTCGTAACGTAATTCGTTACCAAAATAAATCAACACCTCTATCCGAAATCGACTGTTATGTTTATTCCCATAACAAAAGTGTTGACAATACATTAAAGCTATACTAAAGGTGAGTTACGCATATAACGAGGCTTAAATATTTCACGTAGATCTGTTTACATGAGGTCCTCGTGCGTGGGCGGTACACATACATACCCCCGGTATTGCGGTATTACGAAAGTTTTTGCCTTTGTGTGGTAAGAGCAGGCATTTGATCTATCTAAACGGTCTAAGCAATACGGAAATTGAGTTTCCCTGCATTTCATTTTATGGATGGTGGACTAGGGGACCCTCATTGTCAAATCGTTGAATACCCTCGGCAGACGTTGATGGACGGTTCAGATACGGCAATAAATATTCTTACTGTATTCGGGCACTGTAGGGGTTTACCTATTTTAGATTTATCTTGCTTATGTAAAATTTATTAGAATGCGAAATTTATTTGTATATATGGTATTTCCATTTTATCAATGTAGAGTGCAAGTATGACTTACTTATGTAAGATATAATTAAGTGATTTAACTCGACCAAAACTTGAAATTATTTATTATCTACTCACAACTTATATATTGATTGGTTGGCAGGATTAAGTTTGACGAAGGATAATTTATGTACAATTATTGAGTAATCGATACCGGCCGTGGTTCCTGAGACTTAAATTCTAGCAGGGTAAATAATCCTGTTAACTGATCACTAATTCCGTGGAAACTTTGGACCGAATCTTCATTTGAATGAAAGTAAAACTGAACGTAATTATTCTGTTCCGTGAGTTAAGGAACAGTTAAAAGGAGTAGCGAATGGTTCGCGCGTTTAATCTTGTCAATTATCCAGAAAATTGGACGGGGAGAGCCGCCTTAAAGTCCACGACACGCCGTTACTAAGGTTTTATAGACATTACGAGTCTTTATTCTTACAGTAAGGGAACGTGCATATTGAAACAAGTATACAGTGAAAGCGCTGTTGACACAAGCCAAAGGCCAGTAATTTGAAATATGACTTTAATCTAGTAAGGTAAATGACCCAATGGTGGCCAGTTTAAGAAAAAAAAAACTGGTTTTTGTGAAATATTACCAAAATTGTGAAAGTTTCAGCACTGAATATAGTGAAACTGTAAAGTCCAGTCCTTATTTAATATTTGTAATGTGTTGCGCGTGAGATACGGCAAAGCTGGATTCAATTAATTTAACAAATAAAAGTTGTAGTTTTGTGACCCAGTCTTGGACAGGGAAAATTCATTAATGGATTACCCAGTCTTAGTCTTAGTTTATCTTTATTTTATGGTTAACACATCAAACAAAACTAATTTTGATTTTAATTAAGCATTTCTATTTTACAAGTGAAACTTTCTGCTCACCGCCTTAACGATTTCCTTAAGAAAAGCCGTCGTTGTCAATTTCAAATCACCTTACACTTTGTATTCGCGCATATTTGTACATTTAACTGACTGAATTCAATAAAACGTTAAACTTAGATAGTTCGATGTCTAAAGTCTATGTCACAGTGATCCCAATGTTAAAACATTCGCTCATGTCCGAATTCTAGATGTTTCTTTTAATTTTTGGCCATTACTGGTACCGTGGCCACCACTGGTACACTTACGATACAAAAATTATACATTCTATTTTCAGATTTATGATACATAAATTATCTATATCTATAAATCTACACATAAATAAGTAGGCAACATTCGAAATAGTCATTCATCAATTCCATGAAAGCTTCATGTATATTTTAGAGTTTCTGGGTAGGTAATTATGGTTTCGGAGAATTTTTCCTTTATAATATAAAGAATTATAATACTATATTGGGAACAAATGTGAAATATATTCATTAAAATATGTAGGTAGGTATAACGATATGAAACTCCAGCTTAAGAACTGTAAATAGCAACTTATATAATATCAGAACATATAGGTATATATATATATATAATGTTTGGGTTCAGAAAGCAAATAAAAAAAACTTGTCAGCTTGGGTAACCGTAGTACTTTCAGTTAAATTAAATAAATGAACACACCTTTATTTCAGTTTGCTCTCCGATTAAGAAACCTAATGCTTAGCATTTTCGGTAGAAGGTTTTTGCTTAGCTAGTTTTACTAAAGTACTATTAAAGGGGATCGTGAAGCTTATCTGTGCACTACAGATATTTTTGCTTATATAAGGGCATTTTATCGTTGGCGAGGGCGTTCACCCAACATAAAAGGTAGGTAAAATTCTACCGTACATCTCGCTCAGGTTTAGAACTATTTCTAGATTCTATTACTAGAAGATTTTAAATGAGCAATTTTTTTAATAAGAAATTTTACTTTTAGATTTAGACAAAGATTATACCTAATATAATCTAGTATTTCTCCCTATATTTTTCTAGAATACCTATTGAGTGCATAGGGTGCATATGCTAATTTTGTATAACATTTACTTAATATGTTGGTGTATGTCAACTTAATAAATAATAATGCTTATAGAATGAATTATTTCAATGAAAATAAGTAACTGTTAAAGTTCTTGTCGAAGGAACGAGTAAATTATGTGGGTTCTCGACTAGCCATCGTAGTTAAGAACACTCTTCCGCTCGAATCTCAATGGCCGAACAAATGACTTAAGTATAAATATGATTATTGTAAAGATTTTACTCCTTCACGGTAACAAACGGCCCAAATAATTTTTATTTCACTTAAGAATAATTAACCATCATATTATTATAGTTATACTTACATAAAATTATTATTTCTGCCGTAAATCAGTACAAGTGCATTTCTATTAGTTGTAAGAATATGTTGCAAAAAATCAAAGCCTATATGCGATAGACGACATAGGTAACATTAGGTGGACTGCTTGCCTGTTTGTAGACACTCGATAAAAAAATACCAACAATCAAATAATGTATACATTTTTATAGAGGTTTTTTTTTTACCTGAACAAGCCTGCGGTGGCAGTGGGAATATGAGTGTGGTGGAAGACTTGCGCCTGGCGACTGCGCAGCCCAGCGACTGCGGCTTGAAGCTGCGGAGTTGCTGCATGAAGTCGCTGCACTCCATGAGCGCGACGTCTGCGAAGTGCAGGTCGCACAGGATCTGGTTCTTGAAGCGGCGCGCGCGTTTCTGAACACAAAATAACATTTTTATATAGGTACTAGGTAAATGTGTTCCATTTCGGTAGCTAATACTTTAGTGGGTACACATAGTTTTATGCTTGTGTAAGTAGGTGGACGTACATTGTAATGTATCTACCGATTTCCTTTTGGTTATTTTAGATGACATCAAAACTAGGTTGATATAATCTAGCCAAGTTTTTAGACATTAAACGTGAATAAATCAACGCCAAAAGTTAAGGTTTATTCTTAATATAATAGGAAATTAACGAAGACAAAGAATATAAACACGCATTGTTCCAAAGTAAACGTTTATTTATTTATTAGAAGGTATTTTCCATAATGCGTGTTCAGTAAATCTCTCGGTTATCGAAGGATCGGTCGATTGTACCCGAAAAAACAATTTCCTAAAGGTTTAATAGCAATGAGAAACCAACGTTCCTAAATAAAATTGGGTTCTCATGTAGCGAATAGAATTTCCGAACATTAACCTGAAATAACTTTTGTCGTTTGAACTCGGATTTTAAGGTCACCACCAGCTAACATTTTGACATATGTGAAAATATTTTGCACAGAATAGGTACCTATATAGGTACTAACTACCAGAGTACGGGTGTGTTCCAGCTCGTCAGGAGTTGGATTTGTTTCGTACGTTTTGTTTCCTGTCAAAGTACTGTCGTGTGGACCGTGCCTTTACCCGAGCTACCCTTTGTCACTCTCTACAGCGTTGGGTGTCGTATTTTTTCATTTGTCCATTGGCTTTCGTATCATTTTATTACCTATAGTCTTTTAACTCTGAAGCTGAACAAAAATAAAATCCCTCTATTATGGCTATGATCATATTTCATAAATTCTTACTTCGAAATATCGATTACGTACACTTATTGCAATGAATAAAGGAAAAAGATATAATAAAATCACAGCAATAAACAGCCTTCCTAAGGTTAAGCTCAAAGCGTCACTTCGTGATAGCGTCGCGTGCCGAGAGTCCATCGTGCAAGACTAAACGTTTTGTCGCAAGTCATGGCAGATAGCGACCGCCCATAAGCTTGATTGCAATAAAAATTTATACAGTATTAATAATAAACTAATAAAAATTACTAAGAATCTTATAAAATGTAGGTATCTGTAGAAAAATACTTTGGTTTGCTTTGGACTAGGACGTCCATTAGGTAATTGAAGAGTGGCTAACACATGGGATTTAAGACATAGCTATGTAAAATTATAAGAAGTTATGTTTTGAATTATATTAGAAATAACCTATGTACCTATATATATCTATATGCATAGATAGGTGTAGCGTAAGTTATTTATCTCTAGATATGCTAAAATTAGGGTGGCGCTATTAAGTAAATTATGTTACCAATTAATAGCAGGTATGTGATGTAACAAAGCATTTTAAGAAATTGTGTTTTATGTTTTGCACCTATGCACCATACAAATATCACAAGAAAGGACTGCCTCGTTTCTAGAACCGAATTCTGACATCTTGCATGTGTACATCCGTACCTACGTGACCTCACCTGTTTCCAATAGCAAAGCAAGATATTGCTTCTGTACATTTAAACATGCAACTTTTTAGTACCTACGTTGGACGGGTAGAATGAAAAATATAGTGGAAATAAACATCACATTCTATCGCAATAAAATTAAAAACAATTATATCTTTTCCTCCTTGGATAACAATTTTGTATCTGGCAATCATTTTGGTTCGTTAGGTAATATTTGTGCTATATTATTGTGCCGAATCGAAACCATATTTTTGAAGTCACTCTATTGTCACATCGGGAATAGAAATTAAAATAAATGTCATAGATATTGAGCTGGAATTAGTTAAAAAGATAAGTAATAATTTATTGGTTATCTAACAAATCTCACCCTTTTAGTTCAATATTTATCTATCGTTTGTTTATGATACAAAAATAAATAATTATGATGGTATTATGAAACATTCAAACCCATCAAGTACTATGTCCCAATTGGTTTTCCAATATTAATAAAACTTTAATGAAAATACATGGACTGGACTGGCTTCTCAATTATAGTTTCCGATACATAAACAAATACTGTATTTGATTGCGTAACTTTGTATGAGGTAATTATTTCAGTGTTTTTCCCTTTTTTATTATTACCTACCTATTAATAAAAACAAATTAACGACCACTGATGGTCTTACATAATTAGTGACTTTCGTAAGTACATAAGTAGTTAACTCTTGTTTTAAATCTTTTACAAAAGTTCTTTACATTTCGAGCTTCGACGACTCCTTTACAAAGCTGTTGACTTGACTACGGTAAATAAGAGCAAAACTCCTTTGTTTAGACGCGTCGGGAATTTAATGCACTCTTTTCAACGCTGTCTCGGCGTTTCAAATTTATTTTTCCAGCGTGTCTTAGCATTTAGATGTTACTTCAAGTTTACTTCGTTGCTATCAAGTTGTCTTTTCGAGAAATATAATCGTTTTCAGGTAGGAGTTATTGACTATAATAGCGCTGTCTTTTTATAGTATTGCTTCAGTAACGGTATTTTAATCAAGGATGCACTTATTCCAGTGGACTTAATGATATAATATATATATTGTAATTTGTCTTCAATATTATAGTTTCCACCAAATATATAGATTAATTTTTTTGTTTACTGGCTCACTCAGGTTAACTCAGGTTCACGAATGCAATAAAATAGCTAGCTAAGTTTTTAGCAGCTAGATGTTTTGAAAAATTTGTGTTACATATTGTAGTAAGTATTTTACGAAGTGTTTGTAGTTATTTTAACTTAAAGGTGCATAACTTATTATTATTATTTATTTATAAGTTTAAAGCATTATCTCAAACAGTTGATAAGAACCTTTATAATCACAAGCCCTTTAACCAAATTGGTTTACTGCGTTAATTTACTGAGAGGGAACTTTGATCGATTTATCTGATACACAATAGCTTTGTTAGCAGATTTTACACCCAAGATCCCTATACTGTTAAGTTGCTTCGTTAATGCTGAAACGATCACAATTTGAAGGTGATAATTTTCCATTCACATAGTAGATACGTTGAACAGATTGGATATTAGAATGTACCTATCATTGAATTATTTGTATATATCTCAAGTATTTTCGTAGAATACCTAAATAGTATAATATGTTCTTGGTTACCACAAGAGAGATTGTTGTTCCGGAAAACTTAAAATCGCAGGAACTTTTATTAAGATAAAATATATACAAGGTATTTATCTCGTCATTTAATTTAAAACTTCCTCATTTATATGTGTACCCGAATCATATTCAAAAAGATCTACCTCATAATTCATGGGCCGTTATTGACTACGCAGAATGCGACCTTCTGTGGTAACCGATGTTGGTGAACCGAATCGAAATTCGCAATGTAATAAATAAATAAATTATTGAACTGATTGTGTGGTGGCGTGGAAACATGTCTCTCTATCTGTGTATCTGGATCAAAGTATATGTGACACAATACCTACGTTTCAATGAAATACCGATCGAGTTTTTCTCCAGGTACCACATAAATATTGATATGAATCGGGTTTTTTTTGTGGGGCTAAAAGCACGAGAACAAATAAAAATGAAATATGTATGAAAAATTAACTTCTTAGTTAGTAGGTATTTTAAGCCTTTTTACGTTTAACAGTATCAATAGTTCCATAAACGAATAAAAACACACGGGGCATCATGGCCCAAATTGATACCTACTACTTATGCATTGAAATATTCAGTTACCGATTTAATTGAGGTATAAATAAATAACTCGAATATTTGATGTAGGTTATTGTTAGTTCTGATTAACCTTAAAAGTATATATGTATATGATTGGATTTGCAATATTTCATTTAATCAAATTTGTACGTAAATCGAATGCAGGAACAATTTGAACAAGAGAAATAATGTTAGGTAATCAATATTATTTGTTGTTAATGTATCTACCTAAATCAAGTTTATTTTCATAAATATGAAACGAAAGCTTGCGCATAAGCAAAAATCTCCTTAGGTTTTCTACTGGGTTATATAAAAACAAATATATTTTACTTTTCATCTTGTCAATATTTAAGTACCTACCTACCGGATATTAAGCGCCTACTACCGCGCTCAATGCCAATGTTTGTATAGTGTCCATTAACATTACAATATAGATTATAATTCACTTTATTTTACCGATCGCCCGGTTATTTCGTTTGTTATTATTACGTTAGTCTTTGTTACTATTATTATAAATTACAGGTAAGTAAACGATAAATCCAATCACAGAAAGTCAACCCAACCAACACATCTCAATCATTAGATGCCATAATTCTCTTACTATTGAAAACAAGGACGGCCCTATATCGCGAACAATGTCCCGTGCTGGCCTGTAGAGATTTCTGTATTTTGTTTCGGCGGCAGCCGGTGATTGATTCGCTTTCACGCTAGTAATAACTCTGCAATACTCCAATGGGGCTTCCTTCGTAATTCGCCTGTGATTAATTTCGATCAATGGCTCCGATGCCCTTGTTTTATGGAGCTCTGCTTAATTTTATTTCACAACCTACCTACTATACAAAAGCATTGGTTATAACAATATTGATATTCAACAAAACATCTGAGATCAGCTAGGTACACTATCTATAAACGTTTTTTTAGATTCGTTTATTTTTTTAAAAGCAAAATATATAATACAGGCAAAGCCAATATCCTTTTACTTTTTTTGTTTATGAACGGTTGCTTTTAGTTTGAAAAGTTAGGATATTATTTCACACTGTCATTTATACCTTTGTCAAGCCCTAACATGGCACTTTACGGAAACTTCCACTACACAAATGAAAATAAAATACTTTTCAAACAACAAAAGGGTCTCACACCCACCTAAACGTCAAATACATTAAGTAGGTAGGTAGCATTGAAATCCCATAACTAGAAGAGTGAAAAAAGTGAAATCCAATAGTTAGGTTCATTTATTGTAATTTGATTAGAATTAATACATATCACTTTCGATTAAAACTTAATGAAGCATCCTGATGTGAAAATTTTGTTTTTCAGGTAAAACATTGCTATTTCAATATCAAAAACAAGTTTGTTTGTGTTTTGGTGGTCTAGCTATTATTTTTATAACACAAAAAGGTATATTCAATTTGTGGACAAAAAACCAATAGCCCGCAGCTTTATCGAAATCCTCTCATAACGTTTCCATTACGTAGCGTATGTCCGCGGCGAATCATTAGAATGAAAACACGCTATTACTACGATGTCGAACCGGTAGCGGGCTCATCCTTATATTGATTTATCATTCAATAAGGGCAGACCTTCAAACCCCATTAAACGCTCTTAATACATTTGCAAATTTCACAGTGTTGCTCTATCCAAATTAATACACCGAACATTTACTGCCTCGTTACAGTAAACACCTACTGACTTCAGCAAGGTTTAAATTATGTATTTAATTTCAATCTGGCGGTTAGAATGTAAGTGAAGTATTTGACAAAATAATCGGTTTCAATTTTGTATTTTTTGTTGGTATAAGTAAAGATTAAACCTATATTATTTTGTGGAATGTGTGTAGTTCTAACTTATTATTCGGCTGAGTAAAATAAACTTTAATAAATATCTTATAACACAGACTTGAAAACCAATATACTTGACGAAACCTAATCGTAGTGAATAGAAACGTTTAAAAAATGTGAATGTTCCTTTCTCTGCGATGAAGATTTGCCACTAAGCACATCTTTGATGGAATTATAGTAAGTAGTTATATCTCAAAGCCTTTTGGAGTCTCGTTAGTCATATGACGACATCGCTTCATTATATACCAAATCCTATCATAGGTACCAGTATATTGAATACTAGCTGCCTCCCCGCGGTTTTACCCGCGTAGTTCCCGTTCCCGTGGGAATACAGGGATAAAATATAGCCTATGTTACTCGGAGATAATGTAGCTTTCCAAAGGTGAAAGAATTTTTGAAATCGGTCCAGTAGTTTCGGAGCCTATTCGTTACAAACAAACAAACAAACAAACAAACAAACAAACAAACAAACAAACAAACAAATCTTTCCTCTTTATAATATTATATTATTAGTATTAGTATAGACTAGCTGCCTCCCCGCGGTTTTACCCGCGTAGTTCCCGTTCCCGTGGGAATACAGGGATAAAATATAGCCTATGTTACTCGGGGATAATGTAGCTTTCCAAAGGTGAAAGAATTTTTGAAATCGGTCCAGTAGTTTCGGAGCCTATTCATTACAAACAAACAAACAAACAAACAAACAAACAAACAAACAAATCTTTCCTCTTTATAATATTAGTATAGATATAGTTTAAAGATTATCATGTTTCAATGCTTTGATTCTTATACCTAATATGAGAATAAGACCTGTTTTTTATGAGAACGTACTTACCTAAATACTATCAAATCTATGCACGAAACCATAGGAAACATTATAACGCGTGTCATAATTTATGGCTTATATGTAGTTCCCTTTTAAACATAAGTAGTAAAAACATTTATTTTCCTATATAGCCATTGCTGCCCGTAATATAACTTCGTAGGTATTATATAATATTTAAGCATCTCCAACTTTTGCTTCCTTCAAGTCCCTTCCTACACAAATCATGTCAAAAGATTTTTCAAAGGAAAATAGATGTAGGGCCTACATTTTTCTTCCTTTCACTTTGAATGTAGGTCTTTAGATAACGCACTCATTGTTGTAAGAGCATATTACCTAGATATTGGACAGTTTTTTTAAAGCTAGCAAATTTTAATTTACATAGAATCTTATCACTCCTTATTATTATTATAAATAGGTACCTACTTCATATTTTGGTGTAGTAATAAAAAAAAAACAATATATAAATAACACGCTTCTGTGTATTATTATCCTGCAAGGAGTCATATAAATGGGTAAAGAAATATAAGTAGGTACTAACCTGGTTGGGCCCAGTAAGGTTCAGTCCACAGGAGTTGCAGCGAAGACATTCCTCGTGGTAGTGGTTGTTTTCATATAGCGGAGACGGTTCTGTAAAACATCCACCGATATTAGTTTAGAGGTATATTTTCCGTTTGCACCATCTTTGGATATTTTATGTAACTATTACCCACTATTATGTAGGTACATAGCATTTTATTTTGTAATTGACCTATAAAAATTCAATGGATGTTCTAAAATGTTTTGAGGGAAAAAATAAATTTGAATATATAAATTCACTCGAATCAAAGCAGCGATTGACCGGGCCTAAACCCGACACCTTATAGAACCCAAGGGTAACATTTTGCTTTAGGAGCTTTCTTACAAAAATCGTTTTTATCAACGAACTTATACCTACAGTTTACCAATAAATTTTCAGCAGACTTGTATATGAGAAAAAGGTATGGCATGGCTATACATATAAATATATCTCGCATTGATAAATAACTAATTATCATCATTTACATTGACAGAAATTTAAATGGAGAAATATAAAATGTAAATTTAACTTCTTTAACTCATATTCATTCTCAATGAAATAAATGAAATAATATGACCTAATATGATTTACCCACTGCTTTAAATTCGGCCCGTTTAGGTAGGCTCACTTCACTGTTCCAATGATAACCATTTGCATGCTATTCGTCCGCAAACAAAGATACGACGTTGGCAAAATTGGCTAACCGTATAACTAAAAGTGAAAGCAAAAATTTTCCCTCTTGGAACAATGCCAAAGGGCATTCGGAAGGCTGCCAAGAATCTAGACTTAAAATTTCGAGAGCAAGTTAAGGACAACCTTACGTCGACGTAACATGTGACAACTAGTTAAGTATGCTCGGTGGACACGCGAGACTTTCCAACTAAATACATTATTAAAAGCAGATATTCTTCGCACCATTTCTTTCCAAAAGTTGTTTTACCAAACCATACTCTGCTTTATTGCGAAAAAGGCAAGTCCATGGTCGCATAAATCTATTTGACACTTTAATGCTGCAATTCGAAGAGGTTTGAAGCCTGAGTAAATTTGTTAACTGTTCATTGTATTTCTTTATTCGAATTTTGATAAATTGCTTCGGGCTGAGATAAAAGTTGGAAACTTTTGGAGTACTTAGAGTCAATATTGATTTCGAATTTCAAGTTACTAATTTGTTTACTCATCTACGAAAGTTGATAAATTCGTCTTTTATATTTATAGGACTTTGTGGAAAACTTTCAACTTTATATTTGACATAATATTATCAATAAGACAACCTAGGTAAAATATCTTATTATACCTGTCCAACTGTTTTGAGAAAACCCTTATAAACTGAACGTCGAGAATTTTATATGAAAGTAAATTAAAGGAGCTATAAAATGCCTATTTTATATCAATAAGAGTACTTAAGACGAGTAGTAAACTGGAATTCATATTGAAGTATTAAGCGAAAGCCATGGAAAACAGAAGCGTAATTAATGTGATCGTACGAGACGTAGTAAAGTGGGCAGTAAATAAGTATTTTCATCTTTTTTATAGCTAGGGAAGTAGCTCTGCGCGATAATATTAATGTAACAGGCTTTAGGTACAATATTGTTTCAATATTCTGTTTGTTTATCGTCTTCGTCAAATGTAATAATGATGGAAATTTATGGGCAAATTAATTACGAATTGGGAAATACTGTCACTAGATTTTTCTTGGGCATTACATTTTGCATAGTAACTATATACTACATCATCGGGATCACTCGTAAAGACATAATATTTCAGTTTCAAATCGGTGATGCGAATTTATCATTGGAATTTCTAAGATGTAGCTTATGGCATCTGTGGAAAATTACAGCATTCGTTTGATCAGAAATATAAAATGAAAGATATTTATTAATTCAAATAGAGGCTTATAAGGTCATAGGCCTCTTATAAATTGTCGATCCTAACGTTCGGTTTGAAAGAGATGAAATTGTAAGAAAAAGTACTTACCGTTTTTTAAAACAAGTTTTTGACAGTTTCTTTTACAATAATGTTATAGTCCTGCTAGACCGAGCCTACCATTGTCATCGAACATCATAATCAGCAAGGCTTTCCTCTGCTTAGCGTTTATTTCATCATGTTTCTCACCCACATATCATCGTAAAAATAATAACTAGTTGATTTTAAAAAAATATATAAGGATGGATTTATTTCCCACAAGAATAACGAACTCTTTTATCCTCTCAAGATATTCCGTTTTATATAGGCGATGAAAGGCTAGCACAGGCTGAGTGACTACTCTATCATTACAATTATACTCCATTTCCATCCATTCCATTCCATTCTAATGGAAGAATGGTTTCGTTGGTTTCATTGGTGAAGGGGAATACCATATTGCGCTATCATAATATGATATCCGACATACCTTATTTAATAAAACGCTACGAAGATTTTATATTACTTTCTATACATATTTACAATATTTTTATATGGAGATGAAACTAATTTAAAATGAAAAACAATGAAAATGTAATTAAAATTGCCTCTGGACATGGAACTTTTATTGGAACACGGGGTGAAGCAGTTTCGGTTAATTACAATAAGTATATAGATACTTAGTACAGTTTATAAACTGTATAATTGTAACAATAGTAACAATCTAAGATACGAAAAAACTGACTCCACATTTCTTGGCAAGCTTGCTACCACTAAATGTCTTTTTGTTGCAATCTCACAGTATCATAAGAAATAAGGTAGGAAATACATAATAACAGACGGTACGAGCGTAAAATTGTTCATATAAATAAGTCGAGAACATTATTAACTTCACGACATTAAAAGACCAATCATGCTTTTTAATAAAGGTTGGTTGTATGCTTAGCTTAGCTTTGGTTGGCAAAAGCTAATCAACATTTGCGACTGTGCTGTGTAATGATACGTATTACATACGTATGGAATTTAATATCACTTTATTTGCTTTGTCAACTTGATGTCGCGGCAAACTCTACATTTAGTTTAACTTAGGGTAATAAATACAACAGGAAATTCAGAAACATTATGGAGAACTTTTACCTTTACCGATAAAAGCCACATTCAATGAGGTATTATATTGTGTTTCTAAGAAGTATTACAAAGAGAAAGTTTCAAATAACCTGTAAATAAAGTTTACACATGCTCTAAAAGCTGCGGAAAGTAAGTTTATGCGACAAACAGACCGCTACAACTCCGACTTTCATATAAATTTTCAAAGGGGTTTTTGTCTCTTTGTCGTTTTTCAACAGGACGAATATTTTCATCAAAGGATTCGTTTCCAAAGTTGATTGTTAAAGAACAGAGGACGTGACAGAACTTGTAATGGACGATATGAGAATATTATTTGTTTTGTTTTTAAATGGCAAATTGAAAAAAGAAAATATTGGACTTTGCCGAAATAAATAAGTAAATTGTTATTGTCAAATTTCTGCAAGGTAGGTCTAGATACCAATCTGAGTTACAAGTATAAATTACTATTAAATAAGTAAAATATAAATGAATGAATCAAAACACATGTTACTTACTATTTATACTCACCATAGTGACTTGATAGTATTTTTGTGAACTTTCGAAATTATTATTGTTATAAAACCGGTTTACTTTGACTAACGAATATATCCTAATATTATTATAACGATATTTTTGGTATGAAGCTATGAACTAACATTTATATACAACGTTTTGGTGTTTTTTACAGTTCACTTATTATATAAAGGTTATACTCTAATATTGTATTAATTCAATGTCACACAGGTAAGTTAGCCACTGTACGTACTATGTAAAAACTTTCACGCCACTTTGACAAAATGTATCATAAAAATATATTTATTTCAATACAATAAATAACTTAAACATAAAAAGAATCCAAATAACACAAGGTAAATCACGGTTATATAGGATTTTCGCGGGATTTTAGTAAGGAAATTAGATTCGTTGTAACGTCTACGTTGTATTCTATTGTTTCACAATTATTTTTCGCGAATTGATGCTGTCAACGTAATGTTATTGAGGTTATTCGTTGTGTACAGCACGTCACTTTCGTTCTAGTAAACATGGCAGCGATCGGCAACAGATGACAGGGCGCGGGCGGACGGGCCTGCGCCGGGGGCTTGCTCATCTCATCTCGGAACGGTTTACGCGATCGCTCTGCTTGTTGGAAGTGGCGGGCCACCGATCTCGACTCGACTGCCGACAGTGGCGCCACTGTGTGCCATCCTCCCTGACGGCAAGGAGATCCTCACTCGCTCATTGTAAGCTCTCTCCTTCTAGTCGATAAAGCGGTTCCGAGAGACAGAGACGCAATATCAGCGTGTAAATCGATTGGCTGATGAAAAGGGGCGGGGGCCGAGCACGTGGCAAAAGCTCTTGTCACCGTGAATAGTGGCCGTATAGCGATTGGGCTTACCGTTGGAATTCGTTTCACGTTTTGCGAAAGCTCTACAGCGCGTGCTGAACTAGAAGTTGTTTAGCGCCTGCCGCCTTAATAAACTTGAATTAACTTTATCAGAGAATTATCTGATTATTAACACTTACACAGGTTATAATTAATCGTCCCCACGAATATATGTTTGGCAAAAATCAGTAATAGTAATAAATATCTACTAAGTTATATGTAAAATTGAGTAAAAAATGCACTTACCAGTTTGTGTACTGGAATCAAAGAATGTGCTGGTAGTTTCAACAGTCATGGTTCCAATTGTGCCATCCAGTATTTGCGTTGAAGAGTCGCGCCTTCCACGCGCTCTCATGCAGGCATCGTCGCTCTGTGAGCTTTGCCGCCTAAAATTGCGACATCTTATCATCTCCTCAGTTGTAGATTGCCGTCTGAAGCCACGAGCAATTAATATTTCTTCGGTTGTAGATTGCCTTCGAATCATTGTACGTTCGGGTGGCCGTGCACATGGACTTGGGTCCCGACTTGAGCAAGAACTTGACTCTGGGCTTCGTGCTCGACCTCCTCTGGCACACGATGCTTGCCTTCTCAGGCGTCCTCGGCGTCGTGCCGCTGAAGGACTTAATTCTCCACCACCAGCTCGATCAGGACTTAATTGAGACCGCTCGCGTCTCGGTCGAGCAGCTGAGTCAGGACTAAGAGAATCTCTTCTAGCTCTTCCTTCATCGTCTGGCCCTAGTGATGGGCCGGAGTCTCTACGTCTTGTTCCAGGAGGACCAATTGGGTCGTCAAATGCAGTAGCTTGTCGTTGTAGCCTTCCCAGTCTTCTTTCAGGACTGGCGGCTGCACGAGAGTCCCTTCTAGCACGGCCACATTGCGTTGTGGAATCACGGCGACCCCCTAAACTAGGAGGAGAGCGACCACACGGTGAAACTTGGGTACTCTGAACAGATTGGCTTATTTGGCAAGCCTGAGACGTTTGAGTCGCGTTACTATTTGGTGGCGTAGGTGACGTCGGTGATGGAGTCACAGCGGAAGTAATTATTGTGGGCATAGTCATCGGTTGACATTCACCATCAGACCGACTTGGTTCATGCACTGTTACGACCGTTACTGACGGTGGGTGGGTTGATGGTCCAGGGTCAGATGCCACGTCAACAAATGAAGGCGGAGCAGGTGTTGGTGGAGATCCACGCCTTTTCCTATGTGTTGCGACAATACGCGGTGGAGCTGCCACTACAGAGTCTCGCCGGTGGCGATATCCGTCGACTGACTCTCGACGTTCCTTGTTATCATCTCCGGAGCCGCGCCTTTTGATACGCCGCTCTTTGGAAGGCATGATGGTAGTTGAATCTTTGCGATCCCAAGAATTTGGGAAATCAGTGCGAAAATCTTGTGGTACGGCTGCTTTCGAGTCACGGCGTTTGGAGGCCATGGATTTAATGCCTGAGTCAGCAGAGGAGTCGCGTCTACGTCGCGGTGGAGGTTCGTGGCGAGCCCAAGGCAAGGAGCGGGCCAAGTCGGCCAGAGTTTCCCGCCGAGAGAGCGGGGCTCGCTGGCGGCGAGGCGCGCTGCCTCCGCCTCCCCACTCGCGGAGTATATCTGTGAGCTGAGCCAAGGACGAACGGCGACGGCGGGGGCCACCTTAATAAATAATAAAACAGTGTAATAAATAAATATTCTGTCATTAAAAAGTATTTATTTTTTCATTATTATTGGAGTCTGGAAATTATTTCCGAGTTAAGTTAGTAAATATATTTTTGACATTACATTTCTTATGATGGTATATAAATTTTATGAATGGCTAAATAAATAAATTAAATATATAAATTCAGTACCTCGGGGTTGATCCGAACCGTCGGGTTCTGGTGGAGACAGGCAAGACACCTGAGCAGCAGAGTCTCTGCGGCTGCCTAACCTCTGGCGTAGAGTCGACTCCTCCAAAGTAGACCTTGTCAGCTCGTCCCAGCCGTTGCCACCGGCCCACACCAGTCCCACTTGGTGAGACAGTATTGGTAGGTTGCAAACGAAACATATTGCAGTCATTGTCCTGTTAAAAAATACATAATTTTAGTAACTAGTTGGTACTGGTGAGACTTCATATTAATAAAGTACTCACGCTTTATTGTTACGAAAATTGATACGATACATATCGACAACTATCCGTGGTCTGTTCATGGTTGGATGTGAATAAGCGTGAAGCCGCATATCGCGCCCTTGTGCTCGCATCAGTGGGCTGATAACCGAACTACCGATATTAAGTAATAACCACTCCCATGGCTGTCAGCGTCGACATGTATTACACTATCAATAAACAATTGATGCTTAATATCACATATCAGTTATACCAGCGCTATTGGAACAGACTTCTGAAGCTACAGATGAGAGAATGGATGAAGTTATTTCTATGTTTTAGGATTAATTTTGAACACAAGATCGATTGGTCTTATTTATTAATTTACATACTTAAGCAATTGCAATAGTTTTAGTGGAGTGAGATACGATATAAATGTATGCATAGATTCTCTAGGCCTTTGTCATCCACCTATTGTCTGGTTTTATGATTTTTTATGATTAGATTATTATAAAGTGTTGTTGTTATATCGTCTGTCGATGCGTGACGTGTTGTTGATAAAGCCTATCTACTACCGGCTATTCGGATGAACGAATAGGTAAGCTCTATTCAGATATTTGGTGAAGTGGAAACGCGGGACGTGCCCATTCGTCTCGAAATCGTGTGTTCAATGGGAATTAATTTACTTGTTACTTGTCATACATAAGTCAGTGATACAAGTAAATTTAACAGTCTAATAATCTAGTATGCAATTTATCGCCTGATTGTTAAAACAACTATTTTCTGATATTCTACTAACTAATATACATTACTTGATGATTTTATAACTAAAATAGTTTCATATTAGTAATTATATTTTATTACCTACAGTATTTAGTCTACGCATTCAAATGTTTATACCTAAACCTTACTAGGTTTTAATATAATCTATATAGCTAGTCAAATGATAACAACTATAATAAGTTAAGTAACCATAATTTTATTACTATTGTACACTTTTACAATACCAATTTTTTTTGTCCTCTATTTAGGTATATGTATTAAAAATAACTTATAAATAACATTGTGTTTCTACATCTAAGTCTACAGTGCTTTTTGCAGTGTTTATCTATTCTAGTGTAACGTGTAAAATTTTGCCATTTTAAGTTTACCTACTATGTGTATGCTTCGGTGTTTTGTGTGAATGTGTTATAGGAAGCAGAATGTTTATTTTGGAAGTAGTTAGTGGGTGCAGGAGTTAAATTGAAAGAAAAAGGAAGTGTTACATCTTTAACGCTTATTTTACTATATAATTATTGTTTGTATGTTACAGCAACGTTTTATTTTATTTTGACCCCAGTCAAATAATTTGAGATTAATTCCTGTGAGTTTGAGCTGGAATTTCTGTAAGAAAGCTAGTCAAAGCGTTTTGGGAAGGGTTAAGCGGAAAAATACGTGCAGGATTTTGGAACTTTCACACGACTATCTCATTAAGAAAAACACAGCTCGAACATTAAATAAGATAATATTTTCTTGTCTTCATCTGGTGAATTCATTTTCATCCTATTTAATACTACAAACTAAAACCTATGTTACTTGTGTAACAATATTAGTTACACTCTCTTTATGATGTTAATTATGAAGCTTTAAAAAATACCGCCTTGACATCAGATAAAGAGTAGCTGCTCTGATTTAACATAACAGTCATCGAACTTAAATAAGCTTAAATTAGAATAAAATTAGATTTGGTTACCAACTACTCATGCTGGGAGAACATGCGGTAAAACAGTCGTGCTCGTATACCATGCTTGGTTTATATCTGGGACCTGTAATGACGCAGACGTGGTGAGGGGGATTGAGGCATGTCGAAAGCCGGGTCATTGGGGGCAGGGCGCTAACTGAGGGTTATTCCCACACACAATATCACATCAAACACTTTGTACATCTGAAACAATAGGTTAGTCATTAGTTGTGTTGATTATCAGATCATAGAAATAAGGTGACGTTGTGAGAATTAATTACTACCCAATGCGTACATGGTGAGAAATTGTGGATGGTCTGACGTCAAAATCTTTTTAATATAATTGTATATACAAATGTAGTAAATGATAATTATAAGTGATTGAGAAGGGTTTTTACAAATACATATTTTATGGCCATCTTGATGAAATGATAGATACACACATATTATAGCGTTGTGGCATTTGGGCCCGTATTGTTTTAAAGATTATGATTTTGTCTCTTTATTTCTATGATCTGAGTACGCAAGTTCCAATTAAATTGTTGCTTGTTGAATCGAACGAAAATATGATAAGAAATGTAGTATTGCGGGAATTGATTGTGCAGTGAGCAGGAATGATTCGAAAGCATGATATTGTACCTTTCTCTCATTGTGTTGCATGATTATTAAGTAAAAATATAACTTTATGTGAAATGTAGATAACTGATAAAAAACCTCTCCGAAAGGCTTCATTCACCTGATGAAATGTGTATACATAAAGTGAGATCCTCAAATGTGATTTCCTTAAATATATTTTTTATTTATATTGGTAATAGAATGAACTACCTATTACTAATATATTGTTGTGGTTTGTTCCCAAAACTTGATAATATAAAGGCCGGCTGAAAGGGGCAACTTCTCAGATACTTTAAGGTTCCTACGTATACAGTGAAACAAAAAGTTTATGCGTTCATAGATAGATGGCAGCACGAAAATTGTGCTTGTAGAGTTTGTAAGGGAACTGTGTTTCACAACAAAATCGTAGATGGCGTGGCAATGTTATACAAATATTTTATCTTTTATATGTAAAAATATTCTTCCACAGTAATCTCTGGACATTTCAACTGTTAATTAAATACCTATTACAATTAATGATTTGTTCTAATAAAAACCTCTTGACCTAGCTCCATGTACCTATTCGATAGCGTTCTCAGAGTTCAAAATGTCTCCGGGAATTTAATTGTTGTGCCATAATTCGCATAAATACTTACTTTCAGCCGTTATTTCTTGAAACAGTGATAAACCTATATCCACTCTCGTATTTATGAATAGAATTGGATACTTTAGTTAAATACACAAATATACCTACTCCATATTTATCCGGCAGAAAAAACATTACAATAATTATAGATATATTTTAATTATATTTAAACGGCTTCCATAAAACAGAGGGTTCTGTAATCGACTGAATATTTTATAATGAAAAAAAGATTAGAAAAAGGAAATAGTTGAACGGAATATTATTATGTACCTATATTGTCGATATAGGAAAACCAGCAAGGTATAAATGAATTTTCTGAATAGCATCGCAGTACAAAGACTGGGAACTGGGAACAGAAATCTGTTTGACTGTCTAGAACAATGAAATAATATTAGAGTTCGTAAACATCATCTTTTGTGCTCTTTGTTTGAAGAGCACTATGTACCATCGTACCAATTCGAAGCGGAAAATGTGCTCGTACAATCCACGAAGCAGAGATTTGCTGCGGAACTGACTTTATGCAACCAATTAGATATTCCACTTCAACATTCAACGTACCAACGTTACAGGTATTTTCTCAATTAATTTCCGTATAATCGGGTTTCGTCTTCCTTTGTGCCAAATAACGTTATTCAAAGCGAGTACATTTACGCAATTGCTCATTTGTACCTAATAACAGGAAATAAAATCGTTCATCGGAGTGGCGGTATTCTGATAAATCCCTTATATTTTTCGAAAATAGTCCGTGAATAAACGAGAATGTTGTCCAATTTAGATTGGTTTTTGATTGATGGGGACGGGTAAAGTTTTAAATGAATTTTTGTGCGTACCGGCCCCTTTTGAGCCTGAGTCGCGGCCGCGGGGCCCCGATGCCCAGTTCATTCAATTAGGCCTTTGCAAATAATACGCTTTCTGTAATGATGACATTTTTATGTGCGCCCAAAGCGCCCATTTGGGAAAAGGAAACATATTATTTGTGAATGAAGATAGGATGAAGCATTTGATAATTAACCGAGAACATACGATTCTTAATGATATTTCTTGAAGAAATTTAAATAGGTAAACTAAGGTATTCTCGTATGTGTGGTTTTCTTTCTATATTATTAAAATAATAGTATAAAAGGTAATGTTTCGATAGAGTTTAACTGGAATTCGAAATCCTTTTTCAACTATACCTAGAAGCATACACAATGCATACTCATATTCAACAAGGGAATTTCGAAATGATGGAATATCGCGTTGCTTTATAATAGATGGATGCAACTGAAGACCTCTCGTTAGGCAAAGACTTGTGTTACCAATTTGATAAACGTCTGCACTATTTGTAGAAAGCACTGTCATTGAAAGCCTCGTGAATTTACTTAGGCCTGTCGGTAACTCAATTGATTTTATGGAAATTAATATAGTTTATTTGGTATCGAATTTATGACGACATTATGCTGAAGAAGTGGAGATAAAATATCTCTATGAATTAATTGTTTTACAAAATATCTTATTCAAATACTTAGTCGTTCTTTAAACCTTAATGAGATGCATAAAACTAATTTTACAACACTTTCTTTATGAAAACACGTTAATATTCAGCCCAAACTATTGATCCTTAAGTTTGGGCTGAATATTAACGTGACACGACAATACGGGACCGTGACGAAGTTTAGCACAAAATTATAACATGTTCTAGAATGAAATGAAATGAAATGAAATGAAATGAAATGAAATAAATTTATTCATTCAAATAGGCCTTCACAGGCACTTATGAAACGTCGACTCTAATGCTCGGTTCGGAAGGTTGCTTTTGCTGAGAAGAGCCGGCAATAAACTCAGCAATTACTCTTTTCAAAACAAGTTTTAACAATTTCTTTAACAATAATAATATTAGTCCTGATAGAACGAGCGCTATACCCATGCCTCGCCATCGTTAATATAATCGTTTATACTATAATAAGCCTTCTGTACCAAAGCTGACTTAACTCGTTCCTTAAATATATTCATAGGCAAATCTAAAATATTTGTGGGGATTTTGTTATAAAACCGTGCACCAAGTCCTAAAAATGATCCTTGCACTTTCTGTAGTCTATAAGCAGATGTTACAAGTTTATGCTTATTTCTAGTATTAATGGAGTGCAAATCACAATTTTTAGCAAAAAGACTAATGTTTTGACGGACAAATATTATGTTTGCATAAATGTACTGTGATGCAACTGTGAGAATGTTTATTTCCTTAAATTTATCTCTGAGGGAAGCTCGCGAGCTTAAATTATAAATAGCACGGACTGCTCTTTTTTGCAAAATAAAAATTGTATCTATATCAGCTGCTCTGCCCCAAAGCAAGATACCATAGGACATAACACTATGAAAATAACTGAAATAGACTAATCTAGCTGTTTCTACATCCGTAAGTAGTCTGATTTTTCTAACCGCGTAAGCTGCTGAGCTGAGCTTCCCCGCAAGACATGATATTTGGGTGCCCCATTGAAGTTTTGAATCTAACGTAATACCCAAAAACACTGTAGACTCAACAAGACTGAGGGCTTCATTATTTAACATTAAATTAGAGGCCATCTTTTTTACATTGGGTAATGCAAATTTTATACATTTAGTTTTTCTTGCATTTAAAACTAGATTATTAACAGTAAACCAATTTAATACCTCAGATAATGCACTGTTTACATCGTCATATTTGAATTTCTGTCTATCAACACCAAAAATCAGTGAGGTATCGTCAGCAAACAGTACAATTCCACAGGTATTCTTAACATAGAACGGAAGATCATTTATATAAATTAAAAATAGAAAAGGTCCCAAAATTGAGCCCTGGGGCACCCCCATATGCACAGGAGAACCAGACGATTTAACTCCGTTGACATCTACAATTTGAGTTCTCTCACTAAGGTACGATCGCATCAAATCAAGTGCTGTACCTTTAACTCCATAATACTCTAGTTTACGTATAAGTGTTTGGTGGTCAACACAATCAAAAGCCTTAGATAAATCACAAAACACCCCAATGACGTTCTGTGAATCCTCCCAACAGTTAAAAATATTTTTCAAAAGTGATACACCCGCATCAATGGTAGAACGACCTTTTGTGAAACCGTATTGTTCACCATGCAAAAGTTTATTAAAATTAAAATGAGAAAGCAGCTGCTTTAAAATAATCTTTTCGAATATCTTACTCAGAACTGGTAAGATAGACACCGGCCGATAATTAGTTGGATCAGAAGGATCTCCGGCTTTAAACAAAGGAATAACTTTACTATATTTCATCAAGTCTGGAAATTTACCGCAATCTACGCATTTATTGAAAATTAAAGCTAGATGAGGAGCTATGTCTACAATGATATTTTGTAAAACAGTTACAGATAAATCCCATAAGTCCCCAGTACGTTTAACTTTTAAGCTTTTAAAAGTTTTAATTATGTCAAGAGGTGTAATGTGCCTAAACTTAAGTACTTCTACACATTTCGTTACATTGGTTTGCAGTATTAATTCAGCATTTCGAGGTGAGGAATCTAAGGAGCTAGTTGTAGAGACAGGTATGTCAGTAAAAAAATTATTGAAAGTATGAGCAATTTGATCATTATCGCTAACACTGTTACCGTTAATATTAAGTTCAATGCTTTTATTGGTGGTTTTAGTATTACCTCGTTCTGCGTTTATAATGTTCCAAGTAGTTTTTACTTTATTGCTCGATTTGCTAATTTTATTCCTAAGATGAATAGCTTTGGCTAAAGCACAAGTTTTTTTAAAAACTTTTGAATATTTTTTCACATACTCTAGAAAATCGATATTTTTATTAAATTTTTTCATACCATATAGCTCGTACAACTTAGCTCTACTTTTATAAATACCGGCAGTTGCCCAATCATTAAATTTGGCTTTACTGCTTTTATTAAAGGACTTAAGATTAAACGTTTTATCAAATTCAAATTTTATAAAATCAAAAAGTTCTTTATATAGGCTATCTGGTTCATCCTGTGTCATATTAATTAAATTAATATTTTTACTAATATTATATTTGAATCTGGCCATACGATTTACAGTTATAGGCCTACATGTAACTTTTTGCGGTTTATCTACTGTTTCATTTAAAAACACTACTTTCTGACCACAATGATCTGAAGTTAAATCAGTTATTATGGATTTTTCAAGTGCATCACAGTTACAAAACACGTTATCCAGACAGGTGGCAGAAGTTGCAGTAATTCTGGTCGGCTCTAGAAATAAATTGTTTAAATTAAATGATTTGAATAAGTTAATAAGCCTAGTTGTTGAGGGTGACTCAATCAATAAGTTAACATTAAAATCGCCACATACTATTAGATCCTTATTACAAGTTTGAGTTTTCTTCAAAGCATCCTCTATAACTAATTCAAATACACTATAATCACCTAACGGAGGACGGTACACGCAGATTATAACATAGCGCTCGAGCTCTACACAGGACAATTCAACAGTGCGCTCGATAGATAAATCTACAATGTCTTTGCGTTCTTTACACTTAATATTAACTGAAACTAAAATTAAACTACCACCATGTATTGCTGATTTTCTTACGAACGCACTTAACAATTTCAACTTAGGTATATTGAATAAAAGTTCATGATTTTTCAGCCAATGTTCTGTTAAACATAAAATATGGACATCACAACCTTCAACGAACAATTGTAATTCTAATTCTTTGCCCGCTAAGCCCTGAATATTCTGATGAACAAGGTTTAAATGGCTGAGCTTAGCAGTTGTCATACTATTGTAAAATCCCCCCCAGATACTTGACCACTGGTGCCACTGTCAATAACAATATTATTGACATTAGCACCAGTATCAATGTCCCCAACTAAGCTACTTGTAGCTTGGTCATAAATATAAGGATTGCCGGCTAACAACGTAGCTATCTGTTTCTTAGAACTAAGTGGCAAATACATTGTATCTTTAGTCAGCTTAAAATTAAATATAAAATTATTTATATCAAAATAAAACATAGCGTCATTATGACGATGACTTAAATTGTAAAGTGTCATGTTCATGTCAAATATGTGCCTATTGTGTTCCTTTGATAACAAATTAGAGTACGGAAAAGCACATAAAACAAATTTACATTTATGTATACTGTGCAACTCAAGTAACTTGTCAAAACTGGTAATAATTTTTTTCTTTCGTACCGACAGACCATCTCCACAAAGAACAATGACGGTCGTTTTATGATCTAGGTCACGTGGACTGATATTATTAATTAATTGCTCATAAGGAGCTCCGGGAAAACATTTATTTATAACTTTTTCTTTTATCGCGTTATTAATGATCGCGCCAAAACCTTTTCTAATAATATATAGGTTACTTTATATACATAAAAATGAAGATTTCCGGGAAGGCGGCTAAAACCCCCGAGCCGAATCTAGTATCACACATCCGTAACCGTCAAAGTTTAAAATTATTCTTTTTTTTTGTTTGGATTATAGCTTGGCATGGAACCTACATCATACCCGAGGATGTGTAATTCTAAAAATCAATTGAACATTAATTTATTTGAATTGAACGTGTATTTGGAATGAGAATAAAATATTGGTGGGACATTATAAACAATTAAATTATACAGTTAATTTCATTCGTATTCCGCGAAAAGAAACTCTCCGATGTAATTGTTGACCATTTCCTCTTTTTTCGGAACTAAAAACACGGAACAAAATGAATAATGATCCATGAAATGTTTTGTTAGAATTCGCAAGTCATTATTTCTGAATATTAAAGGCTGAGTAAGGCCGATGTGATGGGTTCGAAATGGCGTCGCTTTGTTTCCTGTTGTTTCATAGGCTATTTAGAGATCCTACAATACTCTATAACTATACTTTTAATTAAAAAAATATATATTACTTTAAGATTACTGCTTAAATTTTATAAGTGATTGCTTGATACTTTAGTTATAGCAAATCTATACAATACCGATACAGATATCATTATAAGTAAAACGCAAGTAAACTCAATTGTCAGTTGCTGAATCTATAATATTCACTTTTCGCAAATTGTATTTAAGCTTTTACTTAGATTACGTCCGGTCAAAATAGCTGAGTAAGCATTATGAGTCTAAATCGTGATAGAGTGAATAGCATTAGTGTCTTTGGATGAAGTATTGTTCTAAACATATTGTAGGTATAAGTAGTATGTATGTACTTGATGAGAATGCATACGTGCTGAATTTCTGACCGGTTCTGCTCGATTGAAGACTGACTTGCAAAGAGCGTTCTAAGTTTTCTTCTGGGATCTTATTGTTTGAATTTTAAGTAATGATTTTACTACCGACACAAAGGACCCTCAAAAATGAAAGAGCTTTATCAGTTAATCTATGTAAAAAAATGGTATAATCTTATCGCGATATGAATACCTTTTGGCCGAAACGTTATATTTTAACAACGTACCCCATTTTCCTATGGTTAACCACCGAGGTCGAACATAAATGACGTCGGTGGTTTCTGGATAGCCCTTGTTAAAACTTGGCTCGCGCTCAACTTTCGTTTTGAATATCCAATTTTGATAATAGCCCGAACTCGGCCACAGATCTCCCTACAAACATTTGGAGCTGTTTACAGACCTTTTTGTTTGCGTTGTGTTTTTGGGAATCGAAGAATTATGAGTATTATTCGATTTCGTTGCTTATTGTTATTTATGCCCAATTTAAATACATATTTACTAGATAGCTTTTATTTTTTATTCTTATCCAACATTCTTTGGTGTTTCATAAATGGATTGGCTAAATCTCTCGAAAAGTACAATTTTAATGTTTATTTTTTTAATCTATAAAGCACATTATCTTTCATGGACTACTATTATTTATACGCTCTAACGGTTACCAATTATTTAAGTCGAGGTAAAAAGTAAACCATAAGGATAACGAGCGCTAATGAATGATGGAAACGCATTAAGCTCTGCAAAGTTTGTAGACGCTTTAGCTGGAGAGGGATTATAAACTCTGTATTATTGAGGTAAAATGGGAGTGCAATGAGTGGATTTCTATTGAAAGTTAAATATAACTCTTTTAATCCAATACACTTTTTCTTGAGACCCGTATCAAATTAAAATCAATTGATTTTTATAATGAATACTATGACACGAAAAACAAGTGATTTTTATAATGTATACTATGTATTAATTAGACCCTAAAGGATGTGTCTCGGTAATATTAACACAGTAGTAAACCAAATTACCTACACCTTTATCTGTCGTGAAATAAAATAACACATTACTTTATAGGATGGGGCCACCATTATTGTTTATAGCCCTCTTTATCTGCTTTAGAGCGTCGTTGTTACAAGATTAGCATTTATTTTC
The DNA here is from genome assembly GCA_905147785.2 of Thyatira batis. Classification (NCBI taxonomy): domain Eukaryota; kingdom Metazoa; phylum Arthropoda; class Insecta; order Lepidoptera; family Drepanidae; genus Thyatira; species Thyatira batis. The sequence goes on from LR990499.1 coordinate 6,619,555, forward strand.
AAGAATTTATGTGTAAACAGTATAATAAATAAAAAAAACATGTATCAATGAATAAAATATACTTAGGTATACAATCCTCTGACACCACACTTTTACTTATAGAGCGTAAAGTTGCAGTATAAACCACTTAATTACCTAATCAAATAAAGGTTGCTAACCAAGCAGGATCGTTTCTGTTTGTTCTTTAAGCTCTCCGTGGGATGCGGTGGGAACTTTCTTCGACGATTTTGCACTAAGTACAACGCTAATTAAAATTTATGCTAATTTATTTCCCTTAACGACTGCTGTGTAGAAATAACTATACGTAAGTCACTGTGGGTCGAGATTATATTACTTTTGGGCTTCTAATAAATAACCTTGATTGCGGTATTATTTGCACAAAGGGACTGAGAGAATAGTAATCTTTTCTAACTTCCTTGCCTATATCTTTAATGTCAAATAAATAATTTGATAAATTTCAAGCTTGATAGGAATAAATAATGTATGAGGATGTTTAAATGTTGCACCAGTTACAATACCTATATGTTGTGAGGAACCGTTTATCGAAGCAAGGGTAATGGTAATAATGAGAATAAAGCCACACAATAGTACTAGTGATAAACATAAATGGGTGGATAACGTGAATATTCATATTATATGAAATAATGAAATTGGGTAGACAGTTCTGTTGATGGTAATCCTTAATTGAAATGTTACTCAAGGTTATGAAATAATAAATCCGAAATACAGCGTTTGTGTAGTTTGTTGTACCTTCGATAAAATCATTTAGTTAAACATAATTTTATCAGTGGACTAATATGTTGATTAAGTTTTAAATACTTACATTTTTATTATTTATAATATGGTGTTTTGATACCTCTAAGTACTTAGAGTTACATAACCAAAATAAAAATAATACCTAAGTTCAGTCTAATTTTAGATCCATATTAGAGTTATGTAGGTTTATTTTGTTTCGAATATTGAGGATGATTTATTAGTTACGTCTATCTTATAAAAGTTTGCAATTTGTCTTCGTTAATTGCTAGGTAATAAAATAATCTTATATATACAAATAAATAAAAACTTTATTGCTGTATTTCTGAAATATCTGAAATGAAATTCACCATAGAAAAACTTTGTTATTCGTAACTACTTGGCTATTTAATTAGTATTCTCAATTGTTATGACTACGAATTTATAAATTAGTAGCAAATAAACATATTACAGCTCTAACTTACATTTTTTTGTTTAAAAAATATCACCGTATTCCTTTCCTTTTCCGCAAGTATTGTCTTAAACAGCATCTGAAACAAAGAAAAATTGCTCTTTTTAATTTATGTTATTACAAGAAGGGTTTCTCTTGAGCTGCAAGATTCTTAGAAATGTTTGTTTATAAGGTAGGTAAGAATCAGATAATTAACAATTAAAAGGACAGGGCTAAATACGGGTAGCCAGTTTTATTGTAGTCTGTCTTGGTAATATTGCTCAGATTGCAACAGGTGAAAAAGTATCTCAAATGTAGTAGTATGGGCTGAGGGTGTGGTGGACTTATTGGTACTTTAAGTTTGCAACAAAATCATTAACCCAGTATTAGGGTGCGTTTCCACCAGAGATGTGCGAGGATGCGTTGCGAGGAATGTGTTTTTAAGAACCAATAGAATCACTTCATTGAGCTATACTAAGCGAGGCTAGGTCAATGAAGCGATTCTATTGGTTCTTAAAAAACACATTCCTCGCAACGCATCCTCGCACATCTCTGGTGGAAACGCACCCTTAAGTAGGTACTAAAATGGTGACCGTTTTATCTTGTCTTATTGTAAACTTAATATAACTCCTTATCATTTTATTAAATTTAATATCTGTTAATTTATACCACCTAGGTATTATCTTCTATTTATGCGATTTGTTTTACGAAATTATAGACTGAAATCGAACATAGTCAAAAGTTCGATCGAACATACCTAGTTGGTGAAAGACCAATCGATGCAAGGTTTGTCTTTATTTACTTAGGTATCTACTAATATTGAATACCGTATAAATCCATTTGAGTATGGGTTCCGCTCAATCACATTCATTAGAAAAAAATATTATTGACACGTGTCATACCAAACAAAAAAATAAGGCAACCCTATAAAAGAGACGACTCTACACATCACAAGTTAATTTCAGATTCCCGCAAAAATACCTCAAGAGCATAATTACTTCTGAAGAAATACGAGTAGGTAAACAAAGTTGCTTTGAAAACTGATTTCAAGTTTGGAGGCCGGTCGAGTTGCTGGGTCTGCCCGCGGTGGGGATGGACTTCGGGCCATTGCTTGAAGTAAGTAGGTGTTGACTAACAAAGTAGGCTCAAAACCCAGCGCTAATTGCAAGGTGCCCTCGGGCGAAATTACAAGACCTCGAGATTACGCCCTCCGACCCTCTGCCTTTGTCGTGTCCTTTACTGCGAGAAAAATTTGATGTACAGTCATTTTTCCTTTAATTGGTTTGTTAGCAGTTGCCGACGAGTTTCTAAACGAAGTTTTACGTGAACTTTTTTCCCACTTTTTTTGGACGCCGGTGATAAAATTGTAATTACATTGTACGAGCTCCGGAGTGGCGGGCAGTCAAGCGCAACTATTATATTACTGGCGAGAGGTAAACGGTATTTTCCGATGATCCTAAATCGTTAAATTACTTTTTTATTCTATGCATGAAACGCGACGGAAACTACGTTGTTGTTGCTAGTGAGATATAACTTTTAATACCTGTGAATATAACTCATAGCTTCCGGTTTTTATTATTCCAGAATAACAAATGTATGGAAGGTTTTAAATAATCGTGCAATACTGATTTAAAAAAAATTCATGAATTTTGTAATGTGCATAAATTCAGTGGAAATAAAATTACAAATTGGATTTTGTCAATGTAGCTGGATACTCTAGTGTGGGCGGTTTATAACCTAGAACATCACCTTGTTATTGCGGTACGGTAAGCAAAAGTAACGACCAGCATGTCGGTTAACATACATTCTCTCATGTCATGATTTGAAGTAAGTATACTTATGTAAGATCACACGTAGACCGTGATTTAAGTAGTACCTACGAAGTTACTGAAAACTAACAGTAGGTACATAAATAAATTATTGCGTATAATAACCGGAAACAGTCTAGTTGAATGAATGCGAGCGGCTTAAATTAAATATAAATAATAGATACAATATTGTCTTATGTTCTTTATACCTGCACTGTTGCAATTCGTTTGTAAAACACGACAATGTACAATAACAATAATGTAATTAATGGAACACGAACATTCGATAATTTCTCCGATCACAATATTGTAACATGTATTCGGCTATTTCATTTTAATAGTTTATTAATTAATTCTCTATTTTTGTACATGTATAGCAATAAAAGATTTAGTCGGATTGACTCCAACCAAAAAATATGATTAGTTTTTCCTGGTTTGCCAAACGGAAATTAAATGTAAAAAATTGATATTACGTATATATCTACTAACTCAAATCAATATTTATCATTTGAGTTAGACTTTAGGTATGAGAGCACACAAATTCCCTTTTGCGTTTCCTAGAAGTGCAGATTAATCAAATTATACATTAGCTGAGAGGAAAAGGGTTCTGTTGTTTTAATTCAGCATTGTTAACGTTTTGAACAAATTTTGCATTGGGTGATATAATAGCATGGATCCTAAGTGTTGTCCTTGTCTAAAATTTTGGTCTGATATAATCAGTAAGTAGATATTGGGTACTTCACTTTTCAGTCAGTACTTAAATTTTCATTTTTAAGACACAATACAGTACTATATGTATGTATATAGTGAAGCTGATTTCAAATAGAGAAAAAAATCGAACCAAAAATATTTCGAGTCAAAGTTCAAAAACAAAGCTATATTTGAACGTAAAAAAATCAAGAGCCGCATTATTCAGTCAGAATTAGAGCACTCCTGTCTGCCAAGTATGGCCCGAAGTCGCTTGTCGCTGACACCTCGCTTGCAGCCGGAACAATTGAAATAGGCTTTCCAATTTCCTGCGAACTCTGTTCACGGAAATAACCCCTTTTTACATGTATTTTCATCGGCTTCGTCTAGTGCATTGTTTTTTTTTTTTATAAACAAACACACTTTATGTGAATATTATGTAAAGCAATCATAATATAAAAGTACCAGATCTTTCAAATGTTTTATATTCTGAAAGATTTTGTTTTCGGGATATTTTAAGCCACAAGGCTATTATACCGAAGAATTCGTTTCGCTTACTCATAGTTGCCAAAGATTTGATTTACGAAACAAGTGAAAGTTATTAAGGCGGTAAATTGGCAGCAATAAGTTGTATTGGATGAAAGTTCCTAAGTATTAGTTTCTTATGTTACTGGCAATCAAAGTGTTGCTGGACTACTTCGAACTTGGGTAACTCGGGAAATGTATACAGTATTATAATGATAATTGGAGTATAACTATAATTACTATTTAAATATTGCAATGCATAACCATAGTAAAATCTTCTGTTAGTAGATAATCTTGATGTTGACTATAATATAAAAGTAGTATATCAGCTATCTGGTTACCATATCACAAGCTCTGCTTAGTTTGGAATCAGATTGGCCGTGTGTGAAAAATGTCCCAGAATATAAGAGCTACAACGTACATTTGAATTGGAAAATGTATGTACCTAACGAGCCGTGGTTTATAATAAAAGTCGACGGTACAAAAAATTTATTGTCGTCAAATGAATTTGACCTTTCCTTACAGAAAAAAAAGCATAAGGAAATAATGGCAGCGGTAAGGTACTTCACAATACTTGCTTCGCTCACCACAAACGTTAAAACAGTTTGTAAGCACATACTGTGTTTGGTAAAGGAATCCGCTTGATATTTAGCAATCTTATAATTATGTTTTGGCAAAGCATAGGTATATGCTTTTATTCTAGTAAAACCGAAGGGCAGAAGCCTACTTTGGCTGTTATTAACGCTCGAACCGTTTTGACAAAATCAATAAGTCTGTGTGAATGGTTTAGAAAAAAACGTTGAAGCCCTTTCCTTGTATCTCCCCATGATTTATTGTTCGCAGGCAAATGTAACGTAGCTTACATTTTTCTTTTTACATATCAAGTGCTTACATTCAAGTATATTGTCTAAGCATTGTCTGTGTATTTATTGTATGTATAAATCAACCATTACGGGGAATAGACTACTCAACATAGATTTCCAATTTTAACACAGAAAAAAAGTTGGTAATCTATACTAATATTATAAAGAGGAAAGATTTGTTTGTTTGTTTGTTTGTTTGTAATGAATAAGCTCCGAAACTACTGGACCGATTTCAAAAATTCTTTCACCTTTGGAAAGCTACATTATCCCCGAGTAATCGCGCGAGGGCAGCTAGTGTTTTTATAAATTACTAGTGGCTCCCCGCGGTTTCACCCGCGTTCCCGGGATAAAAAGTAGCCTATGTGTTATTCCAGAACATATTCTAGCTCTGTGCCAAATTTCAAGCAGATCCCTTCAGCCGTTGGAGCGTGAAAGAGTAACAAACATCCATACATACAAACTTTCGCATTTATAATATTAGTAGGACTAGCTGCCTCCGCGCGGTTTTACCCGCGTAGTTCCCGTTCCCGTGGGAATACAGGGATAAAATATAGCCTATGTTACTCGGGGATAATGTAGCTTTCCAAAGGTGAAATAATTTTTGAAATCGGTCCAGTAGTTTCAGAGCCTATTCATTACAATCAAACAAACAAACAAATCTTTCCTCTTTATAATATTAGTATAGATGGCAAAAAAATCACCAACACGGATTTTGCTATGTCAATTTGTCTTTTTAGTATAAATAGAAATATAGTAGTTATTCTATTCGTAATGGTACTTACTTATGACTGCAAAAAGTTATTTTTAACAAATGACATACCAAAGCTCTTTTAAGCAGTTCCTGTTAAAAAGTATATAATTAATACTACCTAAGTGTATCTTATTTAGTAGGTAGGTACTTACCGTGTTACCTCACAAAATAAATGGGATACACAAAGTGTCATTGATTGATCACTGATATTAACAAAAGGTATGCGTCCATTGATTGTATCATTTGTCTTCCGCTGAAGATGAATCATTATTCCTGCAGTCAATAAATTTCAATCTTACCAAGTTTTGGGGGAAAGGTGGGTCGAATAGTAATAGGTATTTTAAAACAGAAAATTTCAAAATTTAATTTCATATGGCGGGAAGTGAATAGTCTATTCACTATCATTTGTTTTTTTTATCGACATTTGAAAGTGTTTTTTTTTGTTACCGGCCAGTGTTTATAACATTATAAATAGAAAAAAGAAGAATGAAGACGTCGGTAATACCTACTTATTGCCCTATTTGTATTTTTTTTTCTCTATTTGATATTTTAAGTTTAGAATTGTTTAAATTACACTACGTATAAATTCCAGATGATAACAATAATGTCTTAAATGACTTCAAATCACAAAGTTATGATAACACACGAATATTATAATAATTGAGCGGTTGGATTTTAATGACTAAATCAATCTAAAACACTTTATCGAGCTAAATATTTGACAATGAGTGGATATAAGCTAGATTAACCATGGAATACTTTTATATTGAAAATCTATAAAATCCTTCGAGAGCTTCTGAAAAAGGGTTAATATTTTTGTAATATGAAGCACTCCTAAGTTCTAACTGATTCGGTAAAACACCTTTATACCTTTCTGTAGTACATATTTATACAAGATCTCTATATCCATTTTTCACTATAACCTGTTTAACATAAAACGGCAACTATTTTTTTTTTTTTTTTTTTTTTATGTCAAAAGGTTGACAAACAGGCTGACGGCCCACCTGATGGTAAGTGGTCACCGCCGCCTATGGACATTTGCAATACCAAGGGGATCGCCGATGTGTTGCCGACCTTGAAGAGTTCTCTTCACGCTCTTCTTGAAGAACCCCATATCGAAGTGCGGAGGGAAAACCGTAGCGGGAAGCCCATTCCACAAACCAATGGTCCGCAATAGGAACGTCCGACTGAATCGCAGGGTGGACGATCGCGGCGGTTCGAGTATATGAGGATGAGCTCCACATCTACGGCGAGAGGTGCGATGATAAAAAGGCGAAGATGGCACCAAGTCAAACAGTTCTTGAGAACACTCCCCATTGTAGAGACGGTAGAACACGCAGAGAGAGCCTATATCACGCCTAAGGCTAAGAGGTTCTAAACCGTCGGTGAGTTTGGGATCGTCAATAATACGGGTGGCCCGCTTTTGTACCGACGCAAGTGGATCGAGCTGGTAAGCGGGTGCGCCTGCCCAGAGATGTGAGCAGTACTCCATGTGCGGCCTGACCTGCGCTTTATAAAGCTGCATCCGCTGAAGTGGTGTGAAATACCACTTGGATTTATTAAGCACACCCAGCTTTTTACAGGCCAGTTTGGCTTTGCTCTCCAGATGACCTCGGAACTGGACATCACTCGCAATGTCGACACCGAGGATCCCAATACTCTCTGAGATGGTGAGGGGAGTGTTTCCGAACATCGGTGACACTACGAATGGGGTTTTTTTCGCGGTGAACGCGCTGACTTGTGTCTTCGAGGGGTTAAATCGGACTAAATTAAGTCTCCCCCACTCTGAGACCCGCTCCAAGGAGGCCTCAACTTCCGACACAAGCCGCGTTCGGCTTTCCTCCACCAGGGACCGAGGGATGTTAGCACGGCCGCTGTAAAGTGCATCACCTGTGCTGTCATCCGCATAGCAGTGAATGCTGGGAATTTCCAGCATGTCATTGATATGCAGGATGAACAGTGTAGGAGATAGCACGCAGCCTTGCGGTACACCAGCATTAATGTTCTTGATGACGGAGCAACAGCCATCAACAACGACCTTGATGCTCCGATTATCAAGAAAAACGAGTGGTCCGTCCAAAGAAGCGAGTGGTCTCAGCATCACCACGATGAGACCTGTAGAGGAACGCGTATATACGGGTTAATCCACCGTGGTCTACGCGCACCCAGAGAGTAGACAGGTCTCTGTCTTCAAGGTTACTAAGACGGCGACAACAGATACCGTCCCGGACGAACAGACACACCCCGGCTTTTGGAACGAACAAATGCTCGAGACTGTAGCCGGGGAAGTATAGATACGATGAATCAGCCGGGCAGGATATCTGCGTTTCCGTCAAAAAGAGCAAGGCCGGCTTCGCTGTCTCAAGATGGTGGTGGACAGCGTTGATGTTGCTATGGAGCCCCCTGATATTGCAAAAGTCCACACGAAGTGTGGAAGGGGGAGCCGCTGAGCTACTATTTTTCCTTCTTTTTTTAGTGACCATTATTGAGAGCGACAAAAGAGAATGTGAGATAGGAAGTGTGCAGTTCGTTTATTGGCAGGGGCAAAGAGCAGAAGATAAGAGCCGACCAAAAATGGGGTGACAGATTGTGAGATTGACATGGGGGACGGAAGGGCCCCCGGTCCCCCCCGGGAGTGTAAGTCGGGTCCCACTCCGGTCTCCTCCTCCGGCACGACAGACACTCACCGGGACTTTACGCACAGTTGGCGGGACAGCCTCCTGGGCTGGAGGTTAGAAGTAATGCCCAGGTTCGGGTCCCCTACTAACCGGCGGGCGGCCAGCGGACAACCGTTTCACCGGGTCTCCCTGGCCCCCACGTCAACCCGACAAGCCACACTCATCAAGATCGACTGCAACACCCCGCGGGACCCCACCAATACACGGACTGCACAGTTCGGACAAAAGGGGGGCTGGCTCTCCTAAACCCTGTCGGAACACAGCGGGAACTGCTTTGCGACAAAAACTATCCATACTAGTTTCTAAAAGGAATTCTTAATTAATTTTATTTGCAACACTGATTTTGTCACTGGCTTTGAGGCTTTGAACAAACGTGACACTTTGAGTAGGTAGGTAGGTAGGTACACTTGTTATACAAAGGGACACACAATACAAGATACAATTATGACAAACATAGTTTTAGTTGATGTCGACAGTGCAGTGTTGCCGCTTTCTGAACACTTAATGCGGTATAATGTAATATTTGACGCATAACAAAATACTTAATAAGTATGTAAGGTTCACGGCTTCTTTAATAAATTTTAATAATAACATGAAATGTAAGTACACTACAGTGTACACCTAATGCTGGGCAAAATATTTCAGAAGCGATATTATTATTTATTAGCGATGTATTTCATATTATCTATTTTTATTTTTGTCCTTCTTTTATGCCCTATTAGTTAGATCATCAGATCCTCTTTATTATTATTTTTACCATGTGAAAGAAACAGCGAACTGAAGCTAGTATGTAGAAATTATATCCTACATTTCAGTTTTAAAAGTGCTATTTTAATATATACTGTGGTGAAAATGTATAGCATATCTTTACGTTAACATATTACATTTAATTTGGCCAGATAAATGTCACACATTGTCAACAATGTTTACGAGTTTCAGGAGATAATTGAATGTAATGGGGAAGGTAGATTGGATATGTGTCAAAAGGGAACTTCAGTGCCACTTGTTATGTACGACTCGTAATACTCATGACATATAAATATGCCTTTGAAATATAGAACATACTGATAATTTTGGTCAACATCCATATTGTTATTTTTAATGAAATGAAAACTCCTTTCTAAACTTTTTTATTTATTTTTATTGTGTATATTTTATACACAAAAAAACCCCACAAAGAATACCTAATTAGGACATTTAAAGATTTAGGTCTAGTTTCATATACAGTTTGTATTTAGTTTTATGAATAGGTTATCATAATTTGGCACGTAGGTACCTACTTAGTCTACAAATACTAGAGATCCGCATGCCTAACATTAAGTGTTTGTGTTCGGAATCCTATAAACAAAGAGATATATCCATCAATGTAATGTGAGTGTACCTTTACTTTGAGATATATGCTAATAACCTTCGACTCGCATAATTAAAGGGATCTAATTAAGTGAATAGTTAGCTTCATACAAGTATGTAGTTCAAGTTATTTGAAGTTTATTGAAGCTATTAAGTTAAGTGAGGGATTTACAGGGGTTTCGTTGTAACGATTTTAAGTTAGTTATATAATTTCTTCCTGATACATGAATTAGGAAGAAATTATAACATTTCTTTATGGAAAATGGTATTGTACGATTTTTGTTATACATTATAGAATTTATATAAAAATATTTATCATGTAATGAAAAGTATGCATGTGAAGTACCTAATTAGGTTTTGATAACAAATGGAGGGCAGCGATGAAATTTATTTTGTCTCCAAAATAACTAACCAATAAATTAATTTAATGTTTAACATAAAATAAGCAAAAGTTCATATTGAACATTTTGCAGGTGTTGTACATAATCCTTCAGTCTACTTGTGGTTACAGGGTCTGTGGTTAGTAGAAGTTGCAAGTTAAACAAAACTCTGCTCTGTGGTTGCGTTTGACGAACAAACTGCCATGTTTTACCACAGTATACCGTTTTTTATGATTCAACTGGCACTTACAAACCTCTTCTTATAATTATTAAGGGCAATTTTATTTATTGCCCAGCTACTCTATCTATATAAAACCGCATCAAAATCCGTTGCGTAGTTTTAAAGATTTAAGCATGCATTGGGATATAGCTGCATTGCCAGATAGCTGATATACTAAATATTCCTTCTACTTTTTCTAAACACATACTTACTTATATACATCTAGACACAAAACTTGGGATTCGAACCCAAGACCACGGCTTGAAGGGTCACTAACCACAAAGCCAACCGGCTGCCATAAACATCATCAACTTTTCACTATTTATTTCTGTAACATTCCACTGTTTTAATATGAGTATACAATTATGCAAATAAAAAAGCTACTATCTTCATTAGGCCAGCTTTCCTTTGACGTAGCTGTAAGTCTTCATAAAACACAAATAGGTATAAAGTTTATTCAAAAGCATAAATCAGCAGTGTTGTTCAAGTTTATTGTACTCAAAAGGCATTTATCAAAGTTAAATAATGACCGGTTAGATTGGTGGTTATTTACCTTGATTTTAATTTTAGGCTTCTATTCCCCAAAGCAAAAATTTGAGTGCAAGTAAATGTCTGTTTGTTCTGTGTCTTTGAGTATTATTTTAAAACTAGCTGCCTCCCCGCGGTTTTACCCGCGTAGTTCCCATTCCCGCGGGAATACAGGGATAAAATATAGCCTATGTTACTCGGGGATAATGTAACTTTCCAAAGGTGAAAGAATTTTTGAAATCGGTCCAGTAGTTTCGGAGCCTATTCATTACAAACAAACAAACGAACGAACGAACGAACGAACGAACGAACGAACGAACGAACGAACGAACGAACGAACGAACGAACGAACGAACGAACGAACGAACGAACGAACGAACGAACGAACGAACGAACGAACGAACGAACGAACGAACGAACGAACGAACGAACGAACGAACGAACGAACGAACGAACGAACGAACGAACGAACGAACGAACGAACGAACGAACGAACGAACGAACGAACGAACGAACGAACGAACGAACGAACGAACGAACGAACGAACGAACGAACGAACGAACGAACGAACGAACGAACGAACGAACGAACGAACGAACGAACGAACGAACGAACGAACGAACGAACGAACGAACGAACGAACGAACGAACGAACGAACGAACGAACGAACGAACGAACGAACGAACGAACGAACGAACGAACGAACGAACGAACGAACGAACGAACGAACGAACGAACGAACGAACGAACGAACGAACGAACGAACGAACGAACGAACGAACGAACGAACGAACGAACGAACGAACGAACGAACGAACGAACGAACGAACGAACGAACGAACGAACGAACGAACGAACGAACGAACGAACGAACGAACGAACGAACGAACGAACGAACGAACGAACGAACGAACGAACGAACGAACGAACGAACGAACGAACGAACGAACGAACGAACGAACGAACGAACGAACGAACGAACAAACAAACAAACAAACAAACAAACAAACAAACAAACAAACAAACAAACAAACAAACAAACAAACAAACAAACAAACAAACAAACAAACAAACAAACAAACAAACAAACAAACAAACAAACAAACAAACAAACAAACAAACAAACAAACAAACAAACAAACAAACAAACAAACAAACAAACAAACAAACAAACAAACAAACAAACAAACAAACAAACAAACAAACAAACAAACAAACAAACAAACAAACAAACAAACAAACAAACAAACAAACAAACAAACAAACAAATCTTTCCTCTTTATAATATTAGTATAGTATAGATAATGTACTTATAATACTTAAAAACTTAAAAAGTATTATACAGCTATTTTGATGAAACGTTTTCTTAGCTTATAATTAGACAGGTTGTGTGTGAATGATGTCACAGGATATGTCTTTAATGTTAAAGGATATTTATATATCTTGAATTAGGACGTTATTAACACTGTCTTAGATAAATATCATATTTTGAATATGTAATATACAACATTGAGGCGTCTTTTGTAAAGAAAGCTCCCCATATATATGTTAGACTTCTAAATGGTAATGGTTTCAGTATATATTTCTCTTTTATTTGATGCTTATAACTAAAAATAAAATATGTAATTTCTATAATACATCATATCTGTAACATTGTGTAGTAACAATACCTAACAAAAAGCAAAAGTATCTTTTATAAAGAAAATAAATAGGTAAGTTACCGGCATCATACAATCTTTAAAAGGTTTCAATTTTAATGAAATACTTAAAAGTAAGTACATTCGTAGACCTTCTACGAAACTCGTAGGCTCGTAGCGTATTGACGTAGCCCGGGGCAGTAAGTCATAGTTGACAAGGTAAATGGAAAAAAATATTGCCCTATTAAGTTTAAAAGACTTCTTGCGGACAGTAATAATCCACGTCTGTTTTGTACAAATAAAGAATGGCAATAATTACTCGTCATAAATTTAAAGTACTCTAGGGAAAGCTCGGCATTCATTTTACGTCGCTTTTGTCCATAATTTTGGACGGTGCAAAATATATATGGGGCAAATATTTGCTATTGTACATTGACGTATTTAATTGCCGTTAATCATGACATTTGTTCGTACAAATTTTAAATGGTCTCTCAATTTTACGGTATTTTATTTTAGTTTCGTAAATATACTTTTTTGTGCCCAATGAGAATATAGAACTTATAAAATATAGCTGCCTCCCCGCGGTTTTACCCGCGTTGTTCCCGTTCCCGTGGGAATACAGGGATAAAATATAGCCTATGTTACTCGGGGATAATGTAGCTTTCCAAAGGTGAAAGAATTTTTGAAATCGGTCCAGTAGTTTCGGAGCCTATTCATTACAAACAAACAAACAAACAAACAAACAAATCTTCCCTCTTTATAATATTAGTACTAGCTGCCTCCCCGCGGTTTTACCCGCGTAGTTCCCGTTCCCGTGGGAATACAGGGATAAAATATAGCCTATATTACTCGGGGATAATGTAGCTTTCCAAAGGTGAAAGAATTTTTGAAATCGGTCCAGTAGTTTCGGAGCCTATTCATTACAAACAAACAAACAAACAAACAAACAAACAAACAAACAAATCTTTCCTCTTTATAATATTAGTATAGATAGATAATATACCTTATGTTAAAGAAAATGAAAGAAAACAATAACTTAGTGCGCGGCTGACAACCAGCTACATAAATCAAGTCGAAGGGGACAATAATTTTGATGTACTATAGCAATATCAAGCATCCCTCATCGCGCAGCCAATTTGTAAGGAGGGAGACACCTGCTCCATAGCAGATTGAAAGAAATATTTTGGATTTGCGATACAAAATTTTGCGAAAACGTTTTTAAATTAATACTGATAACTATGACATTATACAATTTTACTACAAAGCCAAATGTAATCTCTCAGAAACCTATATGGAATGAGTAGTTATAAAGATGCACTTACCAAATATAACTTTTGAGAATGTTGACCTGAAACAACGGAAGAATAAATTAAAATGTGTAGGTACTATACCCTATTTATACATACGTGATAGCAAAGTGCTGTGGTCTGAAAATGTGTGCTTTATACGATTATCACATAAATTAAATTCCTCTTTATGCAGCCATATCTGTTGATTGCAATTTTATAAAGTAGTGGCGTTCGAAATAGTGTCTGTTCATATTTTTGTGCCAAGTCTAAAAAGTATGTCAATGGATGAGACGTAAAAATTACGTCCATTTGCAAGAAGACTTCATCAGCCGAGTAAAGGATCCGCAATGAATGTACTTCACTGATGCTCAAACACAATTTTTAAATGCACTGACCCATTTTCAGCTTGCGGTGAAAGTATGCAATTAGAAATATTACTTTTGAAAGGCTTTTTTCTTGTCATCTTAACGTCGAGGTGAAAACCAAAACCTTTTAGTATTTTATTTGCAAACCTACATATGATCCTAGTTGCATTGGTACAAATCAATAACTACATACATTAAAGCATACAAATGGTGTATTGAATAGGCCTATGAAATGGATGACCATTAGCTTTGTGATGCGGCTTTGAAGCACTTCACTCTGACTAATTAGTTGCCAGTTCGGGTGAATGCGCGCTCTCCGATCTAGGATTACATTTGTAACCAACTACATAATACAATATACTGCGCGCCAGAAACATGAATGGGATCTGTGAACGTCCAAATGATCACCAAAGTCGGAAATTGAAATATTGCATAACGAACAGTTCTTTCATCTTGAATAGGCTTGCTTTTGATAGAAAGGCTCTTTTTATTTGCTGCTAAAAATCCGGCAGTCTTTATTACGGATGGACACTTCACATTATAAAAAATAAACATGGAGAATAATACAAATTTGTTTGACTTAATTTATGTTATTATAGAACAATGTATTTCTTATTAAATAAATGTCCTGGGACATTTTTCACACACGGCCAATCTGATTCCAAACTAAGCAGAGCTGTGTTATTGTTGTTTTAGTCTGCTATTTGTACTAAAAGTCATTCGACTGATTGTGTGCTACAAATACCATTTCTCCCAGTGCGCACACACTCTGCGTGTATCTCTAAGGAGCAGCCACCGGTTGAGTCACATCAATTTCATTTACTAAGTAAAGTCTGGACTCAAAAAGTATTATTATTGTTCGATGCAATTCATTTATTGTTTCTTAAGAACACGTGAGTTCATACATTATATAGCTTAATTCACAATGTAATATAAGAATTGAAATATAAAGAACACATTTTAGTATCTCCATGTAATGAGAAAATGATATGGTCATTTATTAATTGTGATAAATAAGAGGCTTGTTATATGAGACTTAAAATTCAGTACATACCGCCTTGATAAAAAAAATGCCTATTTCATTGTAGAAAGCATATTTCTTAAAAAGATTCTTTATAAGTAACGTTCACACAGCTATGAAACTCCCACCATAAGAGTTCCATTTCTAACATTTTCATAAAAATAGCGAATATAATAAAAAGAAAACTGATAGTAGTATTCTGCAGTAAATAATATTTTTCAAATCCTCAACTCGATGTTGACAAGATGTGGGTGGGCATGACAAAAACCATATCGTTCCAACATTTGTTCGTTCCAAACACAATGTACAATAAACAAAAAGTTTTTATCTCGTCCTCCGCCCTTTGAAGATAGCAGGGGCGGAAACAAATAGACAGAACCTGTTTGAAGTCGTAAAAAGAGAAACTGATAGATAGATACTTAACTTAGGACTTACAAAGTATACATTTATACTATAACTTATCATTTCTACGCATGTAACTCTTTATATTTAACTTGCATGCTAGTTTCAATTAGTAACATATATTTTTATGTCTCTGCAAACTTTTTTGCGATTTTACTTTCTTGTTACTTTGTTGAACGATTGAATTAGCTAATTTACCTTCTAGTTATACCCTTACTTAAAACTTTTATGCGTTTTCTTATGATTTGTAATGCCCAAGAAGGATTAACTTTGGTAATTATGTTTTTATGTCAAGATTTAATTTAGGTTCCTTCTATACCTACCTTTAGATATAATTAGCACATTTTAAATTAAAATTATATTTTGAAATAACCTCATAGGATTTAAGAAAATACATTCACATATTTCTTGATATCAAAATAAGAAACATAATTTATTTGATAGTGATGATTACGGAAACTCAAATAATGCTATGCTATTTTAATACTTTATGCTATAGAGATTCGCAACATTATTCATAGTGCTTTTTTATTCTTTCCACGTGTGACGACAAACAATAGAAATCTTAAAGGAAAAATAAAGTCAATCCCCAGAGATGAATTTGCATAATAAAGAACGGTTTTACGAAAGGGTACGGATACAAATATCTGCGCATAATCGAGCACTTTGTGGGTTCGTGGGGAAATTGAATTCTAGTTTGCTTGCAGGCTTGAGCGATCACTGACTACCCGCGGTCAACGCTACATCGGGTAGTGCAATTTACAGAAATTTTATTTGTGTGTAGGCCGTATAAGTAATATGATTTGAAAAGAAAATTTGTTTTACCTCCATAGCTCAAAGAATTGAGAAACATCAATATTATTAAGGACTTGACAAAATTAATCACCTTCCAGAACTTTGTGTTAAAATTCCATAAAATATTATTCTAACATTAAAATTTATGGTAAAATTATAAACTTGCAAGTTAATACGACAAACTTTTTTGGCTGATACAATGTTACGAAATAAAGTTACGTGTATCAAAGAAAATTATATCTTGCAAAGTTATATAGACGGTAAGGAAATTCTAAAGTTTGCTGCTGTCGAAAATCTAAGTAGCAAGCTTGTTAAAGTTGGCAGTTCACCTCATCTATACCCATTTCACGATCAAGTTGGAACTTCGACACAACAATACACATACTATTAAAACTTGTAGAGAGTTAGGTACTGCATAAGGGTAAACTTCACCAACCGATATGTGTCCGAAGCAAATAATCGGTAAACTGGGAGTAGAATGTAGATACCTCTGCCGAATTTTTTTTGTAATTAGTTGTGCGAGCGCTGTTGCTAAAGAAAATATATGCCAGTATATTGAGAGTCGCATGTCCTGTCCAATATTAAGATTTTTTTTAATCCTATGTACACACATAGGATTAAAAAAAATCTTAATAAGACGGGTTCTCTAAGCTATTCTGTGTCATGGTTGCCAATATTAAAAACTGTAACAAAAAAGGTAAAAAACTGTTCAGGTAGACAGGTAGGTACGTCAATAAATTGAACGTTCTTTAATAAAAAAATCCAGGTTAGCTCTGTAGGTAGTAATAATCGGTGCACTGGGCGCACTGACCTGTCGTGTGCGATTTTACGCTGTTTCAAGTTTGAAACAACGCGTCCCTTGTAGGACGGCCCGGTACACGCACACAGCGACGTTCTGCGACACATCAAAGGAAATAACCGTTTTGAGATACACCTTTCTGTAGAATAGCGAACTTTTTTTATGTCAACTTGTTTTCTTTAACAAGAACCTTACCTACCTCACTATAGATTCTTTCTCGTAACAGGGATCGAATGGACTCAAACACAGCATTTAATTTTAATTGTGAGACACGATATAAAATTAGGTACATCTATACTAATATTATAAAGAGGAAAGATTTGTTTGTTTGTTTGTTTGTTTGTTTGTAATGAATAGGCTCCGAAACTACTGGACCGATTTCAAAAATTCTTTCACCTTTGGAAAGCTACATTATCCCCGAGTAACATAGGCTATATTTTATCCCTGTATTCCCACGGGAACGGGAACTACGCGGGTAAAACCGCGGGGAGTCAGCTAGTATCTTATAAACTATAAATTATAACTCAATAATTTTGTTAAATATCTTCTTCGTGGAACAAAAACTCCTTATAAAATTTGGTAATACTGAATTATAACTTTCTAATGTAAGTACATTAGAAAGTTTTAGTGAAGCTTATTGAATGACAAAGCGGTGTGTCCTAAATATTTCGATTTACATCAGCTGTTGTAAGCGGACATAACAAAGGGTCTGTTGGCATCATTGTATTTTGTCCTAAGTACACCATGGAAATTCGCTCTCATATTTATTACTTTAATGTTGGACGGACCATCATAGCGGTATTTTAAAATTCACAAACTTAAATATGCGCTTAATAAACTACACGAATTGTATATTAACAAAGAATTTAATTAACATTGAATTTTGCTGGCACGCTGTTGAAATTATCTTAGTTTGTGTAATAATATCATTGAATTTGCCCAGCCATTCATGCGCGTTGATTTAATAATTCTGAAAATAGTAATTTCTATTTTAATTGGTTTTGTAAAGGGCATTTATTGTGTCAAATAATATAAACTTAAATAAAATTAATTGTTTAGGTTACCTTTTCGTAGAACTAGAAAGCTTAAAAATGTTGTATATATTCGGCCCAATTTTATTATAACAATAAAGAATTTTAGTATTCATAGTCAGTATTGGGTACTTTATGGTGTCTAAGATTATACCTACTATGTACATACAGGTGGTCGGGCCCGTGACCTTGGATGGCTATCGTAGAAACATACTAAAAT
This sequence comes from Thyatira batis, assembly GCA_905147785.2. NCBI lineage: Eukaryota > Metazoa > Arthropoda > Insecta > Lepidoptera > Drepanidae > Thyatira > Thyatira batis. The sequence continues at coordinate 6,638,089 of LR990499.1, forward strand.
GCTTGACAAACATATTTTCAGTTTCCTTTGATATTCAAATCAGTTGAATATCTTAGTGAAAAGGTTCAACTTAGCTTATACAGTGCTGATTTTATTAAAGTAATGAACCTCAAAAATGTTATAGTTATTAATTATGAGATTTTTAAGCTTTTAAAATCAAAACGAGCTTGACAAAGATTTTCTTAATTTTATTAATGAATGAAATAACTTAAGGTTATTATGATAACTAAACTAATTACTATTATTAATATTTTGTTTAGTTTCTTGTTAAAGCTATTGAATTGAAACATTTACTTCGTCGTTTACTCAAATTAGAACTTTCCCAGCAATAAATACCGCATTATATGTACCTACAAACCTAAAATATGTTGGTAAAAATAGTTAGGTCAGCCTGATCTACATTTAGGCTTTATTATTTATGAGCGCCCGCAAAAGTATTCGAGACCCAGTTGGTTCTAGTTAAATGCCTGAAATTTTAACAAATTCCTTTTAATTGCTTTGTTTGTGAAATTTTAACAACCGGGTTTCTGGAATGATGTAGATTTGGCGTTTTTGAAGGCTTTAAATTCAAATATAGATTATAGTCATAGCAATGCTTCATCGAAATACCTACGAGTATGCTTCACAACAAACAAATAGTTTTAAAGTTATTTTTCATTAAAGCCCATTGCTAACATTTAAATGCACTAGTCCTACTCCAGAATTCCTTTGAGCTCAACCCCAAACATTTTGTAAAAATGTTACAAAAAATATTGAGTATTCGTTTTTCGTCGAAAGGTTTTTGAATTTATTTATTTATTCATCTACACTATGTACATAACAGAATTGATTGAACAAGTAAATATAACAGGATTTAAAACTTTAATTTTTTCCCGAAAATATATTTTTTTGTCACTGTTTCACAATGAAACTCTTGATTCAATCATGAATTTACTACTCACGTATCGTATGGTTTGGCCATATAAATGCAATTACTAGGTATATATTTCGTTATTCATAAATATTTATAGTGAATATTAATAGTTATAGTAACTCAAATAAAACAAAACAAGAACAAGGATGTATAAGTACCTACTTCCTCAGGGTTAGCCCGGTAAATAGCATTTTGTGAACTAGGACAAACTGCTTGAAACTCTAAACTTTTCAGCTTAAGAAAAACAAAGTTATCACTAGCACATTGTGAGCTTATTTAAAACACTTCAAGAGAGTATTTAAAGGAGAAAAGAAAAATAAAAGTAAGTTCGGTGAAATCGGTTTATGTTAAATACAGAAACTGGCGTTACTTACAACTCCCACTTGATTTTGTATGAACAATGTTAATGGAGAACGTTGATTCGCTACCTCAATAATAAAGTAATAATATAAAATAACTACTTTCAAAATTGCTGAGGTCATAGGAAACATTAAGCAAAACAAATAGTGGCGCTGGCATCACGAACATTATAAATCTTAATTCTAATGTTGATGTAAATACGGACATAAGCGTGTAGTTACGTGGGAAGGCAGTAAAATCTGTTGTAACGTTTCTAACGAGCGTGTTACGCCCTTAACAGTCGTTAAACCGGGTTCAGGGCTCTCAACAATCTCCTTTCGACGATTTCATTAACATATCTCGACGAGTCCTACTTACACGTGAAGTTTGCCAAAAAAGTACAATAGAAGATTTTGTCCTTAGTAAAAAAATGTCGTTAAAATAAATCGTGAGGTGTAAAGAATTGAGAGCTCAGAATTCTTTCTAGTCTGACGCGGTGTCGTTATTACTTTTTTTTTTGTTAAATTGTTCTAGTTTTTCATTGTTATGGGTTAAGTTTGATTATATTATTATTATCAAATTATGTACGAGTAAGCCTATGTTTGACCACATGGGGATAATGTATGATGTGGCTAAAGGCAAAGCTCACAAATCCTAGAAAGGAACTGGCTATGAACTCGAGACTGTTTCACAACGTAAGGGTTGTTTAACAGCCATGTAAAATATTTACCTAATTTCCTTACACAGTTAGTAGGTATATAACTTACTATCACAGTATTTTCAACTTTTATATGTAACAAACATAAAGTTAAATAAAATAAAATTGAATATAATTACAGATGAAATGAAACGGTCGGAAAAATAACGCTGTTATACGAATCACCATAACGGCATGTGACTTTTAATTAATATTTAACCGCTTTTTCGTTAGCGGTTTTATTGCGTCACGTTAGAGACAGAATATAAATCATTGTAAATAGGTACTTTCTGTATGTTTGTTAAATTATTTTGAAATATATACGAGTTCTATTTCCTTTTTTTAAATATTTTCATACTAGTAGGTATATGTAGGTACTCTTGAGCAAAAAGTACCATAAATACGCAAAAAGTAACTTTTATAATGTAATTCAATTAATTGTTGTTTGAATTGATCGACCCTTTGGCTAAACCTGTTTTTTAAACTGATAAACAGTAAGTCAAGTGACTTACATATAAAATTGTGTTGTCTTGTATCTTATAAACTCACTTTCTATAATCTTACTTTCCTTAATAAATTATGTACGGTCCAAAAAGCATAATGGTATGTACGAGTTCATTAAAGCCTCTAACTAATGCATATCCAACATTCCATCACTTTTATAATGAATAAGAAAAATAATTTCGTATACTTTCTGCTTACGTATAGACGTAAAATGTACTTTTCATGACTGAAACAATTTCGTAAAAGTCGTTACATAAATTACAGAAACACATTTACATACATAAGTTCATTTACAACACTCGTAAGGCGTTAACAATGACCGTTGCTTCGGGCCACGAACTATACAGTACCTACAGTACAGTAGGTATGTAAGGAACCACAACATTATTGAATACAAGGACGGGTCCTAAATAATTTGCTCACGGCATTCCAGAAGTCCAAGTGACTTGGACCGACCCTCGTCATACAAATCTTATATGTTGAATTAGGTGTAATCACATAGGGAATTTGTAAAAAGGGTTCCGTACCAAGGGTAAGTTTTGATACTGTTTTTAGACCCCTTTAATTATGGGCCCTTCTTGCAAAAGCCTTTGCAATTTGGGTCAAGTTCTGTATATGAAGTAATTGTGTATGAAAAAACTGGACATCACACAAGCAGGCTTTGTTATTTAGGCCAGCAAACACTTAGCTCAAATGAATTATACGCGGGTGACAAAGTCTAAAAACATGGTTTTATTAGTAGGTACTACTTTTTCTGTGTATCCTAACTCGTGGCTTGTTTTTTAAATGTACCTAATTCTTTACAGACTACTTGGACTGTTAATTTAAAGAATATTGAATTAGGTCGCGGTCTAATAAAATTAGATTCCTATATATATTATTTATTAGCTTAGAGGAAGCAAGCGACGTTTTCTTAAGGGCTGAGATGCGGGTGGAAATACTTGTCATTCTGTTTCACAATACGCGATGACAAGGGTAGGTACCTTCTTGACTTCCATAAATACCGTTTTTATATTTTGTTAAACCTACTTAAAATTTAATTCCGATCACTGAATATTTTCTGGTAAAATTCAATGTTTAACCTAAATAAATGTAGGTCAGCATTGCTGTTAAAAGCGACTATATAATTTACTTAATTAATGTATGTGATTCACATAGATATACTTTTTATCTTTTATATATAAATAGACGTACTTAGTAAGTTGGTAGGTACCTTTTCTGTACAGCCAAACCATTCACTTAAGAATTAATTTATTTCTAAAATTGTAACTCTTATCAAATTACTTTAAACTTGATATTCGTCTAACTAGGAGTTAATTAAGTAGGTACCCTTGAGCCCAAAAGTCTCCTCCACCCTAACAAGAGAATTGTACTGAAAATAAAATAGAATATTTTCACTGTGAAATAACTGGAATATTTTTTTTAATTTCTGGCAGGTTTTGAATACCCAAAAAGTAAAACAATGAAATGAAAACATTCCCGGGTATCGGTATTGGAGAGGTCAGGTTACAGTATCGACAAGCGAACATAGGATGTACCCACAGGCATAACTGAAAAATAGCGCAGGAATCAAATTTGTTAAAAAATAGTCCAACGTTACTATCAAAAATTATATAAACGTGTAATGTTGTTATTACTTATATAATCTTGTGTTATTTTGCTTAAAGGATCGTTATTTAGTAAAAGTATAAGCAGGATTTGCCTTAATACCTACTGATAACATTCCTACAATCGCATACAACACCTTCAGCCGCGCAATCCGCAGATTATTGAAAAATGATCCGCAAGCCTTTCTGGAAATGGTTTCCAATTCAACGGAATAACTCGTAAATCTCCTAAGAATGGATTTGCAACGAAATTCTTTTAAAAACTTTTATTTATAAAAAAAAGTACGCTTCGAGCGTATCCTGTATAAATATTATGCTTCCGGTAACCGCTTCCGTAACCGTAGCCCTATTTCTGTTTGATTTCCTTTCCTTTGAAATGGGAATTTTTTGATTTATTGATAAGATTTCATAAAAATATATTATCAATATCAGACCTCTATTAAAATCGGTCGCACGACAAAATTAAACCTACTCTAAATGTGAGATGGTTGTTTAACACTTACCAGGCAATATAAGCTGTCGCACACTCCAGTTTATATATGTCGAAATCTCGGTAAACATATACACGAGCACTTTGTAAAGTTGCCATGCCATTACGCGATCTTGACCTGGCACAGGAACTGCATTAGTCCCCGCCCCGCAATAGTCCTCGATAACAGGTTTAGATACCACCTTGACCCAGTGCACTTGCCCTTTACATACAAGCCGGGAAAATGAAAACTATTTACGGAAGGACCCGATAATTGACTTCGATGCCAGAGATGGCAAATAACGTTATCCCTGTAATAACGTTATGGGTTCCAACGCAAATATAACTTTGTGTGGGCGGACCGCTGTTTTAGTTACCGACGACACTTTTTTAACGTACTATATTTTACTTACTATGCTTCCGTCGTACATCTAAAAAAATATTTTAGATATACTGCTGTGTTGACTAGCATTTTACTGCCTCTATTCATGTCTATAGTATATAATTGATATCTAAAGTATAATCTGTATAGGCTAATAGTGCTCTCCATATAAAAGGCTATATAAATTTGACGAATTTCTTACGTATCCATACCTAATTATATATTTATAACTTAATAATCCATTTTCATATTTCAATTCAGCAAGATACTTAAAATTTCAACATAATCAAATTAACACTCCCAGGGCGAACTCTATCGACCACAGCCCGGGCTTTCGAAATGCCATCCCCTTGTAAATTCCCGGGAATTTCATTAACCACCGATAATTCTGTGTCAAGTTCGAAATAAGATCGCATAACCTCGGTGACGATACCCATCGCATTCTTTACCTAATCATTGGCATCTGTTGTGCCGATCCATAGATGACGACCATTCCATTAACGCTTCAAGCAAAATAAAAAAAGCTAACACAGAAATGCTCTTTGTGTAATCCTATAATGCTTGAAATAACGGAACACGGCAACAGCTTGTTTATTCTGAAGCACAAACTCCGCAAGGATGAATAAAACTCAATAAAATTTCGTATTTATGCTATAATTTTCATTTCATTTAAAGTAGGTAAATGAATTTATCTAATTAAATAAAGATCAAAACAGTACGGTACAGAAGGTGCTGCATAGAACAGCATACATTTTTAGGTCGATAGTACAGCATCGTTGTATGCATGCTGGCCACCTGTTAAAGTTCTCCCCAAAATATCGGATAAATCAAGTAACTCAATCGGTGTTGTAATTAGATGTCAGACGCACGGACCACCGGTTGATTGGACACACACGCCTCGATCGTTTGTTAACCGCGTTTCTCTCAATATGTTTTGTCGGCAACATAGTGTAAGAATTACCTATGCTTTTTTATAAGTCTTTTATACTCCATGCCTCAAAACAAACGTATTCTTTTCTTGATTTTCGTATATTAATAAGAACATAATTAACAATTTCCTACCAGAAATAGAACAAGCATACCTAAGCAAATAGCAAGATCTTGGGAAATTTTTTTTGCTCTTAGTTATGTAGGGCATTGTAGGGTCATTAATTAGTCTAGGATCTGATTAAGATAAGATACTAATTATAGTAGAGAGCATATTCCCATTTGAGACCCTATTTTGCTAATAGCCTTTTATTATAACGAGCTACAGAGAATGTACGTAGTGATTATTTTGAATGGTAGGTATGTTTCTAGGAATATCCTAACAACGAAAAAAGGTTGTGGGTCCACCTGGAAAACATACCCAGTCCTTACCGTGGGTATGTTTTATTGTAGCAACTTTTTAAATATCAGCACTAACATGTTGAATCACAATACCTACAATCATAGAATGTATTCTATGATCGTATTTCGTATAGATATTGTTCCTTTTCCCTATATAATTTGAGTATAGAACACAATAAATAAAGTATGTATTTTCATTTGGTCCTTAAGTGCGTGGTTTCCAGACTCTGTCTGCCTGGAAACCACGTAAAAGTTGAAGCCGTGATGCTATAACTAAGGAATAAACTAACAGACACAGGCTCTAAAAAAATATACTTAATAATATATCGTCCCTTTATTGATGAAAAAGACCCATGTGGTTTGTGCAAGTCTCAATGTGTGGAGTTTCCTATTGATCTCTGTCACGTGTCAGGAAATTGAAATGTATTGCAAAAACGTTACGATACAGCCATTTCGGTTTCCATTTACCCACTTTTAGTTTCTTTTTTAGCAGACGGGGCTTTAAGGGAATCCAATCCATTCGTTCTTTACACGACTTTAATTTCTGGCTTTACACAATAAAACTCAAAAAAAATTGTAACTTAGTGGACATACAAATGTTTTTTAATGTTTAAACTCTGGTTATAAGCTATCAAAAACATTATTATCAAAATCCTTCATATCAATTAGTAATATACACATCATATACCACCTAATATTATTATTGTAAGTAATATTATTTTACGGTTTTGACTGACAATAGATCAGACATTCGCTATATTTCCTGCAGGCATTTTATACTCGGCGTTGAATGAATTTGCAACATCAGCTTTCTCTCAAGTTTATTATTGACCTATTTTTCCAGCTCTATTAGTTTACATATGAGAATCCTTGACATACATTGGTCCTGAACACTGCTGGTAAATCTGATTCACCGATCCTAATACTGCACACGGCGCCTCTTAATTAAAAATCAATTAAGGTCACTACAAAAACAGGATTATATTTTGCTCATGTCATCAATTCAGATTTATTTGACTATTCTTACGGATTCATTCTAAAATACAGTAGCACAATTTAAAGCATACCTACTTATTATTGTAAATACAAATCATAATTAGGTATTCCATGGTTCTATAATAATGGTTTGCTGAAATTATTAGTTCTTTTTACCTATTTTCCTACCTCATAATTCCTTTTCACATGTAACGGACGATATATTTATATATCTTAGAGATGATGGCACGGTACGGTACGGCATAGCCTACCTGTATATTTTAGACTAGGTACATATCGCGTAAGTGGTTTCGCATACACACACCAAATTAACGTACTCTGGTCCTAAAAAGGGTATCAAAGACACAAACTCTCTTGAACTTACTTGAATAAAGCGGTGTTCATATTTGCAACATTACGTTGATTCGTTTACACGAACACTTATGTGTTGAAGTAGACAAAAGTGGTACCATAAATAAACGTAGGTACTTCTAATAGAATTCACTTTATACTGTACTGTGAGGGTTTTAACATGTAATAAAATTGTATATGTAAGTGTTTTAGTAAAAATAAATAATATAGTTTTGGTTTTAGTTTTGGTTATATATTTGTGTCATTGAAAAACACAGCAATTTAAAATGCTCTTTAAACTAAAATGAACAAAGCAACTTCACAAGTTTATCCTAGTCAAACTCGTTGATCCTTTTTAGGCTACAAACTCTACGGTACGTTAAGTGGTGACTGACTCTGATCAATTACAATGAAATAAGTAGCTTCAATCTGCCATAAATTAAATATTTATTCTATTAACTTTCACTTGCTGAAACTTGGAACCGTCAACAAACTTACTTTTGTTCTATTTGGTATATTTATTTAACTCTCAACTTTGCTCAAGAATCAATTTGTGACGACGTTTCGTGATTGTCAGGGAATTTCGATAATTATTCTTTACTAGTTAATGTTTCAGTATAATAAATTAATTTTATTTGTAATTTGTTTAATTTTGTTACCTATTTATTCATGTAGAAGTAAATAAAATTGTCAAATATATTATTTCAATAAAGTTTTAAATAATAACGCCATACAAATTTGGCTATCAACATTCATTGAAAGTATACTTGGGCCACGGGTCGGCATTTTAAGATCGAACGATTCGACCTCAATTCTGAGGGCGTTTTTGTAACATCAAGTGGAAGGTGCTTGAAGAAAATACAAGTCAAGTTGTTCGTAGATATTATATTTATGGTTATGTGCTACGGCGCGTAGCAGTGTCTACGCACGTAGTATGGTCGTAAATTTGGAGCAAAATATAATAATACTAGCTGCCTCCCCGCGGTTTTACCCGCGTAGTTCCCGTTCCCGTAGGAATACAGGGATAAAATATAGCCTATGTTACTCGGGGATAATGTAGCTTTCCAAAGGTGAAAGAATTTTTGAAATCGGTCCAGTAGTTTCGGAGCCTATTCATTACAAACAAACAAACAAACAAATCTTTCCTCTTTATAATATTAGTATAGACTATACCGATCAGAGGATATTCTTGACAAAGCTTATTAACACTAAAGCCATCATTGAAGTTTCAAGATTGATTAAAAAAAACGTGTGTATATAAAACGCTATAAATGGTAATAAAATATGATAAGTACCTCCTTGAAGTTGAAAGCTTTTCAATCAAATTTGTATGCGGATAATTAAGTATTTATTCACAATAAAATGAAAAAAAGATATAAATCTCATTAATGTGTACTTCTTGGGTATCTTGCCAATTATAGGTAAAGCAAACGCAGAATTAATTTCAAATGTTGCTTAGAGCCAAAGTAGAATTACATATTATTGGTTTCAAAGAAATATCAAAGTAGGTTTCACTGATTTATTTCTATTATTATTTATTAGTTTTTGTGTGGGCCGAATTTGTATTAAGTTTTCACATTGCCGAGAATACTAATAGATACTCGTGGAAGACAAATCAATAAAAGATGAATAGCTGCCCTTAAATCCATGACGGTGAACTTGATAAGTGGGGGCGCGTTAAAAAGATTCTTTAGCAAGTCAGCTGAAACATACCGCGTATAAATCTTTAGTAATACTCTTACACTCCCGGACTATTCTTAAGTAGGGACGTTTTGTGCGTTCTATTCAAAACTTCCGTTCCATTTCTTCTAAGACATAAATAAATTGATAAGATTACGGCGTTGATAGGTATTTTGTTACGTTATATTTTTCTTCTTGTCTAAAATCTATTTATAACAGTAACAAATACTTTTACACGTTTATCTATAGAATTGCATATACTAGAAATAGCTATTTCGACGTCACTATCACAAAAGTTATCACAGATATATATCTACTGCACAGCTTTAGCAAAATGATTTGTTCTGCGTTTACTCTTGCGTTATTCAAATTAATGAGATCAAAACATATTGAGCAGATGTATCAATTTCATTTATCGTTTAGTAAAAAGCTTACTGTATTTGTAAGTATGAATACTAAGAGCCACTAATAGTCTATTAATATTTATACATGAAGACTCTTACCAATTCATTTACGGCATCTTGTGGTAAACATCTGTAACAAATAAAACACAATAAATAATTATGTCTATTAAAAAGCCGTTTTCTAGCGTTGGTAGTTATTACTCCAAGAAGCTGCAATAGGTTCATCCATACTAATCCATATCCATACTTCCATACTATCCATACTAATATTATAAATGCGAAAGTAACTCTGTCTCTCTGTCTGTCTGTTACGCTTTCACGCTAAAACTACTGAACCGATTTAAATGAAATTTGGTACACAGATAATCCAGACCCTGAGAAAGGACATAGGCTACTTTTTATCCCGGGAAAATTGAAGATCCCCGGGAACGCGGGCGACGCCGCGGGGAGCCACTAGTTCGATATATTTACGTTCTTATATAAAGTGTAAATACATACTTCCTTTACGACGGAAACATTTCATGTAAATACGAAGCCTCAAACAGAAATGTCAACATATTTAAAATAGCAAGGAAGACGAGAAAAATGTTTATTCATTTTTGTTTAACTTATTTCATCTCGAAACCGTCTAATTAATCTACGCTTACCAATCTCAAAGGGTTATATCGTAACTTTATGAAAAACTCAATCAAGTCTCGGTACTTATTGCCTTTCGAAACCACTCTTACCCGGTGTCCATTCAGACCCACGTCAAAACCATTGTTAGTAGCCTTTTAAGAGTAAATTCAATATCCCTCAGCAAACTTCCATTGATCTTTTAGTAGCCACCGCTTTTTGCCAAATACTGTTATGTTCGTTTCTTGTTTGTTCTGTATAGCCTGATGCGCTTCCAACTTTTTGCGGTTTCTTAAGTTATTTCGGAGTAATACTTTTGAGAACAAATAATCATGAAATGAAAGCAGCCACGCGCCTGCAATTTCACTGGACTTAGATATATATAATTTGTATTATCATTTGGCTGTCTTATGAATGGTTCAGCGAAAATTATCTCATTTTAAAAATAAGATTAACTTAGTTAACATAACTTAATTACAATGAATTTGGATACATGTCTAATCAACATTATATCTCGAATATGATCTATAAAATGAACTTATGTAATTTATTTTGCTTAAGTCCCGTTATTACCTCAATAGTTAGTTAGCCATTACCTACATAAAGTTTTGTATATTTTAAATTATAGCATCTGGTCCTAAACCAAAGTTTAAGTAAAGTTTTGGTAAGATATGAACTAAGATTAGTTTCCTAATAGCCCTCAGTGTTTGCGCTCGATGAACTTTATCAAAACTAATTCATTTAAATTAACAAAATATGTCTATGGCTAAGTTGGCCAGTTATTCAAATTGATCGTACTTAAATGAAAATTGAGAGACTCTATAACAATATTCATCTAGAATAATAATCGGATTAAATAAGGCCTTGCAGTAAACGGCGAATATTATTCAATGTTATATGTAAATATTATTGCACCTTTTATCTCGATATACCTATATGATTTTATAAAATATAGGATATCTCAAAGATTGGTTGAAATCGATGATTCGTTCTGTCACGAATGAACGGGTTTAATGAAATTTTGCATAGTAGAGCATAAAAGATAGGTGATTTAAATTGGGAAAGAATAAGATACTTCGCACCTCGGGTGAAATATTATGACTGTAAATAAGATATTCTAATATTGAGGGAAGCCGAGGTACTGTACCTTTTTATTGTTTTGTTATATACCTACATCTCAAATTAGGGGTTTTAATTGAATATCTTCATAACTAATCAATACATTTATATATATGTAGAATATCCACCCATTTAGATTTTATTTTTTGAAACCGCTAGTGTTATGGCTCAACATTTACAAAGGCTTTAAATGTTGATAAATCTAATCCGAGAGTCGATATAGATTTCCTCTAAATGCGAGCGGGTGGGTGTGTCTGCTCTGTTTCCTTTGCGATATAATAAGCTTGATTTAACATTATCGTACGTTCTTGTCTATCACACTAATTGGCAAAGTGTTGTCTAATTTATGATTAGAAATATTTATTTATAAAATAGATTATAATAATTTAAAAAATAAAAAATTGATTTGCATAATTATAAAAGGTTCAATGTACATTGCATGACATACATGTCTTATTTTGTAAGTAGTACATATTTGCTAAGTTAACTTAATAACTTTTATTAAAGGATGTTAGATTAAGTTTGTTGTTGTATACGAATAACTTACAAAGTATGCATATTTATTGTTGTCCCTATTTATCAAAATAGCCATATGATAAGACAAATAAATAAGGAATATCATGGGCCTATGACAAAAGCGCTCACAAATATCCCTCAGCTAATTTTTATCATTTGCTCGGTAGGTAATAATCACCTACCCGTTTACTGGCCTACTTGACATGAAATATTGCTAACCTTAGGTAGGCACGATACACATTTTCATTACCTACGAATGATATGCCCTGAAAGGATACCACAGACATCCGGGAATAAGGCTAATAGAATTCGAGGTATTCACTATAGAACCGGATAATGGGTCGTCTTGTAGTCCGGACCTTACCCGTACCTTACTCGGACGGTTAATGGCCTTACCCTAAACCAACAAAACGATCAGATACTTACGGTACGGAAATGTACAGAAATGAATTTCACTCCCAGGAAAATTAAAATCTCTAACGAAACTCTTGTCCTAAATTATAAGAGAATTTAATTAAGAGCTACCTAATCCTAGAGGTGTGTAATGTAGTACTGAGGGGAAGGAGAGACCAATTTATTCTGACCTCTCGTAGCCGTACTCGGAACTCTCTTTCGTTAACAAAGTGAAAGAGCGAGACAAACTATGGGTGGTTTTCAAGATAATGGCGAATACGTCGTTTTTTCTGATTTATTGTTCATACTAAAACGCAGCCACCTGAGCTTACATCTTTTATTAGCCATTACAACAGAAAGCAACCTTAGGCTTTATAAAACAAGAAAATAATGGTGCTGTATTGTATTGGGATTTCCATAAGTCAACCAAATATAGCTAGCTACATACGAGAATGTTCTAGGCGGCTAATGCTAATGGAAGCTATGTAGCCTTTAGTTAGGAGGCGTATAACTTTAGCTATTTTGCTATTATAAAGGTATGTGTTATGTTTGACCACAATCTCCTCGCTGAAACATAATAGCGCTAATAATTAGATTTTATTGATGACTTACAATATTATGAATGTATCAACCCATTCGGTCTTTAACTGAGAAGAATCGACAAGAAACTTAGCAAGGTAATTATTTCAATACATATTTATTCATTCTTACATTTTACAATAATATTAGCTTAAATGTTATTGTTACCCTTTGCCATTGTTTCTCATTATTAATGGTTAGTTATGAATATTGACAGGTTATTCTTGTATTAATTTTGCCTTGTTTATATTATTTACTTTAAACTACTTTTTTATTTATTGTCCCTACAGATGCAATCGATCAAAGCATTACGCAGTCTCAGTTGATACTCTTTCGTTGTAAATACGATACAGAAATTCCTTTGATCTACTCCCTTTACGTTGAACAAACTTCAATAAATGATTAAAGTTTTTGCTCTTACATTAAGAGTGGCTTTGAAGCGTCCGAAGTAATTTTCGTAAATAAAAAATATCGAATTAGACTGCCCACGCAATTCTTCAGTTGTTTGAAAAAATGCACAAAAAATATGTAACTCAGTCGTGATAAAATAATTTGATTTACAAAAGTTTTTTGAGTCATTATCATTATTTAGTGGGAATCAATAAAATATAGCCTAGTATAAGCTTAAAGTGATTTTTTCTTATACATGGAGATGGAGAATAAGGAAATCCTTCATTACGTTCAAAAATCTGTCATCTGTCATCTTAACGGTATATGTAAGTAATGTTTTTTGAAATAATTTATATATAGCTCACAAAATGAACTATAATACCATAAACATATATCAATAAAAAAAGTATTAGATAATAATAATTATACAACTCCATAAATTTAATTCAAGTATAACATTGTAGTAATTACATAAATTAAGTCTAAGTAGTTAATCTAGATTTTGATTTAAAGGTATTTAAATTAACTAAATTTGGAAACGGAATCTTTAATTCGCAAAGGGTCTAATTAAACTATTTCTGGCTAGTGTAACATCTAGCAGTTCGAGAGATAATATTTGTGTTACAACCACTAATTCCTGCCCTCCAGTGGTAAGCGTCTCTGTTTCACAAACAATTTGAACTTCCTGTGCAGTAAACACAAATAAATGACGACATATCCTACCAACAACAGTAAGTAATATAATATATTTTATTATACGGTCACTGAGGTTTCGTGTGGGCAACACCAGATAATTTCAGTTTATTTACCGTTTGAAAAGTCATAGTGATACTGTAATTACAGAGAATACGTGCTTAAAAGCTTAGTCCTAAATGAAAGTTACCTACGCAGGACAAACGTTTCTACGTGTAAATGTTCTCATTACCTGACCATAGATTGGGAGATTTTAATAACATAAATACCAGAAACAGTAAGTACTCACATCTTTACGTAAAATTAATATAGATATGCTTGCGCTTCATAAGCTTGTATAAACACACGACTGCTACAAGCAACAACCTCAGAATCTAAACAGCATCTACATTTCTAAACGCTATTAATTCCACATTCAAAATCAGCATATTCCGCTGAGACTAATGCAGCATCAAGAATGACATTTACGGCACTAATGTAGTTATTCCATGTATCGAGATACCCCGCTGATATGCACTTAAAGGGATTTGTGTGTTGCCAGACGAGTCCTGCTGAGAACGCAGCATCGGGCTTTACGACAAAGTGGATTTAACCGGTCACCCGATACGAGTAATCTTATGTTGAGAGGTTTTTCGAATAAGGAACCGTGTTTTGTTATTAGTATTGTTATGTTAGTACCTTTGGTCAAATTAGTGTTTCTAGTTTGTATGTTCCAGTGTCCATCTTTAAATTAAGCTTGTACATTGATCCGATAATCCGCGACGTCAAACATAATCACTTTCGCATTTCTAATTTAGTAAAATTAGATATTATATATTTACCTACTTGCTCTTTACAGCACAGAATATAACATGTTTACCATTCAATCCAGCTTAAACTAAACTCATATTTGATGTCAATACAATAAACGTAGGATTCGATGCTAAGCCATTCGAAAATTTATATAATAGGACCTTCATTCTTGTGAGGAGCCTTTAGCCCAGGTATGATTCCCCGATGTACTTAATCCGTTCGTGAAGCGATTATCCGTATACGTACAATTTTCACTTGAATAGTTTCCAACACACACACACATACACACACACTGATACACTGGCACACATTTACACGTTAATACATTGTATCGGCGCTATTTTAAACACATGTACGTTAATTTTCCGAACCACCGAATGTGGCGTGTTAATCCCGTTTACCGATCATGAATAAATCTACGAGCCTATGCAAAGTGAATTATTGAGAACAGATTTTAGGTTCTCAATTCTCCGTATCATATACGTAGGTATGAAACTACTCGCCATAGTGTTGGTGCCGTATTATGACGGCCAGAAACTGATCGTATCAGAATTGAGCCCCATACCCCGTATTCAAATAAAACCGTTGCGTAAATTGATCTCAAATAGCTTCACAAACTATCTTGCTTATAACTGTCTCATAAAGTTTGATTGATTAGACAATCAGCCTTGATTATGTGATTCAAAATAAATATTTTAATGTATACTTGAGAGAACATCTTATCACTCGAAAATGTATATATTAAAGAAGATCTACGTAAATGATACCTTTTCGAAAAATAAGATGATTGAAAAATACAACAATAGTATGTCTCCGTTTCACCAGCTGCGTTTGTTGTACAAATTATAATACACAAGGCAAAGGAGAAATCGATATAAGCTCCCACTGAAAACAGTAATATGATTTCCCGTGACTGATAAAAAATGAGAAAAATTCTTTTCTTTTGTTTTTTGCCTGCTCTCTCAACTTGGTTTGAGTTAATTTGATGTCAATATAAATTTTCTAAAAGTAAAAATTTTCTTATGAAGCGGAATGAGATTTAACACAATAAGTGTCATTTTTCATTATCAACTGTAACTGATTATGTTTTGAAAAATAAAATAACGAGGTATTTCAAATAATTTACAGTTATTCCAGTTGATAACAGTAATTGTGATCAAGTGAGCCTGCATCAACCATGTAGAATTTCTACTATAGATAATATTTATGAATAATCATATATCTAAAAAAATCATGCAATTGATAAACCACTTCTACATGTTGGTATCATTCTAATGGGGCGGAACCAGCTAAAATTACATTGAAGAACGTTGGAAAATGCCGAGAAAACGTATATCGTGAAAAATATTTTTGATATTTGATTTGCGACAATCCCGAGCGTGCTTGTAAATCTTTTTATTTGACGCGTCACCGCGCACCGCGTCCCTCTGTGCACACGTTATCTTGTTTGCACTTGGGACGCTGGTTGACGCCTCGCTGTCTCAATGTTACACATAACACGACCTATACACGTATTGGATTAGGCTACTTATTATTTAGGCTTAAAGGCACATTTGTTGCCATGGTCTGAGTTCAGAATACCAAATTGATACTTGAAATAGCTACGATATTTTCCAGATAGCTTATTAAAATTATATTGCTATTGCATCACTGGTTATTATAATTATAGCAGAAACTTAGAACAGTGACAGCTAATTATAATGCTGTCTTGATAATGTTTAATCAAATTTCGATAGTAAGTACACGAAACTTTACTCCATAACTTAGCTTCCCATGCAATATCGATATATTCGAGTAGTTTCTGACATTCGATATCAAATTTCGTACATTACAACAACTTGTACCTATCTATATATTGCGTGCGTTATCTGATAGTCAACTAATTTAACAGACACGTGCATGATGTTAATAATCCATTGTGATTTAAACGAAGCAGATAAAACTCTTAATCGTGTTTTAAAAATGTATGGTATGGGTTATATTTCAGGTATTAAAAGATTCTAAATATTCTACCAGAGTTACCTAGTAGCATAAAACGATAAACCATTAACGGATGTATTTAAATATATGTATTTATGCGCACTCTTTTTTGGAATGAACCATGCATTATTATTAGGATAAATACGCGAATAATATAAAACTATTTTTATTAGACCCTCAAAACTTTGCAGGTGTGTGAGCAAGACAATGTCATGTATTACGGATATTCCTGTTTCCTCCCGAGTGAATTCTTCAGGTAATACAAGAATTTTCATCGATAGTTCAAAGCTTAAACAAGACATAGTACCTATTGCTTTATAAACAAATAGTTTAATATCAAGTTAGTTATAAAGGACTTTAAATCTTTACCTATTATTTATTCGTTATTATTAGAATATACATATAAAGCAATTTTTTATACATAATTTATTCAGTTTTTAATTACAGCTTTTAAAAAAACGTAAAAACGTTTTATTGATATTATTAATATTATGCCTGTTTGGTAATAGCCTATTTAGAAAAAGTCCCAGGCATTTTTGCACGACTTTTTATAAAATAGAAAAAATATTTTTGTTACTGAGAGGTAAAATTATTTAGAAGGCTCTTATAATATTAAATTGTCATTTTTCTTACAAAATGTTTGACGTCTGGGCCTCTTGGGGTTTCATTATTTGACATCAGAAATAGCCTGAATTGTAAAAGTTTGAGCCCAGACGGCCTAATCAATATATTTAGCCTTTTAGGACAACGTCCTACAATAATAAAATCGAACAATATGTCTTGTTATAGTATCGAAAAGTTTCACATAAAAGTCATTTAAAAGGTATAGAACGGTACCTATATGTTTTGTTTTTTTTCTAGGAATGAAGTTCCATTAATGTACCAAATTTCATATACTCAAGGATGGTCAAAAAGCACCTTATCTATTTTATTCCCTACAGCGAGGAGTGGAAGGCGGGAGGGAGACCTTTGCCCTGTTGTGGGAAAATCCAGGCCTAAAATAAAAAGCGATTCCTATAGTATTAAGCCCTGATAGGTAAATATAAAAGAGTTGCCTGTTTGCCACCTTTGAGGTATAAAAAAATATATATAAAAGAGTATGTATATACTACCTATCTACTAATAATAGATTTTTTGTATTTTTTTTTATACAAACCAAGTCCTGGCTATAATAAACACGAAAAAAAAGAATTAGCGAAATCGGTCAAGCCGTTCTAAAGTAGGTAATGCGTGTTCATACATTTCGCAGTTTCATTTTTATATATATAGATACCTAAGTTGTTAGATAAATAAACTACAATGCCCTAAAACTTATTCCTAAGTATTTATTAGAAACATACCTAAAAAGAGTAAAGTTTTAAAGTATCTACATTATTCTACATATTTATGATGCTTATTTACTTTACATTGAAAGGTTATTCACAAACTTTTAAAGAGCAATCTGAGAAAGCAGCCCTTTGATGATTGATTCAAATATTCACAGAATTACAAAACATTTTAGGTACAGCATTTTTAGGGACCTTTCATTATGGTTATAGATGTTTGTTATAAGTACCTATATTATAAGAACGGTCAATATTGGTAAGTTTTATGTTATTATTGAAATTGTATACGTACTTTTTACATATGTGTATCTATGTTTCCGTAGTTTTATCATAGACTGTTTTATTATTACTTTTCATATTATTTTTGTTTCTATGAATATAAGATTACTAAAACTAACATATACCTATATAAAATCGTTATCAATCAAAATATACACTGCTATGTTTGTCAGCTATTAAGATTTATCGTGAGAAATGTTTTATAAGGCACATCTACTTAAATAGCTGACTTGGGTTTATAGACAATTATTTAACCCAACCCGGAGGAAGCTGCTTTTCAATTTAATTCATAAGATGTTGCTAAGGAAAATGTCATCAAATGTCTTAGGAGACTTTATTCTCCTGATTGCTGGCAAAAACGTAAGCAAAAATATTATAGGGTTAAAATGCCGTGTATAACTTACAACACGATTGTTCTAAGGGTTTAATAAAGTACCATGACATGCCTACTACTTAACTAATATTACTCACTTAGCTTTTAGATGCTAAGTTGGCAACATAAGGCTTAAGTACGGTATTCAGGCAATCGGGCTGTAAATTCCTAGACTTTGTGCGGTCTTTTCTATTTGGAAAGAGTAAAACATTTATTTTTTGTGAAAATATCACATAAACAGGAATGTTTGTTTAGTATGAAGCCTTATAATGTATACTATAATTTTTTTTATTTATTTTATAAACATGATAAAATAATAAAATTGATTCATTAAATCTATAAATATCACTTGATTTCAATCGATCAAAATAAATGGAAGTACACATTAATTTCCGTTCATAAACGTTTTCATTTGCCGCTATAAATTATCTTTGCTTTATAAGAAATAATATTTTATATAGGTACCTATTATCGTCTGTTAGTGTCCCCCAAAAAAATTTACTATAATTTTTACAACTATAAGACCTTTAAAACTTCGTATGAAAAAGTTCGTATACGAAGTACTAGACTATTCTATTAATAATAGTGTATAAGCTCAACTTTGAATATATTTTATGTGCACAAAGTTTTGAAATTGAAGATTTTGTCTTTGATATTTATAACTAATATAAATTTAAAAGCTTTGTTTACTTGAGACACTGTATTCAGTTGTTTGTCAGACTTTCTTGTTAGCTTCAAATGTAATTTATTTATTATGCGGAGTGAATGCACCGAGCATATACATGATTGTTACTCACGCTCTGAGAATTTGATGCATACACTTTAATATATTTAGCAGATTCAAAGTATAGGAATACCTATATTCTTTGCCAAATGTGTCCAAGCAAGCCAGACTTTACGGTTTTAAAAAATGTGGTTAGATAGGTATTTCTATATGAATTAAATTATAACAACCTTCTCAAAGTTGGATGTACCCAATTGTGTTTTTCTTTTGATAAAGTTGATTTTTGATTATTTTACTGTAGGTCCGAAATATAATGCCAATGTAATGTTAAAATGTGGCAAAAACTTGTATCAAATACTTATTCTAGACAAGGCCACTACAGCTTCTGTTGGCATAATCACTTAAAAATACCAATGCATACGGGACGGCGGTTTTGCCACAGTTAAACCTCTGCCAAATCGCGGATCGATCCCTCGGGTCCGTTTCTACGTGACTTGCGTAAATGACCACTTTCCATATATATTTTTTTCAGCGCGTTTCCATTCTGATTTATTTGCAACGATTTTTTTGCTCGCTCTGTTGCATGAAAACAATGTTAAAGCCATTGTATGTTTAGCGTTAGATAAAAACCGCTAGGGGCTTTGTGTTTGCCAACAGATGTTGAGAGTTAGCCTTAGAAATAGGTATATTTACTTTGATCGATATTTTCCAAGCGGCGGGTAACGCAGAATATGTATCTATTATGAAAATTTAATATTTTAGAAATGAAATACAATTGAGGTAGGTACCTACTTTAATTTTTTTAAAGACATGAAATAATTACTATATGAAACTATATGTTTGAGAGTAAGTATATTGACTGTTTATTAGTAACACTAAACTGTTACTAGACAAACTAAGTTTCATAATTTTGACCTTCCTAAGTACTAACAATGAAAAAAAATCCCAATAGGTAAGTAATTATTATTATTGTAACGATATAAATATTATTCTAAAACGATAACTTAATGAAACGTCCTTGCCATTTTGTGTAACAAAATATGTATCAATTTGTAGTAAATAAATTAATTGCAGACATTAAATTGAATACTCGTTAAAAGGTCAAAAGAAAAACACCGACTCGCTGTTGAATAAAGCGTTGTGCGATCAAATATCTTAATTGCTATTGAATTTGGCTGTAACATTTAAACACCAATAAATGTTTATATTTGAGTAGGTACCTACTCTTTATTCTATGTAGTATAAAATACACATTTCATAAAAAAGACGAACTAGAAAGTTCAGTGTCAAAACAATCGAAGTATCAATATATTTTTAAATAACAATATACCTATAAGTACATAATGTTGAATGTTTTAGTAATAAATATTCGCACAGGTTTTTCTTTTATGGATAAGGTAAAGGAATTTAATGTCGCCAAGCCAAAGCTTTTGAAGATTGTGCTGATACTATTCTTGAATGCCTCTTCACAGTCCCTGTTGATATTTATTTTACTAAGGACTTTATTTTGTGTAAGATTAAGCTCAAGAAGATTAGTTGAACGAATGAAGTTGGTGAATGCAAAAACATATATATAAAAAAACTGATAATATAATTACCTTTTACTTAAACGGTATTGAAATATAAAACAAAATTAAAACAGAAACCAATGAATATCATTATCATGTGTTTCATTTATACATATACCAATCATATTAAGCTTTTGGGCGATTGATATTTGAGTATTGATTAAGAGGCAATATATTATATCGTCCTTATATACATCAATACATCGGTATCGACAGCCCATATTCAGTGGCGCGTATCTTTGTCGCAAGTTATCAATTAATAACATATTTTTGAAGCAGTGATATTACGTTTCATAAGAAGATATACTGTAGGTATTGTATAGGTATTTACTATAACTACCCATGTGCCATAAAGGTTTATAATAGACGCAGCTCTTAAAGAAACGTGAGAAATGACAATATCTATGTATTTTAAGGACGGTGGTTAGATGACTATCCTGGCTTTCACCTCACCCTGGCTTTCACCCCTGGTTATATGTTGAATTTTCACCTGAGACAAGCATAAACATTTGTTACAAATGTAGGTGGCAAAAAATGTGTTCTCGCCAACGCTTCTCGTATCAGATAAATATAGGCTAAACTTGATAAGTAGGTCAACTAAGACCACCTTGTTATTGGTTCATTTTAAGATATACTATATACTTGTATCTTTTTGTAATATGACGTTAGCGTATCCTACGAATATTAGCACAGAGTTTCAATATGTTCTGGAATAACACATAGACTACTTTTTATCCCGGGAAAATTGAAGGTCCCCGGGAACGCGGGCGAAACCGCGGGGAGCAACTAGTAACGAATATATTTATCTCAGCCTCGGCTTTAGACTTGCTTTGAACTAACACGTAATAAGAGAGGTAGTTTAAGTAATTGAGCTTAGTTAGTGGCCACACTGTCACCGGCCTTTACTTAAGACGTCATTAATTCCAATCTACGTTTAGTTAATAGCACAATGCAGCTTCATGCAGCATTACAGTAATGGACTCCGCCTTAACTCATATGTGTGCGGCCTACTTGTACATGTGTGGAATATATAATACCGCAATAGATTAGTTTGTGTAATTGAATGGAACGGTTTCTGAGGTCTTGTTTGTGCTTAAAGAACCATTTGAGCGTGAAAGTTATATTGTTACCATTCACGTTAGTTAGCTAGATACACAAAATGGTTGTTACTTTGTATTTGCCCACTTGATCTTGTTTAAGGGTTCGTATTCGGTAGAAGTATCAAGTTAGCTATTATATATCTAGGCAATTTTTGTATATAACTCGATTGATTGAATGATAAACTACAATTCGATATACCTATTTGTACATCACATTTTATTCAAAAGTTCTTTGATACCTACTTAGAAATTATTTTTTAAATGTCACATAAATATTAATTTGTATATGAGGGAAATTGTAACGTTTTAAAAAGTACGAAATTACGTTTTCAGAGAAGCCTACAAGTATAAAAGTAATTTATGAAAACAAATGTATAATGATGCGATGTAGACAAACTAGACATGTTGAATAATTTCATATAAAGTTAGTTTGAAAACGTTCTAGTGTGTTGCCATGTGGGGATAGAGAATAGCAATTCAATAAGCGTTCGAGTAAAACAAATAGAGCTGGAACCTCGAAGCTAAATCCGTAACATCCCATCCGCACGAATAAAAGGACAAAATAAACTTCTCAATAACAGTGGTGCGGGGGAAGCAACAGATTGCGATATTCGCCTCAAGACTTGTATCCAATCGATAGGATGACGTTTTAGTCACGCCACTATATCCATCTGATATATAGTTTTAGATAAACGAGTATACTTATAACTACATAATAAAATAACATAAAATATTTTATCACTCATGTAGCAAGTTTTAAATGAGTGTAAACCCTACCAACAATCCAACCAAATTTATGACAAGGAATCATATAAAATAATTAAGCAACTATAGTATTATTTATACGCCATAAAGTACTTGGTTAATCCTTTTATATAGCTATGTTGGCCAAAGTACACTTAGGAAAGGAACGCGCTGAGTCGAATCGAAGAGCACTCCTAATAATGTGAGCAAAAAATTACGAGAGTTGCCCGACGGTGACGACTTCATATACCTACATGATACAAAATAGCTGTTACTATGTATACCAGTAATATGGTTAATATAGCTAAAACTTCGCGTAAATTGGTAATCTTTGTCTTAGTTGAATAACTGAGAATCTAATTAAGAAAATTGTAAGGAACATAGCATTTCCTTTAACTATTGTAATTACATTACCTAAGGGTTGATTTTTATCTAGAAAGGCTTCTCGGATATATGTAGGCAGGTTGAATATAGGCGTAAAAATATTTTGATTATCGTTGTTTTAAACTAGTCCTCAGACGGTGTGGTATATTAGTATTGTCAATGAATTGGGACGTTTATCAATACGTTGACATCCAAAGCCAAGCCAGATTGGGTGCTAAATCGGGAAATGACTGTAACCTATAAGCGGACGATAATCTTAGCTATAAAACCCGGCTCCAGCATCCCCCGGCTATACATCTCAACCTGGTTTATTGAACGATCGTTTTCCTTTACCAGAAGCTGAGAAATCACTACTAAGCCAAGTTATTACCAAAGCCTTTGGATATATGTTTCGGTATTGAGCTTTGTTGTTTTCAATACCTATTTTTTGTATCTAGGTTTTGAGTTAATTACCAAAGGAATACGATCCACTTTGTTAATAGATTGATAAACTATTGGTTGGTTATAAACCACTTTGAAGCTTAAATAATGTTATTTTATGTACTTAGTAGTTACGTGTAAGTAAAAGGGCATTTTCAAGTTCCATCCGTATAAGGGCCTGGTAGAGTATGGAGTGTCTGCGTTGCCCTTTTTTAAGGGCCTCATCTGATGAGACAGTTGAACCACTTAGGTATTAAGATTAGGCGGTGACTTTTTTTGCATAATGATAAGAATATACGTTGATATTTATAAAATGTATACCCTAGGTATTCAGTTATTGGAATAAATTTGAACATCTTTGATAATGAACTTAAAAAGGCACAAAATTAAAGGATTTTACGAAACTAATGATAATCCTTATATAATACTTTTTGACCATCAATTAAACTAAAACAATTTTGATTAAAACCTCGAGCACCTATTTACACTAGGATTACATTGTAATCATCAACAAGTATATTCATTTAAACT
The DNA here is from genome assembly GCA_905147785.2 of Thyatira batis. Taxonomy (NCBI): domain Eukaryota; kingdom Metazoa; phylum Arthropoda; class Insecta; order Lepidoptera; family Drepanidae; genus Thyatira; species Thyatira batis. The sequence continues at coordinate 6,662,264 of LR990499.1, forward strand.
ATAATAAAATATATTAAACCCGTTCTCTATAGTAATGCTGTGCTCTGTTATGTTTGCGGTAGGTAAAAATACACAGCGTTATTAACATTTTAATCCGTGCAAATATGAACACGTCGGCTATGAAAGGCCTTTAGCAAATTAATTGGGAATGGACATAAAATCTTTTTTCAATAACAATTTTGTAATCCCAGTGTGAAATTCACTGAATATTATTTTGTTAGAATGCCGTTGCCGTTGATATAACAATATTACTACGTTGAATGAAGTTTGCGTACCTACCTCGCTTGGTTTTACATAAAATTTTGCTTGAATGGAAAAAAAATTATTTCTATAAATTGATTAAATGAATTCAGCAAAACCTTTTAAAAATCGGATAATTATTTTACGAGCGGTAATAATCAACTGCTATGCTGTGAATTACTTGGTCAATGTGAATTTTTGTATGGCCATAAAATTTGTGACTTTAATTTTATAAATCACATCAACATTTAGAAATACGAATGGTGTGCATTGTATAACGAATAATTAAATCGGTAACTAAACTTAGTTAAGTCCCTTACTATAAATATGGCAGGCATATACCAAAGTACTTATTGATTTTCAAACAAATTTACAAACCTCTTATGAACCCAAACATAGAGATTAATCAAACAATTAACCTTTTGGAATAGAATTAATTAATATTATTTACCGGCCGTCCGACTGGAACGTTTTGAATCCGACAATGGAAAATAAAGTTAGATTAAATGTTCCCCTAACGTACTTGGCCTTAAAAGGTTCCAGTAATTACTGCAAAGGGTGAGAGTTGTTCGATCCGTCGCTTCGGTTCGGAATTTGCATGTAAACGAGAGCCGGTGATTGCGTTACCGCGGCCGCCACTATAGCTTGGTGTACCCTAATGCTTATTGGGTGAAAACATAAGTCAACACTCAACACTTTATGCACTGAGCCAATTTGGTGTCTCTGTTTTATTATTCACTTATTTATCTATTTCCGACTATGATCTATAAGACTAAAACAAAGTATTTATGTCAAGCATATTGAAGTTACGTGGAAAATTGTACTACATTTTGTTCAAATGCATATTAGAATAGCTTTTAACTCGAAACATTTCGATTGGTGTATGTGCTTAAAAGTAGTTTCGAAAACATTATGGGCAGCTTCAATTAAATTAAGTGCATGCGGTCTACAAAATTAATCTAACAGCTACAAGTTTCGTTATAAAATGAACATAGGATGTGGCTTTAGAATATTAAACGGAATTACCTGAATATCGATTCTAGTAATCGTGAATGGGTAATAGAAGATTCGTCTACGTTTATTAGTTACACTAGACTTGTGATTTATAAATATACCTTTCCGTTTCTCTTTTGATTGATTGTAGATACTTATCGTGTTGTATTACGTAATCCTAAGTCTACAAAGGGCCTACATTTAAGCACGATTCCATCCTACAGTCCCAAGAGTCGAACTCCAATCAAGGCGTAAGTTAATTGATACTAATTCCTCAGCGAAACTTTTAGTAAATGTGATTTTTTATACTATTTTAGAATTAAATTCGAACACACAAAGAGAATAACGTTAATATTTGACTATATAATTAAAACAACCAATATTACAAAGTATCAAAAACGACAAGAGACATACGAAAATAAGAGACACAATTAATCATTTTAATAAAGCACATCTTGTTCTATGATCTCCATATATAAGATCTACATTATGCAATACAAAAATATATAGTCTAGCTTTTCTGCTAAAACCCAATAACTCATCTTTTCCCACAATTCAAATTGACAAGGTGAAATAGAGTGAATCAATACTAAGTGAATGATCATCCGATGTTACACCCAGCAAATACGATTTATAAAAACCTTTACACTCTCGCGATACGTACAGATATATGAGGTAAATAAAATAAAATATTATTAGCTCACCGTCACGTGCTAATAGAATATAACGTCGAAAATGGGAGAGGAATATGGCAGCCCTTAGCAAGATTGCCTTCAAACTTTTGGACAAATATTGGTGCACGTTACTTTCAGTATTATCAATATTCATTAACAATATTGGTATGCATTTTAATTACTTATTAATACCCTACTATTAATGTATAAACTTGCCGCAAAACCGCAATGTATTTATTGAAGCATATGATTTTCATATAGGTATTTTTAATTGGTTAATCCAATATATTTGAAATACGATTTGCGGTGAAAGCAAATGTTCATAATGATGTTTCTTAGTGTAACAGTACCTCTTCGGCAAATGCCGTAATAACGTTTTAACTCAAATAGGTACTACATTGTGCAGCAGTAAATATAAATTAATTAGTTTTATAAAGATTCTTACTCAATATCTATAAACAAATCTTTCTAAATATAGAAAGCTAATCTTAATTCATTAAGTTAATACGAGTATAGAGAAAAAAAACTAAATAGAAAAAAAACTAGATTAAATTAATAGTTCAAAGAAAGTAGCGGTGAAACGGTACCTATCTCGTTTAGCCAGTTGGTATTTAGGTATTCGCTGAAATAGCAATTTATAAATTGGACTTCAGTGGGCATACTAAAATAGCTGTCTAACTCCAAACAAATGTCAATGGGTATAAATACAACTGAAATAGGCTGCTGGCCGGTTGACTTTGAAGTTAGCTATCGTGGAATCAATTCCCACTTAGGACATACATTTTGTTTGTATGAAAATTATGATACAAATAAAAAAAATTATGTCTCTTATTGTTTGTTCTTTAATACTTATGTTTTATTAAAAATGAATCCCTATTTCCCTTGGTCGCGGCATCATGGGTGAACGCGCCTGGTCCGATTTTGCCTGGTCCGATTTTGCAAATGTTTTGTTTTTTATTGTTACATTAGCGCTTTTGACAATGGAAACATTTCTAAAAGCGGGGATGATGTGACGCAAACGAAGTTGCGCAGGTCAGCTAGTAATATTATAAAATTCTGATAAATGATCACCCTACGAGACCATATAGCTAAAGGTAGAAGTTTTTAAATTAGATAACGGTTGCTGAGCTTGCGAAATATTTGTGCTAGTGAGTCAGAAATCCGCCGTGATCAGGTGTAATCCGGTTTAAGGCGACGCTGCCTCAACGTCACCCTTAATTTAGTTATATCCTTAAATTATTTGAAATATTACGGATACAACGCAAGTAAAATTTAAAAAGATTTATAATGTGATTTGGAACTTTGCCATGAAAAATATTTTATAGGTAAAAGCTTCATGTAAATTGAATGTAGGTATATTTTACTGTTGTTATTATAATCTTTTGAGATCTATAGGGGACCTTGGGGTTCACTGAATCATGGGTCAGAGCGGATCGATTGCTATAGTTTCGTATGTATTGCACGCACACACGTAAGCGCGTGCGACGTTGCCCCTCTGTCATCCCTCTGTTCGCCAAACTAGTGAGCCACGCAGCATCGAAGCAGGAAGTTGCGTAGCGAACGCTCCGTCAGTAGGTAAGTCCGAAAGTATTTTATTTCGTCTTTTTCTAAAATGTATAGTGGTCCACAGAATTGGTTCTGGGTTATTTGGATTTCATGTAGATATTGTCTAATGTATTAAAATTCATGTGAATGGTCTATCTTTGTAACAAACTATTGCTTTAATATAATTTTTTTTATTTCGTATATTATACATGGATGGGGAACAGCGAATCAACATGGTTTGGGTTTCAGTGGATCACGATCCACTGTGACCCCACAAAATTATGAAGTTATGCTGACCAAATATTTCTTTCTTTTTAGATAAAATGCCTCGAAACAGGGTTCGTAAGACCACCATAGGGCTCCATAGTGAGGCCGATATGCGAGCTGCCTTACAATTGATATCCGAGGGTCAGACAATTAGAGCTGTAGCAAAATCAAGCAAAATTCCATTTACGACTCTCTATAGATACAATAAAAAAGTGAAATTGTCATAATCTCATGATCCTATTAACACGGAATCAATGACACCAAATTATTCTGTTCGAAAAATATTTAATGATGAACAAGAACAGGAGTTGGTTAATTATTTGAGTAAATGCAGCAAAATGTTTTACGGACTTAAAAAAACATTAATTAGCCCATTTCATTTTCGAGGATTACCAAAAGCAAAACCTAGAAAAAATGGAACGACAAGGCGTAAAGGTAAAAGCATGATCGTGACAGACACTCCTAACAAAGATGAAATAGAACAAAGATCTTTAGAAAAAAACAAACATATGAATAAAACTGTAGCTGCAAAGGCCGTTAAAAGAACAATTCTTGAAAGTAAAACTAAAACGGTAGCTGCAAAAGCCACTAAAAGAACAATTTTAGAAAGTAGCAGTGATAATGATGATGACCAGATGAGCATTCATTCAGAAGAAGAACCGTCATTTGATGAAGAGCAAGATGAGGTGTTTGTCGTGGACCCTAAACGATTTCAACCACTCAAAATATTGCCAAAAGAAGGTAACTTCATTTTAGTCCAATTTGAAGTAAGAGCAAAGAAGATTTATTACATTGGCAAAGTAATTGGTAACAAAGATGTTTTGGAACTAAGTTTTTTAAGAAAATCTGCAAAGCAAGAAAATAGCTTTCATTTGCCTAATATCCCGGATATCTCCTCAGTGAGACAAACGGATGTTAAAATGATTTTGCCTCAACCAAGATTTACTGGCAGTACAAAAAGAGCTAAAGGTCTATATCATTTTGATATTGACTGCACCAAAATTGATTTACGTTAATGTGTTACTTTGATTGTTTTTTATTTGTTTTAGAATTGATAAATTTTGTTTAATAATTTAAGGGCAGAGGAAACGCTCTTGGGTTCTGCCCATATTTAGTTTTATGATAACAAAACCGTTACATACATATTTACCAAATTTTATTTTGTTTATTAGGTAGGTACCTATAGTAATTTTGAGACCTATTATTGTTTATATAACTTCTGCTTTCTTATGAAAGAGAAAAAATGATCATTTTTTTAAGCTAAGAACTATTTAACATTAACGTTTGAGTGTAACAGAAGTACAAAATAAATGTTCCTATATAAATGATTCTAGTATATTGTAAAACATGAAAAGACCGTGATTTGAAAAGTTTGTGATTAGTAATAAAGCGATCTCGTAAACTAAACTGTATTGCAATAAGTGGAGGAGCTAAATAAATATATTTTTATTCTTTCTTTCTTGTTTTGATACATTTTATATCCTCATGATTCAATGAACCCCATGCGATTCATAGTACCCAACACACTGATCCATTGTTACTCATTCATGGGTTACAGTGAATCACTTTCCATTTTTTTTAAAAAGAGCATTTTTTGTTGTTTTTTATGGAGTTGCAGTCTTTTAACCCATTGATTAACATAATTAAATAAATGAACTAAAGTTTTATCGAAAAACAATCTACTGATAAGTTAAGATGTGGCTGTAACGTCACTTACAAAAAAAAATGCTCCACTGTACCCCATGCTACCCTACGTTATGATGGAGCTATGTTTATTGTTGTAATAAATTTAATATAATACAAAAACAAATAAATTCTAAGTATAGTAACCGATGTGTTGGAGTTAGCGTGATTTATTTTACTGTACTTTAATTAAATGTATTCACATTAAAATATACCTTCACATACTAGTTGGCAAACATGTGAAGAGTTTATTACCCGCAATCTACACCCTTTTGCATGAGTTAAATAATATTAGAGCGAACGGAGCGTGAAAATGTACCTTAAAGCCCTTTACATGTGATGTGAGCTCTGCCACGTGTGGTTACATTCCACTTTGTCTGTGTGGGTGAACCACAAGGTATGACGTCACATTGTCGCCACATGCAAAAAGGAAAGGGTCGCGTTTAAAAATTAATTTCAGAATAAACAATAGAAGTTTCAAAGTGCCACGTGGCTTGCTATATTTAAAAATAATGGATATTTTTCATTTTTAAATAGAAGATGATATTAGCTTAATTTAATAAGAAATTCTGATGATACAAGTTTAAATACCTTTGCGTATATAGATACCAATAGTTTCAAAGGTTTCAGACTGATATTAAATAAAGAGAATTAAACGTAGTGGAAAATAAATTATCTTTCCAAGCAAGTTACAAAATTTAGAAATTATTGGTTTATAAGTATATATATAATTACCTTGTAGTAAGGATTCACAATATTAGCGAATGTTTAAATTTGTGCTTTGCGTAAAAGAAAAATCTACGTGGGTAGGTTAATTTACTTTCATATCATAAGACAGATTAGACAAGAGCAGAGTGTTGGTTTACTAAAAATAATAAAGTTGGTGTGATACCGTGACACTTTGGATAGGTTTATTAACGCTTAGGTAAATTTTAATTGTACTATTTTATAAAAATATTTATTCCATCACATTATCTACGCTAATATATAAATTTAAGATTGATTTTTATTTGTTTGTTGGGTGTCGCGCTGGGTATATTTTATGTCATCTTAAAATTAATCAGAGATAGTTATTTTTTGAAGCTTAACACACCTCTGAATATATTAGCTTTACTACTGATAGTATAAATCAGAGGTTGTTTATGCATTCAGTCACTCATGGGATAAATTTAATCCACGCATTGAGGTGTTTTTAATATTCGTTCCTTGTTTTAGGAGCATTTTGGTAAGGGTCATAAATTTGTTTGTTTTCTTTGTAAAGTATCCTCTTTATAATAGTCGAATCAGTGTAAGTTGTAACCGTTTCAATCTCAAGTCTGCATGCCTCAATTGAGAACAAAATTTTACATAGAACTACTAAAGTTTTTCGTATCGTTTCCTGCGCAACAATTCAAATTACATATTGGATTTATTGTACATTGTTTCCTAAAAAAAAATACGCGCCGTTTCACTTTATATGCAAATAGAGTTGAGAGAGCTACGCTTTCGATCGCCAAGGCGTCATTGTCGATATAAACTTACATTCTATGCACCAGATGTAAGTTATAAGGTACTTGCAATATTGCTAGATAGCTAACATTAAGGGCTATCCTACTAAAATTATAAAGGCAAAAGTTTGTGAGTATGACGGATGACTGTCTGTTACTCTTTCACCCAAAAACTACTGAATGGATTTGGATGAAATTTGGAACATAAATAGTTAACAAACTGGATTAACACATGCTACTTTGTAGCACAGGAAAGTTGAAGCCCTCCGGGAACGTGGAGTTAATAATAAACCAAAGTTATTTGACATTTTAATGTATTCATTATTTTTAATAAACTGGAGTATATCATTTTAAGTATCTACGAGTTACGACTATAATTTACATAATATATATTTAAGATAATATTACACGCAAGATCAAGTTAAAACACATTAGATCGTTACTCAAGGAGACAATCTAAAGCTGTAGGTACTTACTTTAGAATAGGGTTTTTTTTTATGTCACTTGAGAAATTGTACTTTCTTTCTTTAATTAAATAATACTGGGTTTTCTCGACATGACCAAACTAACTGTCCAGAGCTTGGAGAACAGTGGCAACCAAATAGCTAATATCGGAGTTTTTCAAATCTTATATTGATATTAACATTTAGAAAAAACATGTTGGTGCACACAAATTGTTTTTTTCTGATTGGTAATTATCACATGAACAGTGGGTATATACCAACTGGGCAGACGGGAGAAACGGGACAATAAAAAACCTCAGATTTTATTGTAAAAGTAGGCATAATATACGAATAAAAAGAATGCAGGAGATAAAGGTAAAGTAACATTCAATTAACAGAGTAAATGTGAGGTAGACATGCATTTAAATGTCCTAAAGTACATTATATTGCCTTACAATTTAAAGTTCATTTAGGATTCACCACACGATTGAAAACACGACAGCTTCACCTTTCTAGCAATTTAATTTTCTTAAGTAATCCTCTTACGGCGCTGTATGGCTTATTATTACTCGGGGACTTTAGTCCAAGTAATTCAAAATATTATTTCTTTCAGACTTCACTACTGCTTTGCAGATATTTATGAATTTTAATTAACCTTGTTTTACAAATGTGACTTTGATAAAGATTAAATAGTATAGTATTATTGAACCACTAGAGAATCAGCATTTTTTTAACTATGTTCTTCATTTTATATTTTTCTACGTTTTTTTTGCAAAGTACGAGACAATATATGCAAATATTTTAAAAACGATCGTTTCTTGCGAAGTTTAAACTTTCCTCCAATACTATACTGATAGAAAGCTACATTATTTCTCGAGTGACAATAACTTTCCTAGGAGGGTAAAACTGCTGGACGGTAGCTAATGACTAAATAAAAGAAGTGCCGTTTAAAAAAAATGTAATCTGAATAAATTTCATACGAAGGAATTGCGAACATGTGAAACATTCTCGTATCTTATTGTAAAACTGGTGTCGAGAACAAAGGTACGATCCGCTGTGTGCTTAGAGTGCTACATTAATTAATATTTAGTTTCATCTCTTTGTTCGACCCAGCTTAAAGAGAAATGTTATGAGGAATACGTTATTTTTCAATGTTAGTTTTTCGCTTTGTATGTGCAAACATTGGATCTACAAACAATGTTTGAGTTTATATGGCTGAGAGAATTTTAATAAAATTTTCTTTATATGTACTCAGATCCACACTTGATACTACAAAGGATATGTTTATAGTGTATGTTTTTATTTGAATTTGTAAATTAACATAAGTATCTATTAAAAATATGATTTTGTGTAAACTGTAACACTTAAGGAGTAATAATAGAAAGTTCGAGTAAAACCTAACTCTTTTATTCATACATACATCTCGGCTCTTTATAATTTAGGGTCAAATTTAGCTGTACATGATGTTCAATTTAGTATTTTTTTTAATTATGCTTTTTGCATAAATGTTTGAATAGTATGAAAGTGACCTGGATCATGAATAAACTTCAATTAGCCAATTATAGGTAAAGCAAAATGACGTCAATAGGGTCCCCTATAAATATGCCGATCCGTTGCGTCGTCACATCGTTGCGACATGAAAGTAGAATAAGCAAAAAACAGCTTACACACCAATAAGCAATTGGTTGCTATACCTTAACAACAAGGTACGTTTTATATACACGAAGGGGACGGATTTTACTAAACAAGTATATTTTATATCCTTAAAACGGCCAACGTCTTCGAATACAAAAGGTCCAACTGGGATCAATATACATCAACTAAATGAGACCCTGAACTGTGACGAGTCAACGAGCTTTTTTCTGCTGAATAGAGGGACGAAAAAAATATCTTATTGTAATATCTTTGAACCAACTCGCCCGTTACATAATGTAATGAAGTGTTGTGGAGCGCCAATGGAGCGCGGACATACCTTTACAGGCAACCTAAAGGCTTTTTCATGTAGTCGTTATATTCAAGATGTTTGGATTCTTTTCAACTATTTTATTCCATTCCTTCCAATTCCAAGTTTCGTGCTAGAAAACACTTGTGTGCTACGATTCTGTGACCGTATCGCTACGCTCGTAGTGCTTTGTGCTACGAGATACCGCTACGAGAAATTACTCTACGGTAGAACTTTAAGAATACACAGACAAAAAAATACACATATGTAGGTATTAAGTATGCTAATTGGATAAAATAACATGGGCTTGTTCCTTTGTTTCCAAACATTTAGGTAAGCTACACACCTTTCCAGCTAGGGTACCTTATGACGGCAAAGGAAATTGAATAGCGATCTACTTAAATTCCCCCAAAGGGCATGTCTCGATCGTTGATAGGGTAGGCATAAATTCACTCGAGCATTATTTGAAATTGGAATTTAATATCATGTTGTTCGCATGTGTCCGATTACCTGTTGTTGACGTGTTGGGATATTGTATAATTTGTTAGTGTAAAGTTTAATATTGAAACCTTGTTTACATAGTACAAAATTAATAACCGTAACATGAAGGTATTGTCTCGATAAATTTACAGGTACATAGAGTGTATACATTTTGATAGTACCTATACATTTGGTTCTAATTTAATACGTTTAAATAAATCATTGCTTTTGGATAACAAGATTTCTGTTACGTGGTTCTCCTATAACTATGCTTTTTGTATGTTGTCACCAATAATTATTAAACCAAACTAAAATAAAATAAAATAGTAGATAAAATATGTAGAGCGTGTAGATAATGTACATAATATGGTTAACAATAAACTGTTGTGAAAGGTAGTGCAGTATAATCTAGTCGACAGCACCGGCAGCATCCGAACTAAAGGTACAACTAAAATAAAATACCATTCCACATCCATTGGGAATAAACCTACTCGATAAAATGCCGTATTTTATCCTTAATTAATAGGTTGTTGTTTTTCACCCCTAATTGATTGGTTTATAGCTGAAGAAGCTGACTTATATACAGTGAAGTCTACTCGAATATTCACTAATACAGCTTAACTCAGTTTATCGAGGTATACCTATAGTCGGTATGGTAAATAATCGTTTTAGTTATATGCAAAACCAATTAATTTATTTCTGCCTTGGACTTGTTCGTGGAATCATGTTGGCAATCAAACATTCAGTTACATACACCTATCTTGGCCAAATCTAGATAGATAGATACCACTTTATTGTAAGTACACCAAAATACAAAAAACAGATCGTATAAAAAATTACAGTAAAACTTAACTAAAGGCACAACTACCTTCCCATTGCATGATTAAAAATTAAGAAACTAACTAAAAGAATAACTGGTTTATTGCAAATAAATCATGTACCTATTTATTTTGTAGAAAATTTCGAAATAACCCTCATTTTTATGATGTCGTAAAGTACTCTCCAGTAATTCTCTGTTTTTTTGCTTCGGTGAAATTCTTAAATCGTTGCGGATAACGCTAAGAACTGGGATAACCACTCAACTTACGTAAAAAGAGGCTCTGATACAATTACTGCGGCTCAATCGTTTCTTCTACGCCTACTTGTTTCATTGAAAATGATTGGCAATACAATCTGTACGGGTGTCAATTTACTATTCCACCTTGCTAAAGTGAAAATTATACTTAAAGTATAGAACAAAATACGAAAAATAATGTTAGAAGTAGTTAATTTCAACTACCTAATACTTTGCCTTAATACATCGCATTTAGATGCGATAAATATAAAACCAACTTATTAGTTATTAACTGCATGCTTATGACACGGTCAGCGGAGGAAATTGCTAAATTGAAAAATCTCTTACCTATAAAATCTACTTTATTAACTTCTCCCGTCGAGGGTCATACCTAGCCGTATAAATCATAGTTTTTTTTTCTAGAATTTATTTAAAGAGCAGTGATGGCCATTTAAAATATGATGAAATTAAATTTCAGTAGGTCCCTCGGCCAGGAAACAGATAAGCCACAACGGATGTTTACCTGGTAAATAAATGTAGCATCAGCTCGATACTACATATAAAAGTGCTCGTAAAAAACAATTTATGAATGTCGTTCGACATCTTTATAGTTAATCTCATTCTAGTTATACATAAGTCAATGAACTCACTTAACCACTACAAGTTTAAGCAAATACAGTATCTGAACTTCAATGTGAACTTTAACCTTTGTGAAACGAACCGCAGATTTATAATTTACATTAAATTATCATAAGTAAGTAAATAGATGTCATAACACTATGTACCTACCCGAATATTTAAACAAACTGATAGCTTTTGCAATAGATTATTACAAAGTGAGCTATTGCGAAAATAGACTTTCCAATTTGGAGAGGGGCTTAACAAGTACGTACATGAAAAGGCACTTAAAACATTAAATATGGAGGTAGACCACGACTTCGTCCTGTCAGGTTTATATCAAGCGTCGGCAGAGGAAATATTAATGGCTGGCGGACTACGCCCTGCCTTTCATATTGTATCGAATTGTTTCGTATCGAAACAACAAATAAGCCATGTCAAATATTATATCGAATCTAGCCGCAGGACTGTTTGGGACAAGCATCTAAATTGGATCATTTTATATTAGTTCCAAACTGTTCTCGTTATTAGTTCAATGAGCTAATATTATGTTCGTGGGTTTAGTTGTCTACTAGACTAACATTTAGCTGTCGAATTTCTATTGATGTTTCGCCTATATGAGTACATTGTTTCATTTTGTTTAAATGCATTTTGAAGTCAATCTTGGAATTATTGACCTTCGGAAAGAATGCTTACCTACGTCATTTAACAATATAAACCTTACCCCATTCAACAAAGTATAAGTATTATTAGGCAATTTTCTAAAAGTACGCGAAGCATAAAACTTTAGGTAAGTATTATGATATTGAAAAGCTAAAAGCTAAGTGAATATAAATTGTTTGTTCTACGTATAGAACCATCGAGTCAAGTCCCAGATTACAAAGAAAAGCACTCTGTATTGATATTCGACTGAGTGTTTTGTTGAAGGATTTTATTATATTTTATTGTGTTGTTCTCTAGACAAGGGTGCTATTGATCTTTACTTGTAATTAAAGCCTTTTTTTGGTATTATTAGGTATATTAAGAAGTATCAGCCATTTATTATTCATAAATAAAAAAAAAATTAAAAATTTAAACATAGACGAAAAACTTGGCAAGTTTGTAATTATGACGTCAGTAATTACCACGTTGTAGAGGTCTACACCTCTACGGTAATGGAACAAACAGATCGATGTAGAGTTAGCCTAAACGATATGTAACGATCACGTTTAAATAAATAAACCTAATATCAGTATGTTTTACGTCTGTGGTAAGGCGAACTTGAAATACCTAACTTGTGAATAAGTTATTTGGTTGGCTAGCACTTTATATGCAACGTGACGCGCAAACTTAATAGTAATTTTATACAAAAAACCTTCTGTAATTTTGTTATAGTCCAAAAGCAGCGGTTTTCTTATTAAGATGAGTTTTAAATTCATTTAAAGTATATTTTATAAATTAAAGTAGTTTTGTACTTATAAACTCCAGTTACATTTATAAAATTGGGAACATTTGCGGTTTTACTCTCAATTCTGGGAAATCATACGTTTAGTCAAACATACAAACTCACATTAGCATGTTGATTGAGAAAAGAGTATGAAATAGAGTTAACATTTCGCCGTGAAACCAGTTAATGTTTAGCAAAAAGGACTATAAACTTCCTATATTTACATTTATAAATATGAAAATATACTGAATAGAATATAAATAAGTAAAACGAGAAACAAGGGAAGTACATAACGTATAATGGTGGGCGGGCATTGAATCTACAAATGATCCCCGCAATGGATTCCCCATGGGTAATTGTAAATCCGTGTTATATTTACCAGAGTCATTATATCTACAAATAAGACAGAGGTTTTATTGTTATTTGATATTTGTTCACATTTTGACTTTTGGAAAATTTTATGTGAATTGAAAATAGATTCATGGATGGATTAATATACATATCTATTTATACCTACCAACAAACAGTATTTGCACTATTGTTTATAGTTTAAAGGCGTTTTCGTATACCTAAAATAGTTTGGTAGAAGATAACACTATTTAAAACATGACAAAAATATGAGGAAATAGTGATAGGCGTTATAGATGTAACGAAACTTTTGTGCCAGTCCTATTACCGTATTGCAATTCTAGGCATATGAGCATAAAAATCATCATAGGTAATATCGTGATTGCTGAATCAAGCTGATATAAATTTTGATATTAACTCCGATGGAAAGTTGACATAACAGATTAAAATAGCTCTTCACAGTACCTATTTAATCAACGATTTCTTATATGCACGTTTCACCACTATACAAAAGATTTAATATCAGCAGCTTAAGCTATTGACCTGGTCTGGTGCCAAGATTAACTTACTGAACATAAACTTACGTCGTAAACATAAAATGATACTGTTATTAGTGTTCAAACAAAGCTTCTTAGTAAAACTAATATTCTGATATCAACTGGTACCATCAGCTATAAAATTCACCTTCATAAAATAAGGCAAATGTATACAAATCTTTGACGACCCACCCTCGTGAAGACGTCACCGAAATCTGGTGACCATTTGTCCTGGGATCCAGTGTGACAGCAACATTACCATTAACTAAATGTAATGCGCAGGGTCGCCCTCAAGTTGTGCTCCCTGGGGCGTGAAGTTCAAATTTATTTTATTAACTTTTATCAGTAGGTATACCATTGAATGGGTCAAACTTTGTTGTATTGTCATTTTATTCTCGTTTTATTTTATGTTAAAAATGAGATTATTAGTGATAATCACGGGTGCCATTATCAGTCTATTGCGTCCCACTATAGACCCTTCTTTATCATTTCGGTACGGAACTATTTTCGGCCACGCCTTGAAGTGAAATATCTAATCTAGCCATAAAAAATACTTTTTAGAAAGTAAATTTATCGCGACGATTAATGGTCTCTATTTAGCTCTTATTGCCCATTCTCCAAATGCGGCCCTGGAATCGCTTATGTGTTATATCACCTTGCCGTCCGTAGCACTAAACTACATTTATTATAACCGCGGCAATTTAGAGCACAAAACAGGATCACGTTTCGTTATGTGCTTAGTCGCTTAGCGCCTCCATTGTTATTTCAGTCACGAATTTGTTGTACGTCGTCGTGTGATGGCATTTTCTTAATGGTTCGTGTGAAATGTCGGTACGATTGATTGAATCTGAGGCCGCCTCTGGCTTTTCTTTCATTGAGCTATATAATAAGATGTTTCTAAAGATTTTGCGGATGAGCACTATGGAGACAAGTCTATTTATATACTTATTTATTATTTCAACTTAGTTTAAAGTAGCAGATTATTATTTAATAAGTAAACAGATGTTCAATGAAAACTGTAACTATGAATATATTCAGGTCAGGTTAATCCGCCACACCTTTAGTAAAACAATTAATTAAATAAATTCGCTAAATCACTAATGGTAGTTATTATCAACATGGTACTGGCTATAGATTAAGCGGGTTGCTTAAGTGAGCGCTGTCAACTCAAATTATAGTTTATATTATCCGGAGGGCATAGGTTTGATTAATGGTCGAACTGTAGAGCTACATTCTGAATTTCGCCGGGTAACCTTGGAAATGCAGATGAAAAATATATACATACCTACCCGCAAGGCCTAAGGAAAATGGAACAAGACATTACACTCCGCTATTATTTGAACATTTCTTTGTGTTGATCTGGGGAATTCAGAGATTTCATTTGTTTTGCTTTTTGCATAAAACAATCGTAATTTGAAGTCGATGGATGACCGAGGTGTTTTTCTTGATGTTTTGTTTTTATTGTATTTTATTAGTTAGCGTGTTCTGTATTTTGATGTCATGATGATTTTTTTTGGATTTTTGAATTATGAATGTATACCATTCTATAAGGTGAGCAAATTACAAAAGCTGTTATGTTTGTTTTACATACCAACTTCAAGTAGGTATGTTCATAAATGGTAGCGTTTATATTGACTGAGATTCGAGACATATTTAAAATTCGCTCATCGAACTAAATTTTAGCAAGCTAATGAAGTAGTTCAGGTCATATCCATTAGGTAACACGGTAAAGTAAATGATGTATCATATACCTAATTAATTTGTACCTAAAAGAGTTAATATTGTGGTTTTAATAAAAGTTTTCATTTATATAGCTGCTTTTCAGGCAAATAGAGCCCACGGTTATAAAGTTTTATCAATATAGGCGTAACCTGAAAAAAATATGATGTTTTAATTAGGACTCCAACGGGAGGCTCGTAATTATTTTCCCGGTACGAAAACGATTAATGTGTTGCCGTTTTAAGCTTTTCCTAACTTTTGAATTACTGACTTTGAATAAAATATTATTAAAATTTCTTGTGTTGAAAATACTTTTTAATTGGTTTTACATTGGTTTGTGCTCGTAGCTTTTATGGAGTTAATTGCTATTTTAAATTATTTATGAGGCAGGAGTGAAAACAAAACTTTTATACAACCTAGAGTGAGGTCGGTAAAACATGGTTATCTTTTCTTAAAATCACTTGGCAACAGTAGGTAGATATAATCTTTTCAAAAAGGAAACAAAATAAGAAGTTATAAAATAATTAAAATTAATTAACACACCTACCAATTTTGTTTACAACTATTTTGTTCCAACTACTCAATATTAATAAACATTAAATAAACAAAATTGAAAACATGACACGGATCCTTGTTTTAATAAAGTCTTACAATATTATTAACACCACAAGAATTTGCAATATTAGCCTTAATAAAATTAGAAGATTGCCTACATAAACGTACCTACTACCTACCGATGTTTTATATGAAATATTTTCATGAACTGTCACTCATTGTTACTGACGCCCTTTTACCACCTCAGAAGAATATCCCTTTATTCACGACATATCTTGACAAGCGTAACACGACGGGGGTTACGTGTACCCTAAATAACACAAATTTCCCTTTATTTCATTAGCCAGTCACAATATACCACCATGTTACCAATTAACTAAGTTAGCTACTGAAATATGAAACTTTTTTATTTTTAAAACCGATATCCGATCGATAAATAATAATCTGATAGTTACATGATATTTAGATATTATTTTCCGACGAGCGGTACCTACTTCCTTGGATACAATTTTGTAACAAATAATACATTGTTATTGTATACAAGTGAGGTAATTGCAGAGTATTAAATAGCAGGTAAACAATGCCGCTCTAATCAATATTGTTTTTTTTTGTTTTAACAAGAATCGCTCGGCAATCTCCCTTCTCGGCGCGGCGACGGGGAGAAGTCTCAAGCTAATTTTCTCCTCGTAAGAAATCCGAGCATTCGCCTTATTTACACAATCGTGGATGTTCGGCACGCACTGTTTATTATCACCTATATTATTGTTCTGGATGTGTCATAATTTGTAATTTTGTATATATAAATTCCCTTTTCTATTGGAGAAGCCGTAGGTAAGAGAATTTAAGAACGACTTTTACGAATTGGTTGTTTTTGGTCTTAAAATCTTCGTAATAGTTCAAATAGTCCATCTATAATAAGTTACGAAGTAATTACTAAAGTTTAAGAAGGTAAACATGTGTAAAACCACAAGTATATCTTGGAACATCTAATATATAAAATTCTCGTGTCACAGTTTTCGTTGCCATACTCCTCCGAAACGGCTTGACCGATTTTTATGAAATTTTATATGCATATTCAGTAGGTCTGAGAATAGGCTAACATCTATTTTTCAAAGCCCTAAGTCATCACGGGAACGGGAAACGGGAACTACGCGGGTGAAACCGCGGGGCGGCAGCTAGTATATACCTAATATATGATATATAGATAAGTAATATAACGCCTCTTTTGGATTTAATGATAATAAAAGGAATGATCTTATAATATATACGTATAATGTAGGTAAATAGAATTAAAATGCGAGTGTTTTAACCTGATTGTTTCTAAAAGGTCTACAGTTATCATAAATTTTGTGCTATTATTAAACTTAGAAGGAATTTATATTCTAAGTATGTCAGAAACTTTAAAACTTATTTACAAAGAAAGTTAAGCTTTAGATAAGTGGATACTCCATTAGACTCGTAAAGGTTGTAAATTATATTAATATTGTAAAGAACCAACAAAAAGATTTTGTTAAATCCTGCGGGATTATCAAAGAAAGTCGGAGAAATGTTGGTAAGTTTTTGAGTAGTTTTATCTACTTATTTTTCTATTAAATAGTAAGTATAATTATTAACATGTATATTAACCATTATTGCATTACTATTCATGTATGACTTTGCTTGTTTTTATAAGATAAAATGATAATCATTTCCAGACAAGTTTATCACCATGTCTGTATACCTCGTTGGCTTCACAAATTTATTAAAGCCAGGTAGGTATAGAGTTTATATACCTACGTAATGTTATCAATTACTCACGATGAGCAGGAACATTTTCTCTCAAAGTTATACCTGAAGGTGAACTTGAAGGTTTAAAGATTGTGAAGATGTCGTATTGAAGGTTAAAATATAAAGCTAGGTTCCAACAGTAGTTATTTTCTTTTTCTTTACTTACAATTTGTTAGCGCGCAAGTTAACTAACTAGAGTATACTAATAATGTTCTTTTATGAGAGTGAAGCCAATAATTTTATTTAAAGATACTTAGAGTTAATTCCAAATACATTAATACATGAATTCAATTTACGTTACTTCAAATACTGAATTTGATGTTGATTAAAAACCACACAACATGTTAAATAAAGCTAAAGCCAGAAAGCAAAATTACTGCGTAATTATCTGCCAAAAAGCCAAATATCAGGCTTCAAATATGAACTGCATCATGGAAGTACGATTCATTACCTAAGTACCTATATATAATAATAATAATACTTTATTGTTCAAAAAATAGATTGTTTCCAAAAGTTGTTCACTAGCCTCCACACTAGGATTCCCTGTGTCGTGGAGACTAGTCTCTTTCATCTTAATCAAGGACATAATGTGTTCTTAATATAAAACTTATATAGAACTTGTGGCTCCCCGTAGTTACACCCCCGTCCCCAGGGATCTTAAATTTATCCCTAGGTGTTAATCCAGGCTATAAACTATATGTGTTCCAAATTTCATCCAAATCCCGTTCAATAGTTTTTGCGTGAACGAGTAACAAACATCAATACACATACTCACAAACTTTCGCATTTATAATATTTGTACATACCTTAGAATATCCTCCATTACTGTGACAACATCATATATATATATCTGTATGTATTCCAGTGCCACCCTATATAATGATGGACTAGGTGTGCCGTCTAATGTAAAACGTTATGATGACCTTTTTTCATGCACGAATTATAAGATATGCTATTCAACAATAGAAAGGTACGTAAACGGATTCTTAGTAATTCTGTTTGAGATCCCAAACGTGGTATCTTTTGGTCGTTGTTCTTGTCATATATATATTTATGTACCTAGACCTACTTAATTACTCTTCACAGTAACAGCAAAAAATTTTTTTTTTTGTATAGGTCTATTTGAAATACATATTCACAATCTTTTTAAACTTATCTCTGAAAGAACTTGTGCAAATTACGAGTTGTATTGTGTTCACGTAACACATGCGTTTGATTTTCAATTGAAACCGCAAGCCTTTATATAGATGACTGCATTCAAATGTTGTATTTTACTAAAATACGTGTACAACTTTATTTATGATAATCATATTCAAAATCTTAGGATATAGTAATAGAGGTTTAAAAATAGGGATCCAAAATATTGATTCCCTTATATTATTCATTAAAACATAACACTATTGAAATTATTTATTCATCCCAATATTAATCTTAAGCATTTTAGCTCATTCCTAAAAACTCAAAATTAAGGAAGGTACTAATAACGATTTAACGAAGTTCATTACAAAGTTGTGTAAATATTATATTAAGCTGAATAGGTAGTAATGTAAAAAGTTGTTGTAATTCTTGTAATTTAATTAGCAGCCGAAAAGGTTTAACCATTTAATTCACAAACGAATACAATAAAGACTAACCGCAATTCCTTAGGCATATAGAAACAATGGCACAAAGAGAATTCAACTTCAGACAAGTTAAATTAATATTTGATAACACTAAGTAATTGTAACGAAAGTCTTTGAACTTGTGTAAGTATACATTTTTCACCAAATCCTACTGCAAAATAATATTATAAATGCAAAAGTTTGTTTTTGGCTAAATGGATTTGAATGATACATCTGAAATTGATATATCGAACCAAATCAAACTAAAGGTTCTCTTTATCTCCACTGTACCACTTTATAAAAACAGTTAAAATTACTTTGTAGTTTTAAAGCTACAGCGTTCCCGAAGGATTTATTGTTAGTCTGTAATAGGCATAATATAGTCATGACCCTTATTTGCAAAGTGACGAAATAGTTTTAAAAATCGAAGTAAGTTACTTAGTTATGTGCCTACTTGTGAAACATACATTTTATAGATATGGCATAATTTTGAAACCATTTATCACTACGCTATATATAAGTAATCCGTGGACCAAACTATCTACAATTTTATTCAGAAGATAAAGTTTACCGTTTTAAAAAATAAGTGTTTTTATAATTCTCACTCAAAGCCAAAGCGATGCTGAACATGATAAAGTTATTCATTTTAACCATATTTTAACAGTCACGTGACCCGAACGCTTTTGGAGTTCGTTCGTAATAAAATTCCATAGCAAATGCCAGCATGCCTGATATGTACCCGATGAGGGTAATTAAATTCTGCCAGAATTCATACGCATGTTCGCAATTTACCTAGCCAATTATTCGAAGTTTATTATATATTATATTTGGAGATTTAATTTTGCCAATATGCCAAAGTTTAGATGGATAGCTGTTTGTTACTCAATCATGTCAAAACGGCTGAAGGGATCTAAATGGAGTTCGATTTAGAATTTTAGTACTTATATTTTGGAATAGTACATAAGCAAGTTTTTAGTCCAGGTAAGTTAATGGTTACCCGAGAATTCGGGTAAAACCGTGGGGCTCAGGATTTAAAAATTAATGTGTTATTAAAGACGACTCGTTGATTTTCTCCATCAAAATTTACTTATGGTAAACATGATCGAACAAAGGCAGTAGTGATCTCACATGATGTTAGGTAGTCCAGCTGAATTAATTTGAAACCAGTCACAAACATAGTTTGTTACTAAAAGGTGTTTTTATACAAGTTAATATTATATTGGAATATCTAAAATTAATTTATAGCTCAGTTATTACGTGTAAGTTGGAGATTTATCGCCAGTAGGGGACGGTCAGGGTCGGGGTTCGAACCTCTAAATACCCTTTGTGTGAAGTATAAGACGTGGGGATCCCGCGGGGCTTGCCTTGTCTGAGGACACATAACTGAGTCCACATTCATATTTTACCAACTGAATGTAAGTGGAATAATATATGAGATATAATGACACATTTATATAACAAAATTACTTTAAAGATTAATGGGATTTTGTTTCTTAAAGTTTTTTCAAGTTAAAGCAAGTTAAATAATGTATGGTAATTAAGAAGATTATCTTTTTATGTTTCTAATTACCAAATCCTACTTAAAATAAAAAAAAGTGTAAGAAGGGGGAGATTTGGACGTTCAAGGGTCGGAAGTATTATTTATTCCTTGCTCTTAATTAAATTATTTTCTTAGCTTTATACAAAGACGTAATATTTAGGATAAAATTTAGGTTTATTTAGTTTTATTTTTTAATACAAAACAAAAGCTAAACGTAGTATAGCTACTGTTATTATTCAAGTTTTGTTGACATATGTCAATTAAGATTATTCTTAAAGGTAAATTAATATTTCAGCAGTAATATCTCCAGCTTGTAACTGTCCAATTAGCTGAGTACTTCAACGTTGCGGTAACAAATTCTATCCCAAATCCCCTTCGTCCAATCCCCACACTTCAGCGGGTCAAAAGGCGTCCAAGCCTAAGTGTTGTCCACTTGAAAACTCTATTACCTCATCGATTATCACTTTCACGACAGTTTTGGGACAATACTAGAATTATATATGATTTAGAAGTCGTAGATAATCTTGGAAATCAGACCCATCAAATAATCAATAAAAATCATAATTGAAATGAACAGGTCCATCAGTCAATTCAAATATACTTTGGCTCATCATAATTTCAAATCAAGGTTTGTATTTAGTACCTACCTATATAGGAAATTATAGTGAGTGTTTTTCTTTTGTATCGATATTACATATCACAGTTACATATTTCTCTAATTTAAGTCAAAATTTCGTAGGTATTTCATTACCAAATCACCCGTAAATTACAATTACAATTTAATTAATTGGATACTTATAACACCATGAGAAAATCATGTAGGTAGATACATTGTCTTAAAGTATAAAGCAATTACTCTTATTATTAAAATATTATCAGGCACATCGGAGCAAGTTCATCAAAAAATATTCATAAAAAAATTTTTTTTTGTTAATGAATTCACGAAAGTCTTAACTTCAAGTAGGTATTGCAATATCAGCGAACCATGATATTGGATCTATATGTCGAATGATTTCAATACACAATGACTTAGCTGGTTTATGTGCTGGAGCGCAATGATCCATCATAGTTAAAGTCTAGTGCATTCAAAAACAAATGACTAGCTAGTACCTACACCTGACTATAAGGACTTTACTTCCTACAATTATTCTAGTTCCGACATGGAAAACTTTGTAGATGATAAACATTCCTACAACTTCCCACTTAAATCATAGAGTTTTCTGTGATAAATCTAATTTGCCTTACTTTTTTACCGATGCCAATAATCACGGACATAATTTAAATAACATGTTGAACGTTTTTATAAATAAAATAAAATGATTAAATTGTTAGAATCTCGAAATGATCCCAAATTGTGCAAAAATAAATAAAAAGAGAATATTCTTTACGTCAATCGTAACAAAGCTGCGAAAAGCAATAATATAGCTATGTTAGATCCTTGTTTTAATAATAAGCCTCTATGTAAATTCGGAATGATATCAAAACAGGCTTAAGAAGTTTATTATTATTCGAAGGTATTTAAACTTTAGGTGAATGTTTGTTGTGCCGAGCTCTTTTCGGAGCTTGTTTTAATTTCCTTTGCAATCATAACTTTATATTGGGAAGTGAATTAGGATTATGAGAAGTAAGCACCGTTTAAAATTCATCAAGTTGTGTTCTTACATTCAATGCAGTCAATGGAATACATGTTTAGGGAATTCAAGTTATCGTGATTGTTAAGTGGCGTCGTTCTTTCATAAATATTTAGGTATATCTTAACCTAAAAAAATTTTTCAACAATTAGAGAGGATAGCTTTTATTAAAGATTTGCTACTTTTAAAGCCGCTGGTCTTGGGTTTAAATTTTTTCTAAACTTTAAAGTTAAATTCCCAACCAGTACAAAGATGCGTGTGTAATCATATACTTAGTTCTAATTGATTTGTAATTAAATTGGACGCGTGTAAAGAATGTTTCAGAATAAATTATTATTTTATGCCAATTTTTGAACACAATTTAAGAAAGACCTTAAGATTTCGCTCCAGTTTGAATAGCATTTTCTTGTAAATCACGTATTTAGGTAATATGTGTGAGCAACCAACTATTAGGTACTTTTGGGTTCTAAAATAAAAAGTATGTGCAATATGTACGGTATCTCTTTAAGCAAAATGCTTGCATATGATTTTTTTTGTTATTGTTTGGTTTTCTAATTTTACTTCATTGTCGAAATCTTTGCATTATTTTGTAATATAAAATGTTTTATGGCGAAAAACACCAAATCATTGCATCACTATTGTAACAAAGTCATAATAACATGGTGGAAAAATATAGGAAAATGGACAAAAATAACTAATTCACGCAAGTATTGTTAGGTGCCCATATACAATTTTAACTTGACCCAGTTACAGCTCGGCTAGGTACATTATACATTGTATACTTTGAAAGGGCTTGAAAAAGATGAACTGTCAGACGTCACTCCAAAACTTTCGCTAACAATTAGCTGAGCAAAGTTCTCGTTAACAAATGTAACTACATGCTCGCAGCATCTGTTTTCTATTATAAAATTTCAAGTTCAACCATCAGAGAGTTAGACAGTTTACAGCGCAAACATTTTCGTAGAGGTTTTTAGTAAGTTTATAACAACTTAAATTGCCACGCTAGTTAATGTTAAATAACTTAGTAATAGTTTTTTCTCCACTTTGATAGGTTCTATCCGTTAGACATGTCTCTATAAACATTTTATTGGTGATAAGGGTGCTGCCTTCGCAATAACTAGATATAAACAAACACAAGAAAAAGAAAAATAGAGTACCTACAGTAGGTACTCATATATGTTTAGTACAGGTTTTAACACAAAAAGAGTGAGTTATCCACCTTGACTTCCAAGTCTCTGTTCATGGATTCAATTTCCATGATCCAAATAAGGTGCTCATGAAACGTTTTATGTAGATACCGCGACAAGAGTATATATGTTTTAAATGTAGTACATTAGCTATTAGTAGTTATAAATTATAATAGACATTTAGTTTATTGTAAGAATAACAAGGTTATCCGCAGTTTGAATGAATCTGATGAAATAGAAGTGGTGACACCGTTAGCTGAAAGCTAAATTTTAGTGAACATAGGTACATCCATTGTGGCTTTTTCCATCAAAATAATAATTAATCACATCCATAGCCATATTTTATTATAATTACTTATTTAAAATGAAAGATACGCGCAGAGTGATTGATGATTTGATGTGCTAAATACAGATTAATGATAGGGTTGGCGTGTGACCGGTTTTTCACAGTTCAACATGAGCCTTATTCGGAATGTATAGAATAGACTGATAAGTTTTTGCGAATGTTTCATGTACCTATTTTATCGGTTTTTTATAATTCCTTCAGATCGTAATAAAGTCAATAGATATAGGACGATATTTGATAGAGGTGTGACCCTCACAACTACTATTTAATTTTTTAGTCCTTATGGCTCTTGCTAAATAATATACATTATGATATTCTTTGTTTCATAAAAACAATAAATTGTGGTTGGACAATGGATAGCGACATTAGGATCAACCAGATACCATAGTAACTCAAAAAAACCTTAAGGAATAACCTTAAAAAATATTAAAGAAAGAAAATATATAAACCTTCTTCTTGTGATACATTTTCAGTCTGTTAATTGGAATAAATTACTATTCTGGAGCGCGTAATGAGAACTAAACGGAAAATATAGGCTCCAACAGGCATAGTAAGGGGATGTAGATAATTTACATAAGTGGCCAGGTGGGGATGCCACCCCCCAATATTTTTGCACCCAACCTCCCAAATGTAAAATGACAGCCATAAAACTATGAGTGTAAAAGCCGTGTTTTATATCCGTACCTATATACCTACATAAAAAGGTATGTGTTGCTCTACGTTATACTTTTATGTAGGTCATTACTATAATACCAATGTATGTGTCAATTGAAATAAAGAATATACGAATATCGGGTATGCAAAACAGAGCAACAACTGGTGTTTTATACTGGTTAAATATAGTCAGTTTCTAAATGGATTCTGTGTGTTTGTATAAAATAGACCCACATAGAGAAGCGCCGAACAACAGCGACAAGTTAATTCTCCCCAGATAGGTACATAAGTTGCGAAAGGAATAGTTTCGCGCGCTATTCTGCCAACTGTACCTGTTGCTCATCTGACAAGTTTACTTATGTTGAACCATGTAACAATGCACCTATATAAACAGATATTTTCTAAATACACAAGTTGTAAATAATAAATAAATGTTGAGGAAAAGTCTTACCTGGGATTAGCAGCGCTCCACGATACGAGTATTATTTTTTACAGCGACGTAAAGGTATTATTTAATTCAGAATCGGATACGAACATCTATAAGTAGTAGTCAACAGGTAACACAGATATGAGTATCAACAACAGTTTTAAATATTTCAAAAGTTACAACAAGTTAACCGCGGTCCAGCAGCATCAAGTCGCCGTAGAGAGAGTTGTCCGTAACAATAACAACACTGACAGGAAGACCAAAACGAGCGTATTTAGAATACGTGAAATAAACAAGGCAGAGCGGAAGCGAAGAGTAGGCATCACAGGTAGCGCTCGAACTCAAACGTTCGAGTATATAAAATCAATTGAAGAAATAATGAAATGAAACTGAAGTGAGAATAGAAGAGTGGACACTCGAACGTACTGTGAACACGCGCGTCGCGACTCTTACGAGTTTCAGATATGATTTAAAAAGTCTGTAAGATTCAACAAGTGGTTTGCAAAGGCGGGCGGTGAGGGCCGGGTCGGGAAGACCACACGGCGGGAATGCTCGCCCGCCAGTGTCCCGAGCGGCTGCCTCGCCACCCGCCGCCGCCGCACAGTGCGCCTGTGTGCGCCCCTGTACGCCCGTGTGCGCCCGTATGCGCCTCCGTGCTTGAGGCCTCGCTACAGCCTTCATTGTGGCTCTCGTCCTAGTCTGCGTGTCGGCCGTGCACACACAAGGCTACGGGCAGGCGTGTGCGTGGGCTGTGTCTGTGTGAGGCCGTGACGCGCTTACGGGTCTGGCGCACAGGTGAGCCCGGGCCGGCCCCCAGCCAGCTCGTCCCTGTCCTATCTATGCCGCTTTTACAATGAAATGGCTCGGTGAACGCAAACTACCTGCGTGCTACATTAGCAGACGCATGTAGCTCCTGCCCTGCCTAGAGCTCGCACGGGCCGCCCGCCCGCCTTTGTTAGCTTCGGTGCAGGTTTCCGTATTACGAGTTCATCATTTTACATAGCTACGTAAACTTACTGAAGCGATTGTTGTTCGCCTGAAAAGGTCGGCGTTCCTCGCACTTGTAGAGTGTTTCAATGAAACTTTCACATACCTCTGAGAGCTACGGTACATATTTATTTAGTCAGCCTCCACGGTCCGAATATTGCGCATAGTTCACATCGGAATGTAGTGAATAATTTTATATTATTTAGCTTGTTTAATTAAGGGCGCGCAGTTAATTACATTGTTACATGCCTGTAAGTGAATGTTGAACTTTCTCAGAGAAAATTTAACTAATTTCAGTAACTATTTACTATACTATCATTGTGACAGGGTGGCGCTAGTTTATTTTATATTTAAAGTTAAAAAGTATTAAGAATGTCATAATCTTAATAAATAAATGTATTAGGACTACTATTAAATACCCTAAAATAAGAATATATCCACTCATCTTGCTACGAAACACTACGACATTGTAGCTCCTCTACGATGCTACGACTGATTACGTCTCGTCTTTGGTGCTACGGCAAAATCTTCTACATTGTATTGATTGTTCTAAATTGTGTCTAATGAAAATATTTGTTGTACAATACTTTTTTTTCTGGATTGATTTATATCTTCCTGTTTCCTTTAGGTAAGTATATAGGACCGATTTTCATCATCAAAAATAAAATGTATAAAATTAAAAATAAAACAAATCAAAATTGATAAGATCTCGCCATTACGCTGCGGTTGTTTCAATAAAAATATTCAACACATTATTTTTCACCATCACTATCATAACTCTCATTTTAAATAAGTTTGATAGAGCTAATGAATAATAATGTTGGTAGTTTATAGTAAAAACAAGTTTAGGTACGTGTCAGAAATTCTTGAATTTTTCTATAGACTAGCTAAAGTTTGACCTTACCAGAATTATGTAAATAATAAGGATATAGGTATAAATTGATATTCTTTATTCGTATACACATATACCTATACAATGACAGCTGAAGAGAATTACACGAAATTAAGCACTCAAATAGAAAAAACTGAATTACCGCATGGAAAACTTTGAACCCGCTTCTTAGTTTATAATATTAGATACTTCGACATATCGTAAGTGTACCAGTGGTGGCCACTGTACCAGTAATGGCCAAAAATTGAAAGAAACATCTAGAATTCGGACATGAGCGAATGTTTCTACATTGGGATCACTGTGACATAGACTTTAGACATCGAACTATCTAAGTTTAACGTTTTATTCAATTCACTCAGTTATATGTATAAATTTGCGAGAATACAAAGTATAAAGTGATTTGAAATTGACAACGACGGCTTTTCTTAAGGAAATCGTTAAGGCGGTGAGCAGAAAGTTTCACTTGTAAAATGGTATTGCTTAATTAAAATCAAAATTGGTTTTGTTTGATGTGTCAGCCATAAAATAAAGATAAACTAAGACTAAGACTGGGGTATCCATTAATGGATTCTCCCTGGCCAAGACTGGGTCACAAAACTACAACTTTTATTTGTTAAATTAATTGAATCCAGCTTTGCCGTATCTCACGCGTAACACATTACAAATATTAAATAAGGACTGGACTTTACAGTTTCACTATATTCAGTGCTGAAACTTTCACAATTTTGGTAATATTTCACAAAAACCGGTTTTTTTTTCTTAAACTGGCCACTATTCGGTCATTTACCATACAACCGGAATATATTTTAAAAACATAGGTACATAATTATGTGGTCACATGTAGGTACCTGTAGGGCACGCCTAAAGTGGAATTTAAATATTATTTTGTCTGCAATATATTTGATCTTGAAGGCCCAAAATTTCAAAGTGCTTTATATATTTTTATTGACTAAGGTACCTACCACAGCCCATTTATTTCTGGTAATTTTTTAAGCGTTTTATTTTTTATAATGAGTGTGCGTTGTAATAGGGTTGAGGTTGGGCTGCTGTGATTTTTATAATAAACAAACGTGTGATCTGCTTGAGCGTTTATTGCCAACTAACTTATACCTGCCCTCTATAGAATTAAGATATGACAATCGTACATACCGCCCACCAAAGGGCTGTATAGGCCTTTCACAAAATCATTTAAAACTAAATTAATGCATAACAAAGAAAATCAAATTTTATACAAATTTAAAGTACATACAAAATTGTGTATAGTCTTAACTACAACAAGTTGTAAACAATATCCAAAATAACTTACTATATAAATATATGACTAATTTCATGATTTCAAAGAAAATAAGTATAAATAAGACAATCAAATGCATGCATATTTGTAACAATAATTTCATGAACTAAATTTCCTTTAAATATTGAGTATTATACAATTCTTAGGACTTAGTATTAACAGGCATAAGACATAATTTTGAAATAGATCTCTTCACTATATGTTCTCCACTTTTGACACTGTAGACTCGAGTAATTCCATCAAGTCCAGGGTGTTTGTCTATCACTCGACCTAGTAGCCACTTTCCTGGGGGTAGACCATCAGTTTTGATTAAAACAATTTGACCGATATCAAACTCTTCCACAGTATTTAGCCATTTAGGTCTCTGCTGAAGCCGGGCTAGATATTCATCCTGCCATTTTCGCCAAAAATCCTTCAAAACCTTTTGCGTATAGCGCCATCGAGTTAAATGACTCATGGAAACAAATTGTTCATTTGGAGAAGGTACTATCGTAGGAGATTCGCCGATCAAGAAATGCCCTGGTGTCAAAACATCAATGTTATCTATATCTGTGTCATCTATGGGGCATAAAGGTCTCGAGTTTAAGCAAGCCTCGATCTGACATAGAATTGTACACATTTCTTCATACGTCAGGTGAGTATTTAGAATTCTTTTCAGATGGTATTTCATCGATTTCACTCCTGCCTCCCACAGGCCTCCAAAATTCGGGCTGTATGCAGGAATGAAATGCCACTGGGTTCCATCCAGGGCCAGCTTCTCAGATATGACACCTTCAAATTCTAATTTGGCTTCATTCCAGGCATGTGACAATTCTTTGTTAGCTCCTATAAAATTTCGTCCTTGATCGCTCCATAGGTTAGTACATCTCCCTCTACGTGCCACGAACCTTCTAAATGCTCCAATAAAAGCTTCTGATGTTAGGTCTCCAACAAGCTCTAAATGTATGGCTTTCGTAACCATACATACGAAAATTGCTATATAGCTTTTATTTGTTTTGGCACCTCTGCCCTTTGACATTAAAACTTGATATGGGCCAGCAAAATCTACGCCGCTATTTATAAATGGCCTAGCAGGAGTCACTCTCTCTTTGGGTAAATCTCCCATCAGTTGGGTTCTTGTAGCGGCACTCTGTCTAGCACATATCAAACATTTATGAATACAACTTTTAATAATTCTTTTAGCATTTATGATCCAATATTTAGCTCGTACATAGTTCAACATTAACTGTATTCCTCCATGCAATGTTCTTGCATGAGCATCTTCTATAATTAATATCGCTAAATAGTTTTTATTATTCAATATAATTGGGTGTTTCATTGCTTCGTGTATTTTGGCGTGACGAATTCTACCGCCCACCCTGAGAATATTGTCTGAGTCTAAATATGGATTCAGTGTTTTTAAATTACTTCTCCTTTTAACTATTCCTTTAGTTTGTAAATCTTCAATTTCTTCCATAAAAACTTCTCTTTGTACTATTTTTATACAAGTTTGTAATGCATTTTCTAACTCTTCAGTTGTGATTGGTGATTCTATGTCGTTATTAATCCTTTTTTTATATTTCAGAAATCTTTTACAGAATGTTATCGTTTTCAAAAGCTGTTTCAATGTCTCAAAATCTTCGAATTGGGTAAGTATACTTTTTCTATCTGTATCGTTTCCTTCAATCTTTAAATTTATTAATATATTTTTTCTCATTTCTAGGTCTGTATTTAAATTTGTTAATTGTTTCATTTCTACTTCGTTTTCTTTCAGCCAATGAGGTCCTTGCCACCAAAGTGAGTAACTTTGTAATTCTGGTAGCAACATTCCTCTAGAAGCAACATCGGCAGGGTTCTCGTTTGTTCGTACATGAAACCATTGACTTCCAATGTTATCAAGAATCGTTATCACTCTATTTCTCACAAAGGTTTGCCAGCGAGCGGGATCTCCTTGTAGCCATGACAAAACTATTGTTGAATCTGTCCATGCGAATATTTGACTTTTAGGTATACGAGTAGCTTCCCTAATTTGTTTCAGCAGTCTTGAAAGCAATACTGCACCACAGAGTTCAAGCCGTGGTAAGGACAGCGACTTAACAGGAGCCACTCTAGTTTTAGCAGCAATGAGATTTATCTTATATTCTCCATCGTCATTTCTAATTCTCATGTAAGCAACTGCACCGTATGCTTTAGTGGATGCGTCACAGTATCCATGTATTGTAACTTCCTTAAATTTATCTTCAGTAGTATACATCCATCTTTTTATTTTTATGTCTTTTAATTTTTCATAACTTTTTCTTATGTTTAACCATTCTTCTTTTGTTTCAGAGTCAACATCATCATCCCATCCGTTTCCCTTCACCCATAACTTCTGTATGATTATTTTTGCAGGTAACAGAGCGGGAGCTAACCAGCCAAGCGGATCAAACAGCTTTTGGATCTCAGCCAGTATCGTCCTCTTCGTGATGTCTTCGTCGGGTAGCAGCGGTGGAAGTTGAAGATGATATTGAAATTCGTCATTTCCCATGTTCCAGGACAATCCAAGTGCTCTTATCGTCCCATCTATCTGGATGTTCATAGTTACATGTGAACTTCGTTTCGATGGTTCGATCTCTTTTAAGAATTCTACACTATTGGACGTCCACTTTTGTAAATTAAAACCTCCTTTTTGCAGTATGGTACTTATATTCTTCGCCGTGTGTATTATTTCAGGTATAGTATCATTCCCAGACATTATATCATCCATGAAACAATCTTCCTTGATTATTTTTGCAGCAACTGGATCATGATTGCCCTCATCTTCAGCTATTTGTTGTAATGTTCTGACAGCAAGATAAGGAGCGCAAGCTGTGCCGAACGTTACTCTAAGAAGGCGATAGTCTTTTATATTTCCAGTGCTATCTCGCCAGAGGATGCGTTGGTAGTCACTGTCTTTCTCAGTGACTAGAATCTGTCGATACATCATTTGGACATCAGCAGTGAAGCAGTATCGTTTCATTCTCCACCTCATTATGATTGATCGCATGTCTTCTTGTAGCTGTGGACCTACCATCAATTCATCGTTTAAAGAGATGTTGTTTGATCCCTTTGATGATGCGTTGAATACTATCCGTACCTTACTTGTCTCTTTATCATCTCTTACTACCGCGTGGTGCGGTAAGTATACTGATGGAGTTTCCATTTCAGCATCAGGTACTTCTTCTAAATGATTTAATGTTTTATATTCTTCTAACACTCTAGTATATTCTTCTTTCAATCTTGTATCTCTGTCAAAACGTCTTTCTAATTGTTTTAATCTCCTCATCGCTATTTCTCTAGTATTTCCCTCTGGTGACTTAGGTAGTTCTGTATTAAATGGTAGTTTCACTATATATCTTCCTTCTTTATTTCTAGTATATGTCTCTTCATAAAGCTTTTCACATGCTTCTTCTTCCTTTGTATATTTCTTTTTTATATCTGTTTCTACTTCCCAGAAATTCTTCAACATTGTATCAAGATCAATGTGATGATGCATTACAATAATATCTTCGAAAGAAGCCGTATCTTGTACTGTCCCAAATAAAATCCATCCTAGGCTTGTATTCTGTGCACTTGGAGAGCCGAATGGACCTTTGATTAAATCAGACTTCAAAATTAGGGAGTATGTTTCAACACCTAAAAGAAGGTCAACACTTCCTTCTTGATAGAAATTTGGATCAGCTAAGGTAAGTCCTCTTAAATGTGTCCAAGACTCCACAGGAGCTTGGATTGTCTTAGTTGGCAGGTGTGTGGTAAGTCGCGTGGCCATTATATATGCCTTGATTGTGAGCTTGAATTCCTCGTCGTATCTTGATAATAGCTCGAATTGGACCGCGTGATTGACTGTAGTTTTCGTTGAACCAACACCAGTGATATTTCCTTTGGCCGATACCCTCTTAACTTTTAACATCTGTGCTGCTCTTTCACTAATAAAGTTGGCTTGTGATCCTTGATCCACTAACGCGCGTAATATTGTAATATGACCTTTCTCATCTTTAACAGGAACCAATGCTGTAGCAAGCAAGGCTGTGGTCTTCTTCGCCGCAAAATGCGTAACTATTACGTCGTCGGGTTCATCATTGTCTTCATTACGTTCATTTTCAGTGTCCTCTAGTTGGCTGTGGTGAGTCTGTACGTTCCTTGACATATTCGGATCTCGTTGTTCATGAAGTAAGGTGTGATGTCGTTTCTTACAGATGCGGCATGTCGTTTGTAGGCGACACTTCCACGCAGAATGTCCGTCATTAAGACAATTGTAGCATAAATTCTTACTTCTTACAAACTCACTTCTTTCTTTAGGTTGCCATTTACTAAATTCTTTACAGTGACTTAATGTATGGTTTTCATTACACTTTATACATGTTCTAACTGGTGACGGTGATGACACATGAAATGACTTCCCTTTGGGAGTGTAGGTCTTCTCTCGTACCATTGGTGTAGTATATGTAGTCGTAACCAACTCCAACGTCCGGTATTTACCTTCAAGAAACTGTTTTAGGTCATGCCAGGTAGGTAACTCATTTCCATTTAGTTTATAAGCATGCTCTTCCCAACTTTTATGCGTCTCAATATCCAGTTTTTGTACTACATGGTATATTATTATCGGATCCCATGAGCTAATAATTATTTCTTGATTATATAGACTATTCAGACATTCTTCAGTAGTATCTAAGAGCATTTTAATCTGACTGGCTGTTTGACTAATACACTTCTTTTGACCAAATAAACGTTTCAGTATTGAGTTTATAATTAATCTTTTATTACCGTATCGATTCTGGAGGAGTTCCCATGCTTGTTCGTAATTATTTTCAGTCACTTGAATATGTTTGAGTAATACTTCAGCCTCGCCCGTGACACTAGACTTTAAATAATGTAGTTTCTGCACCTTGCTTAATGATTTGTTGTTATGCACAAGTGATGTAAATAAATCATTATAAGTCATCCAATTTTCATAGTTTCCGGCAAACGTCGGGAGTTCTATTCTAGGTAATTTTGCCTGAATCTGGGGTGAAATACTTTCCGATTGACGGACGGTACTAACACTCGGTAACACCATTTGCTCCAACATATCTCTTAAATCGGCTTTGATAGATATATATAAATCTTCGATTGTATAGTAGTCATCATTAACTAAATACGGTATGTCACAGTGTTTTTCTCGTGATATTCCTTTAATCAATGACGTGTGCGCAGTAACAAAACTTTCCCAGTATCCATTTAAACATTCTAATCTGCTTTCTATGTATCCCTTCGTAAGCCTTTGTTTTGGACACTTCTTTAAATTCACTTGAGTTTTTCTAAATAAATTTGCGATTTCTTCCAATATACGTAACTGTTCCATTGTGTATATATATATTCCTTTTCCTTACTTCGTATCGTATATATATATATGTGTGTATTCTCAACTTTTCCAATTTCACAATTAACGTAAAAGTATTAATTTGTAATCCAAAACAAACATAATCTTCATTAAATTCACACAAATCAACGACAAATCACTCAGTTACTTCGATTGAATAGCTCAGGTAAACGGTTCTTTTGTTCTCGGTGCCGGCCGTAGTCGACCTTTTTTCACTCGCTAATCCGGTTCGATTTGCGACCATATGTGCGTTGTAATAGGGTTGAGGTTGGGCTGCTGTGATTTTTATAATAAACAAACGTGTGATCTGCTTGAGCGTTTATTGCCAACTAACTTATACCTGCCCTCTATAGAATTAAGATATGACAATCGTACAATGAGATAATACTAATAATTAACTCACACGAGACAAAACATTCAACGTCTGCCCTTTAGGCATCTCCCCCTGAAAATTTTACATTACTGCTCACTAAGCGTCGTGTGACCTCACGCCCCACGCACAAGCCGGGTACTTCTTTTGAAAAATATTTAACAAAGTATACTCATGATTCGTTTCCATTCACTCACCCACCTAACTTAATAATAAAATAGTTGTGCGTTGAGTAGCTAATCCTCTTGATAGGTACTTTATTTGGCATTGTGACGTCCTTATATTATCATTTGCTTTCGTCCTTATAAGTAACTAGTGGCTCCCCGCGGTTTCACCCGCGTTCCCGGGATAAAAAGTAGCCTATATGTTATTCCAGAACATATTCTAGCTCTGTGCCAAATTTCAAGCAGATCCCTTCAGCCGTTGGAGCGTGAAAGAGTAACAAACATCCATACATACAAACTTTCGCATTTATAATATTAGTAGGATTACTGAGTAATTGCTGAGTTTATTGCCGGCTCTTCTCAGCAAAACCAACCTTCCGAATCGAGCGTTAGAGTCTGGTGCTTATGAAGGCCTAGGTATTTAAATAAAATTCATTTTTCATTTAATTTTCATTAATTTTCATTTCATTCATTATATTGTCACCAAAGACACTAGTTGGTTGCTAAATCCTACGAAACTGACAAGGTTTGTTATTCTCAAACCTCAGACTAACTAATATCTCGAACGGAGCGTAGGTCTGACTGCTAAAAGATCAAGGACTGATCTTAAAATAAGTACAGACCACTCTCACATTTTTCAGCTACTATCCTGGTTTTATTTTAACCGCAACTATATTAAGTAAATAATAAAATGAAAACTACCTCGATTTGAAGATAGGTACTTTCAAAATACATAAACTCACACATAACACCCATAAAATTACTCAATAGGTACCTATGCTTAGCTTCCAAAATAGTTTAATTACCATTACCAACTTCAATTCATCAAATAACTTAGTGTTAGTTATGATGAGATCATTTTCAACGTCGAAAATATCTGATTCGCAAACTAAACGTGTTTTAAAGGGTTTGTGGTTGTTTGATGAAACTTATGCAGGTACGGTAAGTGTACTTACATTGCAAACTGGGAACAGAACATCTTTCAGAAGTTGTAACTTAGAACCATTGTGTTAATGTGCGTGCTAACAGATGGCGCTATTTTGAATGACCAATACCTACATGTTTTATGTATTGATGAAACTTATAACAATATTATTAGTGGTCATTAAAACATATTTGTACATAAATACATAAATACTGAACATTATTATTTTTTTTTTTTTTTTTTTTTTTTTTTTTTTTTTTTTTTTTTTTTTTTTTTTTTTTTTTTTTTTTTTTTTTTGGGTTCTATTTGGCTTTATTTTAATTAAATGAAATGCAATAATAATTTTGTCCACCGATAACTCTGTCAAGTTGCTTCCTTTTCCAAATTCCTCTCTATTTTTATGATTATTATTACATTAAAAGTTTCCTCGTTTTAAAAACTTGACATTGGCAAATACACAAGCCGTGTAATGCCACGCACAAAAAAAACAAAAAAAAAAAAAAAAAAAAAAAAACTCTGTCAAGTGGCAAATGTCATTAAAATTGATGTCTGTCATCTGTCAATAATTATTTCAACCCCTGTGTGACCAGACTTGGAAGATAACTGAGTTTTTGGTGTATTCGTCGCTTAAACATAGGACGTACCTATTGCGTAGATTAGACAAGAATCGTAGATAACGTTAAAAAACATTTTCATATAATATTGACATTATAAATTAGTTTCCTCCGTAGTACAGAATCTACATATATGACATTTAGATTGATTTTAATATGTGATTTTATGTTGTGGTACTCGTCGCTTTTTCCACGATAATGCATGATGAACGAAAATATACTTGTAAATATTTACATATAAAAAACATATTAAAAGTATTATTTGTCATTTATTTTTATAAATTCGTCTAATTATGAATTAAAGACTACCCAGCCACCCAGGGTTTACTCCCCATTATAATGGTTCTATAACATTACTCTTCATATAAAGATTATTTAATAAAAAGCAAGATATCATTTCGGCTTCATCTCTTTCACCAAACATATTAATATGTACTTTAGAAAACAGTTTAGCAGGATTAGGATTTCAACGAACCATCTAAAAGAATTATTAATTCTAATCGATTCAGGTCACACTGTTTCTTTCCGTCCGTCACGTCAATCCGTCATTCGATCGAATCGACTGTCGAACGAAAGCCGCGTCAGCTAGTATCGGGTTTTTTTAATAAGAACGTACCCATACACATATTTAATTTTATTACGGACGTGAATAACTAGATAGAACAACCATGTTTGATCTACTTTGTTAAAGATAAACTGGTAGTGGGCTTACCGATCGTATATCGTTGTGAAACAGTGTTGATTTGGATGAAAATGCCTTTTGTCAACATAAAGAAGCAATACTTAGCACTAGGCATGTTGGTTTTCGTTGCACTTTTTGTATTTAATACCCGGCCAGCATTTCAATGCCAGTTTAATCAAGAACCGCCGGTGACCACATATTTGCCGACGATTTATGGAATTACACCAACGTACGCAAGGCTTTCTCAGAAAGCGGATCTTACAAGGTAAGATTTGTATACGAATAACCCGTCGTGATTTATCTGCCCTTCATTTACAGTTTGTTTACTAGCTAGAGGTAATATGGCAATGGATCTTGGCTTGCCGACAATTAATTGAATTGTGAAATATGCTCTTAGAGGTATTCAAGGTTTATTAAATAATAATGCAACTGCTTGTCCATATAATAGAAATGCTGGGTAGATTACATATCAATAAATTGTGTGTACATGGTTGATTTGGTGATACTAAGATGTCAAGATACCATATAAATAACTTATAAATTAGATCTTGTACACCTTAAAACCCATTACATCACATACAAATTTTAATATTTCAACATTTTATTACGTAGGTACCTCTTAAGAAAAATTCAAATACCTATATTATTATCAACCAATAATAAAACATTCATAAAGGTTTTAAAGCCATAGCTTATTTAGTCAGTATAGCTAGGTCCTACTTTAGAAATCTCCTTCAACTGAGATGACAAAAAAAAACATCCACACCAAAGTGTACCGTAAAATGATTAACTGTGTTATTTATTTGATATATTTTGTAACCCAGGTTGTCCCAAACTATGTCACTTGTGAAAAACTTCCACTGGGTCATCATTGAGGATTCTGATACAAAAACAAGTTTAGTTGCAAATCTCTTAGAGGAGTCTAACTTGAAGTACACTCATCTTAATGTGAAAACGCACAAATCAAAACATTCAATGGTATGTATAAAAGGATATTATTATTACAATTTCAATGTGTTTTAAAATGTGATGTTATATGATACAATTGATTCACCTGCATAGTTCCAATTCCCGTGATCACATGGGTATCAAAAATAGATAATAGCCTATTCTCAGACCTACTGAATATGCATATGCAATTTCATAAAAATTGGTCAAGCCGTTTCGGAGGAGGATGGTAACTAACATTGTGACATGAGAATGTTTTATAATGTAGAAGATTATAGGACATACATGAATAAATTACCTATTTTGTCTCATTGGCCACTGCAATGTGGATGTGGCAACTTAGTGATGGATTATAAATACAAACATTTCAGATACTGGATCGCAATATATGCCTGTATAGGACATCCATATACAACTCAACATGGTATTGTGTATGTTGGACAATTTGTACAAAATTTTCTTGAGATTAATTCCAATACTATACTACTTACAATTCTGCAAATCATTTGGTGTCGCTGGCATGTTTTAAAATCAAGTTGGCTCACATTGAATCATTTGCAAGTTATTTTAATGTATTATCTGGTTGCTTAACATAACAAATTGGCTGTAGAAATTGTGAATTGAAAATACAGATATTTCCACAAATTAACATTATCTAAAATGTGTGTTCTATTGAAGTATTTTTTTGACTTGTCCTTATCTTCTTGGCTCATAATCAATTATTTTTCTGGGTTTTTTTTATATTTAAAATAAATAATACAGAATGGGTTTTTTATATTTAAAATCAGTAATACAGAATGATTTAACCAAGGCTCTACTACTTAGTTTGTATCTTATTTACCTATTTGGGCATTACATAATTGGCTTACAGTAATTATTGAGGTGAGCAGTGAGCTTTGTATGTGTGAACAAAAGAGAAATATTGTTTTATGTTACACATGTTCATTCTATCTTAATCTTGTAATAGAATTATACCAACTCATACTCAACCCATACTTAAAGTCATAGACAATTCTAAGAACCGGTGATTAACATTCTATAAAGAAGTGAACCCAAAATAGTTCCTTTTGGTACGCCAGAACTAGGTCACACTTCATAGAATTTATCTCAAGTTGCATGAATATTTTCCCTAAATGAAAACAATTATTAGGAATCATCTTATTGAAATGTTCAGGTATACTTTGTGTCAATAAGTTTCCATTATGAATATGCAAGAATATTAATAAACTATTATTTAAGGTTACAACAAACATCCATTATAGGTGTTAAATTCGCAAAACTCACTTATCCCCTAGAGATTGCATTAACTATTTGATGACTATTTCTCTTTTGTATGCAGAAATAACAATGATATAAAGTCAATTTCTTTTTGCCATTTAGGTACTTACTAGAATATTATATTAATTTTTGAACCCATGTCAATTACACTGGTCATATATTTTTAATTTTTCTATGCATAACTGACCAGAAATTTTGTGCTACTTATGACTATCCTTATAGCGCAATTTATTTTAACTAGGTATTAGGAGAATGGAGAAAATTTAACATTTAAATTAAAGTTTGTAACAAACTACTGATAAATATATAAATATGCCCCCAAATTAAGTTGTAAATTTAGCTTATCTTCCTGCCAGGTCACTTGAAAAAATTTGTTAAGTTGATAACAAACAAACTACGACAGTACTAAGACTTGCACCAAAATGGCAAATTTTCAAAGTTAAATAGGTACTTAATACTTCTATTGTGTGTAGTACTAATATAGTAACTTAAGTTGTGTAGTTTTGTTTAACATAGAACCATGTCAAAGGTTCGGCCTTTGAACATGTGTTTAAATAATAACATTTTAATTTTGGTACTTATAGGCAAGTGGGGTGGAACAGAGAAACGTAGCTTTGGATTGGCTGAGAGGTCATCTGGAAAAAGCTGAGGACAAGAAAGGCGTCGTTTATTTCATGGATGATGACAATACATATTCACTAAAAGTTTTTGATGAGGTACAATTCGTTTTTAATACCATAAATAAAACTATAGTAAAATTATTCAAGGGTCGGCGGACTAAAACACTTGAGTCCAATTAAGTTGTTTAGTCCATTTTAATATGACTCTAAACTTATTGGTTTAAAAGGAACCCCCATGGAAGGAATCCCAGGAATTTCCATTCACAATATCTCAGGAAATGCTTTCGCCTGACTTAAGTGGTTTTGTTCAGTGACGAGTGAGATCAAAATAAGGAACTTAGGCAAAAATATTTTTTTGCTTTTTTTGACTTAAGTGCTTTAGTCCGCCGACCCTAGAATTACTCTATTGGCTGGGGTGTAGCAGCTTCACCAGTGGCGATAGTGTGTTGTGTGCATGAACTTAGCTTTGTTCTGTAGGTATACTTAAAAAATATTATATAGATTTCCAGTTACCATAGCTCAAGCACTGCTTAGTTTGGCCCAATATATGCCACAGGATATATAGGTACCTAATAATCAATATCAAATGTATAAATGAACAACAGTTTCTATTTCTGTAACTCGATTTGCATGCAAATGTTTTAGTAATTTTCAAGTCGTACGAAATTTGGGACTTGACTATTATACCAGTCGGCGAAAACATCGATAGCTAGTTTCTGCCTCTCTGTTTTACTTGTAATTCAGGTCTGACTAATGCTTCGATAAAAGTAATAACTTCTCCCCTATGTAATGTTACAAAACAATTAAGTATCTTAAATAACAAATGTTTATTAAACGTTACATACTTTTATATAGAAAAAAATACTATACAGCTATATTTTCTTTTGCAGATACCAAAGTAAGTTATGTTTTCATCTTCTGTTTATTTAGATCAGTCATTTATTGAATCGGTGTCCGATCAACTATGTGTTGTTTGTGTATTGTATATGATAAACAAAACATTCCTGTGCTACCTGTGTATCTTGATATTCTATGACTTTGATATGCATTATTAAGTTATTACATATTTGTTAGTCATTTTACTCTTTGAATAATTCATTATCATCAATATTATATTTTCACAAAAGGTACATGTTATCAAATATATATTTTAGGCTCCCGGCTTTTGAGGAAATAATAATCAAACAAGGCAGGAATTCTACGGTCACTAAAAATATTTGCTTATCATCATGTTTATAATCTCATTTTGTTCTTTCAATGCATACCTACCATATTAACCATATAGGTACGAAGATGTAAGCAATGTAATATTTTCCATTCCTAGGTTCCTCTTATTACGTAAGTAGCCAATACAACACGTGTATAAAATTAAGCATATCTCCAAAGACGCGTAATAAAATAACATATGTACCTATTATCTTAATTTGTAATTTCATACTAATCATTAAGTTGCTTTCACCAATTCGCCACGGTCTTGCGTGATCAATTACCAAACCACCGTATGAATGTTTTGCAGTTTACGAGATAAGAGAATATTAGGTAGTGACTATATAAAAAAATGATAGTTGTCGTTTCTAAATAAGTTTATCAAAACTGACAGAAACTGGACAGGAAGTTTCATACCTAACTTCAACCGAATTGCGACACTTTAACCGATCAAAATGTATCTATGTCGCTTTTTACTATGAATACATAGGAAACCGTAGGGAGAAATTTAATACACTAGAAGCAGCGTCGTA
Source organism: Thyatira batis (assembly GCA_905147785.2). NCBI lineage: Eukaryota > Metazoa > Arthropoda > Insecta > Lepidoptera > Drepanidae > Thyatira > Thyatira batis. Next base: position 6,703,296 of record LR990499.1, read on the forward strand.
TCAGTTCCGATAGCGAACATTAGAGTTATCTTAGCCCAGTAACCTAAATGTCGATCTTTATTCGAGCATATCCCATCCCATGTGTTAGCGGTCATTGCCCTTTGTATACTATAGGTACATATAATATAATATTGTAATTGGTGTTTAACCGTTATATTTAATGTAAATAAATAAAATAAAAATAAATATAACAGACAAGATTTACGTTAAAATCGAACCTTTTGAACACGTCTCGCCAAATATTTATGTATGTATATTGTATTATGATAGGTGTGTGTAATTATACAACCATTGCTGTCAAAATTAATAGTTATCTACACTAATATTATAAAGAGGAAAACTTTTTTGTTTTTGAATGAATAAGCTCAGAAACTACTGGACCGTTTTTAAAAGTTCTTTCACCGTTCGAAAGCTACATTATCCACGAGTAACATAGGCTAAATATAAATAAAAAAATAACACGTAACTCGACGCTTAATACCTACAAATTTTCGCTATTCCATATGTTATAAACATACGTTTTATAGGAAGTTAATGTACCTAATCAATTTATGATTTATTTTTATACCCAATACCTAAATTAAATAATTAATTATTCGATTAGGTCGGTACCTACTTGTAATCATAATATTATACCTAAACCATGACATTTTAACTTAGCCATGTTACAGTACGTAGAAGTAAGTTGTACTGTACAATTATATTTTTGTTTTCATTCATATTGTAAATCAATCATACATTGTTCACTTGATGAGACATACTTCTGATCAAATAAATTTTGAATTCAACGTTACTAGCTCATATAATACGTTACTAGTTCATATAATTGTAAATCCATTTGTACATCTCGAAAATTGTTAAAACTTGACAAAAAAAATCTCTTATTCCAGATGCGGAAAATCCAGAAAGTTGGGGTTTGGCCGGTCGGCATCGTCGGCGGAATGAGAGTTGAAATGCCTCTCGTGACAAATAACAAGGTGACGGGTTACAACGCCGTTTGGAAACCGTTCAGACCATTCCCAATTGACATGGCAGGATTCGCCATTAATGCAACTCTGTTCTTGGACCATCCAGACGCTAAGTTCTCGAGGAAGGTGCAGTCTGGTTTTCAGGTTGGTTGATTATATATATTTTGTTTCGTAAATGGCATCGCTATGTGATTAATTTACTAGGTATAGCACCGCAGTAGGACCCGCGGTCCCAGGCCAACGAATATAGTTTATTATTTATTCATTTAAAGCCTATATTCGTTCCCTTGACTATATATTAATAAAAAAATTATTTCTTCTTATATTGTCCCACTGAAGGGCAAAGTCTCCCGCTTCCCGCACATCTCTGTTATTTGCCTTAGTGGGTTAGTTAAATTGTGAATAGTTTAGGAAAGTATAATATATTCTGGATTTACACAGCATTAAACATTGGTAAACGGATAATTTCGAAATGACCAGACTATTTCAAAAAGTCCTTAGAAAATAAATATTAATAAATGTATATCCAACACAATTTTAGAGCCAATAGTGTTGATAAAACTTATTTTGGATTAGGTGACTCCCTGTTGTTATCAAAGTATAAAACTATTGAAGTAAACGAATACCTATGCCATTTGCAGATTATGAGTTTCCCTGTGTTGGTGCGAGATATTGTTAGATCCTTTATATCCTATAGATCCAATGATCCAATAGACTATATGCATTATATGTATATATTTTAACGAATGCGACAGCTTAGGTATATATAAATTTACACTTAAGAAACATGTGTGTACACTGTAATTTATTACTATTAAATCTATCTACTATTTTTGTTCTGATAGTTTCAGAGGTAAGCTTATTAATGTAAAATCACTTGTATCTCATTTAATGTAAACTGTAAAGTTTTTATGAGAAATAAATTCTTTAAACCTTAACCGTGTACTAATAAGTCTTATTATAAATTTCAGGAGAGTGAAATATTAAAATACTTTACAAAAACCGACGAACTAGAACCGCTGGCTGACAATTGCACTAAAGTCTACGTGTGGCATACACGCACACAAAAACCATCGGTACTCAACCCAAAGAAACTGAAACATCCGCCTATCCCCGACAATCATATCGAAGTGTGATTCGGTAACGTATTTCTATTGGTATTTATTATAATAGGGAAGTTATCCCAATAATCAAATGGGCAGCATTATAACCCCAAAGATATGGAAGCAAGAAGTCAGTATGCATGAAGGGCTCAAAATCATGACCTTTTTAATTTTATATCGTAACACCTGATTCGTAATATTTATAGGCTCGTTAATACTCAGTATTTGTTTGTTTGTGTTGGTAATTTTATACCTATGTCTAATTTTTACCGGGAACTTCTCTTTATAAGTATTAAGCTTCCAGAACTTTGTCAACTGTGGCTGTAATTTATGAAACTATTATTATTTGATACATGTAGTTTAAATTCATATAAAGGTCACCATATGAGAGTGTTTGAAGTAGACAGTAAGAATAAATTTCAAGACAATAGTATTTGTATAACATTTATGATTATAATCATGAGATTCTTTCTTAAGTGTATATTTTGTCGTCTCAATTATTTGTATATGTGGTTTGTCTTAAGTTAAGTGGCATAATATCGAGTTGTCTCTACTAGTATAAATTAGCTTAGCTGTAATATAGAATAGTTAAATACTTGGACTAATAAATCTGGACGTTTTTTCTACGGAAGGACCGGACATAAAATTCATTACAACGTTTTAAAAATGCAATATAATGTGTATGTGTCCTCGCAAAATTGACATAATGATTTTAAAATATTTCTTGGTTACTATTCGAAGGGTATAGGTGCGGGCACTTATACTATTTGTCCAGAGGTTTATTAGTCTCAGTTTACCTTAACAGGTATCATATTATTATTTTTCATGACTTGTATGCTCTATATGCATCATAAGTTATAAACGAAAATTCGCGTCTCGATTTTATAAATAAGATTTTTTTATCGCAAGTATAAATTTATCCTTACCTGAAACTTTTTTTTAAAGTACTTTATCATCTATTTTTACATCAAAATGATCAAGTAGAAGTTTAATGCTCTTACCTATTCAAAATCATAACTAGGTACTCAATCGAAATTGTACTCATTAAGTCATTGATATTTTTGATTAGCTGACATTTTGATTCTTGATTAGATTTGGTTATACATTATTATATCATAACATTCATATACAGACATTCTATAAATTGTTACATTTATTTAAAAAGAATATATTTTACATTATTCATTATTTTCTTTTTATCTCTATTATATCGATTATTATGTGTAGAGTATCACTAGTCTTATTTTCGCTATACATGTAGATACATTTATTATTTAATATTATACATATATTATTAGCTGATTTATTATGAAGAATTTATTACTCAAAGTTATTTAAGTTCATACAGCATTCGATAATGGTAAATAATTATTTAAGGAAAACGTATTCAGTATTGTAATATAAATGATAGGGTTATAATATAATTTCGATTTGTTGCTCGAAATATTATTTAATAGTGTAATTTTCTTTCTTTCTTTTGTGTTTTTGGCATATCATAATTATAATTTCTTGTTTATTGACACGTCTTTTAAGTTATATAAAATTATTATTTTGTCATGGAAATTATAAACTGTATAGTTCCCTATGTCATAATTTTAACTATGCCATTGAATGAAGAACTCTAAGCAATCTCATAAATCAATTAATTAATATTTCTATAAGGACAAGTCGATTAAAATAATGTTAGTTTGTGTTTGGTGGAAGGAAGGACAGAACTATAGATATTAATTAATTTTAATACTTGATGGTTGGTTTACACAATGATTTCTCGACATGTTTATGGCTTTAAATGCAAAAATCATCATTTTAGACAAAAATGTTTGTTAAAAGCATTTAATGGAATAAATACGAAGAGCAATCATTGTGCATGTCAAAAAAATAGGCAAATTAATTTGACATATCTTTTAAATTATGTATATTTATGACTAAATCCAGTGTTTTTACAATATTTTTGTGTATAAGGCTTTGCCTTAGGCCTGTTGCCTAAACGATAACCCCAATTTTAGAGTTAAGAACTATGATAATAATACCAAATCAATTGTATTTTTATTTATCTATTTTGACTAATAATTTTAAAATGGACAAGTAAAATATAAATAACTGTGTGTTGTTTCTGTTGATTGATTAGGTATATTAATATGTGCCCAGTGACCAGTTTTTAACCGAACATTATGTTAGAATAATCGGTTTGTGCAATTATTTCGATAATAACATGTAGAATTATATTGGTTAGCGGCCTTAATGACCGTATAGCTTACTGGGTTCCGTAGTCTGTAATAAATTAAAGAATATTTATATATTGTTTTTTTTTTTGGGTAAATAGTTACTCTTTATAAAATAATATTATAAATCGACGTCATATTACCAAATGATATTTTATTGTAAATCATGAATAAAATTTGTATTTTAATCATATCAAACCTTTAATTTCTTATGCATTGCCATGTATAATTTAAGTATTTATATAAATGTCGAAGCAACATAATTGTGATGTAAATATACTTTTACTACTCGTGGTTCTTTTATTTTGAAGTGCTTAATGCATTCTCATGACAAACAAACGGATACGAATATATAGGTATTTTAAATATAAATATCTGACTACGGAACCCTACCAACATTCTGATTAATTAAAACTAAATAAATATATTGTAAAAAAACAGCGTTATCGGCGTTTGAAACAACCGTGGTATTTCCTATTTAGTTGAATTAACATACCTATTGATAACAGGCCGGTAATGAGTGACACGATTTTATTATTGGGCAGTATTTTATTTTGGTAAAATCATTTTGATCTTACGGCAGCGCTTCTAAATGATGGTCCCATATCCATGTCATATTTAAAGATACTTAATTCTAAGACCAAGGTTCATTGCCCTCTGAACTCGTACAACCGTAAGTGCGGTCGTATGAAGCTGCAATTGATAAATAGCTCGGAACTAGTAGCAACTTATGTTTAGTACACGGCTAGATAAAGAAAAAAATAAACAAATTGATATTTCATAATTATGTAAGAATGTATGCGGCGCAGACAGATAGAGTTTTCGTAGTTTCGTAAAAAGCGAAATTAATATCTTGATGTCTACTGTGGCTATTGTAAGAACCATTTCCTCTATACTCATGAATTGATCAAATTATTATTATGATGAGGTACATTTTTGTGAAACAAATCGTTACAACAAGCTTACTTTTTGATCTTTTATTTTAGTATTTTTTTTAGATTTTAAATTCCACTTAAATGTTCTTCCATCTGACTACGCCACTATTGAAGCATTGTATTTATATGTCTATAAAAAAACATTCTTTCTGATTTTTTTCAAAGCATGTGTATTATTATTAGTTTGTAAGCATAAAAATTAAGTTAAAATAACATACAAAATGCTCAAAATACACGAATCGGTCTAATCACATTACCTTTATTATAGTGAATTTTGTTAACTTTCTTTGAAATTCTGACTTGGAATCTCAGAAGGCAAAAATCAGATAAAAATATGTGTAAGCAAGATATCAGTGCATCACTTCTAAATCATTAGCTAGATTTTGTGTGATTTTAGCCCTTAAATGTATTTAACTTTAGGTAGAGAATGGTTTTTGGTGTCTGTAAATGATGTAAAATTTAATTAGGTATAATTTGTGTTTAATTTGTGTAGACATCTTAAAATACTTACCTATAATATTAAGGCAGGCAACACTGAATGCCTGAAGGAAGTTAACAAATATCACGCTATAAAATTACGTTTTCAACCAGACCATGCAAGTCATACCATACTAGAAAGAAATACTAAAAAGATATGGAAATTTTTACTCCAAAACAATAATAACAATTAACGTCCCTGTATATGACGTCATTAAAGTAAATAGCAATAATAATAATATCACCATAAATAATTATGTGCGATTCTTGATAATAATCCTTGTAATTTATTATTTATAAATCTTTTGAACAAAATGTAGAATTACTTTGTATTGTAATTAATTGTTTACGAATTATATGATAAGCAACTCTTATGTGATGGTTTTTTAGATTCCTATAATTTTGTAAATACCTACTTCATAGTTTTACAATATGAAAATAAACCCTTCCAAAGAAATTGTGTTTTTTCTTTATAATATACTTACCTGTATTACCTACCTATCTACTTCCGTCATCATCATATGAAAAAAAAATTCGTAGTAATACGTATCTATTAATTAGGTCATAAAACAAATTGTTTGTGTTGTGTAGTAATTAGATTAGGTGCCTACACAACACATTGCTCGTATATAAATTACTAGCGGACCCGGCAGACTTCGTTCTGCCCATCAGCGCCACCACACACCACACATAAAAACCTTCCCCATGAAATACTTCGTAATTTGGTGAAAACCGCATAAAAATCAGTTCAGTAGTTTATGTGTTCATCGCGTCCAGACAGAGGCGGCGGGGACTTTGTGTACGTGTCCGAGGTTTAGTTTTACGTCCAAAGATGGCAGCGCGAACCACTCGCGAAGAACACCAACGCTGAACATCAGTATTTATTAATAACTATTTGCTTGGTGTTTACTATGACGATTTATTCTATCTATATAAATGCTCTAAGGCTCTATTTAGTATGCTGCTGTGTAAAAATATAGATAGGATTTTATACACAGACTACTTACTGTAAACACCTACCCTCAAGGCATCATGTTAAGATGTACCAACGTTCATCTTTTCGAACGGAAAACTTTTCGAACGTGTAGAGAATTTTCATCGCTAACTTTAAAGAGTTGGCAACATTTTTCAGCTAATTTTAAACCGTGCAGATGAGGTAACGTACAAGTTCAGAGATGGGGGATAATTAGCTTCCCGCCGAAGTTTCCCGAGCTCTAATACCTGCGTCCTAGATGGAAGTTTAATCGAGCCTTGACTGGATGTGACGGTAATAGCGTTGCTGAGTAGATATTTATCAAATATTGTAAAATGAAATTGTAATCGAGTTTAAACCAAGATTGATAATTAGGTAGGTACATATTAGAACTGGGAAGATTGGAGACTCTGTTCTTATCAAGTACATTTTTATACAAACAGCTTTGGATTTTCACAATATGTTTTATATAACAATGTAAACAATAACTACCTCCAACTTACACTATACCTAATAATACCTATCGTTTTCTTTAGACCAGCCGCCAAAGTCAAGCCAATTTCTCTTAGCGTGTTCAGCCACGGAAAGATTTTAATAAGGAAAATTACACTAAGGAAAAGTTATCCTTACAAAAATATTTTTCGCAGGTTCTCGCTGTCTTAAGATTCTCGAGATATATAGATTTAAAAAAATCTACTTAGATCTCGTTCCTCAAAGGAAAAACAGAGGATGGTCTGATTAATCATTTATTAATGAAATCCATGAACAAATTCTGATTCTATGTAGACATCAGATAATATCAGATATAAAATTGTAGCGATACATACATACTTACCTACCCTATACAAAGAGCCTCAGAGATTCAGTGGGTACCTAATAAAGGAGTAAAAAAAACAAATACGGGCACGTGCCTATAGTCTTTATAGGTACCTAGGTACCAATACTTATACAATATTATATACCTGCCTAGGTATATTTGTTGGTAATTTAGAGTAATAGTCATAATTATGTAACCTTTCTATGTAGTTGCAATCATTAAAATGTCTGTACCTATTAGAATCTTAGAATTAAAATTGTAAGAACGGATAACAAACCTACAAGCAGGTAGGTTTTTAATTTCCTTAGATGTTATAGCAAACTAGTAGAAACATTACATCCCGTATATTACTAAAGTACTAAATCTTACCTAAGTTTAACATCCCAAAACTTGGCTAAGTATCGCAATGACACGAAATTTACAATTTCCGTGTCTAGATTTTCCTCGAAGCAGAGACAAATTATGAAACTAAATTCCGGATGTTCCCGCTAAAATATTGCCTTTCTGCATACGACCTGAATTATTAACGTCATCTGCAATGTTGCCAGGAACAAATTACTCTGTAGCCTTCACAAAGACGACTCACCTGTGTAATTAAAGAAATGTCTAATTTCCTTCCACCTTGTCTTGAATTTCCCAAACACGTACCTATGTATTCTCATTTTTAACCGACTTCCCAAAAAGAAGGAGGAGGTTCTCAATTCGGCCGGTATATTTTTTTTTTTCTATGTATGTACATCGATTACGTCGCGGTTAATGGACCGATTCGCGTGATTCTTTTTTGTTCGACGCGAAATAGCTGCCAGATGGTCCCATGAAAATTTCTTTCAGTTTGGTTTAGTAGTTTTTATTTTATAAGCATTATTGTTATTTGGACGATGTCATTTTGACGATACTTTGTATATTAGTATGTCGATAACTTTAACATTTCTAATCCGATTTGCGTAATTCTTTTTTTGTTCGTTATGGTACATATTAAAGTTGGTACCCTGGTCATCTAGTCAGCATATGATGATGGGATCCCAAGGAAATCGAGAAGAACACTCAAATTATAAGCATCTAACTGTTACGTTTCAGTCAATATCATTCAGTTTGTTCAATTATTTTTTTTTTTTTTTTTTTTTCTTTATTTAAAGAGCTTATTCAAATTTGCGAATATGTCACTCTGTAAGGTTAACAGAAACTATACATCATTATTACGTAGGTACAACATTATTTCTGGCATTCAAAGCCATCTTAACAATGTTTAACACTGCAACATTATTGTCGGATAAGGGGTCTGATAAATTAATGTTACCACCTAACTTATTTCTAAGGACTTCGTTTCGGACACATCGCGTCAGTATATGGTAAGCATCTTCGTCATCATTACACACATCACACTTAGGTGATGTTGATTTCCGCATTAGATACGCAAACTTATTTAACGGCATGTGTCCGGATCGAAGTCGCAAAAGTAACGTTAGATCCTGTCGACACAAGGTTGATTTATCAATCCACGGTACAGCTATAGGTTGTGGCTGGATAGTTCGGTACCAGATTCCTTTTTCTCTAGATCTTCGGTCAAAGTATTCAGACCAATATTGGAAACATGTTCTTTTGACAATCGGAATATGGTCAGTGTGGTACGGTGTGGCCCTAAATTCAACACCATCTGACGATCCTTGTTTTGCTAAACAATCAACGATTTCATTCCCCTCAATCCCTATGTGAGATGGAATCCATTGAATTATAACTTCTTTTTGTTGAGAAGCTAATTTTAAAATAGACTTAATAATGTCATAAGCTATCGGTCTACCTCGAAAAGTCGAAGTGCAACGAGCTAAATGCTGAATTGAGCTTTTAGAATCTGTAAAAATCACAATTCTATTATTTAATCTGTCAAGGGATTCGACATAGGCTAAGGCTTCGGAAATAGCAATCAGTTCCACTTGCATAATTGGAACATTATCTGTTATTCTAAATTTCACGAAGTCTCCTGTATCTGCGTCATAGAATGCAGCCCCAATGTGATCATTTTCTTTTGATCCATCCGTATATATCTTATGAAATTCAGAATAACGATCAAGAAACTGTAAACATTCTGCTTTTAATTTGGAGATATCGTATGTATGTTTTGGTTTATTAACGGTATTTATATCATACTTTAATACAACTGAAAGATCGATGTAAGCCATCCAATTATCAAAAGAAAACATTTCCAACTGTTTGCTAACGTGTATTGAGAAGTGTCTAAAATTTTGATGTGTAGATACTAATAGGGGTTTTTTTTTATTCCGTAGATTATTACTATTATAAATATCAACTAGTGCATTCAAAGTTTGAATAGTTTCATTATTCTCAACTGATTTTATTTTAAGCCAAAATTTTCCTGCTAAATATGACCTTCTAAATTCTAATGGAGGTAGACAAAGTTCTGATTCCATGACATGAGTTGGTGTGGTTTTGATAAAACCTCCAATTACTCGTAAACATTGATTTTGTAATACATCTAATTTTTTCAAATATTTTTTAAAACTGTTATGGTATAAAAAGCTACCATAATCTAAGCGACTCCGAATAACAGCAATATACAAACGTCTCAGGTGTTTTTGATGCATACCCCAACCCGAACCGGATAGCACTTTGAATAAATTGAGATATTTGTGGGTTTTCTGAATGATTTCATTTATGTGCTTACTCCATGTCAAAGAACGATCCAACCACAGACCTAAATACTTAATATTTACTTCTAACATCAAATTTATATCATTCACTTTAATTTGAACTGGATACCTCAGGTATTTTCGACCCTTAGTAAACAGACAAAGTTTTGTTTTAGTAGGTGATATTTCTAGGCCCAAAGAATCTAAAAGGTTTGTAATCAAATCTAACATGCATTGAATTTCAGCCACGGCTCCTGGAACATTTTTGCTGGATGTATAAACAACAATATCATCTGCGTATTGTAATACTTTAACATTATTAAATTTTAATTTACAGATTTGATATGTAGCGATATTAAACAATAATGGGGATAAAGGGTCTCCCTGAGCTAAGCCCTTACATGTGTTTCTACTAAAAAATGAAGATTCCGTTTGAATTTCCAAAGATCTTTCACTTAAAAAACTATATAAATAGGTACAAATTTTAGAACCCACTCCTAACTCATCTAAAATATTAAGTAATTTATTTATGTCAACATTATTATAAGCATTCAGTATATCTATAAAACAACAAAGAGTAAATGAGTCAGTAGAAAAACTTTTTTGAATTTCAGTTACAAGGCTGCATAAATTATCTAAGCAAGACCGTGTCTTTCTAAAACCTACCATACTATTAGAGAATATATTATTTTTTTCTATAAACCACTCAATTCGTTTGTTCAAGATCGAATGAAAAACTTTACACAAACACGACTCTAATGATATAGGTCTTAGTGATGATAACGAGCTAGCCGTTTGGCCTGGCTTGGTTATTGGGAAAATGCGAATCTTACGCCACTGAATAGGTACAAAACCATTTTGAAAAATCTGATTATATAATTTTGCTAAAAACTGTTTACCATTCTTGGGTAAATTTTTAATCATACTAAATGAAATTTCATCTGATCCTGGAGCCGTGTCTGCTGATTTGATGTTCTTATCTAATTCATGTAAACTAATATATTTTTCTAAATCTAGATTAGAAGATAAAAAATGTGGATGCTTATTACTAACATAATCAGGAGTTAAAGTATTTAAAAGTTCCGTAGCTCTCTTCTTATCTATATAGTTTTTCTGATTATTATATCCTTTGAACCACTTCATTTTTCGCCACATATCATTTGAAGAAGATACTTGGTCTATAGAACCACAGAACTTATGCCACGACTCACTTTTAGCTTTACGAATGTCCCTTTGTGCGACATTAACTTTTTGTTGGAAAAAAACTAGGTTATCTGGCGTAGGGTTTTTTCTGAAACACACCAATGCCAGACGACGCTCAGCTACCACTTTAGACAAATCGGGATTCCAATAGTGTTTTGGCTTGAAGTTATTACTGGGGTTCTGATTAAATTTAATTACAGGTATATGTAGATCAGCTGCCTTGTTGATTGCATTTATGAAATTGTCATATGATAGTTGTAAATCATCGGTTATAATAGCATCATTGAAAATATTTTCTAGACATGTTTCATATTGTTTCCAATCAGCTTTCTTGAAATTTCTTTTTTTCAATGATAACCTGTTTATTATGTAATCAGTAGAAATTTTAATAACAAGGTGATCACTTCCTAATGTTTCATTTGTTGTTGCCCAGTTATAGTTCACTGCAATATTAGTAGAAATTATCGACACATCTGGCGATGATTTTTGAAGCCTGCCATCTACCATTTTGATTCTTGTTGGAGCTCCATTATTCATTGTCATGAAATTGAAATTAATTAACGAATCAAATATTTGATTGCCCCTTGTGTCGTTTTTATATGACCAACTAGTATGGTGTCCATTAATATCTCCAAGCAGTAAGGTATTCTTATCGAGTAAGGAAAATAGATCATCCCAATCTCGCTGACAGGTTCTAACGGAGGATGGGCAATAAATAGACACAATGTGATTTAATGGTTGACAGTTGTAAACTTGCACTTGTATAACTTCGATACCTGAATTACTAATATGAAGTGGGATAATTTGAGTCTTAATTGTATGATGAGTTAAAATTGCTACACCACCATAACCATCATTTCGATCCTTACGGAATAAATTATATCCACCAATTCTTAGATTAGAATCAGGTTCCAGCCAAGTTTCATTTAGCGTAGCGATATGAATTTTTTCTTGTGCGAGTAGTAATTCGAATTGAGGTAACTTATTTCTTAGGCTCTGGCAGTTCCACTGTATAATATTCAGACGATTTTCATTGTTATGACGTACCATTAAAGTTTTTCCAAAAATTTAAACAAGGCAAATCACACATATAAGTATAAAAAATTGATGTTAACCACTCAAAAATAATTTGCAGACAGTCTTTAAATTTATTTTCAAAACTATATTTCTTCTTAAATATCACTTCTTTCAACTTAAATAATAATCTTTTAACTTTTTCTAAAATTGATTCTTCCTCATTCCTTTTAGTGTTATTATCGACAACTTCTTCATTTATATTTGATTCGTATTCTGTGTCGGAGTGTGGACACTCGCTTTCAAAAGACATATCTTTTACTTTCTGACTACGTTTTGTTACAGGTTTGTTGATGTTGGTTTTAGTTTTAAGTATAGGTGATTTAATGCGAGTATCTACAGGCTTGAATGTGTTATTTTTTGATGTTACATCCGCATACGATTTTCTATTCTGAGCAGAGGTAGAAGCTTCCTGATTACAAAGAGGAGGTTCCGTAACTGGTAAGGCATTGTACGGTTGGGATGGTGTAATATCCTCTTCAATAGTCGGACCACAATTGTCAGTTACTGATATTGGAGGCACATACATCTCGAGCGCTTTCCTATAAGTGCAGTTGTTGTCTGCCATTAATAGTCTTATTTTTTTTTCTTTAAGGTATGTTGGGCAGTTCTTATTCAACGCCATATGGTTTCCGTAGCAATTTATGCACGTGAATGTACTTATTTCACAATTTTCGTGATTTTTCGCACATTTAGGACATACTGCTTTTTTCTTCGGACACATTTTCCTAAGATGTCCAAACTTCCAACAATTAGAACACTGTGTAACAGGAAATACATAAGGCTCCACTTTTACTCTCATTCCATAAATATAAATATATGCAGGGAGAGATGATCCTTTGAAGCAAACTCTAATGGTCTCACTGTCCGTCCATGCTGTTCCATCGTCCGTTCTACGTCCTAGACGTTTTATGGAAATGATTTCTGTATCACATGTAATACTATCTAATACTTCATCAGATGTGCATTCTAAATCAATATTTTTTAACATACCATAGGTTATTCCCACTTCCAAAGTTTTTTGTATATTCCATCCGAATTCCTTAAATTCCGCACAGTTTAAAAATTTCAGGTGTTCTGTGTGATTTTCAAATTGCATTATTAACTTGTATGGATTTATATATTTTATTTTTGATACACTTTGAATATTATTAACTTTTAGTAATTTGGCCAAATAAAATTGTTTAGGCAAGGGAAGCTTATACGAAGTAACAGATATTTCTATTTTTTCCTCTGACACACTTACGTCTGTAAGACTTCGAGCGATTTTCTTCCGTCTCATAGCAATGCTCCATTCATTTTTGTCTGTCTCCACTAATGCTCGTTTATGCACTGTGCGTAAGACTTCGGAATCTTTTTGATAGTTTTCACTACTTATTTCCATCCTACTTGATTGTATATCGTCTTCATGAACTGGTGTATTTAAATTTCTAATTGTGTTTGTACTATTTTCTACGGGTGATTCATCGGTTGACATTGTTTACGCATTACACTAAGCGCCCTGTATCTCAGGTAGCCGGCCGGCCGAGCGCCTGCCGCCACTCGACCCGAGCCGCGAGCAAAACAATAGAAAGAAATGCGAGATTAACTTTTAATAAAAGAAATGTGCACGTCCTAATCACTCGACTGCGGGCACGACACTTTTACACACACACAATTATTTGCGTTTGATCATGATTTCCTATGGATGAGCTGATGATGGAAGGTACAACTCCTCAAAGGATAGGAGTTTAGAGAAAATTCTTTCAAAATTATACGTACATATGGATAGAGAATAGTATTCCTTGAAGCTATTAGGTTGACCTTGAAGGTTAATCTCATTAACGTTTAGGTTTAATAGTGTTCTGTGATTGTTAAATAAATAATAAGCCTACCCATACTTAAATCACTAAAAAGCAAAAAATATAATGGAGTTGGTGACGCGCCCGTTGTTCACTTGTGCCGTGATATCGTTCACTCCACTCCACACAGTCTACTCTCGGCAAGCGGCGCGCGCGGTTGTCACTAAACCATCGCGCGTTCCTACCTCATATACTGCGGTTATATACTGGGGTTATGCATTGTGTTATATACTGGGTTTATGAATGTACTGTGTTTTATACTGGGGTTATGTACTGTCGTATATACTGGGTTTATGTATGTACTGTGTGATATACTGGGTTTATGTATGTACGGTAACCAGATAGCTGATATACTACATATACTACTTTTAAATACATACTTATATAGATATTTACATCCAGACACAGGACAAACAGACATATTCATGCATACAAATGTTTGTCCTGGGTGGGAATCGAACCCACGACCCGCGGCTTGAAAGTCAAAAATGTATGTATGTAATTATTATGGTATTATGTATGTAATGTGTTATATATTGGGGTTATGTACTGTTATATACTGGGGTTATGTACTGTTTTATATACTGGGGTTATGTACTGTGTTATATACTGGGGTTATGTATTGTGTTATATACTGGGGTTATGTACTGTTATATACTGGGTTTATGTACTGTGTTATATACTGGGGTTATGTACTGTGTTATATACTGGGGTTATGTACTGTTATATACTGGGGTTATGTACTGTGTTATATACTGGGGTTATGTACTGTGTTATATACTGGGGTTATGTACTGTGTTATATACTGGGGTTATGTACTGTTATATACTGGGGTTATGTATTGTGTTATATACTGGGGTTATGTACTGTGTTATATACTGGGGTTATGTATTGTGTTATATACTGGGGTTATGTACTGTTATATACTGGGTTTATGTATGTACTGTGTTATATAATGGGGTTATGTATTGTGTTATATACTGGGTTTATGTATGTACTGTGTTATATACTGGGTTTATGTACTGTTTTATATACTGGGGTTATGTACTGTGTTATATACTGGGGTTATGTACTGTTATATACTGGGTTTATGTATGTACTGTGTTATATACTGGGGTTACGTACTGTTATATACTGGGTTTATGTATGTACTGTGTTATATAATGGGGTTATGTATTGTGTTATATACTGGGTTTATGTATGTACTGTGTTATATACTGGGTTTATGTACTGTTTTATATACTGGGGTTATGTACTGTGTTATATACTGGGGTTATGTACTGTTATATACTGGGTTTATGTATGTACTGTGTTATATACTGGGGTTATGTATTGTGTTATATACTGGGTTTATGTATGTACTGTGTTATATACTGGGGTTATGTACTGTGTTATATACTGGGGTTATGTACTGTGTTATATACTGGGTTTATGTATGTACTGTGTTATATAATGGGGTTATGTATTGTGTTATATACTGGGTATATGTATGTACTGTGTTATATACTGGGGTTATATACTGGGGTTATGTACTGTGTTATATACTGGGGTTATGTACTGTTATATACTGGGTTTATGTACTGTTTTATATACTGGGGTTATGTACTGTGTTATATACTGGGGTTATGTACTGTGTTATATACTGGGGTTATGTACTGTGTTATATACTGGGGTTATGTACTGTGTTATATACTGGGGTTATGTACTGTGTTATATACTGGGGTTATGTATTGTGTTATATACTGGGGTTATGTCACCTTTTTCCAAGCAAGAGTTTAATGAAATACCGTTTCTATCCTTGGCTGAAGCATCAAAAACTGGGCGTATCTTGGTAGTCAAACTAGACTCCTTAATAAGTACTGTTATATACTGGGTTTATGTATGTACTGTGTTATATACTGGGGTTATGTACTGTGTTATATACTGGGGGTATGTACTGTTATATACTGGGTTTATGTATGTACTGTGTTATATACTGGGGTTATGTATTGTGTTATATACTGGGTTTATGAATGTACTGTGTTTTATACTGGGGTTATGTACTGTCGTATATACTGGGTTTATGTATGTACTGTGTTATATACTGGGTTTATGTATGTACGGTAACCAGATAGCTGATATACTACATATACTACTTTTAAATACATACTTATATAGATATTTACATCCAGACACAGGACAAACAGACATATTCATGCATACAAATGTTTGTCCTGGGTGGGAATCGAACCCACGACCCGCGGCTTGAAAGTCAAAAATGTATGTATGTAATTATTATGGTATTATGTATGTAATGTGTTATATATTGGGGTTATGTACTGTTATATACTGGGGTTATGTACTGTTTTATATACTGGGGTTATGTACTGTGTTATATACTGGGGTTATGTATTGTGTTATATACTGGGGTTATGTACTGTTATATACTAGGTTTATGTACTGTGTTATATACTGGGGTTATGTACTGTGTTATATACTGGGGTTATGTACTGTTATATACTGGGGTTATGTACTGTGTTATATACTGGGGTTATGTACTGTGTTATATACTGGGGTTATGTACTGTGTTATATACTGGGGTTATGTATTGTGTTATATACTGGGGTTATGTACTGTGTTATATACTGGGGTTATGTACTGTTATATACTGGGTTTATGTATGTACTGTGTTATATAATGGGGTTATGTATTGTGTTATATACTGGGTTTATGTATGTACTGTGTTATATACTGGGTTTATGTACTGTTTTATATACTGGGGTTATGTACTGTGTTATATACTGGGGTTATGTACTGTGTTATATACTGGGGTTATGTATTGTGTTATATACTGGGGTTATGTACTGTGTTATATACTGGGGTTATGTACTGTTATATACTGGGTTTATGTACTGTTTTATATACTGGGGTTATGTACTGTGTTATATACTGGGGTTATGTACTGTGTTATATACTGGGGTTATGTACTGTGTTATATACTGGGGTTATGTATTGTGTTATATACTGGGGTTATGTCACCTTTTTCCAAGCAAGAGTTTAATAAAATACCGTTTCTATCCTTGGCTGAAGCATCAAAAACTGGGCGTATCTTGGTAGTCAAACTAGACTCCTTAATAAGTACTGTTATATACTGGGTTTATGTATGTACTGTGTTATATACTGGGGTTATGTACTGTGTTATATACTGGGGTTATGTACTGTGTTATATACTGTGGTTAAGTATTGTGTTATATACTGGGGTTATGTACTGTTATATACTGGGTTTATGTATTGTGTTATATACTGGGTTTATGTATGTACTGTGTTATATACTGGGGTTATGTACTGTGTTATATACTGGGGTTATGTACTGTGTTATATACTGGGGTTATGTACTGTGTTATATACTGGGGTTATGTACTGTGTTATATACTGGGGTTATGTACTGTGTTATATACTGGGGTTATGTACTGTGTTATATACTGGGGTTATGTATTGTGTTATATACTGGGGTTATGTACTGTTATATACTGGGTTTATGTATTGTGTTATATACTGGGTTTATGTATGTACTGTGTTATATACTGGGGTTATGTACTGCGTTATATACTGGGGTTATGTACTGTGTTATATACTGGGGTTATGTACTGTGTTATATACTGGGGTTATGTACTGTGTTATATACTGGGGTTATGTATTGTGTTATATACTGGGGTTATGTACTGTTATATACTGGGTTTATGTATGTACTGTGTTATATAATGGGGTTATGTATTGTGTTTTATACTGGGTTTATGTATGTACTGTGTTATATACTGGGTTTATGTACTGTTTTATATACTGGGGTTATGTACTGTGTTATATACTGGGGTTATGTACTGTTATATACTGGGTTTATGTATGTACTGTGTTATATACTGGGGTTATGTATTGTGTTATATACTGGGTTTATGTATGTACTGTGTTATATACTGGGGCTATGTACTGTGTTATATACTGGGGTTATGTACTGTGTTATATACTGGGGTTATGTACTGTGTTATATACTGGGGTTATGTACTGTGTTATATACTGGGGTTATGTACTGTGTTATATACTGGGGTTATGTATTGTGTTATATACTGGGGTTATGTCACCTTTTTCCAAGCAAGAGTTTAATGAAATACCGTTTCTATCCTTGGCTGAAGCATCAAAAACTGGGCGTATCTTGGTAGTCAAACTAGACTCCTTAATAAGTACTGTTATATACTGGGTTTATGTATGTACTGTGTTATATAATGGGGTTATGTATTGTGTTATATACTGGGTTTATGTATGTACTGTGTTATATACTGGGGTTATGTACTGTTATATACTGGGTTTATGTATGTACTGTGTTATATACTGGGGTTATGTATTGTGTTATATACTGGGTTTATGTATGTACTGTGTTATATACTGGGGTTATGTACTGTGTTATATACTGGGGTTATGTACTGTGTTATATACTGGGGTTATGTACTGTGTTATATACTGGGGTTATGTATTGTGTTATTTACTGGGGTTATGTACTGTGTTATATACTGGGGTTATGTATTGTGTTATATACTGGGGTTATGTACTGTTATATACTGGGGTTATGTACTTTGTTATATACTGGGGTTATGTATTGTGTTATATACTGGGTTTATGTATGTACTGTGTTATATACTGGGGTTATGTACTGTGTTATATACTGGGGTTATGTACTGTGTTATATACTGGGGTTATGTACTGTGTTATATACTGGGGTTATGTACTGTGTTATATACTGGGGTTATGTACTGTGTTATATACTGGGGTTATGTACTGTTAAATACTGGGTTTATGTATGTACTGTGTTATATAATGGGGTTATGTATTGTGTTATATACTGGGTTTATGTATGTACTGTTATATACTGGGTTTATGTATGTACTGTGTTATATACTGGGTTTATGTACTGTTTTATATACTGGGGTTATGTACTGTGTTATATACTGGGGTTATGTACTGTTATATACTGGGTTTATGTATGGACTGTGTTATATACTGGGGTTATGTATTGTGTTATATACTGGGTTTATGTATGTACTGTGTTATATACTGGAGTTATGTACTGTGTTATATACTGGGGTTATGTACTGTGTTATATACTGGGGTTATGTATTGTGTTATATACTGGGGTTATGTACTGTTATATACTGGGTTTATGTATGTACTGTGTTATATAATGGGGTTATGTATTGTGTTATATACTGGGTTTATGTATGTACTGTGTTATATACTGGGGTTATGTACTGTGTTATATACTGGGTTTATGTATGTACTGTGTTATATACTGGGGTTATGTATTGTGTTATATACTGGGTTTATGTATGTACTGTGTTATATACTGGGGTTATGTACTGTGTTATATACTGGGGTTATGTACTGTGTTATATACTGGGGCTATGTACTGTGTTATATACTGGGGTTATGTACTGTGTTATATACTGGGGTTATGTAATGTGTTATATACTGGGGTTATGTACTGTGTTATATACTGGGGTTATGTACTGTGTTATATACTGGGGTTATGTACTGTGTTATATACTGGGGTTATGTTTTGTGTTATATACTGTGTTATATACGGGGGCTATGTACTGTGTTATATACTGTGTGTAGCTGAACAAATAATAATTTCATTTCAACAAGGCTGCAAATTGTTTCCTTGATCCGCATTACCCACACCAACTACGCCCACATAAGGAAAAAGAGGAGCAATGACGAAGCTCATGATGTTGAGCCACCATCCTCCACCTCCTCTAGAGCTGTAGCAAACCGTATGTATTCGTTACTAAGTAACGGGTACGCCATCTAGTACCGAGAAACGAAACGTTACTCACGAATACTTAATACTTTTCGTTACTCGCATGTTTCGTATCATGGTTACATACGCTGTTTCAATCACCCAATGTTACGCTGCGTTGATGCGTGTATTGAAACGTTTCTTACTGATCGTTTTGCGCATGCATGCGTATTTTCCGCGAATTAAAAAGGTAATGTAAACATAAGGACGTGAAGCAAAGTGAAAAATGCAGTTTGGCATGTAATGAATATGTATTATTTCTACAAATTGAAATTATGAATGCTGCATCTTATAATAAAATTACATGAAAAATATGTTCGCAAACTATTCGTAACGTGATTGGTTAAAAAAATGAAAATATATGTAATTTGTGCGGATATACTTCAAAAATATTTGAACCGATGTGCGCGCATTATGGTGTCAAAATTTCAAATATTCAAAACAAAGTTTTCTTTAACAGAGTATGCAGTAAAAAAAAAAGTATATACTTGTGAAAAAGTGTTTTCATAAAATTTTGCTACTAAAATTTCATAAATTTTATGTAATAGTATGAAATAAACGAAAGTAACGAGTAACGATACGATAGTAACGAGTACTGAATGTATAGTAACGAATAAATACGGGTACGTGATTTTTTCGTTACTTTTACACCTCTAACCTCCTCCATCCGACATGCTGTATTTTTAACCGACTTCCCAAAAAGAAGGAGGAGGTTCTCAATTCAGCCGGTTTTTTTTTTTTTTCTATGTATGTACATCGATTACGTCGCGGTTAATGGGCCGATTCGCGTGATTCTTTTTTTGTTCGACGCGAAATAGCTGCCAGATGGTCCTATGAAAATTTCTTTCAGTTTGGTTTAGTAGTTTTTATTTTATAAGCATTATTGTTATTTGGACGATGTCATTTTGACGATACTTTGTATATTAGTATGTCGATAACTAACATTTCTAATCCGATTTGCGTAATTCTTTTTTTGTTCGTTAGGGTACATATTAAAGTTGGTACCCTGGTCATCTAGTCAGCATATGATGATGGGATCCCAAGGAAATCGAGAAAAACACTCAAATTATAAGCATCTAACTGTTACGTTTCAGTCAATATCATACAGTTTGTTCAATTATTTGCGTTTGATCATGATTTCCTATAGATGAGCTGATGATGGAAGGTACAACTCCTCAAAGGATAGGAGTTTAGAGAAAATTCTTTCAAAATTATACGTACATATGGATAGAGAATAGTATTCCTTGAAGCTATTAGGTTGACCTTGAAGGTTAATCTCATTAACGTTTAGGTTTAATAGTGTTCTGTGATTGTTAAATAAATAATAAGCCTACCCATACTTAAATCACTAAAAAGCAAAAAATAAAAGTAAGTAGTAGAAATTTATTTGTTACACCATTTTATTTCTTTAAGTATTATTTTTTATTCATATATGGCTTGGCACCAACTTCAAACTAAGCAGTAAGCGGAGAGAATAAGTAGTCAGTAGGTAAGTAGAGGAAAGTGTTATAAATTGCGTTAATTATTTTTTGCTTTTTAGTATTTTTGGAAGTCGGTTTTTTTTAACGTAGTTTTTTTTTATGTATTTTATAATTACCATGTTGGTGTTTTCATGAATATTTGAATGGATAGTAGGTACGTAACTCATATTAATTATTTGAGGACATATTTCTTGATATCAATCTTTATGTCAAGGCTAAATAGTTTCATTAATTCATGCTTGGAATGAGATTGAACATTCCTCATTTAAATAACGTTGATCGGCAAATATTTTTGGTCATGCCATGGTTTAATAAATTAAAATAGGTCCTCAATATAAAGTAAGTACCTATCTATCACATTGTTGAAACAAATAGGCTCACATTTTGGGAGATTAATCACATACCCGATTGTCGAGTGGACTGCTGGAGAGTTGCGTCGTTCAACGATAAATTTCCAATCGGAAAATGCCTGTGCAACGCCAGGACAGCCGATTAGCATATAAATTAATTTCCCATTATGATGTATAAAGTTTCCCGCAGCGCACCTACTGGTTCTAATGAATTTCAATTGCTCTCTACGCAACTTATTTGATTTATTGGTGCTTTGGTTACTTTAAAACAGTAGCTGTAAATAGCTGAAAATTTAAGGTGTATGATGAAAAAATTATTTATACATAATTACAATTTTAAGAGCGTATTCTATAAACCCTGTCTAAAGTTTTTATAGGTTTTTATCGAATTTTCTGAATACCTAGGTATATGAATAGTACCCTATATGAATTAAGTAGGTACCTAATTACACGGAGTTGTTTAATTTTCATATACATTTGCACCGACCGATCCCGGTAGCTGCTTCATGGCACATATAGGTATGGTATGGTAGTCGTAATTCCCCAGAACACTGTACTAAGAGCTCTACAGCGAAATATTGCTACCAACTACGTGGGCACGTATTCATAAACTGGCCTATTTTGGTATGCAAGTCACAAATGCTGCAACCAGATTGCGTTTGGGGACACCCTTAATCATTACTCTTGTTCAGCCAATAAAAACACAATTCGTTCGTTATGTTACTGATCAACTGAAAATAATTTTGGTTATTTTGTATACCTACCTAATTTTGTTGCTCGAATATGTCTCTGAATTTTAATATAACATGAGCTGCTGCTATACTTAACACTTTGAAGACTGTAAAAAATATTATATAGAACTACTTTTAGTTCTATCTAGATTTAATAACATACTTATGAGTTACTATCTACCTGCACGAAATCTTTACCTAAGGAATGTAATTTTATCCATAGGAACTTATGTAATTTTATACATTGTCAGTTGTATTTGAAAGTGAGTATATTTTCCTCAAAATCTCTAACCATTTATTTACCGCATTCAAGCAATTACCTTAACAATTTGGCTTGCGTTAAATTCAATCTTCGTGTATACGGTCAACTTGTCAGGGGGCTGTCAAGTAAGACTACTCGCTAATCAATCAATAGCTTTAATTTAATTTCAAGACACGTTCGAGACGAAACCGTGAACTACCCACATGTAATATGGATTTCAACAAGGGAGTGGAAAGCCGAGACGGATTCCGTTACCGAGATGATGCTACGTACCTACGTACGTACTTGAGTAAATATCTATTCTTTTGTTTTAGATCTGAAATTGGCAAGCATTTATTTTACAGCTTCTTAAAGTAGAACCTGAGAAGCAGGATGTTGTCGTAAGTGAAAATGAGCTAATGCAAAAAGGTCGTGCTTCGTGCATAAGGGTGCATTAAAACAATCGTTATTTTATTTCGTAAAGCTCGTATAGGCCGGTCGGGTACGGCTGAAGAAATATACGGATTTTTACTGTTAAGGTTTAGGACTTAAGCTCTTACCTATCTCCACCTAGCGCCACCGGTTTGGTAGTCTTCATTCTAAATTCACAGATTCAGATTATATTTTTTTTAGCTAAATCCAGCCTATGTTTATATCTCCTAATGTTCAAATGTGTGTTTATAAAATGTTCATCCGAGCCGTCTCGGGACATATTTAAAAGTTCCCTGCGTAGGCGTAGGTACTTATAACTTCGAGCGTAAGTACTACATGAAATATTCAGTTGTGAAAAGGGTACGAGCTCTAGGGAGCTGTAATTTAAATAAATATTATTTCACCACATATTTTATGTATGAATGCCAAGGCCCGGACGAGTTGCGTACGCAATGTGGCGGCATACCAACAAAATACCTTGCCTATGTATGCCGTGCTCCATTAAAAGTAATCTTGTTATCACTTGTAACGTAGAATTTCGCGGTAAAAAAATGCAACCGTATTTCCTTTTATGTCGAATTGGGCTTGTCAGTATCATTTTGTTTAATTCAGGAAATATTAGATGTAACCGTGGTATATGTTTATGTGATGAAATTTAAATTGTGTTTACCATAGTGACACCTCAGGTTCTTAGGGACCACCGCGTATTTGACTACCTAATTAGGCATATTTTTAAGATGTATTATGAAATAAGTTTGAGGAAAGTTAAAAGCGAAGATATTAGCAAATCATTTATAACCAGTGTCTATCATTAAGCTTTTCACCCTCATTATGTTTTTCTATGGTCTCATCAAACCACCAGTTTATTTCTTACGGTACCTATTTGGCAACTCATTTTCTGTTTCTTTCATGGGGCTTGTATACTTATAAGTATGTTTTTATAAGACTTTCTTAATCTCTGGAGCAACCGCGTTATTGTTTGTACCTTAAATCTTGATATAACTCTGAAATAAATAAAATTGATCTCATTTGTTTCTTTATGTTGATTAATTTTTAATTATATATTTTACTAAGAAAAATAAACTACTTACTCGTTTCAGACAGGCATACAATGGGGTATAATAGTTATTTTATTATGTACATTAAATATTAGATCTGAAATTAAATGTGCCAGTACTGGCACTGTAGGGGTATATTTATGTGAGCAGCAAGCTGGCATCGGCTAGCTCACGTATCGAACATTAGTCGTGAGTTTCTCTGGCGCCAACTCACTAATGGCTTGAAATGTACGTGCCCGATCATACGTTGGCTATTCAACTAAATATTTTAGTTTTAAATACCTAATTATTTGTTAAGAGAAAAACTTTCGAGGAAATATACGACTGAGTTAGGTGCGTACCAGCAGACACTTGGGATTTTCATTGATTAACATTAAGTACGTAGGTACTTAACTACTTACTGACATAATTTGATCAGAGACAAGCCTTGATAAACTACTTAAGTATTTTGATAGTTTAGGTAAATGAATTATTTATAGGTTTTAGTTTGCTACCTACCCTTTGTAAGCAATCGGATTTTCTAACGACGATTTTCAATTTTACCAAAAGGGGATTATTTATCTTCACGTCGTTAGTTCAGTTACTGGCCTAGATAGAAGGAAGCGGGATCTGTAGAATTGAAAATTTATCAAAGTACGACTCCACCATTTGTCTGCTCTCCTGGTAGCTGGCGATTAGTTCGCTCTGCTACTGATACCTTCGCTATCCAATTTATAGAGCGCACGCTTTTGGGACGAAGAATTTTCCAATCAAATGTTACCTACCTACTCTCAACATTGCAATTTTTGCAACTTCCTTTTCCCAGTTACTGTACACAGTCATTTAATGGCATTGTTTTGGAAGTACAAATAACAAAAGTTTAATCGCATTGCTTTCCTTTTGTAATCATTTATTTTTAGACTTTTTCCTGAGAAATAAAGGTGTATCTTCTGGTTGTATACCATCTATAGGAAAATATTTTATCGGGAAATGTCTTAGAAGCTAGTAGGTAGCAAGTGAGGCGCGGCAAGAATCCTTGAGAGCGGATATTGCAAGTCACGTGACGCGGATATTGGCGTCGGCGGAATATTTCTCAATTCTACTCTTATTCATTGAATATGACTATTCAATTTAATAAAATAAAGGAAGCTTTTGAACCGGGCCACTTTCATCGTAATATGATGTTAGTTTTTATTTTTACGGCGGGCATGTTGGTTACATATCTGTTTTATTTGTAACTACTGCTTAAATTAGAACGTGGAGGCGGTTCCGCATAAAGTTATCATTTGTCTAAACTACAGGAGGTACCTTTATACCTAGGTACTTATAAATCATATCTGTGTTGAAACATTAATCAAACTAATGATTTCTATAGGTATGGATAGATATCTCACGATTTGTTATATAAGTTATAACCTTACCCTTACCCTACCTTAAAACTATCCTAAAATTTTAATAAATAACAGAGTATATTCACTTTCTCTATCGCTTAGCGACATATTGTCAAAAATACATTTCAGAAGATTTTCTGAATATATTTGCGTTCCCTAAAACGCCAGTCTCATCATGGCCCATCTTACATTTAAACCAAACATTAATTAGCGTCGATTTCAATTCAGGATTAAAAGGCAAGTGTCCAACGACCATTCAGAGGAGTTTCACACAGTATTTGGTGATCTGCATCGAGTTCGCTTGTGGCAATAAGGCCAGCGGTTGTATAGTTTAGAGTTTACACATCATGTAGACGTGTTTATGACCTTATTTTACCTAGATGTACCTGAACCAATATATTTTGGCTAATGTTACATTGACTTCAGGATCTATTTATAATGAGTTTCTTTAGCCCACTACTTTTGTATTATTGTTTTAGCACTAGGTAAGTAGTACTCTTCTGAAGGAGTTTGATACCGAATCAATATTTTGGTGTAATGTTTTTTTTTGTAATAAATAATATACATATAAAAGATATTCAATAAAATAATAATATACCGTAAAATTCCGTTACGTAGGTAACCTATTTTAGAGGACCAAACAGTTGTAGCGAATACGTACAAATTTAATTAGTTCGGTTCCAGTATAAACTTTGCCTCCACGTTTTACCTAGTTTCGTGGTCCTACCGTACAAGTGTAAGCGTGTTTAGAATGCTTCAGTCGGTCTGGTTTGCTTTGACGATCCATTGAAAACTGCAGAGCCATGTGGGGATTGAGGCGGAATTGCACCGATTATATTGAAACTTCGACCATAATTTCTCTACTTGGTTGGAAATCATTTTGAATGAGAGGCCAGCTTTGCAGCCGTTAGTAGAGTCGATTCAGAATATGTGGTCTACATCAGCATAAATAGTTATTCATCTAGTTTATGTAACTTCGGGTAGTTTAGTTTACGATTCACCTTACATTGAAGATTAAATTTCTTAGTAAGATATAATGCGTATAAATTAATTGTTGACCTATATAGGTAGGTACAACCAATTTGAGTAAGTCTAACATGGAATAGAAAAATAAGAACCACCCTAATTTAATAATCCGAGCTTAAGTAAAATATATTTTTTGCCTCTGAAACTCTATATTTACCTACCTCGTGAAACAAAAGATAAATACGACCTACTGACGCAATCACAGATCCCAAACAACAAAGCACACGATTTACAAGAAGATAATGTTTATTTATTTAAAACAGATTCGAGCTAAAGTCAGCGAAAGGCGTAAAGCGTTAATAAATCAGTCATTTTAATTAAACTAGAGGTATAAATTATGCGTGGAGACATGCCGTAATTAGAGCGCGCACTGTCCCCGCCTGAGGATATTGTAGCTGATTTACGCTGGAAAAAGTTTAAAAAGAGTATTGTGACAAAGGTGCAGTCATTATTTAACTCTCTGACCAAATGAAACAATGGTTGTCTATGTTTTTCTCGCTTCGTGATAAAGCCTCTCTATATTTTTTCTTCGTTAGATAAAAAATAAGATTATGAATTTTAATAAAAGTCAAAAATTAATCACATTTTGATTTATGTTATTGTTATTAATTTGTTTTATATCTCTATAAAGATAATTATCTATAACTAACTTGTTTTAAATAGATACCAGTGATTTATAGATAAATATCAAAATCGATAAGATAAAATCAATCTGATTAACAGTAAAAATAATATTGATATAATTTGATTGATCTTATGTTAGATGGGTAACTGTTAAGTTATTCCAATTATATTTTACTATAATTACGTTTAATTACTACCTATAGATTTTTTTCTTAGCGAATCGACGAATTAAATAAATAAAAACTAGCTCTATTCAATTAATCTTCGAACAACCATCCCACATAATTCACTCAGTTAACAGTTATAGTAAACAACGGTCGTAATAAAAAAAGCCCTTTTGGGCGAGGAAATAAGTCTCATTTAGAAGAGCCCCTCTATTTTGTTTCTAGCGAAGTTTTAATTTACTAAACGGTGAGCGGTACCTGTAAAAGCTATTATTGACACCTGTGCTGCCGTTCAGTTAGAAAGCCTATAAATTCGCCAAATTGCCGCTTCTATGTGGGAAGTGGCAGTTGCACGGACCGACCGATGGGGCATCTTTTACAGATTTTACACTAATAGCTCCTGCACTCAACATTTGGTAATACTGTAGACTACTCAAGGGGGATATTTTGTGTTTATCTGTGCTATGAAATGCTTGCTTTTACGGTAAAACGCAGCGGGTAACATGTACTTTCGCTTTGAACACTTATTGGAAAATATTCCTTAAAATGTATATAGGTAAGTAGTTTGGTTTTGCCGTAACAACAGCATATTCTAACTTGAAACGAGAATTTCTGAGTTTTGACTTTATCCATAGGGCATTATTACGACTATTTACCAAGAAAAGCTTAGAATATGCCAGTACCGCCACCAAAAATTCTTAGAAACACGTGCCTACCTTTCAGGCTTATTGCAAAGTGTTTAGTTGAGCCAACCCTCTTTTAATATAAAATGTATTAAGCTCTAAATACTTAGAAGGTTATTTATAAACTAAATCCTGAAAAAGTATCATAAAGAATAACATTTTTTTTCAATAGCGCTCGGCACTTCAAACATTTAATATCAGCTGTACAGGTGTGCTTAAAGCTTGGTTATGTTATAAGAGTAAGCGATTTAGTGATATTGCCTTTGCTTTAAACACGATACTATTCACTACTAACACGTGCTTTCCATTTTACCATATTTAAGTTAGGTACCTACGTGAGTAGTTTCAATGCTGTTTTATAGTAGTAAATAATAATCAAAAAAATTTTACTGAGGGTGAGTTAATACTGGGAAGAAAACTAGTTCTATATGAAGTTTATGAACCCATAGACAACAATAATTAGCTTTGACACAAACATGAATTTATTGTCCTATTTTTGTGGTAAGTAGGTAGGTACCTAAATACGAAAAAAATTGGATAGGACAAAACAATATTTAGGTAGGTCGATCGAATATTTGGTATTACATTACTAGATAACTACGAACTTTACTCTCTTATAAATTGGACAAACTCATTACTGATTCTTCTCCTTCTAAAGTATTAATTTTCAATAACAGGTGCGCCTTTATTATTAAAGTCTCATTCATGATTTGGATCATTTGCAGTGAAAAATTGTCTATGGAATGAATTGATTAACTTTTAATAAACGGTTTTCTTTTCAGGTTGATCATTTCGTAGGTATCTTTTACCCACTATTATTTTTGTAAGAGAATATTTTTTGTTAAGTAAATTTTGAAGGATACTTACAAAGTTATAATACCTATTTTATATTGTAGAATCATTGACAAAGCTTCCTTTTAACTGCTTTCTAAACTAAAACAAAGACTATGCTATATAAATTCCTAATACGCTACTGTTTTATGATGGAAAAGTCAACATGCCAGTGCGTTGCTAGCCTAAAAAAGGTTTTAATGAAAATGTAGGTAGATAATTTCGGAACAAGAATCAGACTCACAAACGAAGCTAATGTTATTACAATCTCAACATAGTTTGCCGCCACAAGCGCTTTTGTGCATCTGAAATGCTAACTTTGAAACGGTTTTAATATTTTTAGTGAAATTAATTATGCACAGACGTTGTGGCGTAGCGTAAATGGCGTCGCGCCTTAGTGCGCGGTCACGCTTGTACCGGCAGACATCTTGTCTTTCCTTTAACTTGGAATAACTTTAATCATGGGGACACAAAACAAACGTGAACTTAAGGTAAAAGGAAACCATATACCTACTTACCTACTAGAATGTACTAGATTTAAGTTACTGAAAATGAGAGTTATTATGAAATCTTTGACTGTGATGATTAGACGACGATGTGTGATTTATCTTCTGCTGAAAATGTTCAAAAATACTATAAATAATAAACATCAAGTTATTGTTTATTTAAAGATAAAAATAATGAATAATGTTAATATAATCTTTGGTAAAATTAGAACAACATAAATCTTCGTTTCAAAAACTATGATTTACTTACATAAAATCAGAATAAAATATGTTATGATTTTTAACATCAAGATCATGAGGAGAGGAAAATAACATAAGCTATACTAACTATATACCTAGATTACTTAAAACTAATTTCTATTTTTTACTCTAGATCTGATCATAGAATAACTACTTAATACATTAAATTTAAATATCTATAAACATTTTTATAAACTATGAGATAAGTTTTGTATCAGTGATTCATATAAACAAGCTTCTGAAGCAATTTAAATAATTGATACTTTACATGGAATACTTATTTGAAATTGGATAAGTAAATTGTTTAGATATAACACATATTTTTTTACATTTGTTCTTTTTTAAAGGCACTTGCTGATAATATTAAGGTATTTATAGATACGTAAGGATATTTTGTTTTACAACATTAATAATATTATCTAAGTATACCTAGAGTTACTTATTTTATCAATGAATAAAATTTTTCCTTAAAATTTTAATTATCATATGATAAATACTTCATAAATAGATATATTTGAATACACAAATTTACAAATTTTAAATATATAATACTTACATTGGCACACATCGAACAACAAACAAACAAATATACCGCGTACGAAATACAACGTGAAAAGATAAGCTTTTCTTTCAAAATATTCACAAAGATACGACTATATAAGATACTTTGTCAGCGTCAAACCTCGCCCGTTTTTTAAACATTCTTCATTGGTGCTCAACTCCTATTGGTTTTAGCGTGATAATATATTACCTATCTTCGATAAATAGGCTATTTAACACTGAAATAAATTTTCAAATCGGAGAGTTCCTGAGATAAGC
The DNA here is from genome assembly GCA_905147785.2 of Thyatira batis. Taxonomy (NCBI): domain Eukaryota; kingdom Metazoa; phylum Arthropoda; class Insecta; order Lepidoptera; family Drepanidae; genus Thyatira; species Thyatira batis. The sequence goes on from LR990499.1 coordinate 6,733,937, forward strand.
GCGTTCAAACAAACTCTATAGCTTTATTTACCGTACATCACATTCAGGTTAACTTCACGATTATTTTTAAGTCATTTATCAAACTAAATTATGAACACCTAGACAGAGGAATGTTTCCCAGTTATAACTCCAGTAGTTTTATTGTACTCGTACTCTTTGTGGCCGTTGTTAGGCCTCTTCATTGAGTCGTGTGTCGCTTCACCGTTATCTCTCAATAGGCCTTTCTTGTCACTGGAAATCAATGGAGGCTTTATAGTGATTTCAGACACTGAAATCCGTTGTGAATTGGTTACGGAAACGGTTTATTTGGACCGAAAAATTGTTATAGTTGGTATGTTTAGTCAACTTTTTTTAGTAAATCAATAATATCTAATGATGTATTTAGTAATAATTATTAATAATAATACTAATAATTATTTATGATTTGGTCAGGCCCGTTATTATAATAGACAGGCGGGTTAGCAGTTTGTGACTCTGACTTTAAAACAGTCAGTTGTGAGTTCTAATCTTAATCAGGACTACTTGTGTGCACTAATATATTTGCTAGTTCTGTCTGTGTATCATGCAATCTGAAATTGACTTAATTCTGAAAACATATGTATATTTTTTCAGTACAGTAAATAAAAATACTATTTATAAATAGGTACTTACCGAGATTGTAGATTATCAATATCCTTCTTGTTTTTCTTGATACAGCAGCTGGCAATGATACCTTGACGCCTCCACACAAATAGCAACACATCCAGTAGAATCAGACATATGATTACCACCACAATTGATATTCCTATGAGGACACCTCCCGATAGAAACGCTGCCGATTCTTCTATTACTCTTTCTGAAATCCAAATTGCAATATTACATTATTCAAAATTGTATGTTTTTATAATTATTTAAATACATACTTATATAGATATTTTACATCCAGACACAGAACAAACAGACAAATGCATACAAATGTTTGTCCTGGGTGGGATTCGAACCCACGACCCGTGGCTTGAAAGTCAGGGTCACTAACCACAAAGCCAACCGGGCTGTCATAAATAATAATAAAAACATATTAATAGGATTAATGTAGGATATATTTTTGTATCAGTGGCACTAAGGGCTAAGAAAGCTCAGTTCGTTTATCAGCTGCGTCTAAAATTTTAAAACAGTACAATTCTAATTTACCTTGAGTTGTGATAGAAATGTTAGCAGCGGTTGAATTGCCTTCGGAATTATGCGCGACCAGTTCGAAGTAATACGTGGTGTTGTAATCCAGACCGCTAAGCTCCAGCTCTGTGGTTGGTTCGAGCCGCTCCTCTTTGCATAATGCCTCGTCAACCTCTATGTGTACCTTCAATGGAGGAACACGCCATAATCAATTGCTGGTATTAGTATCGGTAGAGGATGATCTATAGGCATAGTACAGAGAGAGTCTAATGTTGATATAACTAATTTGTTCTCTGTATGTAACAAATAAATTTAAAAACTACTGTAGGTACTGATCTTAATATGATTTCACCAAAGGAAAGCTTCATTATCATCGAGTGATAACCTAACCTAATATTGTAAATGAAAAAGTAACTCTGTTTGTCTGCCTGTCTTGCTTTCACGCTAAACTAAGTACTAAACTGATTTAAATGAAATATGGTACGCAGATAGTCTAGAGCCTGAGAAAGGACATAGGCTACATTTTATCCCGGGAAAATAGAAGATCTCCCGCGGGGAACCACTAGAATTTAATATCTTTAATTAAGAGTGTATTGACAAATATCTTTGAACGTGAGTTTGTTTACTGAGGTTAGTTTTCACCGAGAAGCACTAGGCACTTGCATAATTTGTTTCGGTTATAAAGGTGAAATTACAGGAATACGAGACTTAACATCTATCCATAGGGTCCACATTGCATTGGCGATACTCCTTATCTTTCCAGTGTCCAGCAGCGGTGACCATTTACCATCAACCGATATTAATAAACAGGTTTCTTTAGGTTAAGTCCATTTTCATTAGTAAAGAGAATATTTAATTAAGGATAAATGTTTAATCAACTAAAACACTGTTGCATGAACGGTAATTACTATGTTAATGCCTCTCATTATGTAGATTTCAATTCTAATCAGACTTTAAATAAGCTTTAGTTGAACGGTTGGGATATAGCAGGCTTGTTAACCCTGCATATTTGATAGCTTCGAAAAAACATGATACCATGTCATAACATGACACCAACATGATACTTTTGTAAGTAGGTATGGAGGTACCTACTATTATATTGATACTAGTCGCCTCCGCGTAGTTCCCGTTCCCGTGGAAATACGGGGATAAAATATAGCCTATGTGACTCCCTGATTATGTAGCTTGCCAATGGTAAAACAATTTTTGAATTCGGCACTACTGTTTGAACTACTACTAAACTCAAAAACTAGGTACAGAGGGCTTACTCCCGACGCTTTCGAAAAACGAGTTCGAATCGAATAAATGTCATTTCATACATTTTTGATAGCGATTCCAGCGCACAATCGTGCGGTGACACTTTTTGGAACTAACTTCGATCAAGAATTTCGTTACAATCGAAACCGAATCGAAAAGTCCGTACTCCTGCCATTAAAAGACATTTGTGAATCGAATGGCGGGAACGACTTTAAACGTCAAAATACACGATCAGTAAAAAGGTACTTTTTGAGGATCGAGTTATCACATCTAGGATAAATTTATCTAATTTAAAAAATTACATCTAATGTACAAGATTTCGTTTTAGAAAAAAATAAGGAATTGAATATTTATTTATTTCTGTAGAAACGAACCACACACAACTTAATAGAAAATTCTGAAACGTCAAATACCGTTACCGATCGAATACATGTCAATCTTAGCGGCCATCTTAATTTTTTTTAACCAATAGGAGTTCAAATTGAAATCAAATTCGAATCGTTTTCGGGAGTAAGCCCTCTGATTTGAGTTTATTTATTGCAAACATATAAACATACAAAAATAAAAAATGTTCCTCTTTCTAATATTAATGTGGATGACATATGGATAACTACAAATACGTTTATAGAATAGTATAATTCGCTCTTCCGGGGACTAAAAGTTAAGTGATAGATTTACTTCGGAGTTGATCCATTCAACGCTATGTTTTTTTTTAAAACGTAAATGTTCCTTCAAAATGTATCTAAAAACCTAAGAAATATAATTAATTTATTACCGGACAATATTTCAGTAAATAATAGTCGAGATGATCCCCGTTTTCCTCCGGTGTTTTCCACTTCAGCACGCCATTACTCGGAGACAGTTCTACGGAATCCATTGCAAATGACGGCGCTTCCGGCACTGACCTGTGAACAATGTGAATTCATGAGCACTAAGTTCAACTCTTTATATATTTATTCATTACACATAAAACTTCTGGATGTAGTGTATATTTTTTATTGTCATTTCTAAATGGTTAATTGTCTATTTGGAATATAGTAACGGTGCTTGTCAAGTAAATCTTCGCATAAACAATTTCATATTGTAAAATTTAAAATAAAGTAACAGTTTTTCTGAAGTGTCAGTGAATATCATTTAGACTTCTCAAACTACCCTCTAATTGTCCATAATAGAGGAGATAAATTAGTAAAACATTTATCATACAATAATAATATTATAATTGCACATTAAATTGCACATTAGTTAACGACTTACTTCTCAAGTGTATGAAAATCATAAAAATCACTCCATATACCAGCACCGACTTCATTGATGGCGGCGAATTTGAAACTGTACGGTGTGTTAGGCTTCAATTTTTCTATTTTAAACGGTCTGGTGACAGACCAAGTTCTGTTTTTATGTATATTTGTTACATTATAATTAGGTCTTTCATCATACTCAGCGGTGTAGCCAAGTATATCTGGTAAGTCAACGTTGTCCGGTCCAACTATAGAGAATGTTATTGATGTTGCTGTGATGTCTACTTCTGATACCTTAAAGTATAACATAAAGTCTATTTTAAAAAAAACATTCTTTTGGCATTAGAATCAAAGATATTTTTATTTTATTTACGCTAATCTTATAAAGGTTTGTATTGAATCGGCTTCCAAACTATTGGTTAAAAAATACTTTTAGTATTAGACAGCCCATTCATCAATAAAAGCTATATAGGATTACGCTATCAGTAAAAGGAGCATCTATGAATAAAATTACAAAAAATGGGAAAAAAGTAACATGTTGCGTAGATCAGCTAGTCTGTGATAAAATGATTTAATTGTATTATTATTTAGATGAATATTAGGGATGTTATTCATTTTAATTAGGAAAATAAGTACGTACATTTTTAACCGCTCGTGGTGTAAATGCTTCTCTCAAATTGATCTTTTTTGTGGCTTCACCATACAAGTTGCGAACGGTACACTCGTAAGCCCCGTAATAAGAATTATTATCAATATTAATAGTCATATAATGTTCCGTTATATTGTTCAGCCTATTTAGTAAATGTTTATTTATTTTGACTTGTTCCGACGTTGGTATATCATTTCCTTCGTACCTGTAATAATAATAATAATTTCAGAGTCTCATCATCAGCTCATCTACGTTTTCACCGAGGAGCTCGAGCCTCCCCTAACAATAAGGGGGTGTAGGCCGTAGTCCACCATGGGGGCCTACTGCGGATTAGTGGGACTTCACATGCCTTCAATTGTGACATCCAGGTCTCTCACGATGTTTTCCTTCATCGAAAGGCAGTGGTGTCAATCCGTATGTAAGTTATTTTTTTTAGACTGAGAGGTAAGAGGTTTGCACCTGCACCCTCATGGTCGTGAGTCGGTGCGTTCCCAACTAAGCCACCACGGGCTCCGATTTATAGCAATATAATAAATGTGATTTTTATTTCAAATAATATTAATATTAGTAAAGAGATGTAAAACTAAGTTACCTCCATGTTATAACCGCTGGTGGATTACTTCTGTGAATGCAACTTAAGTTAACTGTCTTTCCGTTCCATCCCCATATTATTTCACTGGCTATGTCAAAATATGGGCCGTGTAATACTGTCATATTTATAGCTTCAGTCACATAATCAACTGAAATAAAATTAAATAAATAAACTAAACGTTTAGCCAGGCTGCTGCTTATCGAGATACTGCTACTGAGCATCATAAATAAATATCTTGGGTCATTTTTCACACACGGCCAATCGGATTCCAAATAACCTAAGCAGAGCTTATGATATGGTAACCAGAGAGCTGATATACTACATATACTATACATACTATAGATATTTACATCCAGACACAGAATAAACATACATAAATAGATCCCTCTTTGGAGGTTTGTGTACATTAGTACAATTAGTCTAATCATTTAAATAAGTATAAAATTTACGTATTAAAATTGATATATACCTTCATTACTCGCATTGCATATGTAAACACCTTCGTGTGCACGTTTAATATGCAACGTTGACAGATTTGGTATTACCTGAATGTCAGTTAATGCTCTGAAACAGGAAGATCAATATTGTATATGTAAGTATCATATGGTATCATTGGGAAAATTTATTGTAAACTTCATAACTTTCCCAGTAACGTAACTTTTTGGATTATAAGAAGTAAAAATTTTCGATACTCTCATTGAGGTAATCGGGTGATCACAGGGATGGTTCTTACCTTGAACTATGGATCAGCCCAGCTATCCAAAGAGGTAATGTAACTCTCTCTGTCTCGCTTTCACGCTAAAACTACTGAACCGATTTAAATTAAATTTGGTATACAGGTAGTAGCCTGAGAAAGGACATAGGCTACTTTATATCCCTGGAAAACGGAAGATCTCTTGGGTACGCGGTTGAAACCGCGGGGCAGAAGCTAGTGGTCTTTATATATTAGTAAAATGGAGCTTACAAAAAATATATAATTACATAGGTATTAATTTAAGTTCTTAGTTGCAAAGATGTAAAGTATTATACCTACTACAAATGTCAATAACTTACGTCTCATCTTCCGGATATTTGCTTCCAGCAATAAATAGAATTGAAATATTAGGAGTTGGATGACCTGTTGCATTACATACTAGTTGCAGGGTGGAGCCTTCGATTGTAGTTATGTTTGGAAAACTAACAATTTCAGGAGGAACTAAAACCTTTAAAATCAAAATTAAGTGGATTAACATTGTGATGAACAACATTAAGGTCTTAAATAAAGAGCACCAATACATAAATCCCATCTTCACCATTTGAGTTTTTGACAAGGTGAAGTAATACAAAAACTTGAATATTTACCTCAATAGTTATTTCCTTTTTGACGCCTCCTGCTGCGTTAAATGCAAAACATTCATATAACCCGCTATCGTTAGCTTCTATGCAATCAAAAGCTATAGAGTTTAAATTTTGGATCCACGTTTCACTGCTATTATCTACCTGGTAGTAAATAGAAATATAAAATGTTTATAACTGTGTACCTTTAAAAATACTGTATGACTATTGTTGTTATTCGTTTTATAGCATACAACTTACCACTTTTGATATTTTCTTCCATTTATATTCTGGATGTGGAACGCCTTCAGCGTTACATTCAACTACTAATTTTTCACCTTCAACTAATGATATCTTATTCTCGCTTGCATCATTCGAATCTGGATTAGGATCTGACGTTACTCCAGTTATTACTGGTACTGTCATTACCTAAATTGAAATTAAGTTAGTTGAGTGTAGGTAGGTACATCGTTTAGACTAGAGATAATATTTGTCATGTTTTAGATAGATTTATGTGTTACTTCAACATTATTATGACATACAGCTTATTAAGAATTTTGAGAGAGAAACTAAGGCAATATTGCTAAGGCGTCTTACCATTACATCGATAAATCTAACAACTTCTTCTCCAGTAACTGCCACTGCTGCAGTACACTGATATTTACCACCATCTTCTTTTGTAACATTTTTTACGATTAGACCCTGATTTGGAACTATTTGATATTTCTCATCATTACTTATCTGAAATCAATATTTTAATTAATTATACATTAAAGGTATTTGGTAATAAATTCAATTAATCGTTATGCACTTACCTCATGTAACTCATTCTCTTTACGCCAACTGATTAATGGATCAGTTTCACCTCTAGCTTCACAATGTATCATCAGATCTTGTCCAGCAATTAAATATTGATTATCGTCAGTGTTTATAAATACAAGTGGATCTGCAACATTATCAGAATCAGCATCATATGTTGTAATTGCGCTTTATGTCTGGAGGTCACAATATATACGCACCATATGCTTCGACGTTGTAACTTTGCGAGTACCGCCGTCCATTAATGTTGGTGACGCATTTGTATATCCCAGATATTGTTTTGCTTATACTTAGTATATGTAAGTTCAAGCTTTCTCCCTGTGCGACTTCAGTAAAGACGTTCGATCCTGGTCTTGTAAAAACAATCAGTAACTTACAAAACAGAATTTTATAAAAATATAGCTTTATATCATACAGCTTAAAGATTTGCACTTAGGATATCACACCGACGTCTAGTCCCAATATAATATTTATTAACGTATATAACATACCCCTGCGGACCAATCACTTGATTGTTTCTATCCAGCCATTTCAGGTCATCTATCGTGAACCCATCTTCCGTGCACTGGCATTCTTTATAAAACGAGTTTCCTGTTTTAGTGCTAGTAGTCTCATTCGTGTCAGATTGAAAGCAAGCGTCGCATCCTTAAAAAAAAAGTAAAAACAAATAATTGGTCAATCACACTTCGAAATTAACTTGTTTTCCTTTTGGAATATCATCGCCAACTAATTTATAGCGTATAATGAAAAATATGGCTAATAAACCGCGTCGTAATAAACGTCGCGACGAGAAGATTGGAAGTTTTTTAGGCAGGGCAAATCTTATTTAACTTTGGCAAAAGTCACCGGTGAGGAAAGATCGCAATCCTGCGGCAACACGCGTAATGTTATATTAAACTTTTATATAAGCTCATTTGCAGGATCATTCCAGTTTCCAACATCCCGTTTGATATGATTAGATCGTGCGTTACTTTATATTACCTAACGTGTTTCGCCATTATAATAAAGACTGTATTATATCTTGTATATATAACTTTAACAGTTATATTCAAGAGAATACTGGTACTAACTTAACGGTTTTGTGTTAATAAATTTAACCTAGTTTATTAGGCAATAGTACCTTCTTTCCACAGGTTAATTAACCGAAAACAAAACAATGAGGAGATTCTCAATTCGTTGGAATATATCTTTTAATATCTATATACCAGAAGATTTAATGAACATTAACATGTAAAAACAGTTTTATTACCCAAATCACTAAACTGTTGGATAAAGTTACGATATTGCTTACATAATAGGAGCATGTGTAAGCATCCTTTTGTTATCTATCTTTTTTTTACGGGAAACCCCCATAGAAAACGTAATAAGATTATGTTGATTGAGTGGCCGGAAATTGTGTTTGACCGATGTCCCAGCTTGTAACCAATAGTGAAGGCTTATTGAGTAAATAATACACTAAACATTTTTACCCTTTTCAAACCAAATCCAAATAAGAATAATTTTAAGGAATGTTTTGATTGATAGGTAAACTCTAGATAGATAGATTTTTATGGATGTCCGCAATAGCCTAATACAACTTTGTAAGTAGGTTCGTTGGTCATTTCATAATTCTATCTGTTTGCTCTGACGCAGTGTTATTTTTGAAAACAGTTATTTCCGTAAATAAATTAATTTGACGATGACCTTTCATTTAACTCTTTGATGTGTGTTTATGTTATTTAAAATGCTGCATCGTAATTTTGTGGGTTCCGACCACGCTGTACATTTTTATTGCAATCGTAAAGTATAACTTCGCTTGTAAACAACAAACAATCTTTACGATTATAGGCCACTTCTTTTAATGGCATTTTTTTGTTAATTCATAACTTTTAAAAGTATATTATAAGCTTTATTTCTTCATCTGTTCCATATTTTTTGTTTGCAATACAAATTAATCTAGAGACAAAACTGTATTGGGAATCATTACAGTATCAATTAATTGGGTACAAATAACAATAACGTATATATATAAAAATAAGACTATACTTTATTAAAAGGTATATATAAAAGTAGGTTACCTACACAAATAGATCAACGAGTAACCTAATACGACAAAAAGATGCAAACAATCTGACTTCAGAGATTAAAGTTCCTGAGATCACATCTATTTTAGGACAAAAAGATGACGGTTTACGTTTTTACGACGTTTTAAGTGACCTAATACCTACACCGTTCCTTTGCCAGGGATGTGATGTGTAATACAATTTATTTCGAAATTAAGTGAGTTGACTTCGTATTATGTCCGTTGTGTAGGAATGCAAGGTCAGAATTATTAAAGTCTCTTGTTCCTAGAAACTGTTCATAACATTTCTAGTTGTTCCTCTTTTGAAATATAAAAATAGACTATTTTGATTGTCCAATTTGGGCCTTCATTAGGTACATACAGTTGTTTAATGGAACAAATAGATATGGCCAAAAATAAATAATCTCGTTGCGTTTATTCGTCTGTCTTGTCACATGGCGTGAGTCGCAAAATCATAATTGCATGTTTAAATACGGTTCCTTTCAGCAGCGATTTTTAGTAAAAAAATTGGTTGCCTGTAAAGTCGGTATACGGGCGAAAGTTTTACGTGACAACGACTTTGAGTGGTAAAATAATTTTAATGTGAATATTCATTCGTATAGTAGGAAGAAGGATGAAATAATAGTAACAATTTAAAACATAACGTCACGTAACGTGAGCGGAGCGTAACGCAGTTTCTTGAAGTGTCACCCGGCAAACCAATTTATAAGACGTTGTCACGTCAAAAAATAACAACTTTCGAGGCAAGTTTCCAAAACAATACACAATCGTACTACAGATTCTTAATCTGTTTGTACATACCCAAATAATAATGAATTGTATTTACTTATAATTGTCGATAATAGTAATAAAATCACCTATACTAAGTAGTTTCTATAGCAAAGAAAGGCACTTAACCTCTGGGAACAATAAAATCAATCGTAAAAATACTGTAAATCGTCAGAAAACATTTCCCTCCCCCTAAATTATCGGTTCGTTAGTAGAAAAGCATCGGTGGAGATGCAAGCGCAAGACTTAATGTTATTTCTCCCAAGTGTAGGAATTAGCACATGGAAAACATCTATGAGGGAGCGCCCCTAGCGTTTTTATTGCCAAAAGGAAGTATATTGGAAATGGAATGGATACTACAGATGATTGATTTGATAAGCCTGTTAAAAATAGAACAGCTTTTTTGAAATTCTACCCTAAGGAAGGAAAAAGGTTTCTTACTGAAATTTATTGAAATTGGAGGTTGTACAACAAAAAGACGTTCTACAGTAGCTTTTTTTTTTTATATCCTGGGACATTTTTCACACACGGCCAATCTGATTCCAAAGTAAGCTTCAAATTAAGCTTGTGTTATGGTAACCAGATAGCTGATATACTACATATATATTACTTTTAAATGCATACATATTATAGATATTTACATCCAGACACAGGACAAACAGACATATTCATGCATACAAATGTTTGTCCTGGCTGGGATTCGAACCCACGACCCGCGGTTTGAGAGTCAGGGTCACAAAGCCAACCGGGCTGTCAGCGTCTGTGTAGCTTTATAAAACATTGTCACTCGTGTAGGTAACGGCGCGGCGTCGCGTGTCGGGCTACACTCGTCCAATTAAGCCCTATTTAGTTTCTATTAAAGTAGTTTCATTCAACATATTTCATAATTTGCTTGTCGTTTATTTTGTTGCAATTGTTTTGTGTTTATTTGAAAGATAAGATAAGACAGGCACTTACCTGATTAAAAATATAACTTTGTTAAAAATATATATTTTTATGAGATAGCTCTACATGAAGACTTTATGTTATCGTTTTTCTTCATGTCGTAGCTAGTTATTGGAATGCCATATTTTTGTACAGGTTGACAATTGGGAGTATAGTGAAGGCTAATTATATTTCTAAAATTGTCTTATTCATGCGAGCGAACCCACGAGTTGAAGCTAGTCTATACTAATATTATAAAGAGGAAAGATTTGTTTGTTTGTTTGTTTGTAACGTAGTAAGTAGTAACGAAACTACTGGACCGATTTCAAAAATTATTTCACCTCTGGAAAGCTACATTATCCCCGAGTAACATAGGCTATATTTTATCCCTGTATTCCCACGGGAACGGGAACTACGCGGGTAAAACCGCGCGGAGGCAGCTAGTTTAAAATAAATTTTGTGGGATTAACAATTTACAAATGTCACTTTTGTTTGACATTGAATGGATCCATGTTAATCTGCGTCAATCTAAATAATGTTAAAATAGCGACCACGTCACGGCATAACTCTCAATTGAATGTTCACAAAACAGAGTTGGTCTTGATACTTATGTATTCATATTATTAAAATGTTAATTCCAAAGTCAGACACTGTAGCTTCTGCGAATGGGTTAAATAACATAAATATTTTATATCACAAAATACTAGACGATACTTATTTATTGTGTAAGTGTTTTATTTGCAATAGTCAACTAATTTCAATGTAAATGTTTTATTGGTTAATATTTATTTGGAAAATAGCTTTATAATGGCAAATTTCATTGCTTATATTTCAAATGGTTCCAATTTGAAATATGTGCAATGAAGTTTGCGAAAATAAGGCTCACTATATACACAGTAAATTCAAGTACCTACTTCATACTTAATGTGTTACATAATAAATATAAAAAAATGTGCGGGATTTTCCACCACCACATTTCGCTTGCCAGAGAATCTGTGTCGGGTCTTATATCGATAAATCTGTGGCTCCGATGATGTTGGCCATAAATCCTATAAATAGGCATCTTGACAATAGCGCCATGTGTTACTAATTAGGCCAACTATGCACTGCCATAGTACAGTGTCTACGTAAACGGGACGATCTTTCATCGGTATTAAACCGAGCCCGAATATTCAAGGTAACTTAATTAATTTACTATCTATCTATAGACGTTGATAAAGGTCTCAGTTAATTTGTCTTTAAATTAGATAGTAGGCATCTGACGTAAGACGTCTGTAAGTAAAGGAATTAACAGTTTGATTTCTATAGACCCAGTGGTCTAGACTTGAATATAGTTATTTATATTAATAGGTAGAGATGAATATACGTTTCAAGTATATTTTGAAAGATACTAATAATAATGAATTGTTCCTCATGTAATTATAATTATCATCAACTTTTTGTTCCACAATTAAATAAAAATAGAAAAGAAATATGAAAATATATCATTATCCTTTCTAAACCATTGTAATGTTAGTATATGATTCTGATTTCAGCGGTATCCCTTCTCTGAAAATCCTTAGGGATTTTTAAGTGACATTTTTCGTTTATTTGGGACCCGCCAGCACTAAAGTGTCACTGAAAGGTAACATAGGTGCTAAATAACGCTGGCGGCTGCAGTTACGGCTAAGAGTCTGAAAACAGGATAAATAAGGAAACGTTTTATTTTTGTTCTAATCCTACCAAAAAATGTGGCGACATTTTGTGGAGTTGGGTATGCATTTATTTGGTTATGTATTAGAGTTTGACTATTTACTTTCATTTTTCTTTTCCCAATATTAAAATGAATCCGTAATTTTCATAGAATTTAACTATGACAAACCGTTTCCTACCTTTCTATCACAGATCCTGAATTTTGAATTTAATTATATATCTACTTAAATGTCCTTGATTGTATCCATTATTTATATCTTTAATGTTTCAATAGATTTTCATTGTCCACAAAACATTTTCCATCTTAATATCACTACAAAATTGAAAGGCCTTTCCAATCTGAACAGGTGAACCGACTGGGACGTTTCGTTGGAATAACCTTTTGTAAAACACAATTCTCGCGTGCTATTGTTGGTGAAAAGTTAATTGTGAACACATGTTGTGGGCTATGCGAGGCGTGGTAGCCTATTTATGGTACCTTGTTTCCGTGCCAAAATTTGCGTTGTATTAAAACTTTTCAATTATTGCAAGGTAAATTATGTATTGGCCAAAATACGATCTACTTGTTACTATATAAAACAAATGTGACTATGTAAAAGATTTCCCTAACAAAAAAAGAAAATGGATTATGAAAGTACCTACATAACGATAGTACCTACACTCCTTTGATGTTCCACAGAGTTAAGGACCCAAAAACCTGCTATTTTAATAACTTCATCTAAGTTATCACTATTATTTTTTTTAAATTGGGTTTACCTGATTGTATTTTTTTAATAACCACTTTAAAGAATATAAAGAATCAAAACTTCTTCCACCAAGCTTGTTTCGTACCAACAGTAATGCCTCAAAGAGTACGATTAAAGTTTATTCTAATAAGAAGAGACAATTTTTCTCTTTATGATACTTTATGTCACTCGAAATTGAGTCTCATACGTTATTATCCAATTGAACAGATTCAGTTAAATTGTTTACAGTCTTTGAACTTAATATGCTTAAATTAAGTTAGTATTATTTATCATTCTCGTTTTAAATTTATCTTGATTGCAGAACTTACCTACTGTCCTTCATACTGGGTTATTATCTTACTAATACCTATTATAAAGTAAAATATTTTTGTATGTAACGAATAAACTTAAAAACTTTTGGACCGATCTGAATAATTATTTCACTAATCGAAAGCCACATTATTCGAAAGTAACATTGGCTATATTTAATCCTCGCGTTTCTACGGGAGTGGAAATTACGCGGGTCCAGCCGCGTGATGGCAGCTAGTATAAATTATTCATAGTTATATATAATTTCGCTAACCAAATTTTATATAAAAACAAATGCTTGTCACGAAATAGTATCCAGAAAAGCAATAATTATTTTATCCGCATTGTTCGGCAGCGTTCTATTTACAAGTGCCATGACACAAATATGGCGCACATAATTTTAGGAATTGGTACCGTCATGTTTGTTGCTTTAACGAGCTCAACTAGCTTGTGACCGAACGCATCAAATTGTCGTTTGATGCATGCGGCTCATATTGCGTTAGTTTTTTTTTAATATCTCATGGTGACGTATGTCAATATTTATAAACAAGCCAAGCCAAGAAACGAATGTTGCGTAATTTGTTTTATAAAAAATACACTTGTCATGTCATTAGATATGGCTTCCGTAAACTTGGAACCTTCAAATATGTTGTTTTATAGGTACAAGTTAAATTTACAGGTACACACAGGCAGGATAAACATTCGTAGGTATTTGCAATATTAAAACTTTAATAATATGTGTAAATTTAATTTTGTTCATCTCCGTAATTAATGTAACTGAAACACATTATGAGAATGGGTACCTACGTATAATATGGTAAAATGTGTACCTACCTATTATTAGAATTAATATATAGAGGCAAACCCGAATATGATTCGTGTTTCAAACGGTTTCCACGCTGATAGACATAGTGAAAATTGAGTTGGGCCAAAGTTCACGGAGCAACGGTACTGCGGACCGCTCACACATTGACAGTCCAATTTTGAAATTTGTGTAAACTCAGGTTATACTGCTAAGTTTAAGTGCACTCTAAACTTTTTGTCCGTGCTGCATTATACTGCAAATATTTGTTACCAAATGCTTTTAGTTAACCATTAAATTTTACTCAGTATATTTACTATATTTATCAATTCTTATTAAAATGGGTTGGTAGTTTAAAAGTTTAAACACACGTCCGTATTTTATTTATTTCCCCATATAATGGTTCTGTTGTTCGTCAACATGACTTTATTAAGCCTATCATTCCTCAGACAAATTCCAGAAATTTCATTAATCCCGACTCCACGTTTCAGAGGGAATTGGGCCATTCAATTAACGTTATGTATTCCTATTTCAATACAGTTTTTTTATATATGTATACGATCAGTAGGTTTATAATGGTTCAAATCAAGGTTGTAGGCTGATTATGATGGATTTCACATGTAAAGAGTTTAAATGAAATTAATAAATTGTAAGTAACGAGGCATAATCTTAAAGTGATGGGTATTTTACACACGATTAGCCTTTACATAGCAAGAAGTTTAAATACAAAAAGTACCTACTTACCAAAGTATTACAACTACAAACTATGAATAGAAAAAGGTTAACCACATACGCTGCTTTGCAAGTCATTGCCTAATTTAAACACAAACCTACCCAAGGCATATACATATTTGATGGTACGGAAAAACTAGTACAAGTAGATAAGTGCCTTCACAACTCCACATTTTTTAGGATGCAAAATGATTCAGCCATCATCATTGGAGATATTAATAATTTAATGTTTTATATTGAACACTTGCTGCAAAATTATTTTGACCTTGGTGGACTATTTTACTACACTATTGACACTCGTGCAATATTCTAAACCAAACTAGATAAAAGTGGAATAATTTTAAATGTCGAATAATAGAAAAATTGTTTATTGTTCTTTTTTTTAGGTGAAGAACATAAGTCATATAACTTAATGAATTTCATATAAGTTTGAACACGCAAGATTTTTTTTTATTCGGGCTCGCTTTATATGAACCGACCATAGTTTCAAAAATATATACTCAGTTGAGTCAAACTCTGCTAGCATACGTGAATTCATAACTACATCCTAAAGGGTCCACAGTAATTCGGGCCTAACATAAATGTTTCAACCCCAGCAACTAGTCCCGAAATTGAACGGTACTGCTTTAGCTGCCTACTTGTCGTGATGGTACCACGCGCAGATCATTATCTATTATGTTAGATGACTTCACTGGATAATAACGCCGCTCACCAATTGACTACTACCAAAGGAATAATGGTAGATGTTACTACGACCTCATGTAGAACGACATGAATGTGATTGACCTTTTAAACTGGTGTGTATCAAAAAGTCGCAATATAAAACTATTGGAATGTTTAGTGACGAGTGTTAGGGCCTATTTACATATTTACTTTAAGTCCTAGGAATAAATTTATTTATAAGTCAATAAGCATATACGCAGGTTAAAGAAGCTGTAACTATTAACGATTCGAAATTCACAGCATTCAGTAAGAAAAAGGACATTTTTATTTTAAATAATGATTTGACCAATAACGATAAATAAATACGCATTGGAAATGCAGGTGAAAAAGTTATTTTAATAAAAATACAGTTTATTTACGACTATTATGGTTTTACTTCTAAATAAATACTCTATTAGTAATTCATAGTAGGAAGTAGTGTTATTCACAAATGTACCTATATCTCGCATCATTATGAATTACCACAGAGAAATCTGGAAATATCTGTTACATAATTATCTGTTCGCCATAATAGTGGGTTAAATGTAGTTATTAGTGCAGACTGGAATAACTCAGGAATTTGCCGGCATAGTTTCATTTAACGAAACAGCGATGCAAATAACGCTTAAAGTATGTTTAGAAATACCGTACTCACTGGTAGGTACATGAATATTTTTCTTCATTGAATATGCAGGTTAATAATTATATTTCTATAGATTTTCCGATATATAAGAAAGGTATTTCTAACAAAAGAATGTTACATAATTGTTACCATAACGTAAAACATTTAATAAACAATTTGACAAGGAATGCATAACACTTACCATTCCACAAAATCACGGCGCCAATCACAACAAAAATATTTGTTTGCATCTTCATGAGTAACATTTTACGACATAAAAATAAAATACACAACGAGGAAAAATAACTTGAAAGAAAAAGAATCAACTTTGACACATTTGACTTTCGCGCCTTTTTTCATTCAAATGCGTTCGAAATGAAAGAGTGGCGTTCCAAATCAATTATTTGTTTGCTCGTCTCGTGTAGATGCGAGCGAGCCATAACCCGACTGACGTTTGTTAGCCTGTGCCTCTGCTGACACTGAGCTCTGAAATGGGACGTAATATTGAAGTATAAACATCACGTTTATTTTTAGAGCAGTTGAAATACTGAAGTTTCATTTACTGTACCCTAATTTATTTGATCTAAAACCAATCGGGAATAATAAACATTCTGAATATGATGAATTAATAATTTTGGGAGGATAGAAATTGGAATGTTTTGGAACAATGTTACTATATCTTTGATTTTTTTTCTGTAAAGAAAGTTGTTAAGAAAATGTATGTTTCCTTTTTGTTTCATTTTGTATAAGGGCACTTACCGTAAAATATAACCAGTAATTTTCCTCTTATCTGTCAAATTAATCGTTATTCTTGTGATAATGGGATGATTTTTTATTTTTTTAAATTTTGTGCATCATAACCACCCTTTCAGGAATCTCCGAGGGGATCTTATTACAGAGGGAAACGAACAAGCGATATGCTTTTCTCCCCACTTAAATAAATCGCTTCTTGTTAAAAAGAACGGCATTAAGGAAGGAATTATGTTTTCGGGAACATAAAGGGTTGCATTAAAGTGGCAACGTTGCTTAATCGTCTGTTTGAATCCAGCTATTTGATGGATTAGGCTTAACAAAAAGCACCCATCAGAATTTGCCTCTGTTGCGAGACAGGGATAAAATAAACAAAAGGCAAATTAAACAGAAGCTGTGGTTATCTGTTTAGTTACGTATTTAACGGTCGTGAAATGTTTTGCAATAAGATGGTTTTAGGTATCGTACCGTCACGGTTAAAATCGTGATAGTTTTTGACAAGATATTAAGCAGGTACCTAATCGATTTCCAAAAATATTTTCTCTAAATAAAAAACCATAATACCAAATTTCATTTTTCTAGAACCTATTAATGGAAGCAGTCTATCACCAGATGGGCTATGCTATGTCACTCAAACTTAATACTATGGTATAGTATTAATTTTTATTTACTTAAGAGATCTGTATAATATTATTACCAAGAGTTTTCACGTTATCCGATAATGTCAACAATAACACTGCAAACAAAAAGAGAAAGGTCGATACATTCGGAGCTTATTGCACGAACCTAACAGAGAGGAAAACCATTTTCCCTTTTAGGATCCCATTTGAAGCACCTCTCCCCTAATTGTAGGTAAACGCCTTAAGCGATGGCCAAACATTTCTACGAGAACTTTTGTTGGTGTTGCCATGTGTATTAATAATAATCCCTAGATTTTGTTAAATAACAACATCAAATAGAAGTCTTGTTACACATGTTGTTCACTCAGTTACAGGTGGCATACAACATTTAGTTATTGAATGAGAACCAGTTAGAAAGTGTTTTTGAAATAATTCGTTCTAATAGACTCGAGAACCACCAAAACTATTTGCCATGCAACCAAACTAAATAAGGTTAATTGATTTGATCTTGTGGACTAAGCTTCATCATAGATAATAAAATTGTGTTCCCCTCTTAAATTATTTAATCTATGAACAGAAAGTATACATTTTTAACAATGGTAATTGTGTAGGTATCATGTAATTTTTATATTATTATCTATATTTTTTTTAAGATTAACTTACAGCTAATAAAACAGTAGCAAGATACATAGTTAAAAATAGTCCAATTAATTGTAACTTCAAAAGTTATTTAAATTTAATTGAAGAGGTTATGAGATCGTTTTAAGTCTGGCATAAAAAAAAGTATTCTTAAAGCTCCAAAAATAAATAAAAAGATTCAAGGACACAACAAACACGAACAACGAATTTACTTTTACAGTTTGACGTTGTTGTATCTATAAACGGACGTAATAAGGCAACGTAACGAACTGAAAGACAATTAGATGGGTCCCTATCGACTCATTGACTTAAATCAGTTGCCGCTGTTCCACGTTACTACCGGCCCTAATAGATATTACTTTCGGAGGCAATTTGGTTTAGTTTCAACGTTTGTACCCGGATTAAATTTTAAATTATCCGTCCTCGAGCGCTCCGTGAACTAATATCTATAGTTGACATCTGTGCCTCGCCACTAACCTGAATTGACGTCGTGAAAGTGAAATATTACGTCCTGACGCTTATAAATTTATTATAGAGAAAGTTTTAATAATGGTTTGCCAGGATATGAAGAACTCGCCGATAAGCCGTCCTTTTATTTTATGACAAAGTTTACGGTCGGGTTGATAAATTATTTACCACGGTAATAATGGTCATGTCTGTTTTGGATTGATGTTACTCGTGCTTAAGTGCCTATTTTGTGTCGAGATTTACTTGATTGTATTTTATCGGAGATTCACCTCACCGACCGCCTCTTATTTATAAGTGAAATGGCTTTTCACGGCGAGATGAAAACGTACTAAAACACTTTATTTATTTTCTTGGAAGAAAAAAAATATTGCCGGTAAAATAATTTTTCATCGACTCTCGCTGGTAATTGCTGTTCAAAGTCAATAATAATTGCGAATATTTAGTGCTTCTTTCTTATTTACATCATGCAATTATATTAACGGAGCACTCGCCTAGGTAAAGCGAGTCGCAAATTGCTCTATTCAAAAGTCTTATTACCTCATTTCTCCGCAATATTCAGAAGTATTTATCAAAAGTCTCGTAAAGTGCTCCGAGTTGCA
The DNA here is from genome assembly GCA_905147785.2 of Thyatira batis. Taxonomy (NCBI): domain Eukaryota; kingdom Metazoa; phylum Arthropoda; class Insecta; order Lepidoptera; family Drepanidae; genus Thyatira; species Thyatira batis. Next base: position 6,753,372 of record LR990499.1, read on the forward strand.
CCTTTCAAGTGGCGATAAATAGTTCACGGTCTTGCAATTTCCCCTTTCTTAACTCAGTGCTGCCAACTTCTGACTACAACTTATGCACAGTGTTTTTATTTTTACTTATGCACACGTTATTTGTACTTCTGTTGCTACTAATTTCATTTCGAAGTTTTCGGATTCAGGAGGTTTTTGCTACTTCAGGCACAGGAGTAGATAAACGGACAGAGACAAAGCTTCCTAAGAACGTGCAAAATTGTTACCTATTTTAGTAGGGTTGTCACAATAAGTTAAGACAAATTAAACTAAACATTGGTTAAATAGTTTTATCATTCAGTATGATGGAATACTTTACAAATTACTTACTCTAATAATTTTCTTTTTTAACAATTTATTGTTTCTTTTAATGGTGTGGTAAATTCTGAATCTAACATAGTTTTTTTAAGTAATTTAATACGTTTAAGTATTTCGTTGCCAACATTAACAATATTTATTTCAAGATCGAAATATTCCCGAAACTTTTGCTCGAGCAATTCAACAAATGCGATGAAATTATAATAAAACAAACAACGTGCGTCGTGCAGACCCTGCGATTGTCAACTGGCTGTGCCGGGGCGAACCGGTTTTTGTCAGTCTCGCCGCGTACGCGACAAGCGGCCAGTGGTCACGCACACGCGCCCCGCGTGCTTGTAGTGGTGCAACCGATTCGCGCGGTTGTATGAAGCTTTGTCTCTGTCTGTATCTACTCCTGTGCTTCAGGATTGTATTAGTTTAAAGCAGTTATACTTATGTTGAGGTGTATTGTAGGTATATATCTACGTATCTATATTGTTAAGTATATGATTTGGTGAATTCAAATTCCATTATATAATTACGTATGCCCTACGATTAAAAAAGTTTACGGTTCGGTTCTAATAAAAAGTTGTGATAGAGGTACACGGGTATGAGCAGGACATTGTATTGTGAATATAAAAATCTCACTTTATATTTTAATATTCCACCTTTATCCACAATGTCAAGTATCGTTGCTAAGTAGGCATTGTTGGAAAATATAAAATCTTTGTAAGTAATGAAACAATGCTTTCATCTTTCAAAGAGAAATAGCAATAACTTATTTTTGAACATTAGTATCAAATGTTATGTAAAATATGTCAAAGATTGAACCGCAGATTACTTTGTAAATAACGTCTGGGAAATATTATAAAATGTTGAATATTTTCCATCTCGGAACGGAATACGATTTGCGTACATTGCCTCCGGCTAGGATAACATATTTCAGATAGTAATTTTCTTTTTCTATTCACGTTATATTATGTTACTTTGATATAGGCATACGCTGTGCTTACACTTGACACAAGTGGCCTAATCGGAGTGAAGTCGCGGTTTGCGTACAACAGTACGATGTATATCTGATTTTACTTTGATATAAGTAGAAATATTGCGTCAAAGTCAAAAGTTGAAAAGGGAGCTGAAAAATAAAACGTCTTCACATGCTTGTGCTATTTTATGTACATCGTATTTTTATATCATGCCCTCACCGTAGTTATTATGTTGGTTTATGATGGTTTTCTTTTACCATCCAATTAATAATCTCATATGTAAACTATAGGTAGATACATATCGATCAGGCCATATAGAACAAAAGCTGCCATTATTAAAAGCAAATATTAATTAAAAAAAGAAAACAATTTCATATTTTAAAACTCAAACAGTACACGTCGTAAATTAAAAGCCATACGATATTGGAAAAAAAGTATTTCATTGTTCGCGCCCCATTCAATGGTATACGGCAATGATTGATTGATACATCTCGTGAAAATGAGCAAAAATGAGCCATTTCCCTACGGCCACAGTAGATTTGCGGTAACATAAAATGGCTTTTAGATTAAAAGCCGGCCAGATGATGTACATGACCGGGTGACGGGTGCCCCAAGGGTATCCGATCCAAATTCTTCTACCCCCAGGATATTATCTAGGGAGTGTGTCATAGCACTTGACTTGTTTAGTGAATATTATCTTTGGTTTGCTAAGGGGGTTTTAATATTGACGAGGACTGTATGAATAAATTGGCAGAAATAACAAACTCGCCTTAGTATCGAAAAGTAACTGCGGAACAAAAACGTGTACCTAGATAGTTAGTTATAGTTCAATATTTCAAGAATTTGGCAAAGTCTAGGTTCACTACTAAGTTATATTGGCGCCGATTGGTCTGAATATAACAATGCAGTATTGGCAAAGTTAAACGTTCCCATTATTTCTATACGCATATTTGTAATTTAAATGTGCCACACGAATTGCTCTAGGGGCTGGATATTAAATAAAAACTACTTTCAATTCATATCAAGTTATTATTAACAAGTGTACAAGATATCAAACCCGCAATGGGGAGACTTGGCACAGATGGTCCGGTGTTATTACCACCTTCGTGAGCAGGGGAAGTTTGGGTACAGCGTAAATCGGTAATCAATATCGACTTGGGTATCTATTGACGTATATCCTGTTGCATGGTGTTTAAAGACTGCATTTTTAGTAGCTTCTATGTAGAAATAGGGTATATGTACGTACAAATACTTACCCTAAATTTCTTATTTCGATATTTCATTGGTTCTCGCAGTACTTATTGTTTTATTCAGCTAATAGTCGCCTGGTCCCGGGCCCAACGAAATTTGAAATTGGCCCAATTGATAGATTTCTTTCACTGACACTAAATAAGTACTAGTACTAAAATGAGTTTCCATTTTAGACACACAATCCTACAACGATATTATTAACATACACACAGTTTAACAAATGATAAAAAAAAAAACATCTCAACAGACAGACACAAACCTCTTACTACCTGGCAATCAGTATTCCAACAACGCTAGACACCCAAACATTTCTGTTCAACGACCAGCGGTTCCATCACTCATTCCCTGTGCACAAATCATAGCAAAACTTCAGCGAGCAGATGTGTCGAACATTGCGATATCTATTTCGGTACAAGCTGGTTTCGCTCCAGTTCGCATAACGTATACGGAAACACAGTTTTTCCGATCCGAAGTGCTCGCCCGAAGTTTTCACACGGAAAACTTAGTGCTATTAGCTATTTTCATAACTAAAACGTCGAAATTCGGTATTGAAGTAAGTACACATATTAAAATGGCTTGATTAAATATCGATAAAAAATCTACCAGCAATATTGGGGTCGGTTTCCAATCTATATAAATGGTAGAATTAGATATAGCAACTGTTTTTTTTTTATACCACAAGGGTGGCAAACAGGCATACGGTCCCACCTGATGGGAAGCGGTTACCATAGCCTATGGACGCTTGCAACACCAGAGGCGTCACTCACGCGTTGCCGACCCTATAAATAAGGGAGCAACTGTATAGGCAGTGAAAGGGACAAAGCGTAATGTTATTTTCGTCGATAGGCTAAACAGGTATCACTCCTGCATACCCCTACGACGCTACTCCATCCCTGGTCCCCCCACTGCCGCTACAGCGTCTCCTCATGGAGCTCTGGCTACCTTACTCACCGCAGGAACACAACACTACATGTAGTGTTATTTGGCTGCGGTCTTCTGTAAGGTGGAGGTACTACCCCAGTCGGGCTACTCCAATTTCGAACGGATGAATCCGTTGCGCCCTACCTCCTTCATGTTATTACAGAAAATTAATTGAATTTCTCCTTTATATAGAAGTTATTTACTACTAAATACCAAACGTATGAGTAGGTATATATTGATCCTTTCATCAATACTGATAAAACGTACATAATTGAAATTTAGTTATTTATCAATAGATAGGTTTATAAGTATAGATTGCTTTTTGATTAAAAGGGCTTAGGGCCTCCTCTTTTTGGGACCAATTCTATCAAGAAAATAAGCTCGATTATTCTCTTGAAAGTAAATAAAACCTAGGGACGCTGATAAATGAGATGTTTTTTTAGTCGGGAGACTAATTAATTAGACGCTTTCCACTTTTTTCTTTCGATAGCTTAAATATTTTTTAAAACCATGGAAGCTCGTTTCATTGACAGCCCGGTTGGCTTTGTGGTTAGTCACCCTGACTCTCAAGCCGCGGGTCGTGGGTTCGAATCACACCCAGGACAAACATTTGTATGCATGAATATGTCTGTTTGTCCTGTGTCTGGATGTAAATATCTATATAAGTATGTATTTAAAAGTAGTAGATATATGTAGTATATCAGCTTGTCTGGTTACCATATCACAAGCTCTACTTAGTTTGGAATCAGATTGGCCGGTGTTTGAAAAATGTCCCAGGATATTTATTAACTTGTGAGAGATCTCTCGAAAGCTGTAAAATAATCGTGATTCGCAAGAAAATAAACTGGACTATTACAGTTTCTTTGGGTATCTTAAAAGAACATTTTGAGTGTGTATTTATTTGATAAGCCAATAAATAAATACCCAATCGATTTCTTGATTCGTTACGGTGGGTGTACTATGTCATATTTATTTGACAAATTGCGAAGCTCTTCTTTTTCATCGTATTTTATTTAGGGAGCAGCCACCGTAGATTAGTCACATTATCATGTCGAGTCATTCAGGAAGGCGACGATAAATCTTGTCCGATCGAAACTATTTATCTTGTAAAGTAACATTAACAAGGATTTGTGCGGTATTGATTCTTATTTTCATGCGTTTTTACATTTCACTAGAGTTTAATTTTGTTCGTAGCTGCTTACATTTTACTTGCTTCCTGAAGTTGTACACAGTTTTTTTTTGCTGAAAGTTTGTAAGTACCTACAAATCTTAATCCCTCAGAAACGCACGTAGTAGTTTGATATGTAAGTATTATGAGCTGATGACGAAGTATTACTTATTTTAGTTATAAACGTTTATTTACAGTAAAAAATAAGTTACATTCATATTTTTTATGTTTCAGGACTGCTTTTAAATAAGCAATTTTTTCAAACTCGCTCAATCGGTATAAGCAGATTAGGTATCTTCTGTTGAGTGGAACGAGGGATCAAAGCGGGTCAATAAACTTGTGTCCGATTTGTATATATCATTTTCTTACATAAATTTCCTGTTATTATTGGTCGTCAATATTTACCTGTATCTATTCTTACATATATTATGCAAGTGTATAATATATGTAAGAATAGAGTCTTGGTCACTAGTAGACACCTACTCGTATTTATGCTTTTCTCTTAATATAAGAAATGATATAAATATCTTATTATTTCAGTCGAAATCATACTAAACTTCTGTTCAAATTAAGTCGTATAAAGCAATTAGGTATGTATCCTAAAAAAACATATCTCGACATTATGATTGACGATCGGTGATGACGTCATGATGTAATCAGAGTCACAATAATTAATCGTCATTCGTTGATTGGCGGCTGTTGACTGTTGACTGTCCGTGTCCGTGGCATTACTTATTGAACACCACTTCACTTGTTAATGATGACAACATTAATTGTATACCATTTATTATTGATGTGTGGGATTTATTCCGCTTGAATAAACATATACTTTATGACGTATGTTAAGGTTAATGCTCACTTGAGATGTAAGTTTATTTTGTTAAAATAATTTGGTTAAGTTTACTGATTCCCAGTAGAAATACAGATAACTTACCTATTTTAAAACTGAAATCGATTTATTTAGGTATTCAAATAAACTTCTTAGACTTCTTCTTATAGATAATTATCTGGAAATTAAGATATAGTGCTTTAAGTAGGTACTTATATTCTGTGGTTCAATGGAAATACAGTTAAAAATAGGCACCAATTATACCATATGGAATATACCTACGCCAGACCTAACAAATAAAATAAGACTAAATTTAGGGTCAGATAATCCCTTGGCAAGCTATTAGGCTTTTGTCGTATATTAGGGTGCTGACACGTTTCGGAGGCTTACCGAGATTAGTCACCTAAAAGAGGATTCAGTTTTACACTTTTCATTAAATATGAACAGCTAGGTACACGTTATTTATTTCATGGAAAAACGTTGATTGAGTTTTGTGGCTTGTAAAGATTTTAATCATGATGGTGGTACCACAACATGAAATATTTCGTTTTCCACATATTGATTTATGTTCTATAGCTGGAAATTTTTCGATTTCATAAATCAACCAAGTTGTACGCACATGTTATTATGATCCATAATTTACACTAGGTATATAAAATATATATAAGTAGTATTGATTTCTAAATAATAGTCTTCATTTTAGCTAATATTTTTATTCAATGACATTTGTGTGTCCTGTCATCTTTTTATTTTTCTAAGTACCTATATAGCAGTAGGAATTATAGTTTATCCTAAACTAGAGAAAGCAATATCTTTGTTATTCATTGAAATACCACAGTCAATATTTAACGCAGTTTCTAATTAACGTCCACCACAGGAACTAAAACGTTCAATAAATGCTTTATTAGCGTACAGTCGGCAACAGTAACTAATTGCGAAGCCATCGTAAATTCAGTAAAGAAGTAATTTCCTCTAATTAGCGCCTTTGACATCCGTGGAGGCGACGCCTTCTCTACAGACTGTCTTTATTTAGCCTTTGTTACTTTGATTACTATTTTATGTTGATACATATGTTAAGCATATTCTTAGTAGGAACCGTATAAATGGGGAGCCATTTTGAAATACATTTAATTGATATTGGAATCGCGTAATTACTGAAAAGGCTAGTTATAACATTAATATTACAAGGAAACCAATCAGTTGAACTATTTAGTTCAGCTAAATGATAGATATGAACTTATTTCATACATATGTCAATAATTTATAAATATTAAAGCATAACTGAAATTTGAACTAACATATATTTTTTTAATTTCACAGATATTCAGTTGGTAATTACCTTCTCACGATTAAATACGACATATAAATTATAGCTACTCTCCTTTGTACCGATATAGAATAATTAAAAATAATCATAATGATTTATAGTGGAAAAGCTTAACAATTCTGAAGCTATATTTTTAATTAATTTTACAATAAGTGTTCCGAAATAATTATGAACTATGTCGAATATCGATACGAATTAATAATCGACTAATTAGATTGGATATGCGCATTAAATTGAGACCAAATGCATACCTAAACTTAGTCAAGCTATGCTCAGTAATTAAATGCAATTACCTACTATTAGTACCTAATTATTATATCGGCATCTGGTACAGTATACACCACGTTCTAATATTACTGCAATGTTTAAAATATCATTATTGTTTCTGTGTATTATGGAGCGCAACGTTTTGTTTCATCCACCAATAACATATTCCGACTTACTCCAGGAAATAAACACAGCAACCAAAAATGTTGACACAAATAATTTGGTACCCGTAACTGAAAATTCGGTCATCATAGAAGAAAGTGATTTTGATATTGTGTCTAGTGATGGCGGGGTTTTATTAAATGTAAAAGTACGTTAGAGTTTTGAATAACGTGTATATTTAAAAAAAATGTTACGTCCTTTTATTGATTAAAAGACATTTGAAATCATTATTTTTCGTTTTTCTTTAGATCGATTCTATGATAGAATTTCAACATTAAAAAAGTTTAATTCTATACCCATCAGCAGACAAAGTACCAGGAGGTCAGCAAACCCTTGGAAGTGTTATTAATGCAGGGAGGTTGCTAGGCTACGAGCGAGAGGCGACGCGACGGCGCGACTGCACGTCGCGACGCGTGACGCATCTAACACCTTTTCAGGCTTTCGGCTACAGCCATCGATGTGGAATGATTCAGCTATATGAAATCAGTTTTGTACTGGATTGTTCTAAAAGCCACTAGCTGTACCTACGCGTTTTCTGGATTAGAAATGCCTTAAAGTAAGTGTTAGCAAAAGAAAAATCTGCAGTAGTATGTAAAGGAAAAATAATTGGTGTACCTAACCAATTTTTTTTCGGGTTTTATGATTGTTTATTATACTCGGCAACTGTAAAATAATGTAATGGTATAGATAACTTGACATTTCATTATTTAATAGTCCTTTAAAATAACAAAATCGAAACAAGGAAACGAATTTACTTATCGTATTTCAAATACGATTACCATAATTTTATATTCACCCCAGTTCTAAATTTGACACCATTTTAAAAACGTTTTAGAGTGAAATTTTAATTTAAAAAGGATGTACCTAGGAATAGGCGTTCTTTGACAACTTTTTTGTTAGCGTTGTCTGAAATCAATTAATTCGTGATGAGTGATGTTCTGATTGAAGTTGGATTTGTTGACGGAATTCGTAGACTATGGAACAGAGTTTAAATTTTATTTGAAAGAATGTAAGTAGGTGCATAAAGATAATGTCACTATAACAAGTCTATTGCTATACCCCAAGCATGCAACTTAAATAAAAACACATTGATAAATGGTTGGTGGGTATTTAATTATGCTGAGTAAGCACTTAGCGCGTAACCGAGCGCTGCGGTAGACCACCGCTTGCAGGGTTAAAAAATTGTATTTGTTACTTCACTGATTAATCTATTTTTAACTCCCTGATATTAATTGATATCACTTTTATGTATTCACTATCTGGAACCGGCATACGTTGTAAAGCCACGCAATGTAAAATGTAATGTGGTTTATTTAGTTAGTCAAAGTTTATTATTTTTATAGAAATATCCTATCATACTTTCATTATAATCTAGTCAATGGATCTTAGGATTTTAGATTAGAATCGTATAGAGAACAAACATACACAGATCAATTTTTCTTAATATAGATACATAAAAAATGACACATTTTAAAAATTACTGTCCCAGTAAGCTACAATTTATCGAAGGATATTTTAACAAGGGTTACAAAAGTCTTAAGTAGGATTTCATTTATCTATGAATAGTTTAATAAAGGAAAAGTTTCAAGGCCTATTTTAATTTATCGTTTGAATTGATTTCGCACAGATTGTGTGTGGCTTCTTTGATTAGTGGAGTATTCAATTTGAATGGCTTCTACTTGTTAATAGTACACAGCTTAACAAGCCTCCACCACTCACTTTACTTGCGCGTCAAATAAAAATTTAAATGTTAATAAATATACAACATAAAAAGATCAGTAAACAGTTACTCAACACAATAATTCCAACGCAAAGGTTTAGAATGGCGCATACACACTTATTAGGATACACATGTAGAGACACCCACCCCATACAGGTGCATCGTCTTTTGTTTCTTTGCTTTACTATTCTCTGTTTCGATATTATCCTTATCCTACTAATATGAATATAAACATGAATATTATAAATGCGTAAGTTTGTGTGTATGCATAGTATTTTCACGCTACAATGGCTAGAGGGATAAGAAATTTGGCAGACAGAATATATTCTAGAATAGCATATTGGCTTATTTTTATCCCGGGAAAATTTAAGGACCCCGAGTAAAGCGCGTAAGACAGAAGCTCCATAGTTTAAACGAAACATTATTAAGATGTATTGAAGATTACCATCGGTATTTGATTTATACAAGTTCAAATTAATTATGTTCTGGAATTCAGTGGCTTTCAGTTTCTATACAGGATTATCACCTTACACGAGATTACTCAGTGGGCAATCAAATTATCCCAACTAGTAACCAAACACCAATATTATCTAATCTACATACAGGTTTCATAGCTCACATATCGTGTACCTATATATATGTACAACAATTGATTACAGGTGCCGGTACAACTAAGTACAGAAATGTATGAGTTTGACATGTAATTACAAACATTGATTAAACGATTCATGCCGAACTATGACGAGGCCCAATTACTTGCTTGTCGCGTTCTAATTCACGACTAATATTGCTATTTGTTACTTTATGGAATTTCACAAACTAATGTACTTACTGAAAATTATTTGATAGTTGCAATTCATTTAATAGGCTGACTTGTAAAGGAAATTCTTGCAACTGACCTAATAATTTATGTAGTTTATAATGATGAAATGTGACGAGTTTAATATCCTCATAGGATAAGTGTCCTGTGTCTGTCAGTAATTTTATTAATGTTATAATGTTTATGGTCTAGTGAATTCTCCTAGGCTATAATTGTTTTATGTAACAACGAATGTTAAAATAAGAACACATACATTATTTTATATACGTACAATGTACATAAGAATACATTAATATCAAAAAGTGCCGATCCAATTTAGTCATCGACTATACATTTGTAAAATGTAACGTGCGTGCGGAAACTGCACTCCCCAGACTGCGGCCCATAACTGCCGCTGATGAGGCAATAAACGTTGTGGAGAACTGAAAAAATAAAAGCATTTCGTGATTGTCCCGCCGAAGGGACGCAGACTAACACCCCCCGCTGATGTACGACGTCGCTGCCCCTGTAATTGTGAGTATTTCCACCAACCCTGCTGGGAGAATTCAGTCCTTATGCGGAAGCCATAAGAGTGCCCACTTTAATGTGCTTTTTGTTAGCAAAATTGTTTCGCACTCTATTCATTTGTGCAGTTCGGTTGACAGTGAAGTGGTCTGACTTTGACTCGATTTGTCAACTAGTTTTGAAACAATAGGAAGTAATTTGTATTTATTCAGTGTAAATTGACAAGCCTGCCATAATAATTTCTAAATATAAACATCTAAAATGTTTTTAAACGCTACAGGTTAAAATGCTACAGCTGATTAAATGCTACGGCCGTAGCATCAATATAACTGACGTAGCACTACTATGAATATGTGGAAAAAGAGATAGTTATTATTGTCCATAGAAATCAAATTTAATAAACTGATTAGTTTCAACTGAATAATTTTCTACCAGCCAACTGTGAACACGAAAGAAACGCGAGGAAAAATGAAAATCCAATGCCCTTTTTATACTACAATTTAATTTTAAACCCTCAAAGTCGATTGGTATGCGAGTAACGATTTAACAAATCAACATTCCGAATGAGCATTGTCTATTCAAGCCGTGTCTGCGCCAACCCTTTTGCCTTTCAGTTCATTTCTTTCCTAAAGTTGTGATTTTATTCCCCCAATGTCAACGCAATAAAAGATCAATGAGATATTTTCTCTCTCGAATAAATGTATTGCGTAGCTTTTATTCCACACGTAACGAGATCAACTTATCGAAGAAGTAATATGAGTTTTAACCCATTCACTGCTCGCGGGCCGAATTGAACGTTCGAAAAACAAAAGACAGTCAATCTCCCGTTGTAATAACAGAGAGCGCTGTTCGGTTTCTCGTTGAGTTGTCATCTGAAGCATGTTTCCGTTTGGCGAAGTGCGGCTTTTGGTTTAATTATGAAGGTCGGCAGGCGCAGGGTTGGATCGACCCTTGTGGCTTGCGTCAGTTGCACTCGTGCCAATTTTGTTTTATCGCATGTTGAATTGTTTGAATAATTTATGGCCGCCGTCTATGTATCATTGAGAATGTTGAATGTTGAATTATTTCATAAGTTTTGGCAACTTGCCGCGGCTGGTCTCGGATGCCTTACACAGAGCAGCCTTCCAGTTTATCTTAGTACATATTTTATAACTGGTCGGTTCCTTGAAACAATATCCAACTCGTCTATGAATTTTATAAATGAAATCATAACTTGTTTCCATTTCAAATAAACCAGCCAATTCACTGAGCATAAAAATATCCGGTTGTATTTAATTTCTCCATTGCAACGAATTTTACATGAAGTTTCGTTATGACCATTCCCAGTTGAATTCCGTATCACGAGCTGTATTTCGAAATTTTGTAAAATTACCATAAATGCAAATTTCTCACTCCAAGTTGTTTGCTTTAACCACTCCGTTTTATATGATATTTTTTATGTTCTTTAAACAGTTGTACGATTTTATTATTTTAGTTTAAAAAAAAGGCTAGAGTGAACTATGGTTTCATATAAAGTTTGCGTTGTATATGTATAACCCACCTTTTTGTAAAAACACGTAGATCCACTTTATGTAGAACAGAGGTGGGTGAAAAGGGAACACTTTACAAAGGATGCGTAAAATTGAATGGATATCAAAAATAATATACAAACAATCAAAAACAGAGCCAATTACGAGCATAGACGTGAGTGTAGTCTCAAGGCTGAGAAAGATCTTGGGCTACAATATATAAATGACTACATATTATATAATAATCTAATATATAAAATTCTCGTTTCGCGGTGTTTATGATTAAACTCCTCCAATACGGCTTTACCGATTGTCATGAAATTTTGTGTGCATATTGGGTAGGTCTCAGAATCGGGCAACATCTATTTTTCATCCCCCTAAGATCACGGGAACGGGACTACGCGGGTGAAACCGCGGGGCGGCAGCTAGTTATTTATAGAAAGTCAGATATGTCACGTAAGGAGTACGTCGATATACTCTGTTGAGTTGGCAGTCCTTCAGTTCACGGTAGACACGTGCCAGCTCAAGTGAACTCTGAATACTGTAGATAAGGGAAATATTATTGAAAATTCAGGACGCGCCAACGTTTGGAAATATTTTTCCAGTGTTACACATTTATATTATGTTATATAAGTAGATTTAGTTTCGTGTATTTTTTTAAGTGTAAATACCTACTTTGTTATTTCAATAAAAATCCCAAGGATTTGAAATGATTTCATAGTCCTGTCGACAACAAGTATATAGGTATATTTATATCATTTTATAGGATTGTGTTATACACTTTATTGGCAATGCGTAATAAAATAATACAAACTGTACCTATCCCGATAAAAAAAATATTATGTTAAAAGCTCACCTTTATCTCGTTCACCTGCATTGAAATCCAACTCTAATAAGTTTTAATTACACAATAATAATTATGAACAGAAAAGTTACGTGCCCAAATCGATGAATTTTCATCATTTCATCGACTGGAGCAGAATAATAGGTAGAATAAAAACAAAACAAAAGCGGGCAAATTAAATAAGATATGTCGTCGCTAGGGCAATGATTCATTGTTAGTGCCCTCAAATCTCGATACCTTCCAGAGGGCTGACCCCTCGTAAACACAGATTGGGTGAGATGACCAAATTTACTTAGACTCGAGCTCTGCACAAATTTCGCACTTCTGTACTATCTCCAAGAAAAGTGATTTTAATATTGCTTTAAATTATTTATTCACCCAAATATTTACCGTAAAAATAAAATGCAGGGAGCAATCTAATACAGGGCTATCCTATGTTATTCATTTGTCTATGTAAAATTTCGTTAATGTAAAATTTACCCATAAGTTCTACAAACGCTTTTCCATTCCAGTTAACTTACTTAATTCATATAGAACGGTCAAGAACTCTATTGATTTCTGAAATCGTTATTTCTAAGGATTCACCGACAAGGTCACTAAAGCATACATCAATCTCTGTCGTCCGCGATAATATCGGATGGTTCCGGAAAATAAAGAGACTCCAAAGTTTTTGCGATATCTCTTTTTATTTTAGATGCGAATCTTAAAGACGCGAACTGCACATTATTAGAAAGAAACTGTAATTATGAGTTTTTTTTATGTAATGCAAAATTCGTAAAACATCTTTTACTTTAAAGTGTTTTTCAAAAATTGATGAGATTGTAAAGAAAAACATATTCAATGGCTGCCCTAGTAATTTGAAAACGATATAAAGTTTACGACACGCCCTTGTGCACGCGATGGTACTTACAACTCTTACCTACGAGGGCTTCAGCAAACATTGGAGATGAATCATAAAAACGCACAATAGTTTACGAGGAGGTACTACGAATTTTATGGCGTAGCATAGGAACACCCCTGTTCCATGAATTTTGTTTTGTCCGTGTTATAGAAAATCAAAACTTGCGTAAGTGAATCATAGTTTCGACCATAATCTGAAAAGTAGGTGTGTTTGAAAAGTAGGGACGCTTTTTGTATCAAAAAACGAAGTAGTATCGTAGTACCTGCAAATATCTTATATTAACACTCGATTGCATTTACTATGGATTATAGTTATAAAGTATGACGTACGAGCGTAAAGTAAAAAAATAGAGGGACGTGCAAATTAAGTAGGAACCTACTCCCCAAAAATAACTCATGGATTTACTTGGGAAGGTAGGTACCTACCCTTATACTCATTAAACATTCGAAAACATAAATATACTCATGAAATCCTCCTGACGATTTAATACCTGTTCTAACGAGCATCACACGGAGTACCAGTTTGATAGGGTTTTGAAAACGTTGAAAATTCACATTCACATTGTTTCGGTAGGTATACAATTCACCCTTCGGAAAGTGGTAATCCTAGGTAATGCTGGCAAAACGTCGGCGGAAGTAAAGGGTTCACTATGGCTTAATTCCAATAAAACTCAAAACGTGAGAAGCATACGGATCAGCTGCGACGGATCCTGTTCTTTGTGGAGAGTAATTCTTTGGGGATAATACTGTTGCAGTCTTTTGTCTCCGAAAAGGCTTCCTTTGTTACGGAGTTTTAATTCAAGCATGTGCAAATTGGAGCTCTTTTCTTGTACAGTCTCGTTTCGGCGAGAATTAATTTCGTCGACACAAGGTATCAGTATGGGTATGAAACATATTGAATAAACTATTTTTTTTCATTTTTGATTGGCACATATTTGAATATTAATTATGTATTATATTTTTCTTTGAAGTCGCTAGTACAAACGTGGATCGAAAGCTAGTAATGCAATAAATAAAGTTGGTATATAACTTATATAGGTAAACACAAAGTCCACAGACTAAAAAAGATATATTGTGAAATATGACACGTCCGGCGTGCATGGCTGCACTGATAGGTCCCTCCACTACGCACACAGCTCCCGTAGGGAAGCCGTAATGAAATGCTGCTACGCATGTCACCCCCTATACGGCGACAGAATATTGATACCACTGCAAATTTGGAAATGCCACGACTCACATACAAACGTACGCCACTCGCTTGTCAACTATAGCTGTTTGCATTATACAAATAAACAAACGATACTGTGACTCTTACCGCCAGTTCCAACGGTAGGAGCTCGTTGCGGCTTCCCGCTGAAATAACACTACAAGTAAATTTTGCTCTAAGTTTTCCGTTCCACGGCGAGAGGAATTCAGAGAAACTTGCATTCCTGTACAACGTGGTTTATGTATGCTGTTAATATAGGTAATACTGTTTACTGTCTTTGTTTAAAATATAAACCCTGAAGTTTATACTTTGGAGACGACTTTACCAATTTTAATGTATCGGTTATGTTATAAATAAATTACTGCTTATAAAACTGAACGACTTGACTCTTCATAGCAAAATTTTCGTAACGAGTTACTTGGCTAGAGAATTTATATCTCTCGGGTAGGATACAACAAGCTGTCATAATAAAATATCCTACTACATACGGTGTGATATGGGTCGACGTAGTAATAACGTATGTCTACGTGGCACTAACGCCTCACACCATTGGGGAAATGCGAAGGAATAACTCAAAATTAGATTTAAACTACCCATATTATTATGTTGCAATTTTTTTATTAAGGTACTTTACTTATCTACAGTTAATAAATCATTTCGCAAAGCCCGTTTACTTCATATTTGCATTGGAGGAAACGGTTGTGCAAACTATAATTAAGTTGGTGAAATAATTAGATTAGCTCTAATTTTATTTATTTCAAAAGGGTTTTCTCGGTACCTTTAGAAAATCTAATTATTGTATAAATATTGACACCTCAGCAAACGCAGTGCTTGTTAGAATATCTTTAACCGAAAAAAATATGAATCAATACAAATTGCCTTCTGTAATACTGAAATATATAAAGGGTTTAATATCAAACTGTAAGATGAATTACGGAACAAACTCCTTAACTCCAATTAGGCTTAAGATAAGAGTTGAAATTAATTAGTGCAAACGAATCGGTCATAAATTTCTGTAACCCGGATGCTTAAATCCGAGGTTGGGTTTGAAATTCCTCGCCCGATTCCCTCATCTAATATTAAATTTTGTTACATTAATTTATTGTTTCGAAACATTTGCAATAATACCTGAAAGTATATAGCAATTAGCAAAATCATCATGTCTACATCAGAATAACATTTTATATTTTATTATTTATCTACCTAGATAATGTAAAAATCCCGTTTGTTTTTTCGTATACATAAAACATTTTCAAATAGAAGTTTTTTTTCTCTATTCATAAAATATAACTTTATTTTTAAATATTACATAGAAACTATATGAGGAAATACCGGAGTAATTCTTCTATTTGGAGGCTTGTGCCCACGTATAAAGACTAGACGGAATTAATTGAGGGTGAGTCAGATCTTCCCATAGAGATGACAATACGCCCTCCTCTCTTATAAGAGTGACTCATGGTGTGACAAATTCCGGAAACCAGTAATAACATCAATGTTAGTTATAATTTGAGTATTAGACAGGTATTCTTATTTCTATTTAGGATTGTGTAGTATTGACGTGAAAAATTTTTTTATGAGTAATTATTGCTTTTCTCAGTAACGTTAAACATTATAAAATTTAATTGGGTTAGCATAATTATAATAAAATATACATCAACAATTATTCTTGTGGTAAATAGTATTAGATAGATTTATGTAAACATGTTCTATTTTATAAGTTTTACCAGTTGCTGTGACATACAACAAAAACTAAAGTTTAACCTTCCTTTTTACCAGTGTGGGACAACATCAGCGAAAAAAGAAACAGAATCAAATAGCATTATAGCAACCGTCATAAATACGGAATAGCTTTAAAAAGTCGAAGTTTTCTTGCACAAACCGCATGCAGTCCAGAATGGGAGCGAAGACTCATGTTATATTACAAAAGCACAATAAAATGCATAAGGAATATTTATTATTTTATCGGGACTTTTATAGTGAGCATGATTTAGTAGCAAACGATTTAGGGGCGGTTGTGGGACGTCCGCCATTTCCGATTTTACGCTTCGACTCATACAACTTCCTAACTTATTTTCTTTTTATAGTGCGCAAATTTATGTTACGAGTTTGATGTGGTAATTTATGATTTAATAATAAATATATTAGGCTTTTTTTGTATTAGCTGTATGCTCAGTATTAAAACGTTAACGTTACATGCCCTTATTTCTTTGTATTTAATATTCTTCTCAGCACAAAATTTACATAATTCATTCAGGCTTAAACAGCCTTCCTAAACAAATTCAACATCGACAAGTAAATAAAAATAAAAGCTGACAAAATTCGTCTCAAGAGGAATTCGTATATAGAATGTTCGATAAAGTGTCTACCTAGTCCCCAATGAATAAGATTGAATTCAAATGAAATCTTTATTTCCCGAATGTATGCAGGACCTAACTCGTCTTTACTGAATTTCACAGTCCGACCTAGTCTGTGAAATGTTTTTTTTAATCCGTGTATACATAATTTTTCTATTTTCACAGTTTATATACTTTCTACCCGGCCATTATATAGCTCATATAGCTGAGTCATATTTTAGGCTATGAGATATTAAATATATCAATCGCTTCGTTCTATTTATTTATTTATTTATTTATGTACACACATAGAGACAAAATTACAAAGTACAAAGGAACTGCTTATTTCTTAAGAAATTTCTTCTATTGTAGTTTTCAATCTGTAATTCTTTGTGATATTCAATTAAAGAAGATTGTAGTTTGTTGCAAGCAAATACACGTATTTTAATCTACATTTTATATAAGAAACACAAAGAAAGAAAATTAGCTTGCAATTGAAACCGTTCTGCTTACACATACATAAAATAAGTATCTAGCAATTCCATGAATGCATTTCTTTGTGATTCTTTTTGTTACATTTTTAAGGTAAAAGGAATCACAGAGCGCATATTCCATAAAGATAAAAATAAACAAACGACAAACAAGTGAGGTTCACCTCAAAAATTCTCTTTGCCATGAATTCTTTATGTTCCAAAGCCAGGTTAGTAAAAAGCGTTGTGGTGGTGTAAGCCTCAGCTTTACTGTTCCCTTAGCAGCCATTTTTGGGAGCTAGGGATCAACGTAAAATAAAATTGAAGTATAATACAAAATAAGGTAGTACATTACTGAAGGCGGGCGCCGCAGACATTTACTTGCGATGCAGACAAGTTTATTACATCATTTTTGTTGGCTATTGAATAACCGACGATGAGTTTGTGTCGGATTTTTCGACATTCAGTGAAAATAAATCTTACGGGCACTTGTTGTTTTACTGGTGTCACAGCTGTTTTTCTCAGAATATATATAAAGCGGGATATTTAAAACGGCTTAATTACTTACAAGGAATTTAAAATACGATTGAAAGTTGTCTTTAGTGTCTTAGTAGTAATGAAAATTCGCACCTTAAATAATCTTGTATATTTACTTAAAATATTTTTTTCAGAACATACCTACATCACCTACATGTCTTGTGCAATTTTAATAAATGCATAATTTTATACACTATACAGAAATAGTCGTGTACAATATTTTTCGTTTATAGGTACCAAGTTTTAATGATCACAAAACGTGGACCATATACTTTTAGGGATCCATCCCCTTGCCAAATGGGAAATAAAAGAAACAACATGGTTTGTTGTCAATAACATCAGCAGGTGTCCCGTAGGGATGGGGGTCGTTCACCTTTGGGCACAGCTTGACTCAACTTCGACCTTTATTAGAGCCATAGCACTGGTTAGGTGAAGGACAAGTTATGGGGTTGGAAACTTTGTGGTTGCTCTTTATTGGTGCCTAAGTGGGGAGTCGTTGGGTACCTACCTACGTCTTGAAACTTTTAAACCAGTAAAATTCTAGAAGTATCAAGAATATTAGGTTTGTATGATTAGTAATAACTACTTTATGAACAAATAAATATAATATTACCCTATATTTACTTATGCTTAGCTAGTGTATAGCCAAACAAATTAATGTATAAGATGTTTCCTTAAAAATCGTACAATCCCTCTCGTGTCCGCTGTAATGAGAATTCTATCTATTTATACGATAAAACAAAGCATAAAAGGTTGTCCCTCAGGATGCTTCGGGACATTGAAGGGACTGACCGCTACCCTAGTGTGCCAGAGTCCCTTGATAAATTCTTTATTTTGAACTTACGGATACATTTCCCTTATATTCTCTTTAGGAGGTCGTAAAGTGAAAAAGATTGTTATTTTGTCAGTTACTTTGCGAAGTTCAGCTTCGGTTATTTTTGTTCATGACTTTATTTTGAGCACAACAACTCAATTATAATGTAAAAATCAAAGTTAAAAGCTATCATGATATTTTTAAATGTCCATGGACAAAAACATGATGAAATTAAAACTTTTTGCAAAGTTTTTCATTACGCCTCACGCTCTCGGAGTTTTGTTAGTCGTTGTTTTATAATCAAAAGTTTTACAAAGCCATTTTGCTAAAAATAATGAAGGTGGTTTGTACGAACATGACTTGGCTTCATGTTTTAGATAATGTTATGATAATGAGAAAACAAAATGTTCATATTACCTATATTATAAAAAGAATGTACTTACAATACATTGTTGGTAATTTAATAGGCACCTACTAGATACACTAATTCTCAGGGTTATTATGTCCACAAATAATACATCCATGTACTTACTCAATTTTCCAAAGGAAATACAGTTATCCGTGTTTAAGCACATACCTACCTACGTGCGAATTTCTTGAATATTCTATTACTATTTTGAACATGTTGTATATTCAATGAGACCTCAATAAGGAGGAATCGTTTATTGAAACGGTAATATGTAGTTGTATAGGTATTCAAGTCACATACTTTTCAGTTAGGTTTCAGTACATTCAGTAGGGTACTTGGTACTACCTACCCGCCTGCCTGGCTTCCTGCCGATGTGTTACAGCAATTACACTCGAAAGCCTTTCCTTCTAGTCGAAATCGTCTAGTATTGCTAATGACTGAGCTACTAAGAACAACCTACCTCCTTGTTAGCCTTCTGACATAAAGTATAAGATTTTTAGTAGTAGGAATGGTAAAATGGAATGGTAGAATGGTGGAGGAAAAGTGCAGTAAAGACGTTATCTTTTAACCTTTTATATTTTACCTGTGACAGTATAATATTAGTATGGTATTTTAATGTTAGTGAGATTAAATGGTGGCAAACCACATGTCACAATTTACTGTGATATTTGTCATTCATAATATATAATTCGTGACCTAACAAATGAATCAAATCAAAGTAATTTTATTCCATAGATATCGATGTGATCAAAGTCAATCAATTTTCATAATGAATTTTGGCTTCGCAAAGCCGAAATCCGCCGTCCATTGGGCGTAGATAATTAATTAATTGACAATACAATAGTGAGGGTAGACCTGGGGTCGAATGGGGTGGCAATAGGGGTCACTACTGTATTAATAGCTGTCCAGTTTGTTTTGCATGGCCAATCGCTTTGTATGACGCTGCGCTGTAGAATGTCACAGTTTATGGATTGGTAATAATTGGAGTTTTAATTATAGCTGTAGTAGACTTACATTTTTTTCCTATTCTTAGGGCTCGCATACAATTTTAAAATCATATTTATTATGTAGGTACTTGTAGTGTTACTTCTAGTTATCACAAAATAAGTAATAGCTTTACGTATTCGAAAATAGCAATAGCAATATTTCTAAATTATTTTAGTTCTAAAATGCCATAAAGTTCTTCTGTTAATGTGTTCCAGAAAATCAGAACGCTTCAATTTTCGAATAACAATAAGTTATGTGTAATTCTCGTTTATTCATATTTCATGCTGTTAATTCATTGTTATAATACCAAAAACAAACAAATTTTCACTCGAGACCTAGTAAACATCTCCATTTCAGGTAACATGTAACTTTGTCAGAGAAACTAACAGTTGTAAAGGAGTACTATTGTCGTCAAACACAGCACATAAAGCGCAAAGGCACCTAGTTGGCTACTATATTAATAATATGTAGCTACAGTTGTTTCAGAGAGAAGTGGTGTTTTAGTTGTTCATCAAAAGCACCTTTTGTAAAGGTTCTTTGTAAAGCGTCGTAGGTGTATTTAAAGTAAAGCGTTGAATTTATTAAAAGCACATCTTCACAAAAGCAGCGGTTAAGATAATCTCTAGCGAGAAAAGTGATAAATAATGCTAATAAAAGCAGCATGATTCACAAGAGCGTAGTAAGAAACAAATATACCTATATATTTTTTTAAACAAAGTCTTCTTGGTTGGCAATTTTCTCCGTAGATGATATCTGTAGGAGTAACAAATCATACCATTGTCCTAGTGGAACCCTCCGCAAGAGCTTTTTCCACACCATAAAATTAAATATTGCCTCAGAAAAAGTATAATTTTATTACAAGCGTTTTCATTTGTGAACGAGTGGTACGAGCTTGTGTTTATATATTTGTGTGCTTAGAAACAATTTTAATTAACTTCAGCTTTACTCAACATAATTAACATGCTGCCAACGAATGACATAAAAGTACCTGCCTCTACCTGTAGATAGTAAATATTTAAATACTTGTGCCTTGTGGGAATTAGTTTGCCCTAGAACACATACTAATACTAAATTCATTAAAATCTTAATCTGTTTAGGTACTAGAAAACGTTATTGCTATTATCACTAACCGTTCAAGCTTACTTATAAGTAGATGTATAATTAACGCCTGAATAATATACAATAGCAGTAAGTTAAACATCAAATACATTTAGCAGACATTTTCCATTAGGTGAACGGTGTAAACCTACGATAATAACTTAGTCTTCTAATGCATTTTAAGTGCTTGCTGAAATGCACAGGTTCGAAATTCAAACTTCTAACACGCCGCATCCTGTGTTACGCTAAAACGGTTATAGTTCACAAAGTTTAAGAGGAAAACGCAACGTTACTAGTAGAATTAGCACATACTACTAGTTGTTAGTGATGT
Organism: Thyatira batis; assembly: GCA_905147785.2. Taxonomy (NCBI): domain Eukaryota; kingdom Metazoa; phylum Arthropoda; class Insecta; order Lepidoptera; family Drepanidae; genus Thyatira; species Thyatira batis. The sequence goes on from LR990499.1 coordinate 6,775,080, forward strand.
GTTGAGTCGAGGAGTCACTTACCTTTTTGTTGCAGTAATTTATTATTTGTTGCTTTGTATAATTCCTTTAATGTTCTTATATTACATATTTACATTACAGTCATAATACTCATAAGTAATTTTTTATAACTATACGATACAGAATCGTCTCGTATAGTTATAAAAAATTAATTACAATAGAATAATAATAATACTAATATATAATAATACCTACATATATATCTCCATACATTTAGACATTTTACTCCATATTTTTAGCTTATTAAATATACCACTGCTACTTCACATCCCTATTACAGTCCTTCATGCAGGTCCGTAAGCCCTTTGTGTGAGCGGCAGTGCAATAAAGTACCTCCCTTCAGTGACCCAGCTGTGATGTCTGAGTGAGAGTGAATGTTACCATTTGCGTAGAGCCATATAGAACTAAGCACTACCTTATTTGCCGAATGGTCTTAACAACAAAATGTTTATGTACCTCCCTCGTTGTTTATAACATGCAGTACTCAAATTATTGCTTAAAACATGTTTAATGAGAGCATATGCTTTTCCTGTTCACTTTTGCAGAAATCGATGTTCATACAATAAATCAACTACCTATTAAAAATATGGTTAGGTACAGACTGCTTATTGTTATGGAAAATAGAAAGATCCGTGGATATTACAGGCCGTTTCACACAACCTTTCAACTTGTCGATAAAACTATCGATACTATTTGTTGTACCTATATTATTTACTTTTTAAACTCGTCAAATCTACATTTGCGGCGTGTCTATGGCGGAGGCGGCGTAGATAACTCCAGATAACGGCTCCTTAGGGTGTTATAATTAAATTATAAACTTTTGTAACCGGCCCCGCTCGTTTACAGGAGGGTCAACTTACGCGTTAAGTAAATGTCATATCGTAAAAGTTTATTACGTGCCAAATAAAGGGGTTGTAAACTTTTACATTTGTCCTGGGCCAACGCGGCGAGATTGTTTAAATATAAATCGTCCGGAAATGCATTTTATATCCTGTAAATAAAATATATACAAGATTATACGAGGTGTATATAGGTTGTTTTCAAATTCAGTATTCCTTATATAAGTAATACGATAGAAGAGCATCTGTAACGGTATTGTTACCGTTAGATATGTAGGTACCAGTACTTTTTTTTTCTTGTGCTATCTCCTACGTTATAAAGCAAACATCAGACTATATGCTCTCATAAAATACAATTTCAGTGGAATACGTAGAAAGCTGCCCTTTTGCTAAATACCGGGAAAGTTTTCGCACGTGACCCCATCAAACTACGTCCCAAAGGGTCCTGTGTTCACTCTCTTCTTTTTATTCCCATTTCCATTCTGAAGGATGTGGTGCGTGTTTTATTACACACTTTTGTTGAAGAGTGGGTTTCATTTGAAATAGTCAAATTAAATGGACGGCGAAACAACGAAATGTTTTGAATCACCAGCGATGTCTTTATTAAAGTTATGGAAGACTAGTATCTCCCCGTGGTTTCATCCGGGGATTTTCTATTATTCCGGGATAAAATATAGCCTACTTACCTATGTGTTAATCTGTGTACCAAATTTCAAGAAAATCCGTTCAATAGTTTTTGTGTGAAAGAGGAACAAACATCCACCTACATACAACTTTCGCGTTTATAACATTAGTAGGATGATAATATAGAGTATCAATATAGTATCTATCTATATTTTTTACGCGTCACTACTGGGGAAAGTTTGTTGTTGAATATATTTTGAACTGTTCATGAAAAATAAGCTTGTATTTTTTAACAGGCAACCAACAAATTCGTCGATAACTCACTCTACTTAGTAAATCATGAATAAACTCGAGTGGGCCCCTATACCTACTTATTTATGAAACTCCCTAAGTAGAAACTCTCTACTTATAAAACCATCCCTTCCTTAGTTGATTTTATCTTGAAATAGAAAAACAGAATCCCATTTGATTGCTGCCAGCTGTAGTACTTACCTGAGCTTTCGGCAGTAACTTTGATTGATTTTGCAAAGCTTTGACTAAGGACTCGTTGATTATTTACCGTACCTATCAACATTGGTATAAATTTTTATATTTATTTTATCCGTAATATTTTCTACAATATAGTAAATAATAACTGTATCCCTATTTTATCAAAAATATTTTGTTTGATATTATAGAACGGCGCGGGTATGAAATTGTATTGTTTGCGGATCACATAGCGTGTCACAGCCTATTCATGGCCATGATGTATAGAACGATTGGATTCGGATTTGGCATGCTATAGTTGTATATCGTGTAACAGTGGGAAGGTAACTGTATCCAGATATTCCGGATGCTCCCTGCAACAATGTATTTAGTAAATATCAATCTATCTCGAGATCCGAACGCTCCGGATTTACCGCTGGAGCTGATGGGATTTTGAGAGGCCATCTTAGTTGAATTGATACAACGTACCTGCCATCATTCTAAATTTGATATTTAAAGAGGAGACATAAAATTTAATTGTTACTCTCCAATGTTTCGATTTTAAAATATGAATGAACATTATATTACTCCGTTTTGATTTTAAAATATGAATGAACATTATATATTTATTCCAGCTGTAAACGTTTATGAGCTAGATGTATCTCTTCGGTCATTAGTAAATTATCGAATTAAATATTTGTAACTTGATTTTACAGCTGATTTTATTATATTTTCTGTCTCCATGAAACTAACACTCGTTTTATATAGTGACCTATCAATATTGTGACGTCGCACTACCGAACACATTGAGCAAAACAAAAGCAGAAATTCCAATTTAACGTTATCGGGAACACTATTAAAACTATTCGGCCAACGATACATCGATCACAAATAGTTTATAACAATTTACAAGCGAACTATTACAAACAACATCTGTCGAATGTAATATTCGAGCATTAGGTGAATATACGTGGACTTGTTCACAAAGTGATCCGGTCAATTGGGTGACCATCTGCTTCCATATAGGGTATAATGTTCTGTCAAATATTTGGTCACGGTGATTTTCTAATGCTGTATGTTGTGGGTGTTTTTAAACTGCGACTAATGAGGATGAATGGATTTCGACGGTGTTAGGACCTTGTTCACAATTATATCTACCATTCGTCTTCCCCTACCAAGGTTGGTTATATGTATGGAGTGTGTGTAAAGTTTACATAGATTAACAATTTATCACAACAAGAAATGTTCAGTTAGTTTTATTCCCAACGATTAATTTGAAATTTTAGCTTGTATCACAGATCGGTATTGGAGCAATTTAAATACATATATACCTAAGTGTCTTCTCCATATTGCTCCGTTCGCATGGGCATCAATGCATAATACACCTTGCTATAATCATGGAATGGATTAAACAAAGCAAATCCTAATCAGAATGCATCGTCACGAAACAGGGGTCTCTTGTTTAGGTTTTCAACCCAAATAACGGTGTCAATTAGCGTAACGTCATAATCCCTTGCCCTCTGTTATCCCGCAGACCTGTGGCCCTCGCAGGCCCGCCGCCCGGCCAGAATAAACAAACAAAATGGTGTATGATTAGATTAATATGCATTGCCAGTATTTGTCCAGCCATTTGGCCGGTGGATTATAAAATTTATTATTGTGCCTACCATTTAAAAATAGAACACAAAAATATTAAACTAAAAAAATGAAACAAGAACTTCCTCGTATCAAATTGGATATCTACTGTAGGTACATATCTATTGTCACGTTCCGAGCATTTGTGCTCGAATCTTGTGAAATTGAAAATTTGCCGATTTTAATGGCAAAGCAAACAAACGGATCTCAAACTTTTATTTATCACAACTGGATGCCGTCTAGACAAGAAGCCAGACGGATCCCCCCACGTTCAATTATTGGATGTTGCCATAACTCAACAGGGCGGAAAAAGTTTAATCTCTTCTGAGTGATGAGAACACCACGTTGTTGAGACGTGAACATGAGAAATACTTATTACTGAAACTACTAAAACACAATGTCTATAATCCTCATGGGTAATCCTGATACATGAAATTGATTATTACTATGCTTGGAAGGTACTTGTGAAATTTGTTAGAACGGTTATGCATTTTTAATATAGGTATCATGCTAATACAAACATGTTCACGTTCACATATAAATATATTTTATTCTAGTGACCAGAACTTTTTCAAAAATGAAATAGGTACATTGTCGACAGTAGTAATATACCTACTTAAATGAAAATTAAACTATTTTTGTAATTAATGTTCTCTATCTTCGTACTTACTTCTATATTCATTAACGTAGGTATAGATGCACACACACTACGCCGTATTAAAAAAAATAATTTGCAAAAGCAGCTACCTAATATTAGTACCTAGTCTCAGAAAATGTATTTCATTCTGAACCCACCTTAACCAGCTTAGCTTCTCATGTCATGTATGATACAAGACATTTTACCTTCTTTAGAATTATTAGGTACATCGTATGAAACCATCTAGCATCGCTGTGAAATAATGACATACCATTTTTATAAACTTCTCCTTTTGTGAGAACATTCCCTTGCAACGCCATTATCGTTGAGCTTGCACTAAAAGACTGATAGCTTTTATTCTTTAGAACTTTCCCTGTGATAGGGTTACTACCCATGAGTAATATTAATTGAAAACCAGAAAACTTTTAAATGTTCTCAAAAATATCTTACGATCAAAATAAATGTGCTTCGTGAAATACCTCAAACGTAATTGCATTTTGCGCTCCCGAATTTGGGGTCAGAATTTCAATAGTTGGAAACCCTATGAAAGTCTCAGGCGTTGAAGTTATTTTATCACCCTCACCAGACGTTAGGCTGGGGTTAGTTGGCACTTTGATGGATAACATATCGCCAGGGATGTCAATAACTGAACTAAATTGATAGAGCACGGAGGATCGAAGCTGCACTCCGTCTCGCAATTACCGTTAGCGTATTGAGGCGTGATGCGAAATCAGATTAGATGGGATTGATAATATACGCTTACATAATTAGGGCTATTAAGTATAATATAGGTGCTTCGTTTTGTGATTTATTGACGTAACAACGTTGAAGTGGCTGCAACCGCGGAATTACTTCTTTATATTCAAATAAATATGAGCCATCTTGGTTTAGGAGATTTTAAAAACATACCTAAATGAATAGGTACATACTTAAAATTTTAGTTACAATGTAGTGTCAATTTTAATTCTAAAAAAATAAATACATTCATAAATTATATGTTATAATAAGTAGGTATGAAATTTTATCAATGATGTTAGTGGGAATGAGCTCATATTTTAAATCAACGAAAGTAATTAAGATATAGAAACTGTTTTACCTTTAATTCCAAACTGTTATTATACGAAATTATACCTAAGTAGGTACCTACCTTATATTTCGTTTACATAAATCGTAAATTTATTTATACAGTTGTTGTTTTTTTTTTCAAAGGTAACGGTATCAAAATGAAGGCGCAGTATAGTAAGTGGAATTCTCCAATAGAATAACTGTATTTTCGTAAAAAAATCTTTTAAATGTAATTCAAATTTAAACAAACCTACATAGTTTCAACAATGAATACAAAATAGCGTTTCAAAGTCTGAGATAATATAAAATGCTTCGGATGCAATACACTTTTATTATACGCGTTATGAAATTTTATTTTCTAACTTACAATATCTACGATTTTATATTCATTGAAGTTTGTGTTAGTACAAAATTTAAATTTTCATTTACATAGTAAATATTATGTTCAAACTGTAAATGTTTGTTTATAAACAACTAACGGGAATAACATTTTTTATTACTGCAGATAATACGTTCCTAATTAAAAAGGGCAGGATTATAGGGCGATTTTACAACGTAATGACATGTCTATATCACTATCGGAAATGATTCGACGGACATTTTTTTTTCTTTTTTGCATTAGGGGTGCTCATTCTTTTCGGGGATAATCCATATCATCTGCTACCGGGGTAGGTAATTATTTAAAAGGGAACTATAACACACCGCACGTAAGTCCGTGCGTGCGCCCAACCCTAATTGTTGCGTCCAAAACTTGTAAGGGCTTACTGTGGTGTGACCATGCTTTTGAATATATAGGGACATTTTAACTAAGATTTTTGTAATATGCATTAAAAATGTTGTGTATCTTAGCTTAGAAATAACGGAAAAGTATTGTCTATACTTCTATACTAATATTATAAAGAGGAAAGATTTGTTTGTTTGTATGTTTGTTTGTTTGTTTGTTTGTAATTAATAGGCTCCGAAACTACTGGACCGATTTCAAAAATTCTTTCACCTTTGGAAAGCTACATTATCCCCGAGTAACATAGGCTATATTTTATCCCTGTATTCCCACGGGAACGGAAACTACGCGGGTAAAACCGCGGGGAGGCAGCTAGTTAGTTATAAATCTATGAAAAAAAATCTTCTTATATAATATAGGAAGTAGTTTAATTGGTTTATAAGTGTTCTATGTACATAAAGTAATTGGTCTTACTCACCAAGATATTTCCATCCTCGTTCATAGTAGTTAAGTCCTGAGCTGGTCCGCAAAGGCACGACAAACATGGTCCCCCAGTAGGAACATAAATTATAGTTAGATAGTTACTATAGGGTGTGTCATTGTTGTGTCCTTTTCTCGAAATGCATTAAACCACACCGATTGACTGCACCCCATATGACCTAAGCGTGGCGCATAGCTTTTGTGAACTGTCAGATATATTTGCCATTATCGATATCGATTATATTTAAATTACCATAATATTAAATTTTCTTAAATATAAATTAGTGTCAATCAATGAAGAATCTGTATTGTCCTGATTATAAATTTAAATCATTTAATGATTGCTATCAAAAAATTATTATAGATTACATTTTAAAATCTTTTTCTCACGGGCAAGGCTATGGTTGCCGGATATACCTGTCTACTTCGTTCAATTTAGATCGATAGAAATCCATCTTATCTTGATATATAAAATCATAGTTAGACAAGATAGGTAGGTAGGTAGGTGCCTACTTATACTTACTAAGTATAACAATATTATAGAAAAAGGTTAGGTTATAGAATCATCCCATCCAGCGACGAAAAGCTTTAAGTACCTAACTCACCGTCCACTTACCTACACTTAAAAGGTCAAAATTCAAATCGATAAAAATATAAATCGGGCACATCACTATATCTAATATGTTCGTAATTGTTGTTGCACAACATTTGCCTTATTGTTCACTAAACTGCGGGCCGCGTCTGTTTCTCAGCGCATCCCCTCACAATAGATTACATTGTAACGAGAATAGCGATTAAAATGCGTACACTTTTTGTATACAAGTCGCTAACGAGAATAAATCAAGCCTTTTTGTCGACATTTTTTCATGCCCCCTACACTAATAGCTTCACTACCTTTGTTCTGCGTAATTGAAATTGATGATCCGTAAACAGATTTTTTGTTATCTAGGTTAGGTACCAAAATAATAGTTTTATATAGTTTCGATACATTTATTTTTATAAAAAAATGCAGGTTTCGGTACGTGTTCTGTCTACCTACGACATTGTATCAAGCTGACAGACAAGCATGCATGGAACTTAAATGTACTTTATAAAATGTTATGCACTGAGATATTGTGGATTCTAAACATTGTTTTTGGTAAAAATATATAGTTTTAATATTTTCTTTTTATTATTATTTTTTTGTCTAATTTATAATTCATTTCCCGCTACACGCATTTTAATGAAATTTACGAATATGGAGAAATTCCCTTAGGGTGCATAACATTTTGGAAAAGACATGTACTTACGAGCAAATAACATTCATTCAAGCTATACAATATTTATTAAACATACACATAACAGAAGCTCCGACTTCACCATTTAGCATCTGTGATTATTTGACTGAACAATTTTTGTGCCAATACATTATGGTATAATTCAATGATGCATACATCATGAGACCTACTTTAGTGTAAAAAAATTGAGCTGCTCTTTTGATTACGTACAAAAAATACTGATAATATGTATCTTTTGGCAGTATAAAGTAATAGTTCGGCGTTTTTCACTGATATACCAACTTGTCAAACTAACAACTTTCTATATAAAAATCTTAAATACTGAAATTCTTACTTAATTATAACACAAAATAAGAAGAGGTACGTGGAAAACTATAAACTTACAACAAGCTAGAATTATTCGTGTAATAATTTATGTGATCAAAATATAAGTTGTTTATATTTTTTATAGAGTAAAATTTACCTTAAAAAAAATTAAGTATTTCAATTATAAAATGAACCTAATAACGGAACATTATTTATTAGCGTCTTAATGTTACATAACTAATGTAAGTTATAATCTTCCTAGCTACGAAAATAACATCTTATATATTATAGCAACCACACGAGAATAAAAAAAATATATAAAGAAGTATGTCGACAGTATAATAATTGCTTTAAAAAAGGTAGCTAGTTAAAGTAAAATAGAGAAGATATGGAGTTCTTTACTTCAGTAGAAAAAGTTGACTTAAAACATAGAATACAGATGAAATAAGCTGCTATAATACACGAGAGACACATAAAATAACTAGAAACATATTTACAAGCTTAATATTAATTTATTTACAAACTTATTCTAAACTTTGATAAAAGGTATCAAAATGTGAATAAAATTAATTCTGAAAATTATGATTGATAATGTCATTTCATGTTCAAAATAAATACATAATATTTCAAAATAAATCTGTAAAAACTTAGAAACGAACACTAAATAATATAGTGGCTAAGAAATAGAGAGGATTCTGAACCTACAATAAACATTCTTACTTATTAAATATTCTAAATAAACATCGATGAGATATTAAAAGAAATTGTGACTTGAATGTGGCATTGTATTCTATCATAACTATGTACAACACATACCTAATATATAATACCCTCATAAAGAAGTAGGTACATACTCTAGAAGGCACATTTTGTACCTCTTGAAGCAGCAACTGTGTGAAGCCGTCGATTAAATGACTGATTACTCATTTTACGTGATATATTGATATATAGAAAGATATTGAAAATGTATAAAAATATTTATAGTTAAGTGATGACTTCATTAACACTATAAACGAACAGTAAAGCTGATTACGTACTTATTAGTTAGTAACAAAATTTTCATTTGGCAGTTTCCAATACTGGTCGCGCTCATCACAAATACACAAGCATTTATACTCGTTATGTTATAAACATCCAATTTAAAGACTTACAATAGTTAAATATTCATAATCAAGATTTAAGTCTCCAATATTGTTAACGTCCGTTTCAAAATGTGTTTGTTTCAGTGAATGTTTTTAAACAGCTGAATTTTTCCCAATAATTGGTCCTCCACTTGTGGCATACACTCTGTGTCCGTCAAATTCAACTGAAGAGTTCCTCTTGATGGCGTCGTCGCCCGTATCCTTCAACGGTTCCTTTTCATCCCTGGGTACATAATATAAATATTAATATAATGGTAAGTTAAGTAGATCTCACAAAATTATTTACAAAAATCACAACTCTCAAACTGCTATGCGTTGATGGGTAATATGAAATGTCAAGTTAAATGTAATGAACGATGGGAACAAGCAAATACACAATGACGGCAAGCAAATAATGCAATACGAGTTTTGATCCATTCAAAAGCTTTATTCCACACAAACATGGCACAAGAGACAAATTCAGTTTATAAAGTATTTAAATCAATCTTACACTGGCGTGGTCGGGACATAACTATACATGTGGTCAATAAGGCAGCGTGGGGGAAAAACAATGGTCATGTTAGTGAATTGTGAAAATGTTTCATAGTTATGTTCAGTTGTTCGTTAACAGCGGTACGGACAGTGCAATAAAAAGGTAAACTGCTAGTAACCGAATGTAATTGATAAAAAAATTACCGATTAAACGTTAACCCAAAATAATTTACACTGTTTGAGCCAAGCAAGACACGTATGCGGCGTACGACAGCAATGTTCTTATTAATTTTTACGACATTGTTAATGTTGAAGTATTTAAATAAACGTATCTAAATCCTACATTCATTGTACAAGCTTCGGGACAATTAGGTCCAAGAGACTCGTACTGATTTGCAGTGTAATTATTATGTAATCATTCCTAATTCATTACACTAACCGTATCGTACAGGATAAAATAAGCACAAACATGGGTAAACAATAGGATCACAAAACAATCGTGTTAACTGAAAACAAAACGAAACAAACAGAAAACAAAATTCAACTGTCGAAAGAGATGTTCCAGTAAAACAGAACTCGCAGAACAATTAGTAAAAATCATCAAAGTCAAGGCGCCTGATCACAGAGTACATGAGTCAACTTTCCAAGCTTATTTGTTTATTGTTAAAAAAGCGTGTTCTACCTATCTATACACTACCTCACTGTAAAAACTAACTACAAACTTCACCGAATACTTTTCTAAAAGCGCTTATTTATCTAATCAAAACGCCAAAGAATATTTACAGTAGGCGTTTATGCTAAGCTTATTGTTTCACATTATTTACAAGTTGGCCAGCCCCAGCGAAAAGTCTGTTCAATACTTTCACTTTTCCATCGACCGTCATTCCGTATTCGTACGATTTGCTAGGATTCGCTCGTCACAAGGGCCGTGCCATAGCATCCGCACAATCAAAGCATGCAGGTTTGTATGGCTATTGTATGGTGCCTTACGTCGGTGTGGACACGAGCTTGACCGGCGGCGGCAGGGGCGCGGGGGAGGGCGGCGCACGCGGCTTCGTGCTGCAATAAGGGAGCGGGAAGCGCCAACCGTACAGACTAGCGGGCAAAAACATCTCTCATCGACACTAACACTTAATAGATGGGATCACGGAACGAGGACAACGAAAGGATAAGGCTTCACACGATCTGAACACGAGGTATGGAAATGGAATAAGTAGATACAGTTTTGAAGTGTGTTTGTTACGATGTCTATGAAGTGCTGTAGTGGTACTGATGAATAGTTTTGTATTATCTGATAGAAAAAAACAATGAAGACGATATTAAAGACCATGTTTGTAACAGAGAGTAGTAAGAATATTTTACCTTCCCAATTTGGCTTCGTCTTCCTTATGTCTCTTGGCGCGTCTACCACAAAGTGTTGCGATCACTCCCTGTCGTCTGAAGCATAACAGAAGTAGGTCTACAATGATGAGACAGATGAAAACTCCGGATAATGCCAACCCAATGATGGCACCACTTGACAATAGTTGTGGTGGAGCAAATCCTCGTTCCACACCTGTAATTAATTAATCATGTTTTTTTTTTGGAAATAAATTGTAAGAACTGTAGATGGTACTCATCATGATTATGAGAGTAGACCCATCTACTGCTCTCGATTCTGTTAGTTGTTTGCATCATGTCATAGAAGCTGAAGATGTTAGATGACACGAGGGTGATTGTAAATAATGTTTACGAGCGCTTGTACGTGTGGAAGTTAAAGCATAGGAAATACATGTAACCGATACAGCCGCGTTGAGGACATACATTACAATCATAATAATGTTCTATAGTGATGAACAGGAGTGCTTTCAAATCCAGAAAACGTGCACCCAATCACCGATTTTAACTATTCTAAAATTTCGACAAATCAATTTCTAAGTCGAAAGCTCTCCAAATGAATGAAATGGGGTTTGAATGAAAATGATATGACTGATGATAGATGATGACAATGATAATATAAGATGATGCATATTTTTCTAACCTTAAAATTAAAGATAATGATATAATAATAATTCATAAGAAAGAAAAGTTGTCAAGATGCAAAACATTCCAAATTATTTTTTACCGCAAAAAAATGTTCAAACCCCATGACAAATACTTTAGAATCTATTTAAGCAGTATTAGGTTCTAAACGAGTAATATAAATAATTTTAATAATAAAAATTAAGGTTACTCTCAACTAAGGGAACTATTACCATCACCTTAGGAAAATCCTCACGAATAAACAGGTCGGAAAAAATGTAGCTTGAAAAAGTATCTGAATATTTCAAACTTGATACAATCTCAAGGAATAATAAAATGGAAATAATTCTAGGATAATCTAGTAGTCTAATTAAAAAGGTGAAACTGCCAGATGTTTTCGAATAAATTTTTCTACTGATAAGTTAAATCAATTATGGCCAATATGGCCATATTAGTATTTGGCAGTTTCAACAGACCATCCATGCTTGGAATAAATAAACCAGGTGATAGCTAGAAATATGATAAGATTTATTTGAAATTAAAATGTAACAGTCATCTAAGATGACTATGAATAAGGTATAAGTTTTCATGACTAAACAATTCCTATGATTTTATATAGACATTGTCAGTATTGCATGAGCCATGCTATAGGGAAGACGTGATTTATATTTGTAGGGTGTACACAAAGATCATGCAATAGTAATTAGTACATTCCAAAGGAAACTAGCAGGAGTACCAACTATAAAATATTAATAGTAAAATATATTTACCCAAATTTCAGTCAGGGCGACACAAACACACTTGTCAAATGGTCAACATTCAAAAGGGTTAATGGATTGATCTCTTCGTAAGCATCTTGACAGCTTTCTTTCAGATCTTTTGTATTATTTATTGTTAAATTAATAATGTTACATTTGGATGGTAGGTTAAATGAGACATTATAAAATGAATGAAGCTTTAATTTTAGGTACCATTACATTAAGTTATACACTATTTTCTTCATTCATTTTAATGCACAAAACGAATTGTCTGTTTCGAAAACATTTATTTCTTTTCACATTGGTCAATATCCCGTTAACAGATCACACTTCGAACTCTGTTGGTGTCGATTTTTATCTAGCTACATTATATTAAGCGTTTATACGCCCTGATAAAATTACTTCTTTCCCTTAACTCTTCCCTTTTAGGTACTTCTTCAGTTGGACGACTCTCTTTGCATTACAGTTTAATCTAATTATATTATTCTATATCAAAAAGACAAAATAGTCATCAAAAATTCGTACACAATTCTTATCAGCTCCCTAAATTTAAATGTAATGCATGCCGTAATTTTTGGCATTAATCTGCAATTAACACTAAAGTACGAATTTATATTCTGGCAGTGTTAATTTATTAGCCGATTCGCTACCTAATTATGTACTATTATATATTTAAAATAATAATAGTTATAAAGTTCTCAATATAAAGTTTGAAGATCAGATCACAACACTAATTAAACAATCTTAACACCAATGACACTGAGTAGTATGAATTACTGCATCAAAGTAATAACAAAAGTTATATTAATTATTATTTTTTCGTCAAACATTAATTCCAAATCATTTTATGATAGTTTAAAACACAAATAACATTTAAGTATAGTTATTTACACATCAACAAAGTGTTTTATCACAACAAGTATTTTCCTAAATAACAACAGTCGTCATTGGACTTGCTTAATTTATTTGAATACTATTTATTCGAATATATTTAGTACATTAAGTGAATTATAATTATTGCCATTAAAATTTCCATGATAGTGTTAGCCCATCTGTAACGACTTGGACTTCCGTTTGGGTTACCTAGAAAACATGTCAACGATAAATACTCCAGATCTAAAATGCCAACAAGAGACTGTATAGATATTATTCATGACAAATTAATAAAACAAAATAAAATATAGACAGTTAACTCACCATAGATAATAAATTAACACCAACATAATGTAAATTCGTTAATTGTAAATTAAAAAACCATACCATAACGTTCAAATCATACTCAAAATAGTACAAAGTAACATTTTGTAATATTTGTAAAATAAAATAACATGCCACAAAATTATAAACTTTTCACACACATCACAATCGATATTTGCACAATCGTTTATTTTTTATTTGTACCTATTACATTTTCTGTTAGTAGTTTAAAAAAAGGCAAGATTCAGAAAAGTAGGTAAACTAAAAGCTAAAGTTCAGCGTGGTCAATGGATATTAAATTATGTAAAAATAAACTACAGCAGAAATAAAATAAATAATACAAAATGACAAAGTGGTTAACGGCTCGGCTTACTGATAAAATAATTAAATGCTACGTATTGTACTTACAACAAAAGGAAAAAAAAAACATATAAAAATAATCACTTAAAGTGTTTAGCAGAATGAAATGATACTTTACAAAATGATTAAAAGATATAAACGGAAGGCGCACTATAAAACACTGTCACGTTTTTTTTAAATAGTCACAGTTCACAGAAGTAAACACAAAACAAAAGAGGCGTATAGAATGCGAACGTAAAAGGTTGTGATGGATGCCGAGGACGGTTGCAACGACTCTGATGCTGTATATACATCGTAGAAGCCGGCTTGCTGCGGCACGTGGTTACTCTCCTGATTGTACTTACCGAGAGCGGTCTGAACGTAAAGTTGAGCTGGTGACGAGAATCCGAGGACGTTGTGAGCCCGTAAGTGGATGCGGTAACGTGTATCAGGGTGCAGTCCCGTTATTTCATACATGATCGCTTCGTACGATTTTATCTCCTCAACAACGCATTCTGATTCAGATGCTACACGCCATTCACCGCTTACTTTCAGCACCTGAAGGTATTGTAAAATGTTATTCAATCAGAAATCTTTGGCAATTTAAAACGTAGGTACTTAAACTATTTGGTAAAATTACTTACAGGGCAATATTTAACATCGTACATGTCGATCGGTTCACCATTATGAGCGGGAATTTTCCACTGCAATTCGTATCTGTCAGCGTATTTACCATGAATAAGGGATTCTGAGCTTAAATTTTCTCTCCACTTGGGTAGTTCTGGGGGTGATCTAAAATCCAAAAATTTTTATTTGTGTCTTTCTTGTATGTTTTAATATTTTTTCATAAAAGTACGATATTTACCTGCGTGGCATGATAACTGTAATTGGTGCACCCCAACTGCCAGCTCCTACTTGATTAACGGCCGCGAATCTAAAGTCATAGGTCACCATAGGCCTCAAATTTTCGACGATGTATGGTGAATTTACCGACCATGTTCGATTCATTGAGAGGTTCCAATCGGCGTTGTTATTTTCTTTGTACTGACTGGTGAAAGCAAGTGTCGGTGGTCCAGCATCTTCAGCTGGACCGACGATGTTGAACGAGACAGACGTTGCGGTAATCGTTTCTTGCTTTGCCTGTCAATTGGTAAACGTAATTTATCCCCATTCATAAATACAATAAGAATATATGAGACATTTTTCACAAAATATATAAATAAGGCGTAAATACCATCTAGATTTATTATACTTAATGTGACCATGGCTATCATGAATATGTCTGTTTGTTCTGTGCCTGGGTGTAAATATCTATTTAATATGAGTATTTATTCAAAGTAGTACCTATATCAGCTACCTGATTAGTTCGGAATGAGATTGGCCGTGTCTGAAAAATGTCCCAGGGTATTTATTTACTTACTTGTATAATAGGACCAGGTGGATATGCTTCTCTAAACTGAATAATATGTTCGGCCTCGCCGAGAGCATTGGTAGCAACACATTTATAAACACCGTAGAGTTGCCGGTCCACTGGGGTAATAGTAACGTAACTTATAGGCCCTGGTCCAAAGATTTTCACATGAGGCGTTTCTAACAGATCTTGATCACGGAATCTAGAATGTAAATAAATAGATAATTATGATTGTTACGTGGAACATTGAGTGATATATTTATATGTATACCTGTTGACCCGATAGACGTTGTCCTGTCTTAACTATGAATCTTATTGAATTAAAACAACTGACACTTATGTCAAAAACCTTCATCTAACAATAAAAAACACAACAAAAAAAGAATTAGCGAAATCGGTCCAGCCGTTCACCGTAAGCAAGACACATTTTTTTGTATTTAAGATTAGGATTGATAGATACATGTAATATTAAATAATACATTAATATGTACATATCTAATGTATGTTTTTCTACTTACCTCCATTTAATGGTAGCGTTAGGAATACTCTCAGCAATACAACTCAAGTTGACTGGCTGTGCGTTCCAGCTCCAGATCGGAACAGTTGGCATATGTGCGAATGATGGCCTGAATTGAACTGTCAGATGTCCATTCTTCCTTGCTTCTCCCCCTGTACAAAATATGATAGTACTTTATTGATTTATTATGGATCACCAATAAAATAATACACATAACTCAGACTAAAAACTATGCTAGAGAAATAACATGCCTTGTGCTCACTTAATTATAGGTAATAGTGGCTCCCCGCGGTTTCACCCGCGTACCCGGGAGGTCTTCCATTTTCCCGGGATAAAAAGTAGCCTATATGTTAATCCAGGTTATAAGCTATCTTTATTCCAAATTTCATTCAAATCCATTCAGTAGTTTTTACGTGAAAGAGTAACAAACATCCATACATCCATACTTACAAACTTTCGCCTTTATAATATTAGTAGGATAACAGCAACAACTTCTACCGCTAGTAATAATAAAAATAGGCATAATAATATAATTTTTTTCTCTCTAAACAAAGGTTCTTAATATCTAAGTATGTAGTTAAAAATAACATTCAATAGTTGATAATGCTACTCCTTTGCGAGAGACTGGTGCCTGTACTAGGATGCCCTGTTTTACAGGTCACCAGGCCCTCACGCCGCGGACATAATTAAACTATCTATCAGTTGAATTGTATTAAAAATTACTCTCTAGTTACTTACCCTTATTTTCAGCAACGCATTCATATAAACCGTCGTCAGTCCTATTCAAACTCCTAATCGTTATTGTACCATTTGACTGCATTTGATCACCTGTTTGGCGGGACGTTGTTTCAATGGAAATCCTGTAAAAATATTGTTCTAATAAAAATCTAGCACTTTTTTTAATACCTAATAATGAGTATAGTTTGTAATGTACCTGTCATCATCGTTAGGACCATTAGGAAATGGATCACTGTTACTCAATTTGCGGAAAGTAATTCGAGGTGCAGGTCGTCCTGTGGCAAGGCATTCTAGTTTCCCTTCCCCTCTTTCAGGAGCAGTAGTATTGTATAGTTCGAAAATTTTAGGAGGCACTAAAACTTCTACTTCAATAGCTATCTCATTCTGTCCCGCTTGATTATGAGCAGTGCAGACATACTTTCCGTAGTCTCCCGCTTCAACTCTATCGAATGTCAACTGACCAGAATTTTCATTGACACTAAATCGTGAGGTTGTTGCTAAGTTCTGTAATCAAACACATAATAGGTTAATATATCGTAATCGTAGTATTATAAAGCGTCATATATTGTTAACCCAGCGGGCTCCCAGCGGTTTCACCCGCGTTCCTGGGGGATCGTCGTTTTCCCGAGACAAAAAGCCTTTGTGTTAATCCAGGGTGTCAGCTATCCAATTTTATTAAAATCGCCCCAGCGTTTTAGACGTGACGTGAACAAACTTACTCACAAACTTTCGCCTTTATAATATCAGTGCGACACAAGTTCTTCTTTTTGTCTGTTTTAAACAATGTTGCCCCATAGTATTTTGGATAAAGATACTGACCCAAATATCAAAGAATTTAAAGAAAATCATTATTTACCTCGCGTGTAGCATCTTTGATCCACGAGTACTTTGGTGGCGGCTTCCCCCTGGCTTTGCAAGTAATAGATGTCGATTGCCCTTCCTTGATTTCAACAGTCATCTCACGTTCTTCCATCTCTGGTGCAGTGTAAACCTAAAACCGTGAGATAATTTATTTTACAAGTAAAATAATAGTTATTTTTTTATTTGTCTTATAAAGTCTAGTTGATATTTACCTGAAGCTTGATATTCTTTTCAGCGAGCTCACCAGTTTGTATGACCACAGCACGACAAGTGTATGTCCCGTCATCACTTTCTTGAATATTTTTAATGAGCAATCCATTGTTTTGTATCACATATCTATCGCCATTTGAAATCTAAATTTTAAACGACATTTTAATTAATTTAACAAAATTGGTAACATTATGACAGGCCGGGCTTTGTTATTAGCGACCGTGACTTTCAAGCCGCCCGTCGTGGGTTCGAATCCCACCTGGGACAAACATTTGTATGCATGAATATGCCTGTTTGTTCTGTTGTTCATCCAGGCAGGATGTAAATATCTGTATGATATGTATTTAAAATGTAGTATATGTAATATACCTATCAGCTATCTGGTTACCATATCACAAGCTCTGCTTAGTTTGGGATCAGATTGGAAATGAATTGGAAGTGTGAAATTCCAGGATATTTACTTATTTTTATTCATTATTTATGAATTGTACATAATAACTTACTGGTGTTCCTTCTTTGAACCAATCTACTGACGGGGCTGGTTCAGCGGTCACCTCACACATCACTTTGAAATCCTGCCCTTTAGTTGCGTATTGATTTTCATTTGCATTTTTCCATGTTATAGCAACTGTGAAAATAAATAATATTATTAAATACACATTTGAATGAACAAAAAACCTACACTATAGGTATGTACACTCCCATTGATGTATTTTTATACTAACACAGGTAACAACGAAATTTTCAAGTCAAATTATAGGTACGATATTTTGTTATGACAATAGATTCCTAGTTTTTTTTATTACAAGGATAGATTTAAAATATAAACATAATCACAATGAGGTTGATTTCAGCAGTGGGCTTTAAACAGTTAATTTGAATTTTTGAGCTTTTGATAAAATAAGAAATAATAATGTAAAATGCAAGCCCAAGCGTAGGGCGTCCACCCACAAGGTGGACTGACGACCTGACAAGGGTCGCTGGAACCCGCTGGATGGAGGGATCCTTCTACCGGTCTACATGGAAATCGATGGGGGAGGCCTATATTCAGCAGTGGATGTCCTATGGCTGATATGATGATGATGGTGATGATAAATGTTAAATAAAATAGTGTACTCACTGAATGTTTCCAAAACGACACTAGCACTCAGAGGCATGTTGGTGTATGTGGTTTCACATGTATAATTGCCGGCCATGGCTGTCGTGATCGAGGATATGTACAGCAGTTGCTGCTGCTTAGCTGGTATCGCTTCCGTGAACATTTCCGAGCGGGTGCCAGCTCTGTTTGACAAATTAAAATTAGTTTAGTTTGTGTAAAGGAGTACCAAATATCAATTTTTTTTTCTTCGCTCGTAAAAAATAAAAAATAAATAATACAGGGTTAAGTGTGCCATGTGGCATTTTATCCTCGATGTCACCCTTTTTAGAGTAAATCTAAGGTGAAATTTTGTCAC
Source organism: Thyatira batis (assembly GCA_905147785.2). Taxonomy (NCBI): domain Eukaryota; kingdom Metazoa; phylum Arthropoda; class Insecta; order Lepidoptera; family Drepanidae; genus Thyatira; species Thyatira batis. Next base: position 6,794,247 of record LR990499.1, read on the forward strand.
TCCAATTTTGCTTTCATGCATTGCATTCTTAATATGAAAATCTATCCTACTAATATTATAAATGCGAAAGTTTGTATGTATGGATGTTTGTTACTCTTTCACGCTCCAACGGCTGAAGGGATCTGCTTGAAATTTGGCACAGAGCTAGAATATGTTCTGGAATAACACATAGGCTACTTTTTATCCCGGGAACGCGGGTGAAACCGCGGGGAGCCACTAGTTAATGAATAAAATTAGTTCTAGATAAATAATAGGCTCGTTTTGACAAGAGATTGTCGATATCGTATTTTGGTCTCTTTTTGACATAATATCTAGATAAGCTGTCAAAATGAATCTTATAGACCTCGGCACTATTTGGCATAATACCTTCTAACCCAATATTTTTATATAATTAGCAAAATAAAGATTGACAAATACACGAGTCGCTCCCCGTGGTTTCACCTGGGTACCCAGGCAACCCTTAATTTTCCCGGGATAAAAAGTAGCCTATGTGCCAATTTTCGAGCAGATCCCTTCAGCCATTTTGGCGTGAAAAAGTAACAAACATTAATCCAACCATACTCACAAACTTTCGCCTATAATATTAGTATGATTAGGATCTACTTACGATGCCAAATTGATGACTCGTCCATTTGGGTCCTTCCACTGCGGTTGCGTCACCAACTCTGCCTTCGCCGCATCCACCTGGCAAGTTAGCACCACCGGTTTCCCAACTGCCACCGTTTGTTGTTTCTGGGCCGGGAATATCCTCAAATTCTGAGCTGAGCATGCTGTTGACAAGAAATAAATAATATGTAATTATTTTCTAGTTTTTGAATATGGTTTTTAACTTTGAGCTAGGTAGGATTAATAGCTAGACGGTAGGTGTATACCTATCAATATTTTTAGTAAATGAGACCCGTATTCATATTGGAGTATTTTTTTGTAAAACTTATTAAAGTAGCAACATGGTAGTAGGATTATAAAACCATTGTAGGTATATATTTTAGATAACTCTGCCATAAAAATAGTAATATTTAATAAACGATGTATTCTAATTTATCGTTACCGTCTTAGGTAAGTATTTCATTTTTACCTGTAACTAAGGTTTAAGTTTGATTCTTTTATAATTATAGATACCTACAAGGCTTTCATGATTGTGAACGAAATAATTATCTTTTGAATTATAAATTAAAATAAAAGTAATGACACAGTAAATCAGGTCAGTTTCATTATATTAAGGTAGGTAGTTTAACACAAAGCATTTATCAGGTGGTTCTTTTTGTACCTAATTATACATTACGAGTGTTAAGTATTTAATGAATTGAATACTTTTTCCATGATAAATTATTGTGGATAGGTATATCTCGTCTTTAAGTCGTAAGACTATATAAAAAAAATGATTAAATTTGCCTTTACTTAAATAACTAAAGCGTAATTTATGAATTAAAGTAGGCTTACTAACTTTCATTAATATCGCATTATAATATTCATAGGTATTTAAATAATAAATAAACTTGCGTAACTATATATGTATTACCTATGTGATATTTAAAAGAAATAAATGTTTCATCTAGTACGTACATGAAAAGAATGAGAGCATTTTTAAAATAAATTATTTCTCAATAGTAGGTAAACCTACCTGTGTGAGTTTGACGACGGTTTATAAAATTTTAAGTTAATTAAAACTTCCCATAATTAGACCCAAATGAACTTTTTGAACTTTGTCCTAATTATGTATATAATGAAGCGTTGGTTAATTAAAAACATCTAGAGATAACATATTTTTTACTCTTAAACGTGTAAAATGTACGTGTAATATATAGTATAAGTATAGTATAATAATATTCTTTGTATTCCGTAGACGCATAGTATTTTTTATAAAGTTTTAAGTATGCAACCCGCGTCGTGGGGACCCTCTGCTTATCCACGAGTTTTTCTCAACAAACTGCGATGGGTGCATTTTACGCGATACATCCGAGCACAGAAAAGTATGGGTAACAAAACTTCTTTAAGTAGCCTCTTTCTTATCTTTGTATTCCTAAAGCGTATAGTATGTGTGCTACACTTATTTTTTAGAACTTTATGCTTTTACAAATCTTGATGGTTTTTAGTTAAAGTTTAATATTACCAACTTAAAAAATATACAAACTTCGAACTTATTTCATTAATATCCAGACTTAAAATTAATCTATCAACATTATGGAACTCGTTTCATATAAAAAAACACACATTGTTATCATAACCTATACCTAAATCTTTTCTAGAAAATATCCATGTTTTTATAACGAAACAAAAAGGAAATAGTTCGCAGCTGGTATCAAGCTCAGAATAATACGTACATATTCGAATATTCATGAACTTTTATTTTCTGAAACGGTAGCAAACAAAACTGTGCGTACAAAGTAAAGAATAATAAAATCACTTTAAGAGCAATTTGATATGTCAATAAGGTTACGTTGAAAGGATTGTCAATAAAATATGCAATATTACGCCTTTATTTTTAAAATAAATCAAATGTATGTCTCTACGTAATCCAGATAGGACATCTCCCGACGGAAGAAAATACAGCACTTTTATACTGTAAAAAATAAGTTCTACGACATCTTTTGCCGATGTAAATTGGCTGAGGGAATTTGTATTGAATTCCCATGAGAAAGTTCTGACGGGCGTCTCGGAATGTTACAAACATATCTTTTTGACTACGATATATTTTACACATTTTCAATCGTGTTGCTGTAATCTTTTTGAACATTAAACGAATAGGTACGAAGTGAACATAAAATTATGATAAATATTAAAAAAAGTACCTATAATCATGTGTGTTTAAATTAATTAGCCTTAAGCGTACAATTAATACATAATATCGATAACATTGTTATGAACAACAAATTTATGTATTGCAAACTGAATAATATTTGAATGCATTACAATAAATAACAAAGTGTTGTTCCCCGGAGTCCTATATGAAAGGACAGCACTCCTGTATCACCTACAGAATAATATTGTAGCCGTTGCTAGCCTTATTTTTAGACTTATTTACTAAACAAAATAATGCCCTTTAAAAGTTTAAACTGTTTCAAAAAAACCTATTATATTATACAGAATGCAGACGGGATGTGATATTTATATATTGTATATAAGATGAATAAAATATGACCAAATCGAATTCATTTAAGCGAAATAAACACAAACTAGATAGACAGCACTGTGGAATATATCTACCGGGATGCATCAAAAGCTTACCATGAATTTTACAAGCAGTACCTTGCGGCGTTACCGAAATTTCATCAACTGAACATTGGGGTGGGTTTTGACGAGGGGACAAGTGAAATAAGCGAGCGGTGGATTAAAGGGTTTGTGAAAATTTGTATGCTTCATAACAGTTCCGCTTCCCTCTGCGGTTTTGTATTACCAATTATATTCATTTAATACGTAACAAGGCATTTTGATAAACTAACACGTGATGGGAAATTACTGTTGGTTATTAGTGACGATAACTATCGTAGGGTGAAGACGCTAGTTGAAGCTAACACTTGGATTTCATATATACGTAAATAATGTACCTATAGAAAAAAATTACCAATTAGTCCGGTTCTGACTGACCGGTTTCTATTTATTTGACATGAAAAAATCTATAAATAGTAATCAAACACTTATGTGTTACTATTTAAGTAGTATTTTATAAGTAGTAGGTACCTATACTATTATAAGTATGTGTGTATATACTATAAACGTTGTTTTGTACCTACAACACGCGGTTAAATTGCTCGGCTGTCTTGTCTAATTTGTGTTCAACGTTAATTCCGCCAGATTTTCTTCTTTAGGTTGTATTCAGCCCATTTGTATTTGTTTCAAGTTTCCAGACATTCCCCCAGGCGACGCATCTCGAAGGGGAAGGTGGGCTTAATTAGGAAATAATGCCTAAGCGATTAATCACTATACCCCATACGTAGGTTTGTATTTGTGTAGACAGTCTTTTGTTTTCGGATCGCACCTACCCCGATCCAGCGGTCTTGTAGCTGATTTCCAATGGGACGTGGGCAGGGGACGTCTCCGACAGACCTGAAACTGTCTCGGTTCGTTTCACATCGCCGTATTTCTATTTACCTATTGTTACAAAAGTCAAAGGTGGATCAAGTGGGGTATGAGGGTCAACGTCGTATCCCGGTTGTTATTTTTTGCCTTGACCCTTAACTCACGTAACATTTTTAGGAATATTTAACAAGGTTTATGCCATTTATTTGGGTTGATAGAATATAAATACCTTGTCACTTCCCTAATAGAATGTCGACAAACAAACAATTATACAAAATAACATTTGTAACTCGATTAGTCTCACCACCGCCAATCCTCATAAAATATGTACATACAATCTGATATACGAGTTCACCCTATTTGACATGTGACTCCAACTTTACTGAAAAGGGCATAATTGAGGGAAATGAGATAAATTACTCTTGCGGATTGTTTGGGCTGTGAAAGGGGAGATGTCTGCGCCAGTAACTGCCTGCGGCTGAGGATAGCAATTACTAGTGAAGTCACTCATGTACTCATTATGATGTTTAATTGCAAAAGAACTCCATTGAATTTAAGTTCATGGTAAACAGTAGGGCTGGGTAAATAGCTGGAGTCAGGTGTTCTAGTGGGAGAGATAACCATTAACCGAACTATTACGAACAAAGCATTACAATAAATTTTCATCGTTAAACCTTGCTAAACTTTGGCCACAGCTTTGAATCCCCCCCAGCATCATTATCAGTTAAGAGTAAGGGTCTTTACACCAAAAAAATATAAAAAGCCTGATCTCGAAAATTCCCTTAAAAAACAGGGGCGTAACGAAGTGTAGCCCACTTAAAACAATAGCTAAATACGAGGGTTGGATGCTACGCACAACTTCCCATACTTAAAACTGTTCGAAACCACTCAATATGTGCTGAATTCGGAGAATTTTTATGGGGAACGTTTTGGACTCCCTTATTGCACTGGATATTTACGGCGTCCCATGGGCATAATAAATTTGTGGTGAAAATGTAAAGTAGTAGGTATGTTTATTTCACATATCTTATTAAAAACTCAACCCGAGAGGGTAAAATTAGAATAGAAGGAAGATCGACGATGCGCCTTCGATTTCATCTAATCAATGTTTATTTACCAATAGTCCACCCCTTGGAGTTAAGAATAGCTCGCAAATTGGTCCAATTTCACCCCAGCCTCCCCCGGTGGACCATTAATTACTGGTTGGTGCCTACCGAGCTAGGCCCCCGGTGAAGGTTCTCTGCTTATAGCCGCAAACAAACCGACATAATTTCACTTCGCATTTGTTTACTACCTCCCTAAGTTTTCATTTCATCTTAAATTGACTATATCAGAAAGGTTTGAAATGCCTTAAAATCTATGATAGAAAATAAAAACTCATTAGGTAAATAATTTTATTTAAACTATACTGAATTGTATGATGATACTGTAAGTCTACATCAAAACAGACTTTGGACCTATACAATGACGTCATTGGCCGATTTCTTCAAGCGAGTTGTTATCACCTACGCACTTGTCACATCCAATTCACGTCGTTTATCGTCGATGAAACCGGTTCAACGAGTCAATGTGCCATTCACAACTATTATCTACCTTATGTAAGCCACTACAAACCTATTCAAATTGATAACGAGTACAAAGAGGGTTCCCCTTTGATAAAGAAGTGTACGAGTGAAATTGTGTTAGCGTAGGCCTTAGGTAAGGGTCTATCTACATTGTATTTTTTCGATCAATTCGATTGCCGAAATTTTCAAACTGCACTTTACATAAAGGACCTTTGATTCGGCATTCCAAAACTGTAATGTTCGCAATGACGCTAGTTTGATCCCACGAAATAGGTAATTACAACTAAAATGAGACTACGGTAATTTCTAGTGATGTGCCGAGTCGCTGTTTTGGTGGATCGAGTCAACTCGAGTCAGTTTATACGGTACTCGAATCATGACTCGATTCCTTCTACTCGAATTCTATGTTTGGTATTCGAATACTGACTCGAGTCCAACCGGACTCGAGTCCAGTCGGACTCGAGTCAGTATTTGAATTCCGGCTAGACTCGAATCAACCCTCATTACCGATTCCTTTTTTCTGAATGTTGCGGTTGGCATCGACCTCAAAAGAAATATTGCTCATATCCGATTATGAAGACGCTTCATGATTTTAAATATTTATGTATCTAAGTTATTATTTATCAGGTATCAAAGTTATTACTTTTCAGTTATTCTTTTTTTGTTTTAAAGTCCGGTAAATGTTGTTTAAATTACTTTTTAATGAAAGATAATTAAAAACATAGAGCGTAACAAAACTTGTATACTAGACTCGAGTCAATTGAACTCGCATAAATAGAATCGAGTTAGCAAGTACAAATCGATTCTTCCTGACTCGAGTACCGGAATCGAGTCTGGCGTACTCGAATCAAAATAAATTTGTATTCGAGTAGGCGAGTCCAGAGCAGGAATCGAGTCTGACTCGAGTCAAACCGTACTCGGCACATCGCTAGTAATTTCCCATGGGTTTGTAACAAAAAGTATTCACGAGATATGCACGTGCGTGAGTTACGTGCCTGGTCATCTCGGAAGGATTCTGGCTATTTCTTTGTACATACAAACTGTTTTTGTGTTTGCGCCTCCTCAGCAATCACTCTTCTTTTTGCCGAGGGTTGTTTCTATGTTATGTTTGCAAAAGTCTTGACCAATTATTATCTATTAAATAATATTAATCTAAACTTTTACGGTTCTCGTTTCATGTACCTAATCCGATCCAAAGTGTACTTGTGGCGTTAAATGACACTTTTACAGAAAATTGTTGTAATCCAAAAGAGCAACGAGTGAATGTCTTGTTTAAAGAGACGGTTAATTAAAAGTACAGCAGCGTTAAGATTTTCTCAAGATGAGGTTCTTTCATTCGCAATTTCTTGTTGCTCCGTTGTAAACTGGACGGTAGAAAGGCTTTTACACTAAGCCGTCGCTGTAAAATTGCTTGAAAATTTCATCTTAACTCGAAACAAGGATAGTTGGGAAACTAGTCTACTATGGGGACTCAAACTTGGTCTGAAACACTACACATTTCTATAGTTGACGTACAAAATTATGAATTTACTTGATGATTTACAACAAATGACAAAACTATCGGATTGCTGTCCCAGAAAGTGGTCAGTGTTTATCTAATAGAGAACAAATAGTAGTCCTACGTAGACCGTTCCAGTATAAATGACGTCATTTCTATAGTACATAGTCGTACGTAGGTAATCAAACCTCGTTCATAGAAGCCGTGCTTCGTTCAGAACGCTGCTGAGTGAGCAACCTCAATCCTTTCTGTTAAACTTTCCAAAGCGTATTCTTACCCGGATGGAATGCCAATTTCGTTTGTAAACGTTGGCAATGTTACATTTTAGTTTATTCACTAGTGATTTGTGTTTACCTTTTGTAGCTTTGCTACAAGTTCGTGTTTTATACGGGTAGGGAAATTAACAGCGACTTTATGGGTGGATACTTTTTATTTTGTAAAATAAAATACTGCTTTACTTTGGTAGAGATAAACTAGTAACCTGTGGTTATAACATAGAAACAAATGTTGCGAAACAACTAGTTGCGTAGACCCCAAATAACTAATATATTTGTATCCTACCGAATAAAATACCTATCGTATACAATATAAATAAAGTAAAGATTGTTTCTTACTAGATCAGTTTCAGTCCAAAAGTTGACCCAGACTTAATCAGGAATTAACGCTAAGTAGAAGGAGATTTGGTTCTAAGTGAATTACACGAAGTTTCTTCGGGTCTTTATTACTGTTAATCACTCTAAAACCTTTTGTTCTGTAATCTCGTTGTGTTTTCCCTTGGGCGGGCCTTAATTCGGTAATCGTGGGAAAATGATAATTTCTGTGCCTTACGTAAATGGCTACTGTGTTTTCCAACAGCCTTTACTGTCGGGATACAACTTTATATTTTGTCTGTTTACTTTCATAAGTTTTTATTCTAATTGTCAAATAATTTGCTTTGAGGTTTCTGTTACTCTTATTTTAAAATCACAATCGAAGCGTTCTCGTTTCAAATCGTGGTTATAAAATATGATCGATAACAAATAATCACGTGCGACAAATACATAAATTATCGAATCAAAATTCTTCTCGCTTCCCATGATTTTTTCGCCGCGTAATTTTAATCACAATGCTTCTTGAAACTCATAAATATATATAACAACAACACTATTGCAGTCTGCGGGTATCGCGCGCGATGGCACGTCACTCGAGATTTGTATTCCGTACCTCGCGCCCGTCGGCCGTCTACCAGATTAATTACCAACCACCAGCCCCCATGTTTGCCAATAAGCCAAGCTCGTGACTTTTCAGTATAAATCTTTGACACTGAACAAATTTGAGCCAGTGGCACGCAGACTCTTGATTAGAAAAACAAAGGTAACGATGGAAAATTGCGTGTGCTAGATGGAAAAGTCTAGAAGCAGGTAAAAAGCAAATATAATTATATATTGTCTAACAAATTAATAGAAGCTTCAAATAAAAAAAGTTAAAAACATTAAGATATAGGTATGTATATCTATTTGTGTAGAAATTCGTCAAACTTTACCGACACCAATCTAAACTTTGACAAAACTTTTGAAAATTACTGAGGAGAATTCCATGGAAATAATCTCGTCGTTTAATGTCTGCGTTTGATTTTGTTTTAAGTACTTATAATATTATTAGATTTCACGCACCTCCAAAACTTTGCATTGGTTTTAAATAATATCATTATATTTCTATATTATTATGCCAATGGTTGTGATTGCCTTTATAACCCAACCATTATAAATCAAATCTCACGGGACTTGCTCAAACAAAATAAATATTTATTATGTACCCAGATGTTTTAAGATTATAGGTAAATATATTTACGTTTACAAATACATTACAAGCACGGTAAACTGAAGGATTGTTCCTAAAGCTGATCTCACAGTTTCCCATCACGCATTGTTTGCGGAACGTTTCTCCGACAATCAGGGGTGCACGCGAACGTGCTGCAAGTCTTCGTTAAAATATTAGAAGCAACTTGAAACGTTGTTTACCGCCAAGACACCGATGATAGTAAGCCCACAGTGGAGGATTACTAAGACAAATTCCTGCTTCCGAAGCCCAACGCCCTGTTTACAAGCTGGAGCTTAGAATACAGGCGCGAATTGCGGCAGCATTAAATTTATTATTCCTATGTACGACACTGCTCTAATTCTACGGTGTCTGAGTGTTCTTCCGTCTCGGAAGTCTAATTATATTCGAAATTCATCGCAACGTACCGTGAAGTGGAATTTGTTGCGCAAAGGAAATTCAATTAAGAAATTTTACTAACACGTATCAACACAAGCGGCTAAGCCTTTAGACGGCAAGTTTGTGAATCCCGTGTTATACAAATTATAATGATCCTAGGTAGGTATGAAGCAGGGACGTATTCGCATGATAAAATTTGTGTCAACTTCAGCTCAATAAATAATATAAAAAATTCAGAATCATAACATACCACATAATATTTTTAATAAATACCTTAAATCTAGAGGAATAAGGACTAAAATAACATTGTCATTTGCAATGTGCTGAACAAAACTCTTTGCCATGAAACTGTGTAGTCTCCGTGTAAGGAAAATAAATAACCTTTTTAACACAGCTTGCCCGTGAGATTTTTGTTACGTCCATTTTAATTGAAAAATTTAAAGAACGCTAAAATAAAGCGGAAGTTTCAAGTGGGATACGTTAACAAAGGTAATTTGATCTTATTTTTATTGAGACTGGGTTGAAAATAAGCACCAAAAAAACCCAGTAGCCATATTATGTGACTAGAATTTCCGTCCAGTAACTGAAGCACATTCGTTCTAACTCAAATTGAGTTTTCTATAGTGGAAGTACTTATACTCGGACAATTTGAGTGGGCTACCCGGTTTGAGCTTGATTTTTGAGCATTATATTTTTTTATTTACAGGATATTTATACAATATTTGAAGTATGTAAAATATTGAGATTGAAGGCAGTCTATCCCAAGTCGAATCAGCAGTGTCTTTGATATGTTTTAGACATTGAAATAATTAAATTACTTGTATGTCTTTGTTCATGTTCTTTGGTAGTGGCACTACTATATTCTAACAAGTATTTACAACTAAAGGTACAAGTTACAAAGTGACGATTTCACTCTACACGGAAAACCACGAAGCCATTTATTGTAGCTAGTTTATTTGAAAGCCCCTTTTCCTGTGTGACAATGGCACTCGTAGGAAATTGGAAAATTGTGACGTGTCAAAAAGAACGAAGCGAGCGTGAGTCGGACCCACGCACCGGGGGTTCCGAACTATGACGAGGTTATACAAGTATTTTTTTTTTTATTTTTGAATATGGATCCCTAATATATGACGTGAGACGATGAAATTGTCAAATTCTGTGATATGTTGTCATAAAATTGACGCAGAGGATAAATGACAAGCTCCGAAATTATTTATTTGACTCAAGCCGAGTGTCTAAATCTCTGTTCGGATGATGAAGCGAATCTTTTTTCGATGGTTCAGTTTGTAGACAATGTACATAAGTATGTATATAGGTATTTACTCTATGTAGAGCTGTGAAGGTAAATACTTCCCTGACGTGTGAGAATTGATACCTGCGAACTGAAGACGGTAAACTTAATTGACAGTCAATATTGTAAATTAAGTTACCTCACTGGAATAAATTGACATATATATAAGGTTGAATGTTGAATATAACTGAACCCTATCGGGTAGTTGTTCCTTTCCAACCATCTCAATTTCTAAATAACGGCTCTGTTGCTAACCATGATATTAGAAACGGGGGTGTTTTCATCAAGTCATAGGTCATCATCATATTATTTTTTCAATTTAAAAGTTCACCACGTCTTAATAACTTGGGGGTAGTGAGGAAAGTCATTCGCTGAGGGCACCCACTCATAGGTGCAGCGGGGAAGTGGCGAACCCTTATAATTTTCCAATTATATTTCTCGTCCAATTTTCCGAGGTGTCGCTCGCGGCACTCGTCAAACGCAGCCCTGCGTAGTTCGTAGGTACAGAGGTACAGGACACAGCCCTCCCCTAGCGACGGATCTATTTATTATACAGCGAAAGTCAGGTGAACACCAATTACCCGTTTTTTGTTGATTTTGTACGCTTTTATAAACAACACGCGTGTTGTTAGCTTTATCGGTTAAACATTTTTCCAAAGCTTTTCATGTGTGGATGGACATTTTAATACCAGTATTAATTTATGAAAAAAAATCTCGTTAACTACACTGTTACCGGCTGTCGATATTTACGAAATTGCTGTGAACAAATACTGGGATATTACGTCGGAAAAAATCGAACAAAATGAAAATAGCGATAATATTGATGCAATGTTGATAGAAACCGGCAATCAGTCATGTGTAAACTCACATGGGGAATGAGAATCCGACTAATTTTAGAAGTAAGTATCACGGTTTAGCAAACAGAGATTATGCTTGAACATTTTCAACACCAAAGGCGATAAATTAAACGGGATGGATTATTAAAGTATGGTAGTGTTTGTTTGTGTTACATTTCGCCGACAATCTACATCTGCATGTCTTTTCGCGCTAAGAGAAATAAACTTCTTCGACTGTTAGGAAGCCACTTACAATTTAGCTTTGGATCCCACATTGCAAATTTTAAGGAATGTAAAATAAATCATTGGATATGAATTTCTAGAAGATAATAAGTTTTAGCTATATATCTTTTTTATATCGATAATGAATAATTTGTTAACATAAACTAAAAATACCAACAGTGAGTCATCTCAATTAATTGCCTTCATAAGAAAGCGTTCAGTTATAAACTTAAATAAGCACAATGGAGTCATGAATTAGACTAATAACTGTAATTTATACTCATCTGGAAGAATTTGCTTTAATGAGCGTAGAAAAAACCGCTTCGAGTGGCTTCCTTTATTACCGACGTAAAAATAATAGCTGGATTCCAAATCCTTTGCTAATAATATTTTTTTAGAAATTGCTCTTCTTATTACCTTACAATTATATGAAAGGTACCTTACATTTGTGTGATCTGAATATATACCAACAAAATAAAAACGTTGGTAAATTGGCTACATTTTATATGGAAATGCATGTAATTATAAAAGTTACCCACTTACTTTAAAATCAATCAGCGATTCAAATACTGTATTCCGATCAGACAAAGCCACTCGTTAGCAGTCCCCGGGCGCCATTTTCAAATGAATTCTAATAAAGTTAATCGCAATGAGGACCGCCCCTCTTTTTAATTTATTTCAAAAAAAAAAACTCAAGTAGACTACAATACCTTACTTTATTGCTTTTAAAAAAAGATAGCTATTTGTTAAAAGGTTTTGTGAAGTGGATTTTAAGAAAGTAGGTATTCCGTCAGAATTTTATGTATTTTATTTGCCATAAAATAATTAACTTAGTTCTTTAGTTATAATATCTACTTATAATGACATTAAACAGATATTACAGGATATGCTCCGAATCTATTCATAGTTCGTTTCTAAAGAAAGACATAGTAATAGTGGAAGCTAACAAGAAATCACCAAATACCTAAACGTTTCAACAATATGCGACACTCGTTAATAATCCATAAGCTTGCCAATCATAACTTTTAGCACTTAAACTTGATAATAGCGGCTTTATGTCTTGGTGTACGTCCCATGGTCACGAACTCACGACCCGTCGCGACACGTACGGCGTACCTACCCGCTAGTAACGAACCGGTGCGACAGTGGCGCCCCCACCACGTGCGGTAGGCTTAGACATTTTCATTATATTAAGCACGTTTCGTAACAGACATCGAGCCAATCATGGAATAATAAGTAGGCGATTTCATCAATGTGCAATTTTTCATAATTGCGAACGATGAGCGCTTATGAAAATTTTAATTAGTAGGTACTGGATTAATTAAATATTGACTCCATAGTAAATTAATATTTGGATTCTAAAAAGTATCTATCACCTGTAAGGATAGTTGTTAAGGCAATTAATAAATAAATAAAATCTGTTTGATACTTTACATTATACTAGGAATTTACAGTATAAATTGTCATCAAAAACGTTATTTCATACTTAAATATAAGCGAGGTAATATAAGAATAAATTTGAGTTATCTAAATAATATGAGAGAAAATCTTCTATAAAGAGAAAGAACGATGACTAAGCTTGTTAGCTGAACAGCCTCGGTATCACGCGCGTAGCAAGAAACGTTGAATTATTACCAACTAGCTGCCTCCCCGCGGTTTTACCCGCGTAGTTCCCGTTCCCGTGGGAATACAGGGATAAAATATAGCCTATGTTACTCGGGGATAATGTAGCTTTCCAAAGGTGAAAGAATTTTTGAAATCGGTCCAGTAGTTTCGGAGCCTATTCATTACAAACAAACAAACAAACAAACAAACAAACAAACAAACAAACAAATCTTTCCTCTTTATAATATTAGTATAGATGTCCGTTTTTATTACCAATGTCCGTTTTATGACACAAAATTTCGTAGTAGGTACTATCAGATTCTAACGAAATACATAAAACTTAGTAAGAATAATAGTACTCAGGTTTAAGTTCTATTCCACAACTTATGATATATACTTTTACTGTAAGTATATACATAAAGTATATATAAACTGTAGCTATATTAGGTAGGTATGCATGAATGAGAACAGTTTAAAAATGGTTATTTTTAAACATTATGATGGCCTTAATATACCTATGTATGTACGTCATAATATAATTACATGAATCAATAATGACGTAGATACGGATTAATTAATCCATTTGTAGTTCCTTTGAGGTTTAATGTAAATGAAATAATTCCGTACGTATTAAATTATTTAAATAATCTCTCTTCGGAAAAGCAAGCGGGGTTATTTTTCATGTTATTTTAATTAAATTTTACCACATTAAATACACGATTTAAATTTCATAGATCTCTTAAAATCATATTTTTAATTAAATGAATATAATATGATGATTCATTAAACTCATGAAAGGTTCTCAATAGATTAATTCATAAATGCACTGTTTTAGTTACCCTTAGATAAACATTTTATATTTACAGATACTTAAAGAAACGATGCACATTTGTGTAAATCGAACTAAAGATATGAAACGATCCAGTCGGAGTATTTAACCTGCACCAAGACTGCTCATAATAAATAATTAAATATCCTGGGCAATTTACACAGGGATATAATAATCAAATACTTTTAATAAAATATATTGTAATCAGATTAGTCCAATTAATTTGCACATTACCAATTCATCAGCATTTACCGCACCGCGTATTTAAACAGCAAAACTCTAACTTGATTAATTTCCTGTTAAATCTAACTGAACAATAAATAAACAAAATTTACATTAAACGGGGATTATGTGATGTATGGTCGGTGTGTACGGTGATGCAATTTGAGTTGCAGGCACATCACCTATGTAATCTCCCGTAATGAATTGCTGAAACCCCCTCGAGCAGACGTGTGCTAACTAAATACATGGGCACCGGCAAACGCTCGTCCCCTATGAGGCACATATGTCCCAGTGACAGGTCCCAACAGCTCAGGTGGCTTGCCGACGTGCCTAATTTGTCACCCGAGATCACAGAACCACTATCCTAACAGATCATTTTGAATTGTAGTAGCGAAGTGACGATGGTGATGCATTTTTGTTGGTGAATTATAGAATTGTATAGACAATTTGATTTAGGTTTGAGTCCAATATTTTCAAAATACCATTCTTATGGACCACGGAAAACTCAACTTGACTCACGAAATTTAAGGTATATGTAATTTAAACTCTCATTGTACGACAATACATTGTTTTGAGTACCAACTATACCCATCTGTGTATGTCAAGACGTGGAGCCTTTCATTTCGGTAAGCATTGAGATTCCCATCTGGTACATGTCAATTTTTTGCCTCCAATGGTTTCCTGTCTCTTGGGAATTGCATAGAATGCAATATGTTTCCTATCGTAATCTCTTGAATATTGACAGATTTAAGACAGACAACTAAAAAATTTTTGAAGGTGTTGAAATTGCGTAAATAAACAAAACAAGTGCAGTGCTTGCAATTGTATTAGGTGCTAAGTTTCAAATAACTGGCTCTATTTATCAGATATACTTTCTGCCATGACATAAATTACTTTGAAATAATCCGATATTTTCTCTCTTTTCAGCAGATTGAAGAAACCCGAATTTGTTTTTTATTTCATGCATTATTTAGAGTAAAAGGTCGCAGTACGAATAGTGTTGCCGAAAAACTTACTCAACGTCTGTCGAAACATCTGCGACTCGCGTTACACTCCAATATAAAACACTACGTGGATACACGTAAGTAAACGAATCGATCATTTCATCGAATACATAAAATATTATACCTACTGTCAGGTGCAGATGAAAAAGCGAATTCACTATTTTGGGGACAAACATATTATATTTCCCGTTAAAGAAATGTTATTTATTTAAAAAGGCCTACTTTCAATTGTTTAAGTAAATAAAAACCACTTCGGTACATATAATGTTAATAGCTCCTCAAGAGATTCCCTGAACTCAAGACCTTCCTTGAACCTTTAGTATCGGAGTCTTAAGTCGTTTTGGATCACTTTTCGATCAATCCGCGAACCGAAACTCCCCTTGCTACTCTGAAGAGGACCTTTCGGACTAAAGGTGCCAAATAACCTTTTTGAGTATCATCAGTTGCAATTTATTAACATTTCATTGGAATTCGTTAGGGTGAAATTGTTTCAGGAATACTCTCATTTCGCGTGCTGGAATTTTCGGGATAGGTCATACTTTTCTGCATCCCAATTTTTAAGTTGAATTTTAAATGAAATGTTGGAGTTAATAAAAATATTTTAAATACCCTATTTTTTGTCAGCGCAAAGATATTTAACTCAGATAAAATTATGAATCTGCAATAACTGTAGGTATATAATGTAAAGTAAACTCTTCTTCCAACAACAGACAACTAGGTTCAGTATAGTTAATCCCGAGAAAATCCTATTTGCGATGCTGATACCGTTCCCACCTCCTTTGTAAGATGCTGGGGAGCTAAGAAGTACTCTATTTGTTAAGGGATTGTTTCACTTCTCGCCAGAAATGTGAGTATAATCATCAATTTTGACAAAACCTCACGTCACGTACCGTACGCTCCTTAGAAGATTAGACTTTGATGTTTGTAGATTGCATTACCTGTAAACAATAAAATATCGTTTTAGAATATTATGTTTGGCAGGTAAATACTTTGCTAGTTAATAAATTAAACATTGAAAAATAATTCCACAAATGGAGTCTTTATGTATGTCTACCTGTCACATCTAGAATGCAGAATGGTGGTCAAATAATTCGGTTGTCAGGAGTAACAAACTGCCGGTTCCTAGCTCTGACTAATGCCAGACGTTCACAGTCTAATGCAAGCCCCACTGGATCTTACACGTCCATATTAAATCACAGGCTTTGTTTACAGATGGCCCCTTACTCACGTGGATATACAGTGCATTATGTAAGTACCTGTCACTAAAGTTGCATGGCATTTGTAAGTGAACTTGCACATTTTTTTTACGGAAATATAACAATATTTTACGACCATAATATATCAATGAAAACAAATAATTCAACGATGTTTTTCTATGGGTAGATGTTATTGGACATTAAGTTAATAACTTTATATTATTAGTAATAATGCTCGTCTCATTTATTGATACGTTGTAAGAGTTGTTATAAACCTAAATACGTATTATTCAGTGACGGTATAAACCCAATTTAAAAATATTAATATTAAATATTGTGCTAAAAAAATTAACTTGATCCATTAGGTACCACAGACAAAAATGTTAATTGTTCAGAGCTATCAACAACTTAAAGGTCGCAAATGGCTTCTATAATAGCCGAAGTAGGAGAGGGAACTTTCTATTAACTCGAACATGAACAAATACAAACTGAAAGGGGAAGCGTTTAAACAATCAAGAAAGCAATATTATTCGCCGTTACGAATCTACCTACGAAAATGGTACCCTTTGTTCGTTTTATTAAGTAGATTTTAGAATAGCTACGAGTACCTACCTCGGCGCGCAACTTGTATTAAAATGAGCAAATGGTTATGATATACTTGTATTTAATCGGATGATGGAATATCTCATCAATTCTAGATATATACAGAATATTAAATAAATATAATAATTAGTTAATTAATATATTTAATTAAGTAATTATATTGGTAAGTTTTGTAGTAATGTTTTTATTGTCTTAGGAATATCTCTATAATGTAGATATAATAAAAAATATGGTTTTTTCATGCTCTGTTTTATCACGAATAAATAATAATTCAGTAGATCAGACGTAGGTAAATAAAATGTTAATGTAAACTTAAATGTTCCAGAATAAGAACGAAAAGCCTATAAAACCAAAATGTTCCCAATCTATCCGATGTTTAAGTGGAATAATAATTTTGTTTGTAAATCATGTAAAAGATATTGTTTAAGCTGATTAAGCCTGAAACGAGATTTCACCGGCTCGCTGCTATTTCAGCACAAGAGGGTCCGAAAGAGCAGGCACGTTTCGGCAAATAAATTCTAATAAACTTAATTAAGCTGTAGGTACCAAGGCATTATCTCTGTCAAATTTCAACTCCCCCAAAATTAAAACATAAAAAGTTAGCCCCGACGCTTTGAAAGTGCCGACGGAAAAATAAGATAAAGTTGTCTACGTGACTGGGCACTGTAAACACTTTTTGAAAACCAAAACAGATGGAAAATTAACTTTTATATGTATAGGCATAAAAATGTTTATGAACTTCTACGAAAATTATCAAGCTAAAAGTTATATTTTGAACACAGATTTTTAGTATTCATGGAACGTTATAGGCATCTAGGGAAAACCACTGTATGAGTATTTGATATAGAAATAATATCTATCAACCACAAAAAAAGGTAAATGAAATCCGATCTTATACATTTATGGCTTCTTAAGAAAAACAATAGCCGCTCCTTATGTTTTTTGTACCAAGTGATAATTTTGTCGGTGAGCATCTGTTAGAATGAGAGGGCGATACGAGCTTAAGGGTTGAAAAGAGATAGAAATTGGGGTAACTTAATCCACTATTAATGATAACCTCTGCACCTGTTCGTTATTTGGCCCCGAAATTATAGTCCACAGAGACTAAAGAAACGTTTCTTTCAAATAACATATGCTTGCGAAATAAATTGGATAAACAACTCGATTTGTCCTATTCATATAAAATATACCATAACTAGGTTTATCAAAGTAAAGGCCTTTTGATCGATGCGTTAAAGCTCAGGGAGCATTACTATAGGCAGGTTAAATAAAAACATAAAAGATCTATATAGCGTATCTTATCTAACAATGACCTGATGATCGAGTATTGAATGTACAAACCGCATTAATTTATATCATCTTACAATTTACTCAGATAAAGAAACTGAATATCTGTGACCTTTGATTGTAATGAAACCAACATAATGATTAATAGCCATTCATTTGTCCGCAAGTTTTAATATCAATACCAAATGTATGTATTTACAATCAAAACTCCAAGCGTAAAAGATTCTTTAAAAGCCTCTTACGTAATAAATTAAACATTAAGTTACAAACTTGTACCTGTCCTGTATATTTTTCTCGTTCCCACAATGTCCGGCTGTTTGCTTGTTACCTTACCGTGGGTGTTTCGTTAAGTAAATCGGGTGGTGTAACTTTTGTTTAAAAACTTCCGCGGTTCCCCTTCCCCCCGAAACTTTACAAAATGGACTTTAAAGCTCGGAATTTAAGCTGCGGACTGTGAACAAATTCAACAGAAACCGTGAGACTGTAGGAAAATGGTGTGAACACGTACAAAATGTTTACTTTTCCCTTTGCGAAGCTACTTTAGGGTGCTATTTAGATTACAAGCGTAAGCGTTTTGGTTGGACCCTTTTTATAAAACTGTTCTGTATGTAATTTGTTTGTCTCTGCTGTATGTTTTTCTTTCTGAGACATGATGAGATCAAATAAGTATAACAAATGAGAAGAATATTTATTATGTTAATTAGCTTAAGTAAACTTATGCAAATATCTTATGAATCTAGGTACCTACTAGGTAATGAATATTTTTTACTTTTGTATGTACCTCTTAATAAACAATAATATCAAACAAATAATAAAACGGAATTCACATAATTATAACAAATATTTAAGTCGCTACCTACTTCGCTACATCTTCCAACATCGAACTTATGTAAGACAACAAAAGACGAGCGGGTGGACTTAAGAACTTTTACTGTTATTGTTATTTGGACTAGGACTGTTTGCCATTCTAGACTAGGTACTGGATGCTGGGAATATAGATTTCAAATGCATCTCTTTCTGTTTGATATCTACGGAGGATTTTAAAGTAATTTGTTTGTTACCCGTTTATTTTCCAGTATCGTTACGTTATTTGATATGTGCTGTGCTTTACTAACGAATTGTTGGTTTGTTACTTATAAGGCTTCTGAGCTTCTCTGTATTGATTTTCTTGCCAGACTTGCTGTGCTTTTAAGTTGCGAAAGTTCTGACGGTGACTAAACTACATAGACATTATAAGTGCTGTTTCTTGTTACTTACTTAAGGGTAACATTTGGTTATTAAACACGTTTTTTATGTTAAAATCACTTAATTGGCCTTAATTTATTGTTTTAAATTCAGCATATTGAACATATAGTAATACGGTGTAATGTAATATGTACAGTAACTAATCCGTTACTCATCGTGACGGCTCATTATGTTGTCTATGTCAAGATATCTAATAATACGTGAAGCTCTATTGTCTATTCTCAGTAATCGACGCCTCCTACATAACATCTATTTACACACTACTTACCTACTGCTACTTATGCCCTCTTGGCGTGGGATCTTAATCGTATGAATATTTACTTATGAACAATAAATAATATTAGGGTTTCCACCCACTACTTAATTACTGGTTCAGTTTATGACGTACGATACCTATTATAATAAAGAAGTCAAATTATGAGGCTTGCTAAAAAAATCTTAATCCAAAATGAGTAAATAGCAATTTGCAAATGATGAACCCCGAGTTCCCAACTTCAATTTGCGAATACGTACCTACGCTCGTCTAATCAAATCTAATGTAGTTAAAACTTTTCCAATAAGCTACCCCACTGATGCATTCCTATCGTTAGGTACACTGGTCGTAAAACATGGGTATTATATAACTCCAGATATGATGTGACAAGTTATTAATATGATGAGTGAGATGTTACTTAATAACTTAATTAATGTGCACTTATAAAATTAACGCCAGATGGTCACGCTAATAAAGGAATACTTTTTAAGTACAAACAAATTATAAACTCAACAAATGTTGACTTGTTCTGTTAATTTGTACGTGTAGGTATGCGGGTAGAGTTAGATAATTATATGATAACGATATAGTATTCTGGTAAATGAAACATATTTTCCACTCACTCATTATATCCATAGCGTCGGATAAACGAGTTCAAAGTGAACTATTTTAATAAAAGCTTTGAAAAATTTTTAGTAGCTCAAAAAAGGCGAAAATTCTTCTTGCTCAAGTCGACTTAATTTTCCTGAACGTCTGTCGCGCCATTTAACTAATGAGATAAATCTTCTGCCGCGGGGTGATTTTTACCCCCAAGCAAGTGAGCAAGTAATCATTCAATCTTTTAATGACATAAGTTCGGCAAAGAAGACAGTGATTGTCGTATTTTTCGGTACGATCAAGGGATTATTATAAGAACTGATTAAGTTTCAGACTAGAACGTTATGAGAATAAAATAAAAGTTACAAGAGCTATCTCGTTTCATTTAGATCCGTCTGTGTATCAGATTCCTTTGAGATTATCGTCGTTTTTGAAGATTACATTCTAGATTTAAATGAGTATTGGATACCCTAAAAAAGTAATGATGACAGCAAAAGGAAACATATCGGATTTAATGTTGTTTCAGCATCAAACTTGCGTATCGAAATACAGTACAAAAAATTTTATGATGAAAACAGATCCAGGAATGGGGGAAATACTAAAGAAAATTTCAAATTTAATCTTACAACATTACAGACCGCTGGTGGAGGCGTCATCAGTCAAACGTTCCCCTAGAACAACGAACGCAATAGAATGGAAACGATCAAAATAATGCTAAGAAATATTTCTCCTGAGACCGAAACCAACCGTTCTCTTTTTAGGGTTCCTTTGTCAACATTTATAACGTACTTCGGTTTATTTGGTATGTTTTATTCATTCTCATACGCTTCGCTGGTTATATAATGCGATTATTAGGATGATGCTTTGTAATATCTAAATGTTATTTGCTTATGTTCGAAATGTAAATACTATTTGGACGGCCCAAGACCTTTATAAAAGATTTTCTTCGTTTTAAATTAACTTTCTTTGATACATAAATAAAGCTTATATAACACCAAACTTTAATAGTAGTATAAATAAATATTCGTTATTTTATAACGTATAAGCTATATTTTATGCCAGACTATCGTGAATGATAAAACACTAAAGCTTAGATGGAGGTCTTCATCGTCGACTCATAGTTATATTGGAAGTGAAAATTCCGTGTGCAAAATTGCGTGAGGCGGAGTTATTGGCCATTGGCCTAGAAAATAGGATTCATGTCATTCACGGATAGTAATTTATCATTCATCGTATGTGTAGGTGACATATAATGGGCTTTTTGTAGGAAATATCTGACATGCAAAATATAAAATCACTCTACTTCTTCTGGTAGTTTTGGTAAAAGTATTTCTTATCGAATTACTTAATATAAAAACTTTTTCGGAAATTCCATTACGAAATTAAATACCACCAACTTCTATAGAATGACTGACTGACTTCGGTTTCCCTTCCATACCCATTAATTTCATTCTTACGGGATCAATAACTGTTTACATTTAATAAACGGACCGATTCTCCGTCGAAAACGTTTATTCGTTTAGCAAAAGGCCCTTTTTGCAATCGCCTCGTTACTTTACTCGAGTGTGTTCAGAGGGGGCGAACCACTCGACAACATTACTTTTAGCTTATTTGAATTCGGAAATCAAAAAGTTTGAGCCACAAACACGTTATTTCCCAAACTTGACAAGTGTAGTAAAATTACAATAATCTTGTTACTGGCTCGTGCGATTTACTTGTAAGGATTCAAAACTTGCTTTTCCGTAACATATTGAAATATGTGAAATCGTACTACTCGTTGTCAGGTAAGAATTATGTGTATAAATAATATTATTATTTTAGAGCTATATTTGTGTTGTAAGTAAATATAAATACCTAAGTTTTTATTTTTAAAGTAAAGTTAGTAATCCGTAAGTAAGTAGGTATTATAAAATTTAGTAACCACCATAAAAATGAATAATCAAAGAGGTATTAAAATTTCAATTAAAAACCTAAAGCATTATACAATATTAGAATAGCAGTTTCCATAATTTCATTTTGGTGGATTATTTGAACACTCATAAAATAATGAAACCCTCTGAGTGGAGTTTACCAGTGTGGAGCTTATTCAATTAAAATTACTCCTAATTTTGAATAGAATATTACGAATGTTTTAAAAACTAAAACTCTAAATGGATGAAAAATTTTCGATAGCCAAATATAGAAATGATTTAAAACACGTTGTCTACGAGTCAAGAAAGCATTTATCTAATTTAAGTGAATAATGTTTTGGCAATTTACTTTACCATATTTTATTTACCATCTTATGCGAATCTTTTATAATTGATTTAGAAAAAAAGTTACTAAATCTTAACATTGAACTAGATTATAAGAGCTCTTCCAGTTAACATTTAACTATGCCTTTCTATTCAAGCATGTGGTGAACGATTAGCCTTAATTTCAACACAAATTATTGTTATGATATTTTACACTGTGGTCTTAGATTTTGTCAACTAATAAACCACTAAGAAATAAGTTTCTTAGTTAGTATAAGTGCTGTGAATGCCATATTATAAAACGATTAGGGTATTTCATATTAGGTATATAATATTTACTTCGTGAGAAAGTAATGTTTGAATTGAGTCTAAATAAAATATCATACAATATAGAATCCTAACTTATATCATAAATGCGAAAGTAATTCTGTCTGTCTGTCTCGCTTCCACGCTAAAACTACGGAACCGATTTAAATGAAATTTGATACAGAGATAGTCTAGAGCTTGAGAAAGGGCATAGACAATTTTTTTCCCGAGAAATGGAATATCTCCCGGGTATGCGGGTGAAAAAGCCGCGAGTCATATATAATCGTGGTGGTTACTATTTATTGCCTTAAAATACCTATGTATAAGTTAAAGTAATATCACATGAAACATATAAAATAAGGTAGTATTTATAATCTCAGAAAATCACGTCGTCTTTTATATTCGTCTAACCAATTTTAGTTCTCAAGTCATATCTTCCAGCCAGCCAGCCTTTGTCTGCGAAGGCTTAAATTGCCTCAACAATTCTACAATTTCATATGAACCCTTTTAAGATCTTAAAACAGTGTGAAGAGAAATATAATGCTTTTCCTGTAACAAATATTGTTTTATTTAATCTACAGTTTATACGGTGTTCTATTGTAATTAAAACGAATACATATTTTGTCATTTCTCATTATTATTTACAACAAAAGCAGACAGACGGATGTATGATACGAAACTACGAACAAAGCCGCCAAATAAATTAAAATTGTTAGCATTTGAGCATGAGCAATGCAAAACGGCTTTAATAAAGCAATTGAAACTTCCGGTGATTATCGTTGTACTTGCAGTAGGTATGTTTTATTGTAGGTACTTTCGGTTTTATATAATGGATTTAAAACTGTTTGACTAAAATAACGTTTGATACATGATTTGTATTTGTGACATTTTATAACTTCAAAGAGCGATATTCGCATGCCAAATTCAAATAAATAATGATCAGGACAATATTATGTATCCAAATCCTTGAAAGAATTTCTTCCTATCTGATTATTCAACAAGTCGAACATACGTTCCAAGAGAGGATATATTTTTCTTTTTTAATGGAAAAAGAGTGTGATATAAATCACGCTGGAACGGTCGAATGTTCCAGACATGCTCTCCTCGCATGTCAACTGTATTCATGCGAATTGTGGACATTGAACGCTTTACAAATTCTACCATTAAATGGTGCGGGATGCGATGACACGTCAGAGCCTTTTATTCAGATCTGTATATGACATAGCATACAATTGAATAAAGGATTTTTATTTATTTCGAAGGTAATCAATATTAAGGTAAGGTACCTATTGATTGTGTCTCAATTAATATTTTGTAAACTCACACTTATAAGGAGATTGAGGTACACAGACGTACACAGCTGACATTATGCTAAGCAGCTAATGTTATATGGCAACCAAATAGTTGGAATAGTTTGCACATAAGCTTCCTAATATAAAAATATTAAAAAGAAGCATATAGTGTTTTCAAAAGAAATCAACATACAGTTTGTGAAATTTGTATTTAGAGATAGATCTATATAGGTACCAACCTACTATAAATAAGGTACTATTTTATATATTACCTTGCTTTATTTATTACAAAAACATGTATAAATATTTTAGCTGTAGCAAGTAGCGACTACAAGGAGAAATTTGATATTTTTGCTCTATAGGTAAATATTATAATTTAGGTCAACAAAAGTGCATCATTATTCTCTGATTTTCCCGAAGTTGTCAGTCACCTGTCGTAGCCATTAGCAATTAATCTTGCCAGCGAGGCCATGGCTAATGGAATTAAGACTGTGTGACAGTATATAGGGTAGTTAATTAGATTTGGTTTCACTTCTATTTGTGTTGATAATGGTTAATGAAAGTTGTTAAGTTATTACGCACCTGTGTTCCCGGTGATATTCGAATTTTCCTTATTAAAGTAGCCTATGTTCTAGATCTTTTCAACCATAATATTCTCATCTCATAACATTTTCCGTTTATAAAATTATAAGATTTAGTAGGGTAGTTAGAAATAGTTTTTTGGAATGTAAACTATCTATTAAATCCCTGTTATATCAATAAAAAATTGTAACAGATTTATGAAAATAGAAAAATCCACACATGAAATCTTAATTTCAGACAATAAACCAATAGCAGTTAATAAAACGATTATATTCGACACCAATATGTATCTTAACCCTAGACAACTAAACCCTATTCACTGTTACATAGTAACTAAACATTCGTCGTGCGGACTACGCAATAAAAACGAGAAAATTTACTAAAATATTTAGTAAAAGTAAGAATATGTTACATGGCTCTTAAAGTTGGTTTAATAGGAACAAATTTAAAATAAAATAATATTGATTAACTATTCTGCTCAGCTACTGCATATGTCAAAAGTGTGCGGTCTACAAAGGCCTTTTTGAATTGCATGCATCGATGTTTTGTCATCTTACGAGCCGTTTATGGACATAAATAATATATTTTGCGCACATTAGTTGCAGTATAAACTGAAGCTTCTAGATTGAAAAACTCTCCAAGGATATTATTCATCATGACCATGACATCACGTCTCAAAGTCTCCGTCCGTAATTGGTCCGGTACCCAAAGCTCCATCCGTTGGTCTCCCATCTTCATGACAAAATCGCGTCGTGATGTTGGTTTCCTTTTGTTTTTTATGTTATTCAAGATGTAGACAGCATAAAAAACTATTAAAACCAGGTATACCATATGTAAAAAAAATGCATAACGGCCATCTTTAGGTTACACGGTTTACATGCATAGTCAAGGGAGCAGAATGCGTTGGTTTGGTTTAGTTACCCTGGTTTGAGGTTTGAAGAAAATTCGTTTCATGAAAAACCCTGCCAACAATGTCATCATATTCTATATTTGAGTTCTTAATCTCATACTTGCTAGTAGGACGTCACCCTCAGGCTTCGGAGAAACGCTCGAAGAATTGTAATCACTGCTATTGGCGCGATGTTTTTTTTTCTTCCACAATATTCTCTGTCTCCGAGGATAAATTCCTCAAATTTATCTCCCATTTCTTCTTCAAGCCAGTGACATATCTGCGCATCTTGTTTTCTCAAATTCATTAAAAAAATGGGTATAAATCATATCTATCAAAGAGAATCAATAAATAATAACTTGAAATTAAGAAAGTTGTCATAAAACATAATATTTTGTAACAAATTTCACTCATTAATTAAATAATATATCATTAGAATTAAAATAGAACAAAAAAAAACATGTAAGCAGCGAATAAATAACAAAAAAACATCATAAAATGGTTATACACAACTTTGAGAATAACTGACGTAGTAACTAAACTTTCGTCAATCGGACGACGCTATGGTCGCAGGTCACCACCTAATTAGCGTATGATCAAAATCGCGTCACGCGGATACCTATTTGCACTAATCAGAAAGGTAAATAAAGCATGGCGGGCGTAGGGCACGGGGAAGTATGTGCACTTGAATTTCTCAGAGAAGGGCGTCGTCCTGTGGACGAATGTTTAGTTATCTAGGGTTAAAGCCAATAACCTAAAAATCTCGTAAAAACAATATTATATTGTAAGCTTTATAACCGAGCTTCGAGTGTGCGAACGTAAACAATGATGGTTTCTCTAAACAGTCGGGTTTCGCGGGTTATTCGCAAATGTTCACCGAATGGTTGGATTATGTACGAAAATTCACTCGGGACCCGGGACTCGGGACTCAGTACCCTGGTGTGTATTGCAAATTGCACGTACAAAATTCGGTATAAAGCATAATTTAACTTGTTGAATAGAAGCTACAATGAACGCGGTAATTGTACGTATTTGAGTTTTGTTCAAAATTAAGGCTGTAGAGGAAATTTCTAAACAACTTTAATTTATTAAATACTACATACGTACTTATATTTATACATACGTAGGTACGTTATATATAATGTAAATACGTACTTACATAGACCTCAGTAAATGCCAAATAAATCTAAAATTCAGAATAACTCACAAGTATCTAAAAATAGTGGTTCATGCAAAAATAGTAGTACTTACTATTTCCCACAGTGGAGTTCCATTAGGAATGTAAACAATTTTATTTGAATCAAGTTCAATGACTTTATTCTTACTCATAGGCCGGGATTGTATTTTGTTTAGTTCGTATTTATTTCCTGTTGCGGTTTTTTATTCGTAGAATATGTTATCAGAATAGATGCTACAAAAAAGCCGGTTTTAATGAAGGGCGAAACATTTAGAGCCTAGAATACCCAACGTCGAAAATATTGAAAATATCAAGGACTATGTTAGCAATTATTTTTTATTTACAATGTTGTCAAACATTTAATTGGCTACAATATGTAGGTAACACACAACTGATATAGAATTATTTTTACATCTAAATGCAATAGGTATTCATTATAACAACTTTATCAATATTCAGTCGACATTTTTATAAGAATAGGCGATAGTGATTGCTTTAATCAAGCGTTACAAAAGGCAAATCATTAATTCTATCGTAGGAATGGACAACAAAAACATTTTAGCTGCCTCCACGGCGGAGCTCTAACGGCCTGAATCTTAATGCGATCATCTGAATTTCAATGGAACAGAGACGCATCAGAAATAAACGACTTAAACTCGTTACCCACTTTATTTTGTTTACTTTACTAGGTAGGTATAGGTACAGCTCATTGACTTTCACGGTATCTATCTGTTTATTTTTAAAACCTATAAGTAATTATGAAGATAAATAGATACCTGCTACGTAGGTAGTTGCACAGGTGAAAGATTTAATTTGAAAAAGCTCACAGACTTCTCTAATAAACCGTTTAAGAAACAATCATATAAACAGGTACATTTCATTTAAACAATGTAGCCTTTTGAAGTACATACCTATGAATAGATACACATTATTTTATTGTTATGACCATACAGGTGGTCATACGATTTATTATTCTTTATTTGCCATAAAAAGCACGCGCGTCGAATACGCGGCTCACACTGTGAACTAATAAATAAACATTTTTTTAGACAAAACAAAATACGACCGCTTGTCACGGTCAGTATCGTGACAAATCGTTCGGTGGCTCGTTCATCAATTTACGACAGTAGTTTAGGTCACACGAGGAAACGAATGAATCGGTTGTCGACCTGTTAAACCTTTCGGTTCAGTTTTTATGGTATCACTATCGTAGTGATTGTAAATAATAGCCTATAGAATAAGAGGAACATGTTTTTTACATTTAACAACAGTCAGCTTAAAAATCACTAAATTATTGACGTATTTTCTTTTAAATACAAGTAAAAATACCTTGAATAAAAGTCACCCTCGGTACCTATCCTCTGACAAAGTATTAATCACAATAGCGTGCGACATCTTGTCCACAAAGGAAGGCTCGATATACCGAATAAGACCACAAAGACCCTCGGAAGCCACTCGATATCCGTTCCAATAAAACCCGGATATGGCCGGATGCGATCACCGCAAAACTCCACGCAGTACCGAATACGCTTTTGTTCGTAATAAAAAACGAGCCCATAGAAAAAAATTCAAGCCCACTCTATCAAAAACGGGGATTTAAATTGTTGCACGATTTTTTTTTAGTGTCTGTCGTAAGCTTAACGCGTGTTGTTATTGTTATAGTTGAAAAAAGTTAATACTTTAAGCATTTTATAACATGATACTTACTAAACAGTCTGGTTACAGTCTAGCAAACAAATATTGTAAAAAAAAATATAAAAATTGGAAAAATAAAATATTTTTTTTACTTTCGCACCGTCAAGCCGGCAAAATTATGAATTTACCGCACGAACCTGCAGGCAAACAAATAACAGAGCTCACGGAAAGGAAAGTCGAAGATTCAACGGATACTAAGGCCAAAATACACAATAGTAAGGCGATATGTCTCGAGGTTACCAAACAACCAACCCCAATAGAAAACAAATTGACATTTCAATAGTGGGTCCCCGCCTTAGGGCCGACCTATTTGCAATTCAAAGAACCACTCTTCAATAACAAGCCAACTTGGAAATATGTGCGTTTTGAAAAGGATCTGATTTCTTAACATATACACACACACCCCTTGGTGTCTCCAATATTTTAATAGAAACAACAATTTACTTTAATATCAATATTACAATACGATCCTACGGTGTTTAACATAGTATACGGTACTTTTAAGTTACTGAAATAATAATTTATTATAATTATTGATAACTTCAAAAATGGTTCAGTGAAACTTTCCCTATATGCTATCAATAAACTAATGGACTCCAATAAATACCATCGAAGTTGTAAAATGGCAGACTTAATGAGGTGATTAACAAGAACAAAGTGTACCGACTACAAATGACTGAGAATCCCCGTAGAGACGACGCGCCCCCTGCTGGCTAATTCCTATTCTAGTCATAGGATACAAAATAAATTAACGTTTAACTTTATATAAGTATGTACCTATTATAAAGAATTTGTTTAAACTCATTTAATTTCTCATTCTATAAAAGTAATGTAGACGTCATGCCAGTCCTGAGAATTGAACCCATTAATTCGTCATCTCAATTCAAACTCTCAACTCGACCACGGATTTTAAAAAACGATAACACATAAATCCCTTCACCCGGAACGGATAAGCCAATGACGACAACTCAAATTATTACCATCTGGCTTGAATGTAGTCCTTCAAATAAATCAATGTTTTTTTCCGCGAGCATCGACAAAAAGAAAGTGTATTGAGTTTTACCAACAAAACAATACTTTCCTTTATTTATCTCATAAAACTTCTCATCTTCTTACTATTAGGTTTATATATAACATGAATTTGTATAAGATTATCTTCCAACGTATTTGCGTAAATTGTATTTTCACTACCCGAATTCCATATTCCGCTAGCAAAAAAGATTATATTTAATGTAGAGGATTTTGGGAAAAAGGTCATAGAGAGGGTAATCTAATGTAATGAATCCACGGAATAAGTCTTTGCATACTGAAACAGCTTTATCTCTGTCCAACAATCCCGAGCTAATATATTATGTAAGAAGGTAAAATATTCAATTTCAGTTTCCGGGCAAACTTCAAGAATGTAATTGTAGCTTTCGATTGAGTTTCAACTGAACTTTTTAATAGCCATAGACTGGGTTATCCAATCTTTTCAAAACCATTTTTTACAAAATGTTCACTAAAATTTACAAAATAGGCCTCCTAAATCAACTTCCTACTTTAGATCGATGAATATGGAGCAACATATAAAGAAAACATCTCGTGTACGAATATTGTGTTGAAATAGATAACATCTACGATCGTTATCGTAGACATAAGTAGATAATTAATATGTAGATGGTTGTATGTAAGCATTGAATGTTGTAGATGGAGGGATATAACACTTTGTAGCCTCAATCCTCAATCGCCTCAATCCTTTACATGTGTTCACACAACCGTTAGTGATCTCTACATTGTTAAATACTTAATCCGATATTACGAAATCTTACATCTGCGCGGTCGGCATTACGTAAGAATGAGCAAGGATAAAAAGTCCACACGAAATACTCTTACATGTGTTAGTCACGTTGTAACCAAAAACAATAAAAATCAATTTAATGTTGGGTCATATTATATTCTGTGCTCGATATTATGTGCGACATATTTCTTGGTTAACAACATAAGAGCATCGTAAAGTGACTTCGTGCGTACATGGCACGCCGTTTACGACTTCGTGATGTATTTGAAGTAAATATGAATTGTTTTATTTCAAAAATGTGATTGGGTTTTCATGGTCATCCTAAGGACTCTATTGAAATATTGATTGCTAGAAAGATTCTTATATCACTGGTAACGTTTTATGAAACCGTAAATTATATTCTGCGGTCGCACTACTAATGTAATGCTTTTATATTATTTATTGTACTAAAGTAATGCATCTTTTGCTTTCTTTAATGATTTAAGTTTATAAACATAGGCGCCAAAAATGTTTCTCTTTGAGATTTGAGTTTCACCTCAATTACAGTTTGTTTATATAATTGTTAAAAGTGTGAATAAATATTTACAAAAATTTAAATTCATAGTGTTGAAAACGTAACAAAACTAAATATCTCAATCAACGAAAACTTTCAGACGCATGTTACGTTAATTGCCTTTTAGAGTGTGTAACTGAAACATGTGCATAAGAATGTGTATTTCATTCGATGCCTTCATTTGTTACGTTGCATATAAACAACACTTTAGTGCTGTGACGTAATCGAATGACTCCCAATTGAAAATAGAATCGTTCTTTGTTCGAAAAAAAACGTTAACAATCCCTGTTGTTTCTTTCAACAATGGAGCATTGACTTTGGCAGTTTTAGCTAGGGCAAAATTTAGTTTTGACTACTACATAATTTTAGGGGGAAATCAAATTAAATTTTATTGGCTGTCAAAACAACAATGGTCCTTTTGGGGAAAAGAGTAGTCCTTTGTTTAGTTTTTTTTTCGATTGTTGTCAACGATAACTTATATTTTTATTTTATTTACAAATAAGTATACCTAGTACCTATCATATATAAGATTTTTTTTACCTACCATTGAAACCGTGCTGGCATCATTAAAAGACATTAAATCAATCCATTTCCATTCCTAATTTGGTTTAAAAATAACGACGGCCACAACATCCCGACCAATAATTTCCTGCGGCGAGTCACTTATACTAATAACGAAAAATTTATTGCTAGATATTTATATTTAGGCGTCAAAACTATGTTTCGGTTTCGGGGTTATCTTGGGCGTGATGTTAGCTTTATTATTCCCTATATTATTCGTTTTACGATAAGAAGTAATTTGTAGAAGTAGAAAGAAAAAAAGTAAGAAAGTAATTTGCAGTTTGCTTTATCTAAATCCTGATAATTGTATAAGTCTTTAAATTATTATTAGTTGGTTACTAATGGCACAGAATATTCTAGACTAATACCATGATATAGGTATATATACGATATTAAGCATTTAAATAATTGCGACAATAATCTAGATGACTGGTTCTACTATGCTTCTAATTAACTTCGATCTCCTCGACTTAAGCCCATACCTGTAACAAAACAAAAAAACACTATTAATTAAAACCATCAAGCATTAAAAACCATGATTGATTACTAATTTGTTAATTGATTAAAAAACATTTTTATAGTTCAAAGAATTAAGGCCGTAGTAAAAAAAAAGTGTTTTTAGTAATTAAATTAATTAAGAATTATAAAACTATTTATGCTATAGTAACTTTGCTCCTCAGGTCATACTAGAACAAGTTACATTTCCCGAGAATCTAATAATATGTATTAATGAAATAATACTTAAACTTGAATATCACTAATAAATCTTAAAAAAACTTCCTGATTGATTCACTCATCAATCTAAAAGATAAAGCGAGATATTTGCCACATAAAGAAGGAACTGATTCTGCAAAAACAATCATGGCAAAATTCCAGTGTCTTACTCAACTGCGATCAGAAAATCGCCGATCCAACATATCGTCTGTACCCGCCCTTAATAGTGTATCCAAACGATTTGCAGAGTTTTATAGCGATTGACGAGTGTCGATAAGCTTGCCCTCTACATCCCATCCAATTACTTACATCCAACGAACAGTGCGTGAGGCCATACCTTTATCTATATATCATCTAAGATGTCGCTGAATCTACCCGCATTTTCTGATAGATCTTTAGATACAATAAATGCAACGCAATTCTATTTTATATCGACACGATAAGCGTAACAGGGACAGTTGATAGTATCTCTCTATCGCGACGTGTATTGACTTCCAATGGAAATAGTTTATACAGAAAACACCATTGTTTGGTGCTCTTAAGACGTACGTATAAGTTGATTTATGATACGTTTTCTCTTCTATTCAATAAATCGCTCGAAATATATGTTGTTGCTGACAGTCGAACAATAGAAAAGCCACATCAAATGTAAGGTATATTTGTTAGAAAATATACTTATCTTCGAGGTCGCGAGACCCAAAAGCCGGTATAAGCTTAGCAAATGAAAAAGTTTAACGGAATAGCGTTCAAACGACAGAATCATTAATTGTATTTCCTAGAACGAATACGGACACTTTCCTTTTTGTTTTAAATGTGATTTAATATCAGTTCTGATATTAAAAAAGTTAAGAGAAGTTTCCGAGAAATGTAATAAGCACTAGTTTAATAACTATGCTATGAGTTTTATGTACAATATTGTGATATGAACCTTATGAAGTGAAGTTATATTGTGTGAAGAGTAAATTCAGTCTACGTAATATACTTTATTATATATTAGGAACATACTTATGTTTTTATATTTCCTATTATAAAACTCCTTTCTAAAATACACAAAATTTTAATCAGATAAACGAATTAAAATAATCAAAGTTAGTTTTATACGGTGCCCTGGTTCCGGTCGGAGCGGCGGGTTCCAATTCAATTTTCCACCTGATTTATTTGAGGATGATTTAGATAAGGTACCTACCAAGGGAAGGGGAAAGTATCTCGGCATTAGAATACTTTACTTACTCATACTGAACCCCACAAAAAGTAATAAAGGAACAAAGGTATTTAAATGTTTTTAGTTCTGTTTAAGAGGGTTGTTCCCAAAATACTCCAAGTTTCCTTCCCAAACTACTCCATGATAAAAAACGACTTTATTAAATGTGTCCCATTTTACTCCAAGAGACTTGAACGTTGTTCTCAAAGTACTCCAAGGTTCTGATTTCAAAAAATAAATAGTAGGTACATTTATTCACAAACAACACCAAAAAGAATATTATTGATAAATTGTTTGTCCCATCCTACTCCAGTAGATGAGACGTACAGTCAGGTGCATAACTTCAAGTTATTTAATATTTTTAACTATGTCAATACAACTATAGATGTGGGTAATTACGGGCTAATTAGCTAGATGTTAATATGAGATAAAACTGAAATAATACACAGTGACTGATTTGTTTTTTTTTTTAATCATTTAGTCAGGTTGGTCATTCAACATATTTTTTATCCACAATCACTCACTTTTGTCACTTATTTTTTTTACTTTCGTGTTATTCCTGTGAAGTCATCTGACCCGATAGACAGAGCGGCATAGTTTTATGGCTGTATTGTAATCATCTGGTCTGAGCTGTCCAC
Source organism: Thyatira batis (assembly GCA_905147785.2). NCBI lineage: Eukaryota > Metazoa > Arthropoda > Insecta > Lepidoptera > Drepanidae > Thyatira > Thyatira batis. The sequence continues at coordinate 6,828,332 of LR990499.1, forward strand.
CTGATAAAAATACGTGAATTCTGAGAAATTGGCGTAAGTAAGCGCAACATTGACTAAATCATGATTTTTACTCCACAAATGAAAACGACTAATATGAATATGTACATTAAAAAAACTTGAGAAAACATTATTTTAAAATAGGTACGTATAATTTTGCATATTGTGCCTGACTGTACTTTTTCAATATTTCATGGAGTAGAATGGTACTTAAATATGAAGATTGAATATATTTCGATGTTTTCAATGGAGCAGTTTGAGAATTGTCGACGAACAATGACTGGAGTAGTTTGGGAACAACGCCAGTTACATTTGGAGTAGAATGGAACTTAAATGCAATATTTTTAAATTAATATTTATTTCGTTGGAGTAGTTTGGGAACCCATGTATGAGATTCTTATCTTTTTAGAACAACCCGTTTAAGACACGTTTTTTATTTTTGGCTTTAGATGGTTTCACAATGAACCTTAAGTAGGTTCCTATTTTATAAGCATCTACAAGTATCATACCTTTAATTACTTTTGTAAGCAATTTGATATCATAAACCATATGAAATGAAACTTACTTTATATATCCAGGTACTTACGTGGTATTACTTAACATCGCCATTAAGACGTATTTGATTAAGCACTTACAAACATTGCTAATGCTGAATTTCGGAAGCAAAGCCAACAAAAATCGGCGCCGAAAGAAATGGAATAATCCCGGGAATCCCGTTCACCGAGGGCTGAGACGAAAATTATTCGAAAATATTTTTCACATTACCCCACGTCGAATCAAAGCGGGGATCTGGATATTCCGAATATTTAATCAGACGAAGAAGTCGTATTAATCAGGTCGGCTTTTTGATTTCGAATAAATAACAGAGCAGGTACCGGGGCGAATTCAATTTTCCATGCCAGTAATTTTGGATACATTTAATTCTACAAAACCCCGTAATGTTCCGACAAAATGTATTATTACAGTATATCATTATACGCCATCATAACGCTGAGTGACTTGACGAATTATAAGCAATTTAGGAAATTAATACTTTTAGCTGTCAGTTCATTGTAAAAAGTTAGCGAAGAGAAAATACGATAGGTATCTACTAAAGAACAGGTAACGAATAAAGATAAAGCGAAGGCATTGTGGGAGCAGACGTCCACGGACAATGCGGCAAAGAATGATAACGAACGAATGAAAGTTATAGTGCGCCGAGGAACAATTTATTGAACGAAATAATATTTAAAGAAATACTTTCTACTTCACAAACATTGACCTAATCATTTGAAGTAAAACTGTTATATTAAATATCTAATAACGTAGCAACGCTAAAGTTTTCGTAATTGCACCGCAAGGCGCATTCCAGAAACTCAATAAAAGCTGTCATTTGTGTTTTCTACCAACGTCTCATTTTGGGACAATACGCCTAATGTAATGCCACAAATGAATACGGAATTCCGGGAGGGGGATGCCCCAATACCTACTGGGGCGAGTTTGTGCGAGTGTGGCAACACCGGAAACGAGTCAAAGTGAATCGGCTCGAACGGACATGGCCGGATTAATTCGTTAAGACAAGCTGCTTTCACAGAGGGAAATAAAAATAGACGGGGCAGTAATCGCCATTGTCCTATTCCGTGTAATTTGCTTTCACCGATTGTTATTACTTTCGATGGTCGTACAAATTTCGCGGTTCACATTCTATTCGACACTCTATAAAGCTAATATGCTAAAATGACTGGAAGTGATCATGTATGGGAAGTAATTTAATGTATGCAATAGCATATTGTACCTAAGTACCTACTGTTGCTGAGATAGATTTGATGAATACCTATTACATATTTGTATATCTGTTACATTTAAAATACATTATAGATACCATGGCATATAAATTAAATACCTAATAAATGTGTTTTGACTCCAAATACGGGTTGTAATATCTGATCGTTGAACCGTGAAATTGTTCGGATGCTAGGAATCGCTTTGATCGAAATTTCAATCAATTTAATAGCATCCTGGATATGGACTAATGTAAGAGTGTGGTTAATATGTATTATTGATTAGAGAATATAATTATGTATAGATTGATTATATATATTATTGTTTCTATTTACTTTTTTAAAATATACTTTTTAGTACCTATTTTTAATTTCAAAACGCCCCAAATATTCCACTGATATAAGTAAATCTATCATGCTGATATATCCCATGCAAATAGGCTTTATAATAAAACAGGAAATAATACCGGAAACCAATATTTTAAAATTGAGTTTAATCAAAACGTCAATCAATATAAGCAAATTGTGCCAACCCTTGAAACAACATGTTTTTCATAGGACGGCCGGAGCCGGTCGGTCGAATGTTGTAAAGAACCGCACACACCGGTGCATTACCGCAATAAATTTTGATGGAGTATCGTCGGCTATATTTTCGCAGCTTACCGTTTCCCCGGCCGGAAAATATAATAAGCGGGTTATAACATTTGCATATAGATCACCGTGTCCCGGTCTCGGGACCCCCGCACCTAAATTATTATTTACACACAATATTTCTTATGAACAGGCAGTAAATAACGCCACAAGTGCACATGTGGCGTATAACGCGATTTGTGTTTTGCATATTTTGCGCTGTTTAATAAAAGTTTATGTAGATTTTAATTAATCTCGAGTTACAAACTCGAGATATGAATTTCATATGATTCGTAACGATATATTATTAAAATAAGAAGTTTGGGACTTATTTTTTTGAATAAACTAGTTTTATATGTTAATTCTATATAAAAACAACAGAAAACAAAACCAATGTAAAATCGCATCAAAAAACCAATATCATCGAAGTGAATTCAATATTTACGTTTTATATGTAAAGGATAGTAAAATCAGAAAATACATTTATTGCTCTGCATATCTGTATTTTTTATCAGACTGTTGATTTGTTGGGTTACATCAAAATTCTGCGTGTGTCACCGAGGGGAGTAGGAACTAAGTGAAGTGCGTTCAAACAACATTCAACCTTATGTGGATTGCATAAGATTAAGAATGTAAATTATTGCACTTGACAGTATAAAAGATAGGGTGTAGACAGGAAGACGTCCTTTTATGGAAAACGAATCCGCATACGATAGAGATATGCCACCCATGAAGTCTACTGGATGGGATGAAATACACTTCCTCTATTTATAATCGTATCTTAATTAGTAAGTAAACAAATACGTATTAATTTATTAATAACAAATAACATTGCTCCATTCATAATAGATTACTGTTAAGTTTCCATTTACTTAGAACATTTATTTAGGTTCATTCGGATTTTGTATATTCAATTTTAAATTAGACCTTTGCTTTAAGTAAATAAAATTCAAACTCAATTGAATTTCTTTTCTCGCGTGCTATTGTTCGATATTGGATTTTCTATATTACGTTGGCAAATGAAGTCGAGATTCTATTCGTAGAGTTCAATAGCAGTAACCACTTCTAATGTATAATTCTTGGCGAACAAATTAACTTCGGCAACAGTATACAATCACAACATTAATCGTTACCTATTACAGACATTTGATTGAACGATAAACTTAGATTATTCCCTTTGATTGGAAAAGATCCGTTAACACACTTCGTTTTCTCTAACAGTCTCGCTTCGGCGCAAGTGTTCGTGAACATAAAGTATTGTTTTTGTACTTAGCTTCGTTCCTAATTAATTTACATATCTAGATAACTATGTGTAAAAGCTCATGATTTGCCAGAGCAATAACATTACAAACTATATTCTCATTCGAAAAATCTTTTATGTTGCGCCCTATTAATTGTTAAAATATCATATGTTTATACAATCAAAAGCATACTCAAAAAGTACACGTAAGCTCACTCGAGTTAAACCTCCAATCAACCACATCACTATTTGTAGCCAAATGAACTGGGGAAGGCGATCGCGCGTGAACTCCGCGTTGCTGCACTGGAATAGGATTTAAGAGATGCAATTTCCTCAATTCCAACAAAGGCTAGCCTTTGTGATGCGACGTTGTAACACGAATCACGTCGCCGCCACTATTTTGACGGAAAACGAACAATGTTAGTAGGGATTTGCTAGTTCAACGCAGCGCCAAAATTGTGATCCCGCCTAATGAGCCCTTGCAAATCCGATTACTATTGATGAACTATTCAGTACGGAAATGCTACATACACATTACGCAAATGATTTAGATTCATAATTAATTCTCTTTGTTCACAACTCTAATAATATTGATGAGATCATCTGAATAGATTCTTATTTTTCTGTGATGATATAAAAGTAACAATAGACATTTGTATCAAAAATGACAAGTAGAAAGTCTTGAGATCTGTCTAGATTCCCAAAACTAATAACAGAGTCACTGTAATCCATTTTATAAATCTCTATCGAAACAAAAGCCTTAACTTTCTAAGTTGGAGCTCAATAAATTCACTTATCAAGATGTACTACGAAAAGCTTTAGCTGCTGATACAGTAAAGCCACATTTTCATTGTCTCACATAGCACCGGCGATTGCAGCAAATTGATTTTTTAAGAAGAAAGTGTATTAATCGCCTTTGGTGAAAGGTTTTAAAAGCTTATCGAAGTTTGAGATTTTAAATAAAGCAGCTTTTGGAGCTGTTAGCCGCTTGCTTCGACAATGTTCGATGATGTTGAAGCTCATTACTTTTTATTAACATAACGTTAAGTTTTAATTTCTCTTTTGAATTTCTGATTTTAAGATTATTGTTTCACTGACATTCTCTTGTCAAAGTCTTCTTTACCTACAATAGATTGAAACCTTTTATAGTAAAGAACAAAGGGGTCGCCAAGTGCAGTTTAAATCGACCGTCTACCAACAGCAAAATGAAATCATTACTGAAGAACAAAATAATCCCAAATGGGAAACCATAGTAAAGGTCGATCTGGCAAAGTACCTACTGGTTACTATATGGCTTCACCAACCGCACTTTAATTTTTGATGAAATAATACGAGACTTTTGAGGATAAACGAAATATTATATTAAATAAACAACTACAAAATAACCACGTCACGGTGCTAGCACTTATACACGGACAAGAGCGATAGAATCAATATGAACAGATTATAAAATGTGCTATTACACATTTAGCAGGCGCTTGCGTTCTATATTTCAACACCCTCTTCTGAACGCAAACCCAATGCGATTGTAAAGGCTTGATGCTTCGGTCGCTGCAATCCCTTCGTGAGCACGTCAGCCAACATGTCTTGTGTGCTCTTGTAGCGTACGGAAATTTGATTTTTGGAAATACGCTCCCTCACAAAATGATAGCGTATATCAATGTGCTTGCTTCGAGCGTGGTATATGTCATCACCTGAAATGCTGATAGCACTTTGATTATCACAAAACATGACAATTGGTATACCTGACATGGAGGGCCAGAAATCTTCCTCCAATTGTTTAAGCCATATAGCTTCCTGTGTCGCCGTAGACAGTGACATGTATTCCGCTTCAGTGGTAGATAAGGCTATCGTAGGTTGCCTTTTAGAGCACCAGCTGATAGCGGCCCCCTGAAAAATAAATGTATAGCCAGAACATGATCTTCTGTCTTCAGTATCGGTTGCCCAATCTGCGTCACAGTATCCCTCAATATTTCTGTCATTTTTCTTGAAGGTAAGTTTCAAATTTTGTGATCCCTTGAGATACCTCAGTACTCTCTTTGCTGCTATCCAGTGTTGTGCTGTAGGTTTATTATTGAACCGGCTCAATTGGTTTACTATAAAGGCTATATCGGGCCTGGTACCCTGTGACAGATATAAAAGACAGCCTATTAACTCCTGGTAAGGAATATTTTTCAAAATTTCGGTATCGTTTTCAGCTTTCTTTAGAATCAAATTAGCTTCACATGGTGTATGCACTGGTGTACTGTCATTCATATTAAATCGAGTAAGAATCTTTTCGATGTATAATTTTTGATCCAGATAAATTTCATTTCCAGTTCTGTTATAAATAATTCTAAATCCTATACAACATTTAGCTTCGCCCAAATCATTCATATGAAATTTCGTACTTAACTTGCTTTTTATCATCATGGCGGTATCTTCATTATTATAAAAACATAAAATGTCATCAACATATACTGTGAGTATCAGTATGTCATTATCATTGACAATGCGATGATATATGCATGGATCTACTTTAGAGCGTAGCATCCCAATTTCTAATAAAACTGCGTTCAGTTTCTTATTCCATTGTCTGCTCGCCTGTTTCAGACCATAAATAGATTTATTTAATTTACATACTTTGTTGTCTACTTCAAAATTTGGTGGTTGTTCCATATAAATGACTTCTTCAATATCACCTTGCAGGAACGCTGTCACTGCATCCATCTGGTGTATCTTTAAATTATATTTTACCGCCAGTCCCATTACATATCGTACGGATGTGTACCGTACTACTGGCGCATAAATTTCATGATAGTCTATACCTTTCTTTTGTTGATATCCTTTCACGACAAGTCGTGCCTTCAATTTTGATATGTTGCCCTTTTCATCTGTTTTTGTTTTGTAAACCCATTTGCATGGAATTACCTTTTTGTTCTTGTCGAAGTCGACCAATGTCCAAGTATTGTTACTTAGTAACGATTTATATTCTTCTTCCATTGCATTTATCCATTGATCTGCTTTACTACTTTCCAGTGCTTCGGAAAGAGTTTGTGGGTCCTTATTTAACATACTCATAGCAGATTCACCATTCATACACATTAAAGATGCATCCTGAAAAGTGTTGGCATCATAAATTTCATTTCGACGGCGTGAACGAAGAACTTTATTAAATTGCGGAACATCAACACTTTTGTCAGGTATGTAAATACTATCTTCAACATCTGAGTAAACGGAAGGTGATGATGACGGTGAGTTCACATTTGAGGATATATTCATATTATTATCGGTTTCTACATCACTATGATCCTCTTCATCTTCCTTTTCTTTTTCTGATGGTAAGTTTACTGTTTTATTGTTATTTATTTTATTATTCTTGTTTTCATTTATATACTTTACACTTTCATTATAAATTACTTTTTCTTTTTCAGATACTTCATTAATAATATTTCTTTTCACAGTAGCTTCGAGAAATATTACATCTCTGCTTGTTACAGTTTGTTTATTTTTAGGATCTATAAAACGGTAGCCCTTTACGCAGTCACTGTAACCGACGAAAATCAATTCACGGGATTTAGCATCCAGCTTTCGGCGTCTCTCTTTAGGTATGTGTACCATTGCTTTGCACCCGAAAATCTTTAAGTGACTTACGTCCGGTCTCTTGCTAGTCCACACTTCCTCCGGAGTGACGTAGGAAAGAGCTCTCGTCGGTGAACGATTAATGATGTGTGCTGCCGTAACAACTGCTTCTCCCCAGTAGTTGTTCTGTAATTGAGCATTCAAAATCATGCATTTAGATCTTTCTATGAGAGTTCTATTCATACGTTCACTTACACCGTTTTGCTCTGGCGTATAAGGATTAGTGGTTTGATGCAATATGCCAAATTTTTTAAGATAATCGTCAAAATTTTTATTTACATACTCTCTGCCATTATCGGTTCTTAATTTTTTGATCTTTTTATTTAGTTCATTTTCTACTCTATTTTTATATTCTAAAAATTTATCAAATACTTCTGCCTTACTTTTAATTGTGTATACAAATACTTTACGTGAGAAATCGTCAATAAATGAAACAAAGTATCGGGCACCTCCAAGTGACGCAGTCTGCATCGGTCCACATACGTCGGAGTGGATGACCTCCAGCAACTCAGTTGCTCGGGATCCTTCACTTGAAAATGACTGTCGTGTCTGTTTTCCCTCAACACAACATATGCATATTATTTTTTCATTCATTGGGGACAATTTTACTCCGTTAATACTGTTAGGCATTCTGTATATATCATTAAAGTTTAAATGGCCCATTCTTTGGTGCCACAAGTATGAATCATTTTCAATAATAGCGGGCATAGCTTTAGTGGTTTCATGCATTATGTTTAGTTTATACATATCATTTATCAATTTGGCATCAGCTACTTTTTGACCAAGGCTATTGAATATCTTACAACCAGCATTATTAAATTTTATACTGCAGCCACTTTTTATCATCTTGCCAACAGAAATCAAGTTTGTTGACAGTTCAGGTACATAAATAACATTTCTTACCTGTATTTTACTCATATTGCCTTGTGCATCTGGTACATTAATTGTTACATTACCACAACACTCCACTTTGAGCATTTTATCATTTGCTATTTTGATGTTTGTTACAGGTGGTGTTGTTATGTCCTCGAGCCATTCTTTGCGCGAAGTCATATGCATCGATGCTCCGCTGTCCACGAACCAATTCATCGAGTCATTTGATTCGGTGGCTGAAAATGCTGCAATAAAGCCATTATTTTTATTATCAGTCTTATTATTTGATTTTTTATGCCAACAGTTTTTGCTAATGTGCCCATATTTATTGCAATGAAAACATCTCGGTCCCTTTGTTTTATTTTGCCCTTTATCAACATTTTTAAATTGTTGTTTTTTGGAGTTTCAGTAAAAAGCGGTTGTGTCCATTGTTTTTACTTCTTGTAATAACTTTGTTTTAATGGAATCGGCACAAATTTTTACTCCAGAACTCTCTATAGCCATAATCATGGGCTTGTACGTGTCTGGTAAGCCAGCTAGCATTAACGTCCCCAACCATTCATCGTCCACTTTAAATCCTATATTTCTCAAACGATGTGCTGATGACATTATTTTGTTTACATAGTCCTCTATGCTTGAACTATTTTCCAATGAAGTGTTTATTAGATCTTTTAATAAACCGACTTTACGAGTTAAGCCAGAGTCCTCAAAAGCTCTCATTAAATTCTCCCACACTTCTTTGGCAGTAGTAGCTTCTCTTATGTGAACATATATTATTGAGTCAATAAGTAAAATAAGTTTCGACTTAGCTTTAACATCCTTTTTTGCATCGACGGCCTTGCCGGGTTCTGTTTCTATACATTCCCAAAGATCGTCCAATTGCAGGTAAGCTTTTACCGCAAAACTCCAAGTTGCATAATTCTCTCTTCCAGTTAATTTCTCTATACTCAATAGACTATTATTCGTAGTCATTTTAATGAATATTGCCTGAAATAAGATCCTATACTTGATGTCGCGATTCGCGAGTTAAAATTTAGTGGTTATAATTTTCTTTTACTTCAACTTTTACTTAAAAACACTTATATTTTTTAACTACTAATATACGTAGGTACGGGGCGGCCCATAACCTGATGAAATAATACGAGACTTTTGAGGATAAACGAAATATTATATTAAATAAACAACTACAAAATAACCACGTCACGGTGCTAGCACTTATACACGGACAAGAGCGATAGAATCAATATGAACAGATTATAAAATGTGCTATTACACATTTAGCAGGCGCTTGCGTTCTATATTTCAACAATTTTCAGTTTATATTACATAGAGTAGTTAACGTACAGAAGTAATCCAGAGTTAGAAAGTACGGTTTTGTAACGCCCACCATTGTACAACTAATTTGAAACAAACCAATTTAACTAGCCACAATATTGTTTTCGTGTTTGATAATATTCTTTTATTGACCTAGTTAGAGTCACATTTACTGCTCATTCTGTTGATATAATAATATTAAGTAATTTCTCAGTGTACAAAATAAGCTTCAGTTGGTACGGTTCTATATTTTACCAGTGATACTTCAGAACTCACATAAAGAAAAACTTACCCGAATATCGAAGTTCATATACGAATATTTACATGCCTGCATTGGGTAGATTATGAAGTTATAAATAAAATGGTAGGTTTACCTTTACAGAGTTTGAAGGAAACATCAAAATGCGCATAAATCAAAACTTTGGGCAATCCACCCGCACTCGAGTTAGTGAAGAAATGTCGCTTTCAACCTTCCAAATCGTTCGAGTAAGTTGCTGAGTCTGTTTTTGTTTGCTCTATTGATGGTGGTATATTTTAATTTTGTTTTCGTTCTTGCTAAAGTTTAATGGACTCGGAAATATCTATCTAATTCGGTAAGCCATGAAAATAAATTGGCATCCAATTTATTAATCTAATATCCAATTTATTATTAGGTAAAGCATTTTAGAAAAAAATATACAAGACAAAAAGTGCTGATAAATTGTATATATACTGAGAACCAATCAATAAAATCTCTGTTGCTTTGTTAATATTGCTAGAAAACGAAACAACATATAACAAATAAGAGAACTTTCATAGAGTTGACAACTTTTCACATGACTGACTCCATTATTGGCAACGATAAATAAAAATAGTAAAGTCTAACAATTTCGCTGCGATACGAAGTGTTGTTTGTTAAACTTTAACTGCTCATTGCACACTAACGTTAACGTAAAATGAACTTTAAAGTTTTCTGAATGCGCGTTCAAACTGATTCTGTAATATCAGTTAGTACGCTACACTACATTGTATAAAGGTTAGTCTAATAATATTACAAACTCCAAAAGTTTTACGGAATGAACTGTTTTATATGTTTAAAAAAGTATCCGGTTAAAACACATACACCTGGCAAGTACCTACGCTTAACTTCAAGATCTGTATCTCGCCTACTTAGGCGAAGAAGGTGAACGCGAAGACTTATACTAAAAATATTCTTTTGGATAAAGTTAAATTAGAATGTTTATAAGAAATCCAATTCGAATTAGAAATTAAGACTGGGAATATTCAGCAAAAGCTTACAGAGCTTGAGATGTCCCTCTACTAGACGGGACGACGACGTCGTATGGATCGCAAGCATGACCCAAATTGCCACAGAACCGAGAGAAGTGGGTTGAAATGAAGTCTTTTATGCCCAAGTGAGATGATACGGCCAACAATTTATGAAAATTGCCGCGGCGAAGGAAATTTTCATAGGATTCTTAGAGACAAAAGTTATTCTTAAAGTTAAGAACGGAACAAAAATGGCTCTTCTTACTTTTTAACTTCAAATAAGACGTCAACGAGGGCATATAGATGCAAACTGTTCTGAAATACTAATAAACGTAGTAAACGATCAACTTGCAACTACTCAAACCGTAAAAACTTCAAGCGAAACTGAAGTTCCTCATAGCAAGAACGAGTTAAAGGTCTTTGTTCTTAACAGCCAAAACAAACGGTCTGTTTGGGCATTTGTTACAATAACAAACATTGGGGAACAAGCGTGCGCTACGCAGAATGGGCAAAAACGTGCCTAATCGAGACGAATTGGAAATAAAAGCACCATGATTCGATGTCGACGTGTCAAGTTCCTGCGAATAAGGATTAAGAGCTTATTGTTGGCGAAATTCGTGGAACATACCTGTTCTACAACTCGAGTACTAAAAACTGTTGATTGATATTTATTGCTATACTTTACCAGAGAGTGGAGGTAAATTTTTCATATTGTATGTTACCAATTGTATTTGCCACAAGCTTTTTAAAATATGGTACAATACCTCATTTTGACTCGTGCTTTCTTTCATAAATAAATTGGCATTAATACCTGCAATGCTTGAAATTATATAAAAATGTAGCTGATCTAAAAATACAAATCTCAATTCGGAGTAAACAGACGCATACCCATTAGATAGCGGCCAATTAGGTGTGGTGTAAGTTTACCGGAAGGTCGTTCCCTACACACGGTCCACCCACGGTAACCAAGCCAATTCCGGCAAAACTAAACAACAATACTGTGAGAAGGGAAACATTTTGATTTGTGGACGATAGTGTGCTGACACGGCGTTATTTTCAGACGAGACCGTCTGAAGGGGAGACTAATTGTGCAAATAACGTGGCTTAGATGTTTCATCTATTTATTTACTAACCAGCGCTGTTTGTAGGTGTGTTTCGATGTATATGAACGAGTAATAGAGTATAAGAGAATTGAAATTAACACAATTTAAGAAAAAGCTATACAAATGGTTGAGCGAGAAATGTTTTTATAGTCTAAATGAATTTTTTAATGCTTGACATGTTAGTAATTTTCTTTTTAAATTTTTTAATGGTTGACATGTTCGTAATATTATTTCTCGTTTTTATTTTTTATTATTTTATTGTATTGTTTAGAATTTAATTAAAACTTTATTAGTCTTGTTAGTTTTAACACTATAATTGCATGCCTACTTTATATAAGGCGAGACATGTAGATCTTTTATTATCACCCTAACACCATAATGTACACTATGTAATAAATAATTCTATTCTATTCTATTCTATGATGGATTCGATAAACAAAACCAATTCCTAAATTAAGTCAATTCCTAGTAAGCTTACTTCGAAATGAAATAATCATATACAAGAACCTGATAATACTTGAATACTTAAAAAATACGTTAAAATAAACTCATTTTTATATGACAACCATGCTTATTTTTGTAACGACCAAACAATACTTAAAAAGTCAATAAATAACGCTTCTTACACGCATTCGAACGATAAAACAAGTTAGCTTCCCAGATAAAGATTCCAGATGTTTGAGAGCTGCCACAAAACTGCTACCATATGTCTAAACTGTTTAAAATTTGCAAAAACAGGTACCTATTACTCAAGTGGAACACTTGAATCCTAGCGCCAGTGAAAAAACCCATACATTTGCTATACCCCTGCTGTGTCAAATATGCCTTTTTTAATTTAGCTAGCCATACAAGACAATTAACAATAAATACTAAAATAAACAACTACCTATGTAAAGTTCGACAACCCCAAGACTAAAATGGATCCAAATATAAGCATTCTAAATAGGTAAGTGCTTACAGTGAAGAGCAATTACTAATTGAAGCAAATAGGGCATAGCACAAAGAAAGTCCACTTACAGCACAGTCGATAGACTCGTCGATTTAACAGACCGGCAAATAGCTGGCTTTGAAATAAGCTGGCATGGCGTTAAGTTATAAATTGAAAATGAGTCGACTCATATCGGTTCATAAACGCGTTAAGCGACGGCACTGGTGACAGACGACAGTGACAGGGTGGTCCCGTTCCCTGCAATACAGTTCAACGTATGGTATTTAAAACGACAAATTACTACCACTGCACCAGTTCGAACGAGACATTTAAAATATTCACAAACGACATCGTTTGCAGTGCCAAAGAGGGGAATACCTAGTTATTCGATTCAAAGAAAATAGAAATGTATTTTCCGAACGTTGATTAATGCCATCGGAAGTAATCAAGTTGTTTTGCCATAAATTAACTCTCACGAGAACAATTCTTTATGGTGCGATGTGTTCGATTGTGCCCAGTAATAATTACATAATTATGTTATTTCCTCGTAGATAAATATGCTCATTTTTTATGTTTTATTTTGTGGTTACTTGACTTTATCTAAAAGAGAAATTTTACTGGCAAAAACCTTTCTTTCTTTTTTATTCTGTATACAATGCGGTCACGACGTAACCATGGGTAATTTAGTTATGCAATATATGCAATAGGTACGTAAACAAATAAATTCGCCAGGGAAGTTTCGACCAAATACAACGTTGGCCATAAATATTTGGTGCCAACTAAAATACTAGTACGTTTGGTGGAAGCGAGAAGTGTGTCTGGGAACCGCCGCCACCACCGTCGATAAATTGCTAGCAGGTACCCACTATCAGCACCGACCGCCACTCGGCCAACCGTTGAAAGTTAACTTGTTGAAACAGCGCTACATTCAATTTAAAGTATTGTTTACGAAGATTGTAGTTCTATAAAATACAATGTTTGCTTCATTATATAAATATTTAACTGCGTAAATGTATCACATGAACAATACTGGCGTAATTAGTGCCCCTTGTGGAATACTCCATTGCAACTATCAATCATCTGCCACATAAACGCTTCAGATACATTTCCTGCTTCAATATTCCATGTACAATTTGATGTGTATATAGCGATGACTATTCCTGTATACACATACATCTCAGTTCCACAAACATGGACCTATGCGTATCTAACAGTCGCTCGAGCTGGGATAAACACATGCATGTTGTTGCAAGGATATCCGATTAGATGAGAATTCCAAATATATAATATTTGAAACCCAGAGAACCAAAGTAGAAAAGAAGCCTTTAAAATTAATTGTTAGAGTAATCATTACGAATGCTCGTTACATAAAATGCATTCACGCTCCAATTCAAAGTTTAAAATATACAAATTTGTAATTACCCACTGTTTCAAGTAATTATAAGTTAACCAAACATAACGATTCATACCTCTTATGTACCCAACCGCGAAATTTTGCTGAACTTGGGGCCCCAAGAGTGTTAGTCAGCGAAGTTTTGTTTTCTAATTAGCGGTACGAAAGGGAATCTTACAACTTTCTCAATAATTAAAATAAATATAGGCAGATATTATGTGAAAATACAAAACTTATATACCTATTTATAACGAACCTAATAGTCTATTTATTACCACTTCCGTTTAATATATAAATAAGTATAATTAACCACACTTAAAAGTATCTCGCTGATATGCTACGGTAAAAGCCGCATCACAGTTTATCACTGTGTGAGTATCTGATCCAATAAATAAATTAATGAAGCTAAAGCACATCATTCCAGTTTAATGTAGTTTACAGCAGGGTAAAGTTAAGCGATTCTCCTATTTGTGCCGACAAGCCGACATAATGTATTATCTCGCTTGCAAACTTTTAGCGGAGCTACACTGGTTCATTAAGCCGGCGAATGAACTGGAGAGTATAATTTATAACCAAAGTATTCCGATACTCAGCAAGCACCCGTTTAATAAGAAAATAACAGAGAGACATATTGCTTTAAATACTGCTACTAATTAAACTTATTTCTGTTCAATACGTTTGACTCAACCCCAGTTATGTTCACTTGTATCTTCGACGTTATCAGAACACTCAAGGCAAACTTAAGCCAGGCTTATTTTTAAACCGTCTTATCTGAATAGCAGAGTGAAGTGAACCAAATACAAAGGATCAAACGAAGCGTCTCGTTTGTTGGGTAAGTCGTGTTTGAAGGATTTTAGAACGTTAAAAGTCCAAGTGGTAACATTATGAAAAGGAGGAAACTTTTGAAAAAGAGTTATGACTGAATGAACTCCACAGAATATTTGCCGTTTAATGTTATGCTTATATAACGATATGGATTTGTGCATATAACTTCTGCAAACTGACTTGGTCAAGTTCTTACCCAAGCAAATACACGCAAGAGATTCCATGCAAGTTGACTTAACAGTTCACATACATCATTACTGAGTCTAGATATAGAACTGACGGCTCTTAATCATAAACATCAGTCTTGCCTGCATCTCAATAGAATTTCTCGACGGCAAATTGAAGTTAAATTAGTTCCTAAGAGGCATAGAGACATATGTCTTGAGACTTCGAAGACACGAAGACAAGTAAGATGCTATTAGTGAACAGTTTCTCGGGTGGGTTAAGTGAGTATGATATATGGAACTTACGTAATAATTCGGTAAATGATTTACTGGCGCCAAATGTTATTAGCATGACAATTGGTGATATTTATAGATATGTTAATTTTGAATAATGCTTTACATGATGATGTCAGAGATCTGAGGGTCAATTCCGCTAAATCACAACGCTAGACCTCCAATTTCATTTTGATAACGGTTCGTTTCCAATCCGCATTCTGTTGTAACCAAAAAAGTTATTCTACTATTTACATGCACACATTTCGATTGTAACGAAAACGTTCCATTATCGTTTCGATATTGGAGCGATACCTCACGCAGCAGTGTGGCCTCATAAAAATGATATAAGTTACAAAATTATTTACAATATTTATTTAGGCATATTAATAATAATAGTTATGTCATAAAAGCTTGAGGCACGTTGTTTTAGTATTTATCAATATTTAACTGATTTAAAAGAACTACGAACTGCGTCTAGAAATATATTGTTACGCACCGCTGCCTTCAACCCTAAAATATTATCATATTTAGTCTGTGGATGATGGATGGAGCGGCACTGGCTTGGCACTACTGGATTTTGCTATATTAAATAAATTTTTAAAAAAAATATTAAGTTTGAATATTCAATTTTTTTTGTATGAATTTCTGACAATCTTATATAGATCTTATATAAGATTGTCAGAAATTGTTACATGAAGAATGAAAAATATCTGTAATGCACTTAAATTTGAATTTGAGTTTTACAATATTTTACCACACTCAACAAGTAGGCACTCGAATTATTAGCAAACTTTTCATATGGCAATGTTTTATTCATGTCAATCTTAATTTGTCAAAACAAGATAGCCAATAGCCATCTCATGTCTGCAATATAAATAAAGAAGAAGAGTGTCCGTTTAAATTTTTTTGTTTATTTGAAATATCTATACTAATATTATAAAGAGGAAAGATTTGTTTGTTTGTTTGTTTGTAATGAATAGGCTCTGAAACTACTGGACCGATTTCAAAAATTCTTTCACCTTTGGAAAGCTACATTATCTCCGAGTAACATAGGCTATATTTTATCCCTATATTCCCACGGGAACCGGAACTACGCGGGTAAAACCGCGCGGAGGCAGCTAGTATTACATAAAATTACAGTTACATT
Organism: Thyatira batis; assembly: GCA_905147785.2. Classification (NCBI taxonomy): domain Eukaryota; kingdom Metazoa; phylum Arthropoda; class Insecta; order Lepidoptera; family Drepanidae; genus Thyatira; species Thyatira batis. The sequence goes on from LR990499.1 coordinate 6,844,851, forward strand.
GTAAATATTGATATAAGTATGTATTTAAAAGTATTATAGAAGCTTAATTTGGAATCAGATTGGCCGTGTGTGATAAATGTCCCAGGATATATATTTTTTATTATTATTATTGATCCATGTTTGGAAATATAATATTAAGTATTTTGGTATATAGTATTTCCTATAGTATTTTAATAATTTGGGTTTGGTAGTATTCAAATGACTATCTTAACTTAGTCTCCACATCAATACCATCGGATCGTAAATTCATGGGCATATGAGGTTTACTCAACCGATAGGTTTTAACAAACTCGCGGTCTGTTAAATCGAAGGCGTAATTACTTTGTCTTGTCACAAGATTTCTACTTTTTACTCTTCCGAGATCCACCTCGTTGGCGAGTTCTACAAAATCCATGTAAGACATCATTTTGACGAAACGAACGAGAAAAAGTTACTTCAAACCTACTTTTGTTCAAACGTTGCATTTGACACATGAACGCACGATGTTCGCTTGCGTTTCGTTTACAATCTGTCAAAATCTTTAGTGGAATATGACTTAACGTTCGTCGGTCGTTCGACCAATTTAGCAGAATGGGACTTTTGAAGTTTCGAACGAACGCCAAGCGTTACCAGATTGGAAACGAATTATAATCTTTGGTGGATTAGTGGAATACGAAAACGCGTAAAAATCATCGTTCGCTTGCGGTTCGTTTGCGATATGGCTATAATTTTTTAGCGGAATTGCCCCTCTGTATCTGTGTTTAAATTGAGATAAATTGTATGAATGTGAACATGCGTGAATAATAATATAATTTAATCCCGCCTAGCATGATCTAAATCCTTCATTACAAAATGGTACACGAGGGATATTTTTTTTTGGAATGGTGTTTTATAAAAGTATATAAAGATAATGGTATTATAATCGTAAGACCACAAAAACAATCCAATATAAAGTAAGAGAAGGAGCCAACTCAACACCCTACCGATAGCAGTACAGGTAATGATTTATGAAGTGAGTACAAAGCAAGTGATACACAGAGGAGTCAGTTACATTAGACCGCATCAAAATAAGAAAGGGACCGTATCAAAGGCAGTAAGGCGGCATCCCCAGGGGTAGGGACCTTTATTTATGGCACGCCTTTGTTAGCCGGAGAAATATAAATAGTTCGCGCTGAAATATCGAACCGAAGCTTTTTGAGGGTGCGATATTGTAGAGAATTAATGATGTGGTCAGTACGGATTGGATTAAGGATACGGCGAATGGATAAGTGCGAATGCTAAAAGGCTTGGGCGTGTTTGTATAGCTTTGTAAAACATGAAACACTAAAGTGAATTGGTAAGATCAAGAGGGTTGATTTGCAGAAGGGTGGCAGAAGTTGTCTACGTTCACGCGTCATTTAATTGCAAATGTATTTTTTTTTAATTCACATGATATTTGTAACTTTTTAATACTTAGTAAATTATCTTAATGTGTTACAATTAAATTGAATTGCTATCGTAAAGCAGTAAGTAGTAGATACTAATGTGGAAATGTTTCAACGAAGCTGTAAATATTATTTACCACGTGTTATGGAGAGATACACATAAAATAAACGATAATATTTTCAATAAAAAGCTTAAAGTAGAATAAGCTATTGGCTGAAAAACTGAATAAAGAAACAAACAATTTACACAATCCACTGCCTATAATATCATAAAAATCAAGGGAATGTGGTGTTTACGTGCAGAGAAATGAAGTAAGCAGAATCAATCCCATTCCTTTAAGTTTAAGAACCGCAAGGCATCCCGATATCGCCCATTTATCACTTTTTTTTTACTGCAAATGTTCTTTGCAAAAATCCAGGGTATAAAATATGTCCAACGAAATGCGATACGAGAGTAATTTGTCACTTTGCTTCTCAAGAACTTTTCACGAGAGAGTATTCCGAGTGTTCACAACGATAACAGGAAGCTTGCTGTAACTGAAAATATCCAGTTTTTATTCACCCCTTTTTGTTGGAGCTAAATCTACTGATCTGAATTTATTTAATATAGATCCTAGAAAATAAGGTATAATATATTGTCCTGTAAAGTAACTTAATCATGATAGGCCGCATTCTTACAACATTTTACCACCGATTTCTAAAAGAGCATGTTCGTTTCGCTTGAGCGCCAAATTCATAAGTCACTGATCCCACCTAGCCACTGTAATAAAACGCCTATTATTTCATCATGTGCATTATTCATACCAGCTTCCATCTGCGGGCGTTTGTGATAAAAATTCCTCACATTTCTACCGCTAAGAGGCAAGCCAGAGAATTTAAGGGGTTCTATTTTTAAATCGCACGCTAGATCTCTATCGGACTGTAAGAACGCGAGGGCCTTGACATTCAAGTTACGACAGAGACTGAGCGTCTGTAACCTGTTCCGCCGCAGAATGCAATCGTTGACTCAACTAAATAAGTTGTAAAAGATGCAAGTTAATGCAATTCTATTTTGTTTTCTTACTTACTTCGTTGATTCTTTGTATTTTATCTTTGGTAGCACTCGTTATTGTTCTATAAGTTGGTTAAAACGAATACATTTTATACTAAAAATATTGCGAACGTTTTATTACAGTCACAAACTATATTTTGAAAACAAAATATACTGCTATATACAATATACTAAGTTGCGTTTTTGCGGCAGTAAATAAAACAGCGATAAATATCTCCTGCGAGATTTTATCACACGCTTCGATAATAAACTCCCAACGAGTTATGCTGCACTATATCATAGTACAGCAGTCGACAATAACCATTGTCTGTCTCTCATGAATTTCTAGATCATGGGCTAGCGATGTTGATAGCACGCTGTTAACTCTGTGCCTACAATGTCATGCAATTTATAAAGACACCTATACTAAAAGGTATATAAGTTAGGTATTGCATCAAGGCTTATTTATCCTAGGCAACGCGCTTGTTCATCCTTATTTTATCATTTGTTTACAAATTTGGTCATCAAAATAATTTTAATACTAATAATTGAGCCTTAGTTGCCATAATAAAGAGATTTTAATGACGATATTGTTATTCGGTTAAAAAAATTACTGGCATCCTTTTTTAAACGATTTTTTTTTACATATACTCGACTGTTTAACCGACAGGCATAATAATTTTCCTTTTGTTCGGAAGTTAACAAAATTAAGTATTTTATTTCCACTTTACACCCAATAACTATACTTTCCTTTCCTTCGTAGTTAAGTATAATATAAGTGGATTGAAGTGGTCAAAGTCGATAATTTGAGGTATTCCACGTAGCCCACCTAAACGAAGCCCACCCAGAGGAAGCCCACCTAAAGTATTCCACGATGCCCACCCGTAGGTGGGCTTCAAATAAAAATTAAAAATAATTAATTTTCTATTCCACGAAGCCCACCTAAGAATATCACTCGCATAGTGTGGGGACAAGAAATAAAAATGTCGATAGAAAAAAATATTTATTATTTAAAAGACTAACTTAAATTTCTAGAATCGTTCAGTTTCATTATGTGACACAATACTTATTTGTCATTTTTGTAATCTTAGGTAGGTACTATTTAAAATCACGGATTGTTTCATAATTATCCTTCCAAAAAATATTTTTTCTATTATTTTCCCTTTTTTTGCTCTTGATAAAATCACAGATTGTTTCATAATTATGCAATAAAATCCTGTACAAATATCAAAAACATCGCAAATATAGTTTTCCATAGAGATCCATGTTGATGTTTTCTTTAAACTTTTTTATGTTAAGTACAGTAGAGTATTTTTATTATTCACCAAACAGTTAGCTATAAGAAAACTTCAACATAGATCTCTATGTAAAACTATAATAAATAAATAAATATCCTGGGATGTTTTTCACACGGCCAATCAAACTGAACGATTATAGAATTTTTAGTGAAATGTTTGAAAAAAGTTTGAAGAAAGTTTGAAATTTAAGTTAGTCTTTTAAATAATATGGATGTAAATATCTATATAAGTTTGTATTTAAATGTAGTTTACGTAGTATATCAGCTGTCTGTTACCATATCACAAGTTCTGCTTAGTTTGGAATCAGATTGGCCGTGTGTGAAAAATGTCCCAGGATATTTATTTATTTATAATAAATATTTTTTTCTATCGACATTTTTATTTCTTGTCCCGACACTATGCGAGTGATATTCTTAGGTGGGCTTCGTGGAATAGAAAATTAATTATTTTTAATTTTTATTTGAAGCCCACCTACGGGTGGGCATCGTGGAATACTTTAGGTGGGCTTCCTCTGGGTGGGCTTCGTTTAGGTGGGCTACGTGGAATACCTCGATAATTTTACGTAGGTAATTTAGTTAACTTATAATTCCCATTTTACTCATCACTTAAAGTAAGTGTGATACTTTTACTTTAATTTTGGTACGATATAATAATATACCGATATTTTATAATTATGTACTTACCATGTACTTTCTTAATAATTTATTAGAATTAAAATTAATAAAGAAATTTTAAAGAATAAAAATCCGTTACAGTTATGTCAATGAATATAGCGAATGGAATGTTCGTTCTCATATCGTTAAGATTTTTATACCGCTTTGTGGTGAATCATCATCACATTATTAATGTGCATAAAATCTTTTATGATATTTTTAAGTAACATTCTGAGACTATTTTTGGGTGCTATAACCCAAAACAACAATTTTATCCTGTATAAATCTAATTATTCAACTTATATAAGGTTTCAATATATAATTGATATCAATCCCTACATTTATAAGAGCTTGTTAAAGCTGAAATACTATTTCGACACTCATAATGACCAGACGATGACAGGCGTTAGTAACAAGAAAAAAAAAAGCAAAAATACGTATCATATCCAATTATCGATGGTGTTATCTCAACAAAGGTTGCAATTATGGTCCTCAGTCACGCGCCTCCTTTTGTTCCAAAATGTCTACAGATACACCTCGCGTCAGCTAACTTCCTACAGGCAATTTTCGACGTTATCGCCTAAAGAATAAAGGTCCTATAGGGTTTGGTTATCACTATAGATGAAGCAGAATATACCTTTTGTAAGCGCAAACCTTAGAGGGGCAGTTTATTGGTGCTTTTGTATTAACAGTGCAGTATGGTGTTTACCGTTTGCTAAAGTGGATGTTATTGAAAGCTTAATGTAAGTAATAAGAGAATTCTCATTTTGGAACATGTCTATTAATGAGGTATTCCACCAAGCGCACCCAAACGAAGCGCACCCAGACGAAGCGCACCTAAAGTATTCCAGGAAGCGCCCCCGTAGGTGCGCTTCAAATGAAAATTTTAAAATAATTAATTTCCTATTCCACGAAGCGCACCTAAGAATATCACTCGCATAGTGTGGTGACAAGAAATAAAAATGTCGATAGAAAAAAAATATTTATTATTTAGAAGACTAACTTAATTTTCTATAATCGTTCAGTTTCATTATGTGACACAATATTTGTCATTTTTGTAATCTTAGGTACTATTTAAAATCACAGATTGTTTCATAATTATGCAATGAAACGACAAGTATCAAAAACATTGTAAATATAGTTTTCCTTAGAGATCAATGTTGAAGTTTTCTTATAGCTTAGCTACCTGTTTAGTAAATAATATAAAATACTCTACTATAACATAAAAAATCACAGATTGTTTCATAATTACAATAAAAACTTGGACAAATATCAAAAACATTTTAATTATAGTTTTCTATAGAGATCTAGGTTAGTTGATGTTGATGACCTCTAGTTTTATATAAAATCACAGACTGCTTAAAATAACAAAACACAATATTTAAGATTCTTAAATAATCTTGAAATAATGGGCAATATATGTAGTATATAAACTTATCAATTGAATAAATTATTGATAATCAAAATCTTAATTTCTCTAGACAATGTCCAACTGAAATTGACTGAAACAGCCCGTGACGTCGCAATAGTGTAATGAGAACTAAGCATGTAAACAAGCTCCGGAAATGCTCGGCTAAATTCGGGTTGGCTCGGGAATTCAGTGCCGCGCGCATACGTTGACGGTTAGCCCGGTTCGACGGTTATGTATATGAACATTAAAAATTTAAAGAAAATTACAATTATTGTATCACATTATTACAATGAAATTGTTAGATGTTAGAAGTTTTAGTAAGTCTTTTAAATAATTTAAAATTTAAATAATATATTTTTTTTCTATCGACATTTTTATTTCTTGTCACCACACTATGCGAGTGATATTCTTAGGTGCGCTTCGTGGAATAGGAAATTAATTATTTTAAAATTTTCATTTGAAGCGCACCTACGGGGGCGCTTCCTGGAATACTTTAGGTGCGCTTCGTCTGGGTGCGCTTCGTTTGGGTGCGCTTGGTGGAATACCTCCTATTAATTGCTTCTATCCCGAGGTTATACCTACGCCTGTTTAATGAACGAAAATAGCCTATTTCCTATCATTTATTTTTGGTGTATTGTGTAGGCGGTAATATACAATATTCGTTGCTTATTTATAGCATAATATAATAGTATTTTTTTATTTTTACAAATATATATTGCTTAACTAAATAACATAATTAACGCTACGTACCACGAAAAATACTTTCCAGGAAATAAGTGAGGGTTCAAAATAATCCTCTAAGAATACTCGTGAGTAAATAGTATAGAACAGTAAGTCCCACTAATCCCAATTGAACCTTTCAATCAAAATGTAACACTCGCCAAGTCATTGCGCGCCGGAGAGCACAGTTACTGTTCTAACACGGGTTAATCTGTTAACATTATCTGGCTCTTGAAAGGACGATCTTGATAAAAAGAAGTCTGGCTCGCCACCCACGGAACCCCACAGTCTACCACCCACCGCCGCCACCCACCAATAAATCTAAGATACGCCTCATTAAATACAAACAACATTTGGCACGCATTAACTTGAAAACAGGTAAAAGGATGAATGGGTCCTTTCATCACCCTGTAGAAAGGCAAGTCAATTTAAAAAAATATATACAAATTGAAGATTTTTCGGAATTATGCTAACTCTCTTTAAAATCTTTCCTATCCTGTACAAAGTTAAATAAGTTCTATATGTTTTATTTCAAATCGACACTGAGACATGAAATTAAAACTACTTGTAGGTATATTAAGCTAATCTCACCGGAGATTAAACTCTCAATTTAAGTTTCAAGCTAAATAAATATTGTTTCTTAATATTGACCTGAGTTTTAATAAGAAAAGCTGATCGAATATGATAAAATCTTATTTAAACTCCAAAGCTGTTCGAAAGGTGAAAGTTTTATGAGATAGTGGTCGAGATGGGAAAAAGATGGACTTTACAACATCGAAACACTTTAATTATGTACTTTGCGGTAACGAAATTAGTTTTAGTAGGTTCATCCTTCCAAATAGTCAATCAGAAATATAAGCGGATATAATTAAAGTTTATATTTTAAATAGTAATTTCAGATAATTTTATTGCACATTCACCTATTGGCATTATCGATCGTGTATAGATTTATTTTACCGGTTCTTGAGTCATCACTCTGCGATGACTTCATTTCGTGGAACACGTAAAATGAAATATTTAAGAGCATTTCTGAAATGACTATTGCTGCGAAATTTGCTGGGTTTAAATTTTTACAATGGCGTCATACAAAAGCAGATTAATGGACGCATTTCCATAAAGTATCTTCATAAAGCAACATTACCACTGTAAACATGACGAACAACGCAGCGTCCCCCGAACATAAACGTACCTGTAACAAAATTTGCATAAGTAATTATTATTTTACCTTAGGCGCATGTCATTATGCATTCCCTATGTTATTTCAGGCTTCATATTAGGTAATATTTAAATAAATTTCATGTATATGCGATGCAAAAACTCACAGTTTACAGCAATATTGTCAGAATTGATATATTTACATACTTAAGTGTTTAATAGCCACGCGCATCGAATGAATATGATTAAATATAATGAATAAGCTCCTATAATACATATATGTTTGAAGTAACGACAACTTTCAACACTACTTGATAAATAGGCGTAATAATATAAAATTACAGTCAAGTAACTCCAATCGCCATGTCAATTCTATTATAACTATAGACAATTCTATCGTACCATATTATTACTGTATCATCATTCATCAATAATCCTAAAAATAACTACAATTACGAGAGCCATTTGGTTTAATTGACGTTGTAAGATGCACTGGTAATGAAACGAAATTTTATGTCACAACCATATACGGTATCGGTTTACAAGCATAAGGTAATTGTGTTAATTTATGACCACAGTGGGTGGTTACACAATTGATAGTTAACTGTGGCTTAAAATAGGCAATTTAAATTTAGACGAGCAGTTAATCATATGTTTTTAAGTAGCCCTCATGATCTGTTTGTTTTTAATAACCAAAGTAAATATGAGAGGCGGGGGGATACTTCAAATTTATCGGGTACTTCATTATTACGGAAACTTATGAAACTACGATTAATACGGAGTTCTATTAGTTTGAATACTGGTGAATCAATTTAATGGGTATGGGTAATGGGTACATCACTCGTTCTATCAGGACTAATATTATTATTGTTAAAGAAATTCTTAAAACTTGTTCTGAAAAGAGTAATTGCTGAATTTATTCCCGGCCTTTCTCAGCAAAAGCAACCGTCCGAACCGATATTAGAGTCGACGTTTCATAAGTGCCTATTTGAATTAATAAATTTATTTCATTTCATTTCATCATATATTTTCGGTGTATTAACAAAACAGTAATTACTTAAAAATTATGAATAAGAAATACAGGGCAGTCATCGGTATTACAATAAGAGAAAAAAAATATTTCGTAAAGAAGCCTCATTTCTATACACCAAATGTTTAACAATGGAAGATTGAAGTAAAATTCTTCAACTTTTATTCCTTTTTCTTGATTATTTTCAGTTGTAGGTATTATTAAAGAATGAAGTACCTACCTAACAAAACCTAAGCGCTCTAAAATAGGTATTCGTGTCTAATAAGCTTTTTGTATTTAGGTATCACTAGTTGATCCGCTCAACTTCGTTAGCGTCACTTGCCCGTTTTTGCAACAGTTTTGATTGATGTTCCGCTCCTATTCGTCATAGCGTAATGATTTATACATAAAAACCTTCCTTAAGAATCACTCTATCTATTAAAAAATACCGCATCAAAATCCGATGCGTAGTTTTAAAGATCTAAGCATACATAGGGACAGACAGACGGCGGATAGCGACTTTGTTTTATACTATGTAGTGATAGTGCAATTAAAAAAAGGAATTTAATATGGAATATGTAGTTACTTTTTACTGTACCTATTCAAAGTAATAAGTTGATTAAAAAATATTTTACATTTTTCAGTACATTGTGGATATTTTGTATCAGACGATATATTTTTTATATTAAATTAATAATGAAATTCCAACCAATAACATAAAATTCTTGAAATTTCAGACATGCCTATAATATACATTTTCCAGATCGATATGTAACTTGGTGCCTCAAGGCTGAAATAAACTTTTACATAACATGTACTTTACGAAATTTCACCAACAATTTTCCTACAAAAATCACAAATTACATAGTAGGTATGTAAATGGCGGGTACTTTGGGGTATTTTGTGGAGCCTTATCTGAAGGTTATTGAAATAAACGATCAACATAAACTCCGATATGGCGGGTAGTAAAAATCTAGTAAAACGCGAATACATTCCAGACGACGATCGTTTATGGCCTATATTTTTTCTGGAATTAAATACTGAATTTAAATTTATAATATTAATTAGCTACTACATATTACGGAATGAAAAATAGTGCACAGTAAAATTCTTGGCGAGGAACATCCCCACAAGATTTTGAATAACGAAATGTAATTTGTTCGAAGTTCAAACTACTTACACTCCCACACTTGGAATCGTGGAAGTTGAGTTTGAGTTTTGCACGAGTTCAAGAACTCTTAGTGATATTATTTTGGATCTTTAAATCCAACCAACTATAATAAGTAGTTTCGGCACTATTTTACTCTTATTTTACAACTATACGGATGGTTACACATTTTGAACATGATATTTAAAAACATTTTAAAATTGGAATGTAGACAAACAAACCCCAGGAGCACTTGTCCGTCTCGGCGGTCTCCAATGTTGCAAGGGGCGTCCTGAGGCCATAAAAAACAAAGCACTTTGGACCGCAGCCAGCCAAACCCCGCTTCAGATTCAACCTCATTGAATAGACGCATTTAAATCCAAAGTGAGAGCACTTGAATTTATTTCGTGAAAATGTTTGAATTTGTCTTTTTAAAACGCCAAAGCTATCCGACAACCTTCTCAATGACGCATGAATTTATGCCCGCAATATTTTGAATAGATTACCATCAAACGATGTTTTGCTAAATAATGAAGTTCCGCGCACTAAGTTTACAAACACGCTAACATCATACAAAAATCTGTTTCATTTATAATCTTCTAAATATGTACATGGGACGTTTTCTACATATTAAGGTCGATCTGATTTAGAGATGGGCGGTGGGAATAAACCCGAAAGGAATAAACCCGGGTTTATTCCCAAATGGGAAAGAACCGGGTGTTTACGTGGGAAGAAACCCAATGGACGGGTTTTTTCAATTGAAATGGTTTATACGATATATCTCTTAAGCTATTCATTTGATTTAAAAAAATTGGTAACATTTTTTGTTGCAAATTAAATTCTCTACAACTTTGGTTCAGTAACTTTTTGTCGTAGAACTAGAAATGAAAAAGTTATAAGTGAAAATGTTCAGAAACTCGAGCAAACCGTTTCTTTTTGTGGAGCGATGTGTGGATGTCGAAAAGCAGTGTTGAAATGTTCTGCAGTGTGCTTTTATTGTTCTGAAGAGACTAAGAGCAAAATGGGGCTCTCAGAATAATAATAATAATAAATAATAAATACCCTGGGACATTTTTCACACACGGCCAATCTGATTCCAAATTAAGCATCAAAGTGAGCTTGTGTTATGGTAACCAGATAGCTGATATACTACATATACTACTTTTAAATACATACTTATATAGATATTTACATCCAGACACAGGACAAACAGACATATTCATGCATACAAATGTTTGTCCTGGGTGGGAATCGAACCCACGACCCGCGGCTTGAAAGTCAGGGTCACTAACCACAAAGCCAACCGGGCTGTCGAATGAATAAATAAAAATGACTTTGACGATGAATCGCCGACATTAACACCCCTTCCTTCTCCAGTTCTCACACTGATGTTCAATTCAGAAAGCTGATCAGATGCTGAGCCGCAGCTTGGTCCATCGAAAAAACTGAGGACGGAGTTCAGAAACGAACTGTGGCAAATAAATGCTAGCATACCGTTCTGCATTTACCGTTCTTTGTCCCTCAAGAGGAATAGTCGCAACATGGCCAGTTTTGGAGACAAACGTAGCCACCATTTTTTTGCAACACTCCGTGAACGAACAATTGTTGGCTTTACTCATTTTCGAACACTCAAACTCGAGACTGGTTTTTGTTTCGAGTTCGTACGCGTATATCCAGGATTCGTCACCTGATGCGATGTTTTATATAGCATTTGAAGATCCTGCGTGTCTTTCGAAAGTTCTGACGCACCAAGTAACACGAGCCGCTTTTTGCTCTTTATAGAGCGAATGCGGTATCCATCGGGAAAACAAATATTTTACACCAAATTGTTCATGCAAGATTATTTGTATTTGACTCATCTCAATGTCTAGAGTTGCCTGAATTTCGTAGTACATAACATGTCGATCTTCTTCAATCAGCTTACGCTCAGCATCAACGTTTTCTTGGGTGACTGCAGTTTTTGGACGACCTTGACGAGGATCATCACTGAACTTGATACGTCCACGTTGAAATTCAGCAAACCAGGGATGAATTGTGGTTTTGGATGGGGCTTCATCACCAAATGCAGAAATCATCCGGTCAACACACTGTTTTTGTGTTAAACCACTTCGAAAGTCATAATAAATCATCGGTCTTGAATTTTCTCGAGTCCATTTTCTCCATTTTCTCAACGACTAAACAAGTTTGACAAAACCTTGTGACAAGACCGAGAATCGTTTTTTAAATAAATAAATAGTATTCGATTTGTAAAACCAAAGACTTTTCAATTTAAAAGATTTTAATATGACAGGAATGGTGGAAATATTCCATTCCCATACTTTTAGTGCAGCTCTCGTAGATATTGGCTCGTCATCATCGTCATTGTCATGATCTTTGTGTTTATGAAACAGGTTCCAATTGTATGAAATAAAAGGTATTTTTGCTGCCCTGTCTGTAGTCAATCTGTTTTTTTTTGCGACTATGTATATGGACGTGCGTGCTAAACAATCGTTCTGTGGCTGCTGAAGTACAGGGAGCAGTTAGAATCCGTACTGCAACCCTACTCAACAATTTGGAACTGCAGAGTCCTCTCGACCAAACTACTGGGTCCATATCGGTGACATCCTTCTATATAAATGGTCTACTCTATAAACCCTATTTAGCTCTATAATTGGATAAATAAACACCAACGACAATATTGTGCGATTGGTTAACGTCGTGTATACACTCCATCCACTTCGTGTTCTTCTTCTAATTCAATGCCTTGCTATCTTGGATCCAATAAATATGCAGCATAATGAATGGGTGTCAAACATTTATTTGTTCAGCTAATTACAGCATTTTTTATATCTTGTTTGTGATGCTCATTTAGAATGGATATGTCCGGAAATGCAAAATTAAATGTGGACTTAATATCTTTGATGCCATATAAACTTCATTTATAAGTATTCCACTGCCTTCGAGTTTGAAAATAGTATCTGTTATAGGTTCCAGTAGTTTAATACCATTTTCTACTATTAACAGATCTACTGTTAATAGTAGAAAATTGTATTCTCCGAAATATTAGTTAAATGTAGTCGTTTAATGAGGTATATCGTTATTAGCAATGTCGTAAATATTTTTGATAAGGCGGTCATATAGCATTCAACCGGGACCTTTGTTCTAGGTTGATATTATAACCGGTATGATGTTCTAAGCGATGTCGCAGTAAACGGTTTTGACGTATTTATTGATTTTTTAAAAGTAAACAAAGTTAGATTAGCTCTAACTAGTAGTAATAGTACTTAAATAGTACGTACTATTTGATATATACTACACATAACATATTTGTAACATCGCTAAATATGAAAAAACCCGAATACTTTCCCATTTGGGAATTTTCCTCGGGTTCTTCTCTCAATATTCCTATTTTTGGGTTCTTTCCCGGGTAAAATCCCATCACTACTTGTCGCTCAAAGCGGATGAACACACAGAAACAGACAGATATGAAGAAGCGGGTTTTGACTTTACTGCATGCACGTGTTTTGTTTCTAAGAATTAGAAAATACCCAACTAAATTAGCTCAAACTAGTAGTAATAGTACTTAGATAGTACGTACTATTTGATATATACATGTATCTACACATTACCTATTTGTTACATTGCTAAAAATGAAAAAACCCGAATACTTTCCCATTTGGGAATCTTCCTCGGGTTCTTTCCGTCAATCTTCCCATTTTGGGTTCTTTCCCGGGAAGAATCCCATCACTAATCTGATTTCAAACCATTCTAGTAATCCCTACATATATCGAAACGCACCTACCAAAAAATAATAAGGTAACGCCAAATAAGGAAAAACGGCCGTTTATAAGAAAAGGAATGCTCGAATTTTATTGGCTCACCAATCGAATATTGTCGCGTACGTTACGAGTCGTTCGTAAGCAATAAACAATCTTTTGTGTTCAACATTTATGCGGTTCCGCATTGCGTCCAGATTATTGGGCAGTTTTTGAGTCGTGGGTCTTCGAACGACCCCTGCGATCGTGAATTTCTTGACGTCCGACAAACCTCTCACGAAATTCCTTTATTCCTACATGGTTCGAATGTATCCATAATCGGTAAGGCCATCACTTTTTGATAATGTCGTAAAAAACTCCCAACGTTATTATAAAAAGCGCCGTGTTCTCTAAAGAAGTTAACCGCCAAAGAGGTTTATTCAAAAAGGTTGCAAGATTTAAACAAGGAATTTCATAGAGGTTTTAATTTTATTTAGAGCTCGAGCTTTACCCGAGAGGTGGTCGAGATTGTCTGGTCCTGCGAGATACCTGAGCTTAAAATAGAATATAGCCGTTGGGATAAAAAGCTCTACATTTCATAGCTTACTTTGACTCCACCGGACTGTTTAAATGCGAGTGAAATATTTTTAATTCTCACAAAGCACTTGTGAAACATTATTTCGAAATTATAACACAAGTTAACCGTGTTAAACTTAATTAACCATCTAATTACGTAAGAAAAGACACAATGAAGCCATTCTTCAAAGTGATGTACATCTCATTTACGTTAGCTCCAATTACTTATGGTCAAGATCTCAAGATGCACTTGAAATCTGATCCCATTTATCATTATGTTATTCTCGGCGTATGCATTGCTTCAAATGGAACAAACAAAAGCTGTAGTTCAGAATCGTAATCGATGGCTTTCCATAACAGTAAAGTTGCATGATTGAATATGGATTCATCAGAAGAACAAGGAAGCAAAACAAAGGGCCGTCAAATTGATGCACATTATTCATGATGCGCATTTTAAGTGAGGAGATGAAAGAAAATAAACTGATGGTTTCCGAAGGGCGCTGGAACCAAATTTCGACCCGCTCGGTAAGTGTGGTGGGGAAGGAACAATGCTGCCTGAACGACTGTCGTTCCTGAGACTCCCTCTGCGTCACGCACGCCATTGTTTAAGACTTCTTTTGTTTATTTCTTTGTGGTTAATTTGGCGGTGGGGAAGCTGTGCGTGAGATTAGGCGTGAAACTGCTGAACATAATAGATAAGTTTACTTTGTGAATGGGCTTGTTAACATTTTTAGTTAGGTATTTGTCTATTGTTATGTTTGTTTAGGACAAATTATTAGTTGATATGCGTATTTTTATTTAACATTGTTTATTAGTGGTATATTGGGCAATTAACAACCTGTACTTCATCATGTTCCTTCTCCATCATTCAGAGACCATAAAAAGATATAACAAACTTTAGAGGTTACGCATGGTAGATATAACACCGAAAAAAAATATTAGAGAACCTTTAACGTTACAAAAACTAACCACTTAAACCATAATAGCTGACGTATAATACTTTCAATCAAGATTGGGCCCGCAAAATGCATCCCCCGCCTCCCGTCACATTTTGGACAACAAAAGATTAAATTACTCGGAACGAGTGGCTTCGTCGTACTTCGGTATACTTCGGCATACTTCGGCTTTATGAACCTTCTTTATAAAAACTGAGACACGCGCCGACAAAAGCCCCTACCCTGAACAGGTAGACTGCACAATACAATGCGTCTGAAGGGTATTACGAGGCAGCTACGACTTCCCGACATGCAGTGGAAACGTAAATATTGTTGATGCTTAGAACTTTTGATGGAAATTCCCTTGCAATTTCTTGCCTTTATTATTCCACTTGTTCTAGAAAATGATACAACCATTCAATAATAATCATTCATACAAGGATATTTATTCGGAAATTAATGCAAATATACCATATTTTAAAACGCATTTTAAAAGATCTTCGAATTGGCACCGCTTTCATTAAGCGTGTTAAACGTTAGGAAACTATTTTAGAATGCAGTGTTGGATTAGTCGCCCGTCAGGCCACCTAGTTAACCGTCGACAACAAAAGACAAACAACAAAATAATTTATGCTCTATATAGCAAGTGACGATCCAGTCTGCAGTTTAAAATAATAAAACGTCGTTTAGATAACAATGCTAAAGCTACAGAATGCGGCCGTGTCGCATTTGTAATTGTGGCAATTAACGGAATGTCTCCTTTAATTTATAAGCTACTGTGAACTTTTGAAACGAAATAACGGATAGAAGTAATATTAGCCTACAGATTGATAATATTCAAATTTGCGGTTCTTCAAACACTCCGTCAGCTCATTTCTTAATATAATATAATATGACAGACGGTTCTCTGAATCTCGGTAAAATATGATTCTAAATTCGCATTTACTTTGGACAAAATATTTAATTAGGTTTCTTTTTATCTTTACATAATTATAATTAGGAAACTCAACCCCTTTTCCATATTTAAATGTTCTTATTAAATACTTACGAGATTCTGTTACACTTTTAGTATCTGGCGAGACGGTCTTTATTACTAGAGCAAATATGTGATCGCAGCAGCTAATCTTAGTTAACAATGGTATGAGTCTGGGAGCAGACAATACAGCTTTATTTACTTTACCACAGTTATCCGAAGCGCAATCATATAACGGTCAGCGCAGCTGTATCCTTTACTTTTAATTAACATTTCTACTTCCTCTTACGAAAGTTTGAAGCCCTAATTGCGGTCCCCCTTTTATTTATTCAAAAGTAACGCGATATGTCATCCAGGGCAGTGTTTCCCCGCCGGATGCATTACTCGTTAGAGTCAATAAATGTTGCCCAAACCAAGCGACACTTAACAGCTGAGTCACCACTAATGTGTGAAGAATTGAGTCACGAGAAAGTCATTGTTGTTTAGTATAGTTTTGATTAGTTTTTCAACATTTTGAAAGGAAAGAGATACAATTTCTGAAGAGATTGTTAGCGGAGTGACGTGAACATTGCCTCCTCACGGCTCGGGCGTAAACATCGTTTAGTTAATTGTGTTGAAAAATGAGAGGCTGGAAAATAGATCATCGTGAAGCTGAACGTAATGTCTTCATGTTGCTTTTGTGGAAAATAAACATTTGCTACTTAGATAAATGGAAAGATCCTGCGCTACGAGGCAATAGGTCGTAATTGCTAATATAAGACAAATTATAATAATATAATACCATTTGTATTATAGTTATCAGAACAAATCATTTAAGTAAGAAGCTAAATAGGTTACTAAACATACTAGTAGAGGACAAGTATAAAGATGAGACATAATGGTAATAGAAAAGAAAATGCACTTACAAAGTAAGTCTTCCTAATGCATACTAACTGCCGGCGCACCCTGTCTTCCGGCGGACCAACATCCAACCGTTTGAAGGCAACTTTCTGCCATAAGAGTATCCGGATAATTGTATTTCCTATTTTTCCTACATCCACATTCTGATGGAGATGATTTACTAAACGAATTTCCTTTTTTACCAGTATGGTAGGTTTACTTACTAATAAGCGTGGTCGCCTCATGGCAAGCAGTAAACGTAATTACGTAACCTTTGAACTCTTAGAACACTAGGGGATTTATATCCTGGGAATGTACATACGAACAATTAAAAAAAAACCTTAATATTTTATTTCAAATATAGAATACTAACAATTACTACCGTCCTCATGGATACCTCCTCATAAATGCCGGACTTGACCGACTAAAAGCTCACTGTGGTCGTCATCAGCGCTATAGAGGGGTCAGGGTTCTCCGTACAGAACATATACCGTGGAACACTCCATGCGTGACGCTGATCGCCCACCTAACAATTTCCCACATTATTAAAAGCGTATCATATGCAGCAAGAGTCTGAATGTCAGTCTGATTGGTTCCTCATTTCCTTTCAGGATATAACTAATTGTAAGATCTTGTTAGAAACCATCGTAAACGACCGCTTGATGACACATTAAATACGCCTCTGTTTTATTTAAAAACATATAAAATTTTATGGATACTAATGGGTAAATAAGGGTTTATTAGCTGTGTTGCCAGTAGTTTTAATACCTATTTGTTTTAGATACCGCAGTGCATTTTCCAATTTTAAATTGAAAGCTAAACCGATATATAGAAATATAGTTCGTATGTTCATTGGCACAATTTATAAATTCATCGTATTATTTTAAGTCAACAACAACATTTAGGTAAATCAGAGCGTCTATTTGGATAATTTAAATAAAATAAATATTGAAACTAAAATTATTAGCATATCGTAGTTATTTACTTATATATAAATCATTTTACTGTTGTGTTGTGACTGGGAGCGATAGCGAAACATTTTTTTTGCCTCACTTAAAGTAATTATATTGCAAAGGGTGTCTCGCCAAGCGGGTTACATCGTCCCAAGCAATTGAACACATTAATTTTAATACGAGACAAAGACAAGTGGGCCCCATTAATATTTATGAAAGTGACAACCCTGCATTTTGCCTTATCATGACGTAGATGGTCCATTGTAATATTTTTAAATGGGCCTTAGTTTGATTTTGATGAACCTAAGAAAAGATAGAAGCTTTAAGAAAAAACGGTAAGCGCTATTAGATACTTGCAAACTGAGTTGCGAGCTGTAAAATTAAAACTACCTATAACAACATTTTATATGACTTATCAAGAACTAATCTAACTTTGCTGTACGTGTGACGTTAATGCAATTTAATGCTATTTATGAAATACTTTTAAATACTGTGTGTGTAAACACTATCTGATTTGACATTTGGTTCACCAGTCAGTTAAACTTTAGAAACATGCTGAAAACCATAGGTCATTAACCGCGCATTAGGCATCGAGGGTAAGCCGGGGTCGAGTGGTTATCAGTTGGCTTATTGCCAAAGTGGCTTTTATTCGAGGCGTCACAGTCGTTAAACCAGGTTGCGAACTGTACTACTGGACAACTTAAGATCGAAATTACCGTGATTATGACGTAAATACTTACTGAGGTAATTCTGCGTCAACGACTACTGTCTAACGTTGAATTAACCTGTTAGAGATTTTTATTCTATATTTAAATGACCTTTTCATTTTGATACAAAAGATTACATCTTTCACGGGTTGTCGTTTTCCTAGTATTTAATATCAAAAAAGGATATATTTTAAAAGAAAAAGAGATAGTCAATGTAATGTTGAGAAAAGTCTATAGACAAGATTCATTTAAATATATAAAAAGGGTCTATGTCTGCAGCGTTTCATCCGAAGCGTGTTTAAGTCTATGAAAGGAGGTTTATACCAGTTTTTTTTAAAGTCTTCCTTCAGTAAATATTCTTAGTGAATTGACTCTTGACTCAAGCCGGGCAAAAAATGTTGACAGATACTTAATACTTTGGTTAATGTTGATTAATACCTATTGTTGTAATAAAAGCTCCTTTTTTCTACCTTTAATAGTTTTTCTTTAAATGTCCCCGTCTGAGTCCCCACACTTATGGCAACCCTACTCTTGAGTGGAAGTCGGATTGATCCCTTTATCAATACACTTATGGCCCAAAATAGAACCAATCGAGATACTTATGGAGCCATAATGTTATGTGATTGAAGATAATGTGAAAGTGTGGCACTTTACTGTACAATTCAATTTATGGGTGCCTTATTGAAAGATTATAAGCTTTCTAATAAATTATAATGTAGGTCCGTTAACCAAATGCTTCTGTACGATTGAATCTCACCTTCGTGACTAATTTTAATGGGCATTAAGTTCTATTATATTAATTTTTTAGACTAAAACCAAATCGATTATTCTATCTTTGAGGCTTAATAGTAAAAAAATATGCGTAAAATTATCTAAGATAAAAATAATGCGAATAAAACCTTAAAGAACTACGCTTTATGGCGTAGAAAAGAAGACAAAATTCAGACTGTTTTAAAAAAACTGGAACATTTCGCGCGTCATTAAGTATCACCTAAAAACTTAGAATTAGAGGTAAGAACGGGATTTTTGCAGTTTCTGTTATTTTCACATGGCCTACAAATGTCGTGACTGAAAATGTAAACGAGTATCGAAGTTATTTATGTTACGGTATCTATGCTTTTTATATTGTCAATTCTTACTGTTGTATATCCAAAAATAAAATATTTGAATGATTTTTGTGCATGAACAACACGTCTGTTTGGACCGTGTGTATACGTAATACCTATCTATGAATACATATTATTTAAGAGTTATGTGTACCAGGATATTTATTTACTATTTATTAGTTCTTCACATCACTCATCCATCTGTTTACTAACCAAATTAAGGTTTCATTGTAGGTAGTAACCAGATCACTGACAATTCTATAATATAGATAGGTACTAGAGTAGTAGAACTATCCAAAATGCAACCGAAGTTATGTAACAGAATGTAGTAACAATAATTTATCTGAAGCAGAAATACTATCTGGAATACAGAATAATACCGATGCTAGATTTATTGCAGTACTACGAAAAACAGAAGCGAAAACAAGCTTGATGGTAAGCAAGATGTTATTTATTTATTCAACTCTAGCACAGACAATGAGCTCGAACAAAAGATATAGATAGTGAAGATATCGCGAGCATTAACATTGTACAATTATACGGAGCCACACAATACTGGGAAATGGCTCCGAGAACGAATTCGTGTGTGGGAAAAACAATGAAAATTATTGCATTTCTCTTGTTCAACTGTTTTTGCAGACGTGTGAGGATTTTTTACTGACATATTTTTAATTTGATTGGATAAACTTTATTACAATAAAAACTTATATTGTTTATATATTCTACAAATGTACGCTACCATTAATGATGCAAGCTTCGTTTATTGCATTTACTAAATTAATCTACAATTCAAATAATCACACAACGAGCATACATGATCACATTTAAATAAACATTTAACTGGAGTCTAGAATATGCTTTTGCAAAATGTACTATGCTCTAAGTACTGTGATACGTAAAGTACTTATACGTTAGGCCTTTTAAAATGCCCACTGGCCACAAAAACGTCGCGGATGTTAATGGGGCCCTAAAAATACCACAAACACAACCAACTTACGAAGGTTACACTGTTATAAAGAGTATGTACATTTACATTACAGTGAGGTGTTTAAATACCTATCCATCCTTTATTACAATACGCGTCAAGAGCTTGGTTATTACTGTTATATTCTCAAATTAAATAATCATTACAAGTTTTTCTTATACTCAGTTTAAAATATTAGTGCCTAATAATAGTAGGTATGTTATCGCTAAGGAATCTAAAAACAACTGCGTAATTTTTCTTCAACTTATTCCGTAACCTAAAATATCACTATTAAAAGTTATTCTACTATCTTATTTTCCTATATCTATACTAATATTATAAAGGAGTAGAGTTTGTTTGTTTGTTTGTTTGGTTGAACGCGCTAATCTCAGAAAGTACTGGTCCGATTTGAAAAATTCTTTCGCCATTAGATAGCCCATTTATCGAGGAAGGCTATAGGCTATATATCATCACGCTACGACCAATAGGAGCGGAGCACCAATGAAGAATGTTGCAAAATCGGGAGATTTCTTTTCCTGTTCAGAGCTTCCGCTGCGTACGCTGCGTAAACGGTTAAAGTTACGCTAAAATGATGTATGACAGAATTGTTCCCCTTCAAAAGTTCTAAAAAAAAGTCCGCGATAGCATATGTCTATCTGTTAAGGTTGGCTCACTGTGACCATTTTTATACTAACCAAATTTGTTCGAAAATTAAGCATTATTGTGAAGGTGTTTTTATGAAGATGATATTAATCCTTATCCAAATAAATACGTTATTCATCACAAGTATTTAATTTAAAACAAAATTGCCATTTACATCATTCGATTTCAATGAATATCTTAGGAGATATCGCAAGTTTAAAATAACATTGCAGCAAAATAATGTTCAAGTACTGTACTGCGCGCGCCTTTATGTGCCGGGCCGGCGCGTGCAGTCATCAGTTAGCTCTGCGAGACCATCCTTCTACGTATACGAAGGGGGCTGAAAGTTAGCGTTAGCCCAAAGTAACTATACCACGCGGACGGAGTCGCGGGGAGAAGCTAGTTATTCATAGAAGTCAAAAAGTGATATTCATGATTCCGTCGCCTTCATAAAGGCGAGAATACACAGACCGCACTAGCGGTCTAGCAGGTTATTTTGTCGTGTGAGCCCAAGAGCATTGTTTCATCCAATTTTCCATAGACCATTTGTCACTGGGTGAGTATGGTGACAGAAACACATTTATTCACTTCACAGTGTCTCGCAGTGCGTTCGAATGTAAACAGACATACTGCACTTTAATAGTCCGTGTGACTTGCAATATAGATGAGTAAAGTAAAGTAATACCTGTCAATAAGTGTAAGCTATAAGCACAATTTATATTAAAACGTTTTACAGTATCGTCTTAACTCTTTGGTTATGTTTTATGATTCTATTTTTAAAAGTATATGGTCTGAATTATTAACAAAATGACAGTGTTCATTCTCAAATCGAAATGCGCAGGAAGTTAGTCTCAAATAAAACCTTAAAAACACACTCTGCATAAAGGCACTTACCCCTTTAATTGCTGCAATTACATTCGAAACGTTTCCAAGTAAAAATTGATGTTGAAAGCACCCGTTGGTAATGTGCGATGAAAAAACGCGTCTCGTTGTCCGGTACGTACAACCCCGTCAAGGTCCACAGAGCCGGTCGTCAGTCCGGTCCGGTCCGGCCGACACACTCTGTTTGTCACACACCGGGTCTATGCGAACCCGTTGTCTTTGAACGGGTTGGAAACGTTGCGAAAAAATTACGATGGTATAAATAAAACAGACAAACGGAAATGTTTGATATTATCGGTTGGTGGATTGTATTTTTGTGGTTTTGAAGTAATCAACTTCATATTATTTTATTAGTTACAAGATAATCATTTTCACTTTTCACGTTTACACCGAAATGTGATAAATATAATACATACATTTGAACCTAAGGTGTATATTAGGTGGGGTAGCCCACATGGATATACCTACATACAGTTAAATAAGTTCATTATGTGCCTACACAGCCATAAACTGTAAACAACCACTTTCAAACAAGCCCGCACTTTTATCTAGCTGTATTGCATTTGAAATAATAAACCAACAATTCAGTTGCAATGAATTTAAAATTGACTTTTATATCATAAGCCCGTGCTAGTCATTTCGAACAATTTACGAAGTCGTAACGCGGAATGCATTTGACATGTTTATGTTCATGACACATTTTGTATCTACAATGACTATCATGTAGGTATTTGAACCGTCGATGACCGAAAGTTAAATCATAAGTCAACTGTAAACTATATGGATGCTGTATCAGCTTCCTTATAGAGCTTTATTCATCAATTAAGGGCATCGCTCAGTTAGAATATTCAGCAATCTAACATAGGAACAAGCTCCAATCTACATAGTTGGCTGCTTATTAAACGCTAGATAAGCAACCTATCTATGACCAAAAATTAAGCCTATCGAAAAAATATCGAAGCAGGTAATCATATACTATCATCTACGTTTAAAATAGCACGATATAAACAATGTTTGTAGTACTAAAAACAATGGCTCATTTAATAACATTTTTATCTGCGCCATGTGTCCATTTATTTGCAGCAAAGCGATACGTGTTGATAAATGAGTGTAAGTACCTGATTGAAATATTTAACACGAATTCTGCACCGAGAGCTCAATGACAATGCTTTATCAATTTACAGTTCGATACATTCGTTACATAATAAAATGAGTATGTACCAAATTGATCGATCAATCAATAAGATAGTGGAGCCAGCTAAAATAGTGCCCAGTAGGCAACCGGTTTATAGGTTTGTTTAGTTATTGGATGTTTCATATTATTTTTATAGCTCGGAAAAGGGCGTCGGGTCCAATCATCTTACTTAACCCACTACGAATCCAATTTAACGGATGTGATTGCGGACCAAAAACTAATCAGTAAAAGGTAAAGGAGGAAATTTTTTGAAACATCATTTGATATTGTTACACGGTAGGCCAAAGTAAAAACACATAGAAACGGTTAGCTCTTAATTCTGATGGATATCTACTAGTCACTCAAATATAAGCCTTGTGTAGGTCAGTAGTTATTATTGAAAGAAAGTTTTAAATTATGACATCAAGCCCACCGTCACACTTTGATGATGCCGTCAAAGGGAAGTCGGTCTTCCGTGAAGCATCGCT
This sequence comes from Thyatira batis, assembly GCA_905147785.2. NCBI lineage: Eukaryota > Metazoa > Arthropoda > Insecta > Lepidoptera > Drepanidae > Thyatira > Thyatira batis. The sequence continues at coordinate 6,868,690 of LR990499.1, forward strand.
CTAAAAAAATCTTAAACACGAGCCTGAACCCTGTACCTATTACATAGACAAATTAGAAAGCATAGCTTCTGCAGCTTAAAAATATTGTAAAGTAACCTTTTCATTTAGCATTATGTAAGTGTAACGAATTAGAAATGTCTTGAAGCAAAAGGCATAACTAATTGCTGGTTTCGTAGGAGTTAATTCTGGCTGCGGTTTCGTATTATTCAACTGGTTTGACGCATTTGAGAGCAATGTTCGGTTACGCTGCTCGGGGTTCATCTTCAAGGTTATTTACTTATATCAACAAATGCAACGCTAGCTATTGCAATGTTCTCCCTAAGGTCCTCTTCACGTCAGCTTCATACAATCGGTAGATTTGATACAAATCGGAACTTCAGAACAATGACTTTCAAGATGTCGTTCCATTCGTGTGAAAAGTGAATTCACCATTAGAGAAAAAACATACAAGCATCAAGGACTTCCTTGAAGCTTAACTTACGTCCCAGGGTGTAAGAAACAAAATAATACAGCGCAGCAGTTTTTTTGTCGCGAAATTGTGGCAAGGCAACTTCCCGGCGTTCGTGAAACCGGTTTAAGGGACCACATACCACAGGCACCGGTTATCAATAACTTTATGGCAAGGCGACGAGCTGCAGGGAAAAATTCTATATTCATGTTCTTTTCGGACTGTCTTTAAAAACCAGCCTTCGACTTCACTGTTCCGGAATCAGAAAAATACGAGATGCGCTCTTATGTTTTTGCGCGCCGCAACGTAACCAGGATTCAATCAACATTTGAAGTCACATATTACATATGGAGGAAGGGTTCAAATATTAATTCTGGCCGTTAACCAAATATTAATCATTTCATATTGAGGTCAGGGGAACTGAGCAGCAAAATAAACGTATTTCCACATGAATGTGGACCCGAGAACGATATGAAAGCGACACATAGTAGACGCGGTTAGGGAAACGGAAGTGCATATCCTGGAAAATGAATACTATATCAAAGCGGCACAGGACTATCCGTAGTCAAGTGGGAAGTGGCAAATTAGCCTTTATACCGAAGGCTATTGGAATAAAAGCCTTTCTGACGCCACGTTCATGCGGAAGCCGAGTCATGTTGCTTTTCTTTTGCATGAACTGTGGTTTCAGATTTTGATTATTTTGCATGTAGTAAGTATTAGCGTAACTAACAAAATACCTACAATGAATATTTTCAAGTTTGGATCATGAATTAATAAATAGTAAACACCTAATAAGTAATACTATATAACATTTTTTTAATATTTTAAAGTTTGGTGTGAACATGAAATATTAATAAAGATTTTATATTTTTAAAGGTATCAGTTACTCATTATATAAAAGTTATAGAATGGATAACTGATACCAAATAAATAATTATTTAATTCATTTAATTTCGTAACATGAGAAACAAGGCATACCTACACGACGAACAATTCACTAATTTGAATGCAGGAGGAAATCTTAATACTGTTTAGAGTTCAATATTCTCCATGCGTCACTATTGTGCACCATATGTTGTATACGTCGAAGTCCGCGTTTGATTGGGAACTACCTGTTCTAGATTAGATAAGGCGTTATCAAATTTATCATCCGATGACATAGCCCAGTTACGCACCGCAAAGTGCACTACTACTACTACTCTGACACGTCTATGTTTACTTACCTAAGTATTTATCACTACATATTAAAATACAAAGTCGCTTTCCGCTGTCTGTCCCTGTCTTCTTAAATCTTTAAAACTACGCAACGGATTTTGATGCGAGTTTTTTTTTAAGTGATTCAAGAGGAAGGTGTTCATATACAATAAATGCATAATACGTTAGAGAAACACTGACAATTTTGGAGGTTTCTAATGTGATCTATAAGCATTGCACCCGTGCGGAGCTGGGGCGGGTCGCTAGTATACTTATAAAGGACGTTTTTCTAAATTCACTATACATTTTGTTATTTCATTACCACAGCTACAGGTCATCGAACTCTAATTGTAAAATATTTAACAAACGTAACTGTAGTTGAATCGCAGATTGAAATATTGAATAGAGCTCAAATAATGAAAACGTTTCACTGTTCAGATTCAGAATTAATAATTTGTCTAAAATCTGTACGGAATTCAAAGATAATATTCGTTATGTTTTTTGTTGATGTAATTTTATAAATTGAAGAACTATTATAATGAAGAATCATTTACTTGATGTTTTTGTTAGATTTCAGGGTGTGAATAATTACGTCATACCAATTTGTCTGTAAAATGTATGCGACAACCATTTAACTTAGAGATATTGGGTCGTCCCTTCGTGCTAATATTATAAATAGTTTGTGAGTATGGATGTTTGTTACTCTGTCACGCAAAAACTACTCAGTGGTTTTGGATGAAATTGGGAACACACATAGTTTATTACCTGAATTAACATGTAGGCTACTTTTTATCACGGGAAACTTTAAGATCCCCTGGGAACGTGGGTGAAACCGCGTGGAGCCACTAGGACACATATTTAGACTAAACATGGTGACGTATTTTTAGAACCTACATTACCTACCGACCGTAAACACTATACCGTCTTACACGCACTTAGACAGTTTTTATTACGTATGATTCTATGAAATCTTACAACTGATCTACGGTAGTGGCAACAGATTATAGTGTCACGTAACATACGACCATTTCGTGTGCAATACGATAGCTAGTGGTTCACATGTGATCTTCACATTGACCTACATCACGCCTCACGTTACCGTTACAACCCAAGTGCCTTTTCAAGACTTAATTTACTTTTGTTTACGTTTAAAACAGATTAGTGTTTACTTTAATTAAACTAAGTGCCTTAAAAGATTTATTAGATTACATGAAGTATTTAAACTTGCGAGAAAATTGAGTTTTTGTATATTGATACGTGACTTGGTTCTGAAATTTAGTTGAAATTCAATTTATTACAATTCGTGGGAGATTTTGTTAATTTACAGTTAATGCAAAATTGCTGACATTAATAATATAACTGTTTTCTGTATTTCACAATCGCAAATGCATTAGATCCCGACCTGCTATTTCTGTCCAGGAAGCTTCAGTAACCGGTATAATACTTAGAGTTAAATTCATTTCAGCTTTTGAACGTATCGACTGAAATACAACAAGGAAGTTTCAAACAGTTACCAATAAAACATTTATTGACAGAGATGAGATGGTTGTTCTAAAACCGAGCAAACAACTGCAGAAATCCTTAACGAGAACATATATGTGATTATTTACTTTCCTAAATCCACATGGCTTTCCATGAGCAATATAGTAAAGATGCTCGGGAATATAATGTTATATCACTTTGTTTCTTGTTTCCAAGCACTTGTCATAATCACAAACGGTCATGACCATGGAAAGTGCCGTCAACATGCTATTACGACGGTCTCGCAGCGTTAACAGGCTTAAATGACTGAGGGTAATGACACGGCAGATGCTTTGAATTTGTGTAAATCGTATCTTGCTCCGCATGTAGATTAACAGATAATAGTTTCAATGGCTCCAGTTAAGCTTTGATATTTAGTAATAGTCGACTTAACGCAGTGAGGATCTTCAGGCCACGTATCTTACGATTATGTTAATTTGCAATATTCGCTCCGTCATGATCAATATCACAAACGTGCAGCAATTCCAAACGTAATATCTTATATCAAAATTTTGTGCTGAAAAGGTTGTTCATTCCGCTAGGTAAGAGATGAAAGCTTCTCACGTACGGCTAGGCAATTCGTGCCAGCCTATTGAGAGGAGGATTAGTTTAGAACCGGTGCTTTTACATTTACTCTCTTCCATCAAAATGTAATTTCAGAATCTATTGTCATACTTACCGAGAAAAGAAACATTTAAAATTCTTGGCATTTTCATTTAAGGCCGGATATTAAACCTTTATTTACGAAATTGGTGATTCTGAGCGTAAAATAAGGAAAACCCATTTTACAAATAGCCAGATTTAAAGATTGGCGTACCGGTGATACAAACATAGATTTATAATAGTACTAGCTAGTACGGCAAACGTTATTCTGCCATATGAAATACTAAACGACCTATTCTCAGACCTAACTAAATTTACACAAAAAGAAACATAAAAGTTGGTCAAGCCGTTTCGAAGGAATTCAATTTTGAGTCGCTCCCCGTGGTTTCACTCGCAACCCATTCCCAAGGGTTCTACAAATTTCCCGGGATGAAAAGTAGACTATGTGTTATCCAACCAAATGCTGAATTTCATAGCGATCTCTTCAACCTGGTGAGATAGAGGAACAAACCTACATCCATTTATTCAAACAAACTTTCACATTATATTAGTTGAATTGGGAATAAATATACTTCTCGTTGTCTCGTCCTTATACATGAGCCGTTTGCTCAAATCAGAGTGGACAAGTGAAGGGATACGAACAAACAGCATGCGCTATTCCATGTAATGCATTAAAATTGAATCCACTTGCGCTCAAACAGGCAGACGAATACATAGGTATTTCCAATTGATTGAATCGCTGGCGTTCGGATGAGAAAGTATCGCACGAACGCACCCATAACAAATGTAGCAGAATTCTCAATTGTTCCAGAAAAGCGGGCTTCCGTCGGGCTGTACCACCTGTTCAATGCATAACGGACAACAACGGTTTTTGCACAACTAGGCCTTGGCTTGTCGCGCTAATCGTCACGTTCCAGACAATATGCTTGACTTGGTAATTAACATTGTTTTAGCAGATCTAGGTGAATGATCGCTGATTGAGTGTACTTACGTAGTCACGTATCAATGGGAATTTATAATGCTGGAAATACCTGTATCATGATTTCATTCCATACATTTGATTTTTTGTTTTACGGATGTAAGATTTAATACAAAATAATTAGGTATAAAATCCTTCATACGAATCCCTTCTATATAAAATACGTAAAGGATTCTCTTTTAAACATATTTATATTTTTTAAATACCTATAAATACCTACTTAGGCAAAGAATTTTTTTTTTGTAAAAATAGTGATGATAAAACAATAAAATTTCATTTATTAATTAGGTACCCACTTATGTTTACTTGATTTCCACAAAATATTAAAGTTATGTCTATTTTACATCGACATGATACGTTTCAAGTAAATCTCAAACATAATAAAAAAAAAATTGCGTCATAAATATCTCTATGCTAAAATAAACATAACCTTAACGACATAACTTGGATGATTCATAGCCTGCCATTGCCTACTCAATGACACTGTTGGGAAACATATTTTTCTTCAAGTATTACAACGAAAAAGAATAATATATCTATTCTAATCTGTGTAACAGTGATAAAACCATATTATAGGATTATTGTTTCTAACCATCGACGTATAGCGATAGACAAGAACGTTCATGTAAAACATTTGTTTAAAAACTGGTAAGAGTTAGAACTAAAGTTCGCTGCAGCGCTGTATAAAGCTGTGTCAACTAACCAAACTATTTTAAAAGATACAGCGCTAGATTGCTTAGAGTATAGTTTTCTCGCGACCAAAACGTCGTAAGCGCCGCAAATTTCATGGCGCTTACGCGTTTCGTTCAGTTAACTACACTAAGATGTCGTCCCTATAGAGTTCACACCGCAGATGTGACACATCTTTTTTACCTTCTAAACTTCATTAGAATAAAACTCGATTTCAAAATGTATTATATTAATATTAGGGGGGCCTAGTGCGGATTGGCGGACTTCACATGGCTTAAATGAGTACTCAGAGGTACGGGCCAGGGCTTGAATTAACATAAAACAATTATTCAAAATATCAAACTATCACTACTAATTAAAAACTCATTAACAATTAATCAAATTAAAACCTTTCTAAAAAACATATCAAGTCTGTGTTCAGTTACATATTTTTACCTACAACCAGTTTTAAGGGAACATCTGCACGTTTTAGTATATGATTGTAGAATGGCGTGGTATTTAAATAGATAAATTGTTTTTCTACTCTGGAATTACGGAATTATCACCTATTAATTCACTTAAACAGGTAGTAATTTTACTTAGTTGACTACTGACTAGTTATTTTCGTCCAGGGTCTACTTTGATTCGGATTATCGTTGTTATTAACGCTGCTCCGTGCGCACCCGCACTGAATGAATGTCGAAGCCACACTAAAGTCGGGTGTGGGGACTGCAGTTCAGTTGAGTTGATAAAAGCGAGTGTTCGGAACGCCCTATCTAGTACGTAGTACATATATATCGATGTTTCTAACTATGTTACCTGTTATGGTCGCCAACATAACCGCCAAAGCCGCCACACCTGTCGCTCTCACCCGCTTGGACCTCATCTTGTCTCTTTTCAACACGCCACTCGTGTGCGTCCTCATAAACAAGAAAAACAACAGAAAATTCAAACTCCAACTCTTCAACGGTAAGTATGTGTCTTTTGTTTCAAACAATAAACAATTTCACTCGCGTTTTTGTTACACCTTTACGTACTGTATCTTCCGATCAAGATAATAAAGCGGCCACAAATTGCACAAGAAACGTCTGTAAAGTTATTAAAATAGTTTATAAAGTGTTCTTTTTACGTTAACACTTAAGTCCATTGTGATGTTTTAATGTAATAAGTAGTTAAGGGTTCGGGTAATCGAAGTTGGAATATTAAACTTGTTTCGTATGGTTAGCAGGAGCGCGATCGCGAGGAGCCGTACATCCACCTCCGCCGAGCGCTGAGCAGTACTGTCGCGACTACTCGCGACACGAGCGACACGCGTGTGCGACGGGCAAACGCGGAACCATGATGCGTCACTCACACTGCCTGCCTGCTGGCGCTAGGCGCTAGGCGCTAGCTAGCGGCTAGCTCGAGGGAGACGCGACGCGACGCAAGGATCGAGACTAGGTTGTTTATTAGGTTGTTAGCCGAGCAATGCGGCCCTCCATCAATGCAAAATATCTGTACTTTGTGGCTGAAATAAGTTTAAAGTAATTTATACACAGTTGTGAAAAATTTAAAACTACGTGTACTATATTTTTGCAAAACTCTACTTAATGTTAACAGAAGTATTGAACTACTAAATATTAGAGACTTAAATAATTATGATAATGCATATATTAATTACAATATATCTGTCTGTTTATTAAACTGTTATGCATTAAGATGTTTTTTTTTTTGTAATAGTTAGGTACTACCTACTTTCAATATAGCTCTCCCATTCGTATTAAAGTGAGAAACAAGGTTCAGGAAGGCAGTTAAAAACCTACAATTTTACTAAAAGAGTTTCACCTACACATTTAAACAAATAAAATATACCTATTTAAAATTGTAAAACGGTAAGCCGAAACATGCTCTTAGTACATACCTATGGATGATTTTTAATATTCGCCTGCGGAATATCGACAGGTGACGGATCACGGGTGGCACGGCATGAATAATGTATACACAGTGTATCCGCTAATGCCGTGTCTCCTCGCCATCCAGCGCGCAGCACTGGAAGTCTCTGCTCTGCGTGACATGGACCATCATCACACGAGATCGATAAATTATGTGTTCCTGCATACAAACTATCGTACTAATCGTATGTATTTAAAAAATAGTATATGCAGGTACCATAAAACTAGCTCTGCTTTTGAAATCAGATTGCCCGTGTGTGAAAAGTGTCCCAGGATATTTATTTATCTTTACCGTCATCATCAACTCTTAAGTATACATCTCCACTGAGGAGTATGAGCCTCCCCACGAAAGTGTTTTAGCCATCGAGTACTTATGTAACATGCTCGATGGCTAAAACACTGATGGTTTTAGCCCATAGTCCACTACGCGGGCCTAGTGTGGATTTTATTAATATTTTCCTTATATTCAACCTGCCACCAAATAACATTATAACAGTAATTACAAAAGCTAAACAGCCTTTTGTTTATATATAACGAGACATAATAAATCACATTTTGCTATTTATAACATAATTACGTAGATATTTAATTATGTTTATATTGTAAGTAGAATTCTAAGTAGAATGAGTCGATGAATGAAATCAACAAACAGATACCTACGCACGCAACTACGCGAATATCTACTTAAAGACATTTCTATTTTTTTAGTCCGATAATAGCATTACTATTTCTGTACCATTCGCAAAAAATATGCTTTATTGTCTTCGTCTTCTCATTAAATTATTTTTACATCAGAATTGTATTAGTTCGACACATTATAAAAGTTAAAGGCTTATCAATTTGGTTATGTAACGGTAAAATAATGACGTAGGTATATTTTATTTAGCTATAACTCAATATGTAATTGTCGATAACATAAAATGCGGGTTACTTATCAGCGCTCAATAATATTGTAAAAGTGAAACTGGTGAAAGCGACATTAAATGTAAACAAATCACAGGATTTTGAAATAAACCTTTATTTACTAAAGTAATGTATGAAAAAAAATCTGTTACTGGTCGTCTGGCTTCTTGGTAAATGATTTTCAAGCCACCGGTCGTGGATTTTCCACGCACCCAAGCTCTGCTTAGTTTTGAAATAACGTTGTTGGCCGCATTTAATAAGACATTAATATACCGTTTTCGCTATATATTAGTAGGTACCTACACATACGATTGCAATCAGACACAAGCCAACATTGCAGTATCCCTAAAACCACACCAATAACAAGTATCAGCGGCAGGCTTTTCGTTAATTGAAATAACTGAAATATACAGCCACAATCAAAATCAATTTCAGCGACAAAATAGCAACCGACCCAAACGCCTGTACTGTCATGTCGTGTAACAGCAATGTATCCGATATATTTTTGATTTAGACCAAATGGAAATAGAGTAAAAAGCGAGGCCTGGGGATATATGGATAAATTAATTGAAAGGGGATCGGGCAAGCCCTTGTTTTGACTGGGCAAATAGAATTAAAATACAGAGAGTAAACCGCTCTATTACGTAAGCCAACATTCGTATTTACTGACGTTGGCGCATTAACGAAATTTCTTTTTTTATAGAGCGGTATAGGTACCTATTGCATTTGTATTTTTTAATAAGCTTTGATGGACCATTCCACGTAATGTAATTTTTGTTCAAATAAGTATGTTTTTTCAAAGATGTGTTTTAACGCAAGCTTTAATCAAGATACATAGAGAAACGAGTAAAGTGAACGATAAATTTATTATTTATCCAAATATACCAACAAATTTCAGCCAGACAGTTTTAATTTTATAAATAAACAAAGCTCTCCTAAGCTACTAATAAGCTTTTCTAAGTAGATCATTTTCCAGTTACAATTAAGCTGCTGAATACTGGTGATATACTTTATAATCTTGCATAAATTTATAATTAGACATAAACAAAGTTCTCTCATAGTAAACACAGAGAACTTCTTTGATAAGTCGATAATATACTGAGAACCGTAAAGTAAGCACAAACATATCTGGTATTATTGCACGTTCAAGATTCGATAACCTTATAATCTTTGAAAATACTGTTTACGTATTTTATAGGTACCTAAAATGTAGTATGAAGCCGTGGTGGCTCAGTGGGGATCGCACCGACTCACGATCACGAGGGTGTAGGCTCAAACCCCGGCCCGTACCTCTGACTTTTAAAAACACTTTTAAACGGATTCACACCACTGGCTTTCGATAAGGAAAAATTACAAGTAACATCGTGAAGAAACGTTAGTGTGTATGTTCGAGTCAAATCTTGGAATTGAATTGAATTTTAATCACAACCGATTATGATGAAACACTGCTCCGTTTGAATGTCATATGCAAAAAAATATTTAGAAAGAAATAAAGCGTGTTTAAGAAACATTTTTTTTAATGATTACCTACTATTATTATTATACAGATAAGTTGCCGAATGCGGAAACTTACCCAGTGGAACTCACGCGGCGGCCGTACCCTACCTCTCAGAGTTGTCCGGTTTCTATGACAGCATGTGACAGCGAGGGTAGGTTAGGTTAGGTTGCCAGTGTACCCAGTGTTGCCACCCTACACGCCGTCCTAGCGGATTACTCCCGGTCCACCGACTTCATCCGTACCACCTACATCGTGAAGGTGAACGATATTAGGAGATTCTAAATATAGCAATATGCCACGGCGATCGAGCATGAAATTAAGGGATGATTACTTTCATCTACGTACATTATTATTTTGATTCATGATCTTGCAAAGTTAACGTGCGGAAATATTAATGTCTAGGGAGTATGGTCACTAAGTTAGTTTTAGCTGTATTGGATTAGATATTTTGGGTTTAAGCGGTTATTCATTCGGAATGAAACATTTCCTAACAATAAAACAAATATTTGGCAATGGAAAATATCTCATATTGATAAAATTTGTATAACATTGAAGTTTGTTTTATTAAATATCTTTTTCAATAGAATTTCTTTCTGTAAGGGTCATAATGATTGGTTTTAAAGAAAAAGGCAACGATTATTTTAGCATTACATTTTATTACAAGCATATTTTGATACAGAAATAATCTTGAATATGAAGAATTCCTTATTAAATACATCATTTTATTGGAATCTGTATAACTATTGTTCAACGTTTGACTAAAAATGACAATTCACTTAACTTGAACATGCTCATAAGAAAGATGAAATACCAATTCCTTCATACACCTACTGATGCTGATCAAATATGAGGAAACGTTTGTGCAAATGCGTGGTGAGTGTATTAACAACATCTCAGGTAGGAATAAGTAATCACTCCTAATGTAAGGAGTTGAGTATCAGTCGAGACTTAAATAATACTTATTTATATTAATAATAATATTTAATTATACGAATTTAATGTAATGTAAAATTGTACTTAGGTATATTTTTTTATAGTTATATTTTTTTATATTTAAAATGTTGAAGTTTCAATTTCATAGTTTTAATTTTGATAAATACCTCCAGGCGAATTGAGTAAAGAGTAATATTTACCTATCTATTTGTTGAAAATATCGGCGAGTATTTTTACTGTTTTTTTTTCCATAAATTCCTGCCTGTGGCCCAGATTTACATTAATAATTTCATTTTTTATTTAAATACAACAAATATAGAACTAATCTAACTTAGTGCTTGCCAATTTGCGCAATCTAAGAGGACATTATTAGAATATACGACTTTCAAAGTTAATTGAGCACAATAAGGAATTCGAATTTGGAATACCCCACAGAAATACCCCGCTACATAGATTCGGTACTGTATTAGAGAGGTACGTTATGAGTTGGAAAATGTGACACTTCTTACCCTTAGTGGGGAGTGGTATTTATGACGTACACTTGATTTATTGCTTAACCACCCCCGCATTCAGACGTTTGTTATTCTTTGTCTAGAGATGAGGGCGACGAACTGCCTGCGCCGCGATGTGATGTGACTCAGCGTTCAACAGATCGTTTGGAACTTGATAAGTGTAACCTGCCCTGCCGCTGTTGAACACTTTGGACAAGTAGATGACTTTTGCATTATGAATAGAAGTAGATTCTCGGCATATTACTCATACTTACATGATATGTGATAAGATTAATACTTATAACTACAATAGATAATAATCGATTTATGTAAATTAGTTAACAAAATAAAGCTTTAGTGTAGGTATATCATGTTTTTGTGTGATACGTACAAGCAATCAGAAACAAGTCAAACAAACTTTTCCGACAAGCAATTTGCAATGTTTTTTTTACATTTTACAACAGGACATTCACAAAGCAGAAATATATTTGGTCGCGGTTCGTATCACAATAACATTCAAAGGTAGATTCGTTATTTTTCCAATGCCAGGTCAAAGCTAGGTATCTGCCAAAAGGGGGTTGCTGAGGCTATGAAATGGCCATTGATATTTTAGGTATTCATTTTCCAGTACAACCATGTTTCAGTACCTATGTTATACTTTCAAATAAACGAACTAACTTTTTATTATTTTTTCAACAGAATAAAGATAACATAAAGTCTAGCCACAGAATAGTCCCATCTTGACATTAATCCGTACTATGAAAAGCAGATTTAATTTAGCATTTATCACAACGTAATACCGCTTCCAAGCGTGGTTTCATGGCTTAGTTCATTCATGAAATATAATATTCAGATTCCAACAATGGACAGTTTTAAATGCAGTAAACTCAATGTTAGTCGCAACGCGTCGCGTCGTGGCTACGATTTTCAATTCCTCGTGCGTTTTGCAGTCCATTATTCACATTTCATTTGTTCGTGACAACGCTACGCTGAAAGCGACCACATAGTATGTCTACATCGCGTATATCATTCCAATTGCTATGTTGACACTTTATATTTATAGCTACATTATGTGCTCTCGATTTTATCCCTATAATTTATTTTAACTACCTATTGATGTAATTCATGAACTTTATACAGTTATGCAATGACCAGCCGTTTCAGTCCAATGCCTTTTGAAATTTATATTGCGAAAATTATCCTATTAATAAAATTGTTTGTGTAACTGTGCCACTTACTCAGAGCAGCTTATAATTGCAGTACAAACTAAATCAGGCTTCAATACCAACTATCATGTAACTCAAACAACGCGCATAGTTTGGAGTGTTCATCAGCTTCATCCCAAACATAGATAAGCATGTTACCAACTTTGACATAGACACTAGCTAATGCACTATATTTCAATGATACTTGAATGAAAATAGCCGGGACAATAAAGTTTGAAACTAGAACTACGCTTACTGATTTGTGAAGCACAGCTACACAATTCTGTGGTTTTATTTAATTGGTATTTATTTGCTTACTAAAATTTTTAGAAACGAATGAATAAATATCACAATATATTTATCAAACTCTGCATCCTATCCACTCGGAAAGTCGGTAAGATGCGCCAACGAAACTCAACATTAATGGGTCTCGCGTATACAAAAAATTGCCATATACTAACTCTAAGGCGCTTGTGCGTGCAATCGAATCAACTAAATCTAAACAATTTTACGTAGCCCTAATCTCAAATATTACAATAAAGAAATCAAAATTGATTTATACTTGGCCAACGTTTGTTATGTACCGATAACAACGAAAGTAATTTCCTTACTTTTGGCGTGAAAATGTTACCTACTTACGTTACGTGGTATCCATGGGCTATGGTCACGCGATGGCTGCAAGTTCTTGCACGAAATGCTTACGACCTACCGCAAAGGGTGGTCGATGAATATTTAGGTCATTGCCATTCCAAAATAGAGCAGACTTACCTAAGCAATGTCTGTCTTTTCAAAACGAAATTATACCACAAGCTTTAATTGAACACTAAAGTTTGTACCTACTAAAAACACGATGAAATATTTAACTGTTAAATAATAAAATATTCATGACATTCATAAATAATATTATAAACCTGTTTAATATTTACATCAATAAAAATCTGGATCGTAGCGTGTAACTCCCGTGATAAAAGTAGGCTTAATCCATTTTTTATTATCTTACAGTGGTAATATACACGTTATTAAGCTAGTAATTAGTTAACTGAATATAGTAATAACACGAGCCGTGACTAACTGAACTAGGCTAAAAGTTCATCAATTATTATGCAGCTACACACAGTATAATGACAGTACCAACAATCCCGCATTCCCGGTTACATCAAATAACATCAGGCTCACTAGACTAGTTAAACTATAACAATCGAGTTAGTCAGTCCTTCTGATACCTATATAATCATTTATATCACATCATGTGGAGGTAACAAAGAGAAATGGAGTTAGTTCAGTACTTCATACATGGACGCATCAATGGACGCGTCTAGCTTTGCAATTATAGGCCGCCCCTCGACTGGAATACGTCCTATAGATACATGCCATTTCAGATGAATTGATTAGTTAAACCTATTTGTATATAGGTTATAATAGGAGCTGAGATATGATTGATATCCATACAAGATCTACGCTGTGGCTATAGGAGACCTTAACTGGGATTTTAAGAGTCGAAAAAGGATTGGCAATAGGTATGATTGATTCGATTGAGTGTAACACATAGGTACTTAACTTTATATCTTTTTAGGTCAATATTTGAAATATCAAACATACTTTACCAGATCGTTTTCCATATTATTAATAATTAAAATAATAAAGTCAAAACATTTTCATTGAGCTACAGGCTCCTGTATGGATGACTCATCCCCGTTCATTCTCATGCATACAAATCCAGACAATGCAATGTCATTTCATCCCGCGCGCACCCCGCTGTCATTGACATGTCATTCTTTTTGACAAGCGTTGACGTCCAGCACGTGGTGTTATCATATCGGCTTTATTATATTAAAATCTCAGTATTATTGCGTAAGAGAATTATCAAACAGAAGGATGGGTGAAAACTGTCGTGAACTGAAACCGTTTTTTCCGCATCTCTACCAACTTTTACGTTGCGAATAAATAAAAGTTGAAATAGGTGTTGGGTTTTTGGAGTCTATTTTTATGCCGGTTCCCGAATGAAAGAAAAAAACTATTTTGTTTTGATTAAACTATTTCGTGTACCGGAAAATAACGAAAAGTAATGTTGGTATACCAGTTTATTCTTTCAGTTTATTGAATAATAAGAAGTTGTCGCAATATTGGGACACATTTAACCACCAAACGTTTCCTAAAAGTATAACATTAATATTGATAATTTCTCTATAATTTTAACAATCAGACTATGTGCTTCATTCGTCAAAACATAAACCTACTGCAATTTAAAATGAGACAAATGTGAACGTATTTTCCCCCTAAACGGTTCAATACAATAGCATTTAAGTTGAATGCTAAACACGTGTCAAACGTCGTGACATCGCCTTTAACATATAAACGAGAGTCGTAATAAAATAACCGTTTGATATGAAATCACAATAGGGCGAGTACAATAAGCTGTAACCGTGTGCGATACGCGTGACGAATCCAAGCACCCTGTATCAGTCGTAACGAGGGCGATGGATCCAATCATGTAAAAAATGGTATTAAGTTCGTCCACTCATTGTTGCGTAAAATATAGGAACATTGTTAAACCCTGTCTGCTTTCCGCTCTTCCTCTAATGCGATTATACGAATACAATTTCATTTTCATATTTCATTATTAAGATAGTAACAATGGGTCACAACATACGTTTTTTGTTTTTTATATAAGTAAAGTTTAACTTCTATAAGATACCTATCTACTTAAATTATTTAAAATCATGTGGCTTTATTAGTAGACATTATTTCTAATAGCTTGGTAACTAAGATATCAAAATGTCTAACGTTGAAAACGTCGTTTGTCCCAATTCATAATTCTCAGTAAAATAAATTGCCAACGTAACATAATTAAAAGTCTTGATTGTTTTGATAGAGCAATCCTAATCTATTATAAGGCAGTATGTATATTATTCTAGCTCTACGAAGTTGTAGATTTAGGTTTGATGCAAACTTCGCTGTCTCATGAATATGCAATTCGCCTTACAACCAACACTGGACTTGAACACGGAAACTTATATTAAATGCGTCGACAGGGACATGGTGATCAAACCTTAATGATCACTTATCGCTGTTCACTCTAGCTTTAGATCTAAATATCTTTATAACTTTGATGCACAATGCTTATAACCCCTAGCTTGAAGGTAAGTAGTATTATTCCTTCAATAAGCTAGGAATAGGTAGGTTCTTACTATAAGGTATCCTCGCGCTGTAACATCTTTAAACTATGAAGCTGTACAAAAGTCAAATAAAATTAAAAAAATATATATCTTCTAACATTATGTATCAACTTAAATAATTGATATCCAAATAAAGACGTAATCTTTCTAAAGTCTGTTATTTATAATTATTTGTAACAAACAAGACTCATGGGTCTGTCAAAACGTAATTTAATATAGGATATTCGATTCTAAGAAGGTAATCGTGTTCTTTATGAATACATTAATAAATAGATAATGTTTTCACAAATGAAACGTACCATTGTATCACCACTCACTATGACAAGCTATATTAAATCGAACACATGTAAACTAAGTAACACCTCTACTCTGGTAAATATCTAATAATGTATATTCTATAGTATTATTTCGTAGAACTATGTATAATTGAATTATAGCCAGCATTGTAGGCAGAAAGCGTTTGTAGACGTTCGGCCAGACCACGTTTGAGCTTGATAGCCTGTTACACTTCATAGAATGTCAGGCTGGCTTACTAGGAACACGTTAATTGAGAACCTCCGGCTTTTGGAGTACTCCAAACATCTTTATTGATAAGCCTTTGAAACTACGCACGTCGTGTACGTCATCTTCAATTGTTTTCGTAAAGGTCGGCGTAGCATTTCGTAGCATATGTAAATGCTATGCGCTATGCGTGTAGCATATGAAACAGACAGAAAAGAATTTGATATAGATATTGGTCAAATATGTAATTTGTCAGAATAACTGACAGGCAAAAATAAATGATCTGAGTCGACTAAAATAATCCAATGAAATATACTATGTAGAATAAAATAATTCCACTTCTAATTTTGGCTCCTGCCTATTATAAATAGCAATATGAAACAGATGTGAGTATCTTTCTTGGTGAAATCTTTATAAGGCGTACTATATATTTTCTCATTTTCTTATAAGACACCTTAACTAACAACTTCTTATTATTTACTAGGAATCTACAAGTAGTTGCATGGAGTTCATGCATCATCTCATAAATACTCGGCTAATCGATTTGTTTGCCGTAACCTCCAGTAAGCCACGTGTCCGGGACAGTCTGACATCTGTTTGTCTGCTGAATATTTCATGAGGAGCAAAACTGTTCCGGCTCAGGACCGTGCATTTCCTCTTACGGTGAGATGCTGTCTAGGTACACGCGCTCAACCGGTGATTACATATCTCCTAAAGAACAATGGAAAATGAATATGAATATTAAATGCGTATAGTAAGTAGACAATAGACATATCTTTATTTGACATCACAAAACAGAAATAGATTACAGAGTTTTACAATTATAATAGGTAAAATTAAAAACGGTAACAAGAAACAGAAAAAAAAAACAAATATGCAACATTATAGATACAAAAATTGTGTTATAATTATACAGATAAGGAAGAATATTTGGAGATATTCTGTGGTGCGATGCCAAAAAGGACTCCACTCGGCATATGCTGTGGTGAGGGACACCATCAGCACCGATTTTCAGTGGGGCCCTGTTAGTACTGCGAAGCTCGCTCGCGGAGTGCTTTTTAAATATATACATACAATTTAATAATATAAATATTTAGATGTGTAAAATGTAAGTATCAAAGATGTGAAATAAGGAATGCAGATGAATAAATAAGTGAGATTATAATAATTAATAAAGTATATAATAAATAATAATTTTTATGCGGGAATGTTAATATACATGTGGCTGGAAATAAATAAATAAATCTAATTTTATAATAGTGTTGTGGAACACAAAAAAAAAATAAATAAAGAAAAAATAGATGGCGTATAAAGATAATAATAAATGTATTTACTATAGATAAGAAGGAGCAGTTCGGCTACCAATGGGAAGATTTTGTTGATATAAAACTAGGAAGGACTTAAATTTTATCTTGAAAGAAGTTACACTATTGACATCCCTTACCGGTGGTGGCAAGTTGTTCCAACACTTGGTAGCCGCGTATTTAAAACTACCCCTGAAAGCGGCCGTGTGATGTACGGGCATTTTTAATAGGTAACTAGTAGATCTAGCCCTGCGATCATAGGCTGCATCGCGCCACACCAGTTTCTCAAAAAGGTATTCAGGGCGCCCGGATTTGGTTACATTAAATAAAAGTACTGCCAGATGGAGCTCCCTTCTGAGAGCCAATTTGAGAATTCCTGCATTGTTGAGGTAGGGAGTAACATGTGTGCGCGAAGGTATATCGAAGCAGTATCTAGCACATGCATTTTGGACCCTTTGAATCACCCTATCAGTGCGTGCCAGCAGACGGGGCCCATAAACAACATCTGCATAACCCAGCACTGAAAGCACTAATGTTTCACAGAGCTTGATTCTTATATCTGTGCTTAGAAAAGTTCGGATGTTGTATAACATTTTGAGTCTGTACAATGCTTTGCGTACCATCTCCGTGATATGGGTCTCGAAACGTAAATTTTCATCCATGAGGACACCTAAATTTCGAGCTTCTAGCACACGTTCAATTTGAGAATCCATAAGTGATATGATAGGACTTCTATTTGAAATTTGAGTAATTTGAGACATAGATCCGAATACTAAATACCTAGTTTTACTTGGATTTAGAACTAAAGTATTACGTTCAGACCATTGAACAACTCGAGTCAAATCCTCATTCAAAAGTTTCACTGCCGATGATGTTTCTTCAGGCTTAAATGATAAATATACCTGAATATCATCAGCATACATGTGTGCTGTGTGTAGTATGTTTAAACAGGTAAATTAAAATTATAACAGTTCTTATGCTCCTAAAAGCTAATATCTTGCAGACTAAAATTCGTTTTGAGATTGAATTACCATGATAAAAACTATTATAATATTAATTACAACTACTTGAGTATATTTATTAACAATAGTGTAAGTCCTATATGCAAGTAAATAACATAGGGAATATAAAGCCTAGTTAAATAAGTTAATCCAATACGAAATTGGTAGGTATAAAAGAGTTTAATCGAGTCGCCGACGAACAGTTAACTCATTTTACCGGCACTGAAACGGAACGAATGTGTAATTCAATCATTTCTCATATTTCATTCTCACAAAATGAACACGACTATTACCAGGCGCGGCGTATAGTAAAAATAAATATACTATAACAAGATCTAGCTGCTATTTATCAAATGGTGTTACCAAGGGTAACAAAACTCTATTTTTTCTTTTAAAACAAACGTTTTTATTATTCTGTGTCAGTAAAGAGAGGCCAGTATTAATTTATATAATAAAACAGCCCTCATTTAATAGTATTGCTATAGCTACATGGATACTCCCAATAAAATCACATACATTTTATTATACAACAATATTCACAACGAAACTAAACTGTTAATTAAATTAACTTGTACTACAATTTCAGTTGGTTTCATAAATAAAACCTGGTTTCCATATTTAGCTACAATAATTTGTTAAACGGAACATATCCCAGTAAATATTTTATTAACAAATATTTATTCAAACTAGGTTAATATGTACCCCCACCATAAGTTATTGCAAATAAATAGGACTACCTATAATTAACCATTACAAGAACAGACACCAATGGAGAAGGTAGTATAAAATTAAAAACCTACCTATTTTTATTCCTCCGTAGCCTATGGACGTTTGCAACACCAGGAGCATAACTCGCGCAATAATCTCATATAGGTACCTCTCTTTATACCTAAGTATATTATGAGAAACAATCAAGTCGAGTTCGTGATCTATGGTAACTGCATGCGTTGTACACTCGCCACTTGCCAGGAGAAGGGAGGTGAAGACATTTGTATTCATTACTGTCGTCAAATTAAATCTGCATGCCGACTGCTCACTACCACTTGCTACTAACGCACATCTCATTTCTCTCTCGTTCACTCTATTTGCTAATGGATAGCTCGTAACTCGAATTGATGTCGCCAATAAGTGAGCATTAACTGAAGCACTGACGTCGTGTTTCAGCGATACTTATTTTGTTTTTATTTTACATAGGCTCACAGTTAGCATGTCTGAGAGATGTTATCACCGTTATGTGGTTTCCACAATATTATAAACCTACCAAGACATCGATATGTATGTACTACGTATATATTTCGATATACCTTAAGTTAGAAGGTTGACTTTCAAGCTCCAATAAACCAGATACCTATTCGCTATTTCATAGTTGATTCCTAATAACAATTTTCAGCACATAGTCTATGTAATGTCCGTTATCAATCGATTTATAATAACTATTACACACATAATATTGTAATGTACTTGCTACGACCATAGATCTATAAAATAAATAGACAGTGTCACATACATATACACCATATCATATCCAAGCTTGTAATATTCTTACATTTGTAGAATAATGGTTCACTTTAAGAAAGAAGTTCCGTCTGGTTTTTTATAGCTCTATGCATTATACCCCATAAAATTATCATGTCAGCCATGTCGTAAAAAATGATGGGGTCGTTCACCCCCTATGCATTAACTAAAAAGTAAGCTATTACCTACCTATATATTTACAAACTCCGTACAGTATTATAGCAAGATACAGTTAGATTTCATTTAAATTTTAAGAAAGTGATATAGCAATGGCGGCATACACAGCCTAGAAGGCACTGGTTAAATACATGTTTCTGCTTGGTGGTACATCCCTTTAAAATGTTTAGGTACTACAAATTAACTATCCAGTACCCCGATAATGGTTTCCTTACGATATTTCCCTTCACCAAAAGGTCGAGCTCATTGTAATTCGAGCCCACGCCTTTCATCACGTTGTCGATCAATAGAATATAAATAGGTTGTCTGGCTATAACTTTATGTCTGAGATTTTAGTGAGATCATTTACGAATACTGACAACTCAAGCTAAAATCCCAGTACACACAATTCCCAGAAAATGTCAAGATCAGATCGCTTTATAAATCTATTATTGTCTGTAGCTAATATACCATTTGACTTTTGGATTTAATCTAAAAAATCCCGACTTAATACAGTACATTTCTATTATACGATTCAAAGAAATTCTTATAACTTTTAAGCCATGATTATTTAATCACTATGATTAATTATTTTTCCATAACAAAACAGAAATATTATTATACGCCAAAAATGTAGATGATTACTTTTTAGAGGGTTGAATATTCATAAATTCTCTACCGGTTAAACCACGCTTCCTGTTGGTATGTTACATTCGACATAGCACCTCTGCCGCAATACCGGCGAGATTCCTAGTAAAGTTATTGAAACGTTGCCAAATCCACTTAGTTTTATGAGTTGGAAAATGCGATACGATGCCGCGCATCGCAGGGGGTGCGTGGCGTGAGATTATATATGACAAGATTTCCTTATTTCGCGTTACCATGGCAACGGCTTCCAAGTTTTCGTGGCTGACTTGCATTATCTTTTTTTTGTTTGCATGTTATTGTCACAGTTACATGGACCCGTCGCTATTACACGCTCGTATTCATAAACATAGTTCAACTAAATCAATGAAATTGGGGCATCGCATCTTGCTCTTTTGTAAACGTTCTATATACCTATAGATAAATTTGTAAGATAGCAAAAGAAAGTCATTTATATGAATGGACACAAAGACAAAGGATTCTAAAGAAGCGTTTTAATCTTTTACATACAATAATCCGTCGTTCTTAAGCAACAGTCTCCCGTTTTAATATATGTCTTACAATATTCTAAGAAATCAAGACCCGAATATTTCTGAACCGCGTCCGAGAATCATCGTTTAGCCGGTATGATAATTCATGAAGTAGTCTCCAGAAACCGTAGTTAAGCTGATTTATAACATTTTCGTCCAAACTTAATTGCTTACGAAGAGGGAAATAGCCGTAGTCTTGCCAAACTGCTTGTAATGGTGGGATTACGGCTTTAAAACTGCTACATCTATTGTTTGTAATTGTTCGGAATGTAAGTTCCACATAAGCGGTTTAACCGAGGAACGTAAATAGTGTTCCCACCAAATAACATACGTAACTATAAATATACATACTATCTCAAGGCTGTTTGTTTTATTTATAGGCGACAACGTACTACCTCGAAACATCTCTGGGGTGCCGTAAGAAATGACTATATAGTCTATATTTACCGATATCTTCTCACCTAGGACCAACAACCAAACAAAATAAATTCTCAAAGAGTATTGGCGCCTTGCGGTTGGCTGTAAAATTCCTTGCAACAATTATATCGAGTAGCACCGACCAAAACGTTTGTAACCAGGTAAAAAAAGACACCAGTGTATGATCTCATGTTAAAATATAGAAACGTATCTCAAACTTTGTCTAAGTAATAAAAATAAATCTAAATTCGGGGATCACCAATATTCCCAAAATAAAAGAAGCTCTTTAATTGCTTAATTTTATCCAGGTCTTTGCAACTACCCTGGCGTGAATGGCGTGATTGAGTATTCGTCCATGCAAACTTTCGAATGAATCATTATACATACCTACCCTTACATTAAAAGCCTATATCTCTAGTATTTAAACTAATCTTATTTATTATCCTGAATCGCTAAGGCCTTTAAATTTATTTTAGTACCTATCCGCTTCTTAACTTATTCATAATACCTACTGCCCGCCCAATTCCGTTCTGCCCAACTACCGAATTTGCATCTCTTGAACCTTAACCATACCCAAATCCTGGATAACATTAATTTAAAAAGCCATTAAACCTGCCTATTCAATATCTATTCATCGACACTGAGTGAAATATTATAGAGGTTCAAGCGATTTTGGCACACAAAAAACCCCT
This sequence comes from Thyatira batis, assembly GCA_905147785.2. Taxonomy (NCBI): domain Eukaryota; kingdom Metazoa; phylum Arthropoda; class Insecta; order Lepidoptera; family Drepanidae; genus Thyatira; species Thyatira batis. The sequence continues at coordinate 6,891,002 of LR990499.1, forward strand.
TTTGAAGTAAATAAGCGATTTATGTATAACTTGTCCTATATCCAAGCCTGGTCGGTATCGACTTTGATATATTGCCTGTGCTAAAGAGCAGTTATTCTATGACATATTTATAGAAATTTTATGAGAATAGAAAAGCTTATCGGGGATCTACATATAGGTACTTAAACATATAGAAACACTAAGCAAATGTAAACTTACATCATATTTTTAGAATAAAAGCTAAGCGGTAATATAACCTAGGCAAGGCTAATGTACCATAATAAAAGAGCAAACTGTAACTGGCAAAAACTAAATCATTAAACCAAAATAAAATTGACTGATCTAATAATATATATTTCAAATGTAGTAATTTCCTACACTCGAACGCTCAAATCTATTTCCCAAATTGAACTGTGAATCTTCAATTTCAGGAGCCAAAAATATTTCATCACATAGAAGTGAACTGAGTGGAAATCTGTGTAGACTTTTTGTCATCTCTCAACACCGTACAAGCCAGTGCCTAATGTTCCGAAAATCGCATTTCAGCCAGCTTTACGTTACAAAAACTATGCGCTGTCAAACGGACAAATTTGATAACCACATGCTTCCACAAACCAAACTTTCTCGGTATTTCTTCCTGTCTAACGCGTCCATAAAAGAGGGCGAAGTTTTGTGGCTCGTACGTACTTTTTTCGGATATATTTATATTATGTATTAATGCTTTATACAAAATTGTTTAGTTATTATTTACATTCCTAAGTATTTATTAAGTCTTATTAGAAGTACGAACATCATCGAGGAACGAGAAAATCAAAACAAAAATAAAATAAGACTAAGTACAAAGTGAAATTGGCGTTGTAAACAGTTTGAAACAAAAGCATTTAATTCCCTCGCGTAACATCTCAACTCCCAAGCAAACTATTTATTAAACGTGCACCTATCCTCATCATATACCTCAAAAGGAAAATGAGGCAACATTGACCAGGAATCCAATATAAATAGCTCACGGAACTCTCGTCCATCTGAGAAATACAACGTGCGGTTAAACGGGACCTAATAAAATGTTAACAAAGTGAACCATCAGGTAGTGTTTAAAATTTGTTTTCCACGTGTGGGAGGTTCATAAACAATGTAAACGGACCGGATTACTCAGCCAACACTCGAGTGCGGTCTACTCACTGAAATTAAGGAACACCACACGAACATACGATTTTAGTTTCGTTTAAAATTTACGACACTAATGGCCAGTTCGGAACTTTCTCTCCTGAATATATTGTTATCTATCCTTATCGTTAGTTAATGGCTTAATTACGGTTATGTTTTTCAACCCTTTTATCTTCACTAGATTTAGTTGCAATGCTATCCTATCTTTATGGTAGAATTTAGATATATATTTATATGCAACGGTTTAAAAATATGTCAATTTTTAGAAATTGTAATAAATTTTAATACTTAAAATAACATTCGATATGAACATAAAAGCTACAAGAACAGTTTCCTAGTAATCCATAGAACCGCAAGAATAATGTCAAAACTTTTATAATAAAACTTTTGTGCAGTAACTTCGGCACTGTTGTATGAAAAACTTGAAAGTTAAACTGACATTTCATTCTCAAAGGCCAGTCGAAGTCACGTCGGTCGTTCATTAACATTTTCTGGATTCAGTAAATGGTTTTGTTAAAGTTGCAATGGAAATCAATGGCTGCAGTGGAAATGGTTCTGTAGTCTTGTAATAAATTCGTTGCGGTTCGCTTTGCCAGTCGGTTGGATCGTGAGGCTCGTCTCAAATTATAACAAATGACGCTATTCATCACGCTGTCTGGCGAAGGTAAGCCGGGACCAGGTGCTGACACTGCCACCTAGCGTTAGGTAAACTACCTACTAACGTTCACACGGTTCTACCTCCCGTGTAAAGATTTGACGTCGAGGAATACGACATAATTCTTCATATCAAAATAAGGTTGCCCAATTTTTTTACAACGCCTACACGACCTCTGTAGGATATATGATATTATTTATCCTGATATCTAGCTTTATTAGATGCCACAGCAATCCAAGCCAATTAATTTAACGAATATGTACAGATTTTTTAACCTTGTTTTCCTTAAACATATGTTTAGGGTAGAAGTAATGTGGAAATAGATGTTGCTTTTATTTTTGCTCAGAGGCCAGTTTGTGGACAATTTAAATTTTTCAATCAACATATAGTAATATATATATATATTTCTTACGTGTTAGTCACTTGCAGAAACTTATACATATGTGTATAAAAGGTAAACAAAGTGTTGTTACCGTGATAGTCTTCCCCCTTTCATCATATATGTCAGCTTACGGCTCTAATGTTATTTATTGTTTAAGAACTTTACCATCAAAGTTTTTGTCCGTGCTTTGCAATTTCTCAAAACATTCTCGGAGGTTTTTCTTTCAAGCTTTCAATGTGTTAGTCATAACAAAGATAAAATGATGATGTAGTTATTTTCTTATAAAAATCAGTTGTTGTTTCATAAATATGAACGTTTTTAATCACATATTCATGTAGATATTTTAATATAAACATTTGTCGGAATACCAAACACATTACAATAAGTAATGGAAAAGCAAACATGAGAGAGCAGACACGTGAAGATTTTGCAAAATACCTACAAAACGTTAAGCTCTCTCTCTCACCCCATGTTTACATTAGGTATTGACATTCAGAAAGTAATCGCGAAGGGAAGATTTGTCCCTTATTGACAAAACGTGCCTTTTACTTCGACGAAATATTAAAAATAATCCTGACAAAAAACACAAAGGATTGAATATGTAAAAACAGATCCACAGTTGAAATTATTTATTCATTTCGGATTATAAACAAACGGTTAAATATTTTACTAAATGGCTTCTATGTTATTTTACATTCACAAACCAATTTATTTGACAACAGGTTTATCTGGGAAACCAATCAAAATCTCTTCTATACAGTAATTCCGCGGCGAAAATTTAATTTCCGCTGAATAATAAATAAAATGGTCAAATGGAACTTTTACGTAGTTGGAGTTATAAAATATAAAATACTAGCTGCCTCCGCGCGGTTTTACCCGCGTAGTTCCCGTCCCCGTGGGAATACAGGGATAAAATATAGCCTATGTTACTCGGGGATAATGTAGCTTTCCAAAAGTGAAAGAATTTTTGAAATCGGTCCAGTAGTTTCGGAGCCTATTCATTACAAACAAACAAACAAACAAACAAACAAATCTTTCCTCTTTATAATATTAGTATAGAAATAACAAATTAAGTTACGGAAAAAGTTTTAAGGCGTCATTTTTTTTAACCACCAATTTTTGTAGGCCATAAAAAATATTATGACCTTTTCTGAATTGGGCGGGCAAGTTGGCGCGTTACTTATTAACGAAGACTTTCGCGTCGCTGTTTACGTTCTTTATCATGTGTCTGATCAAATTTACCCCAGTGGCTTGAAAGTCAGGGTCGCTAACCACAAAGTCAAATAGCCAGTATACTTATACTAGTACATATAAGCAAGTGAATAGATAATTCATCATGGTGGGTTCAGTGGGCATGCACTCAGCGAGCGGCACAGTGGCGCCGCCGCCGACTCATAATGACTGAGAGGCGCCCACGTCCTGTGGTGTCCTATTTAATAACTTGTTTACCCTGGTGGCGGTCTGTCACACGGTAGAGAATAATACACCAAATATCAGGACATCGACAAACATAATATAATTTAGGAAGGAAAAGTTAGGAAACAGATTGGCCGTGAGAATAAAGAATAGGTATTGAATAGTCATTTTCTTTTGTATTTTTGAGACAAGCCGATGAATTAATGTTCAACAAAGTATAAGTATCTAATACTAGTTGACCCTCCCAATTTCGTTAGCGCCACTTGCCCGTTTCTGCAACTTTTTTAATTGATGCTCCGCTCCTTTTAGTCGTAGCATGATGATATATAGCCTTCCTCGTTAAATGGGCCATCAAATACTGAGAGAATTTGGTAAAGACCATTAGTTCAAGTAAACAAACAAAAAAATTCTTCAGCTTTATATTATTAGTATAGATTTACCTGTTTTTAATATTAATAATTACCTCATTTGTACTTGTGTTGACATCAATCTTGCCTATTTCAATGACTAGCGAAAAATTTTAAGGTAACATAAATAAGGTTCTTGGACCGTAATTTATACAAGTAAAGAATGCAAAGCAGGTAAATATACTAAATTAACGAACATAAACAAATTAACTTATGTAAATAGCTTTTGGAACAATGACGGTGTAAGAAGCATCCACATTTAATAGCTGCTGCTGTGTCGTTACACCCTTAATAATCTTGATCAACGTTGTTTATTGATGATACTCTATATTTTAGGCCAATTTAATTATTCTTAGTTTGGGTAATTTAGAAGACTAGACGCGTAACGTCTAACTTAGTAATATTGTATTTTGTCAATCAATGTCTCGGCTTTTGTTGTATCGAATTTTTGTTTAATTAGTAATAAAATGACCTATATAGTTATTTATTGTGTTTAGGTATAATAGTCTTTTGTAGTTGTACCTATGTTTACTAAATAATGTAGTATAAAAATACCGTTAACTAAATAAGAAAACTTAAAGTAAAGTCGTTATTTCTATTGTATAGCTTGACTTACAACTTCATAGAATTTGAATTATTTTTATACTAAGGCTACGAGATATCGTTTCGTAGAACGGTCTACGAGACTACGCAGTACAACGACCGAGAGTTCTCACTCAACAAAAAAGAGATTATTATTTATTCCCGACCATTTTCAATATTTCATCGCTCCAATATTTTTCATGTTATTTTATAAAGAAGATATATTTTCGTTGATTAATCATTAAATTAAACGAAATAAAATGTATTTTCCACAGAATGTGAAGTCCTGAAGTTATGTATTTTACCAACCGTATTTTTAATCAAATTAATTGAGTAAAATATATCGGACAACATTATTTAATCCTTCTGTATATTATCACTACTTAAGTCTTGGAATTAATAATGTGAATGCTATTTTAATCAACCTTTCGGATTATGAATACACTACAGTCCCATTTATGTTTGTTTGTTCTGTGACTGGATGTAAATATATATATAAGTATGTTTTTAAAAGGTGTATACAGGTATAGTATATCAGTTATTTGATTACCATATCACAAGCTCTGTTTAGTTTGGAATCAGATTGGCCCTGTGTGAAAAATATCCCATATTAGATATTTATTTGTAATTCATGGATGTTACACTGTTGCCAGGACCAATAGATAGAGTTCACACAAATCCTCTGGCAACATTGTATGGGTACAAAGTAAACTGGCATGTAGCAGTATTACCATTTTTCTGGTTTAACTTCCATCGCGTCAGATGTTCTCTGTGCCGCAACTCCGGACAATGGCTTATACATTATTCAGCCTATTCCCCGTACTGCGGTTTAAAAGCGATCAATGTTTCCGAGAAATACCAATGGCTGTGGACACTAATAAACAGCTTTCCAATAAGAGTAACTGTAGGTACATCATAACGTTGAACGGTGAATTAATAGCTCAACGTGCTCGTCTTTTGTTCATGTACCTTATATGATCATAGGGTCATATTACTAGGAGCCAGTCCCTAGTCTGGTAAGGTAATAAATAGCCTATAAATGAGTAAATGTAAGTAAACCTAGTATGGGAGCTATTGGTATTTATGTTCTTACTTATCTACATGTTGGTAGTTACGAATAATAATATCTATACTAATATTATAAAGAGGTAACGTTTGTAAGTTTGTAACGTTGTGAGGGGTAATCTCTGGGTCTACTGAACCGATTTTCAAAATTATTTCACCAATAGAAAGCTACGTTATTGTGGACTATCATAGGCTATGTTTTATCCTCATATTCCCATGAGAACGGGAACTACGTAGGTGGAACCGCGTGGAGGCAGCTAGTGATTATAATATATCTCATACACCTGACCATTTACAGTCGATTGACAGTCGACCTAAATTGAACCGCCACACTAACTTAATTTACCGATCTAAGATTAATCCATTATGGTTCATTTCAAGTACATTTGATTAAATTACATCAAATAAACATGGCATGATAATATTCGCAACGTATTTGAATAATTTATTATATACGTTTGCGTTAAATTTGAAACGAATAATTGTAAATAGGTGCATGTACTAATATGCATGTTATTGTTAAATGACCAGATGTCGACAATATTACGTGTACTATATTTTGTATAATCATCTTTGCCTTAATACTGGGGTTGAGTACAAAAACTAGAACCTGGTAAAAAATATTCTAAAAATGACCATGATTTCAAATCAAAAGTAAAAATTCGATCATTATTTATTATTTGCCCAAAGTAGTTACTAATCAACAGGAAACCAATATTGTAACAAAATATGTATATTTGTTAACTGAAATATGATTTTCACAACCAATGTGCGGTCTGTGGTCAGCAGCAAAAACCTATGTGCTACATCACTAAACCGTAGCGTAGCCCGTAGCCAGCCGTAGCTCGTAGCACGCTACGAACTTTACTAAGCAATACATTTGCGGCAAATATTTACGACTTTCAACCGTGGCTTTGTTTGTTGTAAGTAAAAAATCTGTGCAATGTAGCTAAAAATATCTTAAAACGAGTTTTACTAGATTATTAGTTTGGGAATTGTTTACATAGGGTATTAGAATACTAAGTCATTACACTACACACGTCTTGCAGTCCACTGCAAGGCACAGGCCTACCCATCGTTCCTCATTATAGGTAGTATAATTAATTACTGCTTTTAGTGGTGGCTAATTTTCATAAAAAATAACTAAAAATATTTTCCGGAAATAAGTGTTAGATAGACTATCTTTATATACGTATAGATGTAAAATAAAACTATTGATCCATGTAAGTAAATAACTTACCGACCATAAGTACTGAAAGTCATTCCTTACACTAGTTCAGTCCAAATTGATAACACTTAAATAACTAAGACACGACTAAGTGTTTCACTTAACCCAATTGTTCAATATGGTGGAATTGGAGCGCAGGCACGTGCCGTCCCTATTAAGATCGAGATGAGCTTGGCTAAAACAATTCCCTGCACCCGACGCCCCCCGAGGCCACCCGAAGCCACCCGATGCCACCTGAAGTCCATTAAGCTGTGCCAGCAGATGCCAGTGGTTGCATCTCACCGGCCCATGTTCATATTGACTGACGATAAAGTTTTAATAAGTTTCGTTGTTGGTGAGACGGACTATGGACCAATTTGCGTAGTTGGTAAGATACCACAACACGCGATGTGGGTTCGATCCCCGACATGACAATCATTTATGTGCATGAACATGTTTTTTATACATAGGTGGAAATATATACATTGCCTTAGATGGAAATATCCTGCTTGAAGAAATAAAAATTAAAAATAAATAATCTGGTAACTATAGCATTATCTTTACCTAAGTATCAGAATAAATCTATATTTTGGCTATGATATCGCATAATTTAATAATTGTTTTTTGATTTACATCTGCACTCTGGCAACACCATAAGCATCTTAAGCATCCGGTTCATAATGAAGATAAGCCTGCAACATCTATAGGGGGCCTTTAATGGACATTAAAACGTGACGCCCTTGCTTAACTTACTTAAAACTGAAATTAGAGCACGTTGTTGAGTTACGGACGTAAATAATATTTTCATTAGAAAGATTATGAGAATTATACTTTTAATTGCATTTAGGGTATGATTGTTTCGTTCTTTGAAATGTTCCAATTAGTAAAATTAATTAGGTAATTAAGAACCGTTACTCTAATGTTTATAACGGTGGCAGTGACCTTATGGATAAATAAAAATGGATTTGAACCATATTCAAATGATAATTAAACATAAATGATTATGGAGACAAAATTTCATTTTCAGGAAAAAAATACACTTAGGTACTGTATAAATTTAAATTTATATAAGTACAATTATTTCTTTAAACGAAAACCACAAATCCCTCAGTAAACTAGTTAACGGAACGTGCGAACTATTTGTTCTTAAAACTCAGAAAGTCTTTAGCGCTCTGCTTCAAATTGAATTTACTCTCAGTCAGGATTTAGTGGACACAAATTACAAGAAAAGATGTTTTACTCTTCGCTTTAACATTTATAAAGTGTTTAAAAACGTAATTCTGTTTTGTTTTTTATTTGATTAGGCTAAAAGAAATAATACAAATAAAATGCTAGATCTGGTACCTAAGTAAATAACTAACCTGTCGTGAAAGAGCCATGACGATACCCATGAGGGAAGAATTAATTTCTGACGATTTAATTTCGGTTTCCTAGAAAAACTGAGACGTTTCCAAACGATATGAAACCTTAACTAGTACAATAATATATTGCATACAAAACCGTTTCCTATAACATAAAATGAAAACCCGACAAAATCGTTTCCACATTATTGTTATCACGGAATTTGATCATAAACTACATATATGAATATTCTGACACAAAGGACAACATAGTTTTCTTTTCATGAGTGTTTAAACTTGCCGGGTTCATTTTCCTTTGTTGGTGAGCCGTTGACTCATTTCACGCGTCCTCTATACCAGCATCATCTCTTTGATAAATGAAACTCTCGACGAGATAGTTTTGACCTCACGTCGACAATTTTTCCCACACGAACATTGAATAAAAATGTCCGACCGACCAAACATATCGCTATTGTCAATATGCACAGCGAGTGTTGCTAAAAACTGTTCTGTGTGAGCTTTTATTTTCTCTGCACGCTTTTTCATTATACAAGAGTTTCCTTATTAGTTATCCAACAAATTACTACCAGAATATATAATACTAGCTGCCTCCGCGCGGTTTTACCCGCGTAGTTCCCGTTCCCGTGGGAATACAGGGATAAAATATAGCCTATGTTACTCGGGGATAATGTAGCTTTCCAAAGGTGAAAGAATTTTTGAAATCGGTCCAGTAGTTTCGGAGCCTATTCATTACAAACAAACAAACAAATCTTTCCTCTTTATAATATTAGTATAGAGAAATACATTTCTAAAGACTCTAACTTGACAGTCAATGTGACTTAAATGTAATTTACAAAGCAAAGAACTATATAATTATTTACTATTTATTTAAACGGTAATTGTTATACGTAATTTTATTTAACCTTTTAATACGCAGTTGATTACAAAGGCAACAAACTGCAACTCGGTCCCTCATTGTTTCAACCCGATGTAATCATTAAACTTCCATAATGATGTACTGTGTACGTAATGCCTCCAATCGGTCATGTTAATTAAATACACAGTGTAAATTGAGTCTTGATTTTAACTCAAAATACTTTTTTGCTGGACATTGAAAGTTCATTCCAAGATTATACTAATAAAGATCCTAATGAAACAAGTCACTCAATTTTCTTTATGATAATTACAAATAAGTTGAGATTTTTATTTGCTTATTAACAATAACAAATATATATATTTATGCATGCTACAAAAAAGCTACTAACTTAGTATGAGCCTAGCGACCGTCAACAAGTTTTAGCTATCTCTATACTCTAATAAGAATAAAATTCCTAAAAGTTTCTAGCACAAATAAAAACGCACTTGCAAATAGACGTTAAACAATTTCACGCGTCGTACTCCTATTCAGTGAAACGGAAGAAATAGTACAATATTTTTTCTCCCACTATGGGCCCGATGATATACGAGTGACAATCGGAACTTTTCGATACTCGTTCAATTTTATTGAGTTATTATTGGGGTAACGACTGGATTTATTTTATAGCTGCTACGGTTTTACAGCTGTAACTGTAACCGTTCGACAAATGGACTCTATTCATTTTAATGCGGTTTAAATATTTGCTATATTATTTTGTATATTTGTAACCATCAGGCTTTTTCAGGATACATGTTTATTGGTGTTAGTTTTATTTATAAGTGAGTAAGTTATTTACAATTTATCACAAATACATGCATTTTAAAGGTAGGTGTATAAATATTACACATACAATTTCAGAGATTTTTTTTAAATCATTTATAAATAGCTTATTCTAGCTAGGTCTTTACTCTGTTATATACTAACTAGTAAAATAAACAGCAAAAACCAATATGCAATGACTCTGAACATTTATTTATTAAAACTACAGTGTATAGTTATAATAACTATATGATCCTACGGTATAAAAATATAGAACAATTTAACAGGTGAAACATAACAAACGAAAGCATGGTCCCGTATCAAAATCTATGTTACGACATAAACACAAAGGGACAAGAAACTTAGTCCACCTCTAATGATAAGAAATAGTATCTTTTTCGTAAATATCACCATAAGATAAGGGACACAAGTTTCTATCAGTTGTAATTTCATCTCAACTGGAGGGTGACCAAAGCCATACAAGAAAATAAATTGAGTAGGGAGCATCCCCGTCATAGTTACCAAACTGAGATTTATTTACGAAAATTGCATCTGATATTGCAATACTTTTAGCGTGTCTATATTATATTGGAATAGATTGCTCGTCTTCAATCAGATCGGTTTGTTTTATATAACAATTATTTTATTATTTCTGTTTCATTTCGCGCTTATCGCTTTCAGTTAAGTTTACATCCATATTTTAAATACAAACGTTAAAAATAACATGAGGAATATAAAGCTCACACAAAAGAATTATGTTCATTAAGTACACGGCTAAAAACATTTCATTTCAAAACTCTCGTGGCTCACTGATAAAAAAAATACTCGAAAGCGTAACACTGAATAGCTTCCATAGAACGGACGAACAAAATTTAAAAAACGGAGTTTAATTTTAAAAGTGGGGAAGAGATAACAGTGTTCTGTAATTTATGACGTCATTATGGCGGAAATTAAATGAATAACGCCTCCGAGCAGGCATTACGTCCACATGTAACGAAATTTGGCGTTCCCACATTGAAATATAGGTTTACCCACTCTAATGTATGTTTTTTTTCCTTCCTAAAGCTTGGGAGAGAATGCATGTCGAAATAACAAATTAATCTCAATATGACATATGGTAGGAATATTTCCATTAGGCACTATATCAGATAATTCATGGATGCATTATATCACAGATTTATTTTTTACATACCTAGCTCTTTACATGTTCATGCATACCTACACTAAATCCAGTGTGGAAATAGTACCGCGTGACATGTACCCTCAAATAGTATCGTAACTACAACTTCAACGAGCCTGCCAAAATACTTTTGAAGAGCTTCAACCGCGCTATCTATTGTTCCATATTAAAATTCCTACCACACTGACCCTTGTGAACTATTCGCCGGGTAACTGCGCCCCATAAATTTTAGTGATATAGGCCTTTTCCAAGCTTCAGGCGGCAGTTAGTAAAACTAAGCTTACAAGTTTATCAATTACCGGTTTACTGTTCGGACAGTTTGTGATATTTTATGTTATGTCTATGTATTCACATTAGAATGATTGCATTAATTTTAAACTGAGGATAATTATTTCTAACTCCATAAGATGGCATAATAACCAATTAATTAATTTAGATTTGAATGATTTGATTCATGGTCATAATTCATTTAGTATCTTAATAAAAACTCTTTCAAAATAGGAATGCAATGTAGAAAATAATTTCCAGCGCAACTAAATGCACACAAATTAGCCATATATTACCCGTATTTACTGAGATTTACAAGCAGCTGTATATTGCACAAATTGGCCACGCGTTGCTGTATCCCAACGGGATATGCAAAACCCTTATGCATAAACAAAACTGAGCGTTCGTCCGTCCGTATTCAACATAGAGTAACAGTTGTGCATATGAAATGTACCGGCATAATACGAACTCAACTATATTTCATTTTACTCATTCCGTATGTGTGCCAAGTGGAATACTAAGTAAAATATTTGAAATAAAAAAAAAATGGCTAATTTAAAATCTAGGAATGGTTGTTTTTTGACACAAATTTTATTACCTTGCTTTTCAAATTTTAGTTTCAATTTTATTTAGTTACTTCTTATGTACCTATAATATTTTACCATACGGTTTTGTATTTTTTTAACGACGTCAGGCGAAACCTTATTAACAGACTCCCATTGTATTACGAGTTTATTTTTCATCCGTTCCACATCCATTCAGTTCTCTTCGCGTTCCGTCATAATGAAAAGTAATGTTATTCTACCAAAGCTTTGGCTGCCACCGAAACGTATACCTTGTTTTTCATCACAATATTATCCTGTCAGATGCGTAAATTATGTTTTATTCATTTCCCTTCAGATTAGCGACTTTATTCCAGTTTTTACGTCATTTATTTTTTACATTTTAATTTATATCTTAAAATATTTCATAAGCTCCATAGTTTTCCGCGCGGATGTTATGTTTTAATATTGCAGTGTTCTTTATCACTTTCATTTTCTTAGTGCTGAGCTACTTTACTTCACAATGTAATATATTGAAATATATTGAAATTCCAGAAGAGACACTAGCTAGCAAAGTTATGAAATCTTTTTCATTTTATTAATATCTGTGATGGTGCAGTATTAATCATATAAGTATAATGACCAGAATACATATAGGTACCTATAATCCCCGGTAGTAAACCTAGAAACGAGAATAATTCTGGCTTCAACATTACTTGACTACTAGTGCTTTCTCTTTCCGTCAGTAATAGGATAAGGAAGATAACCTACGTCACCCTCATTGTCTCTGACTCATGTAACCGTCATGCTGTCAAAGGATATGCATCGTTAAGATTTCCCCGTTTCCATTGCATCGCTCGGCGAACGTAATGTCGTCATTTCCAACCACTCGTTAGCTCAATGTGGCTGTAGATTAGCCTAGACGTTAGCTTTTACCTACCTAAGTCATATGTTTCCATAGAAATCGTTTTCAACTTTAGTATTTAATCATTCCTATCAGTATAACAGATAAACCTTACTTCGATATATTCTATTTTATTTCGTCTTACTATGTATCTTTGATAATATCAAAAATGATTTAGGATGTGCTTGGTTCATTTTTTGTTCCTCAACAGGACACAGGCCTTTCCGGAAAAATAACTTCAAACCGCGGAGTGGAAGCAAGTGAATAATCAACATGAACACTTAAATACATTTCTCCGACAAAATCTGAAGATGAACAAAAGACATAGCTCCAACAGTGAACTTTTCTTTCATCTCCCGACCCAAATCCCAGTCGGTTTCATGACCGGCTCGTAATTGCTTCCCCAGCCGAGTGATGCATTGAACCGCACGCAGAATGTCTTCCACACTACGACGCCTAAGATTTCAGTGTTCAGCACCGAGTCTGAGCTTGGCGTTGATTGCTCCAAATCCAGAAACACTTGCTAACTGTACTTGTACTTGGAGTAGATATGCAAATACGATATTTGTTTTAAATATCGAATACAACGGTTCGTACGTCCGTTTCTGTGGAATAATGCTAGCTTTAACTTGCGAGTAATACATAAAATTGCGTATGATTTTTCATAGGCGAATAAACTTCAATTTTGTATAGTCCATTTAGTAAACTATCATACATAATTGTTGCAACTAATTTGAATTATAATTCCTATATAGATAAGTAATATGAAGTTCCTCAGTACAGTAATCATAAAGACCAACACAAGATCAACACTGCCTAATAAATAACACCGAATTCAATTTAAAAATATTAATCCTTGTTATCTTTATATATATGGAGTGTGAATAGATGTATATTTTTAAATAAGAAAGTATATATACGGCACACTTTAACTTAATTAATATACCCTTCATGAGCAAGAATTCGCCTCGTAAGACCCTCTCTCTTTACAAGAACTTAATTCATCAAAGTAAAACGTCTTAATTACAGCTCCCGGAAACATAAAACAGGAAAGACACACAAAATCTTAAATGTGAGCATATTTTTTTATATTTATACTTAATAATTTACTCCATAAATAAATTAAAAACATCTGTCTTGAACTAAGGAGTGAATATAGCTGTTGACCGTTACGCAGAAATATATGAAGACAGCTGAAAGAAAAACAGATTATTATCAATTAAATGTTTAATTATACACCTCCAGCAGCCCGGTGGTCCGACGACCTGCGTATGGTTGCCGGGAGGGGCTGGATGAGGAGAGCGGAAGACCGGGATAAGTGGCGCGCATAAGGGGAGGTCTACGTCCAGCAGTGGACTGTATAGGCTGAAGATGATGATCATGATGATTATACACCTACAAGATGACAAAATAAAAGAGCATGTATTACGCAAAAAGGCCTTTGACTTACGACAAAAAAGAAGTTCTACTGCCGTATTGCCTCATAGCTTTTTGAGATTGGATATTTTTGTAAATAGAAAAACATAGACTATTAAAAGAAAAAAATACTAACCATCATAAGACGTGCCCAATATTAGAGTCAATACAGCTGCCATATAGCTTCCAACGCTGATACAGATGATGGTCCTCGCAATAGAGAACATCGTGTAGAACGTCACGATCGATAGGTGCGACACGTACCACAGGGTGCAGAGGAATACATTCCCTTTTGTCTGTAGCATAGAGTTGGTATTACAATAACGTTGATATGCAATTTTGAACTCACTGCTACAAAATAGTGATTGAATGTAAACAGAGATATCGCCATTTCGGATCCTGGCTGTTTCGATAGATACCTACCGTAGCCTATGGACGCTTGCAACACTAGGGGCGTTACTCACGCGTTGCCGACCCAGTAAAATCTCTTCACTCCCTTCTTGCAGAACCCCATACTGTACTCCATGGGTAGTAAAGTTTGTGACAATTTAAACGAAATATCAAAATTTTATCCTGTTAGGACCCTAAATGTTACAAACCACATAATATTATAATAATATGTAATAGTTTCTACCTTAATGTTAATCTACGGTTTTCACACGAAAACGCTTTCCTTCACCGAAACCTCCCTAACAAACCATAATACATATAAACATTGACATCGTCGTCGTCGATTTATTAGAACTTAGGTAGGTATACCAATTATATTAGACAATATCTATCGACAAAAGCCATGCGGAATTAAGTTATTAAGATCATTTGCTCGAGATCGTATTAAAGCTAGTAGGCCAATAAAAAGATACCCAAATACTCTGCCATGATAGTAATATTGATATTACAATCTGATATACGGAAACACTGATGCAATACAAGGCGCAGAGGACGTTGATAGCCAGGACAGGTTGCTTGTAGTACAAATATTCCTTTTTAGATGCCTGACTGATAAAAGCCCCGGCTGATATCAACACCACTAATGATATTGTCTGTAAAAGGAGAATAATAACCTTGAAGAGCAAAGCCTTAATAATTATGCAGGTATATAATACGTCTCAAAGATACATTAAACATATAAGCACTGCTTAGTTTGCATCAGATATCATCAGTTCAGCTAGATCAATCTCATTGCAATATCAGCAGATAAGTAATCATTCAGTAAAAAATGCTAGACACGACTTACTTAGCAGCTACAAACAATTTATATCTGGAGTTTTACAAATATAAAACATGGGAAAAACCCAGTCTAATAGTAAGCTTGGAATATTGTATTAATCACTTACAATAGATGCAAACCCAACAAATGTGACTCCATGCCCCAAGCTGTAGCCGCACATTGATTTAATGTCGCAGCAGTTACATTTGTCATTCATATTTAAAATAATAATATCAAAATAAATCACATATAAAAATAAAATCGTCAGAACTAAATTGATACAAAAATCATTAAGACATTGACAGATCAACAAACATTTGTCATTATTTGTCTGTAAGCCACAGAAAAGTATTTTCGGTCATGTCAGCACTTAATCCTACATTCTCTTAATACGTACCTACCTATCGTATTTATGGCTTTTAAAAATAGTACTTTCTCAAGCGTAATGTATTTGCAAAAAAATAAGAATATTAATGTAACACCAAGAGAGTACCTACCTTAAGTGGAAAAACCATGGCTTAAGCGTCTATTACGCTTGAACAATGTAAATATTTACATTGCTTATTATATGTTTAATTCAAACAATACATATAACATCAGTTAGTCATGCATGTATTTACCAAACGCTGGTCGAAATAAGCCCAGCGGACAATAGCTAGTGCAGAGACTGAATATTTAACCAAATTACTAGCTTTGCAATCGGTCACAAGGATAATTTGACATCAACTATTGTGGACATTTGGCGAAGACCTAAATAGTTATTTGGTCATTCAAAGGGAACTATTATGTAATTAAGGACTACTGTAAATTACTATGTGAGTTTTGTAGACTTGATATTCTACAATACGATTATGGTAAATAGTATTTTTTTATTATTCATTCAATTTAAATCCAAATATTAAAACATCTTCAGTTCATCAATATTAAAACAAAAAACCGGAACACCATTTATATTCATGCAATTCATAAACGTAAAATAAAAATATTGTTTTCGGTCAACGAAATATTTCCATAGAAATTAGTTCATTATATTTTCCGTACATGTGATATAATAAAATGCAAAATAGCACCGTTTATTATGGTGGGGTATTCGAGGTTTATTCCATTCAACCGAATTTTTTTCAATATGAATGAAGTAGCTAAATTCTAGTACTAGTCGTGTCGGACGGAAATAAAACGTTGCGTATCGTATCGGTCGTGCTAAGTATTGTTTAAAATTAACTGGGATATTACAGGACATCGTAAAAAAGTCAATAAATGAAAAGTTCTAATAAAATAGTACTTAAAAGTGAAGAACTATTTTTTTAAATGTTTACGCTATATTCCATGTGGCTATGTAATGTATACGTTTATACCTGTTTTCACGACAATTAAGACTCATTTTTATACACCTATATTGGAAAAATTACTTTAAAAAACCCGTTGAAATGCCAGTTTACCCGGCAGCGAGTCGTGACTTCAAACAATGAAAATTAACAACTGTACATAACAATGAATTTGTGTTGAAAATGTACTTATTATAAGTAATTTATTATCATATAATTATGCCGAGTTACTATGCAAGTAGAATGGTTTCTTGAAAAGTAGAAATGGTTTTATTTACCTATATCATTGTAGGTAGGTAGGTACCTATAAACACATAGGGTATGAACTCTGATAAAACCTTTTATTTTATTCTCAGTAAATTTAGATGAAAAACAATCTGTGGTACAGCTACATCAACTTATAACATATACCTACCTGCAAATCTACATGTCAAAAACACAATTTGGGTCACTCATTATTCTTCTCGTGGGGTCAAACGGACCTTTCCAGTCTATAATATATCAGAGCGAACATCTTGGGACATTGTGAGACTAGCATTTGGTGGACATAAATAATGTTCTCGTGGGACGAGTTAGGTACGCCCTTAGTCCCTTTTATAACCCTCGATGATACCCGTCCTCGGTGGGCAACGCACTAGGTAACGCACATTATCGTGCACGTTTACGTTACGTATCAAATTGGTGACATTAGTTTGTTTTCTTGCAAGCTTGTTTGAACTAGGGTGTTAACTAGTCAGGTAGTAAGGCGCTTAAATATTATTTTTCTGGGTGAATTCAAGTATATTGTTCTGAGATTCAAGTTTAATAAAAACAGCTGTTTTTATTTATGGTATATTATAAATGAGGTCTAATTAGAAAGTTTTCAAGTAGAATAAGTTTTACCTAAATTCAACGTTACGTTCTAAACATGTACAGGAAAAGTTATATATCGATAATGAAGTTTCCTCACATGTTCTGGGACGTAGGTACCTTAACACAACACGTGTCGCTCACCAATACCTATACGGAGTGGAGTGTTGCAACACTGACAATTTCAAAGATATCGAACGTAAAGTTTATATTTGCTTGGGGAGAATTTGAGGGAAGCACGACACTTACCAACCGCGCACTATAATTCCGCACTCAGGTCACGTTTGTCATTTCACACCGATCCTTCGAGACAGTAGAATTTTCACACTCTATAAATTTTCACAAATTCGGGATAAGGAAATCCGCGCGGCTTACTCTCGATTCCAACCGGGATTTCGCGTTCAAGATGTACTAAAGCGAATTGTAAATAAAGCTTTTTTTGATTTGTTATTTATTTATTGTTCGTATCTATTGATACATGGAATACTGTTGTTGGCCGTGATTTCCTTATTCATGGATAATAGATACAGGACAATAAAAAAAAATTTTTTTTGACCTTAAATTTAGCTTACGTTGAAGCTAAAATTGTGTTGGTTTTGTTCTAAAATTATTTAACACGTTACCTTTATAATCACATTAAAATACACCTCGACTATCGTTTTAAGCATTTAACAGCGCTCTTCGGCATTACATTTTTATCCAACATAATGTTGTGATTACAAAGTAAACCAGGTATAATTAATATAATTAACAACCTCTCGGCGCGCGAACCCTTTATAAAGCTTCACCGAGTTTACAATGCTCACGAAATGTTTGTAAAGACCATACCCGAAGGTATTTTAGGAACCCACAAAGATTTAATGGATAATGAACTCTATTAACGTACTTTACTAAGTTGGCGTATAAGCATTATAAGATAGGTAAATGAGTGTTCATTAATTTAATTTATAATACCCGATTACGGTAAAAAGAAGGATTATGAATTTATCACATCAGGATAACTTGTATATTATAGGTAGGTACCTAACAACTAACTAACCTATTACCTAACAAGTATCTAACAACACAAACAGTAATTATAAGGTGGAATCCTCTAGGGCTACCTAAATAATTAAGATTAGAATATACCTCACGTTAACCCACGTAAGAATGTAAGATAGCCTAACTCGGTTATGAATCTGCATCATAAGAATAGCTTCAGAAAACATTTTCAGTTAAATTGTATTTTTAAATATAGCAAACTATTTCCGTGTAACTAAAAATGCAACTTGACCAAAATCGCTGAATATTCGTTTCAACAAACATACTAGAATTTTTTTAAAGTTGGTACATTGTTAACAAATTAAAAGCCTACACTAATCGGTTAAGAGTTGTTTACATTAATCGCCAAAGCGGTCATTTCGACGTACAACGTGGGAGCAAACAAGCCGGCCAGTGGCTACACTTCGCTAAAGAGCCACTAACTGGCTCAATGCGATGCTGGCTTGCAGTTTACATAATCCGTGCGCTGTGGGTTTGTACTGTCGGCAACGGAACTAGATTCACTACATACTTTATTTTATCCATTTATATATTAACTAAAGGATAAATATAATAATCACCTGCTCCTGCTGATAAATGTTATTTAGCTAATGGCCTTACTAAAATATATAAATTATTTAGGTATATTTGTGGTTTGCGCTATGATTACTGATTGAACGTGTGTGAAAAATTAAGTTCGAAATACGACTAGAACTCGATTGGAAATCACGCCAAATCACTATTTTGGCAATGTCGATCGGTAAGTAAAAAAATTCATGGTTTCTGAAAAATTTATTACCCACATTTCTTAATAGTTTTATACAAATATTTTGGATCTATATACTTATGTTCCTGACAGTACGACGCTGTGTACATACACTCAAGTGTACAATGCATTCTGTGTAGGCGGTATGTCTGATAACTCTGATAAGTTATATGGATTTGATGCTTTCTAGGTCCCGTTTATGCTATGTTAGATTTTGTAGTAATACGAGCTATAATCCTGCATTCGAGCTCCTTGCGGTTTTACCCGCGTAGTTCCCATTACCATGAGAATACAGGGATGAAATATAGCCTATGTTGCTCCCTGATAATGCTTCTTTCCAAAGGTGAAATAATTTTTGAAATCGGCGCAGTAGATTTGTGTGATCAAAAATTATTTGTGAAATCGCCTTACCTATATAAAAAAATACATTTTCATCAATGTAAGCTTAATATATTTTTATAACCTCAGTATTAAATCTAAAGACAAACAAAAAGCCGTCACTTCAGAGTTACACCCCCGCCGCAGTAATCCTAGTCGGTCGAATACATCTGAATGGACTTCGTAGCTTTTGCAATCCGTTTCCTTTTTACTCCTACAACAAATCTATATACGGAGCATAAACCTATTATGGACGAGTGTGTACACAAAATGGACTCGCTCCATCTAAATGGGAAACACTGAAAACAATGAAATGAAAAAAATACGATTTACAACATAAATTATATACGGAACGGTTCTCTCGTCCTTTGTCGTTCATTATTTATTCCCTTGCTTTCATTCAAGTATATAATAATGGTTTGTGCGGATTGAATGTATGAAATAAAAAGCCGGCCAAGTGGGAGTCGGACTCGCACGTGTAGGGTTCCGCAATATCGTACAAGATTTAATACATTCTACGTAAGTGCTTTTTTAATACTTGTGCATCTTAATTTTTATTAGGTATTTGTTGGTATAGTGGCAACAGAAATACACATTCTATTAAAAAAATTAATGCCTTAATGCCTATCTATTACAGATCATGAGATACAGCCCGGTAACAGACAGACCGCCTGCCGTTCAGATGATAGGATAGGAAAGATGTAAAAAAAAAACAAAAAAACAAAAAAACATTTCATATAGCAGTACAATAAGCTAACTCTGTTGTTTTTTCATAATATACTAATCACTGATTTATTTGTTTTCCATGATCAAATTGAACTTTTTTAACGAACCACAAGCATGCTACCCAAACGGTTATATTGGATTATACATCCGCAAACCAATCGAATGATGCCGACCTTTCATGTGGTTGCATCCCATCCATGCCCAGTAGGTACAATATTAAAATAAAACTGATTAATTTCCAATTGCCCCAATATTTCAGTAAGTTAACTGAATTTGAGCCCGTAACTACCGCGAAAAGTGAATAACTAAAACACGAATACGTGGTAACGATTGTGGTACGGGTGAGTATAATTAAATGCCATTTTATAAGCTATTGTAACAATTCAATGAGGTTTTAAATTATTTGATATTATCTTCATTGTTAAATTATAGAAGCATCCTTCATGAAGAAAGGTATGTACAAATATGAACTGTGATATATTGGAGCGAAGCTTTCTTTTTCTTAGCTAGGTTTTCATGAAACAGTCTTTATGTAAAAGTTGAAATTGGGATTGATGAGAGGTTTTTAACTTGAATAGCTCCGTTTATTATTTCGCTCAAAATTATACAGGTACTTAGGTACTACCTATTTTTAATGATGATTATAAGCTATAGCCTCAAAGATGAACTACCGTTCAAACGAATATTCTGCAGCTTTTACTAAAGCTTCATAGTTACTATAAGATAACATTGTTGCAAGAACTAACCTTTGCGGTGTAAGACCGCCGCCTGCCTTTGTGCAGATCCACCCAGTGTTAGTCTAGCAAAGCGGTCTCAAGCCTCGGCCGTGGATTACATGACACATGCTGTCTTCGCCAAACCGCTGGCAAAGCAAACAACCAACTTGAATATTATGCAGAGATTCTAGCTTTGATTTAAGCTTAATTTACTTGAATCGCCTGTATAACGTAAGGGTAGTTAGTTAACGTTACGTATCTGTTGCAATAATTTGAATTAAATTTTCAGTATTCTTAGTTGGTTACTTTTGCAATAATATTATAATATTTACTCCAACATTCACCGTTAATAGAAAAAAAAGCCTTATCATTGTAGTTATACTGACAATGACGACTTTAACGTATCTACATTAATATCATGTCAATAAAAAATAAACAAAAAATAATACTACTCCTTATCCTAGATAAAATAATAGTAAGAATGTGTTTACATACATTTTAGTTATTCACAAGATATGAATAAATAACATCTTCTTGTCCACGGGGAGAAAAATAATGTTGCTTTGGAAAAGCCTTCACATGTCAATCTTCTACGCTTCCCCAAGGAACGGACCGTTGTATAAACGTGTTTCTAAATAACTCTACATAAGGTATTTTCAGTTTTATGAAGACGAAGTGTTTCTGATAAAAATGTGGACGAAGAAATTTCAAGCACCTGAGGCTTAACGACTTCATGTCTCAACTATTAATATAAATTATAAGTATAGATTACTCCAGAATTATTATCGCACCGCCAATTTACCCGTTTAACAGGAGAAGTTTTCCGAAAAAAAAATATGCTTTATGTTAATTATTAGTATATGATAAAATATAACTGTGTGATTAGTAACATATAAACACCAACCTGTATAATACTGTATAACTTCTGTTCGTAGGCGAAGTAGGTATATTGTTATACCTACTATTTAATTTCGAAGCATCGAAATCATACTCGTTTTTGCTTGGTTGAAAAGTGTAATTTTGAAGCTTCAACTAAATAAAAAGGTATTAGCGTAATAAATAAAAAAATTATTATTCATATCATGTAAGTAGGTACCTACTAAATGTTAGTTAATGTAAAACAAAAGCAAAACAAGAGTCTTTCATTGTTCCAGTTCTTACAACTCAAAACCATTTCAAAGAGTGCCTTTAGAGTACTATTAAATCCACGATAATCTAAAAACCATTTTTGTCTACACGTCAAATTTCTTTACTTAGACTTATTTGTTAATTTAGCTTTAGTAACAGGTAAAGTAATGCTTTTAGCAAAATTCTGACACAATTATTGTTATTTACAGTAAGGCTGGCCACGCAGCAGAAAGCCATTGTAAAGTGCTTGTCTCAGTTCGTTAGTTGTTCATTAAGGTTCCAGCGTAGACAATAGTCAACCGGTAATGTTCATTTGCCAACCCCTTACACAGCGCAACAAAACTACGCTACACTTCAACTTTAGCTGATATTTTTTCTTCATCCCTTGTTTATAAGTTGTACGTGTTTAAAAAAATGCTTATAACGGTCATGGAATAGTAGAATAACAGTTAAGCTCAGTAGTTAAACCATTTAGATATACGTTACAAACTATTCTAAGTTTCATATATCTAGATATCTTAAGTGCTAAGTTTCGTCTAACTCTCTAAGTCCTTTCAGACGTTCTGAACCATCAATCCAGACTTTCACATTAATTCTAATATTAGTAAGACAAGCTGCCGCTCTGCAGTCTTTCGCTTTGCCCGTAAAAAGTATACTATACCCTACCTCTTAATACAATCCTAGATTCTTTAGCATTTATATAGATCTTTCTACAATCCAAGATTTTTAGCATACCCGCTAGGGTTACTTTATCATTCATAATAAGAGTGTCTATGTAGATATTCTTCTATCCAGGACTAGCATAGACCCGCACGTCCCCTCAACCCCCACCAAAGACGGGTTAATTCGAATAAATATCACTTATAGAGTTTAATTAGTCGCCGAAGTTGCAGAGTGCGAGGTAACGGTAATCCCCTCTCTAGAACAGTATTTCACCCGCAGTGCTCCCCGGAGGGTCCTCGTCGGAATCCTCGCCGTGACCACCGATGTGATAGCTGGTGGTAAATACGTAAGTAAGTATATGTCGAATAATTTACGGATACCATCATCATCTTGCGTGAATCCAACGGTTTGGGATTAGGATGTGCTATTTTCGGATTTGATTGGCTATACTTTATTACATGTTTTCTCATGTTTATATTGAAAATATTTGAGTCCTATACTGAAGTAGCTATTTGATATGAAATAAGATTAAATAAATATTACAAGCAATTGTAAAATGTTATGTTTTTAACATAATTTCTTTGATATATTTTTATCCTGTAGCCCCTGCAGTTACTTCAATTGGTAATAATTTCAATTGATAGGTACATTATTAAATTAATTAACTATAATGAATCCTATATGAACATAGGATTCGTATCACAAGTAGGTAAATATTACAAACGGAGATGAAATGCCCACTTTATTCAATATGAAATGAATTTCCTGGACAATGACGAATGGTCATCGCGAACCGTATTCAATTTCCACCGCAAATATTTAGTTTCCATTTTGTTTGCAATGAAACACGTTCATATGTATGTACGCAGGGCTGTTGATCAGTATTTTATTATATGCATAAAGTTACATCTGTTTACATACGATTTAAAAAACAAAATAATAGAAATCCGTTGTACCCGGAAGTTGTATCTACCAGTTTATTTAAAATACATACTTACTATAAATCTTGCGGATTTAAATCAATCTTAGAACACATTCAAAATAGAGTCTTTATAGCTTACCACATAGAGCTACTATCCAACAAAAGGTGCTCGTCGTAAGTCAGTTCATAATATAAACAGGAAATATATCATAAAGTTACCCAACTCATGCAAAATAACAACACCGGGGCAAAAGCTATGTCGTATAATTAAGTTTTAAACAAGCCGCATATTCCCGCCGCAGTTTCATTGTGCCCATCATTTGCCATCGACGCAGTGCTGGCTGCTAGAATTAATTAATTACTGCAAGTCTGTACATGGCTTTAGAACAAGATAAAGTAATGAATAGAGTGTCACTACTAGCGATGTGCCGAGTACGGTTTGACTCGAGTTAGACTCGATTCCTGCTTTGGACTCGCCTACTCGAATACCAATTTATTTTGATTCGAGTACGCCAGACTCGATTCCGGTACTCGAGTCAGGAAGAATCGTCTCCTACTTGCTAACTCGATTCTATTTATGCGAGTTCAATTGACTCGAGTCTAGTATACGAGTTTTGTTGAGTTGAATTTTTTTAATTATCTTTCATTAAAAAGTAATTTAAACAACATTTACCGGACTTTAAAACACAAACGAAAAACTGAAAAGTAATAACTTTGATACCTGATAAATATTAACTTATAAATATTTAAAATCATGAAGCGTCTTCATAATCGGATATGAGCAATATTTCTTTTGAGGTCGATGTCAACCGCAACATTAGGAAAAAAGGAATCGGTAATGAGGGTTGATTCGAGTCTAGCCGGAATACAAATACTGACTCGACAGCCGGACTCGAGTCAGTATTCGAATACCAAACATAGAATTCGAGTAGAGGGAATCGAGTCATGATTCGAATACCGTATAAACAGACTCGAGTCGACTCGATCCACCAAAACAGCGACTCGGCACATCACTAGTCACTACCATGTGTGCCCGACTTTATATAAAGTCAGCTGTTAAAATAGAATAATCTACTGGGAAATAAGAGCTAAGTAGAAGGTAAGTACGTATTCTTTCAAGTTATTTAAATATGCATGAAAAACGACTGTCAGTTGTTTTTAGTTAGTTTTACAAAAAAGTTATAGGTAAGTACCTAAGTAGATACTTAATTTTTTTGAAAACAATTAAAGTAGGTTAGTCAACTAACTTGAAAGTCACTAATTCAATTACCCTTATTCCGTCATTGTTATCTGAGTTTCGTTAACCCTAATGAAATTTTCGACGCCCTCTAAGGCCCTAGTATACACCTGCCAACACTTATTCTTGAATTATGTCTTGAGACGATATTAAAATGTAGATTTTTCCGTGGACCTCCCTCATCCGTGTCACCGAATGGTAAATAGGGGCGCGGACAGCGGCGGCAAACCGCAACCAGTATAACAGACCCTTAGCTTCACATCCTAAAGGGATTTCCCAGAAAGCACCAACAAACTTTACCGATAACCTAAAACAAACCTTAACAACCCGGGATAAAATTCAATTTTACTTACAGTTACAAGTTTTCCCGATGTTCGTTTCGAAGTCAAACGATGCCTAAGTATATTTTTATGCATAATTCCAGGGCTGGATTGCGCCTGCAGTGAATTCAAATGGCAAAGTTTGTGAAATATGCAAGCGATATCACTGTTCATATAGTTTTATTTACATCTGACGCTTGAATATGAATGAATATTTAAAAGTGGATGAATATTGTTATGACGTAATACCTCGTACTATGTAAAAATGTTCGTATTTTGCTATTCAAACTGGTGAATAGTAGATTGGCTTTTTCTCAAACAAATATTACTTGAGTTAGGATCTTTATTTTTACACGCACCAGCTGCAATTGATGAGCGTCCCCAAGAAAGATAGGTACATACAATTTCTAAGATTGTAATGTGGTCATCTGCGGTCACTATTATTTCGAACAAGACATATTTTGTGAACTTGAAAGTCGAAGATGTTTATAACTATGTTATCAAAACACCGTATAAGTTCTATATAGATGAATAGTGTATATAAACAGTGTTTTATATACGCTATTCACTTATTTCATTAATTTGTACTTCAATAAATGCCATATAGGACTCAAAAAATAAAACTGTTCCATTGGCCCATGTCAAAGTGCTTCCTAACCGAATAATAATACTTATTTATGAGTAATTTAAATTGTTCAACATTATATGTATGACCTACTTATAATGCAAGGTCAATATAACGGTAATTGTGTAACTAAAGCGTTACCATACAAAACCACAACGTATGTTTCATACAACCTTGCAAAATATATAAAATTACTTCAATACGCAACAAGTATGACTAATTGTTCCTGCTAATTATTGAATTCCAATATTTTTATTAAATGATTAATGTCATAAACCCATAGTTTTATCATAAAGAGGTAGACGGACCTCAATATTGCTACTATTTCTTTAATTAAACTTGTTGCATTGGTAGTAACACTATGACTAAGTCATTAATAAAAATAATAAACTTAATATAATATAGCCATTGGATATAAAATTATTTACCTTAATCCGTTTACGTTGCTAAAATCTCCTCAAACGAAGACTATTAGTAAAAAAGAATTATAAGTTCTTCTCGGGAATACGAATTCTACTTAGGTACTTACCTACCCAGTTTTAAACTCCAAACTTTACTCATTTAACTACTACCAGTAGATTCTGTAGAAAAACAGTGACTAGAATGAAAATTAAATAAAAATGGTTGAATCCAAACTTGGGGTTGCTTGCGTCATAACTTTGAGCAAATTGCAGTAAAGTGTCAGATAAAGTCGGGTTCACTTTTCTGAGTATTTCAAAGTGTATTTATTCCAGTGCAACAACGCCAATTTTGACTATATAGTATCTTATTTATAAATAAGCTAAAACCTATAATATAATTTTCTCATTTGTAAATCTATCCGCATACATAGAGTTTGTGAAGTCCGGCTAGCAAGGCAGTTGGAGCCAAAGCTACTGCATTAGTATTAACTACCACAATCTACACCGACAACCGATCTCCTAGCATCTGACATCTCTCATAATAGCTTAGTAAAAGAAAGAGATAGAGAACAAAAGATTCTCTAAAACATGGAGTAGGTAGAATAATTTTACCTTACGGAATTGAGAACCCCTGATAGCCATTTCCACATCTCACGACACTCGCACAAATCTCTCTCGGTCGAGCAAATAGTATCCGAATACTGTTTCGTATTCGAGACTCTCCCAAACAACGTTTCCGTTTTGCAGCTACAAAACTTTATTTTCTATTCTGTCGTTTTGTAATAATAAAAGGTTTCCGACTGTTGGATACGATATGAATCATAAATTTTAAACCAACGTAAATGACCCAATGGTGGCCAGTTTAAGAAAAAAAAAACAGGTTTTTGTGAAATATTACCAAAATTGTGAAAGTTTCAGCATTGAATATAGTGAAACTGTAAAGTCCAGTCCTTATTTAATATTTGTAATGTGTTGCGCGTGAGATACGGCAAAGCTGGATTCAATTAATTTAACAAATAAAAGTTGTAGTTTTGTGACCCAGTCTTGGCCAGGGAAAATTCATTAATGGATACCCCAGTCTTAGTCTAAGTTTATCTTTATTGTATGGTTAACACATGAAACAAAACTAATTTTGATTTTAAGTAAGCAATACTTACTCTTTTACAAGTGAAACTTTCTGCTCACCGCCTTAACGATTTCCTTAAGAAAAACCGTCGTTGTCAATTTCAAATTACCTTACACTTTGTATTCGCGCATATTTGTACATTTAACTGACTGAATTCAATAAAACGTTAAACTTAGATAGTTCGATGTCTAAAGTCTATGTCACAGTGATCCCAATGTAAAAACATTCGGTCATGTCCGAATTCTAGATGTTTCTTTTAATTTTTGGCCATTACTGGTACCGTGGCCACGACTGGTACACTTACGATAGTAAGTATAGGTACTTTTGTATAATTATCTTAGTAGGTAACTTGTTTTTTATTTAGTCAATTACTTAATATATAAGTTTAAAACATGGTTTTATTTATAATCCTACTTAATGTTTGTTGTTATCTAAATAAAAATATCACGCTGGCTTTCATTATTCACTATAAACGTTACTAATTACAAAAAATATACCCGACTATGAATATATATTATATAGGTACCTATTTATGAATTAGAATTGAAAACGGTTTCTAATTATGCGAAAGTTATAATGTACCTCCTCATACAAACAAAAAGTCTTGCATAAAAGATTTTGAATTTCCAAAGAGACGTGCCAAAAACAAGAATCTTTTCCGATTGCAATTTTCCAACTGTGACCTAAAAAAGTAATCGAGTGCGCTGGCTATGAATTCTAATTGCATAGTCAATGAAAGCAAGTAAACAAAGCTGGGTGATTGCCGCTTTACGTTCTACAGTTTTTATATTACTAGGTATATTTCTATTTCTAGCATTTGAATACTAAGTATTCCATAGTACAGTTGTGTAAGAATATAACTGTAGGTAGGTAGGTACTTATGTGAAATCACATCGTGAAATTATAAAATGCTAGTTTCGTACGTCTCTTTCAATAAAAAATAAAATCATTATAATGTATGCCAATTTAGTACTGCTAATTTGATACAAGACCATACAACGACTAAATAATTACAGGTACCATATTAAGTAATAATAAGTTATCGCACAATTTTTTCACAACAAATTAGCTTCGAGACTGAGACAAGTAATAACGATTGAGAAAGTTTAATGAAAATCTAGTAGAAAACAAATTCCCAGTAGTTTGCTGCAAACCAAGTTATCAGTTTCTTAGTTCTAAGTTCGTAGTTTCGATCGAAATCAATTTGGGAGGAGCACAAAGTTTTTAGAGTAACTGTTATCAAGAGTTCGTGGATGGAACTTGGAAGAGGGTCTCACAAAGATAACCTAATTTTGTTGTAGATCGAAGTAAACTATATATAATGTGGGAAAATTGATTTAAACATTGGTAACTGATATAAAACTTATACTAAGTAATACATTTTTGTTGGTTGGCCATATCTTGCTTTCCATTTACCGTTCCACCAAGTGATTGGTTTTGTCAGATTGTAAATAAAACCTTACCGTGTAGGTATATCTACTGGCTACTAACTGCAGTCACAATATTGGATAGACTTCAAAGACTTGCAGGATCTTAATTTCAGTTTTTACCTATGAACACTTGGTAATAAATGGTAATTAACAAAGAGTTCAATAACAATGTGTATTATAGCCATGTTATAGAAAAATAAAAGAATGTTCTATTTTCTCTTTTTCTAATTACGTAAGGCACCCAAGTATTCATAATTAAGAAATTATCCTAATCCTAATCCTAATCCTACTAATATTATAAATGCGAAAGTTTGTATGTATGGATGTTTGTTACTCTTTCACGCTCCAACGGCTGAAGGGATCTGCTTGAAATTTGGCACAGAGCTAGAATATGTTCTGGAATAACACATAGGCTACTTTTTATCCCGGGAACGCGGGCGAAACCGCGGGGAGCCACTAGTAATATTATAAAGGCGAAAGTTTGTAAGTATGGATGTATGTATGGATGTTTGTTACTCTTTCACGCTCCAACGGCTGAAGGGATCTGCTTGAAATTTGGCACAGAGCTAGAATATGTTCTGGAATAACACATAGGCTACTTTTTATCCCGGGAACGCGGGTGAAACCGCGGGGAGCCACTAGTATCTAATAATTTCTATAATTCAGCGTTCTAAGCGGTAATACGTGTCACGGACAGAATCACTGTTCTAATTACAGTAACGATTTGCAGCAACAATATTTCACATTATCACCTATTTGTAAAGGAAAGTACAGTCGGTCTATGAAAGGCAGTGCGAATTAAAAAGTTTTAAATGTTTTTACATTATCCTACTACTATTATAAAGGCGAAAGTTTGTAAGTATGGATGTATGTATGGATGTTTGTTACTCTTTCACGCTCCAACGGCTGAAGGGATCTGCTTGAAATTTGGCACAGAGCTAGAATATGTTCTGGAATAACACATAGGCTACTTTTTATCCCGGGAACGCGGGTGAAACCGCGGGGAGCCACTAGTACAGTTATAAAATCCTCTGTGTTCGTCTTCACGGTAGAATGGCTTTAAATTTCACATAGATGAGTTTAAAATATGACTCGAAACTTTTTGTTGATATATTTATGACGGTAGATAATAGCTACAAAGTAGAAAAACTTAAGGAAAATCAACTTTAATTACCGACAGTAAAGTTTTTCTAATCTTACAGCTGTACTAAATATAACTGTACCTACCTACCTACAAACAATGATCAGATTGAATTTAATTTTCCTGTTAAGTTATCAAAGACCACTCACATGAAATTAGGTCACATGAGCAATATGGTTTATTTGAATACCACTCAACCGACTGTACCGAAACAAAAGGGCTACAGTTCAGTGCCCAACCATAAATTACCGTCACAGGGTGTGCGCGGGAACACCGTCATTTTATCAATAATCACTTAATTGACGTCAAATAATAACCGGTAAATTTGTCGGAAAATCATATGATTATTAGTGCAGCCAGTGCAACATCCTGCGTTTTGAACATTTGCATAACGGACGTGTGTCTCGCTACAGCATGATAATACAAATAGCAATATGGTTTTATGTTACAAAATGTGCGGTAACTCAACTAAACGGTGAATTTTGGTGGCTGAACGAACACGTAGCCAAAATACATGGAGAGCGAGTTTCACCACCAAAATTCGAACATCTAAGTGCATTCGTTAATGATGAAAGTGACAAAATTGTGTTCAGAGATAACGATAATCATATATCCAGGCAACGTACGCAGAAGAACTCTCAAAATGAAAAGAATACTGACAAAAAGGAACTTAGCTCCAATAAGTTTATATGGCCTACAGAAGAAAAACAATATATTTGTGATTCTACTACTTCTACTCCAAAACAAATTGATAAACAAGAAACAAATACGCATAACACACATCTTACCGATGGTTCGATGCAAAGTAATGTGAAAACGAATGAAGAAAATCATTTGCCGAAAGAAAACAAAGATGTACTTATTTTTAGTTATCCAGATAGTGATAATTTTATTTCGAATGAGAAGGCATCCTTTCCAACTAACAACACCGCGATATTATTATCAAATACGATAATTGAAACAAATATAACCAGTAATGTTTTATTAAACGAAAAACTTGAAGAAGAAAACAAAATAAAAGGTGAATCTCAAGTTCAAAACATTTGTACATATATGAAAAAGAATGAGTGCTGCCGTAGAAATGGCCTTATTTATAATGCGGCAACAGTAAAGTGAGTAAAAATATCATATTATTTAATAACGCACATACTTATAACACGTTTCAATAATTTTAACAATGTTATTTCAGAAAGCAAACCGCTGTTTATTTGAATTTAATTTGTTGTATTCTACCAATCAGTGAAACAAAAGTCAAGAGTAAATATGATTCTGCAATCATTTACTTCCCTGAATCGCCTTGCATAAATAACAATCGTGTTAAAAGATCCAATAACGAAGAAATAAGTATAGCTCTCAAACAAAGAAATGTTTTACTTCAACGCAGATATGGAACTCAAACATCTAAAATAAAACCACCTAATACTCAAACTAGGATTGTAAATGAAGATGATTATGTAGACCCATATTGGAACATCAAGAACTCTAATTTTCACGGTAGTAAAAATCCTAATACAAATGAGCAAACTAAACATGAATACGAAAATGATTACGTTGAAGACTATGTTGTAGAGTTACCAAAACCTGGTCTAATAGGGTTGTATTCTGATCACCAAAATTCGGCAGGTTGGTCGTTTTTAAAAGAAAATAAGGGAATTTATGGTGCAAATACAGATTACGACGCTAATAGT
The DNA here is from genome assembly GCA_905147785.2 of Thyatira batis. NCBI lineage: Eukaryota > Metazoa > Arthropoda > Insecta > Lepidoptera > Drepanidae > Thyatira > Thyatira batis. The sequence goes on from LR990499.1 coordinate 6,922,854, forward strand.
GATGACGATGAGGATGATGCATCATTTTTTGGTTATTCAACTATAGATCCTCGTTTAACCAATTCTAAAATGAGGAAGCATGGTAGACCAATGAAAATAACAACTACAACGTCTGGTGAAATGACATATGATTCCGAAAGTCAGACCATCAACTACCAGTCCAATCCAGATTTTCAAGTACTACAAGGATTCAAACTTCTCAATTTGCTACGAAATAGAAGCAGAGTTTATTCTAAAAATGTAAGAAAAACAGTTACTAAAAGTGACGTCGACGAGAGTAAAGAAACCACAGTAACGAACCCATTTGATATAAGTTCTGAAAGCTTTGAGGCTTTAGGTGGAGATGACGAACAATTATATAAAGGTTGTGGGAAAACTGTGAATGAGCCATCAAAAGCGTATGACGAAGGTAAATATAGATAACCCCATTATAATACATACATATAAACATAAGTAAATACAATGTGTAACAAAAACGTGAAATTTTAAATATAAGTATGTAAAGCGGAATATTGAACTGACGTTATCTATCTCTAAACATACAACCTACAATTCGACTAAGGTTAGTAAGTTATTATACTGCTTTATAGGTAGGTATTAAATATTTTCATGTTTCAGAAAAACAAATAGGCGAAGCATTAGATGGTTCACATCCATGGATAGCTCTCGTAGTTCGCACTCAGAGGAAACAGGATGTGCTGTGCTACGCGACCCTTGTTCACCCTCGCGCTGCGGTCACAGCTGCCGATTGTGTATACGGGTAAGTACCTATTAGTTAGATATAATATTTTGCTGATTTCAATCGTATAAGCGCCTAAATTTAATATGTATATACGATCATATAAACACTTGAAACACTACGGAAACTATTACATAGACAAGTAATAGCATGGGTATTAAAACATTACTGTGGTAATAGAATAGTAGCACCTACTAGTACCTATGGTAAATGACCCAATGGTGGCCAGTTTAAGAAAAAAAAACTGGTTTTTGTGAAATATTACCAAAATTGTGAAGGTTTCAGCACTGAATATAGTGAAACTGTAAAGTCCAGTCCTTATTTAATATTTGTAATGTGTTACACGTGAGATGCGGCAAAGCTGGATTCAATTAATTTAACAAATAAAAGTTGTAGTTTTGTGACCCAGTCTTGGACAGGGAAAATCCATTAACGGATACCCCAGTCTTAGTCTTAGTTTATCTTTATTTTATGGCTAACACATAAAACAAAACTAATTTTGATTTTAATTAAGCAATACTATTTTACAAGTGAAACTTTCTGCTCACCGCCTTAACGATTTCCTTAAGAAAAGCCGTCGTTGTCAATTTCAAATCACTTTACACTTTGTATTCTCGCAAATTTGTACATATAACTGACTGAATTGAATAAAACGTTAAACTTAGACAGTTCGATGTCTAAAGTCTAGGTATGTCACAGTGATCCCAATGTAAAAACATTCGCTCATGTCCGAATTCTAGATGTTTCTTTAAATTTTTGGCCATTACTGGTACCGTGGCCACCACTGGTACACTTACGATACCTATATTTAAAACGCCCACCTATTCTATTTACCTATCAAGTACGATAGGGTTAAGATACGTATGAAAATGATATGTTAATTAAACAGTAATGGTATATTACAGGACTTCTCCCGGTGAAATTACTTTAGTAGCTGGTATGTGGAATCTCAAAGAGAGAGCACGATTAAGTAATCGCGTTGCCTCCATACATTTACATTCGCAGTATAAACCTGGAAGTTTGTCAAACAATTTGGCTCTTTTGGTAAGTGATCATTTTACCTTTAAGTAAGAAATTTTATCTTAATTATGATGACAATGTTTCTATTTTCCAAGTACTGGATGAATCCATTGAGACTCGGATTCAAAATTCAACCATCCTGCCTTGCTGATCCTGTTATTGGTGAAAATTGTATGCTCTATGGTTGGGGTGGATTTGATCAAGGTAAGTAAGGGATTTGTTATTGTATTGTGTTAGCAGCAATAATGTAATTTAAAGTACATATTACTATGAAAACAAATAATATGCTTCCCTTTAAACTATTTTATTGACTGAATACCACAAAACGTTTTGAAGAAGCTCGAAAATGGAAGAACAGAGGTCAGGCATTTAATCTGCCGTCGGACGCGTAAAATTCAGTCCTTTATTTTAGTATGTAATTTTTTATAGGATTTTAAATAAACAAGCTGATTAAAAGTTATTTGTTTAGCAATTCGCATGCGTTCACGATGGCAACGGGCAACAATCCTCAGTTCTCGGGAATGCAATTCACGACTTTCAACCAAACATGGAGTAGACCTGCCTAACAACGCATTTTGCGCTTCTGTCACTTCAAGAGGAACTGTGGTTAGTGGATATTTTACCTTCTGTTCTTATCTTTACGGTTTCAAGTCCTTTACGACGTCTTTAACAGATAACATTCATAATTATTAGTGTCAGTTTTCTAAAGGAGGTACTAAACTATTTAATATCGATACTAAAACGCTAATGCTGATGTTATGAATACGGGTGTGCTAGTTTTCTCATATCAGGTGTTCTGTTATTATGATATTTAATTCGCTATAAGCCAACCTAGTTTTGTTTGTTAACTACTACAGATGTTTAGGCTGAAAGTTTAATTTCAGATCAGAGTTACTAAATAAAGCGATATGAACTCGCGCGACACGCTAAAATCTTACTACTATTCCATGGTAGAACGAAAAGATCGATGAAGTTAATTTCCAAAAACCCTCCAAAATACCAGAGATCAAACAATATACTAGATTTATATATTCTAAATACCTATTAATGATACGTTTTTCTTGCTGTTATCCTACATCACAGGGAAACCTTATGTGGGAGCCCTGCCCAAATATAACTGTACCTTATTTAATACTGAATTAAGATATTTTCATTTTGACGTGACAACGTCTTATAAATTGGGTGACACTTCAAGAAACTGCGTTACGCTCCGCTCACGTTATGCGCTCACAATGAGAGCGAGTGAGAGGCACGCGTCCCTTCCACTCGGGCATGGTTAGCCCGCCTAAGAGCGAGAGAGACAGACATAAAAAGTGAAAGGCACGCGTCCCTTCCACTCGAGCACAGTTAGCCCGCCTAAGAGCGAGAGAGACAGAGCGAGAGAGAGAGAGTGAGAGAGATAGGCATACATACCGGTTATACAAAGTAAAAATACACCACTCAAAGTCGTTGTCACGTAAAACTTTCGCCCGTATACCGACTTTACAGGCAACCAATTTTTTTGTTATCAGACAGGGACAGGCGGTCCGTTAATTTGCGAGGTCGACGGCCACAGCTCGACTGTAGGCGTGGCAGTATGGCGAGACAGCGTGCTTGTGCTACTGCCTGCGCGGGAGTGGGCTATGCGAGCGAGTACTGTATTAATGGCTGATTAACTATGTAAGTAGATTGTATAAGGATTTTTGAAATAGGTAAAAACAAAACAAGTATCATCATTTAGCAATTTTATTTTGTTCACGTTTACAATTTATAATGTCGAGTCCAGCCCTAAACGATTACAAACATCAACATTGCCTAGAGGACTGGCCGAATAAGATGACGCGGAGCTATGAAATATCTTAGTATAGGAACTAAACATAGATAAACAATAATTACCTACTTCACAATACATTGGGAATGTCGAGATCTACACAAAGATGCAATTTTATTATACAAAAAAAGTTCAACACTGACATGGTTTTCTAAATAAACTATTTAAAATTGTACTTATTTTATATTTAAAAATCTTTGGTGTCGAACTTGATTAAACATTAATTATTGAATGAGATAGTTATGGTCATATAGACATTTATCTAAACAATTCCAAAATATGAGCCACGAAACCTAAACATTATGTTGGCAAAAACATAATTAACAAGTCTTACGATTTACAGCCCGTTTGTACTGATTCACATTTCACTCATTTATTTTTACATAATCAATAGTCACAGTGAAATGTGCAACAATAATTTAATAACAACTAAAAAATATATCTCCGACATAACGTAATAATACTCGGGGTTTTGTAAACAAAAGAGTCGCAAAATTTTGTGTGGCTGCCATCTAGATGGTAATAAAGTTCATATCACTATCGTATACCCCGTAATTTTGTGACTAACATAGACACAACCACAGCGAATTACATGAAATGCAATGACGTTTCAAACAATAATAAAAAATATATAAAATACTATGTTTATGACAAGATCACGTTAACATCACATTGTTGGTCCGCAGGCGCGGGTGCGGGCGGAGCCGGGGCGCGGCGCGGGGCTCAGGCGATCACCAGCGGCTCGTCGTCGGAGAACCCTTGGATGGGCGGCACATCGTCATCATCTGCAATGTTACATTTTGTATTAATTTTTATTACAATAAAGTATTTTTTAGTATATTGTAATTATTATTTAGATATATAAAAAATATTTATTTCATTCATGTAAATAATAAATACATAATCTGTGCATTCATGTAGCGCTCTATCCACGGTAGATGTCATTTCAATCGTATATCGTAAATTCGATTTTTTTTACATAATAACTCCTAATGAGCAGTATAACTACAATAGGTTGGTTTTTGGCATCTACCCCAAATCTTTTCATGTTTCCGAGGATCAACAATCGCTGCACACTGTCCATGCTATTCTGGGACAGTTTAACATTTTCAAATGCTAGTTACTAGTGGCACCATCTATCGTCGAGCGATCGAACCGAGTGGTAAAGTCATTGATGGCGCCATCTAACGTCAAGCAGTCGAACCCGACAGTATAGTGACCGATGGCGCAATCTAATGACGCGCGTTCGAACCCGACAGTACATTATAGCGCCATCTATCGTCGCGCGGTGGAACCACGTATAGTATAGCATAAGGTGAGGTGAATGACCTTGGTCGCCGAGCGTGGCCTGGCCGCGGCGGTTGTCGTAGCGCGGCGTGTGCGCGGTGTAGCGCAGGAAGGAGCGCGCGAGGCGGCGGTGGCGCGCGGCCGCGTGCACCAGCGCGCCGCCCAGCGCCAACCCCACCACTAGCGCCGCGCCGCCGCCCCACCACAACGCTGTTAGCGCCCGAGACGGCTCCGCTTCTGCATCTGTATATATAACCAGACAATTATATCGACGGTAGAAAGCAATTTTGTCGTATCTAGAAAAATCGTTTTTTTCTCTCTCTCTTTATTTGAAGAAAATAATTTAGAATAAATTTATTGAGTCTGCCGAAATTATCATTATTATCTAACAAGTTCTTATTTAGGATTAAATACTTTTTTTATGATCTTTTTCAAGTGTTATTTTACTCTGGCGTAAACCTCTATTTTTTAGATACGACAAAATTGCTTTCTACCGTCGATATGTTTAATGCTTTCCACTAACGGATCACCAGCCCTCAGGACCACTCCCGCGGCTTCAACAGACAAACCCAATGACCCGCCCGTTTTTACATGCGGCGCTAGACACCCCGGGCAGGGGGCTATGCTCAGCAAACCCCTTGAGGGGTTTGAGAAGACCACAGTCGATTTAATGCTTTCCTAGCACTACACGTTTAACACATATTTAAGTTCAAATGTAAATGGAACTGATTAATAGGATGTGAGTGGGACATGTGAAAGGATATAAATAGTTATAGATACATCTAGATCAAGATACAAAATTAAATAGATAAAGGAATTTGCAGAAAAGCAATATTGAACATTGAATTTGATGAGATTATAATTGAATTTTATTAATTACAATTAAATTACTTTTCTCTAAATGTACTCCATACTATATTTGTATTAACATCTTCCCGCCCACCACTACCACTACCACCACACCAAATCTACTAAAACTTTTCCATTATTTTTTCTATTACGAACAATATTAAGCCCAAAAATAACTTGACCGGCCCCACCGTTCCCAAGTTTTGCGCAAACCATTTAGCCATTTAATTTCATTATACATATCAAAATAACTCACCCATAGTCATAGTTTGGACTTCGCTGAGATCGCTATAATACCCTTGTGGTGTGACAGTCCTCACGCTAACATAGAGAGCGTTCGTCGACGTGACTGGCGCGGTCATGAGCAGCGGTGGGTAGTCCGCCGTCATGATCTTAACATCATCAGTCGGATGCACCATGTCTTCTGGGATCTCCTTCTCCGATATTATCACTTGGAATTTGTGTCTGTTGAAGATACAGTCTTATTTCAATACACATAAAGTTTAAAATAATTTTCCAAGCAAACGCCGGCCATTTTGTCACTCAATTCCTTTATCGATTCGCGTCTAGGACAAATATTTTTGTGCATAAGATGTCTATCTTTGTTTTGTTGGTCTATGTGTTATTATCTTTTTTTTAAAGCAGTCTAATTAATATGTAGTATGTCAGCCGTAATACCGTACAATTGTGTTATATCCAAACACTAGAAAACCGAATTATTTCTTAATATCGACTATTAGTATAAAGCCGACTTGCTAAATAAAATATACGACTTACTTAGGCGTCTCTTCCAAATGCTGATCGTCCCAGCGCACCATAATGTGTCCGTTTTCAGACAACCACGCGACGACTTCACGCGGCGGCTCCACGTATTTACTTCTCGCCGATGTGCACGAGTCTATTGAATCTGGTACCGATACCTGTCGAATAAATATATACATACATTTTATTATAATAATAAACTGGACTCCACGATCAATGCAACTTGATAGAAATATCGAGGTTAGTAATAATACTATATTCTGATAATAGTCGATATATATATAAACCAATCTCTACTGTTAGATCTTCAGTCTTGCTTGTCCCGCCATCTAGGTTCCAGTTTGTTATTTTTTACACACAAATAATTTATATTGGAACTTCTATCAATAATTACATCAAACCGAAGATTTTCATGCATTATAGTCGTATCTCGCCAGAAAGTGGTCTTTCATACTTCTCAAACGGAAACACTGCTTCTATAAACTACTATTGAAATATATAAAATTACTTACGCGCATGCAAACGTTGTACCTGCCGCCTTCGGGCACGTGTCTTATGACGTGCCAGAGGCTCCCGTTGTTCGACGGCGGCAGATCATATTGACTCGTCTTATTGTGCGTTTCCTCTGTTATTTTTAACTGCAGAAAGCCAAAAAAGCATTAAGAACCATAAGTAAATGAAGTAAATAAAATTTATAGTAAATTATTTTTATTGTAGAGGTTTTTGAGGATGTGTGTTAAAATTTTATGAATCTTACCCTGTATATGACAGCTTTCTGTAGAGCATTACAATTTGCGCTCCAAAGGATTTTCATTTCAGCCTTTTTGTTATCGAATTCGACTCGCAAGTTCTTCACTGGAGCTCTGATAATAAAAAACATATTTATTATTTAGAATATTGTCATAAAAGTAAAGGATTTCATGCGTTGTGATTGCTATTAACACCAAAGTGCTTATAGAGAATGCTTTGTATATAGTTTTTTACTCACTTTTCATTCTCCCTTGTAATGATGGCAGCTTGTTTAGACAGTGGTCCGCCGAGTAAGCCAACTTGGAAGATGTATGACTCGCAAGGATGTAAGTTCTCTATCAGCACGCTCGTATTTTCCGTTATTATTTTGGTATCTGCATGAAAAATACATATTAAATATTTTACGTTATGGTTGTCAATTATATGATTGCTATTAATGTAATTTGCCATATAATTGAATATTTCAATGCATCTGTCATAATATTTTTGTATAATGTCAAATAGTACATTTAAGAATGCCGTCAAATAACTAGGAACAGTTATATTCTTTAGTCGGATTATTAATTCGAGTCAGAAAAATGACAAGTGCAACTGTCACTGATACAAAAAAGGGTGACCCGATTCAATAGTGATGTTCGGCAGTTTTGATCTTTCAGTATCCGATACATAAATCTAGTAGAAAATCCCAAAATTTCAAGTTTTTAAACTAAATTTGAATTTAATTGAAACCAAATATAAATAAAGAAAATCGAATAAATTACATTAATTACATATATTTATTTATATAAAGGCAATTTGACATTGAATAATAAAAAGGAAACTCGACTAACTTTTAGTTGTAAAAGTTCGAATCTACCACAACACTATTTATTTGGGACTAAAAACCTGCAATACTGGCAATGTCATTTTTCTGCCTACAATTAATAATCTGAGTATTGACTGGTATTGACTGCTTAACTATTTCATTCATACAAATTTATTTGCCATGGACTAGATGGTCAATCAATACATAATATTTTACTTATTACTATAATATAAGATTTCCGCACTCTTTATTGGGTCACATATGTATATACAAGACTTACCATTAGACATTTCACCGGGATTCGTCCTGCGAATCATGTTCGTGTAATGAACCTCATATTCCAACTTCTTGTTCTTATATCTGTCGTCCAATGGGGGTGACCACGACAACTGTACTGAAGTACGTTTCTCTTTTAGTAAAATTGCGGTTAGATTGAGTTCTTCGTCGGGAGTGCCATCAGTATGAAGTGGCACGATAAAGGGATTACCAAATATCTTGTTCTTATACGCCGCTACTTCTATGTACAACTGCACTCCGGGTGGTAGATTAGAAACTGTAACAATAGAGTAAATGAAATATCATAAGAAATTTACTTGTCTTGTCTTGATTAGTTTCCCAGTAACTTATGACCTTTAAGGACTCAGGCCCTTACTAGAGTCTAGAAATTTAGCTAGAAATTTATGAACAGTTAAAATATGATCCAAAGGCATTTCTAACTTAATTCTAATGATATAGTAATATTATGTATGTTTCAAAATTGAATCCAAGTGATTCCATACTTTTTATTGCCAAAGAATTCTTATTATGTACAATAATTTACATGACTAGTATGAAAGTCAACTTCAAACAACTTTTTTTTTATACCACAAGGGTGGCAACCAGTCCCCCTCGCCGCGCACCATGCTCATTTTCACCAGGTCGTCCACGTCGCCGCCCTCGTCGAACGTCAAGTTGTTAATACTTACTGGTAATCTCGTTGGTCTGGGTAGTGAGGGGCTCGCGGCGCGCATAGTGCGGGGGGAGCAGCACCTGCGCGCGGTAGCCCTCCACGCCGCGGATGCGGTGCCACGCGAGGTGCACGGACGCCTCGCCACGCACCATGCTCATGTTCACCAGGTCGTCCACGTCGCCGCCCTCGTCGAACGTCAAGTTGTTTATACTCACTGGTAATCTCGTTGGTCTGGGTAGTGAGGGGCTCGCGGCGCGCATAGTGCGGGGGGAGCAGCACCTGCGCGCGGTAGCCCTCCACGCCGCGGATGCGGTGCCACGCGAGGTGCACGGACGCCTCGCCACGCACCATGCTCATGTTCACCAGGTCGTCCACGTCGCCGCCCTCGTCGAACGTCAAGTTCGCCACTTGAGAGGATTCCGATGTGTAAGCGTCGTTCGTTGCCGTTATCTGTTCGTAATAAATACAATTAATGAAATTAAATTACTGGAATGCAGGCTGACAGAGAGGAATGGAAGAAAAACACGTGTTGTACCCGACCCTGCTAAGGCGGGATAAATAAATATCATCAACTAAACAGAGCTTGTGTTATGGTAGCCAAATAGCAGATATACTACATATACTAATTTTAAATGCATACTTATACAGTATATTCGTGAGTACAAATATTTAACCTGGGATTCGAACTCACGACAGGCATCGGATTTTCTTTTTTAATAGTTATAGATAGAATAACTATATTGTATCACCATATATGTCGGCGCTCATTATTAAAATGTTGTTATTCAAACGCGCGCACGTGCAATATGTCGGCGCTCATTATTAAAATGTTGTTATTCAAACGCGCGCACGTGCAATATGTCGGCGCTCATTATTAAAATGTTGTTATTCAAACGCGCGCACGTGCAATATGTCGGCGCTCATTATTAAAATGTTGTTATTCAAACGCGCGCACGTGCAATATGACATCATCGCGCCACTCTGTGAGTCAGGAGAGGTGGGGGTACGGACAGCGGGTATAAAGCGGCGCGCTCGGTGCGGCTCGGGGCAGAATTGTCAAGGCACTCGTTCCGTCCACATCTCACAATTGTGACGCGGATCACGCCTGATTTACTGCGTTAACTTTATTTAAATTACATTATTTTTATCTTTAAAATAATTTCATAATTAATTAACAAGTTTGATTCAATAAATCATTTTCTACGTAATCTTGAAGTTTTGCTTAATCATGTCTGAAGACCAGTCTAGAGGTGATTTCAGTGGCGAGGACCATCGCCCGCCATCACCGATTCTACAACAAGTTTCGGTTCCATCCGAAACTGACACTGGCAGTGTTACATAACAAATGATTGTGTTACAACAAAGTTAATTCCCATTTAATATATAAAATCCCATTCCATTTAGTATAAGAAAGAAAAATACTTACTACTACACTCCATATATAAATTTATTCAAAACCACTCACCCAAAACGAATAATTCTTCATCGGTTTAAAGTTGCCCTCTAAAATGACGGACTGAGTTTTGGTATTGTTTGCGAATACGATGGACTTGAAGGGCGGCAGCGGCGGCGCGTAGTACACTGTGTAGTGTTGTACGACCCCTTGCGGCTTGGTCGGACGATCCCAGATGATGTTAACCCGACTGCCAACCATTTGACGTACCGCCAGATTTAGAGGGGGAGAAGGCACTGTGAAAAACACACATTTATTATAACACATTCTAGAGTAGTCAAAAAAAATGAAATATATAAACATGGAAAGTAATACTAAATATATATTCATGCAATAAATGGTTGTTCAATTTGGAAATAGAACCTACAGTGGTGAGTATGTTTAACATCGTTAGACATGATACAATCAGATTTCACATATTAAACGACTTCATTTCTTCTTTTTCGTTGGTTAACTGTCGTTTATTACCCAAAATTTTTGCAGTTCCTATTTTTCATATTGTCAAAATGGTTGGTAAAAGCAAACAAGGCAGTATAAAATACCTAGCAATCAGCTCGAAAATGAATCGTTAGTCGTATAATTCGTAAAATTTAGAAGATGTTTAGTAATTACAAAACCCAATTAGTGAAACTAGGTACTCACACTAAAATGTTGAAACCACATTTTCACTTGTTTATTCATAGTCAAAAAACTGTATGTACAAGGCCAATTGAATAAAATAAGGTATTTATTATTACTTTCACATAACTTGGTTTGTCATCAAAAATAATGACGAATTTCAACAAAAAATGCTGTGAAAACATGAAATACCTACATTTTTCACATTAAAAGGAATAGAGACTATTTATGTGATAACGCCGCCCCCGGAGAATAAAATGATAACTGCAAAAACACGATTTTTCAGGAAAAATAAAAAACCGTTTTTTTGCTTTAACTTGCAAACCGATAGATGCAGAGAAATAAAAATAAGGTCAATTATAGCTGATTTTTTGATTTATGTAATGCTTTAAAATATGTTACACTATGGTTATCCGAACTGAAGATATTTAGAATTTTAAAAGATACTAAATTTCTGCTCTTATTTAAATTTACTAATAACACTTAGCATTTTATTCTCGTTACTTTCCAGAGATTGTAATTATTGCATTAATGTTTTACAATAATATTCAACGTATAATAGAAGCTAAATTAACGGAAAACAACATCACTTACCATTCTATTCTAGTTTATACGGAAAATACATTAAACGGTAATAGAACCCTGAACTTTTATTCCGAGTTTTGTTGTAAAACAATGTTGTAGTAATCAACTATTGGTTTATTGAAATTCTAAATTATTTAACATTAAAAAAAAGAGTTCCTAAACATCTTCGTAAATAAATATAATAAACAATATTTAAGTACCCAATCGATTTTGTAAGGGTAACATAGTCGAAATAAACTTTATAAACAGAACCTAATCTTCTTCATTTTCATGATAATTGTCATGTAAATAGTCATCAGAACTATTCATAGAAGTGAAATAATTGTACAAGCTATGGTAGTAAGCCGGGATGTGTTCTGTCCTACAAAGACTCATAAGATCGGTGAATAAAGCCTTGCTCACTGGTAGAGGTTTGTTGTATACAAGTTTCAATTGGGATGCACTAAAATAAGCTGAAGTGTTGTTTCTTGTTTGCCTGTTGCCTCGCTTTTTTCTTGCCGTGATTTTTTGATGCGGTTCGACATTTAATTGTGAATAATTGAGATCAAAATCATATTTAAATTGTATTGTTGCCTGTGAATGTAAGACGCTAATTTCCATTGCTTTAGACTATGCTATTTTCTTTCCTTCTACACATTTAGCCCAGTTCTTGTTTTAAATTAATTGTTTTTTATCTATAAACTCATTCTGCGCCATTTCCTTCACATTGCACTTCTCATCATTCACTTTTTCTACATTCCTAAATGGGATTGAGGAATGTTCAACACTTTCTGTAGATCAATGATTGCCATAGTTGTATTTGAGAGTTGATGAAATTCCTTTTCCTATTTTTTGATTTGACGTGCCCGTTCTTTAATCTTCTAGTTTCCCTCCTGACTCAGGTTTGATACAGCTGCTACATTTTAGATATATTGAGCAGTTCTGAAAGATATTGTCTGGCCGAATATTTTCTTGTGTCATTGTCACACAAGAAAGAGTTCCATGCCATTGCACTCTATTGGAATATGCTGGATGATGTTTTCTTCTGGTCGGACATTTTACGTGGTATTTTGTCATGACGGTATCTGTTATCAATTTATCCTTTTACAGTCTAGTCTAATGATGTATAAACAGTTTGACGTGATATACTTAAAGTATTGATGAAAAATGTCTTACACACTTGTACTTTCTCTGTGCCTAATTTGAAATATGTAGTATTTATTAAATTGTGTACGATTGTTTTTTCGGACTAGTGTTATTCTTTTTACTTCTTCAGTTGTAGTATAACGGGCGATGTATTGCCACTGTTGCTCGTGATCTTCAAGTTCATAATATTGCTGCATAATTGCCTATCTTTGTGCTTGATTGATCTTCTCACCACATTTCTTTTTACACTTACATTCAGCCTTCAGAGTCTTTCTTTCGAACTTTTCCTTATCGCATTCTACATAAGCTTCTCCTAAATTATTTACCTTTTTACTTCTCTGGTCTAGTCTTTCACTCTCATTTTGATTCCGTTTAATTCTCAATTTCATGGTATTATTTATATCTACTCATCGTTGAATCAATTGAACATGATACGTCAACTTCTGGGGTGCCAACAGCAGTTTCAGTTTGTGTTGGCACTTCCTCTGGAATATTTATGTTATTTCTTTGGATCTTTTTAATTAATTTTCATTTCTATGCATCTTTATTATTATTCTTAGAGTTATTTATATAATTACTATCGTCTAAGTCTAACTGAGGTACATGTGTAAAAGTACCTCAGTTAGACGTAGACGATTGTAACCGATTATTGTACAGCCACGCCTAAGCGGACTTTTAGGAGAACAAAATGATAATAGCATTGACAATTATTTCGCCGAATTTTTTTCCGAGAATATTATTGCTAAAGTTTTTATTGTATCTTTAATGAAGAAACTGTTTCACTAACTTCATATTATAGTTTTTTTCAAGAAATCTTCTGTGCTTGAAAAACAGGCGAATATTATTGCATTTTTTTATAACTTTTTGAATAATAGCTAGAAATTTACGAAAAAAATTGGGTAGATGTATTAGGCACCATAGATTGCCAAAATGAGATAACACTAAAACTATGGTAATATCAGTTGTCATTTTATTCTCCGGGGGCGGCGATAAGAGCACATAAATTAGGAATAAAAATTTTTTTTTTATTAATTTATTATCAATTAATTCCATATCAATTAGCTATGGAATTCTTTCTAAAGCAAAATGCAGCCGTTATAAAAAAAAGAGGTGCAAGTAAGATAGAATAAAACTTTTATTTCAAAGAGATATGAAATGAAAAAATAACAGATGAAGATGGTTATTTCAGTACAAGAATAAGAATAAGCATAGTAAAACTAGCTACACACAAAATATTTAAACACAACACAAACTATTTAATGTGAGAATAATGATTTACATACATATAAAGCAGGTTTTTTAATGCTCCATCACCACACATCTATACTTATATTATAAATTGGTTGTACCCTGCCACACTTCGCTGTGACTAATGCAAAAATTACATAAGAACAATCCTTGATGCGGATTATATATCATTCTAAAATTTCAGCTCGATCGGTGCAGAACTTTTGAAAATTTGGAGTTTTTGAAGCGTACACAAACCAACATAACATTTATATATATATATATATAGATAGGAATGATTTTTATGTTCGAAACTACGGGACCAATCTAAACGATTCACAAATAGGAAGCTACGTTATTTCTGAGTGTCATAAGCTATATTTTATACCTGTATTCCAACGAGAACTACACGGGTGATACCGCGAGACAAAGCTAGTCAAAAACATCATTAGTAAAAAGCAATACATCCCTCCACCACGGTATTAAATCATTACCTCCTTGTCCTGTGGTTGTGTTCACGTACTTCATCGAGGGATATGTCTTGCTGGACTTGCTGTCGCGGATGTAGAATGTTACATTGTAGTTTGTATACGGTTCCAAGTCTGTAAACCTGTTAAGGGAAAAGTATTCTTATGTAAACAGGATAAGGTAGAAATAATAAGTTGACTGATGATACAGTCAGCTAATGGGTACATATTTATTTTATACTAGTTGACCCGACAGACGTTGTCCTGTCATAACTATGATATTGTTGAATGAAAGCAACCGACACTTATGTCAAACGCCATTAAGTAATACATATTACAAAAGTTAATTGTCGTGACTTTTTAATGTCTTTCTTTCATAAGAATCTTCGTCAGAACATAACAAACACAGCAAAAAAAGAATTAGACAAATCGGTTAAGCCGTTCACGCGAGATGCCGTGACCAAGGGAAATAGGGATTCATTTTTATATATATCGATAGATGTAATAGTTTTATATCTTGTCTCACCTATAAGTGCTGTCGTTAATCCAAGTCATATTCTGCCACACTCCGTCGCTGACCTTCGATATGGACGGCAGGAAGCTGTACAGAACCATCTTCTGTTGCGCCATCCAGCACGATATGAGGAAACTCGACGAATTTATCGAAGACTGCTCCACGCCAATATTAAGGAACTGAAAAGGATATCAATCCTTCAAATTATTTTTATAAATAAATATCCTGGGACATTTTTCACACACGGCCATTCGGATTCCAAAGTAAACTTCAAAGTGAGCTTGTGTTATGGTAACCAGATAGCCGATATACTACATATACTACGTTAAAATACATACTTATATAGACATATTTATATCATTCCCCACCACGCAAATATTGTCAGTGAGACTAATTCCTTGAAATGTATTTAAATCTAAGTTTGTTTTGAATAGAATAATTGCTGAGGTTATTGCCGGCTCTTCTCAGAAAAACCAACCTTCCGAACCGAGCGTTAGAGTATGCCTCATAAGTGCTTGTGAAGGCCTATTTGAATAAAATACATTTTTCATGTTTTATTTTTATACTAAGCTTGTATTTTCATTTTATTGTTACATAAAAGGCATGGGTCAATATAAGAGTTATTTTTGAGCTTCGATTTATCTGTGCTTTAACAATTTATTAAGAGATATGACTTCATATTGAAGTCATTCATATTTAAGATAAACATCTGATTATCTGTGCATGTATTAAATTATCATGACACATGACTCAAATTAAGAGAATTGCTTAAACTTCGATTTATCTGTGCTTTAACAATTTATTAAGAGACTAGTGGCTCCCCGCGGTTTCACCCGCGTACCCGGGAGGTCTTCCATTTTCCCGGGATAAAAAGTAGCCTATATGTTAATCCAGGTTATAAGCTATCTTTATTCCAAATTTCATTCAAATCCATTCAGTAGTTTTTACGTGAAAGAGTAACAAACATCCATACAAACTTTCGCCTTTATAATATTAGTAGGATATGACTTCATATTGAAGTCATTCATATTTAAGATTAACATCTGATTATCTGTGCATGTATTAAATTATCATGACACATGACTCGATTTAGGAGATTTTTTCAAGCTTCGATTTATCTGTGCATTTAATAGTTTATTATGAGACATGACTTAATATAAGTCATTTTTAAGATTAACATTTGATTATCTGTGCATGTATTAAATTATCAGGAGAAATTACTCAATTTAAGAGAAAATTTTAAGCTTCGATTATATTATCTGTGAATATTATTGATTATTATGAGAAATGACATAATATAATATAATAGTCATTTTTAAGCTTCGATTATCTGTGCATGTATTTAAATTTTATAAGAATTTGTGATAACGGTTTATATATAATTAATCTTACGGTAAATACCTATAAAATAATAATTGTATTTTCCTTGTAGCTTCGTCACATATTGTTAACTCGCTAGTATATAATACTAGCTGCCGCCCCGCGGGTTCCGCGTAGTTCCCGTTCCCGTGATCACTTAGGGGTATGAAAAATAGATAGTAGCCGATTCTCAGACCTACTCAATATGCATATAAAATTTCTTAAAATCGGTAATACCGTTTCGGAGGAGTATGGTAACTAACATTGTGACACGAGAATTTTATATATTAGATTTAATTAAATATAAAATTTGTTACACATACCTGATACACACGATTGGTGTCGATATTAGTACAGTTAACCTCGTCCGCTCCGTCGTAGCAGTCCTGGTGTCCGTCGCACATCCTCGATATATGCAGGCATAACGAGTCGCAGGGGAACTCCGTCAGCGAGCAACTTGTTGTTTTCTGACCCTAAAGTAGAAGGAAACATTATTTAGTCAATCTACATCATAATATAGATAAAGAAGGATTAAACGTTTTTTTTATTTATGTCAGACATCCCAAGTTGTCTCCCGCTCGTCTACAAAAAGGTTTAAGTCCAAAACCATAAAAAACAACACTCAATGTGTTCAATGCCTTGCCTATTACATGTAAAAATCACTATTGTATTAGATGTAAGTTGGTTTTTGAAAAGAGTAATTACTGAGATTATTGCCGGTTTTTCTCAGTAAAAAGCGACTTTCAGAACCGAGCGTTAATAGTGACTCTTCATAAGTGCTTGATTGAGGTTTATTTGAATAAAAAAGATTAAGATTTTTTTTTGATACTCACATGACAAGTTTCCCTATTAATTCTTAATGCTAGACTGAAGACCTTGTTACATCTATACTAATATTATAAAGAGGAAAGATTTGTTTGTTTGTTTGTAATGAATAGGCTCCGAAACTACTGGACCGATTTCAAAAATTCTTTCACCTTTGGCAAGCTACATTATCCCCGAGTAACATAGGCTATATTTTATCCCTGTATTCCCTCTGGAACGGGAACTACGCGGGTAAAACCGCGGGGAGGCAGCTATAAAAAATATAATTAAAGACTTTTTACAAAGAATACTTACAGTGGATGTACAGTCTGCCTCGTCGCTACCATCGGCACAGTCGGCGATGCCGTCGCACAGGCGGTGCATCTCCACGCAGGCGGTCTTGTCGCGGCAGGGCGTGGCGGTGTTGGGGCAGCGGTCGGCGCGGTCGGCGCGGTCGGGCGGGCGGCGGCCGGCCGTGCAGCCGCGCTCGTCCGCGCCGTCCGGGCAGTCGAGAGCTCCGTCGCACACCCACGGCAGGGGGATGCATACTCCTATTTAATAATGTATATGTATATAAGGAGGGCGGAAGACCGGGATAAGGCTGCGTTTCCACCAGAGATGTGCGAGGATGCGTTGCGAGGAATGTGTTTTTTAAGAACCAATAGAATCGCTTCATTGACCAAGCCTCGCTTAGAATAGCTCAATGAACGCATCCTCGCACATCTCTGGTGGAAACGCAGCCTAAGTGGCGCGCGTTAGGGGAGGCCATCGAGCATGTAACCAATAGAGTAGCAATAGTGAGCCATTTGTTTAGCAACGCATCAATGATTTGTCACGTATAACTAACAAGCCACGCTCGAACTAAAACAGTACCCGACCAATAAGAGACCTGTGTGTACGTCTAGTGCAACACTTGACCTTGAGTCGGCCAATCAAAACACAGGGGCCGGCGCAGCGTTTTGGCGTATTTTGTTTTCTAACAAAACTGTTAACAGTTCTACTCTATTGGTTACATGCTCGATGGGGGAGGCCTACGTCCAGCAGTGGACTGAATAGGCTGAAGATGATGATGATGTATATAAATAAAATTATCCTAGGATAATCTAATTTGCTTCTAAACTGAATACAGGGTGTGTAATAATAAAAATAAATAAATATCCCTTAACATAATAACATTTTTCACTTAATGATGACTAGATAAAACTGGATAGGCACTACTTTAAAATCCAGAGTAATATATAAATTTAATAATAGGTAATTGGAGTTCAAGGCAACACAACAATCACTTTTTCATCTTTACAATACAATTTAAATAATACTTTGGACCGTCAATTAAATTGCCTTGAGAATAGCTGTGCCAGAATATACATACAAGTTTAAAGAAAATAAGAAATAATTTTTTCACATCAGACTATCTGATCCTTAAGTTTGAGAGAATGTATTGATGTGCTTTTGTTACTATTTCACACCAGAAGGGCTGAAGAGTCGCGATGAAATTTGGCACAGTATTAGAATATGTTCTGGAATAATACATAGGGTACTTATTATCTCGGGAAATTTGAAGATCCCCTGGGAACGCGTATATCACATAAAAAGTGCTGAACCAACCTGGACTGCATGTAAACTGGGTCTTTCCACACTTGCGTCTTGGCGTTATATGTTCAGGAGTAACGGGCTTGGTCTCCGGGAGGATCAGCCCACAGCCGACTTCATCGGAATGGTCACCACAGTCGTTAATACCGTCACAATGCCACCAGTTAGGCAAACAATTGCCATTGTCGCATTTGAACATCCATTCGAAGCAAGTCTGGTTGCTTGGGAAGGTCGGCTTGTCTGATCCGGGGTGTGGGAGAAGCTTCGAGTGGCCGATAGTGGTGCAGTTACTCTCGTCTGATGACTCGCTGTCGCTGCAGTCGTTCTCACCGTCGCATACCTGGTGACAACACCCTTATTTAGTACAAATATATTACGAGTATTTACGAGGTTTTGAGATAATATATAGATAGTTTTTCGGTAATATTACATACTATTTGTACATTTTCATTTAAATCATTTGTGCTCACACTTCAATCAGTTTTTTTTAGTACTACTAGTTTTACTAGTTTTTTAGTAGAAAGAAGAATGAAAGAAAGAAAGCTTTACTTATTACGAAATTAAGCTTACCAGAGTTACCCTCTCATTTTTAATAATTAATAAGTGGCTTGAAAGTAGGGGTGATTAACCTGTCTGTCAAATTTATTGTATTACTAGCAACCCGCCCCGGCTTTGCACGGGTGCAATGCTTATACATCACATTAGAAACCTCCAAAATTGACAGTGTATCACTAACATATTATGCAATTATATAAAAACCTTCCTCTTGAATCACTATCTATAAAAAACCTCATCAAAATCCGTTTTCAAAGATTTAAGCATACATAGGGACAGGGAAAGGGACTTTTTATAATATGTAGCTATAATGTATCAAAAAACTAAATATCTACCCAAGACTTGAAGATACATTTGCCGCTGGGGCATCGGAACATATACGGTGCACATGTAGAGTTGGAGCACCTCGCCTCGCGCTCGTCCTCGCCCCCGGGGCAGTCCTGCTCGCCGTCGCACACCCACGAGTTGGGCACGCACACTGAACCCGCACCCGCACCCGTGGAACACGAGAAACCGTTCTCTGTGCAACGCACTGTGTCCGGACGTTTCGACTGGATCTGTGTTACAAGATGAAGTCATGTAACCCTCCGTTTTATTGGTTGCTAGTTGGAGTCAGCAATTATATTTTTACCGATGTCACCATGTAGTAAAACGATGCTATGTAAAACACTGACTTTAATATAACTTAACATGTGGGTATACATAGATTGAATATATTTATAAGTACCGCACATCTTAATATTAATACAACACATACAAAGTTTTATAACATTAAAAATATATAAATATACAGTGGGACATAAAATCTCGTTTTTTTAAGGTAGGTTTAAAATTGGTGTTAACTAATAAAAAAACATTAATAGATATTGTGTTTACATGACAAATAAACGAAAACACAAGAGAATTTTGCTTTTTATCTTCCCTTAATCGGGTCATCAATAATACTATTATACTAGCAATTATTAGTAGAAAATATAAATGACCATTTCATAACTTCACTTGGATAAACTAGTAAATGGATATCAGAATATTACAAAATACTACAATAAAACTAGGAAAATCATCAGCAGACAGAATAGGAACTATATTAATAATATTAATAACAATAATAATAAAGCCCTTTTATTCCGAAATACATACAGTTTAACAATTATGGTTTTATGAATTTTTAAGTTACATTATATCTCTCAATTCGGCGTGCCTCTTGGCATAGGCCACCTCCAGCTCTCTCCATTGAGCTCGGTCATCTGCAACTCTGGTCCAATTTGGTCCAAGGGATAGGCGGATATCGTCACTACTACCATTAACAATATTAACATATAGAAAACAACTCCAGCTCCCCAGAAACATGGATAAAAACTGGCAGGACAGGCAACGGGTGATAAATTTAAACTCACCGTGCAATTTCGTTCGTCGGATCCATCCTTACAATCGCTGTCTCCGTCGCAGAGCCACGACACGTCGATACAGTGTCCATTACCGCATTGGAATTGATTAGCACTGCAATTGTGATGTCCACAGTCTGTAAACAAAGTTTTTATAAGTTTGTATGCATTTTAATATATTTTTGGAATAATACTATCTTTGTACTTATTGTATACATAACGCTGATACATCTACACTGATATATAGAGGAATGATTTAATTGCTATGAATGATCATACAATATATCCACCATAAAATTACATTCATATACTACCTTTTTCGTCGCTCATATCAATGCAATCGAAGTCCCCGTCGCACTTCCAATGGGGCAGGTAACACCGGGTGTTATCGCAAGCTATCATGGGCGGCGTACATAGACACCCTACTTCATCTGAGAGGTCCCCGCAGTCGTTGTTACCGTCACATCGCCACGACGATGTGATACACATACCATTAGTACATGTAAATTGATCCTGAGAATTAAAATGTTTAATTAAATTAATACTATAAAGCTAAAAAGTTTGGTTGAATGTGCAAATCTTTGAAACTAATGGTTCCAATTGAAAAAAATGTTTTAATGTACGGATAATGTAATACTACTAATAATGTTAAATAAGCTGAACATCAATCATGAAGTATTTTTAAAATATGAGATGTGACAATGAACTTTTCTCATTGCCAAACAACTCTCAAACGACTTTCGATTGACTTTACATGAAAAAATCACTAAGTCAGGTAATTAACCTGTGTGTATGTAAAAAATACATAAAAATAAATATTTTCGTGACATGTTAATTAGCACTTTCATCATCCACTGGATCAAGTTTCATAAACAAGCTGTCAAGAATATTTATACAAATAATCATCCATCATTTAAGGAAAAAGATTACCACTACAAAAACATACCTTAAGGATACTATATATCTTTAGTACATACATACTAAGGATAAGAAATAAATAACCTTATCGACGGTCCCTACGTACATAAAGATATGTGAAAGATACCTTTTTATTGCATATTGGCTTTAGATTATTCATATGCACATATCCATATTAGTGTTTTTTTTATATTATGTAGGTATTTAACTTCAATTACAAATCGTATAAGCGAACAAGTATTATAATTAGCGGTTCGAACATAAAATACGCTCTCCTGTAAACCTCGGTTTTTGACATATAACGATATGACGGTCGTTATGTTTTTGTAATTTAATCAACTAATACTTACTTGACTGCACGTAGCACCCTCTTTCTTCGGACACGTCATATTTGCCGCAGGTTCGAGTCCATTAGGGCACATACACTTTCCATTAACCTTCGTAAACCCATCGGGACACAGGCAACTAAACTTATTATCCGGTCCACCGAGACACATGGTATCGCAACTTGTATTTTTATACGAACACGCATTGCTGCCGTGTTGTACAAAATGTGCGAACACTTTCAAATCCATCAAACCGGAGAAGGAATCGTTGATAGCAATAACATTCGTACCGGAGTCTTTGTCGGCAATGAATATGGATTTCGCTTTCCAATCGTCCCAGTACATCTTGTCCTTTAACACTGCAACGGCGAACGGATGCGAAACCTTTTCATCGCTCCACAATATCCTTCTAAAGTAGCGACCTTCTAAATCCGAGCTGGCTATATAATCCTCCATCGCGTCTACCCAGTATATACGTTCGGACATTTGATCTATGGTAATACCGTTAGGCCATTGCACTATAGGTTTTCCAAACAACTTCTTGACCTCTGATCCGTCAAGATTTGACCTGGAAACTGACGGGGAATTCCTGTCCCAATCTGTCCAAAACAGGTAACCGGCTTTGGGATGTACCACAATTCCGCGCGGCTTCGACAATACCTTTGAATCCAGAATAGTCACCCTCATGCGCCCTTCACTAGTCAAATCTGTTCGTACGGCCTCAATTTTCTTTCTCAAGCCATCCACGAAGAACAGAACGTTCGAGATCCAGTCCAACGCCATGCCTTCAATGCTGGCCAAATCGGTGTCGACTACTATCTCTTGAGGAGTGCCGTTGTTGAAGCACTGGCGACTGATCGTATCCAGTTCTATGTCCGCCCAATAAATACAATTATTCTTTATATCAAATTCGATCGCAACTATATTTTTTTGATTCACCACCGGATATAATGTCGAGTTATCAGCTAAATCTATGCGTGCTATTTTGTCTCTCAACGCAACGAGCATAAATTCAGTAGGCTCTGCGAGCGGACACGGGATCATATCGGGTGCGTATGCCATGTAAACGGAGATCGTGCAGGTGTCTCCGTCAATCTTTCTGTAGCCTTTCGTACGCTTATAAAATTCTCCCGGACGACAATCGGATGGAACCTCATAAGGGTCAAATTTGATTGATCTATTACGGATGCATTCATTGCCAGAAGCGAGCATAAAACCAAAATCACATTCGTAGTCGCGACGGCTGCATTCGCACACTTCCTTATTGACAGGTCGCTCGTAATTAATACCGTTATAGCAATTAGTGTGAGCGAGCCGACGCTGGAAGGTGTTTCTAGAACCGAGTACGCATGACACGGTCGAATTAGGTGGAGATGGCGACCAGAACTTGTAGTCATCGGATGTGCAATTACGCGCAAACGTATTACGTAAATCGATAGTTATAATAATCCATTGATGTTGATCGTTGGCCGATCCGAACATAGTGAATGTCGTAGTATTCTCTCCGGACTCGGTCATTAGCCCGTAAATGCGTAGGTCGTCGGCATTGAACCTAGAAATAAGTACAATTGATTAGCGAGTGCATTCTAATATTTGTTCGATATGATAACAACGAATTGTATAATGACTCACTGATATGAATTCCATGAAATCCCTTCGTTTGTTGAATAAAGTATTTTTCTAGTTTCACCTCGCGTTTTAAAATATTTGACTGCAACTAAGACGCCTCCGTGGTCTCCGTAGTTGAAGAAGTAGTAGTCTTTGAGGATTCTCTTCCAGGTGAGGCCGGCGTCTCGGCTGATGTAAACCCCAGGAATGCCCTTCAAGGATTTCCCCATGACACCTGTCGCCATTATAATGCCTGGCGCTGACTTGGAGCTCATGATGCTGGCTGACCTATAAGGAAATATATTTATAAATGACTATACTTTTTCATATAAATCTCATAATTAACAATACTCATGAATAATGCTATTGACATTTATAAAACTATATTTTCAGTATCTACTCCAGATCCCGAACTGGATTATTTAAATGAAGTCAATACTAACGGAATATTTTATATCTAAAACCCAACTAGGAACAAAAGTATTCTAGAGATAGGTATACGAAGCTTTCTAATTCACCCAAAAAAGGCTATACCAGTGCAAACAAACTAATTAGTTGTGCCAAAATCGATTATTTACATAAAACCGCATAAAAACAACATGTATTAAAAATACCTCACAACCAATCAATTGCTAGGACATTGCCAAACTTTGTAAAGGTATGGTCCAAATACTGCTCAAAGAAAGCAAAACATAATATAGAGATTAATTAAATTAACTTTATTTGAATTACAGAATACACAGATCATTATATAATTAATATTAAATTCATATAACTTTAACCAGTGAATAAACATACATAAATTTAAGCAGCATTTAGACCAATTCATGTCCAGTATCCATAGAAAAATAGTGCACATTTAAAAAGCATTCTAAAATCAAAGACCAGAAAAACAACTCTATACGAGTTTACCTTTCGCCATCGGTTAACACATTTCCGGGAGGACTGCAAAACAATTTTATTTGTCAGCTTTGGAAATGTAGCAATAAAATAACACCTAATTTGCCTTGTTTCATAGTAGTCATAATGAGCTATAAGATATCAATAATATTAGCTAATATATCCATGACCTATACAATTACTCAATTAGTTCATCAGTTTGCAAATCATTAGCCAATTAGTAAAAAACACACTAACAACTGAAGATAAAATAACTACTTTCGTCACACTGTGGGGTTAGTTTTAATAAAAGCTAAGTGTATGGTGAATGTCATGTTTAAAGTAAATAGCACACGAAAACATAGAATAGTAAAAACCTGAAGTCATTAGAAGGTGACTATATATAATCACTCACAAATAATACTGTCACGACATACATATCGATTCAAACGTACATTTAAGGATACTGATAATATTATTATTAAACTGTGAGGTCCATGCCACGAGATTTTGTTTACATTAAATATTAGTATGAATTTATTCCATTTATGCACCTCCGAGCCGAAATGTCTAGGCTCATCTCTCGTAGGTTATCAAAATGGAGAATTACATGCATTTCTACATAATAACAATTATTATTAACAATTTGCCGCGGTGTTGCGCGTTGGACGATTGTGTAACGTTTACATAAAAATAAAAGTTAGTATAAAAGTGGAAGCGATTTTTGTATACATAGACAGCTATCTCTGAGCGCGCCGAACCAAAATCCTTTAAGAGAAAGTCTTAAAATACGGTTACTAATCAACCAAATGGTGTATTTGAACGCAAAACCGTTCCGTTGTAATGTATGAGTCACGCTTAAGTTCACAGTAGTGTATTTTTTACTATCGTGATAAAAAATCATGTTATTTGCAATCCGGTCTTGGCTCACGGGTTATATTATTATTGCAATATTTTCATCATTATCAATAAATCAAATAGCAGAATATTAATAAAATACATTTACATTACATAAGTAATACAGTAGCGGATATCCTGTGACTATAATTTCAGATGACGTTGTGCCTACAGTAAAACATCATACATAGCAATTAATATTTTATTGCACTAATCAGCTCGCCATTGTGTTAAGACTGTGTGTAGTGTTATTGTTATAGTATTGGCAGTCTTGATATAACCAGTAGGTAGTACCAAATACACAAACAATAATTTGTAAAAACAAATTTCCTGTTTTAAGCCCAGACGCAAATTGAGAAGTGCTAAAGTCTGATAACTGCATGGCTCTGTGGCATTGGAGCAACAGAAGAATGACTTTGTTTTCTTTTTTGTTTGAAACGTGATTTATTCGAGTGGTAAGGACTAGATACAAGAAATAACTGTTTAGCTTGCTATGTGAAAACGCTATCATAGTTTATATTTATTTTTAAGTATAGTCCAAGTAATAATGCATCGCTTCCTAAATACCACATAGGCACAATATCTTACTTAAATTGATTGCATAACTTTTAATACTTCAAAAGATAAAAATATACTTCTCGTTATGATTAAAGGTCAACCAAGTTTATCAACAACGAATTTCACGTGTTTCCTTACTAATCATATATTCACATAAGTACCGATAAAGAATGCAAAGTAAACTTAACCTTATTACAATATTATTTGAGGTAGTTTTCGTTCGTATAACAAAAGTAACCGAGTAAATGTATAATTAATTATTCTTACCTTGTTACTGGATACAGCTGGCTGAATTTCTGGCACAGATGTAGACTGCATGAGTTTTCTATGTGGCAGTTTAATGGTTTACCTGATAATAAATAGCACACATATGTATTGGTATAATATAGTTTTAATCTACTAAAACAAGAGAATTTTAACGAAAATATTTGACCAAACAAATGACGTACATACAATGCAATCTAGGGATTCCCCGTGAAATATAAACGAAAACGTTTCCCAACTTCCGAGAACAAATAAAAAGAAATTACGACCAGACTAATACAATCGAGGATTCCCTGTAACGTAAATAAAAAGGGTTCCCAGTTTTGGAGTTTAAATTCCCAATTTTTTTAGGAACAATGTTACGTTAAGTGTTGTAAGAAAGACCCCCTCCCGCCCCTGTAACGCATCGTAACGTTTTACGAGACCCCCCCCCCCCCCAATCCCCTCCCCCTTACGTAATACTTGCACGCTCCCTAGGCATAATTTAAAAAAGCCTTCAAATTATAACTAACATGTCGTCATGTGTCCTTTAAAATGCCTAGTACAGGCTCATTAATTCATAAGCACTAAATTACCTGCCTTTAAACTGATAATATTACCTTCAGCACAAAAACCAACCAAGTATCCTTGATATTAATACGCGTTGCGAAAATATATCTTAACTAAGTATTTGACATTTGAAAAAGACGATTTCATAATCATATATGTATTTTGAAATATTGCATCCATAATCATGTAGAAAGAAAATGCATTATTTTAAACCTCACTGATCCATGCAATTTTATGAGTAACTACTCAACTGCAACCTAACGTTGATTCTTTTATCATTATTACAATATTAATTATTCCTATTAATATTTATTAAAGAAAATTTTTGTGAGGATGCACGTATGTTTGTTAATCTTTCACGCCACAACGCTTGAAGTTATCTGGATAAAATTTGGCACATAGAATACGTTTTGAAGTAACACATTGGCAACATTCAATCCTGAGAAAATTTAAGAACCCCATAAACAGTTGTGATGATTCTTACCATTCTCATCTTCAGTTGGTGGTTTGATGGGAGACCAGGTGGCGCCGTGGTCAAAGGATATCAAGGACACAAGGTGTTCCGGCCCTATGTTGGCCAACGGTGGTCTCTCCACTCTTGATGCAATGTAGATACCCTTCAGCCCTTCCACTCGGTATAAGTCAGTGAACGGGTCTTCTGTTACGTCCCTAAAATAAATAAACAATTAATACTAACTCAATCGGTAGAGAACATTAGTGTCAATTAATATTATAGATGCTGTATTCAATGCCGTAGTAGTAATGCTTGTCGATATTTTAATGAGAAAAATATATGAAAAGATTTAAACCATATTATATTTAATTAATACTAATGGGTATTAGCAATTTCCAATACACGATTGTAAATATAATTTGGTGGATAAACAGTTTCTTCCTTATGTATCACAGACTATGCAGTACTTAAGTAGGTATATGACATGCGGGCTTACAGAGACCCACTTCCGCAATATCAGTAAAAACCTACATAAAGAAGTATATACCTTTTTTTTCGATTAACCTTTTAAGGGCGGACCTGATCGTCAGGTTTTGTTTTGTATACTTTATTTTTAAGACTCAAACATTGCTATTATTTTTAACTAAAAGTTACCAATTGAATGAACTAACAAATTGAAAAAAGCTTTATCCATTTAAGTAGACAATGGTCAACCGCATACCACAAAAAGAGATAGCACCTATAAAAGACAAGAATACTTACTCTAACCAGCTGTCCTTCCAGTTGCTATCAGGGAAATAGCACAGAATCTGTTCAAAACTCAAAACGAAATTGTACTGTGTGAAGTTTCTGCTTATTTCTGATACATAAAGGTTAGCCAATGACTCTGTGTGCATGACAGAGACAAATATACGTTTGTCAGTCACATCGGCGATATGGAACTTCCTCAAATCCAATTCGGTTTGGAACTCCGCCCTGAAGAATGGACCCCTTTGGTGTGAAATGTAGAGATGCAGGTTATTTTTCTGTAACAATATGAACAATTATTTATTTACCTGTAACACTTTACTTACTTACTTACTTACTTTATGTTAAAAGAAGAGATATAAGGCATGCAAGGGGCCGTTCAAGTATTATGTAAGCAGATTTAGTAAGTACTTTTTTTTCCCCCCCCCCCCCCCCACCAAAAGTAAGCAAAGCTCTTCCCCCCTCCCCCATGTTAACATAAACATTTTTCAATTAATGTTCTAAGCGAGTGCCTAAACATATGTATTATTTGTGGGAATCCCCGATAATGCGATTCGTTTTTAAGCAAAAACATATGTGTTAAAAGTAAATAACTACCGATGACACATTATCTATACCCCCCTACCCACCATGTCATTCAAAATAAACAAAGAAAGACACCCCGCCCCGCATAGTGCTTACGTAATACTTGAACGGCCCTCAATTAGATATTAAGTCGGAGGCGAAAAGGGCGAAGATTTCCCTACAATGATAAAAAAATCAACATAATATTATTAATTGCTTGAATTCGTTTTTTTTTCTTATTTTCGGGTGCCTAGTTTAATTACTATTATCAAAATACTCAGCAGTCACAGGCACATTATAAAATAAATACATCCTTAACTACGGCTTCATTTCATTGTACAAATACTACTTGCCGCATTTAACCCACTTTCTTTGACATCCATTTCACTAACAATATAATTCTTCCATTTTATTTTTTGACAAATGCGGGTACGTAATACATTTGTGTAAATGGTATTAAAACTTAGTTTATATTGTGTTTAAGAGAGTTAATTTATTTTCTGTTTAAAATCTGAAAATTTACCCAACAATGTATTTAACGTTAATAAAAAGTAGCCTATATTCTTACTCAGGCGCAGGTAATTTACCAAATTTTATTTAAATCGGTTCAGAAGTTTAAGCGTGAAAACGAGACAGACAGAGTTACAGTCGCTTAATATTTAGGATAAAAAAAAAATTCAACGTCAACTTTCTAAATAAAGTATGCAAGTAAGTATGCAAAATAATACGCAACATTATTAGGTACGTAACAGTTACGGTGCGTGAGAATTAAAAATAATAAATCAATTGTATAATCTTATAAGAAACCGGTCTTGTTGGTTTAGTTTCTTAATGATAAATCAGTGAAAGTAAATTTCGGCAATGAGTTCACAGTATCTAAGCTAGTATGAAGGATCATAATAAAATGATATCTAGAAAAAAATTATAGGTACCCATCAATATATAGGTATGTGATTATTTAATCGTATGTTCAGTATTTTTAAAGTAATAATAGTTGACCCGCGCAACTTCGTTAGCGTCGCTTGCTCGTTTTTGCCACATTTTTGAACAAACAAACTCTTCAGCTTTATATATTAACAGGTATAGTTGTCATGTGTATTTAAATGAAAAACACAAATCTAATCCATAGTACATAATAAATTTGTGCAGTATTTTTTTACGTATCAAAATTCTAGTTGAAGTTATGTATTATTCGTTTATAAGTAACGAGACAGTGTTTGTATGAATCATATCAATCAATACAAGTGGTGCAGAAATGTGATTCATCACCAAAAGTGCCTACTATCAATTTGTATGAACAATTAAATTATAAGCAATATTTGATCAGGCAACAACAATTTAAATTTAATGCATTCGTCAGAAGCTATTTGTGAATTTATATTTTTTACACTTGTTACTTATACGCATGTTTCAGCTTATAAGCAGCATGTTTATTGTTTCAATATTAAAATTATTAGTCTGGAATAACAGTTTAATGTACAAATTCCTGTGGACAATCAATTTCACAGAACTAAAGTGAATCATCAAAAAGCATACAGAATGTAGGCAAAATGCCTTTATAGAATACTACTTTCGACCTTTGTACTATGATTCATTAAAATAATTGCAAAATGTATTAATATATTATAAAATCAATCAAATAATAATATTAAGTAAGGCAGGGTAGACCACCGGCCCGGTGGGTAGACGACATTGTCGGAGTAGCGGGCAGGCAGTAGATGCGATTGGCACAGGACCGAGTAAAGTGGCGAAAAAAGAAGGAGGGCTATACTCAGCAGTGGGTTATTATAGGCTGACTAGATAGATAGTTAGATAGAAGACAAATAGCTACTAAATACGTGTTGTACTTGAAATTAAATTAAATATATTTATAAATTCAAATAGGCCTTCACAGGCACTTATGAAACGTCGACTCTAATACTCGTTTCGGAAGGTTGCTTTTGCTATGAAGAGCCGGCAATACATATTGAATAAGAAATATTAGATCCTATACAAATGATAAAATAACATTAACATATTAACAAGAAGTTAATTAGTCATCATCATATTAAATACTAGCTGCCTCAGCGCGGTTTTACCCGCGTAGTTCCCGTGGGAATACAGGGATAAAATATAGCCTATGTTACTCAGTGATAATGTAGCTTTCTAATGAAAAAAGAATTATTTAAATCGGTCCAGTACTTTTTGAGTTTATTCGTTACATACAAAAAAAAACAACCTTTCCTCTTTATAATATTAGTGTAGATGTAGATTCAGTCGTCAAGACATCTTAAGTAAAGCGTTATCGAACTAAATTAAGAAGTCAATCACCCTTCGAGATAAGCTGTAAGAAACAGACTCACTATAAATATGTTGATATCCTTACCTTTGAATAATATCGCTTATTCATAGGCTACCTACCTACATCCTTAATTATATCGATTAAAAACACATTTGGTTGTGTTCATTATAACAACGACAAAGGTCTTTTACATTTGAACAGTAAACTTTCATTAAGAACAAAGGGTCTTTTAAATTCTGATATGTAAACAGAAGGGTCTCAGTTTCATGTTAGGTATGAGATTAGATTACTTATACGAACAACAATTTATGTATTATGAAATATGACGATATGAGTGGCTAAATATAAACATCAACATCTTTGGATAAGTATGTTACTAATTAGTAGGTAATTTAATATCGCTTAAATCTCTAATTATGTGTGCGTCAGAATCGATTTCCTTCAACACAAAATCTATAACTAGTAATATATACAGCTGAAGAGTTTATTTGAACGTGCTAATCTCAGGAACTATGGGTTTGATTTGAAAAAATCTTTTAGTGTTAGATAACCCATTCATCGAGAAAGGAATAGGAGCGGAGTATCAATCAAAAATGTTGCAAAAACGGGCAAGTGACGCTAACGAAGTTGCACGTGTCAACTAGGTTTTAATAGTTATCGTTAAAGAAAAGAAAATATTTCATGTCTTTGACCTTTGGTGATACTGTAGTTTAATGACAAAACAGATAGAGACAGTATTTATTGGGATATAGTGAGTTTTTATATAATATATTCATTTGATTAATTTATTCTAAATTTTATAAGGAAAAATAACCAAAACACTGTACTTATTCTGTTTAACGATAAGGAAAACCAATTTACTGACGATAGTTAGGTACCACACAAAACAAAAAATTCGTAGGTATTTATTCTTTTGCATAAGCATAAATTATAATCGCTTCTGTCGCGCTACTTATCTGCGTTTCCGATAAAAGTACAAAATGTGATCATCAAGAACATATTTTATGCGCTAAACATTAAAAATAAATTCATAGTGATATCAATGCAGTAGGTACCTCAAACGCAAATGATTAAAAATCAAAAACTATTCGTGTTGCATTTTTCCGATTTTAAAGAGCAGGGAGCGGACCAATTAGAATGCAATTCGAGGAGTATTTTAGTAAATGCTTCTTGCAACAATTTATACCTGAAATACAGATTATCATCTGCCTTGAAAAATTTGGTTTCCAGTGTAAGCCAGAATTCAGACCTAAGTTACATTGGGAGACTATGCTTGTACCTACCTCCAAAACTTTTAGTTAATTTATATGTAATCAGAAAAACGATTCCAAGTGAGGGTTTCCACCATCGCATATCACGACTATTAATATAGGGACAAGATAATAGGTCACTTTTGACATTTCATCAAAATTCAACAACGTAACCTTGTAACGGCGGGCATAAAATAAGAAATGCACAATTGCTTAACTTTTTTCAATTACGTTTACATATTTATTGTAATAATGACCGATACGAGTAATTTTACGATTTGCTTTCACTAATAAACCATTCTAAACATAATAAACAATTTCTGATCTAAAGAACTGAACGTCGTTACAATGTTGCGTCAGTCAACCCTTTTTCTTTTTAAACACTAGGGATGTTACTCTAAAAATCGAAAGCTGATAGGATTGTAAGTTGAATCGAATGCAATGATTACTTGTGAAGAAAATCACCATAAATTTACAAGATTTTGAACGAGATGTGAGAATAGACAATATTATTGAAAATGAATTAATAATATCTCTGAGTGCTGACAGCAGTGATGAAGATAGCAGTTCCAATAGTTCAAGTGAATAAAAGCAATTTTTTTGTTAAATTACGTAGGTACTTGTCTTATTTTGCTCCTTTAATTTATGAAAGAAAAAATAATAATGGGACAGGGATTCGCATGATCATTTTTAAAATTCACATATGTTTCAAGTCTGTATCGATTCATTCATTTAATCGATGTTTTTAAGCAGGTCACCTCACTATGAATATAAAACTGACATCTGTCAAAAGTGACCTATTATCTTGTCCCTATTTTAGTCACATAGATCTTCCGGTCTAACGAAGATTCTGCTACAATACCTACTGATTTACATAAGATGACACTTTGATCTTGCCTTATTCATGTTTTTATGTAGTCAATTATTCAATAGCTTAGTTAGTTATAATTAATGACTACGTTAATAAATATATATCCCCGTAACAAAACATAATTTTTTGGATAGTCAAATAATATTTTAACGAGAAAGATTGAATGCAACAACAGATGCAAGGATGGATGGAACAACTTCTGCAGGGGTTTAGAAGAATTCTGACACATTGATACTTAGATACTTGTTTATTGTGGAACCTAAGCTTGAAGATCAAATGAATTAATACGCGGATTGATACCTTAAATACGTACGTAAGTACTCGCAAAATTTAAACTTCATACCTACGGACTCTATTGACAAGGTAACATGCATAAGTGCAGACAGTTGATTCTGACAATTTGTCACGAACAGTTCAGAACGAAGGAGCGAGAAGCATGAGGGACAATTTGCCTCGTATTATTCACTTGACGAACCACATCCTCGGCTCAAATGCAGCTTTGTTACCTACGATTGGCTGAATAAGAGGGTGAAGGTATTTTGTTGGTATATTGTGGTACACCACGTACGTAAATTGTTATTATATCTATAACGAAATAAATCAACGACAAATCAGTAGGTTGAAGACTGTAACATATAGTTACTTGGCCTATAATAAGTAAATAATGATAACAATTACCTACTATAACAATGTAAAATAACTATGTAGGTGTTATTAGATAGCTAGCTACCTTCACGACCAACAACGATATATGATAAAGTTACTGTGAAATACATTACATATTAATTCCATGCATTTATGCCCAGTTCAAGGATAAACCATTATTAATATATTATGTTCCTTATATAAAGTGAAAACTAAATATAGAATTCAATATTAAAGTATTTCGCAGTAACATTAATGTCCTTTATGCAATAACTAACTTCCGACCCGTGGTTACATCATCGTATTTTTGAAAGAATTGTTAAAATCAGTTTAGGGGTCAAACAGCACCAAAGTCATCCATTTTTAGTAGGTATAGGTTAGGATAACACAATACCGTACATAAACTACACAGACTAACTATGTATTTAAAAAAGTTTATGAACCTATTATGTTATAGTAGCATCTATTGGACCGTGTGCGTAGCATATCCCAGAAATATAATGAAAACCATGAGACGTTTGAGGACGTTTGTGATGAGGTCAAAGAAAAAGAAATAAACAACAGAAACGTTACATTTATACCGGAACTAAGCATTTATGGAAATCATAATTGAAATAGATATTAGGGGACAGTAAAAGGGAAATGGAATGATCTCGTTGCAGTGATTTAGAAGGCGATGAACTCGTTTAAAATCAATGTGGGTTAATCTCGTGAACGCATGCACTTGTTAGTATGAGTCCTACTAATATAAATTCGAAATTTTGTGAGTATGGATGGATGGATGGTTGTTACTCTTTCACGCCAAAACGGCTGAAGGGATCTGCTTGAAATTTGGCACAGAGTTAGAATATGTTCTGAAATAACACATAGTCTACTTTTTATCTCGGGAAAATTGAAGGTCCCCGGGAACGCGGGTTAAGCCGCGGGGAGCCCCTAGTTGGTGCATAATGCAGTAACATGTGCGATGACGGTGGATTATTCCGAAGGCAGCTTTTATAATCGTTATCGTATATTTTGTCAGCAGCACAACAGATGGTCGTGATGCTGTAAAGCATGAGTCAGATTGTTTTAAGAATATTGTATAGTCTATTATTTTTAATATATTGTTTATATAGTGTTTTCCACTATTTACTTAGTCTCCATTTAAATAATGTCTGCTAGTAGTGCAGTAAAACGTCTATTGTAACTCCTTGGAAAAGTCTTGTACAGAGTTTTTTCTACGCAAATTTTATTATGGTTCAGAAACAACTGGACCGATCTGAATAATTATTTCAACAATGGAAAGCCGCTAGTAGCATAATAGAGCACCCATTGTAAGAGTAGTATACTTTTGTTATTCAGGTTTGTTTAGGGATACAAAGAGTTCATGGAGATATCTTTCTATATATAAAGCAAATTGTTCGATGAAGATTGATAGAAGCAGAATAGAGATTCAATTTAAGCAGTGGCACAGTTTTTAAAATTTATACCGTTATCATTTACGATCCAATTTAAAAATACTGTATCTTTTACCTAACACGTGTGTAAATCACATCAAACATACCTAATCAAATTTGTAAACACAATGAATTAATATAACTAATTGAATACCAAGTATATGTGATAATGACGTTCGATAGGTATTTATCGATTAGAAATAGGCCATGAAACGACAATCGATAAAACTCAGCATACGAATAATACAATGAAATGTTACTTTCTACGTGAAGGGAGATAACATAATATTAGAATATATTGTCTGATAACATAATATTAGAATATATTGACACAATGATTGTAGTTTTTGTTGTATGTTATTGTTGTTCTAAACAGTCACTTTATGTGCGTTAAAATGATATTGAGTGGAAATATTTTTCAAACAAATAGGCATTTACAAAATCATGTGACAAGTCCGACTATTATAATATTATATACCTATCTCACTATTTATAGAACAGATATCGTGCTTTATTTTGTTTAAATGTCAGGAAAACAAATCGAAACCAAACAACCGCAAACTTGTGCATCGTACATCCACAAAATAAGAAATAGTTAAATGTAATAAAACAGGAAAATCATTCTCATTTATGACTAAGGCTTTGTGCCTTCTATAGTTAGGTACGTAGTTAACAGTATGTAGTCAAGCAATAAATTTTGTTGGGATAAAAAATCTTAAGTACTAAGCCAACGACTTGACATTTAAGATGACTAAGATAATTGGAATAATGCATCCCGGCTCTGTCGTGCAATCTTGCAAAACACGTACAATTAAGTCGTCACGTATAGGTACCTACTTATAATAAACCTTACCTCTTTCGACTGCTTGGTGGCAAACATATAATCTCCTTTGATCTGAAAGTCTTTGGCTTCTTCGAACAGTACTTCGGCGTCGATCAGGTTTATCGGGTCGTTAGCACTAAACACTGTGCTGGTGCCATCCGGCTTCCATCGTTCCATGTAGAACATCTTGGAAAACCCTGGGCCCGAAGACCAAAAGAACGTCTTCACAAAACTTTGGATCATCTTGAAAGACTTGCCGCCGTCAACTGTTAGGTATAGCTAAACAAATAATTGGTTTTATTGTTGATACTCGCAAGAAATTACAATTTCCTGATGTGATCGTTAATGATAGTCTTAGCATTTAGAATTAATACTTACTTTTCTATTAATGTCAACTTTATCCAATATAACAAATTTGTCGGGAAACATTTCATCGAAAGCCAGTTCGCTGGGGCTAAAGACCAACTCTGATCTTCGGATTGTTCGTCCATTGTCATTTGAAAAGAACAGCATTTTGTTTGTTGAGTCGACAAACACACACTGCAAAGGAAATTATATTAGTGAAATAGATCCGTCAAGTTTCGTGTAATCCTATTAAAAGATTAACCCACAAAAAAAACTGATACCTACTCGAATATGACATCTAACTGTAATAATAAGGAATACTTTTATAAAAATACCCAAAAAGCATATGATGATCAAATTATTACTAAGTAGGTATAAAAATGGGAAAAAGAAATTAAATAACCTTTTCATGGTCACGGTAAAATTATTTGCGTATATTTTAAAATAAAATAATTACACTGACAATGACTGCAAATGTAGCGGTGCGTGACCACACAATATAATATGTATTGTTAACCAGCCAAACTATCAGGTACATAAACCTAGAGAACCCTCATTTTTCAGGGTTACCGAAACACAAAGTGTTATTTAAGCATTTTTACTACTAATTATATTTTTTAAACTTATAAATTCACACATTGCAGGTGTCATGAAGTCAAACTCCATCTATAGGCTTAGCCATAACTTCCTAACTGCAATTGAAGAAATGAAAATGTGTATGTTTGCAGTGTTATTTGTATTTCAACCATATTTTAGTTATACATATTTAAATAACAAAAATAATTACTCTATGCAGGAAAACAAATAAAATATTAACAATGGAACCATTAGACCCAGACCAAATTAATAATAATTTGTGAGCAATATAATGCATAAATTTGCCTTGATAGATAAGTCCAACAAATTAACTGCATGGTCAGATTGGTCAGCTTTACTTTTGTTGATATATATTATGTACATAAATAGCAATAGTTAGGACTATCATATTTCTATACTGATAGGCATCATCAGGATTTAAATTCATTGTGTTTAATATAAATTAACCCTATCCTACCTACAGATTAGGTGTTGGTAATCAAACCTTCAATTCATCAAATTATCTTGATAGCTCTTATCATTTATACAGGCAACAATAAAAAATGATTTTATTGTGTACATAATTATGATGACTAGTAAAAATGTTTTTAATAAACAAAGGATCCACTCCTTTGTTTATTAAAAACATTTTTAAAGTACCTTTAAGAGCATTTTGTTCAACAGTATTATCAAAATAACTAATCATATAGATTTTATATCAAGGTATCAATTAACATATTAAAAATTAGATAAGTTGGTAAATAGTAAATGCTTTTATACTCACAAAC
Source organism: Thyatira batis (assembly GCA_905147785.2). Taxonomy (NCBI): domain Eukaryota; kingdom Metazoa; phylum Arthropoda; class Insecta; order Lepidoptera; family Drepanidae; genus Thyatira; species Thyatira batis. The sequence goes on from LR990499.1 coordinate 6,960,289, forward strand.
TCAGGGTATTTTGGGTGATTGAAGAACTTGTCCAATTGGGCATATCCGCTATCTGGCTTGTCACCCAGTCTGAAGTCCTCTGTCTTATTTGTGAAGTTCTTGCCATAGTCATAAGATATGAACAGTGCTGATGGTGACACAGCACCCTTGTTCCTGGGACTTGAGTCCGTGGCCAGGCATATAATGACATTTGAACCCTCCCCTACCCAGTGCACCAACAATTGTTGATGACTGTCATTGAGGTGTGTTGTCTGTGTACATAAAATAATGGAGTCAGACATACAATAATTGGAAAAATGAATGCAATGTTTTATTCATTTCAAAACCTAGTCATGTTTTTCAAACTGGTACAAATTGAAATGGTATAAATAATTTTCAACAATCATGTTAAAAACAGAAAAAGAAATTATCATTTGAATTTTTTTTTTACTAAAGTACTCTACTCTAGCCAAAATAGCCAGCCATGACATTATGTTTTTCTGCACAAAGATGCTTTGTCATGAGTACCTACCTCTAATCACCTATTTAAATATAGACAGCCCCTACTCAATATTACAAGGAAAGCAACTGCCCTTCAAGAAAACATTGTCTGTAAATTTACATCACTAAATGATAAAAATAGAAGAAAGTGCGCGACAAAACAAAGATGACAAACATTTATAAATCAATTTCGTATCATATGGGCTCAATGTAATGATACAAGTCTAAACAGCAGAGGGGAGGATCGGATTTAATAAGGATATGAACCATTACCCATGTACTTATGTTTTTCTGTATATCTGGTGACGTTAACGTCGCCGCTTGCCGTTTTCTCCTTTCTAGATGAGAACTCTCGTATTCGTATCTATTGATCACAATCGGGTTCTGCTTAGTTAAATGCTCTTCTTCAGCGACATACAGCGTATTCCCCGGCGATCCATATTGTCGCACAGAAGTGACGCACGAAAATAAACACACAAATAAAATAAAACTAACGCAACGTCCAAATGTCCCCAACATTTTGTAATCACTGCATAATCTCAATACATCCAAACGACTGTGTAGTTGTAGCAAGACTGTTTTTATACTGAAGTTAGCGACGGAGCCGACAGACGGACGTCAGACACCGCTACGGCCTACGACAGCAATTTTTGTAAACCGCTCGAAAAGTCGAAACTTCGAATGTCTGATGAAGTCTGACACTCACTTCTGACAGTGACAGACAGGCAGAGATTATAGCGTAATAAATCTGAGCCAGAGACGGCCAGAGTAACAGACACATGTATCGATTTTAATAGATGTAACATTTGTAAATTCGGAGTGCTTTGCCAACTACATATCGCACCCCCAGAACAACACTGCACTAAGTTAAAAATGTTAAAATTGCATTTTTTGTTCGGAATTGACGGAAAAAGAAGGTTATTGTTAGTACAAATCCGTTTGCTTTCCTTCGTGGTATGTTCGGCAAATTTTTGGCTATTTGTATGTATATATATAAAAGTCGATTTTGAGATTTTTCGACATAATAGTGTCGTTCTGGGTGTGCGATATGTTATAAAGTATTTTTAGTAAATTCACTTCATATTTGTAATGAAAATAAATAAACTAAATATCTACTTGAAAATACTTTTTTTTTATCGTTACCACGATGCGTAATATGAAACACGCAAATGGATAAGAATAATCACTGAATTATTATAATTATGTCGAATCAGAACGATTAACAATCCTAAAAATATAATATTTCTGTATCAAGTATGTACTTACTTTACTGCTTCAGTTTTTTATTCGTTAGATTGTTTTTAACTGTTCAAAAGGGAACATCTATGAATACCATGTGGATTGTAGGTATCACGTCTCATGGCATAGACACTTTACAGTGATAGTGTTCAAACAATCTTAGTTTATCTGAGGCATTAAAATAATACAAATTTATAGTTTTACTTTTTTTAATAGTCACTAAATTACAGTACAATGACTTGCTGCTTGGCTTGCTGTTTGGCCTTTAGACGTACTTGAGCGGCAATTCTGTCGAGATCACGTCTGCCTTGGGTAGTGAGAATGCGGCCACCATCTTGGACCTTCTCAACCAACTTCAAAGCTTCCAGGGCCTGGAGAGCTTTGCGGGCGATACTGCCTGACGATCTAGATAAATAAAAAATATTTTAATATCTATATTGAGTCTAAATCTACAAGGTGTAAAAACTACAACACGAAATAAACTTCAAAGAAACACATCTTTACTTTCTGAGTAGAGAGTGAGGCTATAGCATATTTTTTACAATATAAACAAATTATTGGTCATGGTGTTTGACCACACACCAATTTTGAGTTACACAAAAAATTTTTTTTGGTGTAACTCAAAATTATTCTATTTATGAACAGCTAACACACCAGTCAATTCAGATAGAAATTATCTTAGCCAAAATAATATATATTAGAAGTATAATCTTAATTGTAACACTGGTGTGTTAGCTGTTCATAAATAGAATAATTTTGAGTTACACCAAAAAAATTTTTTCTGTACCCAAAGATAGCAATACTTAACACATATTAGGCATAAATGCCAAATTATCAGTAACATTCTTGTAGTTAGATTACCCACATATAAAATGTTCCAGGGTATTTAACTAGTTATAATAAGATAATGTTCAGCAGGCCTATGTTCAGCAGTGGATGTCCTACAGCTGATATGATGATGAATAAGATAATTATTTTTATACCTGCAGAAATGTGAGGGAGTGACACCATTGCGTTTGCGACCACCAAAGATCTTGGTGACAGTTTTAACTCCAACTGGCGAGCGAATGTAAATGTGACGAAGAACTGCAGCACATCGCACGTAGAACCAATCGGGGTCATAGGGAGCCAACTCCTTGAAGCGAGCTGTCTTAACCAAGTCCATGTGTTCTGGAACCTTGACCTTGCCAGTCCTGTAATTCAAATTATTGCAATATTAATGTTTAGTTCTGAGAATAAGTTGAAGAATTATTATTAACATTAAAAAGTATTTCAGTTAACATAATATTTCATCTAGTACCTAAATTGATCACAAATGAAGTTTGGCAAATATATAAAACTTTAGATACAGTTAAATCTAGAAAGTTGTATCTACCCATTTAGTTACAAGGAAAATATTTAGGTAGTTATTTATACAAATTAAGATCAGTGCTGGATCAAGCAAGCGGCCACAGCATACTCCTGCTATGTGTGTAATCTGGCACTGATTAAAATTATTCTCATAAAAACAGAGCATGGAAAATTTATAGAGTACTTACTTCTTCAAATGGGCAGCGACGGTCTTGACGACCTTGTCTTGTTCGACATCCTTCAATGTAACGGAACGCATCTGAGAATACAAAAATATTTAAAGGATGAGAAAACATGGTATTAATATAAATCATACATGATCTTAAGATTAAATAGAAATTGAAATTTGAAATCTTTACTAAAATTATTATCATGAATCATTTATTCGATTTAAATACTATTATTTTATTATGTAAACAAATACAAAATATATAAATTTGACATATAGATAATTTAGTACTTTTTTAGGCCCATATCCACCCTGCAGTTGCTATATTTTAATTAAATTACTTATCCACATTATGAGACTAAGCAACTCTTGGTAAAACAGACTAGCAGTTCAGAAACTATCCAAATGCATGTTAGTATATTATATGTTATTTTAATATCCTTTCCTGTAATTCAGTCCTAGTCTAAAACGAAGATACTAGACAATTACTCTCTGTAGCATAAACTATATAAAAAAGTAAGGTTATGTTCGATTGCACTATCACTTAACTTATTATTTATATTCGTATGAAATTTAACATGTTTATTAAAACGATGAATGTATTAGAAGTGTGTAAGAGTATATAATATCAAGATAACTTAATATGCTACGGATTTCTGTGCTCGTTCCTCATGACACTTTGTGGGAAACGCATCCGATAGTACGTTAAATACACCGCCTAGGCAAGAAATTGCGAAGAAAAAGTTCGGAATATATCGCGCACATTACCTTAATTAACTGATTTAACAATTATTTCACAATATTCTATGATCACACCATTTATTTTATGAAAAACCATGTGGCTTTTCAACAAAACTCACCTTGCCTTGTGTTGGCAACCGGAAGAAAGAATTAAAAAAAATAATCGGTGATGACATATCAAAAAAATATATTTCTACCATAATCATATATCACTAAGGCATAATTATAATTAAGTAAAATTAAGCAAACATAATGTGCTAAAATTCCTATCATTGATATGATTATGAATTTAGTTATTGTCTGGGTAATTAGTGCAACAATAAAGAAATAGTAAATGCGAACTTTTATTTATAAATTAGTTACTTAATGTACCAAGTGTGTAATATCATAAGTGTTTTTAATTATAAAGTACAAATATACTTTATTGTTTACAACACATTAAAGCAGAAAACAATTTACAACAGAAATATATACTTAATGTGCTAAAAAAACTTTTGGATAAAGTCATCAAAAATCATCAGATTATTCGTGTGCGATAGTAAATAAATATGGTCTAAAACTTGATGACTAAAATTGATATTACAAATTGTAATTTAATGTGTTAGCGTAGGTAAATAATGTTAGTCGTGCCAATATCAAATAAATATATATAAAAAAATTGGGACTGTTTACGATGACAAAAACAAAAAAAAAATCAGATTAGTTAGCCCCCCCGGACTCAAATAATTTTCGATATTTATATCGAAGTTCTTGTACCATACGAGAATATTTTCAATGAAGATATATTAATTTTAACCGAACCTGTTTTACCTGCTTTATTTATTACTAATATATTCTTTCTACCACTTCTTAGCTAGTATGACAAATTACAAGAAGACATGAATCAAAACGTCAACCTTTTTTATGATGATCTGTTTGTATGTCTATTGTCTTTTGACCTTCGTCTACTCTACTCTTTGGCAAACTTAATCAGAAAAAATAAATACAAACCATTGACTGTCAAAAAATTGGAAAATGGCCGCGAAACAGAAATCCATTGTTGAAGATGGTAAAATCGCATTTTATTTATTGTTCGGTGCAAATAATTAGTTAAAAACGTAATAATTTTAAGGATTTGTTCAGTTCTGATGTTTATTAATCATTATTTAAGTCGTCAATGCCTTTCGTAGTGTTCAAAACATAATTGTTCCAGAGCAAGCAACATCTGATGATATTCCCTTGACATCCTTGGAAGAAAGCCTCTTCAGCTCTGAAAAACTTGATCGTGCGTCACCAGAATTATGGCCGGAACAGAGTAAGTACTATACCTCGATTACTGCATATTAATAACCTGTAGAATTACAGTATTTTTATAGTAAATTTCAAAAATGGCGCGATTTGCGATTGTGTTTATAATGTTGTCAGTCTGTCCACCATTATATTTTCATTTTGGATTTGTGTTCGGTTATTTAACGATTAATTTTCGAACTTGTTATTTAAAATGTGCGATGGAAATGTTACTGTTACCCAGACGGATGAAAGTTCACATTCTTCTACCGATTCGCTTGCAGTACCCGGAGTGTCTGAGTTTGCGCCTTTGCCAAATTCCAATCAATCCCCTCCGTCGTGGAATAAGGGCCTCACCAAGGAGGATTACATGCATATTCAACGTAAGTTTCTATGAGGCAAACTCAATCACCCTTAAGTATCATTAAATACTGTATTGTTATATAGATCCATTAGGTTTGATTTCAATTGTAATGTATTACATACTGAATGAAAATCCTGTGTATTGTGTTGTTCCACTTTAATGTATGTGAAATTACACCTTGCTTTAATATATCTGTATGTAAGCAAAACTTGTACTGACTTGTTTAAATACATTCTCACCATGATATTGTGTCATTATGTAACGGGAGATGGTAGTGCATAAAGCCTAAAATGGAACTGATTCAAACGCAGGTACTTGGAGGCAGATTTACAACTTGAGTGTGATAGTCAGCTATGGCAGGTATAGAATATTTAAATATAATATAACTTTTTACAGAACTTGGCAGTTTGTCAGCAAGTGGCCTTATAATGGAAATTAAAAAGCTTCATGACCTTGCTTATCAGCTGGGTCTTGAAGAAGCTAAAGAGATGACTCGAGGAAAGTATTTAAATATATTCTCTTCAAGGCGGCAGCGGTAGCATTAAGCTTTATATAAATTTAAGATAAGTCGAGATGATTTAAGTATTAGGAGGTACCATTTTTAAGAAGTATAGCTTCAGTTAGCTATTTTTCTCAAAATTTATAGTAGTACTTGACCCATAATTGTTTTAAGTGGTTTTAGTTAGCTTGTTCTTAGGGTTTAATCTTATAATAATCTAAAACTATGTTTGTTTATTTTTGGAATTATATGATTATGTCGAGAAATAACCATCAACTTAAAAGAAAACTCATTAAGTAATTGTAAGTAATATATTTGTTAGAGTAATAAATATTTTAAGTTTGAAATTTGAATTTTATACACTCCAAAACTTCACATAAGTAACTAACAGACTGAACTATCAAAAAATAACAAACAAAATTACGGTACTGTAGGACTTGGCCACTTTAGTAAGTACTTTAGGTTCTATCCATAAACTTAATTTTGAGAGGCTTATTAGGCTTAGCGATAAAACTGCGGGTTGCCTGAATATCACCATAATGATATTCTAGTTTATATTTCTGCAAAATCTGAAAGTATACAAACAAGTTTAAATTTAACATATCTATATATATAAAAGAAAGTCCTGTTAGTTCCACTATTTATAACTCAAGAATGGCTGAATTGATTTGGCTGAGAATTGGTGGAGAGGTAGCTTTGAACCAGGAGACGGACATAGGATTATCCCGGACAAATTGAAGAGACGCGGGTGAAACCGCGGGGAGCCACTAGTTAATAATAATCTTTCCTCATAAAACATTACTTACCCTAATAGTCAACATTGACAGCATAGTCTCTGCAATGTTTTGTCCCAAGCACTTCCTAGCTCCATAGCCAAAGGGTATTGAAGCAAAGGCATGATAGTCTTTTGCATCTGACTTTAGCCATCGCTCTGGATAAAATGCTGATGCATCATCATAATTAGATTCTTTTAATGAGGAATCTTGTGTTGACATTATTATGAGAGTGCCCCGAGGGATACTGAAAATAGAAATTTTTAAACCAAGGTGCGTAATTGTAATAGTAAATTATATTTCATCAATCCTTACTTGTACTTATCCAATGTGATGTTCTTAGGTAAAATTCTTGTAAGAACTGGAATTGGAGGCACTAATCTGTAAGAAAAAGGACAGTAGTCTTCATCTCATGATGTCATAGAAAAAATTTGTTCATTGAGATTTGATGGAAAACCTTAAAGTATGTAGTCTATGTTTGATTTATGGATTAAGATTTACCTTACACTTTTGAATAGAAGAGAGGTTATAGGCTCATGTTTACTCTATTTTTATATGTAGACAACTTGCTACTTGTAAACCAATTAACAAAACATGCTGACCTTAATGTTTCCTTAATACAAGCTTGAAGATAAGGTGTTTCTTCTCTCAATTTCTTGACATCATTGACATCAAAGAAGGGAGAAAGTTTCTCTATTTCCCTATAGAGTATTCTTTGAGACTTTTGATATTTAGATAAGAAATAGAGTAGAAAAGACATGGATGAAGTAATCTGAAAAGAACATTAATAATTAGTTGCCAAGGGTGTATATTACTTTATCTATATGTAATACTAATATTATAAATGTGAGAGTAACTCTGTCTCGCTTTCACGCTAAAATTACTGAACGGATTTAAACGAAATTTGATACACAGATAGTCTAGAGCCCGAGAAAGGACATAGGCTACTTTTCATCCCGGGAAAATGGAAGATCCCGTACGCGGGTAAAACCTCGGGGAGCCACTAGTATGTAATAAAAAAATTATATCAGTGACCAGGGTAAGTATGGGATCAGATGCACGTGTGCAAGGAAGTGGAGAACATTGTTAAAATGTTCTATGAAGATTATTGATATTTTAACTTACTGTATTAACTCCGATCAATAACATGTCCATTATAATTGTAGCAATGTCTTCGGCACTCATCTTATCTTCTGTCATTAGCATAGCGTGGATCAACGAATGATCTAGAAAATATTTAATATATTGCTGTAGAATTATGTGAATCTTTAGGTTAAACTTTACTTGGCCAGTGGATGTCGTGGCGCACTTTGGACGTGGTCACTCATACCTTAAAACGTAGCGAAAGTATATTTAAGTCGCAACTATGTCAATGATTTTTTGAGAAAACTAGAGAATGGTGTTTAACGAATGATACTTATTATTATAGTTACTGTAATGTATAGGACATTGCCTGTAATCGTAGAATAGATAATGATCATGTTTAAAATGTGGGGTATTTTTTTACCAACTGCGACAGTGCACAGATTTTTTATGTTATCAATTACGAGTAGTGTAATGTCGTTAAATGTTTCATCGCATCCTTTTCTACATAAACCCTCTGGTCTGTCGGCATCTAATCAATAGGTTGTGGATTTAATTTATATATTTTTAAGTAAGAACTAAATGAATATTGTCGTATTTCGGTAGATGGCGCTGTTTACACCGGGACTTAACGCGCGCCAATCTGCGCGCTAAACGCTAGTAGTGTGGCTTATATTAATTAAATAATTGTTTAAAAGGAACGTAACGCACACGTTACTTGGGACGTTGGGACTATGATGTTGAATACTAGAATATAACTATATAGCACATACTTGTATTGTTGTCGTCCTTTGACGTAAAAGAAATTGATTGCTCTACATCCAATACGTGCTTTCCAATCAAACTAAAAATAAACATGAATTTTGATAAATATCAAACTATCAATAAGTAAATATAGATAAAGCATATAAAATACGAACTTATCTAAACTATCGCAGTGTCTAACTAGCGAGGACCATGCGGGAGTGGTGAATAATTTCCACAAGTGGAAACCAGACTCGCACTTGATGATAGCGTCGGTAGCTTTCTCCAGGCTGTGGTAAAGCCATGACATATCGCACTGACTATACACTAGTTCAGTGTCGAGCATTGTGAATTTCTTCGAGAATAGAATTAGGCCTGCAAGTTAAGGAATTATGCTGTAGAAACTGAGGTTACTTCTATATAGAGTTAGAGACTTAGATATGTTAAATTTAAATTTGGCACCCAATACTCCTTACCCATGCAATCAAATGCCCATTTATGAATCTCCTTATACAGATTCTTGGAGACTTCGTCCTGGTAGTTTCGAATGCTATAGATCTTCTTGGTGAAGGCGTCGCACACGTCATTGATCCCCTGGATGTGCTGCGTGACTGAGCTGTGTAGTGGAGTCAACACAACTGCTCTTTGGCGGTACCATTCTTGACCATGCCTGTAGGTTTTATTAATATTTAAAAGAACCATATTATATGTTTACTTATGATTGAAAAATTCATAAAATATCAAGGCTTACACAGTGTACAACCCTCCGAAAACATGATGCCTGTGTTCCATTCTATATTTTTCCAAAGAGTCCAAAGTGGAGCGAATAGGATATTCTCCTTCCAAAGTGTAAACTTTCTGTATGTGTTCGGGATGGTTGATCAGAACGATGTCCCCTCCCACTGGACTAATGAAGCGCACGACAGGACCGTATTCATCGAAAAGAGTAGAGAGATTCTTAATGGGCTTACGACTATTTACGTAAGTACCTGCAAAGGATTTACCAAAATAAATCCTAATTTAAAATAGGAATTTTCAGTAAATTAGGTACCTACTATGTTTCAAAATTAGCACTTACTTATATTCAGTCCAACTGTTAGAATACTAGCCGTAAGTTGTGTGCCTATTTCCGTAAGGTAATGTCGAATGTTAGACAGATACTTCAATGACTTCGGACCGGGAACTTCGTCAAAAGAAAGAACAACATGTTCTTTGCTGCTTAACACCATGGGTACTACCCTTTCAGTGGGTAATATTTCCCCAATTATGGGTTCGTCATTAGTTGGGGAGTAATCGATAGAAGTTGTCTCTGTTTTCGGGGTCATGCCAATATCCCGATATTTTGTGTTTTGCATCAATGTTCCATCTAAGCTGTATAATCTTTTAGCTGCATGCACAGGTCCAAATTTATGAATGTATCGCAATTGATTTAGTAACATTGTAGTATTATTCCCCACTTTCAATTCGATCGAAAATATTTGTACGTCGATTTTGACGTCAAAAAACAAATGAAGTTTTTAATTATTTTTGAATAAAGCGCCAGTATTAATTCTTCGAGATTAGACAAATAAATCCTCATAAAAAAAATATGTTTGGTCTTTTCTTGTTCCAGAGATTTGTAAGCTACCTATATGTAAACTTACACGTCAAGAGTGAAATTATTTATAATGGAATTTATTCATTAATAATTCGTTATAATGAAGAATATTTTCTGAAATCATAACCATTGAAGTCATATTTCCGAACGAACGGGTCCTTTTTATGTTGCCACACTAATAATTACTAAAAATTATGCTACTATTTATTTATTACAAAATAGTAATATTATAATTGACTATAATAATCGGAATAAATCAATATTATATGAAATATACCTATATACTATATAATAGATGATTAACTTAAGGTTTGAATGAAAAGTAAATGAAATCAAATAACAATCATAATATAGTTTATAAATGAATATTACAGACACTGGTACATTTTAATAGGAATTTGCTGGCGGCTCGTACTCCCACTGTCAAAAATTCTACTGTAAAAGTCAAGCGAGCGAGGCGAACGACGAGCAGCAAGCAAGAAGAAGGAGCTAATGGTAGATGGCGGGAGTGATCTCGTGTGATATAACTGTGTTAGATTAGTTTTTAAATTTTAGTGTTTTTAATTTGTAGAATAGTTATTAAAATGACTAGGTAAGCCATCCACTGTCATACGTGTTTATCTTGTGCAGTGTCGTTTGGAAATATGTGTTACGATGACAATGTAGCAGTTTAATATAACGCGAATTGCTCATAAAAGAACGTATTTTGCCTTTTCAGAGCTAAAATAGAACTGGGCGACGTGACACCGCATAATATAAAGCAACTAAAGAAGCTAAATACGGTCGTATTTCCAGTATCTTACAACGACAAATTCTACAAAGACGTGTTGGAGGCTGGAGAATTGGCCAAGCTAGCTTATTACAATGATATCGTGGTTGGAGCGGTGTGTTGTAGGATAGACACGTCGGAAAACTCACGGAGACTTTATATCATGACCCTGGGTTGCCTGTACCCCTACAGAAGATTGGGCATCGGTTCTCTGATGGTGGAACATGTGCTCAAATACGTCGAGCAGGACGGGAATTTCGACAGCATTTTCTTGTTAGTACACTCAATTATCTATAAATATCACATTCCTTAAGTTTTTTGTACAGTTGCATGTCTATTCTTGTACTATTATGACTTCAAAATTGAAGGTTATGTACCTACATAGGACTAGTAGGTACTTAGTATACCTATACTAAGTACCTACTAGTTATTGCCAGGCATTGTGCAGTCACATTTTGATGATAATTGTGAGAATTTTTATTATTAACAAAGATAGACCCATGTATCAGTTCAGAGTGCTGACTCTGGCATGTCATAACTGGGTAGTTAAAATTCTTGTAGTGTTAATAATTAACCTTAATAAACCACCTTATATTCATGCTCATGAATAATTCACCATGAGAATTATAAAAAGAAAATATGGAACAAAATATTTATACAACTCATAATAGGTAGTATGATTCTCTCGGAAGAGTGTTATGTCAAAGGACAAATTATGAATAGTTGACCTTAATCTTAAACACTAAATATACCTGTAACATACCAACGATTTTGAAATAGATAGTGTGATCTGCTGAATGAAAGTAATCTTACTTGACTTAGTGACATTATTGAGTCCCTAACCTCATTTAAAGTAGATTATATATTCTAACTGGAAAAATAATTGTTTCAGACATGTTCAAGTAAATAATGAAAGTGCAATAGACTTTTATAAGAAGTTTGGATTCGAGATTGTGGAGACGAAAGAACACTACTACAAGAGGATAGAGCCTGCAGACGCTCATGTGCTACAGAAGACTATCAGGCAACCACAGGCGTTGGTGACATTAGTAAATGGATCTGTCCCACATGCAAAAACAAATGGTCACGATTGAACACAACCAAAACCCCACTATGTACTTGTAAAGCCTCAACTCGGTTGTTATTGTGAAACAAGTGATACAACATAATGTATAAGAATCATAATAAAACCACTCTGTGTATACATGATTGATTTTAAGCTATATTTGTAAAGGACGGAATAATAAATAAGATGTGGTTGTGGACAATGAGGCCATAAAATATATTACTAGAAATGACTGATATGATCCTACAGTATCAAATTATGTCGTACAGGTACCAGTAAATGCTTGCGTGTCATTGACATATGTTTCGTATGTGAGGTATATTTGTATGATCCATCACTTTTTCAAAAGTGAAACTGACTTTTCTAAACTACCGTTGTTTATAAATTAATTCTATTCTTGATTTGTATAAGTACCTATATGTAAAATAATTAATAATGCTTAGCTCTAGACATTCTTTTAACTATATTGGATGGCATACAAAATTCTTGTGTCCATTTTTTTACTGTACTTGTATATTCTAGCATGAATTAGGATAAACATAAACTTCTCATGTTAGCAAATTAAATGTTCTCAGGCAGTTCCTGAATGGCAGTTAAGTATCACCTCGCAATTCATTGGTATTTTATTTCTGTGCATATTTGTTCAAGTAACAAGGAAAGGGAATTATGTTTTTGATAAGCTTAGGTGTTGAACTTAACAATTATTTTTATCAATGCTTATCCTTTACACTGGAAAAATAACTGTTTTTTATTTAATAACTGTTGAATTGTATTGAAATTTTTGTTTTGTTAATGGTTTTAACCTAATTTTATTCTTAAAAGCATCTGTTTGTAGTTGTATTATAATAACAAAGGAGGATGTTACCAAAAAAAGTCAATTGTCGACCCCTGTAAAACAGACCCTTGTAAACCAACATAACAATGATTTGTTGTACATGTTCACTGCAACTCTAGCATTAGTGTAATAAATAAACATGATTAACAATTTTGACTTTTAGTTTTATACCTTTACAGCACCTTGCTTACTCTGGAATTTATCCTGTATCAAATCGTAGGGTAAACAACAACAAATATCACAAATATGACACCATTTAAAAAAAGAACATTGACACCCAATAAATTAAAGTTGCAATAAACCCGTAAATATCATTTAGCAGAAAAAAAGCTGGAATTTGGAACAGGGCAATAAAAAAAACTTAATTTCAATCAATTTATTAAAATAACATAAGATAATGTACAATGTATGACTTGTTGATAATTAATTCTCTATGGACATCTTTGGTTTCATATATCGATTGTGATTATAATACCATCTAATTAATTATAAGAAACCCATTTTCATATTAAGGCCTAATAGTAGGTACATTGAACATTTATGTGATTGTTCTCAAATAATATGTTATATGAGAATCATTTCAACATCTAGTAAATTATTTATGAACATTATTACTCTATAAAAATATTGTTACTAAATACATTTTTCTATTCGATTATATTACACATTTCATTTTAATTGATATAGATTTAAGTATATTTTGATTACATTCATGGATTTTAGAATACTGTCAGTTACTTTCACGAAGCATCAATTCACTATCACAGACATGGTCAAATATTGCATCTCATTTCTCCTTACTCGTGGCTTGTATTGTAGGTATGTGGTAACTAACTGACTGACTAGAACATGAACATATTTAAAGCAAACATTAATCACTTTGTCTCGTATGTGTACGTATATTTATTTTAAATTCATACAAATAATAACATTACTCTATAATAATTTAACGAAAATGCTCTATAATCATTTTATTATGATCAATAAAAGTAATTTTCGGTAAGTAATTAAAGTTCAATTCCCGCCAATAACTGCAGTATTGTCATGTGATGCAAGTTACAATGATAAAATTTATCTGGATTATATTAAAGATTGTACAAAATGATTCACATCACAAAATGAATTTATCAAAAATATAACAATATTATAATGATTAAGGGTTGAGCATTCGATATTAATTTAAAATCTTCACAATCCCATCATTCGTTCGTATGAATCACAATGGTTAAAATCGCGTGATGTAAGAGTATTATGTCAACAAAAATATTAGGAACCAAGTTATAAATAAATAAAATGCATTAATTTGTTATGTTGACCAAAAAAATTTAAACATTCACACACACTTCTCCGTTAACACCTTTTAGTGCAGCATTCTTAATGTGCTAGTTTATATTATATCAATTATTCGCCTAGCGAAAACATTACCAAGCAGAAAAACAAAAAGGCCACTCACTACGTACTTACGATTATTAGTAATGCATACTGTCAAACTACTAAAGGTTTCAACCTAAAAAAGAAAAAATAACCGACAAATAATCTACCTATATGTCATGGCTCTTGTCCTCTATGCATACTATGCATGCACTTGCATGTTCTCATTTATTATGTTAAGTAATTGGAAATGGTTTGGCCCTATATTGCATTAATATTTATTTTATTAGATTAAAGCTAGCCTATTATTATCCTAATTAAAATTAGGTATTCATTTTAAGTACCTACAAGAGTTCTGTTTCCTATAATATTTAAGATGTGTAGGAAATAATTAGATAATTCTTGAATATTAGTGCCCTAAATAGCAACAGTGGTTCCTATTATTCTACTGAACATGTTAAAGTGTGGCCATTTTATTTTTCTGGTATCTACAAAATTAATAAATATACACCTAATTGAATAATTATTAATAAACACAACAAATATTAAATCTCTAGAATAAATTTACAACAACACTATGATAAAATGTTAATATCACCAGTATAACATTAAAAAGATAATTAATAAATTAGTTTTATGAAAAAAATTTTCGTTTCCAAACTCATTGTTTACGCAATTTATGTTTGTACATTCGTAAACTTTGCAAAATATTCGTACAGTCACAGATCATTAATACAACCCTCCTACTTCGTGTTTAATGTATTAGGATTATCTACAAATCCCACCAAAGCCCACCTTTAGTTTAAAATATGATAGGAAAAATAAATTAAATAATTATATATTTTTAGAAGCCGTGGGCTCCAAAACTATATAGGCAGATTGTTGCGCAAAAAAAAAAAATTTAACAAGATGAACATATATTAAACGCAACTTAAATGCGCTTTTCACTAGAGCCTAGCGAAATCACTCATAAATTATTCAAACAACGACAACGTCTTTTAAGAATGATACTATAATTATTAAATAATATCGTAACTACGCCAAGCGTGTATATTTACATGTGAAACTGAGATTATAACCATTTCATATTCATCCTTTATTTTTACATTTATTTAAATTCGAATTACCTTTCCGCTTAAGCAGATGAACTTAAATACTGCATTCGCATTACATTAAATGATTTTTTCATTGGAAATTCCGACGCCGATACATATTCCATAGGAATAGTTTTATTTATTATGTATGTACTTCATATTTCGGTCTTGTGTCCAATGAAAAATGTCTCAGCATTAAATACTGGCATAATATAAGTACAAAACTAGACTAAAAGTGATAACAACTACGAACAAAGGAAAGAGATGTCAGTACAATTTTAACAAGTGTTAAAAATATTTTAAATCGACCATGATGATTTTGGCATTTTAGTAAGATGATATTGGAAATTTATAGGCGATATTTTATAAGAAATCTTATTTATAAAGATTTTTATTACAGTTCATTAAATTCATAGATTAAAATTTACACGAACATTTCTACGGTAGGTAAACATGGGACGAGATACGCATTCTTGCCTTCGGTATTTATTTACATTCTTTAATTGGTCACCATTTACTGACACTCTAGTCCTTCGAATCGAATCCTTTCGCAGTTGCATTTTTTTCTTGATAAATTCTTGGTATATACACAGGTTTATGGTATTACTATGTTAGTCACATTGAAGTATGATTTTAACATATTTTTGTTCAAGGGAAAATTATTGTATTCTAGATCAAACACTTTAAATTGTTATTCTCGAAAAAAAAGCTGCGAAAGGATTATCAATAAATTTACTACGTTGAAACCCCTCAGTCCTTTCTAATAATGCCACGCTTACAACGAAAATGGATCTATTCACATAAGTATCATAAATATTGTCCAAAGCCTAAGAAAACAAACCCCAGAACTTATTGAGGATTTTAACACAATTTTTACACCTTCATTACACATACAGCAAAAACGTTGTAAATTCCAATAGTCCAATTCCAATTAGTCGCATTAGAAATTTGGCGACCATAGTCGATATCTGCCATCATTAGATGCAATATCGATTAAATTAATTCACTTTACACAACTACCGCAATCGTGCATTTAAAAGCAGTGCATCTCGTTTACGCACACGCATCCGTCCTTTTCCCCCACACAACTACACAGGGCTTGTTTCCTTAAGCGTCAGTGTTCATGGTGCATCCTCAGGCACGCGTTAAAGCTTTCCCTACGATTTACACGAGGAGCAAAGGCCGCATATTCATAAATTCGAATCGTTGTTCGCCGGTGGATTGTTATCCAAATCAAGTAGGGACTTGATGCGTTCTACGCACAGTTTTGAGCCTTCGTTCGCTTCTTTGGCCATCTGTAAAGGAGATTAGGAGATTATATTTATATGATTGTTAATGTCAAAGTAAATCTGGTTCATTTAAGTTTCGATTTTAAGAATGTTTTTTTTACTGGATACTAACAATAAGATGTGTAATTTAATTAACATTAAGTAAAAATAATAACGAGTCTGGAGGTCCTCGGTGGAGACGTATAAGCTGATAATAACTTCAAAAAAATACATTACAAATAAAGCCTTGTATCCTGTGCTAGCTATACAATAGCTGTGCTATAGGCTACATGTCATATAGTTCCCTTAAAAGCACGTCTTTTAATGGTAATACAATATATAATTTTATAAATATATTATAGTATCTAATATAACTTACAAGTGAGAAATTGAGGAATCCGTGCGGCAAACCCTCCAGGACATCGATGCCGACCACGTTGCCGAGCTTCTTCAGTTTCTTAGCGAACATCACGCAGTCGTCCAGGCACGGGTCGAGGTGTACCGTCTGGAGAAGGAATATACTCGTATTAATAATTTTATTGCTTGTAATTTCTAGCAAACCGTGGTGGCTCAGTTGGGTACGCATCTATACATGATCATGAGAGTGCAGGTTCAAATTCCTGGCCCGATACCTCTGAGTTATTTAAAACTTACGTACGGAACGCACCACTGACTTATGGTGAAGGAAAACATGCCCGAAATGACACAATTAAAGGCATCTGAAGTCCGCCAATCCGAATTAGGCTCGCGTGGTGGACTATGCCCTAAACCCCCTCGATGTTAGAGTCCAGAGGGCTTATTGTGTAACTCTCTCTTTCGTCCACCAAGTCGATTTCTTATTACATTGCCGGCCCCCCCGACCGCTGTCTCCCTCTATGCGCGCACCAAACCGTCAATGTATTATGAAATCAGCTTGGTGGATAACTGCGAGAAAGAGAGAGAGAGTTATACAATAAGGGGGCAGATGGATACGAGCCGATGATGCCGATGAAGGGTGTGTGTGTGTGTTTTTTTTTTAAATGGACGAGGTGTCAGCCTCAGACGGCTTTTACACCGTTACGCGGACTTTTTCGGTGAGCGCAGAGGGCTCTCAACCCAAGTATGAAGGGTGTGAAAGGCACCTAGTCCATTAAAAGAAATAATAGATAGAGTGTAGTACCAGTATGCGCACAGGCGGGAAGGCCTTTAGGTGCCGCTCGTCGGCCCAGTAGGGTGACAGCAGCGGGTCGCGCGGCACAGAGAATATGAACTCGTCCGACGGGCTGCGGGCGATCAGCGCGTCCAAGTTCGACCGCACCACCGCACTGTCAATATAGAAGTTCATTTTTACTAGGATAAATAAAAAAATAGTATATATATTTTTTCGTAATAAATATTGTATTGCAAATACGTATTTTGGTATCCTCATTCCTCAATATGTTGCGAAAACGATTGATATACCTACCTAAATATGTTGATTGCACTTTTTGTAGGTAAGAAAGTTATTATGCATCAGTAATTTTAAGTTTTTATCTCACAGTATTAGTTTATGATCTAAAACCTATCCGCGAAGACCTGTCATTGGTTTCATTTTCTTCAATGTAAAATTTAATTAATAGACCAATCTCGATAGCTCTGAAAATGATAATAAGGAGAAAAAAATAGTAGTAGGATGAACGTCACAAAAGGACGAGAATATAAAAAGAATTAATGGAAAAATAAATTACGGGCGATCTGAGCTCGGGAAGAGGGGGGCGGTGAGTTTTAAGGGTAACAAACGGTTAGTCTCGATTTCCGGCAAAACTACAAGCCCTATAGAAAAAAATTAAATGACAAAGTTGTAGGTAAAAAAGGCTTTATATATTGGCTTAGCATGTAAGTTAAAGTTACTTACTCGTCCTGCGTCGGCCGAGTGATAGCATTAGAACCGGTTATATAAGCAAGTCGAGACGACATGGCACCCATTATACCTGTCGCTGCTTCACTTATCCTGAAAAACATAATTTAATTAACACTGGAGCATTCCAAACTAGCAACATGCACCGTGATGAAATTCATATAATGTATATAGGTACTCAAACATTACTGAATTGGGTGGTAATCAATCCCTTAAATCGAGGCCTCGAAACTCTGGTTCGCTAACCATCAAGCCAACTATCAATAATTCTAGGCAATAATACATTATTAAAAAAACCGACATAAATCTTCAGCCCGGTTGGCTTTGTGGTTAGTGACCCTGACTCACAAGCCGCGGGTCGTGGGTTCGAATCCTACCCAGGACAAACATTTGTATGCATGAATATGTCTGTATGTCCTGTGTCTGGATGTAAATATCTATATAAGTATCAGCTATCTGGTTACCATATCACAAGCTCTGCGTAGTTTGGAATCAGATTGGCCGTGTGTGGAAAATGTCCCAGGATGTCCCAGGATATTATATTAGATTTTGAGACATGCATAAAATATTTTACCGTGTCTTTATCCTCTTCTTATTATCCTTATTGTTATCAGGATCATCGATCAGCGGCGGTTCACCCACTAAGGTGCTAGAGTTTTCAGATTCTGCCTCCCTGAAACTAAAAAATATATAGAAATGATTAGTAACTCACTATAACTTAATGATTTTCCCGCATTCCCAGGGGATTAAATGTATGTATACCAAGAAGGAAGCCTGCCGGGTTCATAAGTCTCTCCTAATATTATAATTGTACAGAGATAGACTAGATCTTAGGAAATAACTTAGGCTACTTGTTATCCCACCAAAGTTTTAGGTCTACCGGAAAGCTAGTATAATAAATATAATAATTATTGATTACTTTTACTCCCACATTTATATGTACACTAATAAAATGTATTTTTGTGTGTGTGTGTGTGTGTGTATCTTTGTAATAAATAAACTCAAAAACTACTGTGCCGATTCGAAAAATTATTTCACCATTAGAAAGCTACATTATTAGGGAGTAACATAGGCTATATTTTATCCCTGTTTTCCAACGGGAACGGGAACTACGAGGGTGATACCGCAACTAGTATGTAGATAGAGTAATTACCTGTGAGATTCGTCGAAGGCCTTCTTGTTAGGTTTGATGATGGGTATCCGCCGCCCCTCAGAGTCCGTGTCGCTGTCCAGTACATAGCGCTCAAGGAAATCCGATACATACTGTTGTGATTTGTCCTCCGGCGGAGTAACACCTGTAATCATTAAAATTGTTTATTTGAAATCACATATATTTTTATATAAATAGCTTTGCTTACTTCCAGATTTTTTTATTCAATTTGGCATTCCAATCAATTAAATGTGATCTCAGATTTTATAACTCTCAAAATTTATTTAATTAACGCCTTAAAGCGGTCTAGTAGTAAAATACCATTAAAGTGTTATTGTTGCGAAAAAAGCAGCAAACATACATTCAACCCAACACATTTAAGCCTTTTAATGTTTAGTAGTGACGTATAATGACAAGCAATTATAAGAATACTAAAGGAAATTCATTCGCTATAATAATATATTTATATTATAATACTAGTGACACCCCGCGGTTTCACCCGCGTTCCCTTGAAAAATTTAAGATACCCGAGAACACAGGGCAGAAGCTAGTAGTTGAACATTTCATTAGTTCGCTTATTTTTTTCATATTCATATATTGTTGTGTGAAGTGGTTTTTTTCCTTTTTTATTAGGATAATGTCAAGTCTTATCACTGACCAGTGGCAGTGTGTTCACTTTGCAGCGAGGCGGCACTGATAGTGGTGTCCGACGACTTCCTCCGCTCGCTGCCGGACTTGTGCGCTTGTAGCTCGGCCAAGTCTGATGGGGACACCTCTTCAAACGATGATGGGCCTTCGCTCACACCCTCTGTATCGTGATTAATATTACAGATTGTGATACATAGAATAAATACACTTTGCAAAGACAAAAAATAAAATATATAACAAAGAAATAATTAAGTTTTTGTTTGTTTATTACTGTCATAAGAATTGGAAGCAACTAAGTACACAAATTAGATACATAATCAAATGACAAATAAAAGTCAATGCTTTTAATTTAGTTTTGGACAGTGAAGTATAATGTATATAAAATAGAATAAAACATATATTATGTAAATTAATTAAATTACCTTGTGAAGGGCTAACTTTCAAAAATCCATTACTATCCAAGGGTGTGGTGGCACCAGACACAGCATTTTGTTCCTTATTGTGTTTTTCCTCTTTGTTGCCTTTCGCTCCTGAGCTCGGGCTGGCGTATGCTGGAAGTATTTAAAAAAAATTTGTGAGTCACATTATGGTAGGTGGTCATTGATACTCTATATACATTACTATTATTATTTAGACTACTGTATAAACTCTACTGTTTAGTTTGTACGTATATCACTAGTAGTTCCTTGCGGTTTCATTTACCCGGGACATCTTCCATTTTCCGGGGATAAAAAGTAATCTATGTCCTTTCTCAGGCTTTGATTTATCTGTATACCAGTTTTTACTTAATTCGGTACAGTAGTTTTAGCGTGAAAGCAAGACAGACAGAGTTACTTTCGAATTTATAATATTAGTTAAGATCTAGGCTAACATTTAAATACAAATGCAAAATAAAGCTGGTAAGTGTTTGAGAGACGGAATTGAGAGTTCCATACAATAATCTAAACATTTCACAAATATGTTAACATTTGCACTAAAAATTTTTTTAATTCTTCAATCTGTTCAAGAAAATTTTACCTATGACCTATAGCCAAAAAGCAATGTTGGGTCATATGCATAAAGCCACCAACCTTTAAGACACCTCATCATGAAGCCGAAGGCCAGCACGGGGTCCATGAAGTAGAGATCATGACTTAAAACAATCTTAGGTCAAATAAATAAAACCTCCAACCTTTGAGACACCTCATCATGAAGCCGAAGGCCAGCACGGGGTCCAAGAAGTAGAGATCATGACTTAAAACAATCTTAGGTCAAATAAATAAAGCCAACCAACCTTTGAGACACCTCATCATGAAGCCGAAGGCCAGCACGGGGTCCATGAAGTAGAGATCATGACTTAAAACAATGTAAGGTCAAATAAATAAAGCCAACCAACCTTTGAGACACCTCATCATGAAGCCGAAGGCCAGCACGGGGACCATGAAGTAGAGATCATGACTTAAAACAATCTTAGGTAAAAAAAATTGGTTGCCTGTAAAGTCGGTATACGGGCGAAAGTTTTACGTGACAACGACTTTGAGTGGTAAAATAATTTTAATGTGAATATTCATTCGTATAGTAGGAAGAAGGATGAAATAATAGTAACAATTTAAAACATAACGTCACGTAACGTGAGCGGAGCGTAACGCAGTTTCTTGAAGTGTCACCCGGCAAACCAATTTATAAGACGTTGTCACGTCAATAAATAAAGCCAACCAACCTTTAAGACACCTCATCATGAATCCAAACGGCAGTACAGGGTCCATGAGGCACAGCAAGCGAGCGGGGCTGGGCACGAAGCTGACCATGAGCGGCGCGTACGCGAGGAACAAGCCGTGGGGCGGCGGCACCCGCGATTGTACCGTTCGAAGCGCACACGCCGCTACTAGGTTAGCTCCGGCTGAGTCACCGGCGAATATTACACGTTTACCTGCCCGACGAAATAACACGATTAACACAATGTTCCGATACAGATAGGGTGTTATCTACACTAATATTATAAAGAGGAAAGATTTGTATTTTTGTATGTAACGAATAAACTCAAAAAGTACCGGACCGATTTTAATAATTCTTTTTTCATAATAAAGCTACATTATCACTGAGTAACATAGGCTATATTTTATCCCTGTATTCCCACGGGAACGGGAACTACGCGGGTAAAACCACGCGGAGGCAGCTAGTTTTCTATAAAGTATCTAAGTATTTAAAAGTAGTAGCAGCTATTCGTCACTACATCACTACATAGTATAAAACAAAGTCGCTATCCGCCGTCTGTCTGTCCCTATGTATGCTTAGATCTGTAAAACTACGCAACGGATTTTAATAAATAGAGTGATTCAAGAGGAAGGTTTTATGTAAATTATTACGCTATGACGAATAGGAGCGGAGCATCAATCAAAACTGTTGCAAAAACGGGCAAGTGACGCTAACGAAGTTGCGCGGGTCACCTAGTTTAGCATAAACTAATAAATATCCTGGGACATTTTTCACACACAGCCAATCTGATTCCAAACTAAGCAGAGCAAAGTCAGGGTCACAAACCACACAGCCAAACGGCTGTCAATATATTAAATGTTTATCCACACATGTATGAAGATACAGATAGCATATTACCAGCTCTTTATCGAATACCGAAAACACTTAGAATTTATCAGAAAAATCCTACTTATATTATAAAGGCGAAAGTTTGTATGGATGTTTGTTACTCTTTCACGTAAAAACTACTGAATGGATTTGAATGAAATTTGGAATAAAGATAGCTTATAACCTGGATTAACATATAGGCTACTTTTTATCCCGGGAAAATGGAAGACCTCCCGGGTACGCGGGTGAAACCGCGGGGAGCCACTAGTCATCTATAAAAAAACAATACAAACATAAAAACACATACCAGTAGTACCAATCTCTTTAAGATTATTCAGCATCCAACAATATGCGTAGAACACTTCTTCCAATGCCCTAGGGAACGGCGCTTGTGGTGCAAGACTGTAGTCAACAGACAGTATGGGTACATTCAACTTCGCCGCCCAATCTCTTAGGTAAGTTTCATGTGACTTGGAACTTTGTGCGACAAAACCACCTCCGTGACAGTGGAATATTACTCCATCTGATGATGGTAGCGATGAGGAGCCTTCACCAGCCTGTTAATGAATACAAATTTAAGTTCAATGGTCTATATCTATACTAATATTATTAAGAGGAAAAATTTGTATTTTTGTATGTACTACTGTGCCAATTTTAAAAATCCTTCCACCATTGGAAAACTACATTATGAGGGAGTAACATAGGCTATATTTTATCCCCGTATTTCCGCGGGAAGTGGAACTACGCGGGTGGAACCGCGCGGAGACAGTAGTATATTTCCACTTTCACGCCTATACTGACTCATTTTGGCACAGATTTTCATAGAATATCTACCATCTATATCATTTATGAAACCTATTCAAGTAAAATTTGTAGAAAATACATACTGCAAATTTACTGACAACAATTTATATTGTACAATGTGTATGTTTGAATTTATAAAAATCAACCTTATGATAGTTAAAACAAAGAAAATATAAACTAACCATACCAATCCTTTTATTTACACTAATTAGCCTGACATTCAGACTCTGCAGTCCTATATGGACTGTTGGAGGTAGCACGGTGATCTCCTTGCCATCTAACGTGGTCACTGTGATGGGCTCCGGAGGTATTGTGATCAATTTGTTTACAGCTACCGTTGAGGACATTAGACTGGGAACCCGCTTCATTATTTCTGAAAAAATCAAAATATTTTTTATTCAAAAGGCCTTTACAAGCGCTTATGAACAATCCCTCTTACGCCCGACCCCCTTAAGAAATATAAATAGATTTAGGTAACAAATAAATAAGGTTTCTTTTTGGCAAGCATGCTCCATCTTAGGTTTCGTCGTCTTGTATGGATGGGGTACTAAAAAAAATAAAAAGATATTTTTAACAGTTTTTCTTTACACTATTTAACTTAAGAATATCTGGTTTGTACAACTCTGTATAGTTACTCTGAAACTGGTTTGATACAGTGACATTTGATCTTTAAATATAAGATTAAGGAAACTGTTAATATGGTCACATTATATAAAAAAAATATTTTCTATATTTTTTCTTTGTTTATTATTCTTACAACCGTTTCGCATAGTTAAATGAGAGTCCTAGTTATAATGCTTACCACTTTCTGCCAAAAACCAGAACGCCTTGCAGAATTCTATACTAGCAGACTGCGATATGTTAACAATCCTTCTTGCCCTCATCTCAGGGTCTATCAGATACTGTCCCCCGGTCCACATGGAGCTGATGAGATTGCCATGACAGTAGTACGCTTCTGAGAAACCAGCCATGCATATGGATATTCCTTTTAGTATGCCCCGCATTGATGGTAGAAACTGGGAAATAAAAAAAATGTGTTATTACCTACTAAGACATTTTTACCAAACGCCAATATAAAATGTTCATATTTCGTATAATAGATTACTGAGTACCTAGCTAGTTTTCCGAAATTTGAATTATTTTTGATAGTATTGTGTAGTTAGTGATTAACAATTTTTATTTTATTTTTGTCTACATTTTTAAAGAAGCTATTATAGTATTGAAGACAGTAGTACTATAAAGAAAATACGTATTATTTAGAACTACATATTGCCATATAAGTAGTTAGCATATGTAAGCTTTTCTCAAGTACATAAAGTACATATGTAGGTAAATTCTAACAGCGAAAGTCGAAAACAATTTTACCATCCATTGACAAAATAGTGAGATGATAATAAGACACAACGAGAGACAGATTAATCGGAGGATGCTATCAATAAAATTTAATGGAGAATCTGATGTCTGAATATAGGCAACTAGCCTTTGTACGGAAAAGGAGCGCAACAATTTAACAATGGATCCACGAAGCAGTCGGCGTGGAATTACATTGGTATACATTTAACTGTCTCGACCGCGGAGAGAATGTAAGGTCATATGTAATTCATATTTAAAATCAGAATCCTGTTTCTATATATAATAAACTGGTAATAATTGTGTTGGTTCATTTTGTATTCTTAATTCTTATAGACATACATTCATTTCCTTATTTACGACATACAAGAACAATGTAAAGATATTTATCTGGTATATTTTTTATGTTTATAGAGCTTAATTTAATGGCCAAACTGGCCATTAATGAATCCAAATGAAGTTATTAATAGTCTATTTTAAGAGTATGAAAATATTCACGACATTCCACAGTTAATATAAAATAGTCATACATCTTATTCCTTTACTAATTGAGGTTTTCTATTATGTCTAATCGTAAACTGACTTCAAACATATTAGTATGCGATAGGGTACTCTACATGTGCCTCTTTTTAATGAAATCGATTTCACTTTATTTAACATACTATTGTTCGAATAAGGTTTCATTATTCCTTTATATAATTGGAGAGAACTAAAATGAATCTTTGATGTGCTGCTGACTTCAAGGCCATTTCTATAATTATTACTTTATCTTAGACAGTGGTACTTTCAAATAATTTCGAAACCAAATAAATATTATTTATACTCACTTGAAATCCTAGACATCTTCCGTAGAAACAATACTGATTAATGGTGTCTGCTTGCGAAAATAGTTCTTCAGGTGTGTGCGAGTCAGTGGGGAACAGATCTCCGGGTGGTGCCCAGGATAGTAGCGTGTGGAGGTGGTGGAGGCACGTGCCTAGAGATGCAAGTAGTTGCCCGCATGATTCAACTTCCCTGTAAATTAAAAATATATGATCGGTGTGGTTAGTGACCCTGTCGTTCGTGTAGTCGATCGTGGGTTCGAATCCCAGCCAGTACAAACATTTTTTAATAAATACGTCTGATTGTTCCGTGTCAGGATGTAAACATCTATATAAGTATGTATTTAAAACGTTCGTATATATATCAGCTATTTGATTATTATAACACAAGATCACTTTGAAGCTTACTTTGAAATCAGATTGACCGTGTGTGAAAAATGTCCCAGGATATTTATTTATATACACCCATGTTATACTATGACTCATTTCTAAGGGCCCTTAACAAATCGTCTATAGTCCTAGTTCCCAAGTCCAATATCTAAGTAGATTAGGTCTAACTAAAAGTTGTTGATATTTTACAATGAACAAAATCACAATGTTTTAATAGCTGAAAATGGAGAACTGAAATCGGGTATACACTTTTTGGCATACACTTTAGTTTGTAGATCAATTTTGCTTAATGTGGTTGCTATGTTATAAACAGACTTAAATACCAGCTAAAAGATCGCATGTATATAAGTATATAGTATACAACATTCAATATCTTAAATGACTGTATAACTACCATATATAGATAATACACAAGTATAGCTAATTGATCTTGCTAACAACCAACCTCTTAATTAAAGTCATGAGTTGTAATTGCCTCAATCCTGTCTCAGAAAGTACATGCAAACTACAATTTATATAGTGGACAAAGCTGATGTATTTATTGTGGAGATTATAGAATGAGTAGCTAATTTATTTCAATAGCTTTTGTCAACTGTACATCACTCTCTATGTCTACTAGTCACTAGTACCTACTTTAGCAGGATTCCAAGGAATAAAATATATTTTCTCATTCATGCCTTTACAGAGTCATATGAATTAAATACTCGAATGCTCGGCTTGGGTGGTTAAATGTTTTCATTATATATATTTTATTTTGAGTACATAAAAGTTGAACTTACTTAACAAAATGTCCTTTACGAAACAGTAATGCATCTCGTCCAGTGCATACTTGCCGACTCAATTTCAGGCCGTGAAGTACACATGAGTCTACTACTGATACAAAACTGCGATAGCCGTTGCCCGGGGATACTGCATCAAAGTCATATAGTGGTGCTACCTATGAAAAAGAGATAATAGAGTTACTCCTTAAATGGGACCAATAAATTTACATTGAAACTATAACACTAATTTCTACATAAAGATAACATAAACATAACATTTTGATACATTTACTAAATATCTAAGCGCAGTAAAAAGAGGTATTGTTTTAAGATTTTAAAACAGTTTATTTATTTGTATTAATTTCATTTGCAGAGCTTGGTTAAAAATCATAAACAAATACCTTAAATATTCTTTGCCTAAACTAAAGTAGGTACATATATTAAGCAGTGAAGTAGGTATAATTAAATTATGTTATCATTTTGCAAGCAGTTATTCCCACACTTAATACTGATAGTAATTTGCATTACATTGTTGTTTCTTGTGACTCATATTATATGATAGTAGGTATTCATAACATCTGAGCATGTCAAACAAATGCTATTAAGAACCTAAACAAAGTAGGTCAAATGTTGCACACAGTTGTTATCAATTGGGCCATGTGTGTCTGAGTTCAAGTATTGATTTATCATTTATGAAGAAATTCTGTACCAAATCTATAAGTATTTTTTACAGTAATTTGTAGTTGAAGAGTTTTATATAAGCAGGCTTATCTCAAACTGAGTTTTATGATAATATTGTGTGTGTTAATTAAAGATATTTATGCATAGAACTACTAATGTATATTCTAATTAGTAAAGTTATGTCACTTTCAGTAGAGTATTTATCAATAAGAAATTTGATGGCATTAGGATAGACCTCATTAAATACTTGTAATGCTAGTCATTAGTAAAAATGTAGGTAAAAGTCATCAAACTGAAGAACCTATATACCTATCTATTTTAATATAAGCTTATACAATATTCCGCATACCTTTCGTACATGATCCACCAGAGGCCAGACAGTATCAATGTGATCCATTAGCGTCATGAAGCCCTGGTACAACCGCTGCCCATTCTCGCTGTCGTCGGGAAGGAAATAAGTCGCGTTGTTTTGGCACGAGTCTTTCAGGGCTTCATACATAGCGTATGTCGGTGGTGCACCCGCCTCAGCATCCTCACAGCACAGTGCCGCTTTCGCTGGCGACTCCGTAAATGCCATGGCTTTCGATGCTTTTCTCGACGCGAAACGAAATCCCCGGCTAAATAATTTAAGCCTCATCTGCAAAGATACGAACATAAACATCTGACGCACCATAATATTTTATTTATTCATAAAAAATCTACACCAATCGAAAATAATATAATTACAAAATAGTTCGCGGAAAAATTTTGCTATCATTATACTAATGAAATACTATTTCCATAATCAAGCTATGTAGCATTGAACTTTGCCGTTATAAAACGATTTATCGCTAACAACAATTTTGATTACAGCAACTAGCACTGTAGCCTGCTGTCTGTCAATGAATTATATGTCTTGTTTGACATTTACTATTTTTCAGAAAATTTTCATTCATTTTCACGGAAGTCCAGCATTGTCTATGGAAATAGAAATTCTTTCTCCACTAAAGAAAATTTTAAGAGTAAAATCTTACCTTTCTATTCGTATTAATATTCGGTTTGCTGGTTTTATTATTATTGTTTCCCATTTTCCCAATCCAAATTAAAAGTATTAATGTCAATATGGTATTTGACTACTAAAACGACACAAGTCTAGCACTTTATTTTATACGATTTATATTTTCACTAATACTAATACCTACCCTACTGAACGTTTGCGCTCGTAGAAGTTACAAACTAAAATGCTGTTAACATCATAATTTTTTGATATTTATTACACTTTGGACGGATGCCCATCATGAAAATAAAACCAAATATTAATGTTAAAATCGATTACGGAGCTACAACCCAAGCTTTTAGCCTGTGAATAAAATAATAAAACCAGTTAAAACGAGCTGGACTCGCGCGACTCGCGCACCGTTCCGTACTAACTGATGTATTTTGTATGCATACAGGTATAATTAACACTTTCAATGTAAAGTTAAAAAGAAACTAGCGATTGAATTTTCACGTACCTATTATTATTTTTTAGTTGTAGACGCAAATAAACATATAATCACTGTTATATTAGTTCATGTTTTATGTTATGTAGTAATAGAATAGAGTGTCTCGTGCATCTTGCGAAACTCACTTCGACTCTTTGATTTATCAATATCGATATTTATACCAATTCATATAACTTTTAGGGTTCCGAATCCGAAATGAAACCAAAGGGGTCCTATTACTAAAACCTACTGTCCGTTTGTTTGTCTATCGCCAGCCTGTGCCTCATAATCCGTAATCCTAAGTAGTCAATGCAAATTCTCACATAACATATGATTACATTGATTGCCGCTATAACAACAAATAATAAAAACAAAAATATTTAATCTTGTACGATTGTTAGGAATCCTTCATGTGACAGACCGTTTCGTACTTGGGCGGTTGTTTTAACTACATATATAATTTGGGATACTATGTAAAAGTTATAAACCATTTATATTTAGCACCTTAAAATATTTGGCAGAGTCTTACTAACGGTGTTCTGGACAAGAAAACAGAGGCATTAAAAAAACGTGACGAATAAATTTCGTATAATTTTTTTTTAATACGAAATTTATTCCAAACGCCTTAAAGTAAATCGATTAAAATTTTTATATTATTTGCCGCTCTTTTCTAGTGACGAGAGCCGTCAGCCAAATAAACTTTTATAAATATTATTTTTATTATTATATAGCTCATTTATCGAAGAGGGCTTTAATACAATCAAAAATAGAGGAGAATCAATGGAAATCGATCACCTCGCAAACGAAACGAGAATGTCTATTTGAGGCCATGAATATGAGATGACTATTTTTGTCATGTTAGTAATACTCAGTCACAGTTATATCTGTTAGAAAATATGAAAAAACTAAACTTCATTGGTTGCGGCAAGTGGCTGGCAACACATAAACTAGGCTGTCAGTTTGTTTCGGTGTTTTGACTTTATCTATTTTTTGTATTTTGTTTTCTATTAATGCTTCTTACTGCCCTATTATAAATTGAAATGATTGAATTTTCAATGGAAACTGACGAACACAACGATGATGAAGTTATTACAGAAAGTGAAAATATTTGTAGTGCAGCAGAAAGTATTGAATACGCCAACGAGTTTCAATATCCTAGTTTGTTTACTAGCAGAACCTTACTGGAGCTATCAAATTCATCATGGTCTCGATCTGTGAAAGCCAAGCGTGATGTGCAACCGTATTTGCGCGGATGTAAATGGTCTCCTGATGGGACATGCTGCCTTTCTGTTGTAAATAATGATGGGGTTCATGTAGTCGAACTTCCCAGAGACTTATACGCCGGGCCGGTGGCCCCAGATAGAAAAATAGATATTTTGGATACAGTGATACATGTTAAGGAAACTGGTTTGCTTTATGACTTTTGCTGGTACCCCGGTATGAATAGTGCAATTCCAGAAACATGCTGGTTAGTGTTTGATCCTATCTATGTAACCTAGCAAATTAAAATATATCACAAATTTTGTTACAATTTCTGTCTCGTTTTGTGCTTCTCAACATAAAATATATCACTGCTTATAGGATCTTGTTTTGATATTTTCAGCTGGTTAACAACTAAACAAAATGCACCAATACAAATGTGGGATGCCTTTGATGGCTCTTTGCGATGTTCGTACAGAGGCTTCAATGCAGTTGATGAGATGGAACCTGCCTTGTGTATCACATTTAATCTTGAAGGGAATAAGATCATAGCTGGATATAAAAAAGTCTTACGGACATTTGATGTGGAAAGGTATGTATTATAAACATAAAAAAAAGACTATGAATGTGTGCCAATTACCTTCAACTGCATAATACTCTAGGTATGAAAATTAAAATACTGCCAAATATTTATATATAAAAAAAATATAACGGTGAAGGAAGACACAGTAAGGAAACCATTGAATGCAACATACACAAAAAAATATGGGAAATCCTCACTAGATTACTTGTTAGGGGAGGTTGCCGCCACAGTGAGAACTTATTTAAGTTTATTTTTGATTGTTACAAAATGTGGTCATAGTGATTGAAAAATAAATTCAATGCCATTCAGTTTAGGTACTTATGAAGTTTGAACAGGCTAAAGCTACTGGTTTGATTAAAGTGTAGGTAATTTTTTGTTTATGAAAACTTTCTGTTTAGATATTAATGAAACCTCATCAATAATTATAGTCCTGTTAAATTATTATAATATAATCATGTTATCATATTTAACACTTTAAATATGTAATATAGGCTTATGTAAACTGCAACATGGCACTTAGATTATTGAATCAATTATGTGATTATATTTGACTTACAGACCAGGCAGAGACTTCTCGGAACACAAAATAGCTAGTCCAGCATCCTGTTTTGCAACCAGCGGCAACTTGATGGCAGTTGGCTCATGGAATACAACCATAGGTTTATATAATATCAGTGACACTGGCACATACAAGAGTATAGGGAAAATGCATGGCCATGGAGGTAAATCATTATATTATATTACATAATATAATATACATACATATTTATATTATTTTATTAGTTATCTTCATACCTGTATGTATAGTGATTTTATTTTGTTGGTGGAATATACCTAAAATATATGAATAGGTTAAATACAAATGAAATACTTCTTGCTAATATCTAACTTTTATTGATTCTAGTCCTATTTTATTATAGTAAATGTTACATATCAATTGTATAAATTTTTGTCTGTATACATTATAGTTTTGATGCAATTTAGTTTCTTAACATTTTATATATTGTTTGTTATTTAAAGCTTAAACTACTCTACTCTACTAATTTATTTAATTCTACAGGTGGTGTTACACACATGAAATTCACTCCAGATGGTATAAGACTAGTTTCTGGTGCTCGGAAAGACCATAGACTTTTAGTATGGGACATTAGATACTACAGAAGACCACTCAACATACTAACAAGGGCTGTAGACACGAACCAGAGGGTATACTTTGATATATCTCCATGTGGCAAGTTCCTGGTGTCTGGTGGTACTGATGGAATATTGAGGGTTTGGGATTCTGATAAATTTGACTGGAAGTCCAGTTTGGATACAAATGATGTTGAAACTGATAATGTTACTTATAAGGTGAGTTTAATATATAAAATAATCATTTGATACTCATATATTCTCTATTTTAATGCCGATATTTTCATAATAGCTTTATTATAAGTCTTTCATGACTTGGAAGTTTTATAAAAATAATAGTTGTAACATTGCAGGATGCTATTAACAAGCTGTAGGCGTTAGATTAAACAGGCTTCGAAACCTCGTGTTATTTATCCCTCTGAAACGAAGATGTATCGGCAGAGTAGTCACTAACTAATTTTGTTGTACATATTTTTCAGTTCCCATTACATAAAGACTGCTGCAACAGTGTCTCCATCCATCCTCTAAGGCCCATCCTTGCAACTGGATCTGGACAATATCATTTCGAAGATCCAATCAGTGCACTAGAAGAAAACATATCTGACAATGAAGAAATAAATATCACCAAAGATACAAATTATATAGATAATATGAAATATTCATGTAAATCTGAAAATAGTTTACTATTTTGGTGGATTGGCGATGTTCCTGATCCTGATTAAATGGCTAGTAATTGTTGAAATCAAATGACTATCTTGTTTTACTGAGTTCCGTGTCCTATATTATTTTAATATTTAACTTAAGTGGTAGGAAACTAAAAATTTATATTTTACAGGTGCAACAGAAGAAACTAGAATAAAATACCAGTATCTAAGTAAACATATTATTGCCGGCGGCTGTGCTATGATTGTCTCTCGTCTTGTCAACCTTGTTTACAGAATAGAATGTATTTATAGACCAAATGACTGTTTCCCTATGTTTTAACTTTCTCACAAAAATAAAATTTTAATTAAAATTGACAGAGCTTTTACCTGAATATAAGCATACTATTCCTTATTCTCTTAAAGATTTGCTACATTCAATTAGCAACGTATTACTGTTCGATAAATCAACATAAAATCTCGCTACCTAAAGTATCGCTCGTATCTAAAGTAGGTAGGTAGATACTCGTTATATATAAGATGCTCATCTCATATATGTAGGTGGGCGACGATCTTTCAGTTTCGCAAAAAATACCGTCATGTGTCATAACTACAGACTAGCAGACAAGCTCGTTTGATAAACGACCGGCAGCCACCGAGTCTAACACCACTAGGGACCTAGCGGTCATTCGTCTCCACTCGTCTGACGATTGCTATAACCACCCAATTTTGATCAAGCGAATTTTAAATCGCTACTGTATACCTAAAGGTGAAAAGCGTGAAAAGCGAAATTAGGGCAGTTTTAATGTTTCTTTCTAATACTTGGAATTATAAATTAAGCTTATAGCCATATTATAATAACAAGAATATCAAAGCTTTTTCATAGAAGAAATTAGGTAATGGAGACCGATATAGACGAACTACAGGGGTAGGTATGTAAGTATATTAAATTGATACTATAAATAAAATAATAGTATGAAAACGAAAATAACTACGATAGATATTTTACTTTATCCGATTTCGTCCCACGGTCTGGAAAGACTCAACCATACTAAATGAAATTTTTGGACGGTAACCTTTTCAAATAGGAAATTAAAAAACCTTCAAAACCCATTCATGGTACATTTACGTAGGTGTCGTTAATTTGTAGGTATCAGTATTCAACGCTTAGAATTACTCCAGTCTGAAATATATAAATTTATCCTTTATTTACCTACGAAAGATAAATTAGAGAAAATTAATTTTTGTTGAGTATGAACATCAAAGTCCTTAAGATTCAATAAAACGTTCAGACTAATTTAGAGTTATTATATTTAACTAGGTACATTCAACTAAAAATAAGTAGATTTTAAAGGCTAATTTTATTTCGTTTGATATTTAAAAAATATAAAAGTTGCCATAATGATACTTTTATACGAAATTCAAAATTCCTTTGGAATGATATGGGGTTCTTCCAGAGTGGGGAGTGAAGAGATTTTTACAGGGTCGACAACGCGTGAGTGACGGCCCTAATGTTGCAAGCATAAAACTACGGTAACCGCATCCCTACAGGTGGGACTGTATGTCCTTTTGCCATCTTTGTGGTATAAAAAAACAAAAAAAAAGAAGTGTGGAAAAATGGCGGGCATACGGCAGTATCGCTAATTTTGAGCAGTTTATAATCTCAGTGATTTCAGTAGGTTGACCTTCATTAGTGCTCTACTACAACCTATAGGTAGGTACCTACTGAATAAATGGCTTTCAGTCTAAATGCAAATCCAGAATCACGTTTTCCTTCTGATCGAGATGTCTGTATAATATTGAAGCCTTCAGATTTTGGTAATGTTAATGAGACGACATGGTTTTATCGATTTACTGTACCTACTATTTATATTATACCTACTTAGGTAGTAATGATTTTTTTAATATTTGTTTACGGAACATTTTTGTAATCAATATAACAAAGTACTAGTAATAAACATCGGCAGAAGAGTTAAAGAATCAGTGCATGTACAATAAAAGCCTATTTGTACGACTAATTTATAAATAAAAATAAACATAGCTTTGTCTAAGTAGTTATCATTAATTGTTAAAGTTTTATCTCTTTTCTATGGCGTATGTTGTCAAAGTGTTCACTCAGCTGTGGATTTGGACCTCTCGTTAAGTTGTAGCTTTTCCCTTTTATTGTGTTGTATGCTATTTAGTCGGTCTACTGAGCTCAGTCAAACTGTAATGGTTCAATAGTCAAAAGGGTATTTTTACTGTTCGTAAGATAGAAACATTTATAACTACCGTGTATTTGGTACCTATATCTGACTAGGCAATTTCACTAGGGTTTTTCTTTCCCTGATATTTTTTTATAAGTGAATAAACCTATATATTTGCGTTATTTTTGGAGGTCTTTTCAGAAACTCGTAGCGCAAGGCAACGCGCTCGCTTCAATAGTCTACGAGATGGCTACGAGATGTTTCGACGTGTTTTCTCAGCGATACCGGTTATTTATTGCCCTCACTTATCTACGATATTGGTCAAGTTCCGAATATTGTTCAGCGAAAATACTGCCTATTTGATGATGATGATGATGATGATGATGATGATGATGATGATGATTTAGCACTACACCCAGCCAGTTCAACGACTGACCCATGTCCTATACAACCATTCGGGCAACAGCCCCCATGCACAGTCGTGTTTGATAACTGAACAGAGACACTGGTACCCGAATAGTTATATAAGAGTAGCCATGGATATACCAGGGAGCGCGTGGTTAATAGGAAGGACACGCTCTGGGATGGGAAAGGAAGACCAGCAAGCCGCAGCCGGCTGGCCAGAATCGACCGACTGTTCAGCCTCTAGCCAATATAGGAAAATAGGAGGATGGGTATTGTATATAGGAATGAGCGTTGGTGCACGATGAGATGGCGTTTGGTGTGTTTTTTCTTCCTGTCTGCTCTACTCAACTTCCATGTTGCACTTGCATTACCGGTTGTGTTTCAGCGAATGTCCTTCTTCCAGTTTCTTGCTTGGTTGACTGTTGTCCGTCTTGTATCCATGAGTCACGTACTCGTTGCTCCTTTTCGCCTTAATTGTCGTAATGTGTCCATGAATCCTGTGGTAGGTGCTTGTCCGTACAATACGTACGTTAGTTGACGTTGTTTATTCGGGTATTTCATATTTTTTGATCCGTTTTGATGTATAGTTTCCATGTATCCAGCTACCGTACTTGCATTACTCGACTTATATTGATTGTTGTTGTTTTATCCGCGTTCGTTTTATTCATTATCTCGCCCTCGCTGTCCCGTTTGAGTGGATTGAAGTCGTTTAGCCATGAACTGCCTGTTCAAGGCTCAGCTTTGGTTGATTGTTGTCATGTGTCCATGTGGTTGCTGCTCAGTTAGAATTGATGTAATTGTATCAATAACCCCCTCTATGTACCACTATCTCGTTGTTCCAATTTGGTTGGTTTTGTCATGTTTCGTGATTTACGCATAGGCTAGCATTCCTATGCCTGCGTAGTAATACATCCGTTGGTATTTGAGTCTCTTAGTGATAGTTTTTCCGTCTAAATATCTGTCACTTTCGCTTCTCTGTTAAAGTTGCGGTCCAAGCATTTGACATACTATCAGTCACTCGTAACGACGTAGTTTGGATCCGTTTGCTTTAGTTAGTACCACCGCTTTCAGGCCGTAGCTCATTGCAGGTTTGATAGCCATCTTGTATAATAGCTGTGCCGCTTGCCGTTCCATCTCATTATTTAGACTTTTGTAGCTAAAAGACTTTAGATTCTAGTAGGTTTGCGAATGTGTGGCCTTGTTTCTTGTTAGAATCTTCTTTAATCTTGATGGATTGATTTCATCCTATAACTGTTCGTGGTTAGATGTATTCATTATGTGTTTTCCTTATTTAAATAATTCAAATTATAGGCTTGCCATGGTAGATTTCTAGTTGAGAAGATTTTGTTCCGGATATCCAGGATTTTTACAACTTTGCCGTCCGAAAGATGTATCTATGCGCGTATGTTATGCACGCATATGTCTGTGTTTAGGTTGGCGCTCTTGTTAGTATTGATGGCTTCGAGTCTGTGGTGTTTCTTTACGATGCACGATGATCGCTAATTCCCGACACTTGTTACCTCCGCCGGTGAGGACCATTTGTAATGTTTTGGCTCGTATGTTATCTAGTCCTCATTCCCGTTTCTTGTCCTCCTAGTCATGTGTAACTCACTTCCTTTAATTCTGTGTCAATAGTATGTTTCACTGTCGGACTACAAGGGCCGCGTACATTCCCTTTGAAGATACTTATTTTTCCCATCTGCGTGTGTTGTTCCAATATTGTCTCTCCTCGTAGTACACTGTGTCATTACGCTGACAGGTGACGCGACGTTGGTGGCTGGTGTTAAACCATTATAAAAAACGAAACAGTCGTAATGGGTGTTTCTGAAGAGCTAATTCAATGAAGAATGTTAACTTGACAGCCCGGTTGGCTTTGTGGTTAGTGACCCTGACTTTCAAGCCGCGGGTCGTGGGTTCGATTCCCACCCAGGACAAACATTCGTATGCATGAATATGTCTGTTTGTCCTGTGTCTGGATGTAAAATATCTATATAAGTATGTATTTAAAAGTAGTATATGTAGTATATCAGCTATCTGGTTACCATAACACAAGCTCACTATGATGCTTAATTTGGAATCAGATTGGCCGTGTGTGAAAAATGTCCCAGGATATTTATTTATTTATTTTATTTATTTAACTTGACAGCCCGGTTGGCTTTGTGGCTAGTGACCCCGACATTCAAGCCGCGGGTCGGGGGCTCGAATCCCAACCAGGACAAACATTTGTATGCATGAATATGTCTGTTTGTCATATGTCTGGATGTAAATATCTATAATATGTATGTGTTTAAAAGTATTACATGTAGTATATCAGCTATCTGGTTACAAAAAAAAAATTAAGAATATTAGCACTTCATATACTAGGCTTTACTGAGACACTATTTCAAGCGACCCGGCATACCTAGTAACATTCTTCATTTTTCCACAGCTTCAGTTGGATTTATGGGTTTAAATCTGACCATGTTTTGTAGTGCCTCGCCATGTTGCTTGTAGTGATGTTGACATAATAAAACTGTGCTGCTGCTATCAAGGCCCTATCGCTTTCAGAAAATCGTTTTCGTATCGATTTTCATATCTTGGTCGATTGCAGAGGGATCCAGGTTGCATGTCGAATTAACTGATTGTGCTAGTGTTCTTCAGTATACTTGTTAAGGTCCCGTCTTATTGTGTGGTGGTCGGATGTCACGTAGAAGTTTCAGTCTGTTTCCATTACTATGATATCCATATTGTTTGCTTTGCCCCGTTGTAGTTAGCTGTTAGGAAGAGCTTATATTTATAGATTATTAGACGCTATTATACCTAGCTTACATCTAGTGTAAGGTGGCTTGCGGTGTCCGCTATGCACAGGTGTTACGATTGTCTTTAGCGGGCATGTCGTCGCTGTGATGACATATGGGTAATGCTAGAGAATGTTTTTTCTTTAAAATACCGCCCTAACGCTTGGATGTTTATGACTTTGTTATGATGGCAGTAACAAAAGGCTTACCTAAGGACGAGATTGCACTTTGTCGGGATTTCTATTGTTTGCGAACGGCAATTAGTAAAGGGGCTGGTCGGGCGCTTTTGAAAGCGTTGCACGTGTCGATTTTTCAGAATTTTGCCGGAGATATTTAAATTACTTTACGATTGTTTCTTTTATTTAATGAATAGACGTGCACATATGCAAGGTTTTTTAGTTAATGGGCCTGGTTATTTGTTTAAATAAGAAATAGCCTGAGAACTCAAAGGGGCTTGCAAGGACTTTGCTGTCGTAAAATAGTTTTTGTAACACCAATTATTCTATGCCTCGCTATGTATTTTTCTAATTGAGGAGGATAACATTAAGAAAAGGATAGATTGGAAATACAATAAATGGCGAAAGGTCGTTTAATCTATTGATGTAGTGATTGGATCGCAGAACGAACTAGTGTTATATTGAAATAGATTTTACGATAGTATTAGCTTGAATGTTAGTATGTATCATACTTATATACTCAGAAAGTGAAGCTTTTTGATTTCCGAAAAATAGATTGCTATACGCCTTGGTAAAGTGGGATAGAAAATGGGCACTAAAAGACTGGATCACTAAATGTAATTAACAGATTAACATGCAACAGGTTAATGGATGAAAAGTATATGGCCGATTGGAGTTATTTGCATTCCACAGATGTCTTGGGCATATTACAGAAATATAATGAAAACCAACCTACAACTGATTTGTAACTAGTGTTTACATATTTTCGGTTCTCAACTGTTGCTGCTGTTTTGTCTATTTAATGAATTGAGTAAAGGTAATGCAATAATCGTAGCGAGTTGGCCTATACAACCGAAATTGGCGATTTAGATTACCCATATGTCATCTTTTTTATTTATCGTTTAAAACATTAACACAGATTCTGAGGCAAATAGCTCTAAATCAATGCAAAGCCCCCTCTAGGGTCTATACAAGAAGAGCCATTAATAATATAAAAGTCTAATAATATAATAAATAAAATAAAAGCGTAGGTATAATTATTAGCTATACAATTAAGAATATTTTGAGTCAGGCAAATACATGACCTACTTACAGCTTAAATAATTATGATGAAGGAAGTAATGTTTAAGCTTTGGCTTATTGTTTTTTTTTTAATGCTATAGCGTAAGTCCGTCGGTAGGTTATTAATTAACGGAGGAAAAATCTCTTGAAAATAGCTGTAGAGGTGATAATCGCAGTAAATTGGTTTGAAGTGAATTGTTGTTGAATTTATCTCATGTAGTGTTGCTGGTTTGCCTATTAAGGGTAGGTAATGGAATGATCTCACCGGGATAATTTCATCAGCTACGTAAGCTGGGTTGCTGGATTGAGTGTCAGACTGCTAGGGCCTAGATCTGGGCTACTCGCGGCACTATGCACTAAACACTAAGCACGATACACTATAACACCATCGACAAGTATCGGCACTGGTACACAAGTTACTGAACAAAAGCGACTGTGAAGCGCGTTATTGTTTTGGCTCGGGATGCGCGCGCGGTCCCTTAGCCAGAATGCGGCGTGCGCGCGACCGCTCTCGACCGCTGCCAGAAACGAACTCGTCCCAGCGAAAATACTGCCTATTTGATTGGAAAAATCCACTTCGAATTGATTGCTATAACTAATAAAATACCTATTTACCTAATACTGAAGTCACAATTGCAATGAAAATAAAATAATTAGGTACATAACCACCTACTAGTAACTTTTTTGGCTTTTTAATATTCCAACGAATTGTATTAACATATAATTGTATTTAGGTAGGTACACGCTTTTACGCCGCCAATCTCAGCGACTGACGTGTTAGGGAGCTATATTCTGTCATTGAAAGGTGAGTGTCTCACACACGGAGCGGGTCTTTGATACATATTTATTTGGTTGTCCCAGAATTTGAAATAGGAAGTGAATGGCAAAACATACATGTACGAATTCATACATCCTTACATACACGTGTCGTATTCTCATCGGTATGCGAAAACAAACCTCTTATATAAATATAGATCAGTCACCCCTAGTACCTATGTATCGGAATGTATTAATAAAAATTGTTTTAGACCCCAATCCGCGGTAAACCATCGCGAGTTTAATCCATCACAACGCCACAAATCTCTTTTAATTAACAACTCGGCTCCAAAAGTCATTTATTTTGTAGACAGTTGAGACCGCTAATGTTACTATAGAGACTAACATAGAGAATGCTTTGTTTTCTTTCATTCCTGCTAGTGTTGGTAGGATTTTTCCTTTTAATATGTTTTTTCTTTGTTAATAACGAGGGACGCAAGCCAAGGGACCGATCGGAACGCTTCATTATAAACGAATCTTTTTCTTGCCCCGAGACAGGTAGTTCTGTCTCATTAAGTTGAATATTAAAAAAAAACAAGAGAATTTCAAGGCTTAATGAACCGAAATTAAAATGAAATACTCAAATAGAAAATTGCATAAAAATATAGTTAATTTTTTTTAATAATTCTAGGTATTACATAAAAAGTGCTTGTATTGGATGGTATAAGCAGAATTTGTTTCGCAAACATTTGAATTGAAGACTTTATTGCACTCTAGAGTTTATTGCACTAACTTGTAGAACTGATGAAGTTGCACTTCAAGTCCTAACTATTAAAGAAGTTTATGTATTTCACGACTTGCTTAAGTTAATCTTGCAATTGCAACTCTGAATTCATTAGCAGGAGAATATGCTAATCTATTGACGCGCCACGCGTTCGTTGTAAATGTGAATTACCTAGCAAACTCTACCCGTCAAGTTTTATTTTATTGTAATTACTTGAGAAGTCGTAAAAGAATATGTTGGAAAATATATACTTAATTAATTCATAAGTTTTGTATGATATGTGAATATATTAATTTACATTGTTATGGAAATTACGACACTAAGCTTAACGTTTAATATAGATTGTAGGTAATCTGTGTAATGTATGTAGGAGTTATATTAATTGAATACATTATATGTAGTCTCCGCTCACATTGCCACGTTAGTATCTCTATAGCTAATTTGAAGGGATCCTTTGATTAAATCCGACACGGAAGAGATAGTGGAGCCGCTAATAATACCCTATAGACCATTAGTAGTTGTAATACGGTGCAATAAATAACAAGAAAAGCAATAGATATGGGACGTGCTCCCCACCTGTGACGTTAAAGTGTTCACGTTATATTGGTATTGTTTACTACTGTAAAATAGATAATGATCTATACAAGTATGGTACACAAAGGTATATTAAACATAGGATAGGTATTAAATATATTACTTATATCCTTTAAGTAAAACGACCTATTTCTTATTAAACATCCAATTGGGAACCTTGAAAATTGATCTTAGTATATTTCCTTTTCATCGACTGTTTCCTCGTTCCTAAAATCTTTAGTTATATGATTTTCACCTCCTACGTAAAGGCTCGTAATCAAAGATCTTTTGATCTTTGGTAGATAGTAGATATTATATCATTTGATCTATTATACTTCGAAGGCCAAGGAATATCTCTTCAGTAGCCGAGTGGATTAAGAATACTTCAGCGTGGGTGTTATATTGAAATTAAACTGACTTAATTAATATAATAGCAGTCGGCTAGTTTACCGCCCAGGTTTTAACTGTGTTTCTGAGGAAACTGTTTTTCGTTAGAAATATTAGCATAGATAATAATGTCATTCTTGTTTTTTGTCATCGGTATAAAGCTTGGAGCTGCAAAAGTATCTTTTGATGTGTCCATTGTTTGTCTTCCTTTATGAAAAACGGGGTTTAGCAAATAAGTCATATTTATCAGAGACAAAAAAGGACGCTCTTCTACTAAACTACATGTAATAAGATGTTCATTGAGTCAGTAAAGCGAAATCGGCTCCAATATCTGCCATTGATATCCCATGTAAACAACATGAACGATATGAGATGTTTCTCGCAGTAAATATTTATTCGACACGTATTCCGATGCTCAGTAGTTTCTGTAATTTCCCTTGCGAAAGGAAATTTGCATTGGAATAAGATATTGTGTTATGTGACGAAGGTTAGTACCTATCTGAGGTCTAAACTTTATCTTTATGCATTACAGATCCCGCATGTTATGTTATGTTTGGGTATTCTGCATTATTTCTACATCAGCAAGCTATAAATTCGACAGTGATTTTTCCATAGAAGTCTGTGAACAGTCTGTACGCCTGAGTGATTATTCGGTCGAGTTTTAGTATGTAAATTGCGAAGTGTAAGCTGTTATTATTACTTATAAAGGTACTTGTAACTCAACGATAGGTATGCATGTTTATCTACGTTAAAGTCGGGTAAATAATAAACACTACATGGACATAAATAATGATTTATATAGAAAATCTATGGTTTAAGCTTTCAATAAAGAGACAGACGAGATTCATCTAAGGTGTTGCCAGGTTTTTTTGAAAGTGGCAATCATTGAATCCTTCCCAACATCTTTGTCAGTATAAAAACGTTCTATAACCGTTAAAAAAGGTAATCAGACATTGTGGTTACGTTAGCGCGGTTGAGGCGCCCATAAAGCACATTCAATGACCCATTTGCCATCATCTATGGTGTGATATGAAGTCACAGCCACATTTATTGCCCTCCCGAGTCCTACCCAGACCAATTTTATTACTCTGACACGATCAAATGGGTAAATTATTCGTATTCTCACTTACTTACAAATTGCTAATGTTGCCTACCTATGCCCTTTCAACATTTTGGTAAATGTGTTTGAATAACGCAGAGGCGTTGAATATCATCTTACAGCAGTTTTTGTTTTGAAACGTTAATTTGATAATATACCTAAAGTGTAGACACTCAAATAAAATAGCTAGTTCTAATCATGAAAATCATTTGTCATTAAAAATTACTTATAAGTAATAATTAAGAAATAAATAGATGTGCTCTTTATACCAGAAGGTTGAAAGGAAGGTAGGTACCTTATTATTAGTGTAGATACAATACCTACTATCGTAACTGAATCGAGCCATCTTAACAATATATAAGTTATATAATCCAATCAATTGCTTTAAAGCGCGATATTGGAATTACGAACCTAGCAATGAGCTATACCTATTATTATGTACCTGAACTAAATAAATAGTACATTTATTAATTAGCAGTGGAAAATCTTAAAGATGGTAATAAAGCTCTCTTTCAATATCAAGTTATCAAAATAACAAACATTTGTAAGGCTCATGTTACAATTAAGCAAAAACTCGAGACCCGTTGAAACGCAGAGCACGCTAATAAATAGATGAGAATACTCGAAAACAATTTCAGGAGCCATTCACCAAGAGACAGGGTTCGCGTGAGAATTTCACGACACCTCCGTTAAACTCCATTAAATATGATTTTGCATGTTCCGAAGCCGTTAAGGACCCTTCGTAGATACTTCAGTGAGTTCACGCTTCAGTTACAATTGTTCAAGTAACAAAGAAACACGTTGAAAAGGTGAGAAATATGTCGCTGTCACTCTTAATGCGTAGCTTTTCGGTATGAAATACGAGAGAAAGATAATAATGTGACAGTAATATAATACAGTAAGGAAATTAACTTTCCTGAGTTCCGGTAATTATTGTTATACCCTACATCCCTATAAGGCTACCTAATATTTTAGCGGATTAGCGCAGGGCCCAAATTAACTTAGGTACGTTTAATTGGCACAAAGCCCGGATTTACACAAAAAGTAGGTGCCTATTTAGACTATTTACTGAGTTGTATCAGCTAGAATTTTATATCGAGGTATGTAAAGAAATAAAAGCTTTTCTATTGTCAAGAAACA
The DNA here is from genome assembly GCA_905147785.2 of Thyatira batis. Taxonomy (NCBI): domain Eukaryota; kingdom Metazoa; phylum Arthropoda; class Insecta; order Lepidoptera; family Drepanidae; genus Thyatira; species Thyatira batis. The sequence continues at coordinate 7,004,403 of LR990499.1, forward strand.
GCTCGATAATAGTGTGTTTACATAAAACTAATGAAAAACAAAATTATGACGTAAAATTACGTAAATGTGTCGGTCGTTTGAGATCGACGTGGAAAGATAAAAATAAGATTTCCATGTCCAGATGTTTTGAATATGGTTAACAGTGGCGTAAGATTCAATTAGGAAGTAGGTTGGTACGTAGGCGGATAAACTCAAAAGTTCGTTGTTATTACACAAGTAGATACGTAGGTCAAGGGCCTGTAAAGTTATAAAAGCTTTTTGAAGTAATACCAAAGTGGAATAGAAAAAAAACAAGCTAAATTACGATTTATGTATTGTGTCACTTTTAGAAAAGTTGTAAACTTTATCGGTATTCCGGCAGCGCCATGATGCAATCTACAAATCGGATAATAGAATAGTTAAAATCCAAGGAATTTATTACCTACCTCTAAAAGTAAACGAACAATGTAGCATAGACATTAGCAAGTATTTGGACACTCGTAAATCAGTAACGGACCACTTTCCTCACTAATTGTTCTTGTTATTCGCTTGATTCACGGGGCTGAGTGCCTTGTTTATCAACTTATTCTTATACCTACGACAATATGTAAGCAGTAAAAGTGAAATATTTTCGTATGTCTCCCCTGGCATTAGAATATGTTCATATTTCCAGCTCCTCTGTAACTCCTCTCAGGGGAATGTCGACTCTGGTTTCAATATTGAAATTATCATAAAATAGCAACGTTAAATCGTTTCAGACGTCGCTCTCGGCAAATATGAAGTGACTTCGTGTGCATTTGGTTTAAAGTTTATTTACCTGCAGTGGAGATTCTAAGAATGAAGATTGGAGCTGAATAATGATTTATGATCTACCATAATCCCCTTACACACGCACATTGAAAATTTTCTACATATTGTTTACTCCATCAGCACATTTCTGCTATATCTCGAGAGCATTAGGTACCTACTTTGCAGCCTTTAAATTATATGATTTGATTAATATAAGGTTTTCATTTAAACAGTCTCTCTATATAGTAGACTATAGAGAGTAAGTATAATTTTTGTCATAAAAACGTCCGTAAATTGTTTTTTTACTGTATTAAGGTTCAACCTTCATTTTAGGAATATTTAGGCCACTTCGGTTTAGCACCGTACCTTTTACTCGGTCAATCAGTATAATCCGTCTGTATTTTGGCGCTTCATCAAAGCTTTTAGGTCGTGTTTTTAAATTATTTACGCCCCGAAAAATAATAACGTTTCTATACTCGGATTTTATAATTTAGGTTAATATTGATTTACAGGTTTACTCTGAATTTCTCGAGTGGAGAGGGAATTCGTGAAATTCTTTATCTCATTAAGTATATGCGAGTTAATAACGTCGGCATATTAATTTTATTTGGAAAATTAGAGCTTAAAATATTATCTCTGTACCTCAAGGTATGGTAGATATCCTCTTTATCTATAAGGCTCTAACCATCAATCTACCATTGAATGTCTGACAGATAAATACATCACCTGAATCTTAATAATAAAAAGAAGGTTTTTGGAAATTCATCATCAAAGCCTCAATAACTTCGACTAGAGCAAATAGGATAAAAGTCAGAACATTTTTCACCACTTAATTAAGCAAGATTTTATTTGATTAAGGAATTAAATGCGACAAACAAGTACTTCATAACCAACTACTATCCCGCTTTACATTAAAATCATATTTATTCAACATGTTGCTTGCAGGTGCAGGCAAACTCTACAGGATCTATAGTTCCATTAGTTCTATATTTCTTTTTATAGAAGTCAGTGAACAGGAATATGAAGAGAGTCAAGTTGGCCAGTCCGATCCAGAAGGTGCTCCTGTGCATTGGGCATTTTGACGTGTATGTTTGGACCACAACATGAGCTATTACTAGCACAAATTGAATCTGAAAAAATATGTAATAAAAAAAGTTAGTTCTGCTAATCTTTGCTAAGTCTATTCCGATTTATACCTATATATTTTTTGTTATTTGATACCTAATTGATCGCCCATATCCAATAAACAGTTACCTAAATTTACAGTTACTATAATAGTTATCAATTCAACATAACTTATTAGCCCCAAAAGTATGCCGGTTCAAATTTTGAATAAATATACTATGTAAAGACCTAATTATATGTTACCCTATTATATTAAGGTACATACCAACTGCATCATTGTAATATACTTCTTCCACCACAAGTACTTCGCGTACCTTGGACCCAAAGCCGCCATCCCATAATATGTGTACATAATAGTATGTATACAGCAGTTCATCACAGCCATGAAAGCCCAGTGGTCAGAGGGATCATACTTCAGACATGACCACGTGATCACCACCATGAACACATGATGGTAGACATGGAGAAAGGTCAGCTGGTTAGATTTCTTGCGGAGGACAAAGAACACTGTGTCCCATAAGTCAAGGACTTTTGTTGCCATGTACTTCCAGTATAATACTGCGATTGTCTAAAAAGTAGAGATCTATTTGGTTTAGATAAATTGAAGTTTGATCTTTATATGCAGATATAATAACTTAAGATTCTACTTGTTGGTAGATACCACATATGTTTATGATTAAACGCCGTTAAGTAAACTTGAGTAAAGCCCGTGAATTTCCCCATTTCACATTCATATTCTTAAATGATTTAAGTATACCTACACAATTTAATAGGGGATAAAGTATTGATAATTAAGTTTGTCAGTACATACAAATAATGTATTTTCGTCGTATTCACAACTCCTCGGAAACAAACCCTTGTCAAGTATATAGGTAAGGAACTGGAACAAAGGATAACTAAATAGGCGTAACTGCGAACCAATTAAAATATGAATTATGTTGGAAAGAAAAGTGCAACTCCCATTTAAAAGTTGTCCTATAAATCATTTAAGTTAGCCTGTTACTTAAACAATTAATTAATAGGTCATTTGCCTCACTTTTTACTGTACTAAAATATCACAAAGCTAGAAAGGGACAAGTGATAAAGCGTTTAGGAGTAATAGATATTTCAAATTACCATTGTCACGTTCATTAAATGATTAATAATGTTTGTTTACTCTACTGAAAATTCTATTGAAAACGTACCTTATATGCTAGAATGGCCGAATTAACAACTTTGATCATGTTATAAATTATTAGAAATCCTTTCATGTGGAATGAAGTTCGGAGTTCCATTAGTGCTGGTCCTACCCTTAGGACAAACATTAGGTACGTCAATAAAATGAAACCGATATCGCTTGAATTCATCAACGGCCATTTGTCCACGTAGTTTACTGAAAAAAAAACATGTGAAGATAATAAATGGTTGTCCATATAAGCTATATTTATATACCGGTGTCGACTATGCAGAATAATGGTTTCGCATTTCGTTGAAATGGATAGGTAGTTGTATAGCAACTAGTCTAACTGGCAAATGCAGAGAGAACCCGAAACAAAGGTACCTCAAAATTCTCCAATTACAGTATAAAGGTATTCTAAGCTTTGTGTTAGAATTTATAGGTATAATATGTATGTGTATTATACATCTACATTATTTCAGTTAGTGTAATGCTCAATAGTACTGCATTTAATTAAAGGAATTTTTCATACATAAGCAACTAATATACCAACTATAATATAATAATAATCATTCATTTATTTCAAGTATCAACTATGAAATCATGTAAGCAATATTCTTTCCCAAATATTTAAGAATATTTGAAAGTCGTTAAGCATAGATGCGAAACATCTACGAATAACCTAGGAGTAGTCTACGAAATTGCTACGAAAATCTACAGTAAAATTACAAAGAGATGTAAAAATCTTACAGACACCGTTTGGTAGTTGCAAACTCATTTTAAAACATGTCATTGTACGACCTAAATAATCATCTTTTATTTTTTTATTATTATAGGAGACCCTCGTGATATCACTGCGGAATGACAGACATCGGTTGACATTTATGTAGTTTTCTCTTAATATTGTTGGCCAGCAACAATAAACATAGATTAAAAAGGTTCTACTCCTGTTTTTTTTTAATAATTATAAGTAGCATTCTCAAAGTATTTACGAAAATAATAAAGAATAGTGTAATAAAAATCACTGTTAAACGTCTTTTCATACAAACTTCACCCAACTATAGAATTTATAAATTATGTCAATAGAAAAAACATAAACTTTATATTGGAACTATGGAAGCAGGCTGTTAGCAAATCTAGGTTAGAGTGAAGAATTTATGAGTACTTTTCTAACGGTTCAAGTATTCAATTTATCGCTAGAATGCTTTTGAACACGGATAATAGTTTGCTGCTATAGTTATTTTTATTTACCTTGTTTTATCCCTATAGTGTTAGTGCATACAATATGCGTGGCGGCAACTTTAGAACACGACAAAAAAAAATTAATAATACGTATCTACCTATGTCGTACGTGGTAATAATTTTTAACACAAATGTATTCTATACCCTGTATTAGTATATAATGTATAAAATGTACGACTGTTTCTAATGAAGTGCTTTTAATATTTTAGTTCCTAATTCGGCCACAACATGGACATGTTTTTTAAATTTTTTGTTGGGCTTTCATTTGTATTTAGATACTTCCTAATCTTACTATAGATCTTAGTCCCATCAGTGACGTACCTACATGTGCGCAAAGAAAGTACACAAAGCCTAGTTTCTAATAATAATATGTATCCGAATTAATATTATAAATGCGAAAGTAACTCTGTCTGTCTTACTTTCACGCTTAAACTACTGAGCCGATTTAAATGAAATTTTGTGCACAGATAGCCCAGAGCCTGAGAAAGAACATAGGCTTCTTTTTATCTCGGTGAAATTGAAGATTCACCTGCGTACCCCTTCCGGATACGCGGGTGAAACCGTGGGGAGCTACTAGTAGGTACATAATATACCATTTACCTATTACTCCCCGTTATTTGGTTAATATAAAGTCAATATTATCGCCATAAAGCTGCAGGCTACGATCAAATTCATGCACGTCGATGGACATTCGGAATTCATAGATTATATCAGTCTCGTGACATAATTTAATCGTGACGCGGACGGGACCCTAATTTGTGGCAATTTACTTGTTAATTTGAGGCACTATAACATGCAAATTAGGATGGCTACAGTAAGATGTAATGTTAGGCCAAATACCTACAATCATTATGCTAAAAGTAAAGCATATATACACAAAGAAAACCACTATGATGATGTCTTGTGCTATCGTTTATTTTTATTCCATATACTTATCTACTATATGTATTATGTAAGAAGTCTAATTATGTTTAATTTCACAAATACTTATACAATAAAGTTTTATATGTTTGTTGGGGGAATAGCTAACTTCCGAAGGAACTTTTCCAAAGTTTACCGCAACTCTTGAATCCGTACTTGAACAACAAAGGTTTTCATGGCAAACGAAAATATTTCATACATTAGGCGTAATCCAACCGTGAAGGGATGTAAATGTATCCATACTTCATGTTCACAGTTGGGTCCCCCATAAATATCCCGTTTAATACCGCAAATACGGGAACAATGATGAGTAACAACGCATTTTCGGGTAACGGCCGTATTGCATATGTAATCGATTGTGTGTTATTCGCAGATTATTCCTTTTTATTGTAGACAATAATGTTTTTATTATATTTCACTTCAAAGCTTACATATTTTTTTCCAGCAAAAACGACAAATGAATCCTTACGTTTGTTTACAGTTCGAGATAAAACAAAAGTTTCCACGGATATTCCATCAACAAATCAGGGTAAACAAGAGATGCTTGAATACAAAAACAAATGGTAAACAATAATAAACGGAGACGAGTTAATTTGAAACGCGATGGATTGGAAATTTCCTTTAAGCCTCTAAATGCGTGTTCGGTGCTTATTTATTTCCCATACCGCTATATATCTTGACACTGTTTCAGTTATATGGGACGTAAACAAGATCTAGTGACATTTATCCTTATAGGCAGCACATTCATTCCGTTATTGTATTTATTTGTTACACTAACAGGCTCAATAGAGAGGCTCTCGCGATGAGTAGGTATTACGGTATTACCGAAATTTCACAAAACAATTTCTTAGATATTTCGCGAATTGTATTTATTTCTGAAGCTTCAATATTCAATTATTTATTTAATAATAAATTCAGTGTGCACGTAAACCATTATTTTATAAAACCGGAAATTAAAAATATTCACAATTATTATTATTGTAAAATGAATCCATTATGCGAAATTCAATAATATACTAGTATCCAATAAAGCATTCTGTTAATAAATCAAACATCAAATTATTTTCATGCCTGCGTAGGTTTATACCGAAATTGTTTCCTCGTTTAGCTTAAAATGAGCCTATAACTATGATTATTAACCTACTTAATTTATAAAATTTCATTTATTATGTTAATAAAAGAAAACTTATCTAAAGTCATATTTTTAATCAGTGTTGTTATATTAATCACTACATGTACTTTCCATTAAATGTTCATGGTACTTGTTCAGGCTTTGTCAATTCTTAGTTTAATATCACAAATACTTGAAAACATCTATAGGTACAGATATTGATCTAAACATATTTTCAAGTCGACCCATTTAAGCGAGTGACTAGACGAATACGTAATGAGTGCTAGCAAAGAAATGCATGCAATCTCCTTGAGTATCTAACACAAAATAGATAAGTATAGGAACGAATGTGGGTCGACAGGATCGATACTAGTACAATCTAAATAAACCTAGCAGGTACTTATTCTATTTCTGAAAGGCTTGATGGCTTTTTCCCTTTGGTAAATGACATTAATTAGGGTTAAAACAAGATGGATGTTTTTATTTCCCGCATTCGACGTAGGAGAGTCTTGTGTCTCGAGTAACCTATTAGGTATTATCCTGGGACAAAGGATTTTTTATGGATGGTTTTTTCCTGAGTGTCTCCATATCTCTATCATTAGAAACCCAGGAAATAGCATAATAAATATTAATGAAACATTAAGCAATGGGTGCTAATTAAAAACCTGATTGAAATTGAATTGATAAATAAAAGTTATACATTTATTAGCATTAAAAATGATTAGGTATCATCATCATCATCATCAACAGCTCATATACGTCTCCACCGAGGAGCTCGAGCCTCCCCTAACATCGAGGGGGTTTAGGCCATAGCCCACCACGCCTAGTGGCCTAGTGCGGATTGGCGGACTTCACATGCCTTTAATTGTGACATCTCGGGCATGCAGGTTTCCTCACGATGTTTTCCTTCACCGAAAGCCAGTGGTGTGAATCCGTACGTAAGTTTTTATAAACTCAGAGGTACGGGCCAGGGATTTGAACCGGTACCCTCATGATCGAGAGTCGGTGCGTTCCCAACTGAGCCACCACGGCTCCATTAGATTAGGTATATATAAATATAATCCCAGAAGAGCATTTTTGTATTCCACTCATACTTTTCACTATTGAATGAAGGCCTATCTTAAGTTCTCTTAAGCTCGTTTCTATACATCCTGCTAGTCATTGAAACCCATCTCTCTGTATTCAGGTTCGCATCCCTTCTTAGGTCCATTATCAAGAGAAGCTAAAAAAAATTTGGAATGTCAGTTTTCATTTAACACATTCAGTGATTTTACCTTGCTTATTCGTTATTTCTCATAAAAGGCTGTGCACTTCATGACGTAAAAAGTGTAATACTTAGCTGTGTTAGCTTGGATTTTAAGCCACATAGAGGTCCTATCTATAACATAATTTTATCTTATACCTACCTACAGCCTGTAATTTGTTTATGTAATGAATATTTCACGTTCATTCATATATTTGTTTCTATTTCTGTAGGAGTTTGTACGTGCGAGGATTATACGCATATATAGGCTTATCCAGGGTACGTGACGTAGGATTCAAGCCTTTTGAGTATCATTAGGTGATTAGAGTATGCATTGTTTTAATATACGGAAATAAATGCCGCCTTACAGTCAGGTAAATTAATACGTAGGTATCACGAAGAGAGATATGAGTGACAATCCCCCTCAACATAAATGCGTTGGTGTTATCAGAATTGAAAATAGAATACAGCTAAATAAAACTATGAATGGGGAATAAAACCTCACGTAGTTTCAAAAGAGCTTTCTTCCCGGCTAATGTACCGTCGGACAATAAAAGAAAATAATACCTTGTTTATTGTCGATGTTATACAACCGAGGTTGCTTTTATTTTACTTGTTGGCGAGTTATTTCTGTTACAGCCTTAAGCACATTTTGATGCAGGTAATTGAAGTTAGTTCACCTTTTATTGTTGATATTATGATATTTGAAATCGTTGAAAAGTATTTTGTTGCAAGCTCAGTCCCAGTTCGATTGCCCCAAGTGGTTGAATATGTCGGTTATATGTGTAAATTACTGTAAAAGTACCAATGTTTTCATAAGTAGGATATGTATTATATCACCTATGCTTGGTTTCAAATTAGATTGGCCTTGTGTGAATGTCCCAGGATATTTACTTTGCATCTTTACCGAATTATTAGTTTGCTACATAAATACATAAAATAAATGAGCGTATTAGCAAGTTTTAAAATTGTGCGTATCTGAATTTAAGCCAAATCTGTGCGTAAATAAATTTTTGTATAAGTAGGATAAAAAATAAAGAATTTTCTTCGGTTCTTTGACCGCATCGCCGCCGGTCATTTCTCGCAAACCATAAATATTCTTCATAGACACACGTTGAGGAGTCGCCCTTTCATTTAGGGGTTCCTTTATCCTCCCCGTGCAGTCACGAAAGCTTCATTTTTCATTCTCGTTACGTGGTTCTATTTATATTATGAGAAAAACCCTCAGACAGTACGTCATATTCCAGATACATTGAAGACGAATTCTTGTTTAAGGAAAGAGCTCTATGAAATGAAAAAACTATTTATTTATTTCTACACACACAGTATGTATCTAAGTAATAAGGTAGAATATTTTTAAGGTTATTATTTTTTTCTTTTACTAGTAGGTATTGCTTTTGGATATTTTTTACATAATGGTATTTTTGGATTGTATCGCAATACCAATAGACTCTTAAATAGGGCTGTAGAAAGATATAGGTATAATCATTTAAGGATATGTTTAAAAATATATAGTTTATAATTGTTCAGAAATATCGGTTGAAATTTATTAAAATAAAATTCAGCATTTGATTTTAGAAATGGTACACCATTCAATTCATATCCGTTCAAATAAAATAGGATTGATTCAGCCTCGTTTGAATTGAGTAGATTCAATAAACTTCGTATTCAACGACACGACTTTAGTTTTCGCTTAGTAAATATCTCGTCCGACCGTGTTTCCGGTTGGAATAAACCAACTATTTTAGTTAAATTAACCTGCGAAACTTTGGCGAGACCCGTTAACGGTGCCCTCAAATATTTTAGTTTTGTAAGTAGAACAAAGTCTTGTAGTAAATACATTGATTAATAATAGATTTTACCTGAGTATGACCTACATATTAAATATATAAAATACAGTTTTCTTGGTTTCTTACTTAGATGTGGTACGAATATTATCGTTATACACGAATATTTTTTGATTTACAGGTGCTCTTTTATTCTAAATGACACAATAAAAATGTTGTATCTATATTTACTATTAAAATATGCACGAAAGAACAAATTCAATATAAATCACGTTAGATATCGAAAAGCAATATTGTCGGCAAACAAACCATCGCGTATACAATATTTCGGTGAGATTCCGAGGTATTACGCATTATACTATGTAAACGGGTGCTGTTCTGTTCGTTCAATTTCCTTGTGCAAAAACCATCGCCACTTGTATCTCCAATCACGTTCAGAACAAAGGCAAACAATGTGAAAATAAAATTGGCAAAGCTTATTATACCGCAAAATCCATCAGATTCGAGTCGGTCGAGAGAAAATATTAACTAAATCGTACTCGTTACGAATATCAATTTTTTGTTTGAACTTTGAGGAAGCGACTGTGGCGCATTATTTTAAATCTATTACGAGTCTGCCTTTGTCAGGCAAAAGATAAACACTACGCTTTTAAATAAGAGAACAATCGACTAAATCAGATTAACTTTTGAATTTAGCAATTTTGTCTTTGCTACCATAGAAAATACCACTGCATGAAAGATATTTTATTAAAATGTAGGTACATAAGTAGATACTCATTTATAAAAGCAGAATTCATATTTTACAGAACCTGATATGACCAATAACGTTTCCCGTTTTCCGGGAAATTGATACCATTGAGAGATATTCGTGGTTTAAAGTTTCTGAATAAATTCCTACGGTTCAAATATTCAAGCAATGTTATTCATTGATATTTATTCAGCCACGAGTTGCATGTTGGATCGGCATTCGACATTGAATGGCGACGGCCTTTCACCGACGTACGTACCATTTCTCTATCCCATTTTCCGATCTAGTCTGATATAAATTCTCTCGGAGCGTTAATTGATTATTGGTTTTGGTGAAAGATAGACACAATAAACAACCATAATAAGAAATCATTCAGAGCGTAACTGAAAGGGATGTGGTGCGGTCGAGTGGGCTCGTAGCCTAGTTCTATATACTATCTATTTATCAACGAAAATAGCATTGTTATTGGTTTACATCTGAGATTATTTCTGAAAAGCTATGTTTGAATTATTTATACTGTAGAAACAATTCTTAGGTCAGAAGGCTTTGTAAAGGTAGGTACTGAGACTATGCTAAGGTCTACGGGTGTTATCTCTAGTAACGAACTTGCGTAGGATCTCCTTTGGGAAAATTGGAACGCCAAAATCCATTCATAATACCTGGGAATACATCATTGGTTGTAGTAATTGAAATGTATGTTTGGTATTTTCTTTTACTTTTAATACAGTACCTACTGGAAATACTTATATGTATATCCTTCTAATATTATGTACGTGAAAGATTGTGAGCATGTAAATTGAATGTATGTTACTCTTTCACACCAAAACGGCTGAAAGCATCGCGATGACATTGATAAATATATACATAGATGACATAGGCATCTTTTTATCCCGGTAAAATAGAAGATCCCCCATCAACGCGGGTGAATCCACGCGGAGCCACTAGTACTTAAGTATATAAATTTTATTTATACACATATAAGACATGGTAAAAATAACTAACTAGTGGTAAGAAATAATAACAAAATGGCGGTCTTACACTTAAAGTGATTTTTACACGACAAATTTTGGCTAGCAAGACACAGAAGAGATTTAATTACAAAGTTTCTTATCCAATTTGCTCTTTCTTGTAATTATCAGTCTCTTTCAATCTAGGGTTACAGCTTCATACCACTTTCATTATCATCAGATGAATAACTATGCAAATTATATGCTAATAGACTTAGTTCGACTATACTTTTGAAGTTCAATGAAGACCTTTCCTTTACCTAAGTAGATCTCAGTTTGTTTTGGCTGTTAATAATAATTTGCTAATACTTAGTTATGAACTATTGTTCATTAGAATTCAATTCATAGTTAAACATCACAAATGCTGATTATTATATTAGTTTAAACATTTAGTAAGCAGTTTTAATAAATTGTAAGCCTTGACCTTATTTATTACCTACCTTATTGATAAATCTGTAAATTATTGTAATCTAATAAAAGGCGACAATGACGATTTCCGGCAAAAAAAGAAAAGTCCGCTTTCACCCGTTTATACTGTTTCATTAATCCACATATAAATTATGTGGTAAAGTTTTTGTTTTTTTATTGCTTAAAGCCATTATGGTTTTTATTAAAAAAGTTTGCTGAAATTTTAACACGATAGCGATTTGCGGTAACTTTTTGCGTAGGATTGTTTACTAAGCCCTTCCTATGCTTTGTTTTATTGTTAGTTCTTTTACATATTAACTAGGGTAACAAGTCTAAAATCCGTAAACTGCTATGTTTAAAACAATATGTATGTATATAATTCCTACAGACTTGATAAGTTATTAACATTTATTTTCATATCCAAGTCTGGCTTAAGGTTTGTAAATGGAATTTTCAGCACTGAAGCCATTTTTCACGCTTGCTAGGCAAAATAATAAAATAATTTTCGTACGTACATGGGCATATAGTTATAAGATATGTATAAAGTAATCACCTAAAAGGAATCCTATGTTTCACGTGACACGTGGTATGATGTAGTAGCATTAACGAGTGTTGGCTACTTTACCTACTTACTAATGGACAACGAGTCTAAAAAATTGTATGAAACTTAATGTGATTAATATTATAAAACTTTGAGTTAATTCTTTTTATATATTTACCTTGCGGTTTCACCCACGTAGTTTCCGTTCCTGTTGGAATTCAGAGAAAATATAGCATATGTAGGTATGTAGCTTTCCATTGATGACAGAATATATAAAATTGAATTAGTGGTTTAGGCATGAATGCATAACAAATAAGCAAATTCAAGGTATATCTTTAAACTAAACTTATAAAACTTTAAATGATGGCTTCCGTACAAACAAAAATATAACACGTTATATTGTCATGACTTTTTAATGATATACATGTTTTTGCCATTTCTTAAGGAGCAGTTAGGAGTGCGCGAACTTCCAAGTCCTTTCACATTGAAGATGTTCTTGAGGGGAGAGTAACAAAAATTAATCGTCTGAAGAGCGTCCCCAAGAGACTGAGAGAGACATCCATCATTCCTTTTGAGATTCACCCCTGACACAATATAAGATTCTTTTTCATACTCAGCGTGTTTCTCCAAAATATTATATTGAAAATTTGTACACAAAATACAAACGTTAGTTTAGTAAAATGCAATGTAAGAGAACAATAGGTTCATTATGTGTTTTATATATTGTGTAATTAATTAAAACAATGCACAGTAACTCCTAAACTTTTAATATATATAATCCGTAGTTGAAATTACATGATAAAAAAAAATATTCATAATATTTTGGGGTAGGTAAATCAGTCAGTATATTTACGTAAGTAAAATATAGAGATTCAGTTCTAATTTAACGAGTAACTTCCCAAAAGACATTTATTTTATGATGTTCGGTCATAATTTTCGTAATAACTTTGACTTTAGAAAACGTTATCTAGGGAGTCCTTCTTTAAAAGAAAAAGTAAAAGGTATATCTCTTTAGGGAGATCGAAATGTAACAAGCGATGTCGTGGTGTCATCCCGCGACAGGTTTATGCTAAATGAGTTGAGAATATCTGGTGAACCGTATACCGATAAGCTTGAGTACTGACTTACATTATCATGGTGTATTTTTACTTATAAAAGTGGTAGATGTTTATCCTCTAAATGGTTACATATGGCTTTGTGGCCGGTTACTCTAGATTACCATCTTCGTTTCGCTCCCTAACCTTTGTATGTATGATCATGGCTGATATTAATTATGTACGTGAATAATATTCTTATATGTTTCAGCAAAGCATCCAGATTTTAAATATTTATTATATTCGACGATTATAAGTAAATATATTATTTATTAACTTCAACAAAACAAGATAAAGAAATCTTAAATAAGATTTGCTGGTAAAGTAATTAATTGTCGAGTTTCATGTTTTCACTAAACATATTTTTCTGTAAATATGTTTATCCATATACGTTATCTACCAAAATAGGTAGAGTTATAATTCTATATCTTCACGTATCTTGAACTTGGTCGATCATTGTTAAAGGCCAAAGGGTATTTTCGTGTGAAGCGTAACAATTCATTTCTATAGATAGTTTCATTGGTAATGATGGAGTATTGTTAAAAAAGATTTTTGGATTTAAGTTCATTTTTGGAAAAAAAATACCCACTATTGGACGTTACACCCTATGAGCATAAAATATTTTACACACAATTTTTGAAATCAAATCGGGATACGATTGTGTCCATTATCATAATCATTAGAAACATCTTCTTGGTGTTGATTATTGTAATACCTCTATGTATGATATGATTATACAGTGGATACCTATCGATACTGTTCCCAAATTCTACAACATAGGTAGGTATAGATGACAAATATTTTCCCTATTAGGTACGCTATACAGTTTTAACTTACAACAAAAGTAATAAACAATGACAAATTAGACTTCTCATAAGTTGAAACAACAACACGCAAGAAAACATTTATGGATGTTACTTTTACCCAATATTGTTCATATGGCCTATTAAACTGTAAAAGCGAACGCGAATCTTATTTGTTCGTGTTTCTTCCAGTTTTTAAGATGATAATATAGTTTGAAACTAGCTAGGTATATGGAGACTAGAAAAATAACAAAAAATGTGTGGCTTGTGGCTTGGCCAAATGTGGAAAATGATTTATTCTGGGAATACTTAGTGTTAAAACAATAATAATACCAAAGCGGGCGGTACCAATAAGACATCATTATTGTTTATAAGTAAATATCCTACATTTTTAGTCAATGCTTTGTACCTAACACTATTGTATTAGGTTGATTGTGTGTATTTAAATGCAAAATAAATAGTTAAGTTATACATAACATAGACAACCTAAGCTTCATATTACATAAACATAAACTACCTCAAAATTTAGTTAATTAGTAGCAATATTGGTTAAGCTATGGCATAACGCTGAACACTTTGAAGTCAGCGGCTGATTGATTAAAGAGCTCTCAGACGGTGGTGGGCGGGGCAATGATGACGTCACAGTAACACGACCACTTTGATTGCTCCTGAACGCAAATCAATGGTCTGTGTGGTAAACTGAGTACTGCCTTATACAAAGGCGTATATGTTAAAGATATATACCTGCTTAAACATGCAGCTTTATAAGGTACTCTTAGTTGTATGAGATCTGATAAAAATAAACTTGATGAAAAGCTTTGGACATATTATTATCTCACAAGTTATATAGTTATCAGTTTAAGTAATTCAACTCCAACTAATTTTACATATGAGCAAAGATGGAAGTAAGAATTTGTGTTGATCTTTCACGCAACGATGAAATAATTTTGATAAAACTTTGCGCCCTGATTAAAATGTGTTCAGAATAAAATAGATATAGGTATTTTCTTTATTCCGGAAAAACTAAAGATCCATCCATAACGCAGATTAAACTGCGAGCGAAAATACTGTAAGTCATAAAAAAAGGGAAAGGGAGAGAAACACAAACTTATCGGTGTAAACGTACCAGGTGAACATAAAGCGCAACAATAAATAATGCGCTATCGTTATTCGGTTCAAAAAACAATTTATCGGTCTCCGTAACGCTACTTTCAGCAACAGAATGTATCTGACCAGCAACGAAGCCAGTAAACGCCCTCTGGGGGATCGTTGGACTAACTTCCATGATTTACAACGCTTGTTATGTATTAGTTACCATAGAACAGTGTCCTTTATCCGCGAACGATATTGAATTAAACTTACACGGCTAAAATGTACATCAGATAGAGAAACTCCGCTTAAATATTCATTCGTGATTAGACCCCAGACTGTCTGGGTCTGCGAATAAACTGTATGAAATAACTGAACTGTAAATTTTGGTATTTTCTTTCGAAAACTTAATTTAAAAGTTTTATTGTAGATTTCAAAATAGTCTTCTCTGTTTAAGTTCAACTACAACATTGTATGTAGAAATGTGTGTTGGCGGATATTGTATACAAATGTTAAGACTTTATGAATTGAATTAATCTTGCGACAGCATTGCTTTGCAATAAAGAAATCTAAGATAAAGATGTTAAAATTTTCCATTTTTTATTTATTACAAATTAAATACTCATCTAAAAATTGTACTCATTTTATTCTTGAATCTGGGCAATATTTAATTTACTTATAATAAATTGCGAATGAAGAACAAAATTACAATCAACCTTAATGCGTTACGGTAAAAAGCGCAAAACTCTTAAGGTACTTACCATTATGAACCTCGACCACTTAACAACCCGGACTGTCGATATCAATTTAGTCAAAACAAATCGTTCAATGGCCACATTTGGTCGGGTCAGAAATATTTAATACGAATAAATGCCCACATTTATTACAGGGAAATTTGATCCTGAGACCTTTACGTGACGGGAAACTGGGAAAGGACGTCGCTTGGATCCAGCCGTATCGTTGACCCAATATCAAATTGGTACCTTGTATTGGGCTTTATTGCATTTTTTTATTTACTCGATTTTAGTTATGTAACCCGTCGTGTCAGTAGGTAGTTCTAAATTCAATATACGATTGGTGCTTTTAGCAGATTAAAGGATTTTTTTTTCAAAAAGTTTATATTTTGGTTTAAAAAGCCATAAATAAGAAACCTACACAAGATAAATTGGGTTCGATGATAATAGGAACTAACACGTTTTCATTGTGAATTTTCTCGCCGCTCATTGATTATGGAATATTTTATTTTTCAATATTATTATGTAAGTCAGAAGTATTATACATATTTTTAAATTGATTGCCTATTTTCAAGGGTGACCTATAACGTTAATGGAATAAATAAATTGCTTTGGAGGCGGCCATAAGATGGCTTCCTCGTTTATACACTTACAAAAAATTTTGTACCTGCTGTTTGTATTTGAAATTGTTTTAGCTATAATGATAGATTTTATTTGAAGTAAAACTTTTTGAAATATTTATTTCATCATGAAGAACGCAATAATAGAACAGGCACTTAGGCCTATTGTTAATAAAACACTAAGATGTCCATGAATGTACATTATGCTCAACTAGAGCGCACTATAATAAATAGGCGGTTCCACGGGAAAAGCTATACAACTGTCCCTTGAAATACCTTATGAATATTCTATTTAAAATCTTCCTGTCCATACCATTTATACTCCAGAAGTAAAAAGAGCTCGTCATAAATCTAATCAATGAGTGTAATGGACGGAAAATTATTTTTTATTGATTCTAATTTCCAGGGCTATCGTACTTAGGTTTTTTTATAAAACGTAGATACTTATTCTCTCTTTGTTTTCTATTTATATTATTATAATTATTTTCTTTATACAAATTTGTTTGCACAATTCATACCTATATGCTTGATATTCCTGTTTACTTACTTATGCCTAATGCCGGTTATTAATTCAGAATGTATACAAAGTACTACAAACTCTTATGAAATTATCCTCAAAGCTAAGGCTGTTTTACTTTCAATCTTAATCAGCCTAGAAAATAAATATGACAATTCATATAAAAGCTTTCAGAGTAAATGGATAAATGGCTACATTAATTTAATATTTTTTCTTATTTATTACTGTCCCCGCAGAGGGATGAATAGCGATTTTCCTCCAATACAAAATCTTACAATAATCCACATTTTCCGCCTAAGATTTTATAAGTCGACGTTAGGCATGGGTAACAAAAAGTGTTATAATAAAATAAACATTAAAATGCCTATAGATATATTATATAAGACTGCTATTTGACGTATCATGTCAGCAAATCATATATACTTGTCCAAATAAATCCGTTTTGATAATAAACAAAGCCAATTGAACTCATTTCCTGGCTCCGAATTTGCATAACTTGATCATCCCTCTTAAGCCGCTAGCATTTAATTTCGTCCACAGGGAGAATTAGATTATAAAGTCTATTTTTACAGTAGCAAGTACCAGTCAGTGTCGCCCGACTTTCTTGTCGGCCGATTGTCAGTAAAAACCACTCAACTTCTTGACTAATGTTGCTCTCGTGCCTCTGTCGGCGCGTGGGGGTGCAAACGATCACTGCCATTTTTCTTCTCTTTTTATAACCTTATTAAATGTTTTTGGAATAGCCTGAGATGTTTTTTTTATTACATTTACCTTTTTGACATAATGACGTTCATCAATGTGACCTCCTATCGTAAAAAGCAGTTCCGCAAGGATACTGGTGCGACTGTAATGTATCCGAAAGATCCTATGCTTAAATATATCTTGTTTCACTTCAAAATATTTATTTATCGGTAGTATTCATATCAAGTTGAATTCCAACATTTCTTTTGCTTAGATTTTTTAAATATTGAATCACGAAGCGATTGTTTCTGGCATCAGGCATAACGTGCAGTGAATTCGCTTACAATAAACCTACCTCGAAAAGTATTCTTAATTTAAAAAGAATCTGCTGAAAAATGGAGTCTGGTAACACTGTTAAACTTTTTAAAAGTACATAAAATAAAGGCACATCTGCATTCACAAGGCGGGTGCGGTAAATGAGATCTCGATTGAAAACCAAGCATTATGTAAATAGAGGTGTATTCCAGCCGGTTGAATCGATGACCGCACATTTACCCGTTTCTCAATAAACGCTGTTTTACTGTTGTTTAATGATCTTGTCTTTAGGGTCGGCTGAAGTGATTAGAGCCTCAAAAATGTTAGGGACTTTTTCTAGCGTTTTAAATTACTATAGGTATTATGATAAGTGTTTGATACATGTATGATATATTATGTACCTATGTTCATGATTTTGAATTTAGAATGTTTTATAATATATCATTGGTTGCTTGTCTATAAATGACCATCATTTATTTATTGACAACATTGAATAAGTATTAATAGAATATCCAAGTTCTTCGCCTCAACCGTAAATAACAGATGATCCCCTTATACTTAATTAACGTAATAGATTAAAGTGCAAATAATATTCGTTATAAATAAATCTAGGCCATCCCCTTTTAAGGACGCTACAGTATTTTTTTTAATAAATAACACGTGGCTTATCGTGCTGAAGTGGAAAATAGATCTGACACGAAAGGGTGTTATACTAACATAATACTTCACACTAGATAATTATGTTAAAACTGGCATGGTCCTTATTATTAGAGCTATAACGTCGAGAATTGCGTGGTTCTAGTTGTGGTGAATTATGATAAATACTGTTAGCTCATCACCTGTAGGCTACCTCACGCGATACATGGGCGTTGAGCTTAGCAAGGTGTTTATCAAATTATTAATTTAACGTTACAAAATATTGTAATATAAACAATTCTATCAATATGCTATAAACATTTAACCCTTTAGGGTAACGGTAGTTTAAGCAGACAATCTTTAAATTCATGGAGGTAACATGACGAATTAGACTATTTATATCAGTATCTAATCCTTTATTAAGATATTAATAAATCATACCGTAAATAAGCTTTCTTTGTCATTTTAAAAATACAGTTTTAAGTTAAACATTACCCATTCATGTATCTTCAGTAAATACTATAATCCTACTGGTACATCAATATCAAAGGGCCTTTTAGATTTTGATTTCTTATATTTAAATATGTTTCACAAATCCAGCCCAGACGTCTTAAGCTCAGCTATATTTATTTCCATTACCGCCACACAGTACGAAGAAAACAAGTGTCGCAGACAGCATTGTTTGGGGATAGGGTTGCCATCATTTATAGTCCGGGTTAAACTACCAACATCATTAAGTTATTTAAACGATATGTAATGTTAGTTTTAATTTTATTACGCTCGCTTTATCAATAGTATTAATACTTATTCAGTTTCTCTAAAGTTTCTCTAACCGTGTATCAAAATTTTAAATCTTGGGCCGCCCGCGACGTACGCACACTTCACCGTCCCCTCTACCCTCACAGGTCCAGGTTCTGGACTCTACAATCCGGGGTTTTCACGCGACTTGTCTGGTTCCCAAATTTTTGATATGGCAACCCTATTTGGACATGTCTAGCTATTCTACACCGGGATATACTTAGAATACCTGCGGCTGAGATTAAACACTAAGCAGACATGTTTGTTCTCATGATTAAGGCATGTGTGTTTAGGCTTACAGGGTATACTAGGGTTAGCAATGAAATCGGGCTAGTTATATTGGGCGTGTGAACTTTGTTAAAGTTAATTGGATCTTTAAAGTTTAATGTTTGATTGGCTTATTATGCAAGTAATCTGTAACACTTATCTACTAATTTGCTAATGTGTTTGCTTCTATTAAGCTAAATAAATAAATAAAAATAGTGGTAAATTTTTCACACACGGCCAATCGGATTCCAAGGTATGCTTCAATGTGAGCTTGTCCTGGGTGGGATTCGAACCCACGACCAGCGGCTTGACAGTCAGGGTCACTAACCACAAAGCCATCCGGCCTGTCAGTGTAAGGAGTGAACAGTAGATAGATAGACATATACTTTCTATGTATTTCTCTTAGATTATAGCGAGCAAGAGGATCACGAGTATCCCCTAACAACAGAGGGATTAAGGCCATAGACGACTTTGCGGGACTAGTGCGGTGCGGACTACACGTACCTTTAAATATGACATTTTGAGCATGCAGGTATTCCCACCACGTTTTTTTCATCGAATATCAGTTATTTGAAACTGTTGCGTTCCCGACTGCGCTAGGACTAGACAATCTATCAATCTACCTATCTATAGATATATAGGTATATCTGATAGTTACATTTTATCATGGGGTAAAATAATATTCCCCTAGACCAAATCTTAGCCAGTCACATTGTGTGACCAATAAAGTTGGTAATCAAGTTGTTCATTACAGAGCTTGGTTCATTTCCAATTCACATTCTCTATCTATAGATCCTTATCAGTATTCAATTACCGAAGATTCGCTAATTTGATTGTAAATGAAAAGTCAAATGAAGATTCCAAAGTTAGATTTCCCTTTGTCCGAGCACAAAAGTAATTTGCTTATGTATAAGGATTTTCTAATTAAATAAAATTAAGGTTCATTCATTCCTTACAACTATTGGACCGAATATGGTAGTGAGAGTCGCTTTGTTGTAGCGGGAAAGAATTTTTATACGCAAGGCAAAAGTACTTTGGGTTCAAATATGTGTTATTAAGTTTTTTTGTAGAGTTTTTTCCTTCCAGGAAAATCCGGGGAGCATGTTATACGGTAAGCCTGCTCTATGTCAGTGTCTCATTCCGAGTAATAACTAAATGCAGTGTTTGTGAGGCTTCCACCTTGTTACTTGTGGCTCACTGTCGCCTCTGCCGTTCTGTTATTCATAAATTACTTGTGATAAGGAACGTTGCTCTTGACATTTTGCCAAAAACGCTTTTTAACCGACTTCCCAAAAAGAAGGAGGAGGTTCTCAATTCGGCCGGTATATTTTTTTTTTTTCTATGTATGTACATCGATTACGTCGCGGTTAATGGACCGATTCGCGTGATTCTTTTTTGTTCGACGCGAAATAGCTGCCAGATGGTCCCATGAAAATTTCTTTCAGTTTGGTTTAGTAGTTTTTATTTTATAAGCATTATTGTTATTTGGACGATGTCATTTTGACGATACTTTGTATATTAGTATGTCGATAACTTTAACATTTCTAATCCGATTTGCGTAATTCTTTTTTTGTTCGTTATGGTACATATTAAAGTTGGTACCCTGGTCATCTAGTCAGCATATGATGATGGGATCCCAAGGAAATCGAGAAGAACACTCAAATTATAAGCATCTAACTGTTACGTTTCAGTCAATATCATACAGTTTGTTCAATTATTTGCGTTTGATCATGATTTCCTATGGATGAGCTGATGATGGAAGGTACAACTCCTCAAAGGATAGGAGTTTAGAGAAAATTCTTTCAAAATTATACGTACATATGGATAGAGAATAGTATTCCTTGAAGCTATTAGGTTGACCTTGAAGGTTAATCTCATTAACGTTTAGGTTTAATAGTGTTCTGTGATTGTTAAATAAATAATAAGCCTACCCATACTTAAATCACTAAAAAGCAAAAAATATAATGGAGTTGGTGACGCGCCCGTTGTTCACTTGTGCCGTGATATCGTTCACTCCACACAGTCTACTCTCGGCAAGCGGCGCGCGCGGTTGTCACTAAACCATCGCGCGTTCCTACCTCATATACTGCGGTTATATACTGGGGTTATGTATTGTGTTATATACTGGGTTTATGAATGTACTGTGTTTTATACTGGGGTTATGTACTGTCGTATATACTGGGTTTATGTATGTACTGTGTTATAAACTGGGTTTATGTATGTACGGTAACCAGATAGCTGATATACTACATATACTACTTTTAAATACATACTTATATAGATATTTACATCCAGACACAGGACAAACAGACATATTCATGCATACAAATGTTTGTCCTGGGTGGGAATCGAACCCACGACCCGCGGCTTGAAAGTCAAAAATGTATGTATGTAATTATTATGGTATTATGTATGTAATGTGTTATATATTGGGGTTATGTACTGTTATATACTGGGGTTATGTACTGCTTTATATACTGGAGTTATGTACTGTGTTATATACTGGGGTTATGTATTGTGTTATATACTGGGGTTATGTACTGTTATATACTGGGTTTATGTACTGTGTTATATACTGGGGTTATGTACTGTGTAATATACTGGGGTTATGTACTGTTATATACTGGGTTTATGTACTGTGTTATATACTGGGGTTATGTATTTTGTTATATACTGGGGTTATGTACTGTTATATACTGGGGTTATGTACTGTGTTATATACTGGGGTTATGTATTGTGTTATATACTGGGGTTATGTATTGTGTTATATACTGGGGTTATGTATTGTGTTATATACTGGGGTTATGTACTGTGTTATATACTGGGGTTATGTATTGTGTTATATACTGGGTTTATGTATGTACTGTGTTATATACTGGGGTTTTGTACTGTGTTATATACTGGGGTTATGTACTGTTATATACAGGGTTTATGTACTGTTTTATATACTGGGGTTATGTACTGTTATATACTGGGGTTATGTCCTGTGTTATATACTGGGGTTATGTATTGTGTTATATACTGGGGTTATGTACTGTGTTATATACTGGGGTTATGTATTGTGTTATATACTGGGGTTATGTACTGTTATATACTGGGTTTATGTATGTACTGTGTTATATAATGGGGTTATGTATTGTGTTATATACTGGGTTTATGTATGTACTGTGTTATATACTGGGGTTATGTATTTTGTTATATACTGGGGTTATGTACTGTTATATACTGGGGTTATGTACTGTGTTATATACTGGGGTTATGTATTGTGTTATATACTGGGGTTATGTACTGTGTTATATACTGGGGTTATGTACTGTTATATACAGGGTTTATGTACTGTTTTATATACTGGGGTTATGTACTGTTATATACTGGGGTTATGTCCTGTGTTATATACTGGGGTTATGTATTGTGTTTTATACTGGGGTTATGTACTGTGTTATATACTGGGGTTATGTATTGTGTTATATACTGGGGTTATGTACTGTTATATACTGGGTTTATGTATGTACTGTGTTATATAATGGGGTTATGTATTGTGTTATATACTGGGTTTATGTATGTACTGTGTTATATACTGGGGTTATGTACTGTGTTATATACTGGGTTTATGTATGTACTGTGTTATATACTGGGGTTATGTATTGTGTTATATACTGGGGTTATGTACTGTGTTATATACTGGGGTTATGTACTGTGTTATATACTGGGGTTATGTATTGTGTTATATACTGGGGTTATGTATTGTGTTATATACTGGGTTTATGTATGTACTGTGTTATATACTGGGGTTTTGTACTGTGTTATATACTGGGGTTATGTACTGTGTTATATACTGGGGTTATGTACTGTGTTATATACTGGGGTTATGTATTGTGTTATATACTGGGGTTATGTATTGTGTTATATACTGGGGTTATGTACTGTGTTATATACTGGGGTTATGTATTGTGTTATATACTGGGGTTATGTACTGTTATATACTGGGTTTATGTATGTACTGTGTTATATACTGGGGTTATGTACTGTGTTATATACTGGGGTTATGTACTGTGTTATATACTGGGGTTATGTATTGTGTTATATACTGGGGTTATGTACTGTGTTATATACTGGGGTTATGTACTGTGTTATATACTGGGGTTATGTATTGTGTTATATACTGGGGTTATGTATTGTGTTATATACTGGGGTTATGTATTGTGTTATATACTGGGGTTATGTACTGTGTTATATACTGGGGTTATGTATTGTGTTATATACTGGGTTTATGTATGTACTGTGTTATATACTGGGGTTTTGTACTGTGTTATATACTGGGGTTATGTACTGTGTTATATACTGGGGTTATGTACTGTGTTAGATACTGGGGTTATGTACTGTGTTATATACTGGGGTTATGTATTGTGTTATATACTGGGGTTATGTACTGTTATATACTGGGTTTATGTATGTACTGTGTTATATACTGGGTTTATGTACTGTTATATACTGGGGTTATGTATTGTGTTATATACTGGGGCTATGTACTGTGTTATATACTGGGTTTATGTATGTACTGTGTTATATACTGGGGTTATGTACTGTGTTATATACTGGGGTTATGTACTGTGTTATATACTGGGGTTATGTACTGTGTTATATACTGGGGTTATGTATTGTGTTATATACTGGGGTTATGTATTGTGTTATATACTGGGGTTATGTATTGTGTTATATACTGGGGTTATGTACTGTGTTATATACTGGGGTTATGTATTGTGTTATATACTGGGTTTATGTATGTACTGTGTTATATACTGGGGTTTTGTATTGTGTTATATACTGGGGTTATGTATTGTGTTATATACTGGGGTTATGTACTGTGTTATATACTGGGGTTATGTACTGTTATATACTGGGTTTATGTATGTACTGTGTTATATACTGGGGTTATGTACTGTGTTATATACTGGGGTTATGTACTGTTATATACTGGGTTTATGTATGTACTGTGTTATATACTGGGGTTATGTATTGTGTTATATACTGGGTTTATGTATGTACTGTGTTATATACTGGGGTTATGTACTGTGTCATATACGGGGATTATGTACTGTGTTATATACTGGGGTTATGTACTGTGTTATATACTGGGGTTATAGTTATATACAGTACATAACCCCAGTATATAACACAGTACATACATAAACCTAGTATATAACACAATACATAACCCCAGTATATAACACAGTACATAACCCCAGTATATAACACAGTACATAACCCCAGTATATAACACAGTACATAACCCCAGTATATAACACAGTACATAACCCCAGTATATAACACAGTACATACATAAACCCAGTATATAACACAATACATAACCCCAGTATATAACACAATACATAACCCCAGTATATAACACAGTACATAACCCCAGTATATAACACAGTACATAACCCCAGTATATAACACAGTACATAACCCCAGTATATAACACAGTACATAACCCCAGTATATAACACAGTAAATATATAAACCCAGTATATAACACAATACATAACCCCAGTATATAACACAGTACATAACCCCAGTATATAACAGTACATAACCCCAGTATATAACACAATACATAACCCCAGTATATAACACAGTACATAACCCCAGTATATAACACAATAACATAGCCCCAGTATATAACACAATACATAACCCCAGTATATAACACAGTACATAACCCCAGTATATAACACAGCACATAACCCCAGTATATTACACAGTACATAACCCCAGTATATAACACAGTACATACATAAACCCAGTATATAACACAAAACATAACCCCAGTATATAACACAATACATAACCCCAGTATATAACACAGTACATAAACCCAGTATATAACAGTACATAACCCCAGTATATAACACAATACATAACCCCAGTATATAACACAGTACATAAACCCAGTATATCACACAATACATAACCCCAGTATATAACACAGTACATAACCCCAGTATATAACAGTACATAACCCCAGTATATAACACAATACATTACCCCAGTATATAACACAGTACATAACCCCAGTATAAAACACAGTACATACATAAACCCAGTATATAACACAATACATAACCCCATTATATAACACAGTACATACATAAACCCAGTATATAACAGTACATAACCCCAGTATATAACACAATACATAACCCCAGTATATAACACAGTACATAACCCCAGTATACAACACAGTACATAACCCCAGTATATAACACAGTACATAACCCCAGTATATAACACAGTACATACATAAACCCAGTATATAACACAATACATAACCCCAGTATATAACACAGTACATACATAAACCCAGTATATAACACAGTACATAACCCCAGTATATAACACAGTACATACATAAACCCAGTATATAACACAATACATAACCCCATTATATAACACAGTACATACATAAACCCAGTATATAACAGTACATAACCCCAGTATATAACACAATACATAACCCCAGTATATAACACAGTACATAACCCCAGTATATAACACAGTACATAACCCCAGTATATAACACAGTACATAACCCCAGTATATAACACAGTACATACATAAACCCAGTATATAACACAATACATAACCCCAGTATATAACACAGTACATACATAAACCCAGTATATAACAGTACATAACCCCAGTATATAACACAGTACATAACCCCAGTATATAAAACAGTACATAAACCCAGTATATAACAGTACATAACCCCATTATATAACTCAGTACATACATAAACCCAGTATATAACACAGTACATAACCCCAGTATATAACACATTACATAACCCCAGTATCTAACACAGTACATACATAAACCCAGTATATAACACAATACATAACCCCATTATATAACACAGTACATACATAAACCCAGTATATAACAGTACATAACCCCAGTATATAACACAATACATGACCCCAGTATATAACACAGTACATAACCCCAGTATATAACACAATACATAACCCCAGTATATAACACAGTACATACATAACCCCAGTATATAACACAGTACATAACCCCAGTATATAACACAGTACATAACCCCAGTATATAACACAGTACATACATAAACCCAGTATATAACAGTACATAACCCCAGTATATAACACAATACATAACCCCAGTATATAACACAGTACATAACCCCAGTATATAACACAATACATAACCCCAGTATATAACACAATACATAACCCCAGTATATAACACAGTACATAACCCCAGTATATAACACAGTACATAACCCCAGTATATAACACAGTACAAAACCCCAGTATATAACACAGTACATACATAAACCCAGTATATAACACAATACATAAACCCAGTATATAACACAATACATAACCCCATTATATAACACAGTACATACATAAACCCAGTATATAACAGTACATAACCCCAGTATATAACACAGTACATAACCCCAGTATATAACACAGTACATAACCCCAGTATATAACACAGTACATACATAAACCCAGTATATAACAGTACATAACCCCAGTATATATCACAATACATAACCCCAGTATATAACACAGTACATAACCCCAGTATATAACACAGTATATAACCCCAGTATATAACACAGTACATAACCCCAGTATATAACACAGTACATACATAAACCCAGTATATAACAGTACATAACCCCAGTATATAACACAGTACATAACCCCAGTATATAACACAATACATAACCCCAGTATATAACACAATACAAAACCCCAGTATATAACACAGTACATACATAAACCCAGTATATAACACAATACATAACCCCAGTATATAACACAGTACATAACCCCAGTATATAACACAATACATAACCCCAGTATATAACACAATACATAACCCCAGTATATAACACAATACATAACCCCAGTATATAACACAGTACATAACCCCAGTATATAACACAGTACATAACCCCAGTATATAACACAGTACATAACCCCAGTATATAACACAGTACATAACCCCAGTATATAACACAGTACATACATAAACCCAGTATATAACACAGTACATAACCCCAGTATATAACACAATACATAACCCCAGTATATAACAGTACATAAACCCAGTATATAACACAGTACATACATAAACCCAGTATATAACAGTACATAACCCCAGTATATAACACAATACATAACCCCAGTATATAACACAGTACATAACCCCAGTATCTAACACAGTACATAACCCCAGTATATAACACAGTACATAACCCCAGTATATAACACAGTACAAAACCCCAGTATATAACACAGTACATACATAAACCCAGTATATAACACAATACATAACCCCAGTATATAACACAGTACATAACCCCAGTATATAACACAATACATAACCCCAGTATATAACACAATACATAACCCCAGTATATAACACAATACATAACCCCAGTATATAACACAGTACATAACCCCAGTATATAACACAGTACATAACCCCAGTATATAACACAATACATAACCCCAGTATATAACACAATACATAACCCCAGTATATAACACAGTACATAACCCCAGTATATAACACAGTACATAACCCCAGTATATAACACAGTACAAAACCCCAGTATATAACACAGTACATACATAAACCCAGTATATAACACAATACATAAACCCAGTATATAACACAATACATAACCCCATTATATAACACAGTACATACATAAACCCAGTATATAACAGTACATAACCCCAGTATATAACACAGTACATAACCCCAGTATATAACACAGTACATAACCCCAGTATATAACACAGTACATACATAAACCCAGTATATAACAGTACATAACCCCAGTATATATCACAATACATAACCCCAGTATATAACACAGTACATAACCCCAGTATATAACACAGTATATAACCCCAGTATATAACACAGTACATAACCCCAGTATATAACACAGTACATACATAAACCCAGTATATAACAGTACATAACCCCAGTATATAACACAGTACATAACCCCAGTATATAACACAATACATAACCCCAGTATATAACACAATACAAAACCCCAGTATATAACACAGTACATACATAAACCCAGTATATAACACAATACATAACCCCAGTATATAACACAGTACATAACCCCAGTATATAACACAATACATAACCCCAGTATATAACACAATACATAACCCCAGTATATAACACAATACATAACCCCAGTATATAACACAGTACATAACCCCAGTATATAACACAGTACATAACCCCAGTATATAACACAGTACATAACCCCAGTATATAACACAGTACATAACCCCAGTATATAACACAGTACATACATAAACCCAGTATATAACACAGTACATAACCCCAGTATATAACACAATACATAACCCCAGTATATAACAGTACATAAACCCAGTATATAACACAGTACATACATAAACCCAGTATATAACAGTACATAACCCCAGTATATAACACAATACATAACCCCAGTATATAACACAGTACATAACCCCAGTATATAACACAGTACATAACCCCAGTATATAACACAGTACATAACCCCAGTATATAACACAGTACAAAACCCCAGTATATAACACAGTACATACATAAACCCAGTATATAACACAATACATAACCCCAGTATATAACACAGTACATAACCCCAGTATATAACACAATACATAACCCCAGTATATAACACAATACATAACCCCAGTATATAACACAATACATAACCCCAGTATATAACACAGTACATAACCCCAGTATATAACACAGTACATAACCCCAGTATATAACACAATACATAACCCCAGTATATAACACAGTACATACATAAACCCAGTATATAACACAGTACATAACCCCAGTATATAACACAGTACATACATAAACCCAGTATATAACACAATACATAACCCCATTATATAACACAGTACATACATAAACCCAGTATATAACAGTACATAACCCCAGTATATAACACAATACATAACCCCAGTATATAACACAGTACATAACCCCAGTATCTAACACAGTACATAACCCCAGTATATAACACAGTACATAACCCCAGTATATAACACAGTACATACATTATAAATGATACACAGGGATAGCTCGTTAACAACTGACAGATGACTTTATTGTATGAAAAAACAGTACTGACACAACAATCAAATATGGCGCTTGTTACATTTTGTTACCAACTTCAACACCCCCACTTAACAAAATACAAATTTGTCAGTATACATCTTTATTATATATATTTATTTTTGACAAACCAAAATCAATATTTCTTATTAAATAAGCCAAACATTTCTAAATGTTTAAAGTGTTTCATTTTACATAAACCCTTAGTGAGAAGATCTGCAGGCATCTCTGACGTACACAAGTACTTTATGTTTACAATTTGACCAGCTAGTTTTTCTCTGCAAAAATGATACCGCACATCTATATGTTTGGTCCTCTTATGATGAATAGGATTGGCTGCCAACTTATGGGCTGACTGATTGTCATTATATATTGGTATAGGATAAGATTCATTAGTTAATTCAAATAACAAATTTTGCAAATACACTGCTTCTTTGCAACTCTCTGAAATGCCCATATACTCTGCTTCTGCACTTGACAATGCTACAGTACTCTGCTTCTTGGTTTCCCAAGATATTGCACAATTTGAAAGTCTAAAGAAATATCCAGTATAGGATCTTCTATCAATTATATTACTGGCCCAGTCTGCATCTACATAAGCTTCTAATTTACTATTACCACTAGCTGAAAACTTTAAACATAATGATTTGGTTTTCTTTAAATACTTTAGCACTCTTTTGGCATATGCCCAATGTTCTTCATCATAACAATTATTAAATTGGCTTAAGAAGTTAACAGAAAATACAATATCAGGACGTGTGAGTACAGCTATATACATAAGCGAACCAATCAATTGCTGATAAGGTAACTTTTTATTACAATTCTCACTTTTAGTCAAATTCAGTTTAGGTTCTATTGGTGTCTCTGCAGACTTACAATCTGAAATATTAAATTTTAACAATAACTCATTAATGTAATTTTCTTGGTCTAAAGTTATAGTACCATTATTTTTATCTACAATCACTCTCATACCCAAACAATTTTTAATACATCCTAAATCTTTAATTTTAAATTTAGATGACAAACTTTCTTTTAACTTACTAGTTTCCTGATCACAATTCGAGAATACAAAAAAGTCATCGACATATATCTAAATTAAACTGAAGTGCTAATGCAAATAACAATCTCAAAGTTGAGTGTCTGACAACAGGTGAAAAACATTCATCAAAATCAATGCCTGACTTTTGGGTGAAGCCCTTAGCAACTAATCTGGCTCTGTACCTGACTTTATTATCAACATCTAATTTGCGTTTAAAAACCCACTTACATTGTACAATCGTGGAATTGACTGGAATATCAACTAATTCCCAGGCATCATTTTCCTGAAAAGATTTAAACTCACTTTGCATGGCTAATTTCCACTGTTCACTTTCTGGTCCATTCAACGCATCATCTATTGTTATTTCACTGGCACTTATATCACTGTTTTGATCACCACACACATAATTGGCATTATACCAATCAGGTTGTCTGCGTGCACGCTTAGGTAGCTGCTCTATTGGAAACTCAACAGGGAGACTAGGCTGAGATATGTGATCACGCTCAGGCTCTCCTGGTTCAGGCCCCGTCATATCTTCCTTGGAGTCCTCCTCATCAGTGTTAGAACTTTTACCTTTATTCTGCTCCTGATCTTCCAATGTTATGTGTTTCATGTCCCCCACTTCTTGGGTACATTCTTCTCTTTCCTGTTTCATAGGAAAGATGTCATCAGTGCCCTCACTAATGTCAACGTGTATCATATCTTGCTTCTGATCAATCCCCTCCTCAATCACAACAATATCTCTAGCAATGGTTATTGTGTTATTGTTGGGATTGTAAACCCGGTAACCTTTTACATTGTTTGAATACCCAACAAGAATACACTGAGTTGCTTTTCTGTCCAATTTCAATCGTTTTTCCTTAGGTATGTGTACCATGGCCTTACTTCCAAAGATGCGAAGATTACTGACATCTGGTATAGTTCCTGTCCAAATTTCCATCGGTGTTTTGTTATTCAATCCTGATGCGATTGATCTGTTTCGCAGATAAACTGCAGTGTTCACTGCTTCTGCCCAGAAACGCTTAGGCAATCCTGCATCAAATAACAAACATCTTGCTTTCTCAACCACTGTACGGTTGAACCGCTCGCATAGGCCATTTTGCTCTGGTGTATATGGACAAGTTTTTTGATGTAAAATTCCAGTAAATTCCAAGAATTTATCAAATTCTTTATTGCAGAATTCCTTACCATTGTCTGTTCTGAACACTTTTAGCTTCCTACCTGTCTGATTTTCCACTAATGTCTTAAAGAACTTAAACTGTGAGAAAACTTCATCTTTTGTTTTCAAGAAATATACAAAAGCCATCCGACTGTAGTCATCGACAAATAACAGGAAATATTTCTTTCCTCCAATAGATCTGGCTTCCATAGGTCCACAAATATCTGCGTGTACAACCTCAAGAAGTTCCTTGCCTCGGTTACCTACATGACTGAACGGCAACCGGGCCTGCTTCCCCTCGCAGCACACTATGCAGTTTGTTTTACTGACCTGAGCCTTGTCCAAGAATGACATTCCTTTTACAGCACCATCTCTCATCACATTAAGATCTTTGCTGTTTAGATGACCAAATCTTCTATGCCATATGCCACTGGATACTGAAGCCAACAAACAATCTACTTGCTTGATTCTCAACTTATATACTCCTGCAATCAAATCTGCAGTAGCCACTAGCCCACTCTTTTGGTTATAAATATAACAGTGCTTCTCATCAAATGTCACTTTGTTTCCTTTGCTAATTAACTTGCTGACAGATAACAAGTTCGTAGCTAAATTTGGCACATATAATACTCCCATCACTGTGTTCGGTATCTCCAACAACTGTGGTTATATGTACATCTCCACAGCCTTCAACAGAAATTTTTGTCTTATCGGCGATGACAATCTCTTGCACTTGGTGTTGATTTGTGGAGTTCAACAACCAGTCCTTTTTCGATGTTAGATGACAGCTTGCACCGCTATCAACATACCAATCTGTTTGATTGAAGTTACCGCTGAGAAATACAGCACTGAATGCATTAGATTCGTTTCCTTTTGGACTATTTTTACATTTATTCATAAAATGGCCGTATTGTTTACATTTGAAACATCTGACATTTGATTTGACGTGTTGTGATGACGTTTGTCTATGCGCGTAATGCGATTGGTTTTTATTTCTATTTTGCCAACCTTTCGTCGCAAACGCATTCTGTGTAGAACTTGTACCAATGGTACCAACCTCACTTCCGTCGTCCATATCGAGTAACTTCGATTTAATAGCGTCGGCTGTCAACTCAATGCCCGAATGCTCGACCGCCATTATCATCGGTTCAAACTTTTCAGGCAATCCGGCTAGTAATAAAGAGCCGATCCACTCGTCACTGATTTTAAAACCTGTATTATTTAATCGCTGACTTGTTTCTAACAGCGAAGTCACATATTGAGACATAGTTTCACAGTTTTCTCGACGAATAGATATGAGGTTTCGAAGCAATCCGATGCGCCGCGTGTAGCCATTATCATCAAATAGCTTCTTCAGCTTCAGCCATAGCCCCATCGCAGTTAATTCACTCTTTATATGCACGTATAAACTGGGATCTATAGTTAAAACTATCTTGGCTTTTGCTTTGGCGTCGTTTGGATCACCGCCGGTGTTGATGCACTGTTGTAAACCTTCCAATATGAGGTAGTTCTCCACGGCAAACGCCCAATCTTCATAATTTTCTCTGCCCTTAAGCTTGTTAATACTTGTGATAAGATTTGACGACATTTTGCACTATATTTCCACCAAAATTTGCTAAAGGCCCATAACCTATAAATGATACACAGGGATAGCTCGTTAACAACTGACAGATGACTTTATTGTATGAAAAAACAGTACTGACACAACAATCAAATATGGCGCTTGTTACATTTTGTTACCAACTTCAACATACATAAACCCAGTATATAACACAATACATAACCCCATTATATAACACAGTACATACATAAACCCAGTATATAACAGTACATAACCCCAGTATATAACACAATACATAACCCCAGTATATAACACAGTACATAACCCCAGTATATAACACAATACATAACCCCAGTATATAACACAATACATAACCCCAGTATATAACAGTACATAAACCCAGTATATAACAGTACATAACCCCAGTATATAACACAGTACATAACCCCAGTATATAACACAGTACATAACCCCAGTATATAACACAATACATAACCCCAGTATATAACACAGTACATAACCCCAGTATATAACACAGTACATAACCCCAGTATATAACACAGTACATAACCCCAGTATATAACACAGTACATACATAAACCCAGTATATAACACAATACATAACCCCAGTATATAACACAGTACATACATAAACCCAGTATATAACAGTACATAACCCCAGTATATAACACAATACATAACCCCAGTATATAACACAGTACATAACCCCAGTATATAACACAATACATAACCCCAGTATATAACACATGTACTGTATTATATACTGGGGTTATGTACTGTTATATACTGGGTTTATGTATGTACTGTGTTATATACTGTGTTATATACGGGGGATATGTACTGTGTTATATACTGTGTGTAGCTGAACAAATAATAATTTCATTTCAACAAGGCTGCAAATTGTTTCCTTGATCCGCATTACCCACACCAACTACGCCCACATAAGGAAAAAGAGGAGCAATGACGAAGCTCATGATGTTGAGCCACCATCCTCCACCTCCTCTAGAGCTGTAGCAAACCGTATGTATTCGTTACTAAGTAACGGGTACGCCATCTAGTACCGAGAAACGAAACGTTACTCACGAATACTTAATACTTTTCGTTACTCGCATGTTTCGTTCATGGTTACATACGCTGTTTCAATCACCCAATGTTACGCTGCGTTGATGCGTGTATTGAAACGTTTCTTACTGATCGTTTTGCGCATGCATGCGTATTTTCCGCGAATTAAAAAGGTAATGTAAACATAAGGACGTGAAGCAAAGTGAAAAATGCAGTTTGGCATGTAATGAATATGTATTATTTCTACAAATTGAAATTATGAATGCTGCATCTTATAATAAAATTATAGAAAGAACATGAAAAATATGTTCGCAAACTATTCGTAACGTGATTGGTTAAAAAAATGAAAATATATGTAATTTGTGCGGATATACTTCAAAAATATTTGAACCGATGTGCGCGCATTATGGTGTCAAAATTTCAAATATTCAAAACAAAGTTTTCTTTAACAGAGTATGCAGTAAAAAAAAAAGTATATACTTGTGAAAAAGTGTTTTCATAAAATTTTGCTACTAAAATTTCATAAATTTTATGTAATAGTATGAAATAAACGAAAGTAACGAGTAACGATACGATAGTAACGAGTACTGAATGTATAGTAACGAATAAATACGGGTACGTGATTTTTTCGTTACTTTTACACCTCTAACCTCCTCCATCCGACATGCTGTATTTTTAACCGACTTCCCAAAAAGAAGGAGGAGGTTCTCAATTCAGCCGGTTTTTTTTTTTCTATGTATGTACATCGATTACGTCGCGGTTAATGGACCGATTCGCGTGATTCTTTTTTTGTTCGACGCGAAATAGCTGCCAGATGGTCCCATGAAAATTTCTTTCAGTTTGGTTTAGTAGTTTTTATTTTATAAGCATTATTGTTATTTGGACGATGTCATTTTGACGATACTTTGTATATTAGTATGTCGATAACTTTAACATTTCTAATCCGATTTGCGTAATTCTTTTTTTGTTCGTTAGGGTACATATTAAAGTTGGTACCCTGGTCATCTAGTCAGCATATGATGATGGGATCCCAAGGAAATCGAGAAGAACACTCAAATTATAAGCATCTAACTGTTACGTTTCAGTCAATATCATACAGTTTGTTCAATTATTTGCGTTTGATCATGATTTCCTATGGATGAGCTGATGATGGAAGGTACAACTCCTCAAAGGATAGGAGTTTAGAGAAAATTCTTTCAAAATTATACGTACATATGGATAGAGAATAGTATTCCTTGAAGCTATTAGGTTGACCTTGAAGGTTAATCTCATTAACGTTTAGGTTTAATAGTGTTCTGTGATTGTTAAATAAATAATAAGCCTACCCATACTTAAATCACTAAAAAGCAAAAAATAAAATAAAAACTACGTTAAAAAAAACCGACTTCCAAAAATACTTAAAAGCAAAAAATAACTAACGCAATTTATAACACTTTCCTCTACTTACCTACTGACTACTTATTCTTTCCGCTTGCTGCTTGGTTTGAAGTCGGTGCCAAGCCATATATGAATAAAAAATAATACTTAAAGAAATAAAATGGTGTAACAAATAAATTTCTACACGATAACCTACTAACTACAAACTTCGTAAATAAATCAGAAATAACGATAAATGACAATGAGAAACAAATGAAAACGACGATGAAATACATAAATGTAATTTACATTCTACAACTATAGTGGTCCTGTAAAGGACCGTTTATTTCTAATATTAATAACTCACAAACCAAGAGCATGCGTCTAAAATTTAGAATTTTAAATGCAAACCGTGCCAAAGTTTTTGTTGACCTTATTAAATCATGGAGAATCTTAACAAAGATCTTTTGTATATTGTTTACTGTAGGTTTGCTAATTATGCTGTGGCTTGGCACCAACTTCAAACTAAGCAGTAAGCGGAGAGAATAAGTAGTCAGTAGGTAAGTAGAGGAAAGTGTTATAAATCGCGTTAGTTATTTTTTGCTTTTTAGTATTTTTGGAAGTCGGTTTTACATCACACTTTTCCTTATTTGCTTGTAATCATCCCTAAACTCTATGTCATATGACTAGTAGCTGTAGTTGTCTTGTTTGTGTAGAATAAACAGGATAACGTTATTTTGTGAATACTCATCTAAATGTCCATTTTATGATTGGAAATTGTCTCTGACATAAGAAGTCCTACCTATATTTCAATTTAGAACAGATCATTTACTTCCTAACTTCTCTATAAATAAAATACTGGCAATTGTCAAGAAAATGTAAACCAAATGCTAAAATATATACCTAAATGAGCGTATTTTAAAACTAATCACTTCAGATTCCTTTGTATATAATATATAATGGTTTCATATTTATGCACGTATTTAAAGCAACTTCCCGAACTGAGCATTATTCTGACTATTCATAAGCGCTTGTAATAAAAATATTTTTATTTCATTTCATTTATTATATTAAGATCCTAGATCCAACCGTGAGTATATAAACAAAGGTAAATCTCTTCATCCATGTTTCAGCTAACAAATA
The DNA here is from genome assembly GCA_905147785.2 of Thyatira batis. Lineage (NCBI taxonomy): Eukaryota > Metazoa > Arthropoda > Insecta > Lepidoptera > Drepanidae > Thyatira > Thyatira batis. The sequence goes on from LR990499.1 coordinate 7,041,579, forward strand.
AATTATTTACCCTGTAGATAAGCATTTTCTTACGTGTGTAATTAAGCATGATACGAGTCTGTAACAGTTTGATAAATAACCTGTGGGGAAGCGACGAGCCACCGTGACAAGCAGGATTACTGGGGGACTAATCTATGGAACACTAGATTCCGCCCCGCGATTTCACCCGCGTTCCCGAGTACATATATGGAATGTTCCCGGGATATAAGTAGCTTATGTGTTAAACTAGAATGTAGGCTATCGACACGACAAGTTTCGCCTAAGTCCCATCAGCTGTTGTTGCGTGAAAGAGTAATAAAGATACATACATGCATCCATCCTCAAAAACTTTGGCATTTAAGATATCAGTGCCATATTATGTTTTACAAAAAAGGCGTACGACCCTGTCACCGACTTGAACATTTAATTTTATTTGACAGAGTTTGAATTTCGTAAGGAATGACGGAAGCTTAAAGTAATTGTGCCATATTACAAATTCTGAACGCAGTGGGTGTGTTTCTGCTATTTTGGGTAAAAGTAACGAGATTAGCTGACGGTATGTAGGCCGGATACCTATGCCTATACCTACTGTGTGTGGGTTGTAGGTCCCACATTGAAAAGAATCCATAATCCTTTATGTTTGGTATACATTTTGCCATTTCATCGCTATTATCTATTTCTTTTCAGTATATTTTTGGCTAGAGACTAACGAACTGGTCGTTAACGTTCTTTTCTATCATAAAATAAATGTCTTTCACTATCAAACTACCCTTCTAACGATTGGCATTTGTTCGAATCAGGAGCTAGTTTTTAAATAGTATATTAATGGTTGATACAGTAACTCATTCCTATTGTATTTATTCACAACATATTATAATCAAAATATAATAATGAAATGTAGTTGTAAGAAGATTCTCCATCTACCTTTTCGGAGGAAATTTTCATAAATATGACTTAAGTAAATACGTAACGTAGTACTATTTTAGGTTCAGAAAAACAAGCGCATTATCTTTAAGAAAGAAAATTAGAATTGCGAATTGTTTTATGCGAAAAACAAATAACGAAGGTAAAAACAATCACGACAACGACTGGACGCCTTTTGAATGGATGTTCATTAATTATTCATATTAGAATAAATAAAGTTCACCTTTTCATTGCAAATATTTGACCGTTAATGTATTATTCATACAATTTCTTTCCGCGACATTGGAAATTAAAATGAATTGGGGTGGGAAGAAAACGTTGTATAAAGAAGTTAGCGACATACCAATATTATTTTTGAAAAAGTCCCGAATAATTTGACGATAAATTATATTATTCAGTGGACGTTGTTACTCAGTCTATGTAGTACCTTCTTTTGAATGAGAATCCAAGTAAGTTTGTTCATAAATATTCGGCGAGCTCACAATAATGTACCAAATACGAATTCTACGTCTCATTATTATATATGAGCGTATTCTAGTTTTTAATGACTGAGTACCTATTAGTTGAAAAAATAGAGATAAATTACCTAACGTAAGAACTTAAGACTTTAACCGTAAGAATGACCTAGTTTTATCGCGACTTTAGAACTTTTTCCCATCAAGGATGATGATGTGAGGAAATTAGATTTATGATTGCAATTTATATAATCGGTTATAACACTTCCCAACAGAGCATTAAATTAAACAAATAATTAAACACAAATAATAGTCAAATGAAATATAATGGGCCTTCACAGTCACTTATATATACGTCCACTCTAATGCTCGGTTCCTAAACTAAGTACCTACCTAAACTAGGTATATGGATTAACATTATTCTTAAATCAATCTCTGTTTTGTTAAAAATTGCATTAAAATACGTTGCGTCGCTTAAGAAATCTAATCGTACGTTCGTCAGAATTAACACATAGGATGTAAGATACATCATGAGAAAATTGGAGATCTTAGGCTATGTGAGTTATACCATGAAATGGAAACTAGTTATTCTATAAACGTACAAGTATAATGCGTGTGTATATATTTTAAAATAGTGATTTATACAATAGGTCTGCACCAAATCAGGCAGTTATAACTCATTCTCAAAATAGCCAGTAAGTGTATCACATCAGCAAATGGGTTACTTCTTGTGAATATTTCATTCCGATACAATCTTTACGGGACTAGAAATTAATTGAGCAATTTACAAATCGTTCGAGCTGATAGCATCATTGGTTGGGAGGGTGGCCTTATCGTGGTTAACTTAGTCTTCGTCAGCCCTGGGGCACTCAAATATTTGTCTCAATCTATTTACGAGACGCCGGATGATCCTATTAGAGATTGCGTGGATATCGGGAATTGTTTTTTAAAATGTTTTCGGTTTATGTACTTAGTAGATACTTATTTTCCAGTGTAGGGATATTAAATTGTGTTTGTCGTCTTGCTGATATTGTAAACGCTTGTTTGGCCTTCGTAATAAAAATTTATAATGAATATTTGCTCGCGTTTAGTTACTAAGAAAAATGTGGATGAAATCTGGATAATAAATAACGCAAACGTAAAGTTTTATAATTGATCAACGTAAATAAAATACCTATATAGACTGATCTGACCGGTCGTGACGGTCACCGATGACGGTTGTAAAGTTACCCATGAGGTGTGGGCTAAATGAAAACGTATAAGATATGTCGCAAAAACACATACCTATTAAAAAGAAGCATTAACGTGATAATCCTAAATAGAATATCCGTGCCACATTAACAGTCTAACAATATTTCTACCTACGATTTAACGTTAGATAAACAGGCTTAAAGTCTAGTCAATATTTCTCCCCAAATGTTTGTAAAATCTTTAGGAGGCAACACTTTCTAGTCTACAAATCTAAGGTATCGACGGGAAAGTCTCATTTGAGAAATTAACATTATTTAGAATTGAAACGCAAAATGATACACAAACTCGTATAATAAATGAAGGGCATAGACAACAGGTAATATATAAAATTCTCGTGTCGCGGTGTTTGTGATTAAACTCCTCCGATACGGCTTGACCGATTCTCATGAAATTTTGTGTGCATATTGGGTAGGTCTGAGAATCGGCTACTATCTATTTTTGATACCCTTGTGATCACGGGAACGGGAACTACGCGGGTGAAACCGCGGGGCGGCAGCTAGTCACAATATATTTTTATAGAATCATATCTTTGTCTATCCCTTCAACTGATACATATATAGTACCTAACCATATATCTGATACACTCCGCTCATGAATTGAGCCTTCACAGTCTGGTAGGCAAATGATTAATCCTAAACCACAAGTAATTCGTAAGCAATGAAATGTCAATCACAAAGGCCTAGTTGGGTATTAAGGTGTTTGTTATCGAGTAGTTATAGGACCTCCCAATTACACCCAAATAATTGTTTGTACATACAATTGGTAATTACCATCATTATGAAATGGATAATTAAAATAATAATGGTTTATTTGTGTATTTATGACAACAATAAATTGGTCTCGAATGAACTTCAAATCACACATTAAACATTAAACAATGTTATCATTGAATTAACGGTATAATAAAATAAGTACCTACATATTTCTCTATTATTTGCGTGACCTAAATAAATGCTTCTCATGCCCTATTATATAATGTTTCCATTAATAAGGAATAAAAAAAAAATTGTACTTTATTTTACTTTAGCACTAGACTTTATTCAGAACAACCTAGTTTTAGAGCGTCAAGTCCGTGAGAAAAGCTACAAACTGGAGGTGAAAGTTTAAATATAAGATTCACTTGAAAACTTTATGAATTTATTGATGCTTAATAATTCCGCTATTAAATTGCCTCAACGCTTATAATCCTCATGATTTATTTAGACAGTATATTGTTATTTCATCATAAATAATAATCTTGGCGGAGCTTTTACCCTTTTACGTAATATTGTATTCACCCGACGCGGGAAGCGGTTTACCGTAATTTTAATATTATGTCGCTTGACTCGACGCACATTGCTTTACCCGCCGGCAAATTTACTCCAATTAAGAAATTTAAAGGCTTTAATATTGACGGTTAATTTTAATTGAATTTTTGAAACATTTATTAAGTTTTCGGACGGGTTGAACAACTGCTGTATCTTGATCTTTGCTCATTTTGTAGCGACGCTGATATATTTCGACACAACGTCATATGAACGGCGTACAGGGATTGAATGTCACTTTTGACTATATGACCTAGGCCTATCCGATATGAACTGGACATCTCGATTCTAGGATCAACGTCAGAATATCTTCCTTCACGAATCAATGCATTATGTTTCTATTTTCAGATGGTATTATTTCTGAGAATTTCAATTTACTTGACATGGTGCCCGACGAAAGATTTAATAACCGTAGCGAAAAATAACTTTGGTAAAATACACGTGTTACATGTGAAAAGCAGCTTTTGTATATAATAAATTGGTACATTTATTTGGTGTATCTACCTTCCTAACTGGGGGCGGATGATAGAGAGACATATTAAACGGATTGATCGTTTTGTCTATTGGAAATCAGTAAGTGTGTCAGGAGAAGGCATCTAGGGTAATGTGTTTTGTTCCATTTATCGACGTTGTATTTACCGAGATAGCTTTAATGACTTTCATAGACGCATATGCCTCCGTAAAAGCGACCGATCGTGCATTGAATATAATTGAAATAGGTACTATGTAGAAATATGGTTAAACGGTTTACTACTGAACTAGAAATAAATGGTAGTCTCGGCCTTTTTTTTAACTACTTTATTATTTTTATTATTAATGCGAAATTTTGTGGGGATGTCTGTTACTCATTCATATATTAGTTATAAAGGAATTATTAAACATTATCAGGACATTAAACCACGGGGCGAAACTATTTGGTACACAAAATGAATGCAAACAGCGATAGTGTGGAAAGCAATAAAGGTCAACTCAGAACTTTGGATAACGGTATCATGTTCTAAAAAGCCGTATTGGACGAGTTTGGACACCTCTGAGCTTTTCCGTACTTTATTTGTTTTAGCTAACTTTAACGTAACGAAATATTTTATCCGTGTACATAGAAGACTAGGATATAGGATAGCCAATTAAAATTTAAAAAGTAACCTAAGCTCCTATTCTTATAGGTTTTGCTTTAGGGCACTTTACTGGTTCATAAAGGGATTATATACTTAATTCTTATTATCGGTTCAATGTTAATCTTCTGTGAATATATATTTTCTACCTACTTTATCTGAATTGAGCATTGATGTGTGTAATACATACATCATGCATTAATTTGTATAAAGTAGGTATACTCAGGCAGTATAATTTTATTATTATTAACAAATCCAGTACCTACCTATTGTTTTTGATATAGTTTAAAAAAATATATAAAAGCCATATTTTATGAGTGACGAATATAATAATATATCTACCTAATGAAATTAATTGTAGCCATCCGTTTGATAACATATTTTTAAACTTTCGCAATTACCTATAAAATTATAAACGGAATATTATTTCGACACCAGCTATTTATACTACGCTAAGTCCGAAATGTGTACTTTACAGGAGAGGCTTATAAAGGAAAAAACGTGATAACTTTTACATTAATTAAGATATTTATTTGAAATTTGGAACCCTTCATGGTTATTTTTTTCATTATAATATCTCATATTTATTTTTCCATAATTATTTCTATTTTTTGATTTAGCGCTAGTTAGCCGAATATAGACGTAATTCTTCAAATTAATTTTACAAGTTACACTCGTCTATCTTACGTTAGCGTTGTGTATTACGGGATGTCATAGTGATAAAGATGTGTTATTTTTATAGTGTTGCGATGATAATTTTTAAATAAATCATGCATTATTTGTAACCTTAGGGTTAAATGTATATCCGTAAAATATATTATTATAAATTCACTGGCTAAATAACTAGTTATTAAAGTTAGCTTTTTGTTAATCCGTATATACGTCTCTGGCGGATATCGTGTTAAAAGCCGCCAAATTATACATAGCGTACTATACATCGACCTGTGCCACAAGTTAACGCCTCATTTATCTTTCCGTGGAGCTAAAAATTATATTATTTTTTATAGATTCTAGATAGAATAGAGCAGATAATATTATATTCTGTAATTTTGATACATAATTTAAACTAATAACGTATAAAACTAGTAAGTAATCAACAGTTAATTAAATATCAATTAAGTGCTTACTTATGATTAATTATTGAAGATCAGATCAATCACAGTTCGATTTTGTACCTTATAATTATTAAAATCAATAAAGTACTTAATATTGTTATTCTTAAAAGGAAATGAACTCTCCTCATTATGTTCAGTTATTAAAATAATAATATTTATGTGGAAAGCAAGATGGGAGGCATTTGCCCTGCCGTGGGATACCCATAGGACCCAGGCCTTAAATAAAATAGATATCAATAACGATAATACATTTCCGGAATAATATTATTATCACAATAATATTTAAGGTTTTTGTATTTTGCTGGATTGATTTAACCAAGTTTCGTGTCTTTTTCGGGAATAAGCTCTAAAAGTGGGATTATCTAGTATTTTTAAAATATACTACATGTTTGCTTACGTTATCAATCAAAAGATAAACGATACTTATTTTCCAACAAGCCGTAGTTACCAATATAAACTTTATTAATTAACTTTGTTCTAGATAATTTTGTTATCAAAAAAAATTAAGCTAATATTGTTTCAAGAATCAAAATAAAGGAGTTCTATTCCCTATCGCACTGGTGTATACCATTCAACTGGAGAATACGCTTCTCTGCCTCTTGCAGTCTTTTCTATTAAAGCCGTATGTTTTTTTTTCCATAAAATGGTTGCTTCTTCATCTTCTCTATCTTCATTTGAAAGAAATGAGCGGATAATAAGTATCTTCATAATATAGTAAACGATATGGTTACTGTTTTATCCCTCACACAGTTATCTGAATAAAGGTTGACTTTGTGAACTCCCTAAGATGTTAATTTGTCAAATATATTGTTTAAGCAACTGGCAGCATAGCAAACAAGTAGCCTTTTTAGGCGCTCGGTAATCACAGTATATAAGCGGGGGCTTATATACTCATCTTCGAGCTTAAGATGTTAGAGACCGACATCAGCCTTTTTAGGACGATGGCATTTACTAATTTGATACCGCAGAATAGAGACTATCATTGAAAACAGGCGAAAGTTTTAAAATTACTGGGGGTGGATATTGCCGTTACTAAATCTGTATTACTACTGTCATTCATGTGCAAACCTGAAAGACTTTCCTGGGCAGACATACCGATTTGATGTGGGATTGTTGTATTTTCGGTTTTTTGGTAAGAAGTCAAATTAACGACCTCCCGAACCATGTACAACAATTAGAGGCCAAATTGGCAAATATGGAACAACAAGCAAGGGACTGTAATATTGAGATAGTAAACCTACCTGAAAAACGTAATGAAAACCTGAGCGAGATTGTGATGAAACTTGGAACGGTTATCAAACAACAGATTACCTCGTCAGACATCGTGGCGCTGCATCGTGTGCCCCACGCAGACCAGAAGGACACCCGTCCAAAAAATGTTATCCTAAAACTTACTACTAGGGTCTTGCGTGACAATGTTCTTGCATCATATCGTGCTACGAAGATACTCAATGCTGAACAATTAGGTATTTCCGGAACATCACTTTCTACGCAAAAAATATACTTAAACGAACATTTAACTTTAAAGAACAAGCGTTTGTTTCGAGAAAGTCGAGTTAAGGCCAATATGCATGATTATAAATATGTTTGGGTTAAACATGGAATTATACTTGCGCGCAAGTCTGATACATCCCCAGTTCTCGCTATACGCACAGAACAAGATCTTTCTAGATTTAAGTAAATGTTTCAAGGTTGATTTAAATCAAGATACTTACTTACCTATACTACATAAATATATAAATAATATATCGACGTTGTTATATAATATTATATTTTTAATTTGTTATTGTGTTATTATATCGGTATTAGCGGTAATCTGGCGGAGACTCCTAGTTGCATATACATTTTTTATCCACAACAGCTCAATAAGATTGTTCAATGACGTTCCATACCGTGTTGTCTGTACCCTATATTGCTGTAACAGTAGTACTAGTAAATGTAACACTTCAGAGCAACATTATTCCGTGTTGCTTTCTATTTCCAATTCTCAATTGCGTTTATATTTTTTTGCAACAATTATTACAACAAAATTTACTATGTGTTTTCTTATGAATTTTAATAGTTTATTAATATTCCGTCTATGTCACTTTACAATGCTTTTTTATCAAATACTTATTATTATATTATATACAATTCAATAGTCAAAATCATATATTATCCGTCTATTATCAGAACTGCCGTGGTTTAAGAACTAAATTAAATACTATCTACATGAACATCCTAGCGCATAATTATGACATTATAATACTAACAGAGACATGGTTGCATGGGGACATATCAGACAATGAGTTTATTGACTCCCGTTACAATGTGTACCGCTGCGACCGAAACCGAGCGGCCACTGAGCGTCGCGATGGCGGTGGGGTGTTGATAGCCGTGTTGCGATCCTATAGCGTTGTGCCATGCTTGCCTGTGTTACCGGCTGCACCTCTTGACTTCCCACCCATAATAGACCACGTCTTACTACAGTTAAACATAGGCAACGCAAAGTATATTCTCAGTGCTGTGTATATTCCTCCTCATACAAATGCCGAGTTGTACCTGGCTTATTTTAATAATATAAGGGATTATATGCAAGTGATAGGTATTGATTCCCTTTGTATATATGGAGATTTTAATCTACCTAGTCTTGACTGGTACCTTGATGGTACATTTATGAGACCTTCGCTCACAGGCAATCTAACGTCAGCTCAATCATACCTGTTAAATTTTATGTCCTTATTTAAGTGTAGTCAATTCAATATATTCAAAAACAATATAAATAGATTACTTGATTTATGTATTACTAACATTCCTAATACTAAAACTTTTTCTACACCGCTTAATCTTGTTCCGTCCGATTTATACCACCCTCCTTTTTATACATTATTATCTCTCGATTATGCTGATAAGCGTAAGCAAATTAAACCTCACCTACAATATTGTTTCCGAACCGCAAACTATGAGACGATTAATGCAGATATAGCATCAATTGACTGGTTCGAATTATTTCAGGATAAACCGGCCGAACTATGTGTTGATGTGTTTTATGAATACATTTATAATATAATTCGTAAACACATTCCAGCCAAGCGTGTTCATAATTCTTATTTTCCAGTATGGTTCAGCCCTTCATTAATACATATTTTTAATAACAAAAACAATGCGTGGGTGAAATGGAAAAAGTATAAAAATATATCAGATTACTCAGTATTTTCCATGTTAAGGGACAGATTTAGTAGGGAGTCAAAAGCATGTTACAAAAGGTATATTAACTCAGTTGAAGATAGTATAAGGACTAATACAAAATATTTTTGGAAGTATATAAATAACCGCAAAAATCAATCAGACATACCTAAAAGTGTTCGTTATTTACACGCAACAGCTGATAATCCTGATGATATATGTAATATGTTTTCAAATTTCTTTCAATCTGTGTTCCAAACCTCTGATGTGTCTGATTCTTTTAGTTTAGATGATATTGATGACTTAGACTCGAAAACCCATACCGATAGTATAATTTGTGATGTATTTATATCGACTGAAAATTTAATAAAGGAACTGAGAGGTTTAGACACAACAAAGGGCCCTGGTATGGACAATATTCCGGCTGTTTTTCTTAAACGTAGTGCTGAAACAATCTATCAACCACTACATTTAATATATAATAAATGTCTGAAAGAAGGTATATGTCCTAAGGTATGGAAACTTTCTAAGATAACGCCTGTTCATAAAGGTGGCTCTAAAAGGGAGGTATCTAACTATCGACCCATTTCTATCGGCTCTGCTCTGCCGAAACTACTTGAGAGACTTATACATAACTATGTATATCCCCTTATTCATAATGCTATCATTCCACAACAACATGGATTCGTTTCCAAGCGGTCCACGGTTACTAACCTCATAGTATATACATCGAAATTGTTTCAGACTGTGGATGACAATAAGCAGATAGATAGTGTGTATACTGATTTCCAAAAGGCTTTTGACAGAGTGGATCATAGAATATTATTAGAAAAAATTGCTTATAATGGCATACGTGGCAGTCTCTGGAGATGGTTTAAGTCTTATATATCGAATAGAACACAAAGAGTTGTGATCAATGGATACGAGTCTGACACTGTTTCTGTAACCTCAGGCGTCCCGCAGGGATCAATCCTTGGACCAATACTTTTTATTTTATTCATTAATGATATTTATAACTGTTTTAAACACTGTGATTTCCTTTTATACGCGGATGACTTGAAAATCTATCGTATCATTAATAATTTGACTGATCACCTTAACTTTCAAGAAGACTTGAACCGATTTTCCAATTATTGTCACACAAACAAACTAAAACTAAGCTTTAACAAATGCAAATTTATAACTTTTTCAAAAAAAAGGAATTGTAGCAGTTTTGTCTATTCCTTGTGCGGCAATGATCTCGATAGAGTGTATGTCATTAGGGATCTTGGAGTAACGTTGGATAATAAATTGAAACTGGATGCGCATGTCGATAGTATTTGTAATAAAGCGTTTAAAGTATATGGTTCTGTATTTCGTGCTGGTAATGATTTTAGACGTGTGAGTACATACTTATACCTGTATAAGTCATTAATACGCTCACAGATGGAATATGCTGTTTCTATCTGGAACCCGTTTTATAATATATACTCAAATAACCTGGAAAGGGTCCAAAAGAAATTTCTAAGATGTATGCACTTTAGGTGTTTCCGCAGCCGCTTATCTTACACAGATTTGTTAAATAAATATAAGCTTTTAAACTTGAAACAAAGAAGAATTCAGTTGCAATCAATGTTATTGTATGACTTTTGCCAAAACAGGTACGACTGTTCCGATATCATTGGTGGCATAAATTATCGAGTGCCAAACAGACCACACGCACGATCCTGCCGTTCATTTAAATTATTTCTCTCAAATAACTCTCGTACCAACGCAGGTAAACGCTCACCTCTTAATCGTTTGACTGACACTTATAATGAGTACTTTAGTGACATTGACATATTTTCAAATAACGTTAATACTTTTAGAAAATCCATTATATGTAAACTACAAGAAATGCAAGATACTTGAATTAGACGCTCATTCACGTAGTCACTTAAGTTTAAATTATTGAAATATAAGCTTTTATTTTTATGATTAGTTTTAAGTTTTTGCCTTGTATTATTATTTGAACTATTAGCTAGGTTACTTTTTTTTTTCTTTATACAACTTGTGGTTAACGGTGTTGGTATCATAATTAGTAATATTAGTTTAATTATTGTTTAGTATAAATATTTCATTGTGTTACCGTTTGTTTGACCTAAATAAAAAAAAAAAAAAAAAGTCGGCTACACCGTTTGAAGATAAGGAACTATATTAGCTGTGCTGTCAGAAGGATCATCAGATACGACAGAAAACAAAATGTCGATGCTTGTTGGACTTAATGTCAACGGAGAAGGCTTTTGGACCGAAATCAATACCTTTGGTAAACAAATATTAAGTGGAGTATAAAGAGCCCCTAAGTCGTTTAAGTTTGTATCTTGTAGGTCTGCACATAATTTTCATAATTGACTGAACTGGATAGGTATATATATAATAATTATTATTTTAAAATTATCTCATCAGACATAACGTGCTCATAAAAAATCCCGAACTCAGGATTAATAACTTCAGCTGGTAATTTATTCGGCTACGATTCTACAAAAAAGGGTATAATATTGTATTAAAATTATGTTTTTTATTATCATAAAGACATGCCGATACATTAAAAATATGAATGGTGAAATTACCGTCGAAAACGAATAAATATAATTGTATTTTGACATAAGTATTTAGCTAGTAAAAGTCGCTAAGTAGCCCATTCTACAAATGAACAAATATGCCTGATCGTTCTAAACTACGCTAACTAGTGTTTGCGTTGTATACACGGACTTTTATAAAAGCGCTTAAATTTAAGAAATACGTAGCGTATTACTATAATATATATTTAAATACTTTGTAATACATAATATAATCTATGCGCCTCCTCCCCGTGGACACTCCGCTAACACTAGTTGGCGTGGTTTAAATCGAGTGATTTCAAAAAGTACCTGCACTTAGCGGTTTATAAAATTTGTAACTTTGTTATTTTTGTATATTTCTTCACAAATTTTTTTTTACATATAAAAAACCTAATTCTAAGAAGCTTGGCATAAAAAAACGTTTTTGCCAAATTTCGAGTTAGCGTAGTATAAATAGCTGGTGTCGATTTATTAATAGGATTTATCCTCATCACGTAGATATGTATATATAACTATTGGCTCCCCGCGGTTTCACCCGCGGACCCGGGAGATCTTCAATTTTTCCGGGATAAAAAGTAGCTTATGTCCTTTCTCAGGTCAGGCTCTAGACTATCTCTGTGCCAAATTTCATTTAAATCGGTTCTGTAGTTTTAGCGTGAAAGCGAGACAGAGTTACTTTCGCATTTACATAGTTAAGTATAGTTATACGAGTATATGTCACCGTACAATTGTAATAACCATTTGATTTTGTTATTGTTCGCGAAATTCTAAACTGTCGACAGATTGTGAATGCAATGAAAAATGGAAACAGTTATTTCAATTTGATCCATTATTTGTCGACGAAAATAACCCACAGAACCTTACCTGAACTATCTAAACTAAAGCTATCGTATTGGTAGATAAGAAATGGTAATAAAAAAGACCAGAACCTATGCAATATTATCATAACCTAACTCAGTTCACAATCTTGCGAGATAAAAACAATTAACTATTTTTCGTTGACATATACCCACATATATTATGCTAATGAGGATGAAATGAAACAAATTCACTCATACACAGCATTAGTTACCGTCCTTTGGTTTATACCGAAATATAAGCTAAAGCCAATAAATAAAATGTATCGAGTGGTACAGTACAGTCCGGTCCATTAGTGTAACTTAATCTACCGGGTTACGAAGTCCGTCGATTTTCCTATGAAATATGGCTCTATTTTCGTTACAAATAACGCATGTCATGCATTCACATTTTTTTACTATAGTTTGCCTACTTGTTTTACCACTATACCTAGAAGTGGTTAGGGGAATGCCTCAATAACATGATAACAAAATATTTTGTAAATCTATTTATCGATGTATTGGAAGTCAGTAGCGAATAATATATCTATATGAATAAAAATGAACGACTAATGTGTTGCGGAACACTCCAGAGCAGCTGGACCATCGATATATATGTACTACGTACTAGATAGGGCGTTCCGAACACTCGCTTTTATCAACTCAACTGAACTGCAGGCCCCACACCCGACTTTAGTGTGGCTTCGACATTCATTCAGTGCGGGTGCGCACGGAGCAGCGTTAATAACAACGATAATCCGAATCAAAGTAGACCCTGGACGAAAATAACTAGTCAGTAGTCAACTAAGTAAAATTACTACCTGTTTAAGTGAATTAATAGGTGATAATTCCGTAATTCCAGAGTAGAAAAACAATTTATCTATTTAAATACCACGCCATTCTACAATCATATACTAAAACGTGCAGATGTTCCCTTAAAACTGGTTGTAGGTAAAAATATGTAACTGAACACAGACTTGATATGTTTTTTTAGAAAGGTTTTAATTTGATTAATTGTTAATGTTTTTAATTAGTAGTGATAGTTTGATATTTTGAATAATTGTTTTATGTTAATTCAAGCCCTGGCCCGTACCTCTGAGTACTCATTTAAGCCATGTGAAGTCCGCCAATCCGCACTAGGCCCCCCTAATAATAATATAATACATTTTGAAATCGAGTTTTATTCTAATGAAGTTTAGAAGGTAAAAAAGATGTGTCACATCTGCGGTGTGAACTCTATAGGGACGACATCTTAGTGTAGTTAACTGAACGAAACGCGTAAGCGCCATGAAATTTGCGGCGCTTACGACGTTTTGGTCGCGAGAAAACTATACTCTAAGCAATCTAGCGCTGTATCTTTTAAAATAGTTTGGTTAGTTGACACAGCTTTATACAGCGCTGCAGCGAACTTTAGTTCTAACTCTTACCAGTTTTTAAACAAATGTTTTACATGAACGTTCTTGTCTATCGCTATACGTCGATGAGCTGGACCGATTTAGTTGTTGATGTTCAAATGTTCGTAATGTGAAACCGCAGTACAGAGCTAGTCCAAAATAATCAGTTCATACAGACCTACTATTGTTAAATACTTCCTCTTTGTAGTCAAATACTTCGGTTTCTGGTTTCGGCATCCACTAACCGTTTGATGTTGTTACGTCATTGTGTTTATACACCACATTTAATTGGAAAACCTATTGTGTAAATTATACATTACCTTCTTGTATTCCTGTTTCTAAATTGTGTCTGATTTATTTTTGCCTCATTGTTAGCTGTGTCTTATTAGTGGTACAGTTCATTGCTCCACGACCTTTACCTAGACTTCCCCAGGCCTAGTTTACATATTATGACGAGAATTTTTAAATAGCAACATTTATGAAAACTACTGCCTAAAATTATCAAGATAGTATTAGGTAGTAGGTATTTTAATTTTCTCAATGAAAAGTCAGTAGACTAGAGGGCTGACGCTTACCTGGGCCAGAAAAATTGCCGGGTTATTCAGTGAGGTAATGTTGCTACCTTTTTAGGTGAGGTAGGTTGGGTTGAGGGTAGACTGTGATTTGGATGCGAAAGTACCTAACTCCAAAGTTTGATTTTGTAAAAATATTAGAAACTGTACGTTGATGAGTTTAGGTAATCTTGATATATTAGATTAGATATCTATCTATTGTAATTTATAAATAAATGACACATGACTCTAATACACTAGATCTATATATTATGCATGCATTAGTGGTGAGGAGGGTTAAATAAAAATAGAGTTAAATTGAACATTTTTAATTTATTTAATTTATTACATCTTTGGTAAGTACAATGGCTTATGGGATGCTGTGGCCCCAGGACAATTGGTTCTTTGGTACCTACACGATTTGTGTTATAATGTCTACTTCGACAACAATTATAATACTTTTTGAGGTTTTCGGTACAGGGTTATTAATTTCTGATTTCCAACAAATACATTATAATAACAGTACAAAACCTACAATTTTATCATTATGATCAAGCATGTTGTCCAAAGAGGTGGATAACATTTTTGACTAAATAATTGTATGCCACATATTTTTTTTATATTTAAAGAGTATTTCTTATTTAGGTTTCATATATCAGCATTATTTAAATTATCAAGGATGAATGGTAATTAAATATTGGTTTAACCTATAGAATGTGACTCAATATTATAGTTATACTATATTTAACGAATGAGAAATGGTGTTTGTTGTGAGTCTAATTTATAAGACATATAAATAGCGAGTAGTTCATTGTCCGTGAGGAGAATTTTAAAATAAATATTTACGACATAGGTAATTTTTTTAATTTAAATGCTAACAAAATGCACATTTCCATATTACGCCTTGAAACAGAAGAAGTTAATATTTATCTCGTTGGTTTCATGTTATGTATAAATATCGTTAACTGAATGACATTAGAACATTGAAGCTTTTATTTTGATAACTTCTAATATCAGCCTTAGTAAATAAATAATTTCAAAGAATCTACTTATATCATAACGGTGAAATTAAATAATCCTTACATTAATATTACTTATAATTTCTTAATATATCTTTGGAAATCTTCGGTTATCAATATCCTTATATATATCATCTAACTATCTTATAAAACAGTTATATTATTATTTTCTACTAACATTTTGTCAAAAAATGGACATTCACAATGGAATGACCGTCTTTTAAATATACGTACCTATTACTTTCAAATGAGTAAAATTACTTTTGGATTCAGAAATTACAATGAAATCGAACATTTTACTAGTAAAATATTTCAAAGACTTGTTTTAAAAAAGAATTCATTCGCTGCCATTAATTTGATACATACCTACCTACATGTTATAAATATTTCATTGGTGTCAAGTTTTATTCGAGTTCTCATTAAAGTCATAAAATAACTTCGTAATCATCTTATTAAATACATTTAATTGAACGTACACAAATTATACTAGCTTAGTGGTTGAATCAAATATTATACTTTTACATACTCTATAGCTCAGTGGCTGTGGACAGCACCCTCTTCGATTCATTTTCATTTCGTAACTCTTTGTTTTCAATGTCTTTGACATCCGCCTTATTTACAATAATATCACACATTGATATTGTACAATATGTACCATATATTAAGCACAGTTGGACGTTTGTTAAGTTATGTCATTTGCAATAAATTAACACGATGTTATCGTTATATCAATTCGTATTCACAGTTTCACAGATTGGCATAACTTTTGTTACCAGCTGTACATCCAGTATTAATTGCGTGAACTAAAATAGTTTTCCATAAATATATCGTCTATGCTATTGAGATTTAAATAGAATAAACAATAACATTTCAAATTTTTCGAATAAAAATAATCCATACGATTTTCTCAGTATTCTCCAGGAAGTGTTTACGTACACTACCCACTTAGCTATTTTTAAATTAATAAAGATCTTTTGTCATGTATTTTTGTAAATTATGTCAATCCTTATAGTTCCAATATGCTTATCCAAAAAGGAGAATAAAATTTAGATGCAGTCAGAATAGGCCTCGATTTAAAAAAAACATCAAACCAACCATTGGTCTGAGTATGATATTATGGTGCATATCAAACAACACAATTGACTCCATGTATATTGAAAACAAAACTTGTTTGACAACCAAAGCAAATACATCTGTTAGTTTTCAGCATCATAAAACACAAAATGAAGTGCCTAAGTGTGTGGAATGTGTGTAATAATGTACATAATTCCAAAATTATTCATTGAAACTGGCTTATATTGGATATTCTATTCAATAAAGCTTTCTTGCATGAGTGTTATATTACGATGCTACACCAATGGTTTCTCGCGTAATTATCTTGCAAAGTAATTAATTCAAACTTAAATTTACAAACCACTAAATTAATACCAGTCTCTGTAAAATTATTTACAATTTTCAGTTTCTCACGAAACCATGATGTCTACTATTATAATATAAGTACTTATAAATGTATTAGATAATAAATAACGTACTTATTTAGGTACAAATATCTACGTTATAATATGAGATTACAGTTATGATAAAATTATATCATCGTATTTCATACAATACAATCCGTTTTACCTCCATTCACAATCGGACGGTTCTACACACATATAAAACAACTAAGAAAGTTCTTATTCCACGAGTATTTTAAATAAGGAATTGTGGTCATCGACAAACGAATAGACTTTTATACGCTTGTCGGTACTCAATCGACATTACGACATATATAATTGGGTTGATACATGTCGTAATATATATTAATAGGTAACTTAATAAGTTTGCTGTTGGATTCGATGAAAACTCTTGGTAAATTGTCTTTGTCAACGTTATTGGTAGATGACAGACGAAGAATGGGATCATAACAGCTGCTATCATAGTACGTAGCTTCTTGTCCTTTTTGGTGGGCATTCGTGGCGCTGCTGGTATAGTCGCGTTTGATTTTCTAATCGTGGCAATGAAACTTTGCCTGAGTCTTTTAGCTCTTTTAACACTTAGAGCTCGTGGTTTTACCTCGAAAGTGCAAATCTTTTCTGGTTCTTCAGGACTAGATTGACTTTCGTTAGACGATGATATTTCCGGAGATACAAAACAGTTGAAAGCGAGCGGGCCTTTGGGCTTAGTGGACCGCGTGTTTTCGTTTTCAGGCATCGAGACGCGAGTGACCGCGCTAGAATCCATAGTTACATTTATATTTTCCGGTGCAGATATTGAACGAATCGGTCCTCTAGAGTTCTTTGTCGTCTTTTTGACAATCCAGTGTATTCTGGCGTAGCAAACGATAATCGCTAAGGCCGGAATCAGAAAAGCCGATATAAACATAAACTTTTTTGGTGTCGTTCCGTTTTTATCAGGTATTATGGTGCACGATCCTACTGCGGTGTTCAAACTGAATCGTCCCCACACTTCAAACCATGTCGGAACGAGTAATCCAAAACAGGAAATCCATATGGACGCAATGATAATTATGATGTTTCGCTGCGTGTAGACTCTGTTAGAAAAATAAACATTCTGTTAGGTTATTATCAGGCATTCGTAAAAACCTAGGTAACGTGAATTGGAGGGTAAGCATACCTGGGGTATAACCGTGGGTGAGCTATCATGAGGTATCTGTTGATAGTGATGGCGAGGACTGTGAAGATGGAGACGGCGACCAGCCCGTACCGCGCCATGGGGAACATACGGCAGAGCAGCTTGCCGTGAGTCCACGAATGGCGCCAGAATGTCGACGCACCGAGCGGCAAGTTGAAGCAGCACAACAAGAGATCGCTCACCGAAAGATTGATTATGAAGTATGCGGTGGCGTTACGTAGCTGGAAATAAGATTGTATTTTATTTTATTTATCGTTGGTGCAAATAAATGTAGAGGACGGAAAATATCAGTGTTCATAAAATTGTCTGACATTCAAATTGTTTACAAACTATACGATAAACACATTTTTAAGCTTTTAGAAAATCCTATAGTAGAATTTAACCTGGTCAAAAGCATTAAAGAAATAGTTCAACAATAATTTGATAGAAACACTATGTAAGTACATTATTCCTGTTATTGATATTATTCGTACAGTCTGACGCACAATACTTGTTGTTGTAGTAAAGTCGTGACGTTACATGAATCACAGGAAATATACATTATATAGGTATATGCACATATACCTCAGTAGTAATGAACCACATTTAATACCTACTAATTACTCTGGTAGCCAATCACGTCGTTGCAAATAAATTAAGAAAATCAACGTTGTTCGCGACGTAGTAATTAAAGCTTTTCGTGGTAAATTATATGAATTATCATGTTGATAAACAATTTTGTGTCATATCCTGTAATTGGTAAATTTAATTCCACTGTATTTCATACTGTCAATTTGGCTTTTGAATAACGTAGCGAAGGATCAATTTGTTTACAAAATATAGTTCAGAAGCTTCGAGTTGGAGGGATGAGGCTGAGTACAGACTATGACAAACTAATGATATGAACGTTTTTTAGTTTTCAACATCGGTAAATAGTATGGATTACTAAGTACTCTCTAAAATACATAGAAAACTCGGAAGGACATGCACATGTAAAAGAGACAAACGTTGTTTTAACAGTATACGACAAAATCACATATGGTGCCAACATCGAATGCATACCTTAGGTACGATAAACTTCTACTCAAAGTGCCTATATTATTTTATCACTGCTTAGATTGCGGTATCCGCTGAAGAGATTCGTTTATCTGAGTAAGTTTATTGACATCATCCCATACATAAGTATAGATTCTGTGAAAAAGTATTTCATAAGTTAGGTAGTTTATTAGTTTCATCCTACCGTTTATGTCATAGTTGTAAATAGCACAGGCGAGTTATCTCATTGTGCCGTGCTATTTACGACATTAAGGTGTATATAAATATAAGTTATTTTCAAGTGACAAACCTTTTTATAGCGTGTGAGGGCCGTGATGGTGATGATGTTGCCAGGGATGCCAATCATCATGTATACTATGTAGCAGCCAAATGCGAACTGCAACAGCACTTCCGAATACTCAGGGGGTTGGAACAATTTCTCCGCAGCAAGAGCTTCATCAGAACTGTACTCCTCCAAACCAGGTATATGTTGGACACTCATGGTGAAAAGATCACAAACAATTCTAGTAAACTACATAAGCACTTATCAATCACGCGTCAACCACTCGCTAACATTCAATTACAAATGAGTTTGAGTTTGTTTAATACATTAGATTTATGGTTATGAGTTTTTTCCTTAATGAGTCAATCCCGCGGTAGTCTTGGGTATGCCCGGGGTTGATAAGTGTCCCCAACTGCGGTTGGTTCTGTATTGTCCGTTAACTACAACTGTAACACATCTAATTTTACTATGCTCTCTGTCTATAACATTTTATTTATTGCTAAGCTTTATAATCATAATATATTTTACAAATAACTTTGGGGTGTAGCTGCATGGTTAAGATTTTTGTAAATGATTTCTAGTAGACTGTATAAAAATAAATAATTGCTTTCACTTAATAGTATTTTTGAGTTGTTTAACACAAATATAGGGTTTTTATACATTTGGTTCTTAAGCTTCCTTATCAATAAACAATGTCCTAATTTTAGTCTAACATGAACATGCCCACAATACATATTTCAGTTAACCCTTACGATCTATTTCAGTGCAAAATCTTCCAAATTTGGTTTAAACCAACCAATCCAATTTCCTTAAAACACGGACGGTTCGCCATTATATTCAACCTACGACTAAGTTCCTAAATGTTACTTTAAAGTAACATACTGAAATATAACTGAGATATCTCATATCCTGTCCTTTATGTACAATTACACTTGTGCACTTTGATAACCATCATTACTTTGAGAAATTCAGGAAATCCATTGATTTACGACTAGTCACGGCGGGCGCTTCTCGGAGACGCCATCGCCGGGTGAACGTCACGCCCAGCGGCGGCACATCAGCAGATTCTTATACGCCTGCCGGTACTCGCTCGACATTACCACGTATATTATTGGATTTATACACGTCGTCAAATATATCAATATATATCCAGCAATGTTCGCTGCCGGGTGCGATGTGAACTCTCGGAAAATCTTAGTTAGAGTTATAGGTAAATAGCATACCCAGAATGACAACATTATTGCCATTATCATTTTCAAAAGTTTTCTATCTTTGGGGGTTAGCCGCGGTGGTCTTACTGATGCTGGCGAGCGTCTTAAAGCCACAGCGGCTTGTCGTAGTCGTTTCGCTGTCTCTCCACCGCTTGGTGTTCTGGGTTTGGCATCGAGAGCGCATTCATCATCATGTCCATCTAATGTGTCTACTCCTGATGATGACGACCGTTCTGGTCCAGGCGTAGGTGGACAGTGTAGAACAGGTGGAGCAAGCAAAGCTCTGCGTGGCGGAGGTACATGATTTGTCCCGTTTTCAGGACCCGGTGATCGCTCTAGTGCTGTTGATGCTGATCCTACAGCTGAGTCTTCTAAACCAGGTCTTGTTCGTCCTCTAGCGGGAGCACGAGATTTTCTCGCAGCATCACGTACTATGCAAAATATCCTAGCATAGCATATAACTATGGCTAGACAAGGAAGCATAAATGCTCCAACAAATAAGAACTCTTTTGGAGATCTGAGATTTTTATCTGGTAGTATCGAACAGGATCCTATCGAAGGATCAAGGCCGAATCTCCCCCATTTTTCTAGCCACGTAGCTATTAACGCTCCAAAAGAAAACACCCAAGTGCTGGCTACCATCACTGCTAAATACTGACGCTTATATAACCTGTAAAAGAAGTACACGTAATTAACTATTATTGCCTACATTAATTTAGAATTGCATTATAATCCGTGAGTATTAACTTACTTGGGATATAATCTTGGATGTGAGATCATGACGTATCTGTTAATAGTGATCGCAAGTACAGTGAAAAGTGAGACGGCGACGAGTGCGTATCTCGCCAGGGGGAACATCCGGCACAGTATCCTGCCGTGGGCCCAGGACCGTCTCCAGAAGGTGGACGCGGCTAGCGGCAGGTTGAAGCAACAGAAGAGAAGATCGGAGCATGACAGATTCATAATGAATACTGCTGTTGCGTTGCGCACCTGGGAACAAATGGCCATTAAGTTAGGTTCTAATTATTACATTGATTCGAGTATGTTGTGATTGTAGGGTTGGAGATTCTGTGCAAATCTAAAACTTTGAAGCTCAGATATACATTTAGTATTTTAAGATTCCAGTATCTAGAACCAAAATAAGGGTATTAAAGTCACGACTAATTAAAAACCGATACATTATACTATATATATTATAATACGAAAATATCAACCATCAGAATAGTCGGAAGAACTTTTAGAATGATTAAGTTTACTCATTGACGCATACATAGGCTGCGGTTGATTACAAATACTTTATTGATATTGTTGTTATATTTACAGAATAAGACACTGTATTTATCGATAAACAATACACTGTTATATAATTATGTATTGAACACTGACCTATGTTAAGAATGTAGTAATATTTCAATGCAGTTATTGTCATATTTATCACGTAACTTGCAAATAAATCATGTATGTGATATATTGCAAAGATATATCGGAGTTTTGAGAAATATTTCATGTTTTATTAGGAAATCGAGATGAATGACTGGTATTAAGTATATATAGTAGTATATTTCTCTTATTTGTACTATAAACAGATTGTTATACTTTTTCATGATCCGTGTATCTATATATTTTTTACATACCTACAGTTTTTATTATACAAGCACCTACTTCGTTATCTGTATCCCTGTCTGTTAAAAAAATGACCATTCAAAAATTATCTACATTTAATGGACAAGGTCTTGTTTTAATATAACGATCAATATTTATTCAGCGTTATCTTTTAAATTCTATGCATTATTATGATGATGATGATACGTTATTATGGTATGTCTTACTTTTTGTACTCTGACTCTTCAATCAGGACACACCTCCAAAATTATTGTTAATCCATATTTATAACTTTAAGATTCAAATAGGTATTTAATAAAAAAAATATTATTTTGATAAAACTATTTTTGAAAAAAAATCTATTTCATTTCCAGAGCTTCGAACTCGTAGTGGTACTTTTATAAAACGATTTACTGTTTACAAATAAATGTTATTGTAGTTTATTTGAAACCGCGTTCATGAATCAAAATGCTAACGACGTCAGAGAATTACCACAAATAATACCTATGGTAACAGATAGGTAAACCGTTCACACTATAATCGCTGGAAACCTCTTCGGTTCAATGGTTTTTAATAAAAGAAATGTATTTGTCACAAACCCGCAGGTGACACACCTCATAGGTTGGGTTTTAATTATTTTGAGTTGGTTAGCTAAGTGGTTAGATGCACCGACTGCTAAACCACTAGTTGTGGGTTCGATTCACATCTGCTAGACCGAAATATCTGTTATATACGTAATTAATGTCATAATAAGTTGTACATCATAGACAAGACATATGGTGTGAAATAAATAAAAAAATTCACCAAGTTTCACAGCGCAACAGAAAGGAATATCGTAAAACAGGTTTACAGAATGTAATGTAATTATCCTGTACTCTTTCAATAAGCTAGCATGTTATCGATAAAGATGGACTTGAAACTGATATCTCACAATTACCTTTAACCTTTAGACTGTTTCTTATAATAAGCATATTTGATTGAATTTGATTTATAATTAATAAAATTTATTCAGGGAAAAAGGAACTGATTTCGCCCGGAGAAGTATAATAAATTAGTCTGTGTCTGGATGTGAAGTGAGAATGTGAGTATATTCTGCACTGATCTCTAAATATAGGGTGGAGGTTCTTATTTCTTAACAAAAGGGTTAGGTTAAGTACCTTTTTGCAGCGTGCCAGCGCAACAATCGTGATGAGATTGCCCGGGATCCCCACCAGCATGAAGACCACGCAACACACGGACGCGAACCGCAGCAATGCCTCAGGGTAGTCCCGGAACAGCTCCACGGCCGCCAGGTCCTCGTCAGTCTTGTACTCCTCCAAGCCAGACACGCTCCAATTCCGCACTTCTACTTCACTTGCAAACGTACTCCTCGGTATACTCGGTAACAAATCACCCATTGTAACTCGATATTAACACACATCATTCGTCCACAAACTGTGCACTATCAGTGAGTCCATCGACTGTGTCTTCATTTCGATGCCATGATTAGGTGGGTACGCGCACGGGTTTCGTACGCGACTGATAAGTATCCCAGAACTTCACTCGTTCTATCAATAAGTGAGCGGTAATAGTGTGTGCTCGTTGATAAGGCATTTTGTCGATGAGCGAGGTTATCAGGTCACAGCTGCTCAGGAAGTGGAGTCATTATCAGCGTGATGTCGGTCCCATTGTTGTTGCACCCCGCGGGTATCTGTACAAATAAATTAGATTCATTTATTACTAATGCTACCTAAATACCGCACTAATTATAGTCGTAAATATTACCAACTATATATATAAACTTTACAGAGAACAAATATAATTAATCAATAGTTTATCTAAATATATAAATCGTCGTTATGATTTAACATGACCATATTTTTTTTATCTAAAGGAAAGTTGTGGTAAAGGATGTTGTTTTTGGAGGCATTCGAAATAGTATAAGGTTAATAGCTTTAATAATATTGCAACATTAACATTCACGTAAGTCCCTACTGCAAGGGAAGGGATCAAATTGAGAGAGATTTAGAGCAGCGTCCATCTAGTTGGTCCCTTGAGGATTTGCGGACTTTTAATGTGCCTTGAAAATCCCCTAATTTCGTTTTCCTTCATTGAAAGTCTGCGGTGAAGTGATGTGAACGTACAATTTCATGATTGTGATGAATTTTATTATTCGGCATAGGTACCCATATGTAAAATCATGAAACAAGGAAAGTATTTTTGGAAATTAGTTTGATGTTATTTTACGTACAACAATATTTCCTGTTTACATTATAAACAATCTCTTGCCTACTTTATTTGTATTCGTGGAACCAATAATTTGGTTAAGTTTCCAGTTGTTAAATATTTATGAATGATTCGATAAGAACACGCAGTATTTGATAACATATAATGCTTTGGATCATATGTAATTGCTTCTAGATTGTAAATGTATGTTACAGTAGGTATATGGAATCATTGTATTCGTTAGATTACTTAAAATTTTAGATTTTATTGAATTTTTATGTATGAATTATGAATAAAGTATTAAAAAAATCTGGCACATAGTTAATGAAGTAAAAAAAGTTCGATGTTAATTAAGCTCCATTGAAAACGGAGAGACAATTTTATTTGGGAGCAAGCAGTCATATATATATATAAAACAATGGCAACATAATAAATAGTTTATTTATCTACATATTATCACGCAAGATATTCTAAAATTCAATTTTTTATTAAGGCATTATCTAAATACTAGTGGCTCCCCGCGGTTTCACCCGCGTTCCCGGGATAAAAATTAGCCTATGTGTTATTCCAGAACATATTCTAGCTCTGTGCCAAATTTCAAGCAGATCCCTTCAGCCGTTGGAGCGTGAAAGAGTAACAAACATCCATACATACAAACTTTCGCATTTATAATATTAGTAGGATATTTTTGGTAGGTAGATGGAAGCAACACAAATTTCAAATTTAAAATATTTCCTATTCTGATTCGGTGGATTCAAGACAACGTTGATTAATAGCTAGTCGAAACCAGACTGTCTTGGTTTAGACAGTTTGCCTTGCGGCTTCACATTCAAAATCTGATGTCCGCTCCTTGATATTTTAGAGTTGTTTCGTTTATTTTAGGAATAAGCTGTATGTAGGTATAAATGATTTATTTTTATTTAGTGTCAACAATGATTTAAATGTTTTTAAATCGCCTTTATAAAAGGAGGCCCGTTCTATGTTCCGAATATGTAAATATTTGCTTATAATATTTATTGGTATAAATATTAAGGTTAGGTATAGGTTCCAATATTAAAATATTGTGCCATACTATATCTAGATTAACATTCTCCTGGTGTGATAAAATTTTAGAGGCAATCATTTTCTGCCCATTAACGACAATTAAGCACGGCAATATGAGGGCACTGGGGCAGGCAAACTAATAGGGGCATGAAGCCTGCTTACTGTAGGCACCTACACGTGTAATGAAACTGCCATAAATATATTTTTTTTATCTTTTTAAAACCGTCATCAAAACTCCTTGGATAAGAATAAATCTAAAATATTTGTCAATAAAAAAAAATTGCCAGTATAAAATAATCCTTCCTAAAATAGTATTTTGTTATCCAAATTGATCAATAACATTTGAATTTAGAGCAAATTCAAATACGAAACAATCCCTAATTCGATATACAAATACAATTTCGGTAAAGTTGTTTTGTTCTTCAATTGTTCAATAAATTGTATCGACTTGTTACATCACTACTGTGACGAGTTGGAATGTTGGAATCAAGGTTACGGTCGGTTAAGGGTTGTGTTGACCCAGCGTCGTCCCACGCAGCTCATTCAAATTGTCACCCACGTCAAACTTAAATGTGTCAACCTTCAACCCTTGCTTTTGGCAAATCAAATGTCGATGATATGGTATTTTTGACATTGCTCAATCTATGCCATTATGTCGTTACCGTGTCGTTTGGTAGAAAATGTGAGTATACCTACGCATTGTATTGCTATGTCCCGACTAAATTTATTTTTGAGTAGGTACACTTTTTTACTTTGGTATAAAAAAAACTTAAGTACAATATAATTAACCAAAACATGCCGAAGTCAGTCCGGTGTAAAAAATAATTGAATAAACATTCTGCCATTACGTAATTAATGGCAAAGTCTGTACCGACATGTCATGTTTAAGTAGATAAACGAGCTTGAGGTTTTAATTAAGTTAACGCGCTTTTGACGTTTTGTCAAATTTCACGAGAAACAAGTCCGTAGGTATACTCAAAAAGTATTTTCAATTTAAATATATTTTGAACGATTAAAATTATTTTATTGTCATTCGTTACAAAACGTTGTATCTGAACTTATGCTTGTTGTGTTATCATGAAAAGAGTAATTTTTTTATATATGAACAAATTAGATAACTTATCCACATATTTCTTAATCTGCTTTCCCATACCATAGGTAAGTATATAAATATAACTAGAGACTTTATAATAAGAACGATATTTATAGCAAAAAGAATTCCTAATTTGTATTCAAGATCAATCGATTATAATAGTATAGGTATAGAATTTAATTATCGTAAGTGTACCAGTCGTGGCCACGGTACCAGTAATGGCCAAAAATTTAAAGAAACATCTAGAATTCGGACATGAGCGAATGTTTTTACATTGGGATCACTGTGACATAGACTTTAGACATCGAACTATCTAAGTTTAACGTTTTATTGAATTCAGTCAGTTACATGTACAAAATTGCGCGAATACAAAGTGTAAGGTGATTTGAAATTGACAATGACGGCTTTTCTTAAGGAAATCGTTAAGGCGGTGAGCAGGAAGTTTCACTTGTAAAATAGTATTGCTTAATTAAAATCAAAATTAGTTTTGTTTGATGTGTAAGCCATAAAATAAAGATAAACTTAGACTAAGACTGGGATATCCATGAATGGATTTTCCCTGTCCAAGACTGGGTCACAAAACTACAACTTTTATTTGTTAAATTAATTGAATCCAGCTTGGCCGTATCTCACGCGCAACATATTACAAATATTAAATAAGGACTGGACTTTACAGTTTCACTATATTCAGTGCTGAAACTTTCACAATTTTGGTAATATTTCACAAAAACCAGTTTTTTTTTTCTTAAAGTGGCCACCATTGGGTCATTTACCATACTAAGTAACTTAGCAAGATATCCTTTGCATATAGATCTATAAAAAATATGATAAAAACAACATGATATCTTCGCTACACTATGCTATAAGGAGATGTTGGCGGCCGATTACATAAGAACCCGTGTTGCTTATTTTTTATAGGCAGCATAAAAATAAAGGGTTCAGTTGTTGTACGTAGAATCTCACCA
Organism: Thyatira batis; assembly: GCA_905147785.2. Taxonomy (NCBI): domain Eukaryota; kingdom Metazoa; phylum Arthropoda; class Insecta; order Lepidoptera; family Drepanidae; genus Thyatira; species Thyatira batis. The sequence continues at coordinate 7,069,314 of LR990499.1, forward strand.
AAACAAAATTCCATTAATCGTGTATACCGACCGGACTCACACACCACACTCAATCAACTCATAAAGTCCCTTATATGTTTTAACCCTTCTGAGTAAATGTTATGAGTTTTTCTTCATTAACATTGTATGTATCACACATAAATTTACAACTTTTAATTTAACGGTTTTTTGATCTTAGTCAAATAGTGAGACTATGTTTCTTTGCTTAGATTTCTACGGGTATCTATTTACGTGTTCAGTAGTTTGCATGAAATATAGTTTGCAAGGTATAACTGACATAATACATTTTCAATGAGATAGGTATGTAGGTAGGTACCTACTACTATGTTTAATCTGTTTTTAATGTAAAAATGTGTCAAAATTTTAATAAATTATTGCATAAGTATAATTGATATAAGTTACAAGGTAATGAAGCTCAGTTATTAAAGTAAGTAAGCTAAGACGTACTTTTCCTATTAAGGCGAGAGAAAAACCGGACGCTGTGTGTTAAGTAGAGCCTGAATGGGCATAAATGCTATCACCGTTTTGTTTCATCGTAATCGCCTTATAAATTGTAGGGCCATAAGATAAGCGGTTATTAATTTCCTAATTAAAATTGATATTGAAAACGTTTTGGTATAAAGTGAGACTTTATTACAATAGTTTATGTTTATAATATTTTAGCCATTGTTATTGTTAATTGTCTGGTTAATATTTGTTGACTTACCTACTAAATTAAGTGCGTACATAGTTCATATTCATCATCCAACACATGATAATTTTACCGTTTAGTAATATATGTAAACAATAAAACCAGTAGTCTTAAAACAAATGATTAGTAATACATGATGACTTTGAGATTTAACATAACATTTAATGCGTGCTCAAGTTTATTTACCAGTTATAACCAATTAAAACGGTCTTTGTTGTACGTTATAAGTAAATTTTGATTATAGTCGGAGAGTTTTCGTCTTGCTTGACAAATCACACTTGTTCTGTAGCTCCAATGTGACTGGGATGTCCACCGACCTAAATTCAGCTTTTTGGGTCGAGAGCTAGCAGTGTTAATGAAATATTGTTTACCATTCGAATGCCTACTTTATTGGGGTGTAAAAGATGAGAGCGTTTTGTTCCATATTATTGACGTCATTCGTTACAAAACGCTTAATATATGTACCATCCATACGTTGATGCGTAATTTTACTTACGTAACGGTGAAGGAATTGTATTGAAAAACCAATTATGTTACAGGAAATGCCACGAATATAGGAATCTCAGTTTTGTTTTATGATGTGTCTGAATGGGATTATGACTTATTCCCTGCAGGGGCTGGGCTCTAAGATTTATATATACTAGCTGCCGCCCCGCGGTTTCACCCGCGTAGTTCCCGTTCCCGTGAACACAGGGGTATCAAAAATAGATATTAGCCGATTCTCAGACCTACTGATGTCCATAGAAAATTTCATAAAAATCGGTAAAGCCGTTTCGGAGGAGTATGGTAACTAACATAGTGATACGAGAACTTTATATATAAGATGACAAGTTGTAGTATTTTGTTAAGTTTAAATCCATCTAGGTTAACATTTACGTATTAGTCGCAGTTACATAGGTCTATCCTACTTATATTATCCTACTTATATTATAAAGGCGAAAGTTTGTATGTATGTATGGATGTTTGTTACTCTTTCACGTAAAAACTACTGAATGGATTTGAATGAAATTTGGAATAAAGATAGCTTATAACCTGGATTAACATATAGGCTACTTTTTATCCCGGGAAAATGGAAGACCTCCCGGGTACGCGGGTGAAACCGCGGGGAGCCACTAGTACTTAAATAATAATGTTTGTGACAATGTTACTCTGTTGGGATCTGGATATATTTGGAAGAGGTTCAATATGTTATGAAATAACATTGGATTCTTTTTCCCAAAATGAAATAATAATAAATACATATTACTATATTTAGTAATAACTACCTACGTGATCATTTGCATGTCATATGCATCACGCATATATTATTAAATTTATTATGTACTAGTCAGAAAATTAATAGTATTCCTTTTATACAATTATTATGGAGAAGGGGAAAATCAGCTAAGGTAAATGACCCAATGGTGGCCAGTTTAAGAAAAAAAAAACTGGTTTTTGTGAAATATTACCAAAATTGTGAATGTTTCAGCACTGAATATAGTGAAACTGTAAAGTCCAGTCCTTATTTAATATTTGTAATGTGTTACGCGTGAGATACGGCAAAGCTGGATGCAATTAATTTAACAAATAAAAGTTGTAGTTTTGTGACCCAGTCTTGGCCAGGAAAATCCATTAATGGCCACCCCAGTCTTGGCCATGCCCCAGTAATGGCCGCCCCAGTCTTGGACATGCCCCAGTAATGGACGCCCCAGTTTTGGACATGACCCATTAATGGACACCCCAGTCATGGACACCCAGTAATGGACTTGAACCAATGACTTTAATTTTGAAATGAAAATAAAATTCAACCGAGTCATATAATTTTAAATGAACTTTTAACAATGTGATTCGCAGTAATGAAATTAAAATGTTTCACTGTTTTTAATTAAATATTTTTTTTTTTAACTTATTTTTTTTTTCAATATTTTTTTTATATTATTAATATTTTTTTTTCTGTTTTTTATTATTATTTTTATTTTTATATTATTTAATTTTTTTGTAATTTTTTTTGTTTATTTTTAATTTTTTTTGTGTTTTATATTACTTTTTTATTATTTTTTATTTTACTTATAATATTATTCTACATAAAAGAAAAGGTTTCGACATTTGTCCACTAATGGAAATATTCAATTTCAGCGTGCCAGTAATGGCCACGTCTTTAAATACAAAAAAACATAACGTTTGAAGTAAAAAGAATGTGCGTTGTTTATCATTATTTCATGGCTAACACATCAAACAAAACAAATTTTGATTTTAATTAAGCAATACTATTTTACAAGTGAAACTTTCTGCTCACCGCCTTAACGATTTCCTTAAGAAAAGCCGTCGTTGTCAATTTCAAATCACTTTACATTTTGTATTCTTGCAAATTTGTACATATACCTGACTGAATTCAATAAAACGTTAAACTTAGATAGTTCGATGTCTAAAGTCTATGTCACAGTGATCCCAATGTAAAAACATTCGCTCATGTCCGAATTCTAAATGTTTCTTTTAATTTATGGCCATTACTGGTACCGTGGCCACGACTGGTACACTTACGATACTACTAAAACTGGTCATGATTTTTTTACGAGAGTCTTTCCTATAGGCATATAGGTAATAAAATATATACAAATAAACTAAAACATTATTGTTTTTTTTTTGTCAAATATTATATTCTTGCTTTTTATAGCCTTTTGTGAGCCTAATCCCATCACGGTAAAGACTAGTTGACAACTAGAAATGTAATTACAAATAACGAGTTGCATATTTGAAAGGTGCAGGAATTCCTGTGCCCTTTGACGCAGAGATTGGACGGGTATTGGCTGTTTTTGTTGTCGTTTTTTATCGTTCTAAGTTTATGCACTCGTATCCATTCCCTGGGTATGTATGTACATTCGAATAACCGACCCCGCGATGCCATGTTGTGGCGTAACAAAGTATTTTTCTTTTTAGAAATATGTTGTTGCGAAATGTGTCTCAAAACTACGTCTCTAGAGGATAGTGACATAGTATCTGTACTCATCTATACTAATATTATAAATGCGAAAGTAACTCTGTCCGTCTCGCTTTCATGCAAAATCTACTGAACCGATTAAAATGAAATTGGTACATAGAGAGTCTAGAGCCTGAGAAAGGACATAGGCTACTTTTTATACCGGGAAAATTAAAGATCTCTCGGGTACGCAGGTGGAACCGTGGGGAGTAGTATGTTTAATATATGATTATCTTCAATAAGCTAATATTCTGCTACTTCAACATTTCCTCCTACTCTTTATATTATTAATAGCCACATATTTTTTGTCCCCCTTTCACAAATTGGGCGCGATGGCGGTCGAACGAAAACAGTCGAAATTTAGCACATCAATAGATTAACGCAAAACATACATTTTATCCCTAATAATAAAATTTGTTGAGGAATGATAAATATATAGCACCCTCTAGAGCTTTCATTATATTTGATTGACAGGCCAATAAGTTACGAACGTCGACAGAAAAATATGAAGATATTTGATGTTAAATAGAAAATGTTTTAAAATAAAAATTTGCGCTTATGAAGTTATCCTAAGCATTATAAAAATAACTTTGATAAAAAAAATATTGAGTACTATAAAATTCTATAAAACATACTTAAATAGGGTAATTTTCATAGAAAACACAAGATTGCACAACATATTCTCGTTTTGAAATACGTAAATAAGATAAAAACAATATAAAAGCTCGAACGATTCGCAGTGATCTAAACATAGAAACACGTATTGAATGTTAAGTAAACTTTAGTGCGACCCCTGTGGAAAAATAAAACAGCTTAATCTCTACCGCCCACCGCGTGGCAACCCTATTTGCAGCTGATTGATCAGCCGCTAAAAATACCAACCACGTGCTGCCCATTTTTTGGTGACATTGATTGATTTATTAGAAACTAGTGGTTCCCTGCGGTTTCACCCGCGTTCCCGGGGATCTTCAATTTTCCCGGGATACTTATCCTATGTCCGTCTCCTGGTTCTCAACTACCTCCCTACCAATTTTCAGCCAAATCGGTTAAGCTGTTCTTGAGTTATAAATAGTGTAACCAACACAACTTTCTTTTATATAAGATATGACCGTGAACAACTTGGTGACAGAAAGCACCACAAACTTTCTGTGCTACTTTCTATTTTGTAAGATATTTGCTAAGATTTCAATTATGATCCTGGATGACGTATTGGACCCGACCGGTAATAAATAACAAACAAGTTTAACTGGGTCTGTGGGAAATATCGATGTTATATAGGTTTTTGTGCCGACCGGAGCTGTGGTACAGATCTCAGATGCATCCGTATCACTTCTTTTATAAAACAATTTGCATATTCTGGCACCTAAATATATTTTCGGCTATTGTTTTGTAATAAAATTGTGTTGAGTAAACAAGTAAATAAGGAATAACTACTTATAATATTCCCGAAGGATAATATGAAAGCTATCTAAATCAATGAAGATTATATACAGTAACAGATCCGTACACCAACCGGAGCTATTTTGTTGGCTCTTTGCCACTTGGACGATACTTTTGGATTAGATAACATGTTAGGTAGTTAAGCTTGATTGTATTTATATAGTATTTATATACCTACCAAATGACTATTAATATCCACTTTTTAATCACGCATTGTCTTTAAGTAATTACCCTCTTAAAGATCCTAATGATATGATTTTATTAATATGAAAGTCTTTGAGGATGGTGGAGGTGCTTGTTATTCTTTCACGCAACAACCGCTGAAAGGATTTGAAATTTGGCACAGCACATAGGCTACTTTTCCCCTTTGCCCCCAAACGCGGGTAAAACCGCAGAATGTTTTCTTTATATGTAGTCAAACATAGATAATGCGAATAGAACTTTGCAGTGAATCGTATTAAATAATATAATAAAAAAGTAAATAAAGTAGAGCCTTTCACCATTCGTTCAGTCTCGGCATCCTGCTGCGACTACGATAGACTATTTACTTCGGGTCGGTATTTTTACATTTAAACGTAATTTTCTACGAATCCGTGGAATATTGTCATTTGCTTCTAAAAGCTTGGAACTTTGCCAGTATTAAAGTTAGGGCATTACAAAAAAGTGAGTAGTGCTTAACTCGGAGTAACTTCGAAAGTAAACTATTAAGGCGTGATTCAAATATAAAAATTGTTAGAGCTGAAAACAGTTGTGCTAAATGATGCAACCATTTTCTTTTTGAAGGAGACTGGTAAACATGTAAGGTAAGCTAGGTATGTTTCATTTATCTGTCATGGGTAAAAAAATTGCCTAAATAGAATAATTTTGAACCCCACGCTAAGCATAAATTGTTGATATTTATCGTTATGATGCCAATGATCAAATCTCCTTAAAATATAATGTTGAAATAGTCTTCTGATTTCTTTATATTATTCATTTCAAAAGCTAATGTAGGCTGACTTTGAGAGTGGGTATTATACCTTAGATGGTTTTTGAAATTCCCTAGAGACGAGCAAAATACACAATCAGTAAGAGCAGAACTAACACGAAAAACATAGTCAAGTAATCCGAATAACATTTTTGATGTTTCTCTTTGATCGTCCTTTGCTTTTCTGACCTACTGAACGTAGCGTTGAAGTAACATTTCTTCAAAGGGTAAAAATTGGCGTGGTGTTATTTGATCGAAAATAAGTCCCTATAGTAGGTACCTGTACCTATAAATAGGCTCACACATTTTGCCATATAAAACTAAAATAGCTTATGCTTTTACATTTAAAGATTTCATATAGATAACTAGGTTAATTCAGTCGATATAGGGTAGTTTAGCTGGTTTCCCGTCCAGCTCCGGTTTCCGTCCATTACCAGGCGCACTGTACAACATTTACGTAGAATAGCATCATATTAATAGTCGACTGCACAAGTTTGGACTTGTTACAGCCTTTGAAGTCATATGTGCTAGTCTACCAAAATTAAAAAAAATTGTCATTTCCCAACTCGAATAAAAGCTATGTCAATCTGCGGCTTGCTTACGAGCTATAAACACGCCATCTTGAATGTGAAAAAAATTGTGGCGCGAGGTAGCTGCACGGTAAGTTATTTTGTTAATTTTCGCATGTATTTATTTGTTTTGGTAATTTATAACTAAGTAAAGACACAAAGTTGGCATTAGGAGGTGTTTTTCATACTTATTTAACGAATTACTTATAAAATCTAGGTGGACGGAAATGGAATAACCAATTCCGCAAAATATTCTGTTCTCGTCCACATGGACGAAAACACAAAAATATAAGTGAAATTTCATAAATCAGTTAAAGTATGGAATGCGAAGAACTTCATAATTTTTTTTAATGGCTGGATCTTTGTTAGTTATTCGATCTAAAATTTCATTTTCGTCCACGAATTTATCAGTGTGGTAAGCATAAATTTATATTTAAATACCTTGGACGGAAACCAAAAATATCTATAAAAATTACTCTAGTTTTCGTCCAAGTACTTTAATATGAGCGGACGAGAAGTAGAAACACCAGTTATTTAGTTTTCGTCCATTACAAACAGCGGTTATTATCTTGGTTTGGTTTTAGCAAGACTTTTTTATTTTGTTTTTTGATCACTGCAGGTATTATATTATCATTATCGCCTATATCATTTGCTGTTTAGTATATTTGGTTATTAAATGCATTGTTTTAGATGAAGTCATTGGAGCCGAAAAAAATAAGAAAAAAAACAAATCCTTACACAGAAGATGCCTTAAATAAGGCTCTACCAGATATTCAGATTATGTCAGATTAAAGGCTTTGCTATACTGAAGACTGTCAGCTGACCGCAGACCTAAATCTACATTTTCATCAGCTGAAATGTTAGCTGTTTTACTATAAATCCTTACAAATAATAAGTTTCTTAGTTTTACTGTTATTATAAATAATTGATACTTAATTGGTGTTGTTAAATAAATGCAATTACAATTTAAGACTTCTTAAAATGATTTTAAAATATAATTAAGGACAATATCTCAATGTACCTGATTTTGCATGTGATATCTATGTTTTATACGCCAAATGCTGTTATAAAAATACATTTTGTATGTTATTATAAAAACGCATTATAGTTGCATTTTATTGAGTTGATTAAAAACACAATTAAAACACTGATTTTTAATTAATTGCATTATAATCCTCTTTATAAACAGTGGACGAAAACTAACCCAACATATGTCGAAAACTAATATTTTTGGACGAAAACTGACGAAATCGGTACTTTTCATTAAAATATTTTTTATAAAAAATACGATGACTATAATTAATTGTCCCTTGGTGTAAACTTAAAAAAGACTATATAAGCGTTTAATCAAAAAATAGTTTGTTAGATTTGGCCCAGTGGAACATATTTTTTTTAAATGTATAACCTGGCAACTCCACTAATTGGACGAAAACCGGCTAAACTACCCTACCTAGTTGTTAAATATTGTCAAAAGGGCACTGAAAAAAAGTTTTAGATATTTGTCATAACTCAATAAATAATAAAAATTATATTAAACGCTGAAAAAAATTGGGGTTGAATAAGATTTCGCGTAAAGATTTAGTTAAGAATTGTTCAATATATAATATCCTCTCAATAAGATATTATTGTAAAAATCTTGCTAAGCTACTTTTATGTAAATACTGCAGTGTTTTTTCTATGTATTATGTGTGTAATGTAATTTAATCACCCGCTGCGATCACTTCATTGGCGCGTAGCGGGATACTCAAGATTTCCCACCCACCCTCAGGTTCATTGACCTGCGAACTTATCTACGATGTGGGACCATTCAATACGGCGAATCACGTTTTTCTATAACTTATTTTTAATGGGATAACACTGAAAATTCGACCTTAAAGAAAATCTTCGATATTAAAGTATTTAACTTCAGTTGGGAATCAGTATAACCATTGAACTTTTATGAAATTAAATTTTATTGTTAGGTGTTCTAAAGTAAGTATTTGTTCAGCCCATGGATTATTTTAACATTAAAAAGCTTTATGATTTGATTAAACAAATAGGTGCCTACATAATACTGAAGTATATTTGATTTTCAGCTTACAAAATTTACATAACAAGGGTTTTAGGAATGTTTTACTAGATTGAAAATTATACGTAGGTATATATAAAGCTTTTCAGATTCGAGGATTAAATAAACAGTAGGTATGAATATCATCACAAACTGTGGTTACTACAAACTTGTTCAGCGTCGAAAGCGAAAACAACAAACAATATCGATTACGTAGGTACGAAATACGAGTTAACAAAATATTAATAGGAAAAGTTTGATTACATTCAATCTGGATGGCTGCCGAACCGATTTCAAAAAAACATGTCTAGCAACCAGATTCAGGTCGACTATTTTAAATAACAACCGATACCTACCAAGTTTGTTTACCCTGTTTATAGTGAAATTATGAATGAATTAATCAATTTGTATTTTAACCTTTTTGGATAAATCGTCTCACCTCATACACTCATACATAGTTTCCAATTAATCCTCTAACCTTAGATTTATACCTCTAACAATGAGCGGCACTAGACCGTAGTCCACCATGCGGGCCTGCAGACATCCCAGGCATGCGGGTGTCCGTACCATGTAACTTGTGTTATAGGTACTTTAAAGATTCCACATTATTTTCTATAATGGTCAGATTATCGAGCCACATTTAAATAGGTCAAGCCGTTTCGGCGGAGTTCAATAACAAATACTGTGACACGAGGTTTTTATTATTGTGTGGAGATATGCTCCAACAGAAGACATACTAGTAGTATATTTTTCAATTTATTTAATTGCAAATGTGGGTTTAAGACATCACTAATGAGTCTAAAGGTATAGGTTACATACCGTTCTAAACGTTCAAAAGGCTTTTTAAAATATTATTCAATTTACATTCCGAGAAACATTTCAGGTATTTAGTTACATAAATTTATTCATTTGGTTCTCGCAAAGCTAAAGCTATTACTAATATAAATCATAGTTTAATTTGAATATTCATGTAGCGAATTCTAAGTAAATAATGCTTCATGACAGCTAAATATTAGACGGTAGAGCATAGCAAACCTTTTAATGTTATGAAGATTTGTGAGGGTAAATATCGGAATATCACATTTCTGTTAATAAATATTGCTAAATAAACATTTTGAAACGGTCTAACGAATTATTCATACGTTATTAATATTCGTATTTATGACTTAATAAATAATATGCAAATGGATTAAAGTCGGTAGGTACCTACGTATAAAATAATAATTTCAGCTCCAGAGGATTCAGACAAAACTAACGATGACTGTTAACGTCGTGCCTGACTGCAATAAAACCTTTATAAAACGATCCATTTGCCATAAAAAATTTAAATCCTTTATATGGTCTAATAAGAAGACATGCGATCAAATCTTTTTCGTAAATACCAATTGGCAATAAAAAAACGGTTTCAAAGTGAAATAAATCACCCGCTTTAAGCCGTTATGCTTCGTAATGGAGACAAGCTAACATTTTAACTGGATTTTTATTGGCGATAATTTAACAAGCTGGATTGAAGTAAGCCGTTTTAAAGTGAAAAGTACCAATAATTCGAGAACACTAAAATCATAGACTATGAAATCCAGTTCATTATGTCGGATATATAAAACAAACAATATTGTGACCGAAAAACGAACATGTGTGTACGACATGAAAATTTTATTCATGCCGAAGCAATTCGAATGACATATCTTGTGGGAAGATACATTTTATATTCATAACATTTGCATATGAATGCATGTGGAACGTATGTAGAGCAAAATACCACATTTTTTGGCAGCTTGCTTTGAGCACTTTTGGAACCCTCTACACCCGTTAGCCATAATGGCTGACACGTAGAAGTTTAACTACCAAAAATAGGTCAGATTTTAGAGTAGGCAAAACCAGTATTCTTTACCACAAGAGTCTGAGTTATGAAACAATTAGGTACGCTCCAGTTCCTTATAAATGATTGTTATTTTTATTTTGGTTTGAACAAATAAGGACGTAGCTCATCTTGAACGCATTCTGTATCTCGTACAAACAATTATTTTTGGGGTCGGCAGTCATTACTAATGGTGTCTTGGATGTGACAATTGGGGCGGATTATGATGATAGGTTGCCGCTTGACGTCAAACCCAAATCCTGCACTTGTTTTTGCTGAATCAGGATGTTTTACGGACCCTTAACTGTGGCACATATTTGTTACATAATCTACAACATTTCTTACTTATATTTGAACGGAGACCTGTCACTCGTTCCAAGAGTTATAGACAGCGCTTTCACAAAGTTTTAGATATTTGGTAAATTCTTCGACGTTTCCACAAACACGTCACATATCTTTGAAATTGACAGAAGGTCTAAGTTTGTAGGTGTTTCAGGCAACGAAAACTTGTCAATAATTTATAAAGGAGACTAGATGAGTTCACTGAACATTTCACATTGTCAAAAAAACATTGTTTATTGGTAAATATCTTATTTAAATTCACATCGCAATTAATATAATTAAGTTTGCTCTCCTGCTGGTTTTAAAGTGCCTACTTAATTGTCCTGAGTTATAATAACCCAAATAATAATTAAGTGAATAATTTTTCTCGACGACCATTATCTTTGATATACCTTTTCACAGTTATAGAGCATTATAACTTCTAATTAGGCACTGCTTTCTGCGAGATAAGATGGTGGTACTTGTTTGGATTCTTTTCAAGGGATTTCACGGATTCGTTTAATTTCCGGAAGCATTTCACAGTAACCATTACAAACACTTAGCTTGATTAAATTGAAAATACTTATTTTTAACCGAAAGCTCTGTATTAAGCAAGCTTAACTTTAAGTTTAATTAAAGTTTTGTGTGAATGTTCTTTAATAAGCAAGCATTGAAAGAATATAAGTAGGTACTTAATATACCTTTTCAAAATTGTTTTTTTGGAATTACTTGGATAGGCTTTTTTAGATATCCATCCACATATCACGTAAGGAACATTACTAAGAAGGTAGATAAGTAGTTCTTTTCTTAGGTGAGTATACTTTCTTTGTAGTATTCCCCTACAACTTAAATATTTCACAGACAGAATCAGTATCCATATCTTTTTATCGTATCTTTTTCTTGTGAGAGAAACTTTAGATACGCTTACAATATCTACTGTTAGTGGCTATTTAAGTATTTATTTTCTGGAAACACTACATGGCGCATCATAGGTAAGTATGGAAAAATAAAAAGGTATTATTGGGTAGTAAATTGCATTTTTGACTTACAATTTATTTTAATTCTTACTTCTTTTTCGTATCATACATCAAAATATAATGTTTTTTTGTTGACTCAAACACTTAAAAAAAGTTTTATCTTTAACTACAGAAAGCTTCCTAACATTTCATTCTTAATATGTTTAGCCTTGTACCTATTTCATGTCAAAACAGGCTATTACATACGATTACGTTGATTACCATTATCGCCAATTAAATAAGGGTTCGTGAGTGAAAATGTCCCCCTATTGTTAAGAGACAAAGGTAAAATACCCAAAGGCCGTCATTAGGAGAACGTTCAAAACGTTAATTTGGTACAAATGTTTGTTACATATTACACAAATAGGTTTGTGTTGACCCTGTTGGGTATATAACTGACATGGCTATTAATGTGCATAATAAAGGTCGTCAAATAATTGTCTTGAAGATAAAAATGTACCAGGTATATATAAAATAGGCGCCCACCTATTTTTGTTTACTTAGTTTGTTAAGTTAATGAATAAGTTGCCATAACATGAAATATAATAATGGTATTATTTAAGATAAAAGTCATAACAAACTTTAATGTTTCAAAATAGATGTACTGAAATCATAAAGTTCTCCAAAATAATACTAAATCGATTCTGTATTCATTTATTAATGTACCTACTTTTATTAGTACAAGTATGTCATATCAGTGCCATCATCACCTACCCAAATACAACAAACTCATTCATAATACTTATGTAAAAAAATATCTTAAAACCTCCGCTATCTCATTAGCTAGTTCAAATCGTATCAAAAAATATGTGACATGTACCTACTGTAGTTTTTTTTAATCGTATTAACTGTGGCTACATTCATCGAACAGCTCGTCAGTTTGTCTAGACAACAAAATAAAACAATTATTAAATGATTTTAAATAGCAAGAAGTAGTAGCGATCATGTGTTGGACACATGATGGTCTTAAAACAAAACAAAAGAGTGTCGTTCAGAAATACACCACGTGTGGACAGTGCGGGACGCTCCGCTCGTGTGAAACGACACGACCAATTAAGTAGATATAGGTACTTACAAGTGATAGGGTTGCGGCACTTGCGGCAAGATATAAATATCATTATCTGTTAAATACCTACTATAATTCAGGCTATAATATAGTAATTAATATGTATCGAGATGGTTCAAATTATCCCTTGATTCCATATATCAAAACTACTATAAAATACGTTAATTTTTCGTCAAATATTTACTATACTTCAATAAACCAATATTTTCCCTATTAATATTCAACAAAAGTACTTTCAAATAATTAGCATATTTAAATTATTATTTTTTATGGCATCCCTGAATTAAAGTTAATGTCAAATCTCTTGGCAACCCGCCCGCGGCTCAAGTATCGGGAACTTGACAGATTTCTGAAGATAGATTACATTTCACGAAACTCCTGCCGACTGATAAAATTTTCACCCTTTTTAGTATTATTCTTCTTGTGAATGAAATCGTATAACCGTACCGTAGGTATTTGTAGCACTTTAAAAAGGTTGTTTAAATATCAAAGTCAAATATGTTAAGGCTTAAAACCTGTCCGGGTAAAATGTCCGGTGTCCTACCTATCCAGCGTGTCGTGTTTCATTACGGCTTTTCAGTGCACAGAAAGTATTATGTAAAAATTTAAGGAGAAAAAATACAGTTTACTTTATCTATGCTATGTTTATTTATGCTTTTATTATGCCATAAGAAAAAACTACGTCTATATTTTATGTCATGTAACTATAAAATGAAAGCCAGAAAAACGAATGCGGTTAGTGCAGACAAGTTTTCATTTCATCAAATACGCAATTTAGTAAAAGACATTACAAAAATCACAACACGGGTTAAACATTGCTGTAATGGCTTATGTTTATTTTCATGCTTATATGCTTTATCGATTTATCCTACATAGGATCATCTAAAATATTATGTTATGAGAATATCTGCCATCATCTAGCTAGTCATTTAACACGACTAGGGCTGAGATGTTTGGATATGAGCACATTTGCTTACTTTATGTTGAATTCAGAGGCAAATAATGTTGGTAATATTGGGGCAAAGTAATATTGTAAAAAATCATGGGGTTAGCTTTGGCTTTTGTTTATAAAGTTGTTTGTTATTCTCAACCCACGTATATAGGTAGGTACTTTTACTATACTAGCCGCCGCCGCGTAGTTCCCGTTGCCGTAGGTATACGGGGATGAAATATAGCCAATGTTATTTATGAATAACGTAGCTTTCTAGTCCTGAAAGAATTGAGCAGATCGGCTCGTTAGTTTCGGAGCCTATTCATTATAAACAAACAAATCTATCCTCTTTATAATATTAGCATTACAACCCAACGCGAGTTATTAAGAGAATATATTTTAGTAATTATTAAATAAATCGTATACAAATATTTTCTTATTATTCTTAATAATTCTATTATAGAATTGTGATACAATTTCCCCGGGTAAGTTTGTGCCAATGACCGCTCCAGTTTCCCACTGAATCAGAAATTAGACACACGTAACATTTTTAAATACCCGTTCTTAATTAACTCGAACGACGCAGATTAGGTAAATAGGTTGGTACAGAAATAGACTCCGCCCGTTCAAATGTGCAGTAAAACATACAAAAACATATAAATTTATTAGGTCTTAACGTAAACATGTAATAAAAAGTGTTTTCTATGATTGATCTTGGATACAAATTATGATTTTGCAAATAAGAGGTGGATTTATGAACTTGACTTGGGATGTTTTAAAAGAAGAATACCGGCTTCATTTATTTTACTACAGTATATTTTTAGGTTACAATATGGCAACCCATAATAAGACGTATACTCAGGTAGATATGGCTAGAAGTTTGGTTGGACATAGTAGTTGGTAGACGCTTCAACATGAGTAGCCAATCCCCTCTTCTTACCTGATAATGTATGAAATTGTACAGAGTATTTCTGAATTATTCATTGCAGGATTATAAGCTGATTACATTACATTTTGGTGACTCATATTATATATCTGATGAATCATACATCGATCAAATAATATACATACCTAAAGTTAAAATCTGTGATAAGCTTTTTGTAGCTTTACATGATTTAACAACGCTATATAATTAATTTTTCTTGTAGGTAAGACGCTCGTCGTACGGCAATAAACTAAAATATAAACTTCCATGTTCCAATAGCCGATTTATCGCATACACCCATAAAATAAATAGTCTTATCACCTATTTACCTTTTCGCGAGTATAAAATATAAGAGTTTAATAACACCCGACTATGACGTCATTCGTTAACCTTTAATTTTACACTGGTAATCAAATTACGGTGTGCGATAATAATTAATTTACGTTCAGAATATTCATTCGACTCTATAATATTTTTCATCAATTTCATCATATAGTACTTATGTATATCTAAACTATTGTCATTGAAATAAATCTGTTCAACACACAAACTATTGAAAGAAATATAATTAATCTTGACGCTTAGACCTAATAAATATGTACATAAATGATTAATACATAATATTCCGGAATCACCAATCTAATTGAAATTAAGGTCTTTTATCAAGTGAGTACTAAATCTTTTATGTTAATGATGCCAACTCATTCGTGACGCTGATTTAAGTAAATGCACAAAAGTAAATAAATAACATCAGTTTGCGTGTCTATACAGAGTCCAAATATTTAGCTTTCGAATGAGTCCGCTTAAAATAAGACGATAACGTTTCAATTCAATTAGTTCAGTTAGTATTACTCACTATTTACGTACACACGCCTACAAACGTAATACAGTATTAAAAGGAAACGCATTAGTCAATGTTTGGAAACGTTTCCTGAAGTTTGAACCAACTCAATTTAAGGCTTTTTGAATTGGGAGCGTTCAGGAAATGTTGGCGTGAAGATTTAGAATTAAATACATTGTAAATAGTTGCTTTTACTACCTAAACACGCATACGCAAAGGTAAGAGTGTATTGAATCATAGAATCTCCTCACCATTGTATTAACAATGTGAAAGCACAAAAAATATTTGATTGAAGATCTTTTATTTGCGTGTGAAGTAAAAAAAAATTAAACTTCACTCACTGCCTTTTTGCATAGAAAACTTACTTTATATGAAAAACTAACTTGATAATAAAATTTACCATTCGAAAGTTCACACCAACATTTTAACTCAATTGAAAAAACTGAGTAGTGTTCATGTAAGTGCGGTCCATTGAAAGAGGACGTCACCAATTTGCCGCTGCCTCAATGAAAAAGCTGGTAGAAAAAACAAGCACTTCGTTAAGCCTTCAGTGACAATGTTTAACTAAGTTCAACAGACCGACCTCAATCTAGTATTACTCACTCCCGTGTCCCTTAAAATTACACAGAATTTTATCTAGCGCGCAACCTTGACCCGACGAGTCTTTATGGAGTTTGCCCAATTCCGATATGACATAAAACAGATACCGATTCATAGGATAATTTTTATGCCGTCAATTAAAACTTCCCTTCCGTTCGACTGCGTTCTGATTTAACCCAGATCTGTGACGTCATACAACGATATAAAAGTCTATATTTCAACCAATACTGGCTGGTATTACGTATCTGGAATGAATACCTGAAAGTAAAATTGTTTTCATTTATTCTCATCTCTCTCTCATCTCCAGAGTGTTCCCTAAACTTAGGTTACCCCCCAGTTTCCCTTTACACCGACTGGTAAGAGATCAATAAAAGTGGTTCCAAAGAAGGTTGGTATATACCTATTGTAATCCATTGATGATTATGCCATGTATCAATCATAGGGATTAAAGTTTCTCTTATAAAACATTATTCTCCAGTCAAAGGCAGATTTACGATAAAATAAATGGAAAGAAGAGTTGACATTTAAAAGTGCATTTTTTATATGTAAAGATTTTTTCGTTTTACACCTCTTTTTAGTGTTCGTAAACAAAAAGTGATTTTTTAACATTGGTAACCTGAAAAGAAAACCACGAAACAAACAAACAAAATTTTGCATTGGTTACGTTTTAACACCTTGCCTTTTACGTAAACAGGAACGCTATAACCAACATCATATTTATGTAAGGGATGTTATTTCAGGAATTCATTGATTGACTTATATTTATGAAAAGAAAATGATTTTTCGATTTATCTCTTTATACAATCTGAAATAATCCATAAATAAATTAATCGGCACCAAATTTTGTATTTAATTAGCATTTACCTAACATACTAATTAAATACAAAATTGATTAATTGGTAGTTAAATTTTATTTATCATATTTATGACATAATAATTCTCTGAGATTTACGAGAAAGGGAAAGTACCTACTATACCATAAGTTTCATGCAATGAACGCAGTACTTATTCCAAAATACCTACATGTGTAGATATTATATCTAATATCTTCTATTGACATTAAAAATAAATCGGAATTCAATGCAAGAAGATAGTATACTCCAAATAGACAGATTTAAAAGGCAGTTAATCCAATGTAATTGATGTTTGTGTTGTAATAACTAATGATGAAGCAAAATAATTATCTACCACTCCAGTATGAGTCATACTCATATTGATATATTGCCGATAATCTGAAGCAATATCAATCTAATACAAATGTTATTCATATGTAGAAAGCGCTATCTGATTTGCCGAAACTATTCGATGACTATCGATAAATCAAGATAATGTGCTTATCTCTCTGAATAAACAAGTTCGGGATTAGGAAAAACTTACACGGTGAAATTAATTATATTACCTGCGTTATTATTCATGGTGTTATTTGTAATAAATCAACCTGTCACCGTATATATGGTATAATATGGTATTTAGTGAAAGCTGTTGGTTTGAATCCTACGAAAGAAGGGAAAAGCAAAAATCCAATCCATCACATATCTACTTACTGAAAAAAGTTTAATTGTATCATTGTAGGTACTGAGAGCTAGTCTATTTTGTCACAACTAACCTAATTTATGAAAGTACTGAAAAACACAAATAGCCGTATAATGAAAAATCTAGTCTTAGACTAAGCCTTTAAGGATATCCGAGTCGACGAAATTTCAATTTTCAATTCGGAAATTCGAAGAAAGCACCTCAATTTGTCGACAAATCCGCTCACCCGATTGTTTATTCAACGAAACAGATTTACAAACAAAAATTATTCAATTAAGGTTTTGGAAAGTTTTAAATTGATAAAAATTTGTTGAAGTAGTTATTAAATTCTGAATTTATTTTGCCTTCAATAAAGGTTTCGCTTGTTTTTTAAGATAATTATGTATTTCTCTTATGTACTAAATAAGAGCTTATGAAAGCTTTTTATATATACATACATTAATTTTGCACCGTTATAAATAACAACGGCTGAATGGATACGAATTGCAAAATACACAAATAATGTAGGTATTAGTTTTATTCCTCGAAAATATTAGGCATTTGGATTTAAATACGATTTCCTACTTTCATAGTACTTAACGGAATATTTCAATGGATATTTTCCATTGAATTCCTGTTCAGACATCGATTACCGGTAGATACGAGCACGACTT
Source organism: Thyatira batis (assembly GCA_905147785.2). Taxonomy (NCBI): domain Eukaryota; kingdom Metazoa; phylum Arthropoda; class Insecta; order Lepidoptera; family Drepanidae; genus Thyatira; species Thyatira batis. Next base: position 7,087,728 of record LR990499.1, read on the forward strand.
ACAAAGCATCGCCCCGGGCGATCTGGTTATTACGTTACAGGTTTTCACCTGAAGGGTACAACATTCTACGAATTTATTCGAACACTTTATCGTTTAAGTTGAAAACTTGGCATTTCATCGGTAATTTACATATTCTGGAAATTCTTAAAGATTTACCTTTTTTGTCGTTTTTTTGACGTGACAACGTCTTATAATTCGATAGAGCCGGCTGCACGCACGAAAAAACATGACACATGCGGCGTTACCTCGCTCTGAGGCGTTCCATGTAAGGCTTGAAGTGCAAGCGAGAGCGCGGAACGAGCGACAAAGAAGCACAATCGGCCTTTGCGTTCGGCAGCGTTCGACATCCGTCTCTCTCCTACTTGAGTGAGCGATGCAAGACGTTGTCACGTTCAACTATCGTCAGTAAACCGACTTTACAGACAACCAATTTTTTTTATTTACGGCAGTTTTATTTTTCCGATATATTTTAGTTAAATACTGCTGCTATGCGGCGCGGAATCTCAATATCAACATGAGTGACTGATATAAAGCAGAACATTGCTTGATTTCAAATTATTTGCGTGTAGAAATAGAGAATAAATCAAACATACCTCGTACTTCAAATTGGGGTTTTAGCAACGCAATCTCAATATTTCTGACAGTTAAAGGCAAATTTACTACCTAAACAATGAAAACTGTAGTCCAGAGTTAAGTAAAGTTCTTGGCCAATATAGATGCAGTGCATCAATCATAACTGTTGATGGTTGACACTTTGCCAAACATTTAAGGATAAATTTAAAATTGGAAAGCATTGTTGATTTTGAATGTAGGTAGATGGTAATCGTGTAATTCGCTGTAATAAATAATCAGAATAGAAAAGATTATGTCTATTCATATTTGTCGACAATATTTAACTAAACAAATCCCTGAAATAATAATAAAACATATTGGTTCATAATAATTTACGGCTTATATTAAACTAGGGATTTAAACATCTCAGGAGAAAGCATTGATCCATCTCAGTAGGTACATACCTACCTGTATATGAAATCGAATAAGTTTAGAGGGTCGTAAAAATTAACTAATGGAGAAAAAAAACTGAATAAGTACTTTATTCTTTCATTATCGAATACTAGGATTTTTATTACACGAAAAGTATAAATGATCCGAAAGAATAAAAAAAATCTCTATCTGCTCAATAACATAATTTCCAATTCCAAGCTTTTGCGACATTCCTTTTCTTTCTATCAAACATAGCTTTAGGAAAATTGTTATTGAAAAACTTGTAATTTTTCTTGACAAACTGAACTTTTTATACAGGTGTCATATTTTATGAAGCCCGGTAATATTTAAACCTTTGTAAATGTAGCTAAAGTGTTAATTTGGGTCACGGCCCGGTGAGGCCTAAAGTTTATTTCGAGAGGATTTAATTTTGCTTAAAATTAATTTATCAGAAAGGATCTTGTTGTTTATTTATTAGCGTAGGCAAGTGGTTTACTTACTTCGTGGTAGGTTTCATATATTTTTACTCACAACTTATGTTTTTATTTTGAGATTATATTCATTTACACCCTGACTAAAACAACACACATGATCATGAGTGGAAATCGAAACTACAGTTACTGTGTTAATTAAAGTGCTTTAACAACTGGTGCATTTAGTTTATTTATTTATGTATATTTAGGACTGTGTGTTAAATAAAAAATGCTTCTATATTATAAACAATATAAATTAATAATAAAGACAGGTAAATACATGTCCCATGAGATCGAGAGTTTATACCGCCTTTTATTTTTTTAGTTGCATTAAAAAAACGTTGCAGAGTTTACAGACTATAATACAATTCCATTTATCCAGATCGTCCGCCAGTCTGATTGTAATCAGTGGGCTATTTGAAACGGCCAACGGCTGTTTGTAAACTGGGAACAATAATCAACCAGCATGCGATTTATAGAGAAGTTGCCAAATTAAATGCATTCACAATTAGCCCGATTTTTTTCAGGTGATTTTATTCTTCAAAAAGCATAAAATAGGGAATTAATGTTTTCTCTGATAGATTTTTGGTTAACATAATCGAATGCTCCGTTAATAAAAACAGGTCTAATTACAGCACAATATTCTTGAGGTAAATACTTCATTATCCGGTAAAATACTTCTAATGAGAACTTTTACCCGATAATTCACGTCAATAAAGTACTTGAGCCTTTTATCACTAATAAGGGAGTTTTATCGAATTATTTCAACCTTGACCCTGATGTTCGCTTGAATTCATCGAACCTTTTTTTGGGGAAAGAAAAGCCCTGTCTCTGGGGTAAATTGATTTGGCAATAAAAAAAGTCTATACATAATTAAGTATTATTGAGCATTGAATTCAAACGACGCAAATATAAAATGGGTACCTACATTTGAATCGTTTAATGAAGTATTTAAATTCAAAAAAAAAATATCTTTAAGTCTTAATCATTATTGATTTTAATTCGTGAATTGCGAACTAATAAAAAAGTACGAACTAACATCAAATTTAAGGTGAACTTGTATACGTGCTAAGCGGGACAAAATCAAACTTAATTCGTGAACGATTAGACTCTCACGTAGTATCCCTCAGGGTTCTAAATTTGATCCAAAAACTTTAAACGTAGACGGAGCGGGAGCTAACTACATAGACAAACAAAATTTATAGTCTCAGGTAAAAGACAATTAAATTGCAAATAACACTTACACAATGTTAACATCGTTAGTTATATTTGAATAGTAAATTGCTATCTAGCAAACTAGACGAGACGATGACTGAAAACGTTGCTCCCTGTGTCAAAGGGACTTTTAGCGCTTTCTTAATTTACAGAAATTGAATTCTTTTATATTTCAGAGGTAACTATTAGATATTAGTCTTTAAATACCTGAAACCAAAGTGTGTTTTCTTTACCAAATTTATGAACCTATTCTTATACAAGAAGTGGAATCTTTATCTATTTGACTTACTAGAGGCTCCCCCTGGTTTCACCCGTTTTCATACGTTACCGGAAGATCTTTAATTTTCCTGGGATAAAAAGTGGCCTATATATTAATCTATATTTTAAACCATCTGTGTTCGAGATTTCATTCCAATCCGTTCTGTAGTTTTTACGTGAAAGAAGAACAAACATCCATACACACAGACTTTCGCGTTTATATTATTAGTAGGATATGCCTACACGGATTCTAAGTATTGAAGACTTTATAATATAATATGTAAGATATTATTTATACAATGAGTATATTTACGACTGAATCAGAATTTTACTGTGGTGGTTAGGCGGCCGCTGTTTTTTATGAAATGTAGTAAAAAATATACCTCCGTTGTAAAAATAACGTATTGTGATCACTATGTAAAAAAAACAAACTCCAATCACATTGAAAGTGTTTTTAGGTTTATGCTAAACAAAATAAATTATACTTTCACTGCCGAGAAATACGTTCAAAAATGATAAAATAATTTTATATTTTACGTGTTTCTTTAAGGTAATTGACAAGCAAACAGAAAGAGAGCTGAAAACTGATCCCTTAATTAACTGTCGCGACTTCGTAATAGATGTTTACTTTAAACTAAAAAGAACGCGAAGCAAGTTTTTAGTGACAGTAACGAACGTCGGAAATCGCTCTTCGGAGGATTTGAATCAAAAGTAGTTGACGTTTAATTTCCCTAAAGTATTGTCTGGTGTCTGAATTTGCGAGAATACCATTTATTAAACCTTTATTCATTATATAAATCATACTTATATTTAGATATTTTGAGAGCCCATGAAAAACGATCATTGCTATTCAGGGACATTCTTTCCATACGGCCATCTGATCCCAAAATGAGCTGAGCTCTTACAAAGATTTCTATTATATACTAAGGTATTTTTTTTGATAAAACAGTGATATTGACAATAAGAGGTAATCCAGCCCAACTTTAAATCACATTTATTCAGTAAAGTGCCAGAGCTTGAATAAACGGTACAAATTTATCAAGTTGAAATCTGTAAAGTAAACAAGTTGCGATGGTTTGTACATCATTTGCTATTGTTAAATTAGATTTGGACTGTTCTTTATGTATCTAGCAAACTTTTGCTATTATTTGACCATAGTACATGATGACAAAAAATTGAGATAGAAATTGCTGTGTTAAAACTAATGATACATTTCGTTTTGTTGAAACAGAAATTTCAATAGTAATAAATAATGAATGGACATGGATTATGCGATAGAAGTTTTAAATTGTTCCAAGAATTTCAATTGGCTCACAATAAAGACTATATTGCGCACGCAATCCAATATACGAATTCTTTTATTTTCACATTTTTATTCAAATCCAATTTGAATATTCTCTTTAAAGCCGAATGTCACGAATGTAATCCTGCTATACGTTTAAGTAGTCTATAGCTGGGAATGTGATAGCTTACAGCCCTACGGATTATCTGCACTGTGTACACGACCTCAATCTCAACTCTTACGCGTTTATAGGGGTTTTAAAATGCCGTTTTATTCCTTTCAATGGAAACGGCGACATTTTAACATCTCACTAGCACGAAGTGGGGCAAATTGCTCACGATCCAAAGGGTTACGTTGATTTTATTGTCTAGGCCTATTTACATTTCAAACGATAGGCATTTGTTATGTGTCACAATGTAGCGTGTGCTATTGAAAAAGTATCCTCGTTAACTGAATAACGTGTTCAGTATTGATCGATTTGCAAGTATAAATGCATTAATAATAAAATTATTACATAAACATGCTAAACATAAATTTAAAATATATCCTCCATAGAATATGACCTCCGGTTTTTTATGATTTCAATCTTCACAGATTAATTTCAATGGTACACAGAATTAATTTTGAATTAAGTACATACCTATTTATTGTATACTCATGTAAGGATTATTATTAGATATTTAATGGTAATTATATTTCACAGAACCAGTATGAAGTTTGGTTTATACGCCACAGCCATCAATTGATTGAATTTCAATAAAACGTTTCATTAGTGTTCACTTATCAATTACACCCAATTCATAATGACGTGCTATGGTTTCAGTGAAATATTATTTCGAAGTTTGTATGATGCTTCAGAAATATTATTATATGAAGTATTTTCTAACTAACCAGACAGCGTAAAATCTAGGTCATAACATGCCATCTAGAACATGGAGTATTAATAGTGGGTCCATTCTCGCACGCAGCTATCGTCTGGCCGGCAGCCCTGACTTGTGCGATGACATTTGTTAGAGAACCATTAGTAAATTGAGAGGATTCCAGTTCTAGCCCACAGGGTGACCGGGGGCCTAATGCCCCTTTTACGGCCACTTCATCATTCTCATGTATTGCCCAAATAAATTGCCCTCGGAGACTCGACGGTACTAAGCGTCATCGCGTCCGAGTCTAGAGTGTACTTTACCTAAGTTATTCTTATATCATTCCCCCACAAAACACCAAAGGTAATTTTCCTTATTGCCACTCCATATACTGTTGGGAAAAAAAAACTTTTCTTTCTCTGATACTAAACGAAAATAAGGAGACTAATCCAATATTTAGATAAAATCTAGCCGTTTAAGCAAACGTGACTAGATGTACAAGTAGAAGCTGTATCTGAATCTTATGTAAGTGCTTATGGCGGGCGACACCACTAAATAATATGAACGGGTATAAAAATTATATTGAATACACAATATTAGGTATGTCTGGCATATTAGTGATATTTTAAAATTGTATGTGTTGATTCTCGCCTTTGTACACTTGTATATTTGTGCATTAACACGTCTTTATGGTTTTGTGTCTATGTTTAATTTTATTGTTTTTACCTGACTGCGTTACAATTATTTACACAACAATTTTACAATTATTTTTTTCAAATCCATTTGTAAATAATATGTATGCTTATTTATTGTATTTATTTTGTGGTAAAATCTGGGAATGAGGTTGCATAATTATTATTATTGTGATTGTTATTACAAAACTGGTTCACATATCCCTAAGGAAGACGAAGACGTGTCTTACTGTTATTTACCTCGACAGATATATTAATGATACCATAAAGGCGAAGAAGAAATAACAGAAACACCGAAATCTATGTATAAACATTCCGCAACGGAGATACCTGAGTGTTAACGGACCGTTTAAGAATGATTGCTCCCGAGAATTCCGGGTTTTGCACTCGCATGTGATTTAAAATCACTTTTCTTAAGATTGGTACTTGAAGCAAAATGTTGTAGCGTATTAAGGCAAGAATTTCTATTATATAATAAACAATATTGTCAAAATTAAAACATTACCAGAATTCTAGCAATTAAAATAATTAAAACAAATAGAAGTAAGTATCTAGATAGTAAATAGGTACTATTTACTGAAACCTAAAAAAATTAATCAAAAGTTTTTTTTTCTCATTATCATCTATGCCGCAAAGTACATTTACTTTCAAATATTTTTTAAAAACACTTTCGTGCAATTTATAAAATAATATTTATTTATTTACCCATATTTATTTGAGAAGTTCATACGACTAATTCATAAATATTACATACTAGCTGCCTCCCCGCGGTTTTACCCGCGTAGTTCCCGTTCCCGTGGGAATACAGGGATAAAATATAGCCTATGTTACTCGGGGATAATGTAGCTTTCCAAAGGTGAAAGAATTTTTGAAATCGGTCCAGTAGTTTCGGAGCCTATTCATTACAAACAAACAAACAAACAAACAAACAAACAAACAAACAAACAAACAAACAAACAAACAAACAAACAAACAAACAAACAAACAAACAAACAAATCTTTCCTCTTTATAATATTAGTATAGATGTACAATAGTTTTATTCTACTTTTGTTGTTATAAAAGCGGTTGAAACTGTAAATAATATACCTAATTGTTTTAAACCTGTACCTATTCTGGGTGGTCAGTACAATGCCCTCTAAGATATTTCGTAATACAGTAAGCGTATTGCGCCCTCCTTTAGTACGTAAACAACGCCCATAGTGGGCCATAAAAACAAGAAGAATTATAGATAGTAGGTGAAAATCTCACCAATAAACTCCATCATTTGATCTTTGTGCAATTTACCACTACGCGGTTCCCACCTGCAAACAATTCTGCGACTTATTACAAGTGTGTTGAAGTTCAAAATGATTTTGAAGATACCGAAGTTTGAAGATGCTTTTGATAACTTTCCTCGGTTGTATATAACGTAATACTTCTTTGATAATAATCGTAATGTCAGCAAATAATAGTTTCAACTATCTCTAGGAGAAATGTGTTTTGAACGAACATGGCTGTTAAAATAAATAACTTGAGATTCTTACGAGAGTTGGTACTTCAAGAATATGATAGCTTTTATGATTGAAGCTCTGACTGTCTAGAATTTCTTTCATATTTTCGATGTTCTACAATAAAAAGAAAAACAAACAGTAATCGTTTATTCAAAACAGTAATTACCTATTGGTTACTTTCATTGCCCTATATCAAGATCTTGATAATGAAAATTGCTTTATTTTCCAAGCGTTTTAATTATTTTAGTACCTATTAATATGATTAGAGTGTAAGATATCGTTTTATTAGAACTAAGTAGGTACATTCATTTAAATTATTCATTTATCTGGATATCAGATGGCCTTACGCTTTGGTTTAATAAACCTACAATCATCGACATATATTCTAGCCTATTTAACTGCTTGAACAACTTTTTAAGAACTTAAATAGAAAGATAAGAAACAAACAAAATTCTTGCCTAATTTCTTAATTATATGATGCATATAAATATTATCTTCAAATAAGACATTTTGGTGTGAAATTTCAATTTAAATAATTTACATGTAATTATGTACCCACGGGTACTTATAATGTAATGTGAACATCTCTCAGCATACATTATTATGGTGAATATTTTATGAAAGCTTGTATAAGCATTTATGTACCTTACTTAGGTGTAGACCAATTTTATGACTTACTACAGATATCTATAATTTTGATATGTAATTAAATGTTTTACAGCAACGTTTATACAATGTTAATTACATTAATTTCATTTTGGTTATTGTATGAAATAACTTAATATTCATATAAAGTTTGCTATAATCACAATTTACTTTATTAGGTCGCGCCATTTGTGTTTGAGCGCTAGTGACGTATGCGCGCGAGACAAGTCTCATACACTACAATTATACCAAAAAATACTTTCATAGAGTGTAATGAAGGCATAAAAAATATGCATATTATTAAATACGTTTTTTCATATAATTTTTCCAATTTCCATCATCACGTACGTACAGCCGTGGAGGGATGTTATTGCATTACTCCATCCGATATTATATTTCGCATGTAATTCTCGGTGGAAGAATAAACGAAATTTGGTACTTCCGCTCGTGAGTTATGACGTGATAAAGAAGAGGCTTTTACATCTTCCAATCAATATGTATTAGCAGGCCTATTCATAGCGACCCCGTTTGCAAGAAAGCGTTCTGAGGGGCAATTCCGCTAAAAAATTATAGCCATATCGCAAACGAACCGCAAGCGAACGATGATTTTTACGCGTTTTCGTATTCCACTAATGCACCAAAGATTATAATTCGTTTCCAATCTGGTAACGCTTGGCGTTCGTTCGAAACTTCAAAAGTCCCATTCTGCTAAATTGGTCGAACGACCGACGAACGTTAAGTCATATTCCACTAAAGATTTTGACAGATTGTAAACGAAACGCAAGCGAACATCGTGCGTTCATGTGTCAAATGCAACGTTTGAACAAAAGTAGGTTTGAAGTAACTTTTTCTCGTTCGTTTCGTCAAAATGATGTCTTACATGGATTTTGTAGAACTCGCCAACGAGGTGGATCTAGGAAGAGTGAAAAGTAGAAATCTTGTGACAAGACAAAGTAATTACGCCTTCGATTTAACAGATCGCGAGTTTGTTAAAACCTATCGGTTGAGTAAACATAATGCCAGATTATTAATTCATGAGCTTAGACCTCATATGCCCATGAATTTACGATCCGATGGTATTGATGTGGAGACTAAGTTAAGATAGTCATTTGAATACTACCAAACCCAAATTATTAAAATACTAAAGGAAATACTATATACCAAAATACTTAATATTATATTTCCAAACATGGATCAATAATAATAATAAAAAATAAATATATATATGGACATTTATCACACACGGCCAATCTGATTCCAAATTAAGCTTCTATAATACTTTTAAATACATACTTATATCAATATTTACAATGTAACTGTAATTTTATGTAATACTAGCTGCCTCCGCGCGGTTTTACCCGCGTAGTTCCGGTTCCCGTGGGAATATAGGGATAAAATATAGCCTATGTTACTCGGGGGTAATGTAGCTTGCCAAAGGTGAAAGAATTTTTGAAATCGGTCCAGTAGTTTCAGAGCCTATTCATTACATACAAACAAACAAACAAATCTTTCCTCTATTATAATATTAGTATAGATATTGCAAATAAACAAAAAATTTGAAACGGACACTCTTCTTCTTTATTTATATCGCAGACAGATGGCTATTGGCTATCTTGTTTTGACAAATTAAGATTGACATGAATAAAACATTGTCATATGAAAAGTTTGCTAATAATTCGAGTGCCTACTTGTTGAGTGTGGTAAAATATTGTAAAACTCAAATTCAAATTTAAGTGCATTACAGATATTTTTCATTCTTAAAAAAAAATTGAGTATTCAAACTTTTTTTTTTTTTTTAAATTTATTTAATAGTGCCAAGCCAGTGCCGCTCCATCCATCATCCACAGACTAAATATGATAATATTTTAGGGTTGAAGGCAGCGGTGCGTAACAATATATTTCTAGACGCAGTTCGTAGTTCTTTTAAATCAGTTAAATATTGATAAATACTAAAACAACGTGCCTTAAGCTTTTATGACATAACTATTATTATTAATATGCCTAAATAAATATTGTAAATAATTTTGTAACTTATATCATTTTTATGAGGCCACACTGCTGCGTGAGGTATCGCTCCAATATCGAAACGATAATGGAACGTTTTCGTTACAATCGAAATGTGTGCATGTAAATAGTAGAATAGCTTTTTTGGTTACAACAGAATGCGGATTGGAAACGAACCGTTATCGAAATGAAATTGGAGGTCTAGCGTTGTGATTTAGCGGAATTGACCCTCAGTTTACGACTTTTGAGATTGTTTAGTTTTTTTCCATATACAGCTTCTCGATCCCACAGACATAGTGAGACCCAGAAATAAACATTCAGAAAAAGTTTAGCTAAGGGATTATTTTATTGATTCAGGCGATGATACTTTGTCCTTCTGTTATTTCATCATGCATTTATTGTCTTCAACGCCTTCTCTTATACCAGTTACATCTGTAGCTGCCAAGTAAAATCTATTAAATTACTTCGGTTATAATTATGCTCTAAACCCAAATGAAAACTACACCAAGCTAAATTGAGAGTAGTTAATTAATTCCCAGTGTTATGACCCAAAATATCATTAACAGTGATTCAGCCAATGATTCATTGTTCTCATGTGTTTCATAATTGTTGTAGCAGCTTTATTAGTTGTGCTCCCACGGTGTATGGCGTTACTATGGTTACCATTTGCCATAATTAGAACATGTTAGCGTTATAACTGATATCTTTGTTCACTAAATATGTGCTTTTGAAAGAACAAAATTGTGTTAATGAATGAATTGCACGCAGTGATCTACGAATAATAGTTTTAAATACGCAATTGTGAGTAGGAACTGGTATTTTCTTTGTGTAACACATGCCTAATAATTTAGTAGCTAAATAGTGGTCGTTTAGGCCTATTTGTTGTGTATGTATTATCATTTCAAAACATGGTACATTTAACAAACTATGGAGGATAGTGCCTGGGTCTTTCAGTTTTAGCGTGACGATATGATATTATGATAAGGAATGATAATTATTTCTTTTTGAAATTTAAAAACAAACTATTGTATACATTTTCAGGCTAAAAATGTCACAACTTAAACTTGGCTCTTTTATTTGGTTTTATTAAACTTACAATATCGCTGTTACAGCCCCGTTATCTGAAAAAATTAACAGTTTGTTAATAATATTTACCACTATTTCTTATCAATTAATGGCCATCCATAGTTATGGTAGAAAAATTTGAAGGGAGTAGGTAAATCAGGTAGCTAGGTGGTTGGGCGCAGGGCGAACTTATAAAATAAATAGGTACTCAATACTTGAAGTTATAAGTTTCAAGAATATTTCAATAAATAAGGCTGGTAAATTTTACATGCATATTTCATAGATAACAATATATCAACAGGCTGCTACTGATTACTTAAAAAGTTTTTTAAATAACACTCTTTTTATCACGTGAACACTCTTCCACGGTTCTCTTTTCCACGGTAGACTGGGCCATTTAACGTTTAGGTAAAAGCTTGTATCACCTCGATTGAGCTTTACAAGGGCGAGGTACAATTATTTACAAAATAGGTTATCTCTTTAAGCACCTTTATTCAACTTATCCATTAAGACATCGCGACATTCCTCCAGTTAAATTGGTATATTGACCTAGTTCTATTTTATTAATCTCTTTCTCGATTTTGAACTCGAAACCCTTTATTATTGTTTACCCAATTAACTCTTTTATAGCCGTTTTTCCGGTTCGCTTGTTAACGATATTTATGTTAGGTTTTAGGTGTACACCGTATTTTATTGCGTTACTTTCTTGGTCTATTGTTACTTACGATTTAATGTATGTGGAATGATGGTCATTTTTAAAACAAGTACCTACATATGATAGATAGGTTGTTCTTATTGAAATTAATGTTATAATACTTGAGTATCTGTCATCCTTTTATAAATTAGATTGAAAAGGAAATTGCAAGTTTTCCTAATTTTCCTATTCGTTAACGTTTCATATTTTTTTTCTCCTATAACGTACATTTAAAACATGCGTAAAGCCATTTCAAAATATTTATTAAGATTAAATAAAAATGCAAACTTTTTGCAATTCATATTTCATTTGAGATTTCAATGGATTATGATTCGTGCTCAGTTGTAATGAAATCATTTGGATTGTTTTGGGATGGAAGGGCGATTCATACGTATTAATATTCAAAATTCGATTCCAATACAAACGTGTCTATTTTTAACAATGATAAATTCAAATATGCAGTTTCCGCGTTTAATACGTGCGGAATAGCATGTTAGCACTATGTACAGTCGGCAACATAATTTGAGAACTGTAAAATAAATATAAATAATAAAATAAACTAATAATATAATAACTAATAGTGATAAAGTTATATTTGCTTTTTCTTAACATGATAATAATAACTAAAAATATAATTTAGCTGCTATGTGTACATGGTAATAGTACATAGTCAGTGTCATAGAATTGCAAATATAAAATATTATTAAGGTAATAAAACTAAAAATATTATAATATAGGTACCTACATATCAAGAAAGATAAATATCATAAGATCGGCGGCTTTTACTGGCAGAAACTTGTCTTTATATTATTTAAAATGAAAAGTAAACAAGAACAAGTGTAACTTAAATGTAATTACTCTAAAAACTTAATTGTATTTCTCAATGTCTATAAATAACCTCCAAGTACCTATTGAATCCGTTAAGCTACATGCGAACTGTACGACTCCTGCACTAGTCTAGTATGTTTTATTTGTTTTCAACGTGCGCCCGCCTTTATTTTTGTACCCTTTATTGCTTATATCGGTTAAACGCCGTGTGAGATCATCAGATACACCAAGCGCACTCTCCCCAACTTTTAGTTTTTATTGTGGTTGCCCAAGAATCCAGCCAGATGTTTGTTTATGTACCAAACTTGAAGTTATTATAGCATAAACTTTTAAGGACCACTTTCATAACATTTTACACTTTATTAGTTCGTTTGCTTCTTGAATACTATATCAATTTTAATAAGTCATTACTAATTTTTTATTGATTCAAATTTTATTAATAAACTCTTATTAAGCTGTTAGAGGAGGCTCGAGCTCCTCGGTGAAGACGTATATAAGCTAATGATGTAGCTGTTCATTAAAGCAATAAATATTTTAGATCTTTATTAATAACGGATTTATGATTATGAATAAACTTACCTACTGGTAAGGTAGGTGGTAAGTTTAATTAAAGTCACTTTTGACGTTAAACCCATCAAAACTATAGTTAAGCACTAACGAAGGTAAACTTGTTCTCGGTTTAATACTATACCATGTTGGTAAATGTAGTAGTAGGCAGAAATTTAATTAAAGTTTGGTCACGCTGTCTATACAAATTATCGAATTTTGGGCGATATTGTATACATCTTTTTTTTTACTTGAAAATATATTAAATTTATAAATTTTAAAATTGTAAATTATTCATAGGCTACGGTAACCGCTTCCCAGACTGTATGCCTGTTTGCCACCTTTGTGTATAAAAAAAATATATATAAAATTACGTACCTATATGGTAGAATTTCCGAGCTCTAAAATAGGGAAAATACCTTATTTTATTAAAACAATGACACAATATATTATCTAGATACATCATTATGACATGTACGTACCTATAATAATATAATCAAATTAAACGCAACCCTTATCACTGTCAAATTATTTCCCCTCTTCACTAAAGTGAAATACAAACATAATGTATTTATAACGATACATTGATATTCAAATTTCATTTTTATAGTGGCATTAAAGGAATTGCCAGTTAAAAGATGGAAGAGAAACCTGTTGTGAAACAGATTAGATTATGAAAAGAAATTGTAAACTTGTATATAGAAAAGATTTAGAGATTCACCTGAGTACAATTATTATTAATCTTGAAAATAATATGATATCATCCAAGAATTACATCTTTTTTAATTTTCTTACCTTACTCAATGGAATGACAGACGCAACAAAATCGCTTAAAATCATTCCATTAAAATCCTATTTCCTACAATACATTCACTATTGTAAAGCCACAAACTCTATTGTCTTGTTCCCAACAATGTATGTACCGTACATACAATATATGTACAGTACAAGGAGTTTCTAGGATTTAGAGCTTCAAATTCAGTATAGATCGCTCCAATAACCTAAGAGAACAACAAAAGACTATTCCGTAACGCTTTTGTATGCTATTTCCAATCACGTTTCAACATTTGGTACAAACGGAGATACTACAAATAAAACACGTATTAGGTATGTGTTTGTTCCACTGAGTTCACTACACTGACATTTGATTTAATTCCAAAACCTATTACTTCAGTAAGTACCTATGTAATAGTTTGGAAGTTTGAATCATACACGGCTGCAAGGATTTAGACAAAACTTAGCACACATATGGGATGTTCTTGTATGCTGTACAAAATATTTATTATTCTAAAAATACTAATTTCTCAAAAAAAAGGGTACAACAGTAATATTGTGCAAAACCCGTACAAGCTTACCTATACACTGCACGTGTATCATAACATGGCTTCTTATTGAATAATAATAATAATAATAATATGCTACAGCCGAACATCAGGAGTTGACCAGGCGGGCTTCTGATGAAAATGCTACAGCCGATCAAGAACATCGACAAATTTACTACGATAGAAGTAGACCAGTACCACCAAGAAGTCTAGAACCACGAAGGGGAAGATATTTAAGCACAAGAAGTAAAGGAAAACATCAAACGATACCAGAAGATGATTGGCATGGAGATGATAGAGAAAGGAGTCAAAGTCAAGAAGTAGTAAATAGCTTAAGCAATCAGACCTTTACCGGTGCATCGGAATATAACAGGCCTAGTCAATCAGTTTGTAATACTATAGAGGAGACTAATACTCCACCAGCTACGGATGTTTCTCAGGCAGCTTCGGCAATGAGACCTGCGACCACCAAAGCTGGCAAACCAAGTGTGCGCATGAAGTGGAATCAAGATATAAACATTTTCATAATGCGCACATATTTTCAAATTACCAAGTTAGAAACTGATTTAACACAATATAGGCCAATTTTACATAGAAGGTTTATGGAGGCATTTCCTAACGTCGATGTATCAGAACAGCGGTTATCAGATCAAAGAAGAGTAATAGTCAGGAATAGGTTATTGTCACATGAAAAAATAGAACAAATTAGGAATGAAATACGGCAGGATATACAGTCAATAGAAAGTAACAACTCAACATTCGATTTAAACATACCAAATAGCAATATCAATAGCAGAAATCGAACGAGGTCAGAAGATCAGTCAATAATTACAACATTAGATACGAATTACTCATTAACACCTGAAAATAACATTCATACAAATTCATTAAATACAAGCCAACACAACAATTGCACACAGCAGACACACAATCACCACGAAAATACCGAATTAACACAAAAGCTGACTGAAGAATTAGAAACAAACCTAACCACATATAACGACATGGACCCCACCACTAGGCCACTTTTACCTAAAATAAAAACATCACGAGACTTGACTAATATTATAACGTTGTTTAACAGTTCTATTTTACCATCCAAATTATCATTATCAAATAATATTACTCAGACACACACACTAATTTACTGCACAGCACTCACAATCATTACATATTTCAATATAAAAATAGGTGATAGACCATACCGAGGTAGCACGAAAGGTAAGCCAGAGTGGCAGGTAAGATTAGAGAGAGATATAGAACAGCTAAGACAAGACACTGCTAGACTAACACAATTCAAAATGGGCAATACCTCAAAAAAATTATCACAAAAAGTTAAACTAATTCTTCAAAAATATCAACATCACAGCACATACGATAACTTAAATAAAAAAGTAGATGACCATTTAGACACTCTTAAACAAAAACTAGCCGTTAAAAGCCACAGATTAGCAAGATACAAGAAGGCAGCAGTTAGGAAAGAAAACAACAAACTTTTTACTAACAACGAAAAGCAATTTTATAGAAAACTTAAAGGAAATTATACAAATATCACAAATCCACCAACAAAAGAGTCACTTAATGATTTTTGGAGCCAAATTTGGTCTAACAATGCTGAACACAACAAAAATACTGAATGGATTGATAAAGAAATAACTCGATCAAATCTAGTTGAAAATATGGCTTTTGAGGATATTAGTTTGGAAGAGATCAGTGTAATAATAAACAGAACACATAATTGGAAAGCGGCAGGCCACGATAAAATTCATAATTTCTGGATTAAAAGACTTAATGTATTTCATGATATACTAGCTAAACAGATAACTGATATTATTAAGGGGAATAGTGATCTTCCCGATTTCTTAACCAAGGGCATTACGTTCATGATACCCAAGAGTGATAGAACTGAAGACCCATCACAGTATAGACCTATTACTTGTCTACCTACTTTATACAAAATCATAACAGCTTGTCTAGCTAATAGAATCAACAGTCACATTGAACACAATAATCTTTTATCGGAGGAACAAAAAGGCTGTAGACGCCGCCATAGGGGATGTAAAGAACAACTTATTATAGACTCTACTATTCTAAAGTATGCTCAAAAAACTAAAAAAGATTTATATATTTCATACATAGACTATAAAAAAGCCTTTGATAGTGTCCCACACTCATGGTTATTACACATTTTAAATATATACAGAATTAACCCACAAATTATTTCATTTCTTGAAAAAACTATGAGGAATTGGAAAACCACACTCAACATACGCACACCCACGACAAATATATCTACTAATGAAATAGCAATCAAAAGAGGCATTTTCCAGGGCGATTCTTTAAGTCCATTATGGTTTTGTCTAGCCCTAAATCCACTCTCCCGTGAATTAATAGATTCAAAATTAGGTTTCAATATTAAGAGTAATAGACAAACAATATTCCAACTAACTCATTTACTTTATATGGATGATTTAAAATTATATGCTAATAAAGAAACTGAGATCAACAAATTGTTAGATATCACTAAAACATTTTCCGATGATATAAAGATGGATTTCGGACTGGACAAATGCCGTAAGTTAAATATCAAGAGGGGAAATATAGTAGCAGGCACGTACACGGTGAATGAAGAGGAGACTATACAGGCAATGGAAAATAATGAACTATACAAATATTTAGGCTACAATCAGTCACGATCCCTTGATCACACACAAATCAGACACAAAATTAAACAAGAATATTTTAATAGAATTAATTATCTTTGTAAAATGCAGTTAGCTAGTAGGTATTTATTTAAAGCAATAAACACATACGCTATACCAATACTCACTTATTCTTTTGGAATTATAAAATGGTCGAACACTGAACTACAATCCATTCAAATAAAAACACGAACTACCCTTACTCAACACAGATATCACCACCCAAAGTCTGCAAAAGAAAGAGTTAATATACCTAGAAAAGAAGGAGGAAGAGGATTAATAGATATTTCACAGTTACACAAACGACAAATAAACAACTTAAAACAATTTTTCAAACAAAAGAAATTAGACAGTACCTTACACAAAACAATAACTAGCATAGATAAAAATTACACTCCATTAAACTTAAGTGATGAACAACCAATAGAGACAGTAGATAAAGTACAGTTAGTTGAAGAACAAAATAGGCAATGGAAAGGTAAAGAATTACACGGTAGGCACCCTCACGATCTCAATCAACCACATGTAGATAAGGAAGCGTCTAATAGATGGCTTCACTCTGGAGATTTATTTCCAGAAACCGAAGGGTTCCTTATTGCAATACAGGATCAAGTTATCAATACAAAAAATTATAGAAAATACATATTAAAAGACACTACACTTCAAAATGATTTATGCAGGAAATGTAATAACAAGCCCGAAACAATACAACACATCACAGGAGCTTGCGTTACACTTACACAAAATGACTACACACATAGACACAACCAACTTGTTAACATAGTCCACCAAAAATTAGCAAGGAAATATAAATTACTACGACAATCAGAGCCACACACACCATACTATAAATATTCACCTCAAGCTGTAATGGAAACATCCTCTTATAAACTTTATTATGACCGGACAATAATGACAGACCACACAATATATAACAACAGACCCGACATAACATTAGTAGATAAAGCAAATAAACATACATACATAATAGATATAGCAGTACCTAATACCAATAATATTCAATCGACAATAGCAGAAAAAATTAGGAAATATACAGAACTACAAGAAGAAATTAAAAGAGTGTGGAAAATGAACCACGTCACAATAGTCCCAATTATATTATCTACAACAGGTGTTATACCTAAGCTACTCTTCAAAAGGCTTGAAACTCTGGATCTTCCCAAATATACATATGTCACACTACAGAAAGCCGCGATACTTAACACCTGCCGAATCGTTAGGAAGTTCCTCCAATTAGACTCAACATACCAACCACTGAGTTTTGAATCCCAAAGTTAAAAATACACTTGGCAAAGCCCGTGTACTTTTAATAAATAAAATACCAGGGAAACCTGAGAAAAAATTAAATAAAAACAACATAATAATAATAATAATAATGATTTATTGATGCAAGACCTTACAAAATACTTAAAATGAGGTGTACAAGATTATTTATTTAAGGCGCACAAAAGTTTAAACCCTGACTCCTAAACTAGGACAACCTGTGACTTAGGAGTCACAGAATAAGATAGTCCAAGATATTTTATATATCCCTTTTTCTCAGAAAAGGTCTTAAGGAAGGAAATATCAGTGTTACAAAGGAACAACATCCATAGGATTTCTGCTTCTAATAGAATGAAAGCTCATGCAAATTAGAGGTTCCTCCACTTCAGACCCCATAAAGCTACGCTCCTTGTACTACATACAAAAGCTGTAGCTAATACTCTATTAAATTGGTTTACTGTAAATAATCTGCTTCTAAATGAGAAGAAAACCAAATGTATCAAATTTAGTCTACCAAATGTTCGTCAAGTAGACACATGTATTAAAATTAAGAATGAAAATATAGACTTTGTAGAAACCACAGTATTTCTAGGTATCACTTTAGATGTAAAGCTTCAGTGGGGCCCTCATATTTCTCGGTTGGCGAACAGACTTGCTTCTGCAGCATATGCAGTAAAGAAAATACGTGCACTTACTGACGTAGATACCGCGAGATTAGTTTATTTTAGTTATTTTCATAGTATAATGTCTTATGGCATTCTCCTTTGGGGCAGTGGTGCCGACATTAACACTATTTTTGTTCTGCAGAAGAGGGCTGTTCGTGCTATATACAATATGAGTCCTAGGGACTCTCTACGAGATGAATTCAAAAATATTAATATTTTGACTGTACCTTCACAATACATCTATGAAAATTTGTTGTATGTACGTAAAAATTTACATGTTTTTCCGAAAAATAGCGACACTCATAGTATCAACACCAGAAATAAGCACAAACTCGCTATACCTGTAACTAGACTTACTAAAGTCAAAAATTCATTTAAGGGGCAATGTATACGTCTCTTCAATAAACTACCTAAAGATATTCAGGATTTACCAATTTATAAATTTAAGCAGGTAGTGAAGAAAACTTTATATCAAAAGGGCTTTTATAGTGTATCAGATTACTTGTTAGAAAAAGACCCTTGGCAGTGAAATGCTCGCTACAGGCTATTTCACACATTTTGTAAAAATCACTATTGTATTAGATCTAAGCTGGTTTTTTTGAAAAGAGTAATTACTGAGTTTATTGCCGGCTCTTCTCAGTAAAAAACAACTTTCAGAACCGAGCATTAATAGTGACTATTCATAAGTGCTTTATTGAGGCCTATTTGAATAAAAAATATTTGATTTTGATTTTGATTTTGATTTTATATCAACTGAACAAAGAAGGCATTTACTTCATGGAGTATAATAAACAGAGTTAAGGAATTCGACTAGAGAATGAAATCTTATTACTTAGTACTACAAATAAGGTATTATGTATACCTACCCCATGAATTAATGATGTGTGCAATAGAAAAAAAAACGATTGATCAGAGGCTTAATATTTTGGAAATTTAATTTTTATCCAACATTTCTTTATACTTAGAAGTCTTAACAATTGTCTAACTGTTTCTCTTGTCATGAAATCAATCTCTACTTACCAGTAGAGCAAACGTACATACGCACATATAATATAGTCCATATTGAGTAATATCCTTTAGAAATGAGCTTATGAAGTGATGAAACTTAGTTCATTATCACATAACACGTCACCTGGCATCTTTACAACGTATCGGATCATAACATGTTGCAAGTTGAGTTATTTAATGATACAAGTATGTTGCATTATTGCAAAAGTTTATTTTGTAGTGCTCTTAGTGTAGATTTCAGTTCATCTGAAGTTCCAACTACAATCATACCTATTTCCGCCGAGAATGAGTAGCACATGTATTTCTGTGTTTCTGATGGGAGAGTAAGAACGCCCGTGAAATTACAGGCATAACACTTTCAATCTTCATGTTTAAGCATGATATTAAAACTGTATTGTAAAGTTTATAGGCAGTGGCTATTAATTTGTCATGAGGTGGACCGTTTGCCGACTCATAGTAGACTGAAATACAGCCCG
Organism: Thyatira batis; assembly: GCA_905147785.2. NCBI lineage: Eukaryota > Metazoa > Arthropoda > Insecta > Lepidoptera > Drepanidae > Thyatira > Thyatira batis. The sequence goes on from LR990499.1 coordinate 7,108,222, forward strand.
CTTACTCACCACCGAAAATAAGAAATTTCTCCCTGATTCTCGGTCCCTTAAAGTGTCGCTATCAGGTAAATAGATCAATGTTTATCTTGTTCAACAACAAAGAATTTTAAAGTCATCTAATCGTTTGATTACAGCGACTTTACCAAAGTGTCCGCAACTCAATTTATTTTTCCGATGTTATGTTTAAGTCTCGGCAAGGCACAACGAAATTACCTTTTCACTGAGGCTTAGGTTGGCTTCTGAAATAATGACATTTTGGTTATATAGGTAGCTTTTCTATGCCAATGTTTTGTGTATCTTGTTTCTCTTTTTAAACATCAATATCGGTTTTTGGAATAAAAAGCTATCGAAGTCATGAATCATAAAAAGATGGCAGTTTGTTTGTCACTTGAATCAGGATAAACGTTCAAACGTTTTTTGGCACAAAGATTATGCTAGGCATCTTTTGACATTTTTATCTCTTAACGAACAAAGAACCTAGGACTGACAATAAATTTATTAGGCTGAATTTTATGATATTTAGTAACTGTTCTACCTTATTTATGAATTCAATTATGATATTAGGTATATTTTTAACTTATTTAGTCCTTTAATGTAAATGACTTATTGCGTTCGATAATTAAAGAATTAAGATAATGTTTTTTGTTCAGATCCAAAGTGGTGTGGGTCGCTTAATGGGCACCAAGGAAATGGCACGTAGAATGGACTTGGAAGACATTTTATTGACTCAGAGGAAGGAAGTTAGGCAGTTAGGAAGCCGCAGCGTCTCGAATGTACCACACAGCTTATAGGCTTTTATGGTGACTACGTTAAGAGCTTTTTAACACCGAAGGTTGGTAAGACGTGTAGCAGAGTACCTACTGTAAACTAAGCGGCTTAAAACATGTTCAGTTTTAGGATACTGGGGCATTGCCCGTGCGTTGTCAACCTAGCATGGAATAACCAAGTCTCATGTTTCTGAGATTTCATCAGCTTGCTTCACGGAAATAAAATAAACGATGCTAGCTAAATAATCACGCGGGAGCTGTCATGTTGCTGTCAACAGTCCATTTTACCTAGCAACGGCAACCAGGAAAATGTACTGTACGTATTTATATTATTCAGAGAAATGTAGTCTAGGTACTTGCTATTCTAAAAGGAAACAGTGTTTACTATCATTTTGGGTGAAACAACTGCCGTTTCCGAGTCCCGTAACACCGTATTCCCAATTCTGCTCTATCTTTGTTTACATTGTTACATATAAATAAAGAAATTATAAAAAAACAAACTGTCACAGCGAGTGTCTCTTCATTATTTATTCCAGAATTTAATGTTTTTTTAATATTATTAATCAAGATCATTTTTCAACAACATAATCTACATAAATTATTTCGAAAGTATATTGACCTAATGTTTTTGTACGTGTATCTATATAGGCAAAAGAGAATTGGTTGACTCATTTGACTCAGTTTAGTTTAGTTGTCCTTCCTTTGACATACTTAGGGCTCCTCAGATTTACATGGCGATAGGATCTCGGCATGTTCTATCCAATCCTATCTTTTCATTTATCTTCTATTTGGTTTCACTGAATAAGTTAGTACCTATATATAGCGTACATAATGATGAAATAAGAATGATACAAGTAATTATATTTTATGTATTAAACTTGAAATAAATAAAGAATGGAAGAAGAATAAAAAAATCCAATTCTTAAAGTAATTATACAATTTCCAATGTAGGTGGGATCATTAGTAGCATGATAATTATTCCTTCGACCTAACATGGAGTTGTCATTTTCCTGCTTTCAGTTAGACAGTTTGACGTTTCTGATGGGTGACGGAAGGAATGACAGGGTGTCATCGTAAAAAGCTTGGCATTCACTTATTTCAGCCGCGGGAGCAAAAACGGATGAATGGCCGCGTCCAAGGACGGTAAGACTCGGTGCATTTAGAATCGTAGGTGTATGAGATGTTTAATTTTGTGATTGGTAAATAAAGCGCAAAAAAACAAATGTATTTAATTAATTAATTTAGTAATATCATAATTAAATATTATATTTTCTTGTATCATTAAAAGATAAAAAATAAACAGAATACAAAAAAGAAATCTATTCTAATAAAGAATTCTATTATATTTTCTTACTGAAATATGGAATTTATATATTAACTGATTAATATTTTGTGATTCAATTGGGCATAATAATGCACTTAAATGGGTGCCATATTAAAGAGGTATCTACTTTTTCGCAAAAAAACAGTGGCCCTAATTACCCAGTAAAACTTTGGCTAAGAGGTCAAGTCATTTACTCAGAGGTAATTACGAAGTCTTCATAGCATGAAGATTACTAAGTCGGCCTTCAATTGAAATTTGATTTGATTTGAATTTTGATACTGCCAAATCGAATACATTTCGCGTACATTGAATGACTGGAACAATTTGCCTGGTGCGGTCTTCCCGTCATATTATAATTTAAATGTCTTCAAGGCTAGAGTGAATCTTAAGAGTGAATAAGCTAGTGCGCCTCACCATCAACGATTGCATCACTGCTGGGATCGCGTTCAAGCTCTAGCTTATAACAATAACAAAAAAGAATAAAGAGAATCCTCTGGTAGGTTAAGTTAACTTTATAAAATAGTGTTTACCTGTGTTTATAGTCTGTTGGTGGTCGTATATGTCCCAAGTATTTTCAAGTGGAAGTAAATATCTGTGTTCATAAAAAACATAAAGGTCCAACTTTATTTGTTTTAATCTTACCAAGCTATATACATATATTTTCCTGAAAGCTCAAGTTATTCGTGTAATCCCTATCGTCGACTTGTTTTATAACTTGGGTAATCATTTTTCTGGTGATCATATAGGTACCTAAAACAGAAATAACCTTTCAAGTTTCTTCCACATTTTTCGCTGATGTTTTTTTAAATTATAACTTTTTGCATTTAATTTATCAACATAAGACAATTAGCTACAAAAGTTTTCTATTGAAACTTTCTTAGTAAAGTATATCTTGGTGACTTCCTACTAATATTATAAATGCGAAAGTTTGTATGTATGGATGTTTGTTACTCTTTCACGCTCCAACGGCTGAAGGGATCTGCTTGAAATTTGGCACAGAGCTAGAATATGTTCTGGAATAACACATAGGCTACTTTTTATCCCGGGAACGCGGGTGAAACCGCGGGGAGCCACTAGTATATATATAATGAATGTCGCGTGAAAACTTGAGTTTTAATAAGTTTACATTTTATGAGTAGTGATAAATAGACGGAGCGATGTTTATGAGCCAATGTAGACTGCAGACAGTGTCTGTCTGTCTTTAATAGCAATAGTTTATCTCGATAACTGTGAATAAAATTAACATTAAATGTAATTACTATATTAGATTTGATTGAGAACGTCAAAATATACCTATATTCAAATCTAAAATCTACAGGGTAATTAACGCTTTCCAATTTATACATAAGCTCTTCTTATTTCCATGCGATACATCATTCGACCTACTGAACCTTTCCATACGGGTTGAACATTCAGTTTCAACTAGGAAAGAGGTCAAATACGGATAAAGTCACGTTATGTCGACGAATTGCGTCATACTTCGGTAACACTCAATTTTCATTTATCTACCGCTTATGTATGAAAACCACTTTATTTTTTATTTTTTAATTAAAATGCAGTATTCAACAAAACAGTTTCACTTTATAAACGGAACCCTAAATGTGACAATACCGGGGTGGACATAAAAAAATATTAAAGGTTATTATAGGAAGGGCGCCGAAAAGGTTTAAATAAAGCCCACCCTTCCAGAGTTTAATATACCTTCAGGTCCAGCAATATCTTGGTGGAAGTACACTTTTATGTTCTCCAAAAATATTTATCATTCGAATGCCTTTCTTATTACTTTACAACGACGTATATTACTCGAAATGGGAAGAGTAAGTGCGGTTGCGAGAGATCGCGTCAGAATCTAAGTGTGTGGTATCATTTTGAGTTGTAGTGTGATTCTAAGCTTGTTTTTTATTAACTTTGCACAAGATGCGCGGACGTCTCGTGCAGAGCTTATGGAACTTTAACGTTTTTTTTTTGGTTATGTTTAGAAAAGTGACTAATATTAATATAATTTTAATATCTTAATCAGAACATATGTTTTCGAGTAGATACCTAACGTAAGCAATGCAATTGACTTAGTTATAATAATTGTCAAAATGTTAAATGAAAAGGTTACTTAGTCAGATATTAATAGCTCAAGTCTGTTATGCGTTTGGACCAGTGTTCTATTCCGGTAAGTTATTCAATAGCAGCTATTACATGACTACGGCGGTTTGGTCATAACATGGCTTTATGTTATAGTACAACATGTTATGCCTGATCTATTAGAGCTATTTTTATACCTCCCCCTGTGGACTTCAGATATCTTATCTCTCGTTTGTATGCGCATTGTTAATATTCTATTTTAGTTCTCTTAGATCTTTGTACCTGTTTCATGAGATTATATTATACGAAATTTTATAACTTAAAGGTGACCAAAATTTTCTGCTCTTATGTGGTTCACATGAAAAAGACATCAAAATGTATATCTATAGATTAAATGTTTTATGATCTCCTATCTATAAGGTAGGTAGGTATCTACTTTCATATTTATCATAAATTTATTTACTATGTACTTACATTAATGGCCACCCATTAGGATGTCATTCAATACCTTCAATTGAATCCTCGAAGTAATAAAAATACTATTAACGATTGCTAAAGGAATGGCATCTTATTTGCATAAGCGTAGTTTTATTATCAGTGAATTCCCCCTTGTATTGATGACGTAAATGTTTGTATTTTGTTCGACCATAATAGGAAATAGAGGGTATAATATGTGATGTGAGATAAGGTAGTTTTCGTTAGTTACGCAAAACACGGGATGTTACTGGTTGTAGATTTAGCAATTTTGACCTTCACATGTCTCCTATTAGAGGCTAAACAATACAACAAAATTTGGGTTTTTATTGATAAACTCGCAAACTTGACTTTTGACTACCAACCATTTTTTTAAATAAAATTTTTAATAATATTTTTTTAAATTTTACTGTAATCTCCAATATTGTGTAATTTTTTTGCAGGAGAACGTCTCATATATTTATTATTTTAAATTGTATCCAAAGGTTCATAGAAATGAGATAACATTTATTTATTACACAAATACCTAACAAGTAAGCTGGTGTAACTGTGAGTAACACAATACCGTCAGAGGATTGTTGTAGGTACCTACTATCGGACAAAAGAGGCAGCCACTGTCGCACAAGTCATTATTTGAGCGCCTCGACCGTGAACATTACGTACATTTGCATTGAGAATTAAACCAAATAAAATTTTAAAGGAAATGAAGGGCCCTCCCAAAAGGATAGACATAAAAACAGTAAAAATGTAACTTTTATTGTCAAAATATTGGAATTCTAAGTATTATTAGAAAAGGAGTTGGTTTCGCTTTACCTACTTGACGCCACGCTGTTTTAATTATCATTACTACTATACGCTACCCACCTAATCAAATCTTGATATTCATGGTAAACAACGTGCAGAAACTACTATGATAACTAGGCATATAGATAAAACTGATTTATACAAAACAGATACGAATCTAATACTTCTATTGGGTAGGATAGGAATCTACTATCACCCTTAACGTAAGAAGCAATCAGGGTATAACATCAGAACACAACCGGCTGTCTCCAACAAACCTTCATAAAGGTAGGTAGTCTAAGGGCTTAGGCTTAGGTCCGATTAATTAATAAGTTTCCTTCAAAAGTCTGCCCCATTCTCGGGAGTGTCAGTCGAACTTTCAACTTGAAAGTTAACTCCCTACTTTTATTAATTATTCAGGTGTTCGGAGAAAAAGTTTAGGTTATTCATTTCTATTGTGATATATTTTATTTAAATTAAATGAAATAGCTTATTCGTTTAAATAAATGATTACAGGTACAATGTCCAAACTAATGGCAGATGATTCGTCAAAAACTACTGTATTGTCAAAGCAATGCAAGGGTCGTCTGATCAGAAATATTCAATTTCATGTTCCCTGTTAATGGCAGGTATGTGAGATCAAGATGACTCACTACAACCCATGTCCCACAGGTCGTCAACCTCACCTTCACTCCACCAGCGTCGTGTCAGTGGCAGCCGAACCCTTATCGATGCAAAATCTCTTCGCTCAAACTTATCCGCTTCCAATTTATCTCTTACACGAATTCCAGACGTCAACAACATTGGAATTAAACGTATTGGTTATGGGCATAAATTCGAGCTTCGTAATGCTACATGAGCTTTCTGCGAATACGATATTAGGTTTCAGATTAGGTTTTTGCCATAAAAATAGGCCTTATGGAGTAAAGAAGGATCTATTAATTAAATAGAAAATTTACTAGCTAATAAACACATATTATTCGCGCGTCGAATATACTATTATCATAATATAATATATTAAATTGAATAATAGTCTACGAGCGAAGCGTCCCGGTATATACATTTTTACACCAGGAATAAAAGGTTGTTAAAAGGACGAAAGAATATAAACGAGAGAAAAATGTGGTTCACATTATTGTACTTTAATTACAAATTCTTACGAGCTTGTTGTTAAAATAATGTAGAACTTGAAAATTTTGTATTACTCATTGCTTCCAAATATTTTATCATTAAATATCTTCTAAGTATTTTTTCGTCTCTTAAAGTATAATAGTCACTTTAATAGATGTTGTATACCTACTAGCGATTAACACACATTATGTATGTAGGTAATAAAGAAACTCCAAAACTTCAAACGCATTAAGAAAACCACACTTGAAAGATTTCACGGTATCTCTCCATCGTATAGTTATTTAGATTGCGGGAACTTATCTTTAATCTATGAATGTTGTTTTTCAAACAGCTGCGTTGCGTACTAGACCGGGGAAGCCCAGACAGACGTATCGAATTCGAATTAAACCAAACGAATTCTTGTAAAGCTGTAAAAAAGTGACAAGGAACGTACCTAACGTTCGTTCGGTGAAGTGTGGAAAACTTCTAAAAATTCTCCGATAATTTTACGACTTTTGCCGACAGACATCGCAACTTCGCATGTACCGACTATAGTATATTTTCTTACTTTCGTTCGTAGGTACTCTATTTTTAGAGTAAGTAAGCGATTGACAAATATTGTTGTTTCATACATTCTTACTTAATAGATATAACGTGTTTCAAGAAAATTATGAATGCCACATGGTAATATGCTAGGGAAACAATGCTTTATTTTCAATGAAGAAATCTCCATAAATGCATGCAGGTGCTACGATGCGTAAGCTATTCTATAAAATGAGTAGGTAATTATTCCCATTTTATAGTTTGTCTATAACGAAGAGAATGTGTAACACGCCTTATTTATAACAAAGCACTTCTAAATCATAACAAAATTAGTTCCGCGTGCACTAAACTATTATGAACTTTACTTTGGGTAACTAACATATGTATAAACAGGCCTTTGAAGCGTTTCAAACAAGTGGATGTGTTTGACATGTTGATATTACGAAGAAGGTATATTGTCAAACTTTACACAACAAAGTATGTTTTATAAACGTTACTAAATTTCAAAGGGAAAAAGGCATTACCCTGTCTTACAAATATATATAACAAGTGGCTCCCCATGGCATCACCCGCGAGCCTAGGGATCTCAATTTTTCCGAGATAAAAACTAGCCTATGTGCTACTCCAGAAAATATTCTATGTTCCAAACTTCGTCCAGATACCTTCAGCTGTTCTGGCATGAAAGAGTAACAAACAACTAACAAACATTCACATTTATAATACTAGTAGGATCGGATCGTATGTGTACCTATAAGTTGGTTAACAGCGATACACTATCCGGTAAAAATAAACATGCATAAAGAACATTCCTGGAAAAGGGTTTCCCATATTTTTTATAAACACAATAAGTATAATGATGTTTACATCTGAGCAAAGAACTGACGAGCCCCATCATAAATCAAACCTCAAGACTTGTACTGACCTATTGTAGGTTTAAAGTATAAAATCCTACTTCCTACTAATATCCGTATGCCTGTTTGCCACCCTTGTGGTATAACAAAAAAAAAAACAACTATAATTGCGAAAGTTTGTTACTATTTCACGCAAAAACTACTGGACAAAATTTTAAGTACAGATAGTTTATAACCTTAATTAAAATTAAAGATCCTCGGGAACGCGGGTGAAACCGCAGGGAGCCACTAGTATGATATAAAATAATAGTTGAAAAACTAATAAATCATTCTACCTGTAACGTCAGTCATCAAACAAATATAAAAAGAAAGAACTTTAATCTTGCCTCATAAAAGTTTTCCTGTGATAAAAAAGACAGTCGATGTCAGGAATAAATTATTTATTTTTAGTTTTGTACGGACTTTAACTTACTTATTATTCGTATGGATTGTAAAACTTTATATTTCTTTTCTTCATATTTAGTATTCGTCATTAAACTGTATTTATTCGTCTTAGTTATTTGGAATATAAAATCAAAGTATTTACTTTCATAAATGAAAGCCAATTATAACTTATGAGAATTTATTAATTATAAAATAAAGTTTCTAGACTTTGATTTGTATCTTGGAGTCAAAGTACAAAAATAACTGTCCTAATATTTATATTATGTATAAAGGATTTGAAAATACTAACATTTTATTTGTTTTGATTTTTGCGTTAACTAAAACCATATTTAGAAATCTTTAAAGGCATTTCAAATGTGGCAAATTTAATGATCAAATTTAAGGCAGCAAAAGGATTTAAATTGAAACCAAAAATTTATTAAAAGTAATACATCTTTTCAAATTGGGTCTAACGTTAAAGTTATTTAATTACAACACGAAACTTTGAAAAATTTCGTGTACTTTTATAACTGAAGAATTAGGAAATATTTAAAAAAAATGCTCGGGCGATCGTTTACTTTTATTATTTGGAGTGAAGCTTTAATCAAGTAGGAGCAAGTTAGTATTTAGCAGATAATACGATGAGACATAAGATGGTCAGAGCTTTATCACACAGATTGTTATATAGAGTCCTTGACTGGACCCATAAGGGTACGGCGTTCTATGTAATAAAAGTTTTATATCACATCTCACATCACATCCCTTCCTAGTTCTCCGTAATACAATCTATTATTAGTTTTCCGCGAACTGTGAAATGTTAACTGTTTGTTTTTAGGGATAATGTGTCTAACATTAAGTTTACACTTATACTTAAAGTACACATATTTATTGAATTTTCATAATAATACTCTTAAAATAATTAAACATTTTCTGTTATCATACCATATATTGACAAAATCTAAGAAAATTTTATTGGGATTGTTTTTTACTTATTAGGTATTATAATTATTTGTAAAATAAAACAAATATTGATAAATTTAAATAATTGTCAAAGTAGCATACTTAGGTTTATGTTTAATTTAAATTTATGTTAGGTATTTAGATTATGCATTACGAAATAACATTTCACAACGACGTGAAATTCTTAATCTACGTATGTACTAATTTTTAAGCATAATGATGATCATGATTCATATAATATGATGCCTTAGCTCAACATTATGTGTTACTGTCTAATATTTGCATAAACAATTTTAACGACTACGGCTCACGATGCTCGCTCCATGCATTGACGTAGTGATAATTACCTAACTCGAGTTTCGATAAATCCTTCAAATTCCATATATAATGCAATTTTTTTAACAGCAAAGTATGATGATTTTATCATAAGTGCAAACTGTTATTCGACGACTTCAACAAGAACACCACTCTTGTACCTCAGTAATTGCACGCAGATCACGCCTACGACTCTTATCTCGGAATCAATTTAAAGCCCCTTTGAACTGAAGTTATTTGCTACCGCAGAATTATTTGCTTCAAGTCGTATAGCAATAGAAAGTGGAAATACTAATTATAATAAAAATTACGAACTTATTTTTTTTAAAACAAATTTAGATGTTTTCTAAAATAAAGGTGATTATTCAAATGCGCACGTAAAATGAAAGATGCATAAACATTGTACTGTAGATACATCGTTCATAACGAGAATTGTTACAATAAACATTGGTGAGAAAATAAACGCAACTTACTGTTTGCTTGTAGAAATCAGGATTCTATTTCGAATCGGTGCCTTTGCCGGTGTAATGCGTCGATTTCCGCTCGTTGTCGTCGCAGGAAACCGTCATTCAAAGCATAGGTAAAATAAATCACAACTTGTGCTTCGACGAACAATTGTTTCCAAACGACTTCATCAAAACATTATTGTGTTCTCACATTATAGTTTACATTTCATCACGTATGTTATCTGCTACAATTAGTTTCATTGAAAATTCACAGTTCGCAATTATAGTTTTTAAATCGAACATTCACCCATTAATATCAAACTAATGTTTTTACGCCAAAAGTTCGATTAAATGTATTTCACAATGATTTGTAAACCAACTGGATTTTGTTCGAAGTTACACTCGATGTTATTTACGCGGCACTGAGCTTTTCTGAGAGAAGCTCGCGCAGACTCGTGTCGCTCCGACCACGGCCCGTTGCCGACTGATGCCTTCCTTCAGTCGTACTGAAAATACAAGCACATGGTAGCGAGCGAGCGAGCCTCCCGACGTTTTTGTGAAACGCAGCCTCCTCCCGGTCAATCACCTCCTAAGGGTTGAAGGATGGAGGTCCCGCGATAAGTGCTCTCCCTTCCTACAAAAGGGATCGTATGATTCAGTTCTTCAATTAAAGGAGTTTAATTACATTAACGACAACGAGACAACGAAGTTAACTATCGAAGATTTATTGATTGAAAGAGGTAACACTGTGCTAGTTACCTGACAGGTGAGTCAATTATATAATGATTGAAAGTTCGGAGAATATGTATTTATTCCACGTATATTCAGAGATTCAGATCTAATATTTCGACATAAGTTATGAGTTGATTGAGTACCTATCAGAAATATGGTAGTAGGTACAGTAGAGAAACAAAATCTATATCTCTGATAGGTTTATTTTATTATTACTTGGCTAGTTCAATTTATTAGATACGTAATTCTGTCCTTATATTTTTATAATTTATTTTAATAGGTAGGTACACATTAAAGGTATTCTTCTATTATTTATTGAAGTTTGTGAGGACAGCAATGTATAGGTATTATATTATATAATAATAATAATAATAATAATAAGGCCGCAGGGCAGCTTGTGGCGAGCTGTTGGTGAATAGCGACACCACGGACCCGAGACCTCCCGGGGGCGGTACCTAGGCCCCCACCTCTGGCTTGCCTTCGCCGGCCGTTCGGAGTGGAGCGCGAGAGCTATACGCTCGAAGGGTGGAAGTGTTAAAGGCATAAAGCCGGGAGTAGCGTCAGTGAAACTGCAGCACACCTCTCGACACCCTTAGCTGCTTACGCCAGTGTTGCCCGCTCTGTTGCCTTCTGGTGACCCATTTAGTTTGCGGCGAGTCACCGTCTGCCAGGATTACAAAGATTGAGACATTTGATTTGGCAGGCGTCCGGTAGTCTCGATCAATAGCCCAGCAACCAGTCCAGCAAACTCCCTCCCCATAGACCTAGTATAGTTTCCTTCTTTTCTCTAATAGTCCTTGCACTTAGCGGGTGCTGTCTTTGACTGTATTTTCTCAATAGTGCAGGCAGAGATAGTACCCGCTAGGTGTACATATCCCAACACATTAACGTATCTTCAAGGGGCCTCTACGTGTTGGATCTGTATCCCCACGCACGCCTTCCAAAAGGACCGGCCTTCGGGCCGTGCAAATCCACTAGGAAAGATACAAATAATAATAATATCCTGGGACATTTTTCACACACGGCCAATCTGATTCCAAATTAAGCATCAAAGTGAGCTTGTGTTATGGTAACCAGATAGCTGATATACTACATATACTACTTTTAAATACATACTTATATAGATATTTACAACCAGACACAGGACAAACAGACATATTCATGCATACAAATGTTTGTCCTAGGTGGGAATCGAACCCACGACAAACGACTTTCTTTTATGATTTGTTCAATAAAAACTAACTTTATTATCTGTTTTATGTCTATCTTTAATAATGCTATTTCGTGATTAGTTTATTAAGAAATTGTACATGTATCAAGTTTTTGCCACAATTTAGGTAAGAGATAACTTAATCATCACAATTCTGCAAAATTACCATTCTAATTTATTTGATAACTTACGAAAGATAGTTTTGTGTTTGTTTAATTAAAACTTAACATCGGATAGACTTCTCCGAAACAACCACTGTATCGAAAACTTGAATGCCTTGACGCACTTACACTGAATTTCGCAGGTAAAATAACAAACTTATAAACAAAATATTTTGTTACTACCTATAAATTGGATGACATGATGTATACCTTTACTTTGCCTAAGTAGCTTTCAAGACGCAAGTATAAAAAAACAACTCATGAAACTGGGCAAGTGGGTGTACCTACTATATAATATTTATATATTTTCTTTTCTGCTTTCTGCATCGACGTATAGCGATAGACAAGAACGTTCATGTAAAACATTTGTTTAAAAACTGGTAAGAGTTAGAACTAAAGTTCGCTGCAGCGCTGTATAAAGCTGTGTCAACTAACCAAACTATTTTAAAAGATACAGCGCTAGATTGCTTAGAGTATAGTTTTCTCGCGACCAAAACGTCGTAAGCGCCGCAAATTTCATGGCGCTTACGCGTTTCGTTCAGTTAACTACACTAAGATGTCGTCCCTATAGAGTTCACACCGCAGATGTGACACATCTTTTTTACCTTCTAAACTTCATTAGAATAAAACTCGATTTCAAAATGTATTATATTAATATTAGGGGGGCCTAGTGCGGATTGGCGGACTTCACATGGCTTAAATGAGTACTCAGAGGTACGGGCCAGGGCTTGAATTAACATAAAACAATTATTCAAAATATCAAACTATCACTACTAATTAAAAACTCATTAACAATTAATCAAATTAAAACCTTTCTAAAAAACATATCAAGTCTGTGTTCAGTTACATATTTTTACCTACAACCAGTTTTAAGGGAACATCTGCACGTTTTAGTATATGATTGTAGAATGGCGTGGTATTTAAATAGATAAATTGTTTTTCTACTCTGGAATTACGGAATTATCACCTATTAATTCACTTAAACAGGTAGTAATTTTACTTAGTTGACTACTGACTAGTTATTTTCGTCCAGGGTCTACTTTGATTCGGATTATCGTTGTTATTAACGCTGCTCCGTGCGCACCCGCACTGAATGAATGTCGAAGCCACACTAAAGTCGGGTGTGGGGACTGCAGTTCAGTTGAGTTGATAAAAGCGAGTGTTCGGAACGCCCTATCTAGTACGTAGTACATATATATCGATGGCTTTCTGCCATAACTACATTAAGTATGAGAAGTTTATTGAATTTAAATCAAAATAACTCTGCTATAAATAATATGATCGCAAATTATTTTACCTAATAGCTTCATTATTTATTTATAAAATGATAATTGTGTTGAATTTCAAGCATAATTTTCAGACCATTCAATTTCCTGCCATTTTTGGTTTTGACAGCTAATCATTTTATTAGACGAGGGACAAAGGCCTTTTGACCTTTCAAAATTCGCCATCTCTGGTGGTAAGTTCTTTAATTAATACTTAGGTTATTAAATTACTCCGTAGTTCTGTCCAGATATTCTTATAAAATATTATATTTAATTACAATATACCTACAAACACATTTCAAAGGTCAAACAATCAAAACAATCAAAACTATATAAACCCGCCGAAACTCCTGAAGAGATCTTTACGAAATTTGGCATACAGAAAAAATATGTCCCGGAATTGCACATAGGCTGTATATCCCGGGGAAATTGAAAGATCCCCGAAAACGCTGGTAAAATGACGGACTTTTAAATATACACACCACGAAGTGTGCACTCACCATATACTAAAGTGATCACAGTAGTAAGAAGCAGGGCCATTGAGAATTTGGCATTTGTCAAAACATCCAGTGATATTTAATGATACCAATGGCAACCATTATTCAACAATAATGGCGTAATATAATTGGGTTATGTATTGGGTACAGCATTATTCAGGAAGTACCTAATAAATCACTATCATTTCATTATAGTTACTTTGCAATGTCATCGTCGTTTTTGAAAAATGTCCGCTCAATCAATTCTGGCGACCAGATTTTGGGAAAATTTCTGGCTTGGATATGAGAATGCACGGAGATGTGTAAAGACAATTATAGCCGCATTAATATAATATTATATAACTACACTTACGAAGTCTCTATCTGTCACGTTATTTTCCGTATGTGGAAGAGCGAGAGTAGACACTAATTTAGATACAAATGTCAATCAAAGATATAGGTAATAGGTATTCAAAAATCATTCTAATCGCTCTATATAAATCACCTGCCCTGAGTTTCACTCTTTATACAGATTTTTATATTCAAAGGAAAAACACTTTCTTTACAATACACCGTGAAAGTAGGTACATTTCCTTCGTAAAGCCTTAGGTATACTTAAAGCTTTTTTATTATTGAAAAAATGAAAGGAAGTTACCGGAAATGGAACTTTAACCGACCCCAGTCCATTCGATATTTCTATGTTTTCTTTAAGAATTCGTTATTGGTTTGCTCTGATTTTATCATTTCATTGTTTTCCTGTAGCGTTTTAAGTTTCAAATAAATCTTTATTCTTTGTGTCAAACTCAATTCTATTTTCCGCAAACATTTCGAGATTCATCAGTTTTCTAATTATGATTTGTTTCTGAAGACCTTCTCGAGTAGTAACAAAGCATCGTGACCTACTTATGTTTTTGTTTCAGTATTATATTAATTTATTATTAGATAGGCATCCCTTTTATTGAATTTGATTAGGCGTTTCACGATTTTGCAGACAAAGAAATACCTTTACGTCGTACAAAGGTACAACCATCAAGTACCATCAAGTGGACCGTCTGCCTACTGTCAGCCTACTGACATAAAAATATCAAATAAATGTGATATTCGGGCATAGAATGGGAACGGGTAAATATTTCGATGCCACATATCCGACCCGCGGCCTACTTCGGCATCGTCACATATTGACAACTTTGGACAAACGTCTGGCTTAAACCTTTACTACATTTGTATTGGCGTAGAAGCTGTAGAACCTTTATACTAGACTTCTTTTCTAAATTGTATGATGTAACGTACCTACGTAAGGCAAACCACCACAAAGTGCCGGAACCAGACACCGAAAATATATAAATATCTAAAAACGTTTATTTTACTTCAATTTAACGTGTCATGTAGTAACTATATACTCGAACAGTAAATTTACATTAAAATGTTGATTGTTTTATACTCGTACTGCCTTCATGACACTTGAACGTGGCCATAATCCTTTTACGGTATTTAAAGTACCTTTTTAACTAAGAAGATAGCAGAGCTCTTATGTGTATCGAATAAAATTACGGCCAAACATAAAGCTATTGAAACCTAACTTATGTCCCGCGGATTCCCTGGCGTTCTCATTTTCTCACGATAAAAAGAGGCCTATGCACTATGCATGTTATGATTAGGTAACTAACATTCATTTTCACATCAAATTTTCCCATTTATAATATTAATAACGTATTAAGAAGTAAGAATTAAATTGTTATTTTTATTTTACTCTAAATAAAATATCAAATTAAATATAATAAACGTGGATTATGTTTTCCTGTTTTGCAGTAATTGCTTGCTAACATTAAAAAAGCCGGATGTGAAACGCGCACGCTTATTAAAATTGCGCTACAGGGGCTTGTTTCATAACAATGGAATTAAAAACTTCGAGTGAATAACGCCATTAAAAAAACGGGGACGTTTCGGTAGAAAATCTAATGAAAACCATAATGTTGCTACAGATTCTTCGTAGGTACCTACTATTTTAACTTTTTATCGAAAAAAATACGTTTAAATTGCTTTGTGAAGTAGTATATAGGTTAAATTGCCTAAAAAGTAATAAGTAAAGATATTTAACTTTTTAATATATTAGAGACGTAAAAAGTAGATATGTGAATTTACTTAAGATGTTCATAGTTAAATATGCATTTTTTCCAAGGCGCAATGCCATCTTACAATACAAATGCACTGATCGACTCCGTTTAAACAAAACAATCATATTTTACAAACACTGCGATTCTGACATTGCTTCGGTCACGTACGTATTGTTTACCTATTATAATATCGCAAACAGAGAACGGATTGATATTAATATTGAAGCAAATACACTCTTCTTTCAATATTCAACGTAGATTCTATTTAATATTTTTGTTTAAGCGAAATTTTTTATGTAAATAACGACAAAAAACACAGTATAAAAGTCGTTATGATTAGTTAATCAATGCGATTTATTTAAAAAAAATTGTAGTTAACCGAACCAAAACCTTGAAAAAGTACTTAATTATTACACTGTCATAGGTCCTTGATATGTTTTAAATTATTCCGACGTTTTGACGACTTGAAAATTACGTTCATAGTTTCCGTTACATAGGTAAATTCAGTCAAAGCCAATAAAAGCGTCCTAAAATAAGCTATTATGTACTTACTGGATATCGTAAGATTATTTAATTTTCAATATTCTCCCGTCTATCGTTGTTATCAGTAATTATTTAGAAGCGAGTTTCTCATGCTTTTCTCGGAAAATCAATATTACCAACTGGCATAAAGCAATTAAAAGTGCTATGAAGCATCCACTTGGGTGAACACCTATAACGCGATCTATGTTTGACTTCGACTAGTTTTATTTTTATCTGCTAGTTTAACGAGGAGTTTTCCGTGTTCATCTGCATTTTTATGTATATCTTTATTTCATGGTTTGATATAAATTCAATAAATATTGTCGGTAATTTTTTACACATGTTCAATCTGATTTCAAAGTAAGGATATTCCTATACAAGGTAGGTACCCTTATAATACATACCTACATAATATATAACTATTTATATCCAATCACAGAATAAAGAGACATGGTCATGGACATAAATATTGGTCATGTCTGGGAATCGAACCCACGATGATGAAAGAGTCACTAACCACAAATTCGATTTTTACATATTCTATAGGTACAATTAAAGCATCCCATTACGAATTATATAAAATCATATTTTTAATCACGCAATTTATGTACCGATCCTAGCTCCTCCATTAAAGTTAAAAGTCATACCTACTAGAGGATATAAATTCGCAAGCCATAATCAAAGATCTATGGCTAACTGTATATGCCATTTCCTTTGCGAATCGCCATAGAAATTTCAAGTTCCGCCGACGCGTGACGCATTTTAATTAACAAGTCTCGTTTAATATTCGGGAAGCGGGTCGTGTGTTACTGCCCTTTTATGCGTCGTCATCCACTCGGATATGTCCGATCATTTGTAGTATAAACATGGTGATCCAATCATTTCTTGATGTAAATAACTGAATTATTATGTCGTTGCGAACGATATGGTTTTGATTATTGGACCTTTTCAAACTTTAAAATAAAGATTATTCTTTATTGCAGTAGGTAAATATACTTGCCACCACATAAAATAGAAATAAATTAGGGTCTCCAAGATAGACAAAAAATTCCATGAGCTCTTCTAGATAGAAAGAGCATTCTCCTAAACCCTAGCACGGTATTTGTGTACTTTATAAGACTTGCCTGATGGACTTGCATTAAGTTGAAAATCTGCCCCAATAAACTATGTGTTCAGTTTCCTTCTAGTTTTGGCTGCTTAATACCTTATTGAAACAGCAACATATATAACTCTGGAATGAACTTCCCTCCGAAGTGTTCCCCCTGCGCTATGACATGTCTCTCTTCAAACGAGGTATAAAGAGAGTGTTTGACGGTAGGCAGCGCGTTGGTGATACCCCCGGTATTGCCGATGTCCATGGGCGTCGGTGACCACTTTCCATCAGGTGGCCCGATAGCTCGTCTGCCTTCGTAGGCAATAAAAAAAAAAGATACGTTTGTGGATGTGGTTAAAACAAGCATGGTAACATAAAAAAATACTGTCAAATTATATTACCATTGAATGAGCGAAAAAATGGCAGCGTATGCAAATGAAGTTGACGTTTAGACAAGGACCTTTGTCTTAAATAACATATCCAAGATTCGTGCCGTTTCTCCAGTATGATATTTTTATCTGTACCTACTATCCCACGTTTACCAGAAATAAAATTAGCTGGCGTGTTAATTTAAATTACATTATATTTTGTCCCTAATTCCATCTTATCCATCAAGTAATAAGTGTAACATCATAAATACCATACGAGACTAACGTCACTGAACATAAAGTTAGGTACAGGAAACGCCGTTTTATTATAGCCTAGCGTCTCGTT
The DNA here is from genome assembly GCA_905147785.2 of Thyatira batis. NCBI lineage: Eukaryota > Metazoa > Arthropoda > Insecta > Lepidoptera > Drepanidae > Thyatira > Thyatira batis. Next base: position 7,126,581 of record LR990499.1, read on the forward strand.
TGGCTTTATAGTTTCATGGCCTAATACGTTCACGCATTAAGTATAATGCTGGCCACCGTGGCATCCTTGAAAAATATTTGAACTTTTTAAATATACCTTAACATTGACTGTGGTGTATTGCTGTAAAACTGCTGCCTGCCAGTAACTAAAAAAACTGAACTATTAATTGTTTAGACTATATTATATTTATGAGAAATTAAGTTGAGGGGTTCCTTGTCGGATGCACTCTCCAGGTGACGACACTAAGCCCAGACTTAATAGACGTTAATGTAATCTATTTATAGGCAGTACCTAAGTGAGGACTTATACTCGATTGCTCATAAAAAATTATAATTACCTCTAAGAATATTACACTAACAATTTGATCTCATATTACGATTCCTATCTCTTGAGGAATGCGTACATCCACATAGGGACCACATTCGATTCACCACTATTGACCACTGCCCTTCAAAAAGACAAAATGCCTCGGCGTAAGTCGTTAGTATACGACTTGACAACCAGTATATTGTTTAACATTCTAAAATATATTTACATATTATCATATCACAATAATAATGCAATTGTCGACATTATTAAAGTTTCCACCAGTTTAACATAATATAAATGCATTAGTTCGAAACTATTTCGTCCGGTAGGTCACAGCTCCTATCTACCCTCGAATCTAATTTACCAAATAATGACACCGGGATAGTCCCAGGAGGTGGTTATTATTCACAAGCGGTATGCCAATTCAAAATTACCTGTTCAAATATCCTACTAAACAGATTTTGAGTCTCAAGCTTGTATTTTATTTTATTTGACAGCGCTTGGCTTTGTGGTTAGTGACCCTGATTCTCAAGCCGCGGGTCGTGGGTTCGAATCCCACCTAGGACAAACATTTGTATGCATGAATATGTCTGTTTGTCCTGTGTCTGGATGTCAATATCTATATAAGTATGGATGTATTTAAAAGTAGTATATGTAGTATATCAGCTGTATGGTTACCATATCACAAGCTCTGCTTAGTTTGGAATCAGATTGGCCGTGTGTGAAAAATTTCCCTGGATATTTATTATTATTTACTAAGGAAATCTAAACTAGAATATATTTTTGGCCGCTCAAAAATATATATTGAATGGATAATATATATGGATAAACTAATTAATTTAAATACTTAATTGCAATTCAGTTAGGTATTGGCTTTGTCCTTTGAGATCACATAGTAAAAATATACTGAATTTTATTCCTAACTATAAACGTTTAACAAGAAGAAAAAATACCTTTATTTGATGTGATGAATTGGAACAGACCGAAAAAAAGAAGTTCAATGTATGATATGACAAGAAAAGCAAAAAGTAAATTTATTATTGGCATAAAAAAATGTGTATCACAATAGTAAAAGAGAAGCTGAGATAAAACTTTCTAAGTTTCTCTTTGATATAGCAATACCACCAAACAAGTAAAGTAAATCTACATTCCAGTCACATTGTTGATAAATATTAGAATATAAAAGCAGAAGGGACATTAGTCTCGCAAAGTCGTATCAGTTGTGTTTTCAACTTTGGAAAAGTCGTAAATAATCTTGGCATACGTCTGTTTAGTTACAAGAAACCGCCCAAAGCCCTGAAGTAGCCAACTTTGTAAAGCTATAACCTAGATAAGGCTATTCAGATAACGCCTACCGTTACTTAAAGGAATTGAAAGTGACATGTTTCTTGACATTGTGCTAATTTGGTTAAACACGTAGATTGCTTAAATCTATGTAAATTTAAATCGATGTTCTATTTAATAGATGGCAGAAAGTCTTTCTTCTTGGAACTAAGGAAAAAGGAACAAGCAAAGCAGCGATGATGAGAAACTAAGACTCTACAAAACTGTAATCTTTTTTATCCGTAGTTCAATAAATTTAATAAGAACTATCAATTATGGGAATTGATAGAAGATTTGTTTCATAAGTGCCTGTGAAGGCCTATTTGAATGAATAAATTTATTTCATTTCAAGAAATAATAGTTATTTGTTATACAAGAGTGCAAAGTTGCTTTTTAACCGCGTGTTCAATTTTGATGACCGAGCAAGCGAAGGATTCTAAAATTGAATCACGAGCGCAGCGAGTGATTCAAAATTAGAATCCTGAGCGTTAGCGAGGGAATCAAAAGAGCACGAGGTGAAAAATCTTTGTACTCGAGTGCAACACGTAACTTTTCATTCCACCTCAGCGAGGAAATGACTAAATGCAAAAAAAAAAAGTTGTATGATATATTCGGCACCATAGAGGTAGCAGTAAATAGGTTTAATGTTTTTTTTTAATTCACAAACTTAGTGCACACGATGTTCCAAATTCAATTTACTTTATCCTCTAGAGAATAAAAACGGCTTTTCCACTCAGATATTGAAGATTAAAAATACTCTTTCCGAGATGGTGGGGTGAAAAAGATATATAAAAGTTAAATAAATAATTCCAAACTTTTAGAACAGTTGTGCTAGCCCAAATGGGTAAGCTACATCAAGCTCTAAGTAGCTAAACTTACAAGTTACAAGCAATGTATTATGTAATAAGTAAATTCTTCCTTAAGCCCCTTCTCAACTTTAGTCTGACAGTAAATTAGAGTAGACTAAAGTTAAAACGCTTGAATTAATTTTGCGTGGGCCCTCCCAAATTATTTTTCATTTGAAAGAAATAAATTTCCGAAGGATATTCAACCTTCCTGACGTCTGAAAAGCTTTTGCAGTTACTATATACCATTTGTATATAGTAACTGCGGGCATTGTAAGCGCTCTACTGGATGAGCCGTGGTGGCTCAGTTGGGAACGCACCGACTCACGATCATGAGGGTGCCGGTTCAAATCCCTGGCCCGTACTTCTGAGTTTATAAAAACTTACGTACGGATTCACACCACTGGCTTTCGGTGAAGGAAAACATCGTGAGGAAACCTGCATGACCGAGATGTCACAATTAAAGGCATGTGAAGTCCGCCAATCCGCACTAGGCCCGCGTGGTGGTCTATGGCCTAAACCCCCTCGATGTTAGGGGAGGCTCGAGCTCCTCGGTGGAGACGTATAAGAGTTGTTGATGAAGCGCTCTACTATATTTTTAATACTAATCATGTGATTAAAAGCTTCAACTTTCTGCAATCCGTAATCCCCTATCCTCTAGAATTAAGTGTTCTAAGAAACTAGGTTTACTGGCATTACAGCTAGTTAAGCTGGAGTATTAAGATTTATAGTCACAAGGGAAAGTTACAATTCCGTATCAGTAAGATGTTTACGCAAATATAATGTAAATAAATGTTGCAAGATAGAAAAAGGACCACTTTGGATTACTTAAGTGTGAGCTTGAAATCTTCAATAAATTTTGTCACGGTGTTTACCTCACTATGTAACTTAATAAACTTTGGTTATTTTTAAAAATTATAGCCAAGGTCCTTTGGTGATAAAGGAATTGTAACAAATGTCTCAGGATATTTATTAAGGTTTTGTACGTTTAAAAACAGTTTTCACAAATAAATTCGCGTAGGTTTATTTTATTATAAAAAAAACCTATTTGTCACGGTTTTTATTAAAGCACCGCAATTGCAAATAATAAAAAAAGTTCAATATGGAGTTTAGAAATTTGAATACAGCCCATTATAGCAACACCGAAAAGTTTCAACTGAGTTATAAATTTACTCGGTTGAAGCCACAAACGAATTCTGATTATAATTTAATCTCTAGTTCTTTTTTGTGGTTGTCTGAATCTCTCACACGAACATAATTGTTTCAGTAATCAGAGATTATGCGGTAACGTATTTCCTTCATCCCCAAACATGACGTTATCTTAATGAAATCACACGTTAGTGTTTATTGCGTTACTGTTTTGGTTTCGAATCACATTTTACCTCCATTGACTCGTCATCACGACAATTAGGTATGTGTGTAAAGTATGTACTAGAATATTTATTTTATTTACTAAGTATTAATAAATAAGGACTTGCAAAATTGTACCACATATGAGGAACTACACTAATAGTATATATATATATATATTTTTTTATACCACAAGGGTGGCAAACAGGCATACGGTCCCACCTGATGGGAAGCGGTTACCGTAGCCTATGGACGCTTGCAACACCAGAGGCGTCACTCATGCGTTGCCGACCCTATAAAAAAGGGAGCAACTGTATAGGCAGTGAAAGGGACAAAGCGCAATGCACATCGAAGGGCCAAACAGTACCTACCAGTGATTTCCCGCGGTTTCATCGGAGTTCCTGGGTATCTTAAATTTTCCTGAGATAAAAAGTAGCCTATGTATTATTCCAGGTTATTAACTATCTGTGTTACAAATCTGTTAAGTAGGTTTTGCGTGAAGGATCAACAAACATTCATCCATACTCAGAAACTTTCGCATTTATAATATTACTAAGACTAGTAGGATTTTTCATTTAATGGACCGACATAGGAATTTATGAATCCTCGACCCGAACGCTACAAGAACATTTGGTAATGAAGTTGTATCGCAAAACACAAAGATCTGATTATAATTGGTTCCTGTTAATTTACACGAATGTTTGGTCAAACATCACGATGCAGTAAATGTTTGATTTGAGTTTACTAATACATACGTCATTGTACTATTCGTTACTACTCTGGGAATAAATGTTTTGGGAATATCCCGATTGGTCTTTGTGTAGCTAGGAACTACAGGGGAATATAACATTCCAATGCTGTATGGCTATTTTGTGTTTCTATAGTATTTTAAACGTGTAACAAGCTATTTGCAAGTATGGATGGACAGACAAGTTTATTTGAATTAAAATACTTATTGGTTGGAAAAATAAATAGTCTATTTATAGCACTTACGTAAGCAAGGTATAGATGTACCGCTTAATATAATTTGGTGATTATTATTTAGCTCAATTAAAATCTCGAATAAACTAGGTATTCATCAGGGAATTCCACCGTTATTTATTTGTGTTGTAGCAAATCAAGTCGCTAGAGTATAAATATTTCTAGATTAGGCAAAAAGAAAATATAAATTTTGTGAGGATTTTCTACTGGTATCCGCGCTTATTAAGGTTTCATTATTGAATTTCCTTCAAAAATGTTCTCCTGAATATCATATTTTTATAAAAACTTCTCGTTATTTATGATTCTCTAGGGCTTCTTTAGGTATTGAAGGATTTTAACCTTTTAAGTAGAGATTAGTTTTTGATATGAAGTCTACAAGATAATCACACATACCGTCGGTGCCATGGAGTCTCCTCGAAGATAGTTTTTATGATCTATGTTTTATTGTTACTGACAGCTGCCCTTCTACCAAATTTATGAGCTTTCATTACATTTTATTGGTTATGGTACCACATGTGAGATTTTACTTCGCAAGAAGACAATGAAATATTTTATCTATTTATAAGTAATTAAATAATCATACTAACAACATGAAAGTTAAAGTTTGACTGTTTGTGACATAACCAGTATAAAAAACTTGTGCAATAAAAATCTAGGGAAAGAACTGAATACTCCTAAATTAAGTGATATCACTTAAAGTTTCACCAGTACCTACCTATATGTTAATCTTGAATGTGTTTATGTATAGAACTTTGGTTTTAAGAATAATTTAAAAATAATGTATTTTTTTAAAACCAGTGAATCCTATCCGTAGATTTTTCTAGTATCAAACAATGATCGCAAATAATTCGCCTGTCTCTGGCAACTGGCTGTTATTATCGGAAACTCGTTAAAAACACATTGACACGTGGAACCGTAACAATTTTATAGACTGGTGCGACATTGCACTTTAACCGGATTATATTTGAAATATACTTTACTTCAGCTAAATCTGGCATATTAGGTTAATGCGACTTTATAAATGTTCAATGAATGATAGTTAAGACCTATCCTACAAAGAAATAAGTACAATAAAATCTTTTTGATAATGATTTGTACTGCCATGTGATTTCACTCCTTACGGTGTAGGATCAAACCTGGAGTCCAAATGTTCCATTAATTGTTCGTAGTAATATAATATTCGTTACATTTATAAAACAAATTAAACAGTAAAAAAATATAAGTTATAAATGATTTTCATGCTTCGGAAACGAAATATGTCACCCGTATTTTTAACCTTATAAAGATGTCGCTAGGCACCGAAATTCATAAACGAATGCTTCTTTAGAAAATAATTGGATTTCCCAATAAATATGGCATTTATTATTCTGTCAAACGAAACGTAAGAAATCAAAAATTGATTCAATAAACGCGGGTCTATCAGACCAAATCAAATAACTAGGAGTTTCGAATAATAATTCGGATAGTGACCTAATATTTTCAATACAATATTGTATTATACAGATAAATAGAAAATATCGTGACCGTGCATAACTCATGCTGTATTTCTCGTATTTATTTTTGTTGGCAACTTTGTGAATAGTGAAATAAAAACGACAGAAATTGATACACAAGAATATTGGCAATTAATATTGTGAAGATCCGAAAAGAACATTGGTTTATTTATAGAAGATAGCTGCCTCCCCGCGGTTTTACCCGCGTAGTTCCCGTTCCCGTGGGAATACAGGGATAAAATATAGCCTATGTTACTCGGGGATAATGTAGCTTTCCAAAGGTGAAAGAATTTTTGAAATCGATCCAGTAGTTTCGGAGCCTATTCATTACAAACAAACAAATAAACAAACAAACAAACAAACAAACAAACAAATCTTTCCTCTTTATAATATTAGTATAGATTAACAAGCACGTAATTAATCACATTTCAATCGAGACTTTAATAGTGAACAAATAAACAGCTTAATATTGAGTTTGCTTCCAAAACCAGAAGGGTGGTCATGCCTTTGACTTTTCAAAGTAAACATTTCCCCAGTCCCAGGGTTGTCGATATCTGAAACTTATAACAATAATATTGTTAAGTATCTTAATGTTGAGTTTGCAATATCAGTATGTACCTACGCATGTTTGTTATTTTGTTCAGTAGGTACATGTAGATTAAGTAAATATATATCATTTACCTATAACTAGGGCTACAAATTACTATTAAAAGAACGTGAAATACAAAAATAAAATAGATGTTAGGTATTAATAAAATAATTGAGCAACAAATTTTTTGTTTCTTTATGAGAACCCTAAGGTCAATAGGGATGCGAGTCATCTCGTTATAAGGCGACAACCTCGCACTCAAGTGCCACCACTAAAGCCCACACTTATATACCATAGTGGAGGTGCTTTTACAAGCGTTTCCTTTGATATTCAATTTCCACATGAAAGTTTGCATAAATTATCTGATACTATTGATGGCTATTATATGAGCTAACTAGCTTCAGCCCGCGACTCCGTCCGCGTGGAATAGTTTCTTTGGGCTAACAGAAACTTTCAACTCCCTTCGTTTACGTAGAAGGATATAGCGATGTGCCGAGTACGGTTTGACTCGAGTCAGACTCGATTCCTGCTCTGGACTCGCCTACTCGAATACAAATTTATTTTGATTCGAGTACGCCAGACTCGATTCCGGTACTCGAGTCAGGAAGAATCGATTTGTACTTGCTAACTCGATTCTATTTATGCGAGTTCAATTGACTCGAGTCTAGTATACAAGTTTTGTTACGCTCTATGTTTTTAATTATCTTTCATTAAAAAGTAATTTAAACAACATTTACCGGACTTTAAAACAAAAAAAGAATAACTGAAAAGTAATAACTTTGATACCTGATAAATAATAACTTAGATACATAAATATTTAAAATCATGAAGCGTCTTCATAATCGGATATGAGCAATATTTCTTTTGAGGTCGATGCCAACCGCAACATTCAGAAAAAAGGAATCGGTAATGAGGGTTGATTCGAGTCTAGCCGGAATTCAAATACTGACTCGAGTCCGACTGGACTCGAGTCCGGTTGGACTCGAGTCAGTATTCGAATACCAAACATAGAATTCGAGTAGAAGGAATCGAGTCATGATTCGAGTACCGTATAAACTGACTCGAGTTGACTCGATCCACCAAAACAGCGACTCGGCACATCACTAGAAGGATAGTCTCGCAGAGCTAATTGATGACTGCACGCGCCGGCCCGGCACATAAGGCGCGCGCAGTACTTGATATAATTATTTTGCTGCAATGTTATTTTAAATTTGCGATATCTCCTAAGATATTCATTGAAATCGAATGATGTAAAAGATAATTTTGTTTTAAATTAAATACTTGTGATGAATACGGTATTTATTTGGATAAGGATTAATATCATCTTATAGTGCTCCGCTCCTATTAGTCGTAGCGTGATGATATATAGCCTATAGCCTTCCTCGATAAATGGACTATGTAATGGCGAAAGAATTTTTCAAATCGGAGATTAGCGCGTTCAAGCAAACAAACAAACAAACTCTACTCCTTTATAATATTAGTATAGATTTAACGTATAAAATAAACGTCCTGGGACATTTTACACACACGTCCAATCTGATTCCAAACTAAAAAGAGCTTGTTGTTTATAATAAATACAAAAATTAAAAGCTTTCACTGTGATTTTTTTAGAACCTACTTAATATTTAATTATAAAAAAAGAACAAAAGCTATTATGGTAAAGTTTCAGCATTTTAGATAGACACTGAAATAAAACTGGAACAGGTATTGTGATTCATGACTCACACGAACTAAGAAAGTATCAATTTGGTCTATATACAACAGCTTTCATCACATCCATCATAATCAGATTATGAAAATTATTATACAGAGGAACCCTAAACAAGCCACAAAATTACATTATATTTAAAACAGAAAAATATTGAAGTGTGCACAGAGTAGCTTATGTATACAGAAGGGAATTGACCTTTCTGTTGTTTGTTCAATTTCCTTTGAAAAGCTTTTTTAACGCCTATGCATACATTGGTCTTAAGTTACACCGGAGGACGATGTATATTTTTATACCTAAATGATTTTGTACAAGCTACCTCGTGTTTTTTCCAACGTTCTAGGCTTCTTGAGTTTGTTTCGTCTATACTAATATTATAAAGAGGAAAGATTTGTTTGTTTGTTTGTTTGTTTGTTTGTTTGTAATGAATAGGCTCCGAAACTACTGGACCGATTTCAAAAATTCTTTCACCTTTGGAAAGCTGCATTATCCCCGAGTAACATAGGCTATATTTTATCCCTGTATTCCCACGGGAACGGGAACTACGCGGGTAAAACCGCGGGGAGGCAGCTAGTATAATATAAGTAGGTGTAAATATTCCTGCCTGTTGGATTAAGTCGTTGTTGAGTTGCACTTGACTTTACTTAAGATCGGATCCCAAGATTTTACCAAGAGATCACAACAAATTGAAAATTTTATGTAGAATATTTTTTAAGAGCGGAAATAAAATGTGTTTTGATGAGGTTTATCTATAAAATAAATATTCCTTTAAAATATAAGTACCTATATTGATTAAATTCAATATTCATCTAATATCTAATATTATAAAGAGGAAAGATTTGTTTGTTTGTTTGTTTGTTTGTTCGTTCGTTTGTTCGTTCGTTCGTTCGTTCGTTCGTTCGTTCGTTCGTTCGTTCGTTCGTTCGTTCGTTCGTTCGTTCGTTCGTTCGTTCGTTCGTTCGTTCGTTCGTTCGTTCGTTCGTTTGTAACGAATAGGCTCCGAAACTACTGGACCGATTTCAAAAATTCTTTCACCTTTGGAAAGGTACATTATCCCCGAGTAACATAGGCTATATTTTATCCCTGTATTCCCACGGGAACGGGAACTACGCGGGTAAAACCGCGGGGAGGCAGCTAGTTTATTATAAGTAGATACATCAATAAATCTATATCGCAATTCATCACCTGTAAATGAAACGTAACGGTGCCTAATTCAATACCAAAGATGATTAGTTATTACTAAAAACAACCAGTAAGTACTAATTGATATAAACGCTAAAAAATCTTGGCAGAAAACAATTCATCGTAATTTACTGGGGCGAGAACAAAAAGAGGCTAAATTAATTACGTTTCCATTACACGTCGAAATTATTCCTTGGCTACATTATGGAGCGAGTACAGACGCAATCTACTGCGGAGTGTGTCGGCCGAATATGTCGACTCATTGTGTTGATTAATTGTTTTTGCTTTCAACTAAAACATATAATGCCCTTATACATTATGTAAAGCATTTCACATACATTATATGTCAAGTAAAAGGTTCGGGCCGACGGTGGTTACGCTGTTATGCTTCGTAATTTGTGTGATAACAAAGAGTGAAAAGTTGTACGTGCCTTAATAAATTGGGCGCTTTCCGCTGATGTGGCTCCGTAGCCACTAATATGGATATTTTATTTTAATTCTTCGGCACAGGTATGTATGAACATTGGACAAATAGATAGGTATCGAGTTTCATATGCAAGAGTTTATTTTTGCAATCTTCCCATGGTATTGATAAGCACAAAGCATAGAAGGAAATTGATCTGCAAGTAGCAATAAGAATCTTCTCAGCAAAGGGAAACTTCCAAACCAAGCGTTTGTGTCTGACTATTCAGAAAATATAAACGCCTTAAATATTTCAATGAACCGGTCTGGCGGTACATTTCTAAAGCAAGTCCAATGCAGATTTTTTTTATTAAAAAGTTGACAACTAAATCGATTTTAATTTCAAAGTTGCCTGTCACACGCACGTTGCGCTCCATTATTAAGTTTCATATACTTTTTGACTGGTTCTTCCAAACTGATTCGTTTGTTGTATTTTATTTATTTTCAATGCCCTGTTTAATTTTCAGATTAATTTAAAATCGTGGCATTTTGTTTAGTACAATACACGTTCATCAGAGATAATTAGTTCATTCAGAATGTCCATAATATAAATCGATAGGAATGTGTGAAAAATTTTGGTTGTTGGAAAATCGAAAGAGTTCAATAGATAAGTATATTAAAGGAATAAAGTGATATTGTGCCTTCCCGTTATAATGTAATGACTTGGTAAGGCTAAGACTCTACTTATTTAAAATTTTGCCTGTTTAAAAATGTATTTGTTTAAGAACACTGGGAGACAACTACAAAGACACGCAAAAGTTAGCTTGGCAATGAATCGTATCAGAATATGTAGTAAAGTAATAATCAAAATTCGTATAAGTTACCTAATCTGAATACAAAAGTGTAGCCACCCAATGAAAATGCAGAGTAATTTTAATCATTGTAAAATCATAATTATCCAACCTACCAGTAACGGTATTTACCCATTCAAAAGTTATTGCTTTTGCTCCAAATTAGTTTGGGTTTGCAATATGTACGACCACTGCATTGGAATATTGACCAACATTAATAGTTCAGTAGTAGCATGTATGCCCGAGACGCATTTGGCAAACTTTTATTACCTACTTTGCCAACTTATTTGCTATGCGGCTTTTGAACATCTGCTGTTTGCGGAAACTAGCATCGAATCTTGACCTACTTACATAGAATATGTTAGTAGTAAAAGCTATGCATAAATGTATATACACTCTGTGTGTTATCACCTTATATATTTGTTGCTATTGTTAGACTATATGAGAAAACCATGTGTTTGTAAATTCAAGTAGAGAACAAGAAATAATTTTAATTAAAATGGATCATGTTTAAAAATCTGAATGATACATGAAACAATAAGGTAACTCTTATTTCCTTAGGTAGGTTATATTTGTTTGTTATTGGCATATGGATACATTTATCTGTTATTAAAAACGACTTTTTAAATTTAAATAGTAGGTGTCATTGGTAGCAATGCTATATACAATTTGTTACTTTTGCAGTACAAACAATGTTCAGCTTATTGTATTTTCGTGGAAGTACACACAATTATACCTAGATCTTGTCGCATCAACGGCTCACTCGCTCATTGTGACGAGCCATATCTCACTGAGAGACGTCCCTATGCGACTTAACGATAAATTATCAAGATAATATGATGAATGTGGTCAGACGAGTAGGTGTATAAAAAAAAGTCCTGAAACATTTTTCAAATACGACGAATCTTTTTTTTGTGTCAAAGAAGCATACGACCCCTGAAGGGAAGCGGAGGGAAGCGGTAGACAAATTACGTACTTATTAAGATTTTTAAATCTTAAAGAGAACAAACACAAGACATGTTCATGCAATGCATACAAAATTATTTGCCATGGGTGGAATTCGAATCCACGACGTATACCTATAATGTAACTATGTTGGAATCACCTTTATTTTTAGGGATTTACGAGTATCTTTTCAATATAATATTCTAAATCTATACTAATATTATAAAGAGGAAAGATTTATTTGTTTGTTTGTTAGTAATGAATAGGCTCCGAAACTACTGGACCGATTTCAAAAATTCTTTCACCTTTGGAAAGCTACATTATCCCCGAGTAACATAGGCTATATTTTATCCCTGTATTCCCACGGGAACGGGAACTACGCGGGTAAAACCGCGCGGAGGCAGCTAGTATATAATATTTATATTTCACGATATTGTACTGCTGCTGTTTGCTGTTTCAGAATGTAACATAAGTCTGTGCCAAATTCACCTAGATCCCTTCAGCTGTTCTGGACTAAAAGAGTAACAAACCTTTTTATAGTATTAGTAGGTTTTTTTAAGGGTTATTTTTGTAAACCTACATAATACTTTCGCACGGAAAGTGTAGGTGGGTATGTAAATATTCCTAAAAAAGTTAGGCCTGGAAAATTGTTATTTCCATTCTATTCTTGGAAAGTAAATATTAAGCCTTTAACAAACATATATTATGTAACGTGCCTAATTAATATACGAATTATTATTCTATTATGAACTTAAAATCTAAAGCGAATGGTAGCTTAGTAGGTAGGTAGAAACCTATAGAATTTTTCGTTTCGTTCTATCGTATAGAAAACTCTAGGTGAAAGATAGTTATTTTTATGTTTCAGCTAATATGAATGTTGATGCGTATTTTTTTTATGGATGTAGTGATTTTTATTATGTGGGTGGTACTTAAATAAATAAAATATGATACGTCAGACGTTGGTGTAGTCAAGTTCAAAAACTGGGGGTTAATAACCCCAGATTTTAGATGTCCAAACAATGTAAAAGTTGGTACCTACCTACTGTTTCCAATGGCTGTCCTTTCACCTTTACTTTAAAATTAAATTACAAATAAACTTCTACGTTAGTAATATTTGTTTTTACAGCAAAACTGTGGACAAGTTTTGAATATAAAATCTCATTCCACTATGTTATATCGTAGGTAGATCTTAGAATAGCATGGGGACGTTTTCCCTTTTTGCTTGGGCTTAAAATATTAACGCCAGTTTAAGTGATTGGCTCCCCAATCATCTTCCAGACGATAATTTATCATTCGGGATCCTGGAGCACTAAAGCCTGTTATCCGCATACTATAAATCGGCCTATTTGTCAATCTCCCGTTAAAGCATCCAAAACTTACACAAAATTAACTGGATCCGAGACTCTCTTTGACACTGTAATCCGATATATTTGTAAGGTTTGCTAAACGAACCATTTTGATTAATTGATAGCTTGATGGCATTCGGTTAAATAATCCCCCATTTTTCGGGTTTTACAGGAACATTTTTGGAGTCAATTTTGTGGAAAGGGGTGCTTAAAACTTGCTTTATTGAAATTTTACCAGTTAAGCCTTTAATTTAATGACGAAATCCTTTATTTTTAAAAGCTTATATTTTACTCCAAATCATAAGAGTCTGAAATGAGCCTACACAATAAATAAAAATTATATTATGTATAACCTAGTTACTAGTAAAAATAACAATACGTTTTGATACGGTGTCTACACGAACGCTTCTAATGGAGATTCGTTGTAACCAAAACGGAAGCGATGTATTAGTCAACGGGTGATCATATTCAACCAGGAAGAGCACTTTATATCATGACTACTTATATCTATTGAAGCCTTAATAAAAATACCTATGCTCTTTTTAGGAATAAAAAAAAGCAAAAATTTATTTGATATTGAGACTGCTACGTCTTTACCAAATTTATAAAAACGCAGGTTTACTTATAAAGTTTTTAGTATACATTCGTATCGTAAACCACATAGCGGTGACTTTATGGTAACATATACATATATGCAGTGTCGACATAGATTCCTCTTTAACAATCTACTCTCATGGTAAAAGCCATTAGCTGATGTCTTAAATGATGTCCGCCATAAAAGCCTTGACCCAAATACTTGACTGAAACGTGAGACATCGCCCCGGTCCTTTCGAATATTCAGTGCCTCGTCAAATTTGCAGACGGATGGGTACTTGTTGTATGGATTATGGTAATAACCAAGCCATGTACACACGTACGTAATGTACGTTTATATGATTTTGATAGCTGGATTAAGAGAATACTACACTTATTACCCTTATTTCATTATTCGTCATAAACCAGGAATTTGCTCATGTAATGTAAACGACCACCTTTTATGGAACTGTGACAAGTTTTGTCCTGCATGATATTCCTTATCCATACTAAATCCCTACTCGGGTTGTTTGTCTGTCTGTCTCTTACGCTTTCGCGACTGAATAAAACAATATTGATGAGGTACAGACTTAAAGTAGAGATTGAGAAAGGAGGTAAGTCACTTGGATTTTTTTTTGGTAAAAGGTGGTCAACTCAAAGTAAATGGTTCCTTCCAATGAACCATTTACTTTGAGTTGACTATTTGGCTGGGGATGTTTTAAAGCAACAGAATCAGTCATTTTAAACTTAATCATTAGTCTAATTTGAGTTTGAACTCAAAGTCATATTAAATATCATAGAACATATTATACGTAGGTGTACCCGTGGGAGTATCTTACATGTAACATCATTAGCAGAATTTCCGGAAAAATAATAACACACAAAAAAAACCATTCTCAAGTTATCTTCACATGCCATTTAGTCGGAGCACAATGTTTTAATGAAACACCACAAGAACAAAACCTTTTTTGTTTATCCTATAATCCCACTTTTTCTGCTCATCAATCAAGCACAGCCCACTGATCCGGTTGACATTTCTATCCGCTCGTGGATGCTTACTAAATCTGATCCATAAATTGATTTTGAAATTAAAAATCCACAGCTATAAAGGTCACGTCATACATATTGATACATATTCGATTTACCTGGGAGACTATGCAATGGCTCGGATAACCTTTATAGCGTAGTACTTCCGCCCCGTGGTTTTACCCGCGTTTCCGGAGAACTTCAACTTTACATGAATAAAATGTAGCTTATATAAAGTACATTAGCAACAATTCTCAAAATTTCATAAAATGGTTCAGGCGCGAAAGAGTAATAGACAGGATTACATTAGCATTTATGATTAGGTTAGTAGGAAAGTATCGATAGGAAGATCGTTTCTTTCTGTATTAGACTGTGATCCAAAAATCCAAGTTACCATAAAATAAGTTGACAATGGGTAACTAAGTATATTACGAAAATAATTTTCATTATTTTTATATGTTTCCCACATCGAATAAGTAATGGGGGTATTCAAAGCATGAATTGAATTTTAATTTAAATCAGTCGGTATATATAAAATAAATAATTGTTTTATTTGCATTCAGCTTTTACTAAAGCCCGGCTGAATTGGCAATCAGTGAAGGATCATGTTTTATGATTTTTTACTCAATTTAATATAAACAACAAGGTTATCAGATTTTAGTTTAATATAGCTAGGTACTGTTTCCAATTAGACACTAACTGGTTTACTTATTTGTTTCTGTATGCTTTACGAATGTTATTTATGTCTTATAATACATAGTGCGGATTGGAGGACTTCACATGCCTCTATTTGAGAATCGGGCACGCTGGTTTTCGACTGACTTCACCGAAGGAAAAAAATGTTTGTAGGAAAGGGCACATGAATGTGATAGTCAATTTTAAATATATCATAATATTTTAAGACCATGCTTTACCTATTTATGAATATTTATATTGTTTGTTGTTGAAATGTAAGGTCACAATTTCACGAACATTAAGTTATAAAGTTGGAATAATAATTCAAAAGTTCTATTCGCATTAATACTTTAAACTTTATGTAACGGGAGCTTTACAGAAACAAGGCTGTTTAAATACACTTAGTATTTTGAGCCAGTTGGTTATGTTATAAGATGTCTCCTGAATAAAGTCTCAATTCAAGATGACTTTGCCAGTACAGGTACCTAATACCTACCTGAACAAATATTTTAGATAATTTTAACTTACGTAACTTTCTAAACATGTCAATATTTTACTGTAGGGTTTTATTGAATATCTTGGGACATTTTTTCATAAACCTTTTACTGTTGAATATATACATGTATAGATACTGTGCTATTAATACTTACACAATACAACCAGATACAAGACAAACAGATTTTCATGCAAAAATTATAATAAATATGCTGTGACATTTTTCACACACGGTCAATCTGATTCCAAACCTCCGTTAAGACTATCTTGAATGTAAATCGAACCAGCGATAAATAAACTCGTTGTTTTAACACATAAATACGTTAAGTTAATGCAAATGAAAGGAAAATCAAAACTGTTTTTTATTCAAATAGGCCTTCACAACCACTTATGAATAGTCGTACTCCAACGCTCGGTTCGGAAGGGTGGTATTGCTAAGAACAACCGGCAATAAACTCAGCAAATACTCTTTTTAAAACAAACTTAGGTTAATACATTTCAAGGAATAAAATGTAATGTTAGTAGAATATTGAAACGAAGTCACCTCAAGCTGATCAATGTCACTTCATTTGAAGAGACCCTTATACGACGTTAAGCTTTTATGCAAATAAAGTGTCAAAGTTACTAGCACAAAATCTTCTTGTCAATTTGCCTGAGGCGGGATTAGCAAGTCCCCAAGGCAGTGTACTGAAAGATTAACGATGTAGGTATTAATATTAACTAAGATCAGTTTACCCTTGAGGTGTTAGTTTCTTTAGTTAACTATGATATCTTGAATGCTAGTATTGTAGGCGAGAATATTTCTAGTCACACTAATATTATAATTGCGAAAGTTTATAAGAATGGATGTATGGATGGAAGTTTGTGAATCCATCACCCCAGAAGAGCTGAAGATACGAGGATGTAACATAACACCAAATTAGAATTTATTCTAGTATACCACATCGTGGACCTTTATCCTGGGAAAATTGTTGAAAACCGCGGGTTAGCTTGTATGTATTGAATAACAGAACTTCGTTCGACCAAATATAGATACGAATCAAGTAAAGTTTATTCATTTGTTTTGAGTAAAAATCCCCAAAACGGTGGTTACAAATTCCACTGCTGAACATAACTCATCAGATTTTTAACGAAATCATTTTGTTTTGATTTTCCCAACTTTTGTTTAAAATATGAATTGTAGGCTAAGATTCACATTTCATGTAGCTATATCATTTTACCCTTTTGTAATACATTGCTTCCGTTGGCCTGTCAGGGCCTGAACAGGATTTAATCTCCGTTATTTACCACGCTTCAGGATTCTGTATTGTGGATTGTTAGTTATATAATGTTTGGGATTTATACCGACGGACCGTGATTTTGGTCAGATTTATGCGCCTATTTACATTACTGCCAATTCCGTTAGGGATCCAGGCACTGATCTATGGCACATTGTGGTCTAGAGACACCAGTAGTTTATATTTGTTCCCTATACCAGAGGCTTTGCTCCCGTGATAGAAGTGGCTTAATATGTTATTTTTCAAATACTAGGTTCTAACCTTTCTTTATATATTGATCCGATGAACCAAAATAATGCGGATAAAAGCGTTTCTAAGTAAGACCCGTAACAAGGAATTTATATTATTCTTTAAAGCTTTCAACTATTTAAGTATATATTTTACTTGAAATATTAGTTAAATCTTGAAATTCACATTTCAACCAGCTAAACCAATTTTCATACGTTTACAATTCACTAGTTGCTCAATACTTCTCATTAGGCGTAAAGAAGAAAATTACATTATTTTAATATACTTAATCAGAAATTGTTACCCTAATTTTGTTTGTTCACTTTACAAAATGATAGATTACACTCATAATTTCATTTAACCCTTCAGATGAGAAAGTTTTCAAAAAAGTTACATAGCTCATCCATCACCCGTCAAAATTCGTATTGATTCACTGAAGTTTTGATAATTATACTGAAATTACAATATTATTGATTGCAGTATCAGTAACTTAGTCCATAAATTGTTGAGAAACCCGACGAATAGAAATTTTAGCAGAACTTTGCAGGCAGAAACCGGACACAGGTCGTATAATAAAGCAATTAATAACACCAGCCTTTGTCCCTCTTCATGAATTATTGATAGTTCATTGACAAGATACGTTTGCTTTTTTATATTATGTTCTTTAAGGCAATTTTGAACCTTATACCGCTGTCTATAAAGAGATCCTAATGATTGTTTGTAAGTTTTGTAGCTGCAAAACTTGTGGTAGTGCGTAATCACTCATTTTAATCACCGGGTAGTCTTAAAGGGTGTTTAGAAATCTAATCCGTCTCACTCTAACATGACATGGGTATATACGTTTAAGTTGGCAAGGTATAATGCCATAATTATGTAATTAATTCTGTGATTTCCGCTTCGAGCCGTCGCACCGGACGGACGTTCCTTTGTGCGCCCGCACGCTGCCCGACTCGATTCCGAGAAGTCTTTCTACCTGGCACAGGTGGCAACCCAGCCCGGATTACGGATTTGGATTCGGAGAAGCTTTCATTGTTTCTATACCTGTCGGTCGTTTTCACGATAGACAGGGGCCAAACAACTGTCTGTTATCAGTCGTTTTCACGATAGTAACATTCAGGCCGCCGTTCAAGGCAACCATTTTGCAAATCCACGATTTTTAGTGGTGGCTGACGGATACCTCCCGGTGCCAACGAAGTCGGTCGTGCGTGCCCCGAGCGCTCGCTTTCCCCTTCAGGGCAAAGCAAATACTCGGACGGGGCTGGATCAGTTCGCCTTGGGGTATTCCCTAGTCAACCCCAGCTATCTCCTCCTCCCACCCTACCCTTTCCCTACCATCCCATCCCTTGGTGTTTGTTTGGGTGTGCGGACCACGGTCCAATAACATCCCTGCACCGAGGCTGTTAGGAACCCGTCTGCACAATAAGATTGGCAGAGGGAGACAAGCTTAGGGCTCACTATAGGCACTCACCCCTCTGACCTTCACCCGGTCAGAGGCCCATTCACCCTCACACAACCTCGGGTTACCCCACCCGAGGCGTTAGACGGTTAGGTCTAGCTTAGGGCGACCGCCTGCAGTTTCTTGTGACTTCTTCTCGCAGGAACGCCCCGCGTAACGAAGTCACCAGGTAGTTTTCCTCGCTAGCATAGGTATTCGTTAGCCCTTAAGGATACGCGACCGGCCACTATGGCCGCGTCGCAAAATTATTCAGGCGGGTCTCCTCCACTAACACTGGAGGAGATCCTAGAGAGCCAGCCCGAGATCTACGGCGACCTCGTCTTAGATTTCGGGCCGGATCGCATTCCGATCCCGACCGCCCTTCAGGCAAACGCGTCCGAACGCGAACGCGTCATCGCTGACGCACGTGTACGCTCAGTAGTGCGCAAAGTTCCGATATGGAGCCCCACTACCTTTTCGCGGCCTCCCTCAGAGGCTAGCTCGCGATCGCGCTCGCCGGTCCGCGCCCCATCCGCGATGTCGGCTCACTCAGAGTCCGAAGGCGACGTCGAGTCTGAGGAAGCTCAGACGGAATCGCCCGCCACCTCCCCCGCCTCCGTCATCGCCTCTTCCTCGTCGGAAGAGGATTCGCCTCTAAACGTCCCCAAAGGGGGCAAACGCAAGCGTGGCAAGAAGGCCACCAACGCCGTCGTTGCGAAAGCAGCGAAGGTAGCGGACCCCTCTCCGCCCGCGAGCCCAGCCCCCGCCCCCGCCCCCGTTCTCGTCGCGAAGGTCGCTTCTCGACCCCCGTCTCCAATGGAGACTCAGACGGCACCGGCCGCCACGTCCCCGCCTTCAGCGGGAAACGAACCGGTAGCTTCCGCTTCAAGGAAGCTAGCCCCTCCCCCTCCGATCTTCCTCCAAGACAAGGGGAAATGGACATCGGTGTCCTCGTGGTGCAACGAGCACCACATCGCCTACACGTCTGCTCGGCCTACCGAGCACGGAATTAAAATTACGGTCGTGTCCTCCACCGACCACCGCCAGTTAACCAAAATTCTCCGCGAACGTAGTGTGCCCTTCCACACTTACGCCCTCCCCGAGGAGAAAGCCCTCCGTGTTGTAATCCGCGGCGTCCCCAAAGAAATCAGCACGGACGATGTAAAAACCTCCCTTCTGGAGCAGTCCCTCCCCGTTTTGTCAGTACACCGTATGTACAAGGGCCGCGCTGGCCTCCCGTACAACATGGTGATCGTCGCCCTCGAGCCGAACGCGGCGGCGAAAGCCATTTTTAAAATCCGCACAGTGTGCCATCTATCGGGCATACATGTAGAGCCTCCGCGAAAAAACAACTACCCGTCACAGTGCCACAGGTGCCAACTGTACGGGCATTCGTCGCGAAATTGCTACGCCACACCCAGGTGCGTCAAGTGCCTGGGAGATCACGGCACTCCGGAGTGTCCGCGCCCAAAAATTATTTCGGAGCAAACCGAAAAACCCGCGTGCGTCCTGTGCCAAACGGTAGGGCACACGGCCAATTACCGGGGCTGCTCGAAAGCCCCGCGCCCGAAACCGCGTACCGCGATCCCGCCCCTAATGAGGCGCCCGCTAGTTCTCGCGAACGGCGAGGTGGTCCTCGCCCCGCAGCGTCCGTCCCCGTGGACAAAGGTCAACTATGACCGTAACTTCCCGGCCACAGTGGCGAAAGCGGCAAGCGCACCTTCAGTGCCAAAGGTGCCGTCGGCGGCACCTATCGCGACGTCCGCCCCCGCTCCCAAGCCTTCCGCTTGGGAGAAACCTTTAATTCCGCGGCCTCTTATCGCGCCCACACCTATTAAACCCCGCGAAACGCCGGTTAAACCCCGCGAAATCCCCGCGCCCGTCGTAAAAAACACACAGTGCGAAGATACGGACTTCGCACTGGTCGAGAGATTCGTCAACTCGATTGATTTTGACGAAATTGAAAACTTTGCGGATCAGATCCGCAAAAATGAGGGCAACGGTATGGCCCTCGCGTTAGCTATGCGATTCCGGAAAGTCGCACAATCGTTAGCGTCATTTAAAATCAACGTATAATGGATAATACATCTGTAACGTGTAGAGTCAAACCCAGATCCCTAATAGTAGGCTACTTCAATGCCAACGGCATTGCAGGTCAACGCGAGGAGATAGCAATCTTCCTCCGGGACCATCAGATAGACGTGTTACTTGTTCAAGAGACCTTTTTGAAACCCTCGCACAGGGAACCGAGAATTGCGAACTACTGCGTGGTACGTAACGATAGGCTAGATTCCGCCCTAGGCGGGACCCTGATCTACTACAGAAGGTCCTTGCACTGTACGCCGCTCGATCCTCCTCCCAACCTCCAGTACATTGAGGCGTCGGTATGTCGGCTCGGCATGACCGGTCACGATTCGATCACATTAGTGTCCGCGTATCTTTCTCCGACTTCTACCCGTTCGTTGCTCCGGAGCGACTTAGAGTTAATTTTCAGTCTCGGTAGCTCTGTCATAGTGGCGGGCGACCTAAACGCAAAGAATACCATCTGGAATTGCGTCGCATCGAATTCCAGAGGTAGACTCCTAGAAACCCTTTTAGTGCCGTTGAATATAGATTTAATAGCGCCCCTCGAACCGACTCATTTTCCCGGGAACTTAGACCATAGACCAGACATATTAGATGTTGTACTGTTACAAAATGTGAACTTACGTTTGCACGGCATAACAGTACATCATGAATTAAATTCGGACCACCGACCTGTGATCTTAGAATTCATGCCGCGAGTAGGTGCCCCCGATCCAGGTCGACCCTCTCCCACCAAAATTTCGACGGACTGGGCTAGGCTAGGCGAAAGCATGTTGAGAAGCCTCCTCGTGGCGCACCCTGGGCAACGCCAGCTTCAGGTGCCCACCAGTTTTTGGTGGACACTTGACGCTGGCGGCTAATTCTCAACAAAGGGGGAAAACGTCTACCCCCCCTCTGCTTACAGAGGGAGAGTGAGTGGGCGCAAATTAGGGAGGGTTGGCTAACACTGTGCGCTCGCGCACGGTGGAAGCCATGGTCGCGCTGCGTCTGTCCGGCATCCGGCGGCAGCGTGGCGGCGCTGGGGCGGCGACTGGTTCTATCCAGTCGTCGGCCAACCCGTAATCCTGAGTTCAGGACCGGGGGTCCGGGCCACTGAGGCCCGGGCCGCGAGGAAGACAACCTCTCCAAAAATTACCCCAATCCCAAGGTCTAGCGTGCCGAGGGGATGAATGGCCAGAGGGAATCTGGTCACTAGCGTGGAAAGGGACCTTACCCTTAAAAGGAAAATATGGAAAAACAGGCTAATGGAAACAATCCCCAGGCGGGTACCCTCCTACTCAAGGAGGGACAATCCCGCCCTTCTTCGGAAGGCAGCCCCTTCGTATCTGGGGGGGGCACCACTAGTCTTGTGGGCCGGCAGAACACCGCCGACCCTCAGCAAACGAGTCTTGCGTCGCAGCAAAAAGAGGTCCGGGTTAGCCCGGAACGCCTGTGCGACGACAGGAATCCTCTTGCCGTCAGTGACGACAACAAGAGCCGAGGAGGCTCATGTCCTGAGAAGGACCAACTGTCCAACCAGGACACGCGCGGGCTCACCTCGAAATTTTGGAGGAAGCGCCCACGCAGCGGCGATCCGCTCTCGAGGGGGGTTTCCTCCAGTGAGGAGGACCTATCGGCCGCGAAGATCTGCACCGCGCGGAGGGGACGAATCCGTTCTTCGGCTGGCGGAGCTTCGGCTCGGCTGCCGGACCGCGACTCGCGGGGTCGCTTCTTGCGGCCCGCAAGGCCCGCTACGCCAGCTCCAATGTGTTTGGAGAGCGCGGAAAGCGACGGGACTCCTGGGGCCCCGAGTGAAGACTCCGCTGCGTCACCGCTGTTGTTGGAAAGCAACAAGGCGGAGATAAACGCCGCAAAGCGGGCGCAGCGGAAGGCAATAGCGGCTGACGAGGTCAGCGAAATGGCCCGTCTGGCCCGGGAAAGACGGTCTGCTCAGGCGGCTGCCGGAGAAAGCCTGTCGGCGGTGGCGCTCAGTCGCCAAGTTTTAGACGGCGTGGACGTCGTTCTGAAGGTTGCCACAAAATCTGGCAGCCTGAAGGGCACGTTCACGCGCGCTCTGAAGGAGGCGGCTGACGATATTAAGGAGGCAGTTGGGGTCCTCCTTAATCGCACAAGCTCAGAGGAGACGGCGAAACTCTGGGACGAGAATAGTCGTCTCAGATCTGAGCTCGAGGACCTCAAACGGGAGCTTGCCGCGCAGAGGGCGGAATGGCAGGGCAGTCGTCCAGCAGCCTCCGTTTCCGCTCCCGTCGTTGACCTGACACCGTCGGTCCCATCATCGGTCCCTGCCCCTGTACCTGCGGATGCGGAGATCGAAAAGATCGTACGCATCTGCATGCTGCAGTGCGGGGGCATGATGAATGCCCGTCTTCAAGGGCTGGAGTCGAGACTCCTGCCGGCAGAGACTCTTCGGCCGCCGCTTGCTGCCGATGCGAGGAGGAAACCAGGTCCGACAGCCGCGCCTGGCAGGCCCGGGGGGACCCAACAGTCTGCCGGGGGTGCGTCTGCACCTGGAACTCGAGAGACTGCGTCCACGGCGAACGCACCCTCGGAGGCCTGGACAACGGTGGTCAAGAGGGGACGCCGTAAACAAAAGACGGCACTGCCACCATCGGTACCTGTTGGAGCACCGGCACCGGCACCCAAGAAGGCTCAGGGACCGCCTAGGGTTAGGGCCCCACGCTCCGCGGCTGTAGTGATTACACTGCAGCCCGGAGCCGTCGAAAGGGGCGTCACCTATAAGGCGGTCATTGATAAGGCTAAGGACCAAATCGCGTTCCCCGACCTTGGTATACCGTCTGGCCTAAGAGTCAGATCGGCAATCACGGGAGCGCGATTGCTTGAGGTGCCGGGTGCGTCTAGCGGTGAAAGGGCGGACGTCCTGGCCGCCAAATTGAGGGAGGTCCTCAGTCCGGAGGACGTTCGGGTGTCCAGGCCCGTGAAGACCTCCGAACTGCGTCTCGCCGGGTTGGACGACTCGACGACTTCCGCCGAGGTTGTGGCGGCGGTCGCTCGGGTTGGTGGATGTCCGCCAGATGACGTACGGACGGGCGAGATTCGCCTAGATGCCTCCGGACTGGGCACGATATGGGTAAGATGCCCGGTGGCGGCGGCAAACAAAGTCGCCGATGCCGGGCGTCTATTAGTGGGCTGGGTGGCGGCGAGGGTGAAGCGTTTGCAGCCCAGGCCGTTGCGATGCTACCGTTGCCTCGAAATGGGGCATGTTCGGGCACGGTGCACCGGCGAAATAGACCGCAGCGAGCAATGCTTTCGCTGCGGTCAGGCCGGCCACAAAGCGGCGCAGTGCTCCGCGGAGCCGAACTGCTGCCTTTGTGCAAGCGCAGGGAGGCCCGCTGGGCACATGGCGGGCGGAAAGACCTGTGGTGCATCCGCCCAGCCAAAGAAGAAGGCGACAGGGACTGCCAAGGCTGCCGGGGGCTCTTTACACCCTCCGCAGCCAGGCTGTTCCTCGGCCGACTCCCGGCCTGAGCATGGTGCGGAGGGAATGGATTTCGCATAACGGCGCTCTTCCATTTCCTCCAATGCAATATCAACCACGCTGCTAGAGCTCAGGATCTTTTACTCCAGAGCATGGCAGAGTGGTCGATTCACGCGGCTGTGGTCGCCGAACCGTATTTTGTCCCCCCCAGAGATAACTGGGTGGGAGACTTGGACGGTTTGGTGGCCATCATTGGCGAGACTCTTGTCGATCCGTCCCGAGGCCACGGCTGGGTGGCCACCCTCGTGGACGGTATCTACACGGTTGGGGCATATTTCTCGCCCAACAAGAGTCTCGCCGACTTCGAGAGGTTCCTTGTCGAGTTGGGTGCCGTTGTGGGCCGAGTCCATCCCCGCCCGGTGCTGTTGCTGGGGGATCTCAACGCCAAGTCTGCGGCGTGGGGATCCCCTGTAACCGACGCCAAGGGCGAGGTGCTCGAGGAATGGGCGGTCACGACAGGTCTGATCGTCCTGAATCGAGGCTCGGTCCACACATGCGTGCGACAGCGGGGCGGATCGATAGTAGACGTCTCGTTTGCTAGTCCTGCTGTCGCGGCCCGTGTCCGTGACTGGCGTGTCGCGTCGGAGGTGGAGACGTTGTCGGATCACCGATACATCCGTTTCGACGTCTCCACCCGGGCCGCCCAAGGGCGGGGCTCATCGGCCCTGCGAGCGGGCGGCCCGCGATGGGCACGTAGACACATCGACAAGGAACTTCTCGAGGAGGCTGCTATTGTTCAGGCCTGGAGCTGGGAGTCGGCAACGACCAGTCCCGTCGACGTCGAACGGGAGGCGCTGCGGTTTCGCGGGGCAACGACGGAAATCTGTGACGCGTCCATGCCCCGGATTCACGGATATTCCGCAAGGCGCCGGGTGTACTGGTGGGCCGCCGAGATCGCACGGTTGCGCGTCACGTGCGTGGCGGTCAGGCGCCAGTACACCCGATACCGGAGAAGACGTCGTCGGGACGAAGGCGAAGAAGCCGCGCTGTACGAGGAGTACCGCGCGGCGAGGAAGACTCTGTGGCTGGCCATCGGCGAGGCAAAGACCCAAGCCAGGAAGGAGATGTTGGAGACTCTAGACGTGGACCCGTGGGGGCGCCCTTATCGTGCGGTCCGAGGGAAACTTCGAGCCGCGGCGCCCCCACTTACGCAGAGTCTCCAACCCGAGCTGCTGCAGGAAGTGGTCACAGCCCTCTTTCCGGCTAGGTCGGAGCACACTCCACCGCCGATGGCTTTGCCTACGGCCGCAGAGTCTTCTGCAGAGGAGAACGCCACTAGCGTCCCAGAGGTGACACAGAGCGAGATGAGCGCAGCCGTCATGAGGCTCCGAGCCAAGAACGTGGCTCCGGGGCCCGACGGGATCCACGGCTGCGTGTTAGCTCTCGCTCTGAAGGAGCTTGAGCCCCAACTGATGGGACTCTACACGGCGTGCCTTGAGCGGGGCCAGTTTCCCACGTTGTGGAAAAATGGTCGACTGGTCCTGCTCAGGAAGGCGGGGCGCCCTGCGGACTCGCCGTCCGCGTACCGGCCCATAGTGCTGCTAGACGAGGTGGGCAAGCTGTTCGAGCGGATTATTGCAGCCCGCCTCGTCGGCCACTTGAGCAGGGAGGGGCCGGACTTGAACGACAGCCAATTTGGGTTTCGGCAAGGGCGCTCCACTATTCACGCTGTGTCGCGGGTGAGAGTCCTGGCGGAGGAAGCAGTATCCCGGGGCGGGGTTATGTTGGCGGTGTCTTTGGACATTTCCAATGCCTTCAATACCCTGCCCTGGAGTTGTATACGGGAGGCACTGCTTTACCATCGGGTGCCTTCCTACCTCCGTCGCATAGTTGGGGCTTACTTATGTGAGAGAAGTGTCACCTACATGGGACGCGATGGCGAGAACCAGCGCCACATGTCGTGCGGTGTTCCACAGGGGTCGGTTCTTGGCCCGCTCCTGTGGAACATCGGGTACGACTGGGTGCTGAGGGGCGAGCTCCGACCCGGGGTCGACCTGACGTGTTATGCGGATGACACGCTGGTCACTGCCCGGGGGAGCTCGTACAGGGAGGCAGCGTTGCTGGCGACGGCTGCGGTCTCACAAGTGGTGGGCCGCATACGTCGCCTTGGGCTGGAAGTGGCCCTCAGCAAGTCGGAGGCCATGGTGTTTCATGGTCCCCGGCGGGCGCCGCCGGCCGGCTCTCATATCCTGGTCGGAGGGGTCCGGATCGCTGTCGAGTCCACCATGAAATACCTGGGACTGGTGCTCGACAGCAGGTGGGATTTCGGACCCCATTTTCGACGGCTGGCGCCCAAATTGCTGGGCGCTTCTGGTGCGCTAGCAACGCTGCTCCCGAATCTGGGGGGGCCGAGGGCGGAATGCAGGCGTCTCTACATGGGGATCGTGCGATCGATGGCCCTGTACGGGGCCCCGATCTGGGCAACTGACCTGACGGCCGGTAGCATCGCAATATTGCGAAGACCGCAGAGAGCGATGGCCGTCAGAGTCATAAGGGGCTATCGCACGATCTCCTGCGAGGCGGCCTGTGTACTGGCCGGATCTCCACCCTGGGACCTCGAGGCGAGCGTACTCGCGTCACTTTATGTGTGGCGCGAGGGGGCGAGTACGCGAGGTGAAGTACCGATGCAGCGACAAATAGAGCTGCGTCGGTCTCAACTCCGCGAGGTCCTGGTGGCGAAGTGGCGGGACAGGCTCTCAAGCCCTACCGCCGGTTTCGCCACTGTCGAGGCGGTTCGGCCGGTGCTCGAGCGCTGGCTCGAGAGGCCGCACGGCTCTCTGTCGTTTCGGGTGACGCAGGTCCTTTCGGGGCACGGTTGCTTCGGAAGATACTTTTACTTTTGTACTGTAAAATTTTTTTTAGGCGAAAGCCTCAAGTCAACCTCGTCCGTTCACTTAGATAAAATCCCCGATAATATCGTCACCGCGGACGACGTAACAGGCGCAATCGACTGCCTAACAGATCACGTGCAATCGTTAGTTAACGATTGCTCACGGACAGTGCCGGACACGAGCGATCGTAAATGGCAAATGCCCGATGACATACGTGAACTGATTAGGCGGAAGAACGCAGTCAAGCACGTGGACGATCGTCGTCCGATGATACATGTCCGGGCTCATCTGCGCGCTCTCCAACGGGTCATCAAGGACCGCGTGGACGAGTGGCGTCAGACGAGTTGGGACCGTACCCTCGACGACCTCGAACCATCACATCAAGCCTTCTGGCAGTTATCGCGTAAATTTACTAAGAATACGGTAGTCCCGGTACCTCCCCTCTCGCGTCCAAACCAACCTCTCGCGTTTGAAAGTGACGAAAAATCCGAATGCCTCGCCGACAGCCTGGCGCTTCAATGTACTCCTAGTTCTCTCCCGGTCAACCCGCGTCACGGGGAGCTGGTTAATTCAGAAATAGAACGGAGAGCTTCACTCCCGCTAACTCAGCCTTCCGCTGAGCCATCAGTAGCCACAGTAGTCGACGCCGATGAGGTAACGGAGCCCATACCCCCCGTGACCCCTGAGGAGGTCGAATCTATCGTCAAGAACTTGCACCCGAGGAAAGCCCCGGGGCCAGATAAAATCACCAATAAGGTGATCAAGTTATTCCCAGCCACTCTTATAGTGCTTTTAACCTCTATTTTTAACGCTGCCCTCTCTTGTAATCTATTTCCACAACAGTGGAAGGAAGCCACCGTGATAGGCATTCACAAGCCCGGCAAACCTAGATCCGAGCCCTCCAGCTATCGCCCCATAAGTCTGCTCAACGTCATGGGCAAGATTTATGAGAGGCTTCTCTATATTAGACTCAAAGCCTTTGTAGACGCAAATAAGCTCATTCCTGACGAACAGTTTGGTTTTCGAACCAAACATTCGTGTGTTCAACAAGTCCATCGTATTGTCGAACACGTCTCAAGTAAATTCATGCGCGGTCAGAAAACAGGCATGCTCCTCTTCGACGTGGCGAAGGCATTCGACAAGGTGTGGCACGAAGGCTTAATTTATAAGCTTTACACCATGGGTGTCCCACCTAGACTCGTGACCATCTTACGAGACTTTCTGTCGAACCGCCAATTTCGCTACCGAGTCGAGGGCGTTCTGTCTTCCGCTCACCCTATACGTGCCGGAGTCCCTCAGGGTTCGGTACTTTCCCCCCTATTATTCACGCTATTCACCAGCGATATGCCCAGGTTAGATAAATTCACTAACTTAGCCCTTTTTGCGGATGACACCGCCATATTTTGCTCAGGCACTAGCCCTCAGAATATCACTCGTAAACTCCAACGTGCAGCCAACGCGCTAGGCGCTTGGTTCCGCAAATGGAGAATAGAAATAAACCCCTCTAAAAGTCAGGCAATTCTCTTTCGCAGACCCACCGGTCGTGGCAGTCGCTCTAGAGACCTCCCCTCGACACCAGTAACGCTCTTCGGCGAATCGATCCCCAGGGGTAGGTCAGCCAAGTACCTGGGCGTAACTCTTGACGATAGATTGGGCTTCCGGCCACACATAAAGGCGGTACGCGCGCGTGCCGCCTTTGTGATGGGTCGGCTCCATTATCTCCTCAATTCAAAATCTAAGCTTTCGTTAAAATGTAAAGTTAGACTCTATACCGCGTGTATTCGTCCAATTATGACGTACGCTAGTACGGTCTTCGCTCAGGCTTCTCCTACGCGTTTAAAGCCACTTCAAGTTTTACAGAACCGGTTCATGCGTAAAATCACGGGTGCCCCGTGGTACGTTCGCAACGTCGACTTACACGTCGACTTAAAATTGCCAACCATCAGGCAATTCATGAAACGGGCCTCTCGTCGCTATTTCGATTCCGCCGTTAACAGTCATAATCCGTTAATCGTGCAAGCTGCAAGCTACACGCTTTCCCGAATATCTAACGTACGCAGACCAAGGATCGTCCTTGCCGAGTCTGACGACGAAACCACCAAAATTCAAGACCAGCTTGCAGCCGGTAACTCTGCTCGCGATACACAACCCCACACTAATACACAAATCCGATTCCGTCCTCGCCGGCGAGGACCGTCGCGACGTCCCACCCAGTCTCGTCTTGTTAGTGCGGCCCGTGCCGCAGCAACGACCCAGCCCGTTCCCTAAATAATCATGTCAAGTGAGTCCCCACTTCCCCCAGTGACGCCCTGAGCCGAGGCACGGTCCCGCAGGGGACACCCTCAGCGCTGTCGCTTAAATTTTCCTTCGGTTGAGAGCCATCTGCGCTCACCGAAAAAGTCCGCGTAACGGTGTAAAAGCCATCTGAGGCTGTCACCTTCTAGTCCATTCAAAAAAAAAAAAAAAAAATTAATTCTGTAATTCTATCTTCAAAATATGTATGATGGTTATAATATATATATACGGGGATAAAATATAGCCTTTGTTCACGGGGATAGTGTAACTTCCCAAGAGTTAAATATTTTTTGTTTAACCGTAGTTTCGGAGCCTATTCAATGCAAACAAACAAAAGAACAATCTAATCTTCTCCTTATAATATTAGATAGAGTAAATGTTACTTACCTACCGACTACAGGACTTACATGGATGAGTTGTACAAACAAGGCAGAAATTTATTCACGGGGTGGGTTAAAATGGTAGTTGTAGCATTTTGTCAACACGTTCATAAAGCCCACAGAGCAAAGCAGTCTGTCATAAATTAGTAAAACAATAAAATTACCTTCCCTGAATTTGAATAAATTTACATAATATCTAGTAAATGTATTCGTTTTCATGACTTTACAAAATGTACAAAGTTATTATGTTTTGTCAAAATCTAAGAGGCTCAAATATCTAACGAAGACGAAGTCGCACTTAGATAGGATCTATATTACAAAACCATTTTTAAAATATGTTATTAAGATTTGTTTATTAGAAAGTAGCCATATTTATTTATTTTAATTCATGTTTTATTAAAAAAATCATTATTTTGTTGATCAATATAAGTACATATTCGAACAAATCATTCATTTATTTTTTGGTATTCCGGGTCTATCTATCTACGGGCAAATTAATTCAAATTATACCTCAGTCAGTAAAATTCCAACACTATTACTTACATAATAGTGTCCAATTTTATTCAGTGTTCATCAATTAGGTACTTACTGAATGCTGTATAGTTAGACAAATTAGCTCAATCAAACAAAGCTGAGTAAATTAGGGTCCACACAAAAGTTAAGCTGATATATAACCTACCTACACTCTTCTGGCTCCTTGAGACAGCTTGTAAAATGAGATGAAATTCGTGCCAAAAACTTCAAATGCTGCCAAGTCAATTGCATCTATACCTACTCTCTTTCAGTATCAATTGATCATAGATTATGTATTTCCAATGAAACCTCGCACCCTCTACTGTCGAATCATGAATTAAAGATTGTAGGAGGTTGCCAGCGTTGAGGTTTCTCAAGTAAATCAATTACTTCAGTGTTAATTTACTCTATTGAAGTAACGTTCAGTGTAAGCCACTATAACACGTAAGCTTAATTTTGGGTCCCTATCATCATCTTTTCAAGCGGTATTATTTTAATCTTAGTTTTGGATTGCGGTACCAATTTTATCTTTAAATGTGAAAGTAAGAGTTAAATAAGACTGCTTGAGAGATAGTGGTAGGACCACAGCTAATTTAAGGAATTACCTACGTATTCGAATTAGAAAAGTAATTAAAATCAAAACACACTTCCTAGTTTACTATAATAAAGTATACAAAATACTAAATTAAATACTACATATATGAATTAAAATTTTTATAGAAAATAATGTTTTAATTTGTTTCTCTATGGATCTGCATAGGTATATAGGATACCTACATATTATGTACTAACTTTTAACACGTAGATCCTAATTGACTGTTGGCTGGCTTAATTATTGTGCTGTGTATGTATTTTGTTAATGAATAAATGATTTGATTTGATTGGCTTAGTGGTTAGAGATACTGTTTTTCAAACCACTGGACGTAGAAACATGTCAATTTATTCCATAAATCTGTAATAAATCAAATTTAAAACATGTCTCATACTCCAAAATTTCTTGGTCAATTCATGTCCACAGTCCAACTTTTGTATATCCATTATAATATTTCCTTAACACGGTCCAAACTTACGGCATGGGTAAAGCTCAAAGGATGCTCAATAAACAAACAAGAAGGGGAGATAACTTTTCCATATTATATTAATTTGCCTTAGTAAAACTTTTCTCTCATTTCCTGAACGATATCTGACGCTGAAGTTGGCCATTAGACGCTCGCCCAACAGTTTACTTGTGATCAAGAGCTAATTACTTACCGCCACTTTATTTGGGTATTGTTATACCTATTTTGGATGTTATTGTAATTATACATATATTATTATAGACTTTCCTATGTAGGCGTATCGGTATATAATCTTCAACCCACGTTTTGTTATTTGCGATATCAAATTCAACTTAGATTGCAAAAAGTTTTTCCATATCAAGATTCTGGGGAATTAAATGTATAAAATGTTTTATTATTCTTTACAAAGTACAATCATGAAAACTAAACAATTATATTTAAAAGTGGCTATCTATTTAAAAGTTTTTATGTCATTTTAAAGTTACAATCTTTAAAACAGAAAAGTTAGGACCAAAAAAATATTAGGGTCTTCAAACAAATAGTATCGTAATGTATGTAAATATAAAATGCAATAGATTTTTAAACTTGCTTTGTTAAACGCTTACCGTACATAAACCTTACAATACTAATCAAAGGGATTCTGTAGTTAAATCTTTGATGGTGACCACTTACCATGAGCTGGTCCGTCTACCTGTGTATTGACCTGCATAAATTAAGAAAATAAAAATGATTTTGTTAAATTAATTCCAAGTTTTAAAACCAACGGCCTTTGTTGGAAAATATTTCTTTTCGATTTGACCTAATTTCGCTTGTCAAACAATTCCTTACAACTTGAACCACTTGCGTACTCAACAATTTATTTTTTGGATACGTGCCAATATTGTTGAAAGAATGTAAACTTTTGCTCCATTATGGAAATTGCCATCTAAAAATATTACTTTATAAAGGCCCTTGCCATATACAATAGCAATAAATATTTTTATTTCATGAAAATATTTATTAATGTACATTTAGTTATGAGTAGTTGCAGTATGTACCAAAAATAAAAGTACCAGTGGTAGCTTTTGGCAACATTTTTTTAAAATAAAATCCAACTTAGGTATATAAATATTTACATCCGGACTCGAAACTCGTAGACATGTTACACTGTGAATTAAATCCTCAAATAGCAGCTTGCATTGCAATACGGTGATAAAGCAATACATACAAAATTGGATCTTTCATCTTAAAACTGCAAAAGACTACTAAGATACATATCAATCTATCCCCATAGGTAAAGTAACTTAACAATAATGTTGTAATTTCCATCCGGAAATATTGTCGAAGTTTATACATGGCATATTAAAGGCCATGTATGTAATGTATAATTAAGCTAAATATCAAATAGCCCCCAGGGGAACAAATTGGCATAAACCCGATGACATAAACATAATCATAATAACTTAGGGGATGTAGGATATGTACCCTTGATGTCTATTAACTATCAAAAGCTACGTTAAACTAAATTAGCTTCCGCCCCACGATTTCACTCGTGATACCGGGATTTTCAACCTTATATTAGTAAATAATAGCCTATGTGCTATTCGAGAACATATTCAATCTCTTTGCTAAATTTTAACCAAACACTTCAGGCCGTTCAGGCGTCATTGAGTAAAAAATATCCATTTATGAATGCTGCTTTTTGAATAAAAGTTAAGAATTTATAAGATACTTATTACTCCTAATAGGTAAACATAATTTCCTGACAGTTTTATCGTTGTACTTATAAATCTATCACGCATAGGCAAAGACATAGGTAAGCCTAAAAATATCTACCATAAAAATAAAATCACAGGTAACATAAGAAGCGTTACGAACGGTTGATCCCATATTTAAAGACGTAAATAATATCAAAGCCTATTTGTGAGCCTTAGATAAATGTAACACATTCCTTCCTATCTATTCGTTTCCGCAAAAAAAGCGGTTTTTCGTTGTTATTTACCCTTTTTCCTTACATTTAAAACATGCTTTACATCGGATAAAGATTATTTGCGAGACGATTTATAAACCATAATAGGTACACGCTTTGGTAAATTTACTCACTGAATTTTCATCATCATCTCCTGTGTTGCTATTTTCGGGTCAACGACATAGGTTAGGTAGTCTATGAAAATAAATTGTATGTCATATTCCTAATGTCCAATTATTTTGATAATAACATGTCATTATTACGTATTGATGGCATATTTAGTATTGCCAATTAGTGCTTTCTGATATAGGTACCTAATAGTTTCCGGGCAGCTGAATATGACGTCATATAGAAATCTATTCATTTCGTGTGCTTTTGGTTAATGTGCATGTATATGAATTTAAATGGTGTATGTAGTGCTTTAAACTTGCTTGTACTTACTCTTATTCCTATATCAACGACCCACTGAATTCATCATGAATGATCACTTAGCTAAACAACAGTTATTTCAAACATATAAAATATAAGTGGGTATCAAATACTTCAGCAGAAATCAAGAAGGCAGCCCTTGTAAATAATAAATCATATTCCCGGCGCACTAACATTATCGGAGGAAAGTTTTATGTTGTGAAAGATAACAGAAGCGAGATATACCCATAATCTCTCTTATATTTCTGCAGTATTCGATATAATATATCTGTATACACCACGGAAGCAACGAACATCAATTTAATGCGTATGTCGGAACGGAGGCGAAATTAATCTACCCTCAGATGGTAGGAAAAATGGGAGTATGTTACGAGCTCTTTATCCACCACAGATAGGCTCCACTGATAGCTCCGTAAAAGGTTACCTAATGTAAAGTAGGAAATTTAAATATAATTTACCCTACGTTGCGTATGGAAATGAAACCTTTTTTAAGCGCTTATATAGGTATCATCAAAGTATGGTATTTTACTTGCAAATGACCTTTTAATTTCGATAAAAAATATATTGGTACGCAAGTAATAAAATCAATCTTTTAAATAAGCTGTGGTTACTGTATACCTATAGCTGTAGAAACGATTCACTACTTTTTTAACAATATCCAATGAGCCATGCACAGTCATATCCTCGCCAAAAAACCGTTTTCACCGACAATCTCCGTGAAATATTAAAATAAACCTACCTACAGTTCCACACCGGATGCTACAAATCAATTTTAACGTTTCCTTCCCTTATTTTTGCCGAACGAAGGAAGTTCGTATTGGAATCGCTCAATTAATCTGAACATTTAGCTTTGGTAAAGCTATTCCAACTAAACCTATGAAGGCACGAAGTTTTAACACCACATTCAAACTTATTATGAGGCGAAATTAGAAAGTGGCAATAACTCACTGAAAACACATTAAAGTGTTGATATTCAAATTTCAAGCGAACATTTCTGTAATTAGCATAGTAAAGTTATATGTTTAAAGCCATGCCGCGGAACAAGTGGATACTTAAAACTTTTGAATATTTCTGCAATTCGTTTGAGTGCCAACTGTAAAACTGAATACACCACATAATATATACGAGTAGATACCTATATGGTACCGATTGATAATCTCGTTTTAATCATTTTTTATGAGAATTATGAATATTGTTTTATGGACGTAATTTCTACTATTTCTAGGATGTTATTAGCAACCATACGATAAACATCAATACAAAAAAAAAACTCATAATATGCCAATTCAATAAATACTTATCTTCTAACAGAAATTCCAAAGAGAGAAACGAGCGGGATAACTTGAAAACGACCGGTTTTTATATTCCACCATGAATATTTACCTTTCAAATAAAAATATTGAAATAAGCCTATAAAGCCCACTCAACAGATTTCCATCGGAAAAGGTCCACGTGGTAGGGATCAAAACGGCATAAATAGAATAATATTAATATTTAAAATACAGAAGACCGTCCGTTTACAACAAAACCTTCATATCACAGTAAGTGGACTATAGAGGAAAAGGTTGCTTTAGGGTTTCATATTCAAAATGGCAGAAACCGGAACCTTTATAATTTCGTCGTGTCTTTCCGTCTACGCGTATATCAAAGCCAATTTATTCGCATTAGTTACATGAAACTATTCTTAAAACGATTCACAGATATACCTAAGTTAATCGTAGGGACACAATAGAAAAATTATAATAGATGTATTGAGATTAGTGTTGCCCAAATGCAAGAACAAGACGAGACTTAGCCAGTCTTGGTCTTGGTCTTGCGCCAATACACCTGGTCTTGGTCTTGGTCTTGGTCTTGCGCTCCCAGTCTTGGTCTTGGTCTTGGTCTTGCAGCAAGAGTCTTGCAAGTCTTGCAATTACCTATTAGTCTATTACTATTTATTAAAGTTTACTTTAAATCTTAGAAAAATGAATTAGAATTGAAACATTGTGAGCTTGAATTAACATAGCCATAGTAAAGATCAAGCAGATTAATAAGTAACTTGTGTTATTATTTAAAACATACAAGGTTTGAGCGTTTAGGAGGAGGAGGTTTGTTGTTGTTAAATCGAGAAAATCGTTAAATTGACGTTTGTCGTTTTTCTTGTAAAAACTTAAGAAATATAATGACTAAATGTACAATAATAGTACCTAAGTAATTAGTTTAAAACCATATAATCAATATTATAATATATACTTACTAGAATAAATTATTATGACATCTACTACCTATCCTTAACATTTTTTCCTGTCATAATACTACTTGCGTGATCAGTATAATGTATTCATTTTCATTCTAAGCACTCTGAAACTTATTTATTCTTTGGAACACCTGTAGGTACTCTTAAAATTCGAAATTATTTTGCATGAGTATACCTACGCCCTGTGGCGGCAATCAAATAGTGTCAAATGTTGTGATTTCGGCGCGGCGGCAACGATTGTTGTATATGATTTCAAAAGAAGCCGCCGGCGCGTGTATCATAACCATTTACTTCCGAAAAGCGGCAAATTTCTTTGAGAAGTAAGTACAAAACCTTTGATGCCGCATTATCAAAGTGCCGATGGTTAAAACATAACTATGCATGCACTCAGTTTGATTTTAATGGATATTTTTTTATTCGCTATGTAGGTATGTTTATGGTATTAGTCGTAATGCGCATAGGTCCAGTTTTTCATATTCTTTGATACAGTTTTTTGCGTCTCATAGAATTCCTAAGCGTACCTATACACCGAACTGTTACACCTAACTACTCCGTGAAATAGCGCTAAGTCCTAGCTGCAAGACGCAAGAGTCTTGCAGGCTTAGTCTTGTTCTTGCTCAAGTCTTGCACGGTCAGTCTTGGTCTTGGTCTTGCTAAAAATATGCGGTCTTGTTCTTGGTCTTGGTCTTGCAAAAACGCAAGAACAAGACCAAGACTGCAAGACCAAGACTGAATTTGGGCAACACTAATTGAGATCAAATGGTCCTAAACTAATTAGGTATCTACCTACTAAGAAAGATCAAAATAAACACCTAACAAAATTGCGATATGAACAAAAGATATCAGCGGCTGTGATTAAAGTAGTAGATTTTACATGTTCTTGATTAATTAGGTTTTCTGATTAAGTTATATTATGTTAGTGAAAATGTGTGTTAGTTATCCAAGTAACAGTCCCTATGGAGCCTCCTAGAACTGTGGCTAAATTAAATTAGGTATGAACATAGACAAACTTCTACGACTGTTGGACTTCAAGGGCGTTCAGAAATTGTGTCAAACTTGCGACAGCTGTTTTGACAACTGCTTCGAAAACTTCGTGTTTTGTATTTTCAGTTGTAATGTTTCATATTGTTTCCTTTTACATTCCTTAAGTAGGTTATTAAGATTATTGTACCTACTGCAACATTGAGTGAAGATTAGGTCTGTAGTTAAAACCTATGATTTCAACGAAATAATTCACGGTGAGGAACTCTTACTGCAGAGTGATACTTGCAAGACTACTAACTTTTCCATATAAATAGTGTGACTCTCTAAAATGATATGCCCTTACAAGTAACATTTCACTATCACTTTTATCATTATTGCTGATTTATTCAGGTCATTATGTAGGACTTTACTTATTGGAGTAAACTTATTCAAATTCAAATAATTTATTTAACAATTATATTTACCCATTGATAAGCAATGGCCCCCGCACTAGGATAAACCTGTATCGCGGGCGACCCACAAGCATTACCCCGAAAAAATTAACAACAATAAATAATGCTTCGTTGTATTTGTTACAGAAAGCTACAGAAATGGTTCTAGATCAATTATTTAATGGGTGCATTCATAACAGTATTGAAAGGGTTTGCTATGACCATCTACAAAATATTTGAAGCTGTTATACGAGGTCTGGTGGAATCAGCAATCATAATTTCTTTTTATGCCATCTGTGGATTATTAGGACTGACATGCATAGGGTAAGTTATATTTTTTATTTATACCTTTAAAATTAATGTAACAATCAATAATCATAAGATAAAAAAAAAAATCTTATCTGTCAATTGTAACTAATATTATGAAGGGGAAATTAGAAGAATAGATGGTTATTGCTACAAAATCACGTCAAATCGGCTATACATATATATTTTATAATACCACATAGGCTACATTTTACACTGGGCAAATAGAAGATATCCGGCAATGCGGATAAAGTGTTAGATCTTTCGACAATGCGCTTTGAAACTGAGCGCAGAAGCTAGTAAATAAGAAATATAATGTACAAAGTTTAAAGAGCTGAGGATCATAAGAACTTATGTGCAGAATAACTTATTGCGAGGTAAATGAACTGACAAAAGCCTGTGAAACTTGTGAGATAACAGTAGATCCTATTCATGCTAATTGGGGCCAAGTTTTAATCTAAGGGAGTTGGATCGCTTGGGTTTGAATAATTAGGCAACAGAAGTAGTACTTAAAGGGTAAGGGCAAGGTATTAGGATAAGGTACACACTTGTATGGATTCATACTTCCTAATGTTGGAACTTTGAAATTCACATGTGTAAGTAGGTACATGATAGCCATGTTATTTATATTTTGCGATATACACATAATGATGATAAACTCCTAAAAAGAAAACATATTCTTTATTATAATGAGTTGTTTTCGTCAATGCTACGCTCGACTGGCTAAAGAGTTCACTTAACATCAGCATAACGTCTGAAGTGCATGGCCATCGTATTTATGATTGCAGATTGTGTTATACATAGATAAATAAATAAATATGAAGTAATGTCGGCAAAAGTATGATCCACATAAAGCGTAGAAAGGAACTGACTATGAAATATATCTGCTGCGCCATCACTAACTAGACTCCTACCATCCGTACGCCATGTTATAACTTTCACAGATGTTTTCCATAGGGTGTCATTTTCATCAAAATGACGATCAATTTTCATCAGCCTTAGTTGTTGTTTTAGTAAAATTATAATTAATTGTTCAATTTCTGTTATCCAAAGGTACGCAATATGCGATCCAGGAGGTTGTTTCAACGCACAATCGAGGGATAACTTCATCGTGACCGCCATGTTTGCGCTGAGTCTATACGCTGCTTATATTTTGGTGCAGAAAATATGATGTGGGCTCACGGTTTGTGTTTGGGTGACTTACTTAATCACATAATCGAAAGCTCTTTAAGATACCTTTAGTATCGTCTAGATAAGACACAAAACTTCCTACTTTATAATTCGGAATTTGGAACTTCATAATTCGAATGATTCGATGAGTGAACAAGGATATTTATTTATTGATATATGCATAAATGTATGTACCTATTCAATTAATTTATAAGTGTGATGATTACTTTAAAAAGGAGCTAAGTAGGCTCACCTACATGTTATTTTTTTGGTTGCAATATGGTACCTTTTGCGTTCACCATAACATACTATTTGAGTATATTTTCCTACAAAAATAATTCTTCAGATAAAAATATACCTCAACTAATCGATTAATCCTATTATCCTATCCTTATTTATTAATCGTAAACCGTATTTATCTTTTTGGTAATCCGAATAACCAGCATTTGAACTGTTTAGTAAGTCAATACCACCCACGCATTTATTTCGATAAATTACCCTAGATTTGTTACAGATGAGGAATAATCAAGTACCTTTACAATAAACTCGCTCCTTTATTTGTTCATATTTTATTTTTCAATTTACCTACAAATATTAAGAAAAAACTCTTAAAAATATACTAGTATGCTTTACTTTCGTTTTCAAAATTGGTAGGTACTACTTTCTTAACCTTACTTCATTAAG
The DNA here is from genome assembly GCA_905147785.2 of Thyatira batis. Classification (NCBI taxonomy): domain Eukaryota; kingdom Metazoa; phylum Arthropoda; class Insecta; order Lepidoptera; family Drepanidae; genus Thyatira; species Thyatira batis. The sequence goes on from LR990499.1 coordinate 7,166,460, forward strand.
TTACCTCTTGGTAAAGACTTAGTAACTTTTTAAACCTATTAAATATATTCATAGAAAGGGTTTTGGTTATAACATAGAAAGTGCCTCAACATGAAGCTTTTTGATCTCAAAGGGTCAAAATGTATGGAAAAATTGGGGTAAACACTTTTCCTTAAGCATCCTTAAGAGCTTAATACTCTAAAAGTCAAGTAAATCAGGAGAAAATTCTAAGGTGCCTTAATAAAAATTGTTCAACCTACCGTTAATAAAATGATTTGTACAAGTTTATATACAAAAACGAATAAGTGGAATATTTAGTCTTGAATCAAATTTGTCTTCATATTCTGCTCCATTATATCTTTCCTGGAAAATATAATTCCGACATTTCATAATAATCATTTTGTATGTAAGTTCTCTATAAAATAAAAAATACGTTACTTTGATTTAATTAAGGATCCAATTAAGGAATGAAATGTTATTTGCAGAACATTTGCGTATATAAGTATATAAAATAACAGAATATGTTGTTTTCGACGGTAGTAGTATGGTTAATTATTTATTTACTTATTCCTTTAATCTCATAAATAATTGTAATGTGGAAAATATTGTCTGATTTATTTTAAAACCTTCAACACTGAATTCAAACAATTACAATATATAATTTACTTAGATTGGAAACTCTTGGGTTTTGCGATCAAGAGGAAATATATCACTTGTCAATAAGCACTCTAAGGCGAAAACTAATTAAAGTTTTTCAAATCAATCACTAGTAAGGGGAGGAAGAAACGGGGAGCGAGGGACACTCCCTAAGGTACTTTTTTCAATTGCAACAAAGGCTATGACTAACATTAGTAGCTGTTTATGTCTGTCTGTTTGTAGGTATATACGCATGTCCAAGGTAGCGGTTAATTTACTCATCTGATTATGATGAATAAGAGGTTCATTTCATTTGTTGTTACGCTAGACAGACTACCTACACTTTTTCATCAGACTATGGCAAAGCCAAAACGAAGTGATATGTTGTATATTTAAAAAGGCAAAACACATATTATTAGGGGGTGCATGTCTTCTTTATGTAATTGGTTTAAGAAGAATCTGGCTGTTTATTTACAGATTTTGATAACAATCTTTATTAAATAGATATACCTAATTATGATTACAGCAAATATTACCTACTCAATGCCTTAAAAATCAATACTATCTAGGTACTTAGTAATTTAATTTATGTAAACATAACCTTATTTCACTACCCATAGCTTGCTTACCACTAACTATACCAACTGGTTTTTATTTAACCTTAAAGTTGGATGAAAATTCTGTCAAGAACACAAGGTTTCAAATACGTATGTGGTGTGCCCGTGTGCCTTAGTTAGAAATAGCAATTTAGTGTACCTAGAGGAAGCCAGGATAATATCTAGATATTATATTACACGTAGTGACTTCAGGGTTAATAGAAACGTATGTATTTCATATCTCCTTTATAGCGGAGTTTCCACGTTTCCACGCTTCTGTAAAGGTTTCCTAATAAGAAGCTAATTTTACTAGCAATTTCTAGGTAGGTAGGTATAACGTTTAATAATATACAGGCTTTATGTAAATGTTCATATCTTGACTGTCATAACTTCACTTATCTTTGTGTTTTACAGGACCCTTGTCTCCAGGTTAGTGTGGTTAAAATTATAAAGTTAAATTTCTGTGATTTCTACTTCCCTACTAATATTATAAATGTGAAAGTAACTCTGTCTATCTGCCTCTCTGTTATGCTTTGACGCCTAATTCACCGAGATGATTCAGATGAAATTTAGTAAAGAGATAAGTAGACTAGAGATTAGGGAAGGACACATGCACTTTTTATCCCAGGAAATTTGAAGTTCCCCCAGGAATGTGGGTGTATTCGTAGGGCGGCAGATAGTAGGTAGGTATCTGACACTGAAACTGATAAATGCTAAACTAGCAAGGATAATAGAAATTATTATAAAAAAAAGTTATCAACTAGAAAGGTACTGAATACCTTTCAGAATTAAACTCGTAAATTGATCTTTGATGGTAAAAGATAAACGATATCTACTACTTTGCAAAAAGTTTCTGAATTTTCATAAGGAAAGTAGCTGTAAAAAAGTTTGCTATCATTAACATTTCCATCATTAAAATATTAGGTAGATTTCAGCGTAACAGGATGAGGGCGAGATTAATTATGATGTTCTTTCTTTTATCCCAAGATTCTCAAGGCTTAAACTATGTACCTACCTACCTACAGTTAGCAACAAAACTCCATAAAAATATTCGAGTTTTTGAAATTACAGTACAGTAGGTACAACAACTACGTATTACATTTCATCTAAGATTTGTATGAAGTCACTTGTAAGTAGTAAGAATTGCCTCAATCCAAACGCAGATGTTTTAAATGCGCGTGCGATCACGCCTTCATGTAGTATTATAGCAATAATGTTTAGATCATAAATGTTGCTTCATATTATTATGTATATTAGTTGTACTTAATAAATAACTAATTTGGTAAACATCTTTACTTATTTTATCCTTCCAATATAATTTATGTGTATTTAGTTTACTAAATCTGGTAAGCTATATTGCTGATTGACCCTATTAATATAAAGGTACCTAAAAATCCAGAGCTCAAGGATGATGCAGACAGAACCGTGTTCCCGGTGTTCCCGTACTCTCTCGACAACTTATCGTAAAGAAAATAGAGGAAAGGGGAAGGAAGTAATACGTAAGTACCTATCTGATCAACATTGTTTACTGACATCTTATTGAGGACTATCTCTGTAATTTAAGACATGTTTTTATATTTATTTCTAGTGTTGCTTGAGGAGATGAGAATATTTGGTACAGAGAGTTTGAGACAAAGAGCAACATTTAGCCTTAAACGTTGGAAGCTATATTTGAATTTCGAAATTTATAGTCAGACGATCCGTACGAAGGTAAATTACTTTGGTAAATAATAGATATACTTATACTAAAATTATTGAGAACCACCAGCTCTCAAATATCTGAGAGAGTATATTTTAATATTGTCTTGACTCCAAGGTTAAATGTTTGATCGAGACGTTTCGTACATAAGTAATTATATGATCATAAATTCATCACTTCACACTGAGTGGCAGGCACTAAACGCCTTGGTGTACCTTCTAACAGTTTCAACCTGAAAATCTGTCTCGCAAATTGCTTTCTCTTGTTTGTGACGACCCACTTCCCTTTGTGAACGACAATCGATCACTTGTAAGTGTTATTCCTATTCACGTATTTTTCTTTTATTACTTAGGTACTCCTTTGAAAAAAGTTTTGTAAAAACATTTTTTAACAGACCGGTTGACTTTGAGGTTTCAAGCCGCTGGTCGTGGGTTTCGAATCCCACCCAGGACAAATATTTGTATGCTTGAATATGTCTGTTTTTTCTGTGTCTAGATGTAATTATCTATATAAGTATGTATTTAAAAGTAGTATATATAGTATATCAGCTGCCTGGTTACCATATCACAAGCTCAGCTTAGTTTGGAATCAGATTGGCCGTGTGTGAAAAATGTCCCAGGATATTTATTTCTTAAATGTGTATCAGATTTTATGGTCCCTGGTGTCAGTGGATAACAATGCGTGTGCTATAATGTGTTGCTACAAACGTGTTATAAAAAACATAACCTTCCTTCTTGCGCTGTTGTGTAATGCTATGTTTTATTAGATTTTCTTTAAAAGGAAAAATAACTGAAATAACCTTCTATTAAGGAGCAGCAACTAATAAGCTCTCTGCCTCGATATCTCGTTTTACAGAGAATAAATTAATCACTACGTTTTACTTGGCTTTATCTACGGTGGATATTAAATTCTCTTGAAATCAAAAGTTTCGTATGTGTTCTATCTATCAGTGCACAAAGTTTCCTTTAAATCCCTTTCCTAGAATAAGAAAATATGGATTTGTGCCAAGCTTCCTTTCACAAACTTTCACGCTTATAATCCCTATTAGCAATATTCTAGTAGGTAATATTGTGCATATATCTGTTTTATTTCAAAACATAATATTTATAAATTAAATTGACTACATTCTTCATTATACTTTACTGATTCAATAAAATGTGTGATGTTAGGTAGGTACTAGAGGAGTCGTTAATTTCTTTCATCAATTTCCATTTGCTTTGCTGCAAAGGTAACCAACGTGCATCGTCAAAGCAAATGGCAAGAATCCATTTTGATTGTTAGAACTCGCTGAAGCCTCACATAGCGAAGGTAATTTCCACTGGCATGGATCGCAACCGACATTGAAAAACCAATCAACAAACACAAAAGCACTTGAATAAACTAATAAATTATTCGTACGTAGTGAAACTATGAAATACTAGTGACTCCCCGCGGTTTCACCCGCTTTCCAGGGGATCTTAAAATTACCCGGGATAAAAGTAGCCTATGTGTTACTCAAGAACATATTCTGACTCTGTGCTAAATTTCAAGCAGATTCCTTCTGCCGTTCTGGCGTGAAAGAGTAACAAACATACATACATTTGACAGCCCGGTTGGCTTTGTGGTTAGTGACCCTGACTCTCAAGCCGCGGGTCGTGGGGTCGAATCCCACCCAGGACAAACATTTGTATGTATGAATATGTCTGTTTGTCCTGTGTCTGGATGTAAATATCTATATAAGTATGTATTTAAAATAAAGTATTATATGTAGTATTATAAGGGCACCAAATGTACGAAACCAAGTAAGTAGGCAGGTTTAAGGGATTTTCCCGTTTCCACATACCTGACTGAAATATAATGGGAAAACATTAATAACATTGGTAAGTAATACATGGAATATTGTAAATACCTTCATGCCGAATACGAATCATATGGAGTTGTGGTCAAATTGCCAATTATTTTGTTATAATTAATTATGGAAGCTAAGGGTCCCTCTGGATTAATTATTGAAATATATATCATGGGAACCATTACTATTTGCACTAAATCCATACTCTATACTAATATTATAAATGCGAAAGTAACTCTGTCTGTCTGTCTCGCTTTCACGCTAAATCTACTGAAGAATTTTCTATGAAATTTGGTACACATATAGTGTAAAGCCTGAGAAAGGACATAGGCTATTTTTTATCCCGGGAAAATGGAAGATCTCCCGGGTACGCGGGTAAAACCGCGGGGAGCCACTGGTATAATATAAATAAATGTATAGATAGATACTTGTGTCATTTAATGTGATAAACATTGATATTTTTGACACGCCTTCTGGCTCTGTAGTAACAGTAACTTTTAAGCCACCGGTCGTGGATTCGAGTCCCACCCAGGATAATTTTTTATGCATGAATATGTATGTTTGTTCTGTGTCTTAATATATTAGTTGTATCATGTGTTATAGGACGGGATCCATATGTAGTCTAAAACTAATTTGCGATCACTTCAAAGAATTATGTTCATCAAGGAATGATTAAAGAGTACAAAGTATAATTGAAACATAAATAACTATTTGAAGGCTACATTAAATTTTCTCTAAAAACGAAATGAAAATACAATGTATTTATACAATGCTTTTATTCACTAAAATGAACGTCTAGTTTTAAATGAAACTGCTTTGTCTGGACCGAGTCTTGGGTCTCATTACTATTTTACCTGTAGAATTATGTACCTTGGATTATATTACCTAAAATAAAGCGTTAAAGAAAAATAGTACTTAATAATTAATACAATCATTTTTTCTACTTATTCTTACTTTGACGGGTTACGGTCCAGTACTTAGTCAATCTGCCTATCGCATTTCATGGTTAAGGTATCTAATACCTATGTTGTTGACACACATCTTTTGAGAAACCATGCTTCTGGACTGACGGAAATCCTAACTACCTACTGCCTCTACCTGGAGTGGTAAGTACCTACTTACCACATTTATATGATCTCCTATGACAACGTCCGAAAGATAAACATTAAGTAGGTATTAATAAGTGGTAATGACGGTCCAGTTGGCTTATTTACCTACCTTGATTGTCAAGCTAATAGTAGTAAGTTTCGATTCCAAAACAAGCAACACAGGTGATTAAACATCTCTGTTACTTATGTGTCTGAATGTAAATATATGTATAGGTAAATATGTATTTAAAAATAGTCTACACTAGCTGCCTCCGCGCGGTTTTACCCGCGTAGTTCCCGTTCCCGTGGGAATACAGGGATAAAATATCTTACTTACTAATTACTCGGGGATAATGTAGCTTTCTAAAGGTGAAATAATTTTTTAAATCGATCCAGTAGTTTCGGAGCCTATTCATTACAAACAAACAAATCATTCCTCTTTATAATATTAGTATAGATAAAATCTGTTATCTAAGGTGCGTTTGTAATTAACGATTTAGGATATTAATATTCATTCAAAGTTGGAAAACCTTCAAATGTACACTTCAAAAACACATGTAGTACGTCAGTAAGTGCATTAAAAACATTTGGCAGGGTTCGCAAACCTTTTAATGCTCAAATAAAACTTAAAAGTAGTAATATTTAATCATTCGTTTCTCTTTTAAGCTCTATTTGAATTAAACTTATTTAAGATTGAGGGTATTCAAAGGGATTTGATTAGACTAGACGTGATTATAAAGCTTTTGGCCACAACGCTGCGCTATTAACGTATAAATAAAGTACTTTGGTATTAAAATGTTGCGCTTTTGCAGGATTAAATCTCATTTTTATTGGCCTGTCATGAGAAACGCAGACGTGTCTATATGTTCATGTATCCTATAGCATTGGTTGAAAGTGGGACTATAATAATGTCGGGTAGTTCGTACCTACTTATTTAATTTTATTACTTTTCTTAACAGTATAATCTATACAAATATTATAAAGGAGTAGAGTTTGTTTGTTTGCTTGTCGGTATATATATTGACTTGATTTTGTTTTGTATCAAAAAAATAAGAAACCACTTGGTGAAACAAGTACAAACTTCGGCCCATTTCCAAAACAAGGTCAAAGAAAAACAAAGGAATACACGACCAAAAGTAACTATTAAGAAATCTGTACGCAAAGTCCAAACTTTTATCGGTTTTCCCCGTATTTTGTTTATCTATCTATTGGATACAGTTCAATTTGATGGTAAAAAAATGGAATTTCTATGTTCTAACGAAGGTGAAACTCATTCAATAAAATCTGTGAAATTGTGAATATGGTTATTGGTTATAAATAAGAAAACATTCAGTTGGATTGAGAACTTCTTCCTTTTTTGGAAGTCGGTTTAAAATATGGTATATTTAAGTAATTCAAAATGCCTTGTTTTTTTAAATATTTCTTAATTATTATTTTATATTAATAATTATTAATTTAAATTAGAGTACATATTAGATAATATAATTTGGCGTTAATAGTATCTAGATATATTGTAAGTTTTTACCTGACTCATATATGTTTAGTGTACCTTTTACTTCTAATCGTTTAAAATACATCTGCAATTGAAGCATTTAATGTACCTTTTATAAAGTTAATATTGACTTTAGTCTGAATACAAGTGGGTTTTATGTTAGTCTTAAAATTTATTGGGTAGATGACGTGTGATTGTTCAAACGTAAAAACTTGAAATAATTATGGTCTTAGTTGTGTAGAAAAGTTGTAAAATTTTAGTTTAATACTTTTGTTGGTCTTTTTGATTTGATATTGCTCGTCCAACTTAAAATAACTTCGACGTATTTTATAGAGATAACAGATATGACAATGCAAGACAAAGCATTTGAAACAGACATCTAAAATAATGAAATAAATAAAGGATTAGGGAGCGAATTTTTAACGTTAAAAATCGCTAGTTAGAGTGTTTGCATTTCTTCTATTTACACTACGGACGACCCTTTCATTGCGGTCCAAATGTTTAAGATCCAGAGAGACAGGTTACCTTTGTGGTTATTGACCCTGAATTTTAAACCGCCGGTCGTCTCAAATCCCACCTAGGAAAAATATTTGTAGGTAATTATGTCCGTTTGTTTTGTGTCCAGATGTAAATATGTATTTATCAGTTATCTGGTTACAACAGAACAAACTCTGCTCAGTTTGGAATCAGATTGGCCGCGTGTGAAAAATGTTCCAAGGTACATCTAGAGAAATAATGATGTGTTCCTAACGAAGGAGATAGAGTAGGTGCCTACAGTGTCAAATCAAATCCCGGAACGCAGGTCTCATCTCCCATGCCACATATGCATGTCACCTTGAAGCGAAGTGTTACACACTATTTGTTCAGTCCCCCTCGGTACCTAATGAGGATGTGCGATCAACAGGGGCCCCACTTGTCACTCATAACTCACCTATTTAGGAACCGAGAGTATGATGTCGGTTTGGACCACATATCCATACAAACTTATGTAGGTACTTAGGTTACTAAAGACTTGCCGCCTGCGTTTGAAATACCAAGCAAGGCATATAGCACTTATCCTGAGTTTTATTTAGTCCGGTGTTGATTCTGCATCTAATACATTAACTCCATTAAGCTTGAAATATTATTTTGGAAATCAGCATAAGGTATGCGCTACTTAGAATATGAAAATTGTGCAGAGTGGTAAGGTAAATTTAATAAATTGACATCTAAAATCTGAGCATACGGTTAAGGCCTTCAGATTATTGTTATATGTTATTTACTCATATATGGGTAAGTCAATAATTTATAAAAGGAATAAGTACCTAGTATAAAAATAAAATCACAAAGCATTCGATTTTGAACATAACAAAAAATAGAAGTAGGTACAGGAACATTTTTCTATCGTCACATGAAACAACGTGTCAAAGCAAAGGAAATTACGTTTGACTTGTATGTTTTCAAATATATATTTATATGAAATTGTATGTACTTTACCAGAATTCTATGCTTTGATGAACATTTTTACTAAGAATAGGGAAATCTGACGCTGCCTTAACAAAACCTTTGTTTGGAATAAAAATAAAAATATTGGTGCCACGCAATTCGCCAAAAGGCACCGCCACTGCTACCAATTTCATAAATATTTTTAGAAATCATTGTTAGTAATAGGTAAATATTCCAAAATCTTACTTTCTTCAAAATTATCGTCGTCTATGAAGTCATTTTCATGCACACAAATGTTTATGTTGGATGGAAATTGAGCCCACAACCAGAGGCTTGAAAGTCAGGCTCGCTAATCAGAAAACCAATATGTTTTTATTTTAGTGACAGGTAAAATAAATTTTAAGAACTAAAAATGGCTTATTACAACGACAAACAAACACAAACGACAGAATAAGCTTTCGCATTCCAAAGCACAAATATCAATTTACAATATAAGTAGGTTTATGTAATATTGAACTACCGACATATACTCGCGAATTGAATTCCATAGAGTAACATGAGAAACATTTCCCCTTCACTCCATTTTTCCTCAACCTTTCCTTGCTGACTCCCATTTCCTGTTTTTCCCCGCTTTCTCAAATAGGTATTGATTTACTCTACGATTGCTTGCTTTAAAAAGAGCTGTGTCCAGATTACTCCGAAACATATATTTTTTTGTCAATACAACAAATAATTGTTTCCAAACATTGAATGAAATGAAAATAATTTTGAATATGGCGAAAATTCTTTGCAATTTATGCGATTCCTATGATTATATAAAAAACACTAGCGGACCCAGCAGACTTCGTTCTGCCCACCAGCGCCACCTACCGGGTCCAAATTGATGTATTATACATAAAAACCTTCCCCATGAAATACTCCTTAACTTGGTGAAAACCGGATGGAAATCTGTTTAGTAGTTTTTGTGTTCATCGCGTTCAGACAGACAAAACGGACTATGTTTTACATATGCAGACGTAGTTTTGCCATGTATATTATTTGTAGGAAACATATTTTTAGTTCAATAAAAAGAATTATCTACTATAAGTATTCGGGGATTTACTTATAATCGAAAGCGTTATAAACAAAAAAATAATGCTTTATGTAGGGTGTCCGATACTTTATTACGAGTAGCTATCGAATGTATTTAATTTAAATCAGTTGTCAATACAGAGTCAATGAGAGTGGACGTTATTTTATTTACACACCATCCTACAAACAAAATTGAACCTTAAGGCAATAGACATAATGGCCTTTACGAGCCGGATTAGTGAACGGGATGGTTAGGCGACTCGACGCGCGAGGACAGTGATTCTGAGAATTGTGCATTTCTTAGAAATTATCGGACTTGTTTACGACTTAGTTGGAGTTTTTTATGTGCGTAATTAACAAATACGAATTTAAGTGACAATTTGACAGTGATTGTGAATAAAACTATAGTATTTGTTGAGAACTAAAGTGTTTAAAATGTCAGTACCTACTTTAGAACAAAGTGGATATCTAAGTACATTGGAAGATGTGGCTAATATGATTAAAAAAGCGCAGACAAACATCAAGAAATGTCCCAAACAAAGACTAACAGAAGGTTATATAAAAGCTAGATTAAAATCATTGGATGAGTACTGGGATACATATAAGAATGCGCATAACAACCTAACGAGATGTACATCGCGAGAACAAAGGGGAATACTTCCATATTTTTTACATGAAGAGTTTTATATAAATGAAGACCTGTACCTCTGCCTGCAAGCTGATCTAACTGATTTCTTAGTGAAATTACAGTCACAACAGGGGCCGGTTGAAACCTACATGTCAACAAATAATGCTGCCGATGGCAAGGCATCGTTCGCGAAGCTGCCTAGGATTCAGTTACCAACGTTCTCCGGGAGGTATGAAGATTGGCCCACATATCAAGATTTATTCATAGCACTTGTTCACAATACGAATATAAATGATGTGCAGAAGCTACACTACTTAAAAACGAGCGTGTCTGGTGAAGCTGAGATGTTATTGCGAAATATACAAATTACAGGAAGTAATTATACACAGGCATGGGAATTACTGATGGGACGTTTTGGAAATAAAAGAATGATCGCGAATGCACTTCTAAAAAGGCTATTTGGACAGAAAAAGGTTACTAACCAGTCGGCTAATCAAATTAAAGCTTTGCTTGACACTACTACTGAGTGCATTAAAAGCTTGAATAATTTGGCAATTTGTACCGATTCTTGGGATCCTGTTATAATATTTCTGGTAGGGCAGAAGTTGGATTCAGAGTCGCTGAAGGACTGGGAAGAACACGCTCACAAAGAAAATAGTGCTGAGATGCCTACGTGGGAAGATTTACAAAGGTTTCTCGAGTCGAAGTTTCGAACCCTCGAACTCATCGCGCCGATTGCATCGTCATTATCATCTAAGGAGAAACCTCAAAACCATAAATCGTTCTACGTCAAAGCTGAAGAAAGTGAAAACGACATATTTCAATCTGCACATGCTAGCATTAATTCACAATCAAATATATGTACTTATTGTAATGGTGTAGGTCATTATATATATAATTGTAAGGAGTTTGTTAAATTATCTGTAGAACAAAAGTATGAATTTGTTAAGAAGAACCGACTATGTTTTAACTGCCTTAGACCTTATCATAACGTATACATATGTAAACAAAAAACGACGTGCCGAGTCTGCAGAAGAAAACACCACTCTCTATTACACAAAGAAAAGGAAACAAAACAGGAAGAAGAAGAAACATTAGCACAACAACAATTAGAAGATAAGAAAATAACAACAGCACACTTCTCTAGAGAACAATCCGGTCATAATGTGTTATTAGCTACAGCGCAAGTTGATGTCAAGTCAAGGAATGGTAGTACACACCAACTTCGTGCTTTAATTGACCAAGGATCAGAGGCTACATTTGTTTCAGCGAGAGCAGTAGAACTGTTAGGACTGAGAAGAATAAATATCAACGGTGTAGTTTCTGGAGTAGGAGAAGGAACTCAAGTATCAATACAACATCAAGTTGACCTTTCAGTATCATCGCGATTTAAAGAAAATGGAATCATTCGAGTAAAGGCTTACGTTTTGAAGACTATATCTACAAGGCTTCCCTCGAAACACATAGCGATGAACTGGGCAGGACTCCAAACATTAAGACTAGCTGACCCTAATTACCACACACCGGGCAAAATTGACTTGTTGCTCGGCGCTGACGTCTTTTGTAAAATTATAGAAGATGGTTTAGTGAAAATGCCTAATGGAGTAGTGGCTCAGAAAACAAGTTTGGGGTGGATACTTTCAGGTCAAAATGAAGAAGATCAAGCTATGAATCAACACAATTTAACTACACTACATGTGACGAGAATGGTTGCAGAAGATAATGATATGCTAAGAATGTTCTGGGAAATTGAAACAAATTTATACAAGAAGAAGAAGTTGATGACATTAGAAGAAGAAGAATGTGAAATGATTTACAAAAATACAACAAAAAGAGATAAAAATGGAGTATACATAGTACAACTACCTTTAAAGCAAAACATAGAGGAAACAGTAAAATTATGTGGAGATACAAAACAACAAGCTGTTACTAGATTTAAACACTTAGAGAAGAAATTTCAAAGAGATGATAGGTTGAAAAGGGAGTACACAAAGGTTATTAATGAATATAAAGAAATGGCTCATATGGTGAAATCAAATACAATAGAAGATTTAAATACAATTTATCTACCGCATCACGCAGTGATACGAGAGGACAAGGACACAACCAAACTAAGAGTGGTCTATGATGCATCTGCCAAGGGTACAAATGGACACTCTTTGAATGATACTATGTTGGTGGGACCTGTTTTACAACCCGATTTGCGAAGTCTTATTATAACTTGGCGAACACACAAGATATGTGTAGTTGGGGATATAGTCAAGATGTATAGAATGATAAAGATGACGAAAGAACATACAAATTTACAACGCATCGTTTGGCGAGAGGAGCCTGACCAAGAAATAGAAAGCTACAATTTAACTACTGTTACGTTCGGTACAGCAGCAGCTCCTTATCTAGCTGTACGAACATTGAATCAGCTAGCTGACGATGAAGCTCATGATTATCCTGATACGGCACCTTTAATTAAATCTTCGTATTATATGGATGATTTTATGTGTGGAAAGGACGATGTAGAAGAAACAAAGAAGATGTGTGAAGAAATAAGAACGATATTACAAAGAGGAGGATTAAAAATGCAGAAATGGTCGAGTAACTCCGAAGATGTTTTGAAATATTTACAAAAGGGAAATAATAGTACAAAGGATAAAATAGAGATAAAACTAGATAAAATCATAAGAATTCTAGGCTTAACATGGGATAGAAAAGACGACACATTTAAAATTACAGTAAACTTACCTGATTTGAGAGGTCTCGTGACAAAAAGAACAATTCTATCAGATGTTGCCCGCTTATTTGATCCGTTCGGATGGCTATCGCCTGTTATAATCACAGCTAAAGTTATGATCCAAAGGTTGTGGCTATGCAATTTAGGCTGGGATGATGAGCTACCATCAGAACTGAATGAAGAATGGATTACGTATAGACAAGAGTTGACACATTTGCAAAACATTGAGATACCACGATGGTTAAAAACTACACATAATAATTTTAATGATGTTCAACTACACGGTTTTGCAGATGCGTCTACTCAAGCGTACGCAGCTGTTACTTACCTTAGAGTAGTCGAAGATGGACAAGTACACGTAACGATGATTGCATCTCGAACTAAAGTAGCACCTTTGAAGCAAATATCAGTACCTAAATTGGAGCTATGCGCCGCTGCATTATTAGCTGAGTTAATTAATGATTTAGTGGAACTTCTGAGTATACCCAAAGACAGAATCTATGCCTGGACCGATTCGATGGTAGTACTGTCATGGCTACAATCTCAACCTAATCGTTGGCGTACATTTGTAGCAAATAGGGTTTCCGACATCACACGAGTTATAGACAACGATAGGTGGAGACATGTTCAGTCTGTCGAAAATCCTGCTGATATCGCGACAAGAGGTATTACAGCGAGCGATCTTGGAGCTCTCGAGATTTGGTGGACTGGACCTAAATGGCTGAGACAAGAAGAAGTATATAATGAAAGATGTAATATTCCACAAACAGTGTTGGAAGCAAAGAGTTCATTTCATACAATTTTAGAAGAGACGCCAATTTGGGAAAGATTTTCAACAATATCAAGGATGAAAAGAGTATTAGCGTACTGCCGAAGAATGTTAAGAAGAGATGAGATAGAAACAAGACCTAAGTATTTAATACCGAATGAATTAGAAAAGATATTAGAAATTTGTATAAGATATTATCAAAATTTCGTTTATGGAAAAGAAATGACTGAACTTGGAAAAGAAAAATCTGTTGCAAAAAGAAGTTCATTAATCACACTTTCACCTTTCTTAGACGACAATGGGTTGATAAGAGTAGGAGGAAGACTACAGAATGCTACGATTGCTGAATCGACAAAACATCCTATTATAATACCAAGTCATCAACACATAACAATGTTGCTGGTTAACGAAGCTCACACTAAAACATTACACGGTGGCATTCAACTTATGACGACCTATTTAAAAAGCAAGTACTGGATAATTGGTATAAAATCTGCAGTTAAAAAATGTATCCGAAACTGTAAGACCTGCATTACTGATAAAGCTAAGGTGAGGAATCAATTTATGGGTCAGTTGCCAGCAGTGAGGGTCAATCAACATCGAGCTTTTATTAATAGTGGTGTTGATTATGCCGGACCTATTTTAATGAGAACCTCTAAAGGGCGAGGACACCAAGCCACAAAGGGATACATTTGTCTATTCGTATGCATGTCTACTCGTGCCATCCATCTTGAGGCAGTCACAGACCTGACTTCGCAAGCATTTATTGCTGCTTTCCGAAGATTTGTAGCACGCAGAGGTCATTGCTCGCACTTATGGAGTGACAATGGGACTAATTTCGTTGGCGCTGCTAAAGAATTGAAGTATTTATTTAAGAAGAGCACGGATAGCATGGCAACTGAAATAGCTGAAATCTTAGCTACTAGCGGTACCACGTGGCACTTTATACCCCCACGAATGCCAAATTATGGAGGTCTATGGGAAGCTGGAGTGCAGTCAGCAAAAAGGCATTTGACTCGAGTGAATAAAGATACCAAGCTTACCTACGAAGAAATGGTCACCTTGTTAGCGCAGATCGAGGCGTGTCTCAACTCGCGTCCGCTCTGTCAGATAGACAATAGCACAGAAACGCCACTGACTCCTGGGCATTTTCTTGTAGGCGAGCCTCTTATCAATGTTCCTGATCTATCATATGAACACGAGAAGGTTGGTCTCCTTACCAGGTGGCAAGTAATACAAAAATTGACACAGGATTTTTGGTTTCGCTGGCAAACAGAATATCTCAACACGCTCCAGCAAAGATATAAATGGCAAGTGGCAGTTCCATCACCAGCTGTTGGAGATATTGTCATTATTAAGGAAGACGATTTGCCCCCGACAAAATGGCTATTAGGAAGAATAAAACATCTCCATCCAGGAGCAGACAATTTGGTTAGAGTAGTGACGGTGCAATGCAAGGGACAAAATGAATTAAAAAGACCTATTTCAAAACTAATACTACTTCCAAAACATGAGTAAATAACTGTGTGGGGTAAACACATAATCGGTTCTCCTTAAATTAAAATAAATTGATATAATTAATTGTACTTGATTGTTATAGACGAAAACATAATTATACAGATCGATGTACCGCAGTAAACACTATTTTGATTTTGTACAAGAAAAATTATGTGTTTTTGTTATTAAGATAATTTTACTTTGTATAATTTTGCTTGTTATCAAGGAATTGTTACAGTCCACTGTTTTATAGGTTGTTATGTTACTTATTGTTAGTTTTTATTTTCAATGTTATTCTTTTGGTTAAAAACTGTTGTTTTTGGTGGGCGGTATGTCCGATACTTTATTACGAGTAGCTATCGAATGTATTTAATTTAAATCAGTTGTCAATACAGAGTCAATGAGAGTGGACGTTATTTTATTTACACACCATCCTACAAACAAAATTGAACCTTAAGGCAATAGACATAGGGTAATAAATTTATGTTTATTAATGTAGAGAATATATTTTAAATTAAAATTCTTGCTAGTTATCTAAACATAAAACATAATTATTCATATTGTAACTATCAGTTTATTAAATACGATTTATTTAATGTTACATTAACTATTAATAAATGTAGGTACTTTATACCCAAATAAATATTTATTGAATGTAAAAAAATATTTATTATAGTTCCAAGAAATTAAAATATTAATAGTTGATAAATCCTTCCATCAGTGTATTGGTAAAAAACAGTGACTTTATATATGTATGATAAGATATTTATCTATTTTCAAAATATCTGTATTTCTTTATTTTTATTGAACTGAATAATATTTGATCGGTTATCGACCGGTGAAGGCGGAAGATAAAATAAAAATCGCGATGGTAAAATAGGGGTTGATTGTAAAGGGTTGAAAATTTAGGGTTATGTGTATTTACTAAAAAATTTTTTTTTCAAAAATTGAAAAAAAAATGTTTTGGGGTGGATTACCCTTAACATTCAAAGGGATGAAAAATAGATGTTGTCCGATTCTCAGACCTACCGAATATGTATACAAAATTTCATGAGAATCGGTCAAGCTGTTTCGGAGGAGTTTTACCACAAACACCGCGACGCTAGAATTTTATATATTAGATAATACCTATATTTGAATGAACATATAGCTTGCTACAAATATAGACAGTACCTCAGAATAGAGGCTAGTTTCAGATATACACAATTATGCATATTATTAACTTAATTATCAGCTTAAACTATGCAAACTCAGTTTACATTACGAGCTTTATGAAGCTCTGAACATGTGTGCGCTTTAAGTGCCGACAATAAAATTTTATTTTTATCATAAAATGTCGCACTTTAAAATGTGCTTGTAATCATAGTATAGGACCATTTTTATTGTTTAACTAGATTTTATTTGCGTCGTATCTCTGAGGTACCAATAGAGATGGGCAGTGGGAATAAACCCGAAAGGAATTAACCCGGGTTTATTCCCAAATGGGAAAGAACCGGGTGTTTACGTGGGAAGAAACCCAATGGACGGGTTTTTTCAATTGAAATGGTTTATACGATATATCTCTTAAACTATTCATTTGATTTAAAAAAATTGGTAACATTTTTTGTTGCAAATTAAATTCTCTACAACTTTGGTTCAGTAACTTTTTGTCGTAGAACTAGAAATGAAAAAGTTATAAGTGAAAATGTTCAGAAACTCGAGCAAACCGTTTCTTTTTGTGGAGCGATGTGTGGATGTCGAAAAGCAGTGCTGAAATGTTCTGCAGTGTGCTTTTATTGTTCTGGAGAGACTAAGAGCAACGTAATGGGGCTCTCAGAATGAATAAATAAAAATGACTTTGACGATGAATCGCCGACATTAACACCCCTTCCTTCTCCAGTTCTCACACTGATGTTCAATTCAGAAAGCTGATCAGATGCTGAGCCGCAGCTTGGTCCATCGAAAAAACTGAGGACGGAGTTCAGAAACGAACTGTGGCAAATAAATGCTAGCATACCGTTCTGCATTTACCGTTCTTTGTCCCTCAAGAGGAATAGTCGCAACATGGCCAGTTTTGGAGACAAACGTACCCACCATTTTTTTGCAACACTCCGTGAACGAACAATTTTTGTTGGCTTTACTCATTTTCGAACTCTCAAACTCGAGACTGGTTTTTGTTTCGGGTTCGTACGCGTATATCCAGGATTCGTCACCTGATGCGATGTTTTATATAGCATTTGAGGATCCTGCGTGTCTTTCGAAAGTTCTGACGCACCAAGTAACACGAGCCGCTTTTTGCTCTTTATAGAGCGAATGCGGTATCCATCGGGAAAACAAATATTTTACACCTAATTGTTCATGCAAGATTATTTGTATTTGACTCATTTCAATGTCTAGAGTTGCCTGAATTTCGTAGTATATCAAATGTCGATCTTCTTCAATCAGCTTACGCTCAGCATCAACGTTTGCTTGGGTGACTGCAGTTTTTGGACGACCTTGACGAGGATCATCACTGAACTTGATACGTCCACGTTGAAATTCAGCAAACCAGCGATGAATTGTGGTTTTGGATGGGGCTTCATCACCAAATGCAGAAATCATCCGGTCAACACACTGTTTTTGTGTTAAACCACTTCGAAAGTCATAATAAATCATCGTTCTTGAATTTTCTCGAGTCCATTTTCTCAACGACTAAACAAGTTTGACAAAACCTTGTGACAAGACCGAGAATCGTTTTTTAAATAAATAAATGGTATTCGATTTGTAAAACCAAAGACTTTTCAATTTAAAAGATTTTAATATGACAGGAATGGTGGAAATATTCCATTCTCATACTTTTAGTGCAGCCCTCGTAGATATTGGCTCGTCATCATCGTCATTGTCATGATCTTTGTGTTTATGAAACAGGTTCCAATTGTATGAAATAAAAGGTATTTTTGCTGCCCTGTCTGTAGTCAATCTGTTTTTTTTGCGACTATGTATATGGACGTGCGTGCTAAACAATCGTTCTGTGGCTGCTGAAGTACAGGGAGCAGTTAGAATCCGTACTGCAACCCTACTCAACAATTTGGAACTGCAGAGTCCTCTCGACCAAACTACTGGGTCCATTTCGGTGACATCCTTCCATATAAATGGTCTACTCTATAAACCCTATTTAGCTCTATAATTGGATAAATAAACACCAACGACAATATTGTGCGATTGGTTAACGTCGTGTATACACTCCATCCACTTCGTGTTCTTCTTCTAATTCAATGCCTTGCTGTCTTGGATCCAATAAATATGCAGCATAATAAATGGCTATGACTACATCTACTTGGGCCAAATAGTCTCTTTCCACAATAGGCAAGAAAAAGAAGTAGCACGACGCACCGAAAACGCCTGGAAGAGCTATTGGTCCATGAAAGAGATAATGAAGGGAAATCTTCCAATTACGCTCAAGAAAAAACTCATGGACATGTGCATTCTACCCACCCTTACCTACGGTGCTCAAACCTGGTCTTTGACCGATCAGCAGAGGTTCGCACTCGGGGTTTGCCAGCGAGCCATGGAGCGCAGTATTCTTGGTGTCAAGTTGACAGACCGTGTAAGAAACTCCATACTACGCTCCAAAACACAGATCGTTGACGTCACTCTCACGGCTGCTAGGCTAAAGTGGAACTGGGCAGGCCATGTCTGCCGCATGCCGGAAGAAATGTGGGCAAAAATAACGTTTAACTGGGTCCCACAAAACGGCAAACGACATCGCGGTAGACCTAGGCGAAGATGGCGGGACGAGCTAGACCACTTCTCAAAGGAGTGGTCCAGTAAAGCCCTGAACCGAGAGGAGTGGAAGAAAGATGGGGAGGCCTTTGCCCTGCAGTGGGACACTACAGGCTCATAATAATAAAAAAAAATAATAATAAATGGGTGTCAAACATTTATTTGATCAGCTAATTACAGCATTTTTTATATCTTGTTTGTGATGCTCATTTAGAATGGATATGTCCGGAAATGCAAAATTAAATGTGGACTTAATATCTTTGAAGGCCATATAAACTTCATTTATAAGTATTCCACTGCCTTCGAGTCTGAAAATAGTATCTGTTATAGGTTCCAGTAGTTTAATACAATTTTCTACTATTAACAGTAGATCTGTTAATAGTAGAAAATTGTATTCTCCGAAATATTAGTTAAATGTAGTCGTTTAATGGTATATCGTTATTAGCAATGTCGTAAATATTTTTGATAAGGCGGTCATATAGCATTCAACCGGGACCTTTGTTCTAGGTTGATATAACCGGTATGATGTTCTAAGCGATGTCGCAGTAAACGGTTTTGACGTATTTATTGATTTTTTTAAAGTAAACAAAGTTAGATTAGCTCTAACTAGTAGAAATAGTACTTAAATAGTACGTACTATTTGATATATACTACACATAACATATTTGTAACATCGCTAAATATGAAAAAACCCGAATACTTTCCCATTTGGGAATTTTCCTCGGGTTCTTCTCTCAATATTCCTATTTTGGGTTCTTTCCCGGGTAAAATCCCATCACTACTTGTCGCTCAAAGCGGATGAACACATAGAAACAGACAGATATGAAGAAGCGGGTTTTGACTTTACTGCATGCACGTGTTTTGTTTCTAAGAATTAAAAAATACCCAACTAAATTAGCTCAAACTAGTAGTAATAGTACTTAGATAGTACGTACTATTTGATATATACATGTATCTACACATAACCTATTTGTTACATTGCTAAAAATGAAAAAACCCGAATACTTTCCCATTTGGGAATCTTCCTCGGGTTCTTTCCCTCAATCTTCCCATTTTGGGTTCTTTCCCGGGAAGAATCCCATCACTAGGTACCAAGCACGTTTAAGCGGATAATATTCATGAAAATGAACGAAAATAATGTTTATCTACCTGTTTTTTAACGACGTGGCGATGTGGCATACATTAGGTTTTATTTTGATACATATATGTTATTATGTTGGTTTTCATTCAAACACTTTATACAGTTTAGGTAGGTAGGTACTAACTTTTGTATAAAGCTGAACGAGCTGTAAAATATAACGGTGCTACAAAAACAACTTTCCGAAACCTGGAAAGAATGAGCTTAACTTACACGATTTCTATCTAACTAATCTGCTATCTACTTCAGAAGCGTACGTGCTATTGACTTTGTGTTTACTTGTTATCGTTTCTTTTCTCCTGTAAACGGCAAATGTCTGAACTTGTAATGAATATAACTAGGTATCAAAGGAAATACCGTAACGGGGCTAACGTGACCGTAAAATATCGGTTCAATTTATATCTCCCATTTCAGGAAAACAGCGAATTTATTCAGATCAAACGTTCCTCACACTCACCCCTTGTAAATGGCCATATTTGACAAACGATGGGATTCGCGATATAATTTAACAGAGCCGCAATCGTGTCGCACTTCCGGCCCGCGTCGGAGTCGCCGAGGGGTAAAGTGAACTTTATTTTCCATTTTTTATTCAAATTCACCATCCTTGTTTTGTTTTTACGTTGGAACATCCATGGGGCGTGATTAAGTGGGGCGTGATAACGTGCTCCCGAAATTATTGTTCTTATTCCCACAAAATGTACCCTACATTACATTTTAATGAGCCAAGAAATAATATCTAGAAGGATATAAGCCTTATTCGATTGCGGGTGACAAAAACATTGTGAATAATTCACCCGATCCTTTATCATTGACAAGATCGTAATGGTATGGTTCGATTTACTCCAATATTCGTAGTCTTCGCAGTTCGTAGAATTGGCACTATGTTTATTTGATAAATCAAATTCTATAATTATTGACTGCTCATACCAATCGAATAAACACAGATTGTTAATAGAAATCGGATTAAGAACGCATATGCATGAATATATGTTACCTAGCAATATACATATGGAAATTATACTTCACCACGTCTTTCTCAGCAACTCCTCAATTAAAGTACCAAACTCTCTCAGTAATTACAAGTCATATGCATTGATCGAACCAATTGAAACATTGGGAATAGGTCACATTCCCATGTGACCTATTCCACAGGATGTGTGCATGGTTATAGCCAGTTTATGTAGCCGTGAAATTGCTTTTCAAGTCTACCTCAGATATGTATGTGTCGGGAACATACGCAACTTTGTATTTGATAGTAAATCAAGTCCTCAACTCCTCAGCAGTGCTAACATACGTAGATTTACGACCCCCTAGTAAAGTTTCTGAGAGGTCAAGATACGTTTGGTACTCGATTCAGGATGTTGAGTTACGTTAACCAATATAGATGGAATAAGTGTATTTTTGGCACGTACAGAGTTAAACTTTATAAACCAGTAACATTCTTTTTAAATAATGCAATGCATATAAATATTCACCAAAATTTTATAAGATTAATAGGGCCATATTAATAAAAATAAAATCATTGAATACACTGTAAAACCAGAAGTGCTGTGACCTTTATCGGAAACATCGTTGACAAATAAAAACGAAGGTCGCCTCGAGTTACAAACATCAAAGGCTTTAAATATCTCGTTCAGACAGAAATGATAGGTTTACATCGCCGAAAACAAAATTGTTATACAGCTGTTAAATCTAAATCAATGTCAAAACACGTTTATACAAATGTACCTATGCTATGAATAGTCGGAATAATCTACCTTTAGATAAACATAGTATTGCTCATTTACAACAAATATATACCTACCTATCACTCAAAACGATTTTGTAACAAACACATATTTAATTTCATCCATTTTGTATATAACCTAAGTCTCAGATTAATTTAAGACACTAAATCAAGTAGGTGTCCAAAAATAATATTATCAGTTTCCACTGATACAATTGTTGCAACCTACTTGCTACCTTACAAAACTCCCCGTATGGATTCTGAAGAACCACAAATCATATCATGTTGTAACTAGATCAAACTTTTTAAACATTCGATTATATCTTTACATCTACATGGATAGTTTTTGACGTTAACAAACAGGAGTTTGATATTGAAAAGTTTGTTGCCAATTCAGTGATTCAAGAGATTCCAAACGAAAAGACTACTTACTCCATAAAAAAATTGTTTCGTTTTTATTTTAATGTACACACACTGGATTGGGTACCTTCTTCTCATGCGAATAATTATCTTCAGCTACGGTTCGGTACAGTACCTACGGTTTCAGTTATGGGTGGATCTTCAATATTCCCAGAATTAAATTATTTATTATATTCAGCTATAATCCAATGAATTTAATAATTGAACATTTCGATTTACTTATATTGATGTCAATATGGCTTATGCATACCTATTCAAATATCACTTTTTCGAAGCATTGTTGTAAAGCTTTTTAATTAAAAATTTCCGTACTCTCCGATTAATCCACGTTTCTGTATACCTATCGCGAAGTTTAATTAAATCTCAAACGGTGTGGAATCGAAAAGTTCTATGTCCCGGAAATAAATTAGAATCAAGAAACAAAATTATCTTATTTATTCATCGACTGTGGAGTGCTTTATATGAGTTTGTCGAAATTAAATGTTGGTGTTAAGTCACAAATTACTAACTTCAGCAACTCGTAAGATACACAATTATTGTATGAAATGTACAAGTATTTCCCGGGAACTTCTTTCAAAAGTATGACATTATATCTAATATGAAATAAATTTTAACAACCTATGTATAAGTAGGTATGTCGCTTTGTCCTTCCATACATAATACAGCTATAGGTGACACGTATACCTAAGTTTAAATTTACATTAGACCGAATTTAAACGAAATTAGTCCAAAAATTTATTTCCCTTTCGCAGCGTCAGTGCGTCAAGTAAAAACACTGTCAGAAGTTACCCGTTTTCAGATGAAGATATGGAATGTAGACGTATTCCCGTAAGATATGGTCTGTTTTTGTGATTATAAATCACGCAATTCCAGTAATGATATCTTTTTTGCAGCCTGTACTCAGTGGTGCGTTGAGGTTGAGACCCCAAGCGACATTTCATTTTAACGACCCCACTAATTATATTTTAAGGGTAATTTGGCATGTTGAGTGATCCTTAATGGCCGGTGGGAAACGCGTATAGTACCTAACACAAAATACTTCTTCAAATACTAAACTACAGTGTTTATTACCGACACATAAAGTTTTGAGTATGGAAATTCCCTTCATAAATAATAATGTTGGTACTATGAGAGAAACTCGTCAACATCATGCGTGCCTAATAAAATACTTTTATTATATTCATTTATTTAATATTTAATCTATATAAAATGGGTTGGCCGTGCTATTCCTGCTATAAATTTTATATGTGGGATTAATAATTTTATTGCAAGACTGTTCCATAAAGTTTTTCCAAATTAATTTTCCATTATTTAGTAGAATCTAAAAGCGAATGTAACCTTATTTATATATTCCAACAGCTCGACAATGGCTCGACACCTGATACCTATTTCATTGACATATCCAAGGGTAGAAACTGGCGCCCCGGCGCAGGACTCCGCGGAGGCATTTTTTTAGATCAAGGGTGATAATATGCTCCAATAAGTGATCACCAACCGATCTTCAGATAAGGACAAACGAATAAGAAAATTAAATGATATCGGCGAATATTTCATTATTTTATGAATAACATGTGTCACTTCATATGTTGTACAAATAAAAAACCGTTAATTGTACAAATTCGGATTCCAAGATATTATGCAAATAAGACCTACATTCGTGACATCATAAAGGCGAAAACCGGTTGTAGCGTAGTTATGAATGACGAAGCCAGCTGTGGATTATGGAGTGACTCATTCCGTATAGCTATACGCGTTTGCCAATTCAATAAGCTACGATTATTGTAAGCCTTGTAACGATATAGATAAGACTTAAGTTAGCTTGACTACATTTAGAAAATGGTTCGACTATATTGACAATACCGTGCGCTCGCGCATTGAGCGCTACCGTCCGATTCTTTATGTCAGTGTTGTATTGTCTGTCTGTCTGTCCCTCTTGCTTGTCAGTGTGACACATGCCGCCGCAGGTATAGCACGTGTGACGTTGCATACAAAAAACTGGCGCGAATATTTTTATCGTACTTTACTAAGTGATTATTTCTTGTGATGACTGAAAACTTACGGTATATAATACGGATCGTTTTAGTGACAATATTTTATTACGTTTTGATATGTGTTTTCAAAGAAATCAAAAGCTATTGGACTGGGATTGAACAGAATTCTCGTTGACATTGGATGAAGTTTTGATTGACTCGCGAAAACTTGGTAAGTCTACCCGCATTTGTGATTTACCTATGTAATTTCATTTTAGTAATACAATTCTTAAACATAAAGTATTTTAACAAATATGCTATTTCTAATATTTTCTTTCATAACCTATTGGTATATTAATCAACTGAAACAAAAAATAATCATTAAACTCTCATATTAAATCACTGACAAATTGTCGAAATAATAAAATCTTCTAAATAACAGGAAATAGTAATCGTCACGCCCAGCAATAATATTGTACAAATAGAATGTTCTGAGTAAAAAAATCGTTAATAACTCAAACAGGACGTCCCGTGTTCAAAGATTTCCTTGAAGCGAGAAAACAGATAATTTAAAGTATAATTCATCCCTTTTTAACCGGTCGTAAATGTCGTCTGTCCGTCCGTAGGTATGAGAGATTACGTGTCAGCAATAGCGATATTATTCTGTTATTTTATTTGGCCTAAGCTAGTTTATTTATGATAAATGTAAGGAACAACGTTTATCGTTTGTAACGCATGTACATATATACCTACAAACCTTATTAATATATTTTATTATGTAAACAAATGATATGTTTTTTTCTAATATACGCATTTATAAAGTGGAAATAACTAAGACAACTGTAACTAATTAGGTTAGGTGGATATGATTTGTATATACGGTCTGTCGATTCATAGTTTATTTTAGATTTCAGATTTATATTATAAATCTTGTACACCAGTATAAAACAAAGTCAAATGCCTAAATATTAGCCAAGGCTTTATACACCAATAAAGTCTTGGCTATTCTTTACCCAGGCGGTGACCAACACTTACCATCAGGAAAACTGTCTGCCTGGTAGATGGAAAGATAATAATTGATTAAATAAATTGGATAATCTTAACAATAGTTTTATCAAAAAATTGCATTATATTAACGTTAGTTGGTTATATACTTACTTAATGGTTTCTAAATTATCCTGAACCGCTATTAGAATATAATAAATTTAGATTTTAAAATTAATGACTCGAACATTCGATTAAAACCACAGCTCATAAAGTAATTAATTAACGATTATTGTTTCCTCATCGATCTTATCGGCTTCTTATAATAAGTATTAATAACAATTACAAGTAATTGTATAATTTACATGTAATAATTATATTGAATTCATTCGCCATAGATGAATCTAAAAATACCTAGAATTTATATTCATTGACGTCAAAACAAACACTAATATCAGCTATTAGCTAATTTCAGCAAATGTAGGTACGCAATTAACCGCAATTATAAGGGGATTAACACACCATATGATATTCCCTGACGTTTATGCATGTGTTAACCTATTTACATAAATAAATGAGGCTCTAAAATAATTCAATTAAACTGGTGTTTATTGTTAAAAATGACGTTAACCCATTATAAGTTACGCACGAGTTTCGTCCTCGTATATAATTAGATTACTATGCTTACAATGTAAATACAACAATGACAAAATCAGACAATAAATCGTAAACATCCTTCTACGTATGTAAAATACTTTATTATATAATCTACTCGATCGCCCTCCTAAATTACTTAGTTACGAATGTTTTTTTGGTAAATCACAATCGACTATTATTTGGCATTTACTGATGACACAAAACTAGCAAGCTTACTAACCTCCTGATTAGGTTTCAGTATTGAATTATATTAAAAAAGGTGGAAAATGTGAGAAGAGAAAAATGTTAAATACTGTACATTCCACAAGTACATGATCAAGTTTTACTTAGGTTTAACTCGGCTTTTCTGGCAGCATAGATTAAAAAAATTCGCGGAACTTTTACATCTTCTAATGACCATTTCTAAAAACGGATGCATTTTAAATTCACTTTGATATTGACTAAACAAAATCGCGAATCTGATAGTAGGTATTCCTTATCTGAAGCAGCCTTATTCTGATAGTTGCACGTGCCGTCAGCCACATGCAAACTACCCTAACGGCACTTAGTGCAAATGAAAGTGTTAAATAATCCCCATTGTAGTGGTAAAATACGTTTCTATTCTTAGGAAACCCACCCAGTAGGTACTCTATTTACAAAATATATGGATTTTTTTGTACAGTTTATTGGCCTGTATTTGTGTACCTGAATAGTGAGTTTTTATAACAGACAATCAGGCAGATGGACAACAAAGTGATCCAATAAGGGTTCTGTTTCTTCTTTTCAAGGTAGATAACTCTAAAAAGACTAGAAAAATAAGAGAAAAGATAATTAAAAAATGCAATTGTACATAATAATATCTCTTTTTCCTTGGTTAGGTACACTTACACTACTTAACTGATTTGGTCTTAAGATGTTGGTTCAAATGAGGTTCTTAAGAAAAAAGTTATCATTATGAGAAAAGTGTAAGTAGAACGCGTGTAAATATTGTTTTATGTCTTCTCATATGAGCAAAGTAAACTGTTTTTATTAAGTTTTATTTTAAAGACTGTATAGTGCAACTAAGATGCACTTTGTTGTTCACAGATTATCATTGCATAATACATTATAAATCAATTAAATTATATAGACCATCTATAACTAGTCTGTAATATGCAACAAAGAACATTCTTTATTCAAGGCCATAACCTTAAAGAGATAAATACGTGTGACTAATGACGACAAATAGTAGACTTATTTACGCAAGTTGCAAATATAGATGATAACAAAATTACATCGTTTAAGGTTATCTCGAGGGTTCCGTTTAATTTTAAATTAGATGGAGAATGTTTAGCTAAGTTTAGTAGGATTCATTGTGACCTCTAAAACTTTATTTAAGGAAGAACTCATTTCTTATAAGATTCACGTTGGAACTTTGGTAGAAGTTATTATAAAGACAAATAATACATATTGTACGAAATATAGATGAAACGGTGATCTGAAATGGTGACTTTGTTAATTTTTTTATGTATTAAGTCAGTCAACAATTGCTTACACATTACATTTACTTACAATTAAAGTGTGTAACAACCACTTACAGACTAACACCGCAAGCACAGTTGCCAACAAAACAATAAAGTATACAAAAAAAATAAACTTAAAATAACCTTAAAATACTTGGTGGTGACTTGGTGGTGAGCCTGACATTTATCCCGGTGGTAGTTGATTCCATTGTCATACAGGGAAATATCTGTTTGCCGAGTCTGTCTGTTATAATCTCTACAAGCTAACTACTTAACTATAAAGCATAAGTTTGCTTATTTTGGAATCACATAAGTATTAAAAACTGGGTAAATAGGTTATATTCTTAAATCTCATTCAGACTACTTCATCAATTCGAAGATTAGCCACGCCAGGGTCTGATGTACGATACAATACTTTATTGTGCCAACTTTATATATGTCACTTGAAATTGGGTCTTTTAATTTGGCAGATACCCTCAGCAGGTCGAGGCTGTATATCTGTTATTGTCATAATAGTTGCTCGTCGCGGTTTCACCCGCGTTCTCGAGTGATTTAAAAATTTCCCGGGATAAATAATTGCCTATGTGTTTGTTAATCCAGGTTCTAAGCTATGTTCCAAATTTCATGTAAATCCGTTCAGTAGTTTTTACGTGAAAGAGGAATAAACATCCATCTACCCAGCCATCTATACTCCCAAACTTTCGCATTTATAATATTAGAATACTTGCGCACACAATTTAAAACATAACTTTCCTATGTCAATAAGGCCAACAAAAGTAGGTATTCTCAGAGCGTTTCTAGTTCAGGAACATGAGACTTCTTTATATGAAATTTTATTTCATCCTCTAAAAGTAGATTCCAGATAAAAGAGTAGTGCCTTATGAAATTGTACCAGTTTCGCCTGTGACTCGAAAGTAGTTCGCTGTTTTCAGTTATTTAATTTCAAATATCGTTTGTGCTTGCTTGCGGCAATGCAGCTGCACATTTCGTGTTCTTTGATCTCAAAGGCTTTTTATGCTAACATTTTGTCATATAAGTAACAGAAATGACCTATAATTTAACACTAGTCCATTATTATTCAATAGTGCTTAGTTTCTGTAGTTTTACGTATCATAATATGGTACCTTAAGTTTTCCTAGCATGAAAATTTGCCTAGTTCCAGAACATATTCTTTTCAGCTGTTTTGGTGTGATTATGAACTTAATAATATGGATGTGATAAAAATTTGGATGGACATACAGGTTATTTGTAATAGTAGTATATTTTGTAGCGATGTGCCGAGTACGGTTTGACTCGAGTCAGACTCGATTCCTGCTTTGGACTCGCCTACTCGAATACCAATTTATTTTGATTCGAGTACGCCAGACTCGATTCCGGTAGGTACTCGAGTCAGGAAGAATCGATTCGTACTTGCTAACTCGATTCTATTTATGCGAGTTCAATTGACTCGAGTCTAGTAGGTATACGAGTTTTGTTACGCTCTATGTTTTTAATTATCTTTCATAGCTTCTGCCCGCGACTTGTGCTAACGCTAACTTTCAACACGCGACTTCATTTACGTAGAAGGATGGACTCGCAGAGCCAACTGATGACTGCCCGTGTACGCCGGCCCAGCGCTTAAAGGCGCGCATAGTACTCGATCATTATTTTGCGGCGATGTAATTTTAAACTTGCGATATCTCCTAAGATATTCATTGAAATCGAATGATGTAAATGGCAATTTTGTTTTAAATTAAATACTTGTTATAAATAACGTATTTATTTGGATAAGGATTAATATCATCTTTATAAAAACACCTTCACAAACAATGCTTTATTTTAGAACAAATTTGGTTAGTATAAAAATGGTTATAGTGAGCCAACCTTAACAGATAGGCATATGCTGTCGCGGACTTTTTTTTAGAATTTTTGAAGGGAAACAATTCTGTCATACATCATTTTAGGGAAACTTTAACCGTTTACGCAGCGTACGCAGCGGAAGCTCTCAAAAGGAAATAGAAACTCCCGATTTTGAAGCATTCTTCATTGGTGCTTCGCTCCTATTGGTCGTAGCGTGATGATATATAGCCTATAGCCTTCCTCGATAAATGGAATATCTAATACTGAAAGAATTTTTCAAATCGGACCAGTACTTTCTGAGATTAGCGCGTTCAAGCAAACAAACAAACAAACTCTACTCCTTTATAATATTAGTATACATATAAGTAGTATAGATTAAAAAGTAATTTAAACAACATTTACCGGAATTTAAAACAAAAAAAGAATAACTGAAAAGTAATAACTTTGATACCTGATAAATAATAATAACTTGAATGAAGCGTCTTCATAATCGGATATGAGCAATATTACTTTTGAGGTCGATGTCAACCGCAACATTAAGAAAAAAGGAATCGGTAATGAGGGTTGATTCGAGTCTAGCCCGAATTCAAATACTGACTCGAGTCCAGCCGGACTCGAGTCCAGCCGGACTCGAGTCAGTATTCGAATACCAAACATAGAATTCGAGTAGAGGGAATCGAGTCATGATTCGAATACCGTATAAACTGATTCGAGTCGACTCGATCCACCAAAACAGCGACTCGGCACATCACTAATATTTTGGTTCCTTTTCAGTATTCTACTAGGGGGGATTCATGAAAATAATTATTGCGTTGATTTTTAATGTTCTAAGTTTATATCTGTAAGCGCTACTTGTCTCTCTTCCTTTGAGACGTTCCCCATAAGGAAAAAAGAGACGGATAATGTTCCACTACTCCGTACCTAATTGTTTAGCTCCTCCACAATAATATACGCATACAGGTGTATTAAAACAGATAATGAAGCTAATTTTAACCATTCAATATTACACATATTATATTAATATATCTTATTACCGACAAATTTCACATTACTCTGTAATTTTAAACCTGCGCTGCTATGACCGGCTGAACCATTCCATTTACCGTAACAAAATATTTACTGAATCTTATTATTGGGTATGTAAAGTCTATAATCGTTTAACATAGTATTTGAAGCAAAATGTATAATGGTAAATCATTCCAATGATTTTGAAAACACAGCTACCGTTGTTATGATAACATAGACTAGTTTATTTTACCTTTCGAAAGCGTTTGTCTCAATTCAAGCCCTTGTTGATACGTCTGTCTGTCATCGTGGGTGGCTTGATATCATGATATACGGACAGTTAAAATGCTATAAATAGTTTATTACGTTTATAAACCAGATTTATAAACGGTTATTCGTCATAGTAATATTGAGTAATTATTATTAGGTAGCTATTTACATTATCATGTTACTCCCTATTTACATGAAAGTTTACCTACTATTAATTATCCATTAACATTTTGTTATAAATATATATTACTTCGTGTAAATTATATTTATATATGTACTTAATAATAAATTATCTATGTATATAAAACAAGGTCCTTGCCGCCTCTGTCCGTCTGCCTGAACGCGATGAACACAAAAAGTACTGAACAGATTTTCATGCGGTTTTCACCAAATTACGGAGTATTTTATGGGGAAGATTTTTATGTATAATACATCAATCTGAACCCGGTAGGTGGCGCTGGTGGGCAGAACGAAGTCTGCCGGGTCCGCTAGTTATAAATAAAATCTCTTAATACTTGTCAAATACTTTAAAAATAAACTAAAAGTACCTAGCTACAGGAATGTTCAAAGTTTCAGACAGTAATCAAACAAACGACATATCTAAACTAAACTAAGTCAATTTCATCATCAATGACAATGATATAAGTGGTCAAAAGACGAGTGTAAAACACCCGCATGGTAAGCCCCTCATTGATACCAATTAGCTTTAATTGTCGGGTAAATGCATAGACCGCTAAATGGACTTGGAACATGATATTGTTGAAGAAAAATAGGTAAATATAATATACATAAGGGTTACGTTAAGCGCCATGTGATCTACAATGGTAGGACGAATAGCTATAGCTAATCTTCTATTAGGTACTATATTGGTACACATTTATACAAAACTAGAATAGGAATAGGAATACAAAGATACAATATAGCCTATGACACTCTCAAATAACGTAGCTTTCTATTGGTGAAAGAATTATCCAAACCGATCAAGTAGTTTTGGAGTTTTTTAACAAACAAAAAGTAAAATATTTCCAGTATAGATTTAACTACCATTAACATGAACCGAGAAATGTGTCTGTACCAGTCTTAAATTAATTTTATTATACGTATATGTTAACAAAGCGAAAAGGAGAAAAATAAAAATACCAAAATCGTTACACATTTTCCTAAGCTCCATTTTATAAATAAAAAATGTAGATACAAGCTATAATATATTACGTTAAACGTTGGCAAAGTGGAAGTATGTATATCATAAAAGCTCAACGTTAGCCAAAATTGTAGCTATTACCTTATTTGGCATTAAGCAATATTGGCTTGATTCCTATAAATAACTGGATAACATTACTTACTTGCTTCACTGAGTCAGTTTGTACTAAGCTGTAGTAATTTGATTACTCTTACCTCTCTGAGATTTTAGTCACGTGCATGTTAACGAAAGTTTATCTAAAGTACAAATAAAGTACCTACCTAGACATTGATTTGTCTATGCTTAAACTTTTTCTAATGAACTTTGATTCATAGAGTCGATGACTTTTTTTTTATACCACAAAGGTGGCAAACAGGCATACAGTCCTGATGGGAAGCGGTTACCGTAGCCTATGGACGCTTGCAACACTAGGGGCGTTACTTACGCGATACCGACCCTGTAAAAATCTAATCACTCCCTTCTTGAAGAACCCCATACTGTACTCCATTGGGAATACCATGGCGGGGAGCTCATTCCACAACCTGACTTTTCAATAAAATACATCATCAAGCAAAGCAAATAAGTTACATTACTTACATTTATAGATGAAATTCCATATTTTAAACCCATTCATAACAAAAACAATGACCCAACCCAATTATCCATCTAATAAGTAGCCAGTTCACTACAGCTATACCTAAACGCAAAATGTCCAAGTTCTACCGAAACCAATTTACTTACTTTGCATGTACGGACGAAAGGTAAGCTCCCACCAGCTAAATCGAATATTGTTTAGAATTGTTAACAGTTGAGGGTTAAATTAAATTATGTTCTAGTAAATTATTTCATTATGTATCTTTGTAACATAATCTCAAAGGACTAAAGTCCATAGCGTACACGGTATACAAATTAATTGTAGTCGGTAACTGCAACCGCTATACAGTTAATAGGAGTTTAAATTTAGATTCAATTGCCGTAAGTTTACGGTTGAAATTTCAAGGCACTCAAATTGCGGCCAATTCTATGATTATACATTTTACATGATTGGTATGTTTATTACACAGTAGGTACCTGCTTATAAATGTTAGACTAAGCTTCGATGACATTATCAGTTAACGATTTAAATAAATTAAGAAAGCATCAGTAAAAATCTATTTCTCTGTGTATTGTTATCGTGTGCCCAGTGCACTCTGTGGATAAGGAACCTCCATTTCAAACCACCGGTCGTAGGTTTGATTCTCGCCGGGAACCTTAGTTCACATGAACATGATTGTTAGGTTGTAAATATCAAAACTAGTTTATTAGCTACCTGGCTAACATAGTACAAGCCTCTTGTTGAGATTGGTAATCAATGAAAAATATCCCTGGATATTTATTTAGTATTATATATCGTAATACAGTAGATATAGCCTAGAGAAACGGGGTCTAGGCTACCTACCTACGTAACTTATTCTCCACACGATAGCACGTGTCGGGTCATTAAAATTCACAGCGTTATTTAAAAGCCGTAGCGGACAAGCTTGTACCTACATCCTGTTAGGTTTCTTGTTCCTAAACGAGTCCGGAAAGGTCCTCGAAAAGTTGCTATTAAACCACCCTTTTGCAAATGTGAAGGTTCAGACGCGTATAGGTTGAAATGTTAATTTACGAACACTTGTGCGAGTTTAATTAATTTATAAATACTTAATATACGGTGAAATTGTCGTCGACAAACTTTTACAATACGTAGTAAATATAGTTATAGTACAGTAACTATGGACTTAAAAGCTTAATTTAAGAGGAAGTTTGACGTATAAACTGTATAACTATTAATTGTAGGATAGCTACATATTTATTCGTGTAAGAACAGAAAAATAAGGACTGCTTTTGACCATAACTAATTATATAATTAAATGTGTTATGCGAATACAATATTAATAAAATAACTAAGTAATATGGTATAGGCATGGTAGAAGTAAACAGGAAAACATCCAAACTGCGTATAGATATCTAGCTATGTAAATAGAGCAGCTGCTGGTGTGTGCTGACAACTACTAAATACTCTTAGATCGACCCAACACATTTTTATGGTGTCTTCCCGACCGACTGGAGTCTATACCGAAGACTAAGTACGCGATATTCCTACTAATTATTATAAATGCGAAAGTTTGTGAGTATGGATGTTTGTTTGTTACTCTTTAGCGACAAAACGACTGGAGCAATTTTAATAAAATTAGGTATGGAGTTAGCTGACACCCTGGATTAACACATAGGCTACTTTTATCCCGAGAAAATTTAAAACCGTATCTAGTAAGGAATAATACAAATTCTTAATAGGTACCTACAAGAAATATTTTTCATTGTCAAGAATATTTCATCGGCTTTTACTTCATATATTTAAGAGGCTAATGTTCCGTCAATCAGACCGTATTACCCTAATGGTATTGATTACTCCAAAATTTAATGTGCCTTCTCGTCTAGACATTAGCGTTTTATCATTAAATTTTGTAGGATCGTTAGCGGCGCACTTTTCAAAATTTTTTTGGTCACTCTTTCCCTAGGATTTCGCAATCAACCAAATCAATGGAACCTGAATTGGCGACCTATTTCTGTTTGTTTTATATACTTACTTTACATTTCATAAGAAAAACGTTTATTTTATGAATACTAATGTAATAAATAAGCTAATATATAACGTTGATGGATATCCTAAATTTTCCTAATTTTATGAGTTTGGTAAAAAGCTGTGGAGTTTGAAGTGTCAAAGTGTGATTGATATGTTCCTGTTGGTAATTTTTTTGCATTTCAACGGAGAAATTACATTTATTATTAGGTACTTACCTATTTTCCTCAATTAAAATAAACGTTAGCAAGTAAAATTATTGAGAAATTATTTTAGTGTTGAATATCCTATATATCGAACAAGTTCTAGGCTATAAGCATAACGCTATGACCAAAAGTAGTGGAGCATCAATGTTACATGCGGGGTCATCAAAAACGGGGAACATGTGAGGCTGACGTAGTTACGCGGTTGGCTAGTAATGACAATACTTATCTTTGAAAAAAATCCATAATACTAGGTTATCAATACACGCCGCTTCTATAAACATAAGTCAAACAGTAAAGCATTAGCTACCATTCGAATATAGGTTGGTCATTCCAATAATTCCACCTACTTTGTAACTATGGGGACAGCGATACTATCAATGATAAGGAGTGCAAATTGAGGATAACATCTCCAACAAACAGTCACTGTTAGCTAAATCAGTTAACAACAGTGTATCATCGATTAGTCACCTGTTACGGTAGTTGTAAGCCGTTTAGAAATCGATACTGCGTCAGAATGCTGCTAACAAACTCCATGACTAATCCAACATTGTTGTGTCCAAAGATTCGTTCGTCAGATTTGTAAGTGATTCCATGAAGAATGTCAATAGTTTTAAAAGATGTAGGATTTGTAGCAAGTGAGTAAATTGTGTGAGTAAGTGATGGTCAGTCCTAAGTTATTGTTACTTTGTCTTAAAAATTTGGTAGTTCTTTACGTCTTTAGTATTAGGTTTAATAAGTTTTTATATTGGTAACATATTACCAAATTATTCGTTTATTTGAATGTTTCGTCTTGAATTCAATTCTAATTGAAGCAAGTATTTTGCTGCTATATTCAGGTGGTTCCTATAACCATAGTACTTTGCTGTAGTGTGAAGCAATATTGGTTAGTTACAGCCACAGTTACGAACGAGCGATTATCTTCGCCTCGGGCAATTTATATTAGGTTTTTAAGTTAAAAGACTATAGCGAAATATACCTTATTTGTCAGAGGAATTAAAGCAACTTCCTATATACAAATAAACTCATTTTAAGATTGTACGAAAAAATATTAAAATGATACTGTTTCGCGTAAGTGCAAACAGGTCAACTGATAAACTTCGATCGACGAACTTCGAATGATTAGGTAATCCTTGACGATTGGTGAACTGAGAAAATCTTATATTAAATTAGCTTACAAAAACACGTCTTCTTGTCTAAATCTACCAACACACGCATCTTTTACGTAGTTATATTTTACTGTCAAAGTACATTAAATATAGCTAAGCTATATGCGATGAAATTTAGAAAGAAAGACTTTTAAGTTCTTTAAGAGCATTTGACTCAGTATCTAAGTATTTTATATTTAGAGATGACTACAAAATAGTCTGATTGCAATGAATTTGTGCACTTATTATATAGATCTTCCTAAAAAAATGCATCTGTGGAATCGTTTTTTTTTTTAAATCGCTTATCTCTTGACCACATCCAGCAACCTTTCCCCGATGGTAACAAGAAGCGATGTAACGAACCATTGCCTGCTCCATTAATCCGTAATGTTTCCACACCGGCCGACCACATTTATGATGCCAATGGCATATCTCTCGACCAATCGTTGACTACAATCAATTTTCAACTCAATAACATGTGTAATAGAGTAATAAACATATTGTCAATTGATTAAGTAAGCTAGAACAAAGTAGTGTGAAGCGCTACTTAGCGATGGTAAACAGGATCTAAACTTGGCTATTATGCAGTGTTATGTAGATGTTAGATATAATCTATTTGATTGCATAATAGATGATTATAAATTAGCCTCCTAGATGTAACACAAGAATGTGCTCTCAATCGTGTTATAAAAATCCAACAATCAATTACTAATTGCGACCGTAATTTCTAGTATTGAAAATACGATCATAATTTATCAAAAAGGTAGTTTATCCTTTTATCGTTACTATCAAATCAACTAAGGCTTTCGTGTATTACAAAAAAAATAGGTTAATCGTTGTATCCTCATATATTGTCGATTAGAGACAAGCGTAGGTCGACCATGCATTAACTATAGAGAAATAGTGATTGATATACGATTGCCTAAGATTTATAGGGATGAAATCGTGGCCTACTTCCTTGATACCTCCATTGATAAATCTGTATGTAATGCATGCTTATTGTGTGACCTATTTCCTCTATACGGAATTAAAGTAGTACGAAAAAAATACGTTCAGTGCGATGACCCGAGCGAAAGGTCCATGTGGAAGTAGAAATTGAGTTATTATTATTTACATTTGGCATTCTGTTGACCCGAAATTATTTGATCAAATAGTAAATAAATCATCTTCATAAAAATAAATACAATGTCTAGACATCCCTTAATATTACGAGTATTAAAACACAATCAGTTTCGTGTCACCGAAGTTGGTATCAAAGTATTCCAGAGGGCACGGAAACTACAAAGAGTATTGATAGAAATTGGCCCAAGGCTGTTTACTCGCACAAGTTGAAGAGTTGCTCCTCCAAGGGGCCATTTGAACCCTCTAGCAAAATGGGATTCATTTACAGTTTGAGAGGGTATCATATTATGGTTTGAGGAGTTATACACTAAGAACTTTGTACGTATTTTCATATTTATAAGGGTAAGACTGGATTGTGGGGAAACAATACAAAGCAGATCGAATTTAAATAAATAGCAGTAAACAAAACACGATATTTTATTGTTTGAAACGTTTCTTATTTCATTTCCTAACGTATTGTATGTATACCTACAATAATTATTTTAATGCCAACAATTCTGTAGTAGTGCAAACCCTTTTATAGCATATAGTCGAGTAGGCATATCTTTTGTAAGGAGCTATTTGATGACTTTATGGCCAAATTTTCTCAGCATTAGGAAAATTACTAAGAAATAAGTCTGACCATTCATATATTTTATTTATTACATTGTTGTAACATTGAGAAAAAGGCTAACAGTGACATAAGCACGGTGTAAAACACCGACTGTAAATAGCTACTGAATAGATAAACAGAATAATTTACATGAGTATATACCTACATTTTCAAGAAAATACAGATAACTTTAACGGCTCATTTAGGTACACATGATTTGTTTCTTGAACATATTAAATCATACATAATTCATAACTCCGGTAAATATCTTAGAATGACTAGTCACTATGTTGTTGACTCAGACGCAGCTCTTAAAGCAGGTGAAATGAGTCATTCCCTCACCATGATCGCTTAAAACAACATTATAAAAAAACAAGTTATTGTAAATGTATGTATGTATCCTGTTTGTATTCAAAAGTAATATATCGCGCTGCTCAATTTGGAATTCGATTGACCGTGTGTAAATAATAAATAAATAATTATCCTGGGACATTTTTTCACACACGGCCAATCTGATTCCAAACTAAGCAGAGCTTGTGATATGGTAACCAGATAGCTGATATACTACATATACTACTTTTAAATACATACTTATATAGATATTTACATCCAGACACAGGACAAACAGACATATTCATGCATACAAATGTTTGTCCTGGGTGGCATTCGAACCCACGACCCGCGGCTTGAGAGTCAGGGTCACTAACCACAAAGCCAACCGGGCTGTCAGATAATGTCACCAGATATTTATTTAAACGCATTATTTTTCCACCAATAAAAACACAAGATATGTATTTACTATGCACATGTCTAATGATGATAAAAAGCTCAGTCAATTAAGCACACGTATAAAAATCCGTCATCAAGGCCAGAAAATTTGCATTTTTTTCTTACGCCTTTGGACCCTTGCCATGGTAAAGTAGACGTTATATTTTTTATTCGACTTGCTCACCAACCGTTGCTTTTCTTCCATTACCCAGTTCCCTAATACCACAAGGCTATTAACCTTTTTTAGATTTATTACTAAAGTTATACTCTGGTAAAAGTTCGACATAAAAAGGCAATTGTTTAGAAAATCATGTATTTTTATTTTAACTACTAAAATTTTGTATTCGGTTCTTCCTGCAACAATTAATAAATATTTTAGTATTTCATTTTTTTGTTTACCTGACTGCCATACAAGGTTATTTTATATCTTCAGCATAAAACAATAAGTAAGATATATTCAATATAACACTTTAAGTAATTAACATAGGTATCTGACAAGTTAAATGAATTAAATAATTTGTTTTTTAGAAGTCATTCGACAGCCATCAAACATAATAGGTAGGTAGATTTTCCTGTGAAGGGATCATAAGACCGATCATGAATTTGCTTACGGCAACATCAGTTTCTCAAGAACATGACTAACCGAAGTGGTTTTGTTTTTATACAAAAAGTTCCTTTCAAAACGTGACGATGAATCATTTGCGGTTTTGTCATTATAAGTGACAAATCGGTAGCTCACTTTTACTTCATGTGCAAAAAATGGATCCAAGTTGATATTCACGCAATCGTTTAAGAAAGTTACCTAGACTATTTAGTCCTATTCATAAGAAATAGTTATTCGTCTTCAACCAATCTAACTGGAAGAAATACAATTACTCATCTTAAAACTGCGGGTGAGTTTGATTAATACCGGTTTTTAAGTGCAAAAATCTGTGCTGGTTTTCTCACAATAGCCATCGTCTCAGTTAGCAGTTCCGATAAAATTACGCTTAGCACAAAAGGAAACTGAAATAGCTCGCTAACTAGTACAGTAGTTAATAATATTATTACTATAGCAAAGAGCTCACCTAAGGAATCAGATATTCAATCACAATTGAAAGTGGACATTATCTGTAATTCAGTGTAGGTGTAACGACAGTCGACGACCGACAAATTGGATCAAATAAGACGCTATTACAGTAAATGTCGACAAGTAACACTTACAAAATGTTAATAAACCAAACCCCCAGAGTATCATTCCAAGAAACGAAACCTTACCGAGGAAAATTAAAAACGTAAATCAAAATACACCGAAATGGCAAAAAAGTAAGTGATACATTATTCGTTTAACGCTTCAGCAATTTTCAATTTAAATTGAATGTTGACAAACGTTCAACAATAAATAATGTCCAAGCAAATTGAATAATAAAATATTTTGTTGATAAGCTTCGAAAGTCTATATTAAACTTAGGGACGACTCACATAAATTTACGGATACTAGCAACACTATAATACCTACCTATTTTAAGCTAATGGCACATTCATAGACCATATTCCAAAAATAAGAAAGGATATCCTCCTAAAATTCAAATTAGGAAAACATAATAAGGAAGAAAAAAAAAGAATAACGTCCGTGACCGCTTCCTCTATTAAAGACAATGGAGTTTTATTCACTTACTGTCGTGTCAAATTGGTTAATTGTTAGTGCATCGGTCTCGCTGGTCATACACTCTTGCTTGTGATTCAGACAATTTGTCCTCAAGAACATACGCCTACATCTGATTATACAACTAGAAGACTAATACATGATACATAGTACCTAGCTGTTTCTTTTTCCTTAATTAAAGAGCCTATACCTAGTTGTACAGTTGTACTGCAGAACCGAGCATTAATAGTGAATATTCATAAGTGCTTGATTGAGGCCTATTTGAATAAAAAAGATTTGATTTACATCTGTCGCCAAATATATGAATCACAACTGGACTCTTTCTAAATTTGTGGGCCAAAAAATGCTTAAAAATAATTTAACAGGGCCTAAGATTATATACATAAGATTCGTTATGATATGAAGGACTTATCACGGAATTAAACAACAATAAATGGAGATTTATTCAGATAATGATTAAATGTGACTCAATTCCATTCTTTGTTAGTCTAGCTAGATGCCCAGTAGCATTTGGATCAGTCAGGGACTCAGTAAGTACGATATGTGGTTTGTAAAAGTATATCTGAAAAATGCTTATTGAGTTCATTAACCTTCTCCTGGTCGAGACGCTAAATGGAATAGTAGTTGAAACTCAAAGAAAGCTGAAGTCAATCGCGGATATTGCTCTGGGACTTGAATCCCAATACATCGATCAGTTAGTTCACCAGGCACTCTGTAACGACAAACTTCTTGTGTGCGAGTAAATATTGTGTGTATCGTAAAATAAGAAAGAATATGTCATAATAGATTTTATAAAAAACACCCAATTTTTTTTTATTCCTAGTATTTTTTTCTTATATCTGCACAATATGCAAATAAAACTATTTAGCCCTAACAGTAAAATGGTTTTTTGCTTGGCTTTATAAAAAAGACGGGTTTAACAATACTAATCAACCATTTAACATGACTTAATACTAATGATAATTTATGAGCTATATCATCCAATATTGAATTGTAAATATCAATATGGAATGTGACAACATGACACAGTAATCTCGACAAACATGATCAACCATAGCTATGCTCATAGAGATAGCTAAGAACTATTCAATTGAAAAATTCACTTAATGGTGAAAGTTGCTTCCTCAGTAAGACGCATTAGTAGAGCACAAACTAAAAATGAACATCGCATTGTTATCCATTAACACCACTAGTTGTTTCTAAACTTGGCAGCGTGCTAAAGTTAGGACTTCGGTCTTTAATAGCTCCCTGAGGAACTCTTGCTAAGTAACTTAACCACAGAATCAAGATTAAATGTATACTTTTACCCACTTTGTTCATGATGGTGGAACGGTAGGGTAATTACAGGTTATTTTTAAACTAACCGACTATATAATACATAAATGTTTTATTTTCGGAGTAGATCAAGAATAAAGAGTAATCTCTAATTTAAAACATTTGCAGTGTCTGTTCGTTGATTTTTTTATATCATATATATTTTTAAACAACCCGAAAATTTTATGAAATAATCGACAATGATATTGTTTAGACCTTTTGTAAGATGTTTTATTTATTTTGTTATTACAAAACAATGTAAAATGAGGCTGGAATCTCAAACTAGAAACTTGTTGTTGTGTCTAACCGTTTCCCAATAATAGAGAATCGCAAAATATTTTTAAAGTTTGAGTTGAGAAGCTTAGAATATTTCTTCACTTCAATATTTACCCTCGCAATATCGCAAAATATTGTGAGAACTCTAAAACATTTCGAAGCAATAAATTTATAAGAGAATTTCCCGTTTCAATAAGTATCCACCTTTATTGTTTTTAAAATCCTTTTCCTCTACGTGAGGTAAACAAAGTGAGCTAACTCGTTTATATTTCCGTTCCTAGACCGTAGATTTGTTGTTTTAGTGAAAGGAATTGAACGTTTAATAGTGACTTGCCACGCATCAAGGAAATTTCCGCGTAAATAGAACAATGTCCTGAGTCCTGGTCTCAAAGGACTTTGCCAGACAATGTTGTGTTTGAAGCTATAAAAAGCTTAAATAAGCTTATATTCAACTAGCTGCCTTCCCGCGGTTTTACCCGCGTAGTTCCTGTTCCCGTGGGAATACAGGGATAAAATATAGCCTATGTTACTCGGGGATAATGTAGCTTTCCAAAGGTGAAAGAATTTTTGAAATCGGTCCAGTAGTTTCGGAGCCTATTCATTACAAACAAACAAACAAACAAACAAACAAACAAACAAACAAACAAACAAACAAACAAATCTTTCCTCTTTATAATATTAGTATAGATACAGTTAAAAGATTTATCATTTATATGATTTATATCAACGTCAGAAACTACAGTATAAAATGTCTAGATTTAATACAATTATGGGTACCTACATATTTTTTATTATATAATTCTATATCATAGTAAGTACCTACGTGAATGAAACTAACTGTCGCATTCAAAATATGATCAAAACTTGAATGCATAATATGGACCATCTTCTTCCAGTGTTAAGTGGTCTAAATTGGCTTTTAACAATTTGAGCAATTGCGGCTCACAGGCGTTGGTCAGTGTTAATTGTTTCTCTCGTATTTTTAGTTCACTCGAATGCTGCAACGTAGGAAACGAAGAGAATTTATCTGTGTTACGTCGATATTATGTTTGTTTTGTGCTTAGAAACGTTGGTCTTTTAAGTTAAGTTCAGTTGTTTTCAACAACAACGATAAATATCAGTTCTATAATAGTTGTCTTTTATTGGATTTTAAAGTTTATGGTTGAAATGTCAACAGTTTCTTATCTTAGATACTTTATGTTATCATAGCCTGCAAAAGTCTAAGGAAGAAATTAAAGCTGTGATAACAAGCCTGCGGAATTAGATTTATATACTGAGCTTATTCGGCAAAAACTGTGCTAATACGACGGGAATACTTTTCTGGTTCACAATCTTTAGTAATTTATCTTTGGTTCAATGCAGGTACACGAAACCATTGTATGATAACGCGAGTTAATGTTATGAACGTTAAAGTAAAGAATAGTGACGATAAATGTTTCGCTAGGACATTCTTTGTATGACTAACATGTAAATTTAACACGACTTTATAATTTCTTAAAGGAAGTGAACGTATTATGAGTCACGAATACGATGCTACCTAGGTATAGTAAACATACCTTTTACGAATTAGAAATTAATCATATATTTATAAATTGTCGATTGTATGCAAATTTTATAATGAGATGAAACGGTAAACAATATTAGGTATCAAAAAGACAGGTACAATACTTATCTTATGAGCATAAAACAATATTTTAGATAAAACTAAATCGTTTTTACTATATATTACACATAAGAAAAACATTTCATATCACAAACTAATAAAGCTTCTAGGTTTTATGAAGCGAATTAAAAAAACAACTGTGCCAACCTGCAATATCCTAGAAAACTGGAAATGTTTAATATTATATTATCGAGCAAGCAAGGCACTAAGGAAATTGGTATTTTCTTTAAATTACGGCCATAACTAACATGATATGGAAATAGTGTAAACACAGCTGGTTGTTATCAATACTGTGAAGGTAGCATTTAAGGAGTGGAAACGTTTACAGACAAGGCTCATGTGTTACCTTGTCCTCGTAAACCAATTAATATATAAACAAATGAAAGAAAATTGCAGTGCCTGTTTGCAATGTTAATTAAGAGCTTTTTACTAAATGCACATGAAATAAACCCTAGTTATTTATAACTAGCTGCCTCCCCGCGGTTTTACCCGCGTAGTTCCCGTTCCCGTGGGAATACAGGGATAAAATATAGCCTATGTTACGCGGGGATAATGTAGCTTTCCAAAGGTGAAAGAATTTTTGAAATCGGTCCAGTAGTTTCGGAGCCTATTCATTACAAACAAACAAACAAATCTTTCCTCTTTATAATATTAGTATAGACGAAACTGTCAAAAACCGCAAAAACATCTGAGCTGATTTTGACATGACTTTCTCTGGCAGAAAAAGTAATAAAGTCTATATTATTTGCGGATAGAGTCACGGGCATGGGTAGTTATAACAAAAACCATAGTGCCTACGGAAACCACTCCCCCGTGAGGTCACTGTCACAGTCTCGAACACGCGTGCAACGATGCGTGCGATCCTCAAATACCATGTCATGTGTCACTGAACATACTAA
Organism: Thyatira batis; assembly: GCA_905147785.2. Taxonomy (NCBI): domain Eukaryota; kingdom Metazoa; phylum Arthropoda; class Insecta; order Lepidoptera; family Drepanidae; genus Thyatira; species Thyatira batis. Next base: position 7,210,539 of record LR990499.1, read on the forward strand.
TCGATTCTAAACATACATAATAATATACTTTAGCCGTGGTGGCTCAGTTGGGAACGCACCGACTCACGATCATGAGGGTGCCGGTTCAAATCCCTGGCCCGTACCTCTGAGTTTATAAAAACTTACGTGCGGATTTACACCACTGGCTTTCGGTGAAGGAAAACATCGAGAGGAAACCTGCATGCCTGAGATGTTACAATTAAAGGCATGTGAAGTCCGCCAATCCGCACTAGGCCCGCGTGTTAGGGGAGGCTCGAGCTCCTCGGTGGAGACGTACATGAGCTGTTGATGATGATGATGATGATAATAATATAACTATACTATTTTCCTATAGCTCATCCATAATAATCATAAATATAGCAGTGAAAAGTTCGACTGTATGGAACATTCTGAGCTGCATTCGGATGACAATACAATGGCTATTTTGTCATTTCCAATTTAAATTTGAAATGATCTAAGCGCATACGGTTAGATAAATAAATACTATACATACCTGCATCAACAATAAATTTCATAACACTGTTGTTTCTATAGTATACCTACCTACGCCGAGCCTCGTAGCAGAAGGGGCCATAAACACGGGACAAGCGAGCTCCGAATTAGAGTGATTATCCGCTTCCTTCATCAACATCGTTTCAAAACACAAACAAACAAGAATGTAAACAAACAAAGACAAAGGAATTTGAAAGTACGGAATCACGTTTACATTGCTAAGGCATTTACATCCGCAGTTAACCCGACAAAATGTATGAGTCACGTGAAACATGATTACCATACTGATGATTGTATGAATCCATAATTGCAAGGGTCATGTCAATTTGGCCCGGTAACCTCACCGGTCGGGTGTGTAATGATGTAATCCATATATGCATTTGTGTGAGGACAAACGTGGAATATATTGTTATTATCTGCAGTGTATAGTCGTATATTATGGTTGTTGGTCGATGGGCGCCGTCTATGGATATTTGCAATGCCACGGCCATCAATCGCTGATACGTTATCGACTCTAATAAATAAGCTGTAAGGTCTCGTTTGCATGGAACTGTCAAACGTCATCGTAAAGTAAAATAACTACAAATTAATTGCGAAATAATTTAAATTCTATTCCATATATCATTAGCTATTAAAATACGTACAAAAAAAATGGGATCAAACATAAATTAGAGTATGATAATATTTTTACAACATTTTAACGTGTTGTTTTATTGTTACAGATATCAGCAAAATGTCTGACGACAGTACGAACTTCACTGACGAAGTGACAGCCAGCATGGGGCCCAGCGAACTATCCAAGTAAGTACCTCGTACTTTCTTCAATGATATGCAATCTCATTAATCTTTCGAAGCTGGTATTTATCGCTATTTTTAGACCCGGTAAAAAATTTACTATCTATCGTATAAGAAATATTTGATACTTATACATATATATTATTCGCATTAGCGGGTTCTTACATAGGTAAATAGGAAGTTTCACATGTATATTTGTCAGTGTTTGTTTAAGTACTTATTAGACGCTTATTTTAAAACATTCCATAAATACATTTCGATACCAAATAAGTTGTTTGAAACTCGGATGAAAAACAGTTGTGACTTCAAAGCCTCAGAGAAACCTCTAAAGTTCAACGACAAATTCTTTTCATGTAGGAAGTATTTCAAATAATAACCAAAATAAAATAAGCTCCTATTTTGGAGTAAACATTTCAGGAAGCGTGAAATTAAATTACACAATCGACGTAGATGTGGTAAAATAAACAAGCTGATTGATCAAAGTATTATTTGGGAGCCCAAATAATTCTTTGATATAATCTCATTGGTGCACGTGCTAGAAATAAAGGGTTTCCCGAAAATCAACCAAAAGAAATAAAATACCGTTTGCTCACAAAAGGAATATTTCTAAAAACGTCCAGTATTTTTCCTTTAAATATCTAGGTATTTCAGACAAACCTTTTCAGTCATGTGAAAGTATTAGAGATGGAAGCCTTGTGTGTCGAACATGCTCGAGTTACCTGAGCATGCAGGTTCAAAATTATATACAAACCCTATAAATCACCAAATAGTAGCTACTAGCTAGAAATATCGCTTCGAAAATAATACCTTACCACAGGTAAGTATTAAAGTCTTCGAGGCACTCAAACTATTGAACATGACTATCTATTCAATAAAGCTTCCTGGAAAGCTTCAGACATGTTTACGGCAAATCGCATTAACATTTTGTTATTTCCTTTTTCCCGTATCGTTTGCTGATTTTTGAAATAGATTTAATGCTATCTTTAGGAATCGTATCTCTTTTTGAGTTCTTTAAAAACACACATGATGGTATAAGCGGTTACCGTCGCATAAAACATTACCAAGTTATATCGCTTTTAATTACCTATTTTGTGTTCAATGTCTTCCCTTTAGATATTTTTTATTTTATCAGAAATAACCCACAAGTTCTAAATAACAATCGTCTCATTATTTACAACATACTGTGGTCTGTTTGCAGATAGTTTATCTCATAAACTGCCATTTTAGGTATATACCTAAATGTAGTTCTTAGAAATCCTTGACAATGAGTGCCTTTGATCAATACTTTGTTATAAAAAAAAAAGAATTCGAATGTAACACATAAGAGAAATCTTTCTATTCGACTATTTTCTATACGTTAAAGACATTTTAAGCATTTGTCTGATAAGCATCTAGAGATAATATTGGTGCTAGAAAACCATTTTTGATCAGAGTACTTATGTTTTAAAGATAGCTAAAGTCTGCGCTGTAGGTATGTGAGTAGAATACTAAAAAAACTTGAGTATTTTTGTAATGGCAGTAAACATACCGTAACGTAGTATGCGTTAGAGGGTAGGTAGATATCTACCCCCATTTAAATGGAACCTAATCTACACTACAACCTCTGTTAGTAGAATTTCATTCCATATATATGGTAATATAGTTTTATTCTTACTTTTACCGTCCGTTTTAATCCTTTGGATTAATTTAATTTAATGAATATTCTGGAACTTATTTTTTATTATTTCAATTTTGTTAATAACATAGTATAGACGGATTTAGTTTAAAAAAAAACATTGTTAATTTTCATATTGTCCTTAATAAAAATCGAATGCACGTCATAGTGCAATCTAACCGCGAATACACCGACCCACCGCACCGCAGTTAAGTTAGCCATATAGTTACTTATAGGTAGAGTTTATAAAAACACTGCTTTACAAGCAATTTTCCTTGAAATGTTTAATATTAAAGTACAAAAGATTTTAAATTAAAACGATTCCGTTAAAAGGCATGAGTATAAAGAACTTCCGCCAGCTGCCTTGAACAATTCCTGAGGTTTCACTAAATAGGATTCTGGATTTATAGCGTGGCGCTTTTGTCCAATTGAATTCTGTGAACTAAAGATTTTTATTTCTGAATCCTTCAATAGGTTCAGGGCTTCCTGAAGGTAACGTACGTGCCACATTTATTTTGTTTTCCTTTTTGTACAAGTTCAATAGAAGAGGGCACTTTGAGTGATTTTGTTAACATCCAATAGGTAATGCGATAGGCGTGGAAATTTTACAATATATGTAGGTACTTTAGTTAAATTATAATTTACCTTATTATGATATTATTGTATATAGTTTATGGTAGCTAATTTTATTTTAATAAGTACCTAGAAGTCTCCTTTAAAAGAAATTTCAAAAATCAAAAATTACGTAGGTACTTTATAGATTAAATAAATTTAAAAAGCTTACATAGGGTAACAAAATGGATCTATAACGATCAATTTCAGGTCACTTAACATAGGCACAGCGCTATTGAGAACTGTTGGTTTAGGATCCAATATTATAGGTATCCGAAATTAAGAGATCGATTGATAACACTTCATTGTCGCACAGAATGGACCCTCCTCGTCGTAGGGAATAAGATATGATAAAAGATTTCAATCACCTTCAGATAAGTGGACTATGAAAGACAAAAGCTATATTATATACAAATTTAGTAGCCTTATTCTTCTCTTGTAAGTATTTCTATGTTTGACTAGTTCCGCGATATCACCCGCGTTCCTGGAGAACCTTCAGTTTTCCCGGGATAAAAAGAAGCCTATGTATTCATTCAGGTTATAAAATATCTGTGTTCTAAATGTCATCCAAATCCGTTACGTATGTCATTTTTTCGTGAAAGAGTAACAAACCCATCCATCAGTACTCACAAACTTTCGCATTTATTTCGCAAATCGTGAATAGTGTATTTATACCGTTTCGGTTGAAAGGGTGAGGGTTCCGTAATTACGTGGAGATATCCTTAACAACTTTATGTCACAGTAGCCGACCGACGTCATGGTTATTGCAAATGTTTAGGGACGATAGTTAACATTTACATGGACCATCTGTCTAACTACTTCCTACAGTCCTACTAATTTATAAATGTGAAAGTTTGTGAGGATGTATGTTTGTTACTTTCACGCCATAACGGCTGACGGGTCCTAAATTAAATTTGGCACAGAGATAGATAATAGTTTAGAATAGATCATAGGCTACTTTTTTTACGGGCAAATTGAGGATTCCCCAGAAAGGGAGGTGCAACTGCTGAAGCTAAAAAAAATATATTATGTAATACTGCTTACGTTTTAAATTGGACAAAATATAAAGTAAATAGTAGGTAGCTAATGTAAGAGCTCTTGTTAAAAGAACCAATTCTAAGAAACCGTTACCAAAGCGCCTTGATCGTCCTCTTTGCATTTATATTGAACCAACTCAGTCTACAAAGGTAATCTAACCAAAACAACCGATGCAAGAAAACTTTAACAATACTTTACCAAACCACAACCGAGTATATTTACTTACAGTATATTTTAAGCCAATGATTGTAGTTGCGTATACAAAAGTTAAAAGATTTCAATATATAAGAAACTAGTGTGAAAATCCTTTTTATTTTTGTAAAAGTTTTAATACACGCAATCGTGTTGAATCAAAGCTTCTACTATAACTTTACCTGCGTTCCTTGGGGCCCTTTTACATTTTCCAATGATAAAAAGCATGTGCCAAATCACGGAGTGTAAATTACCTTTAAAGAAAAATCATTCTCCAAGAAGGGTGTGAAGAGATTTTTACAGGGTCGGCATGAGTGACGCCCCTGGTATTGCAAACGTCCATAGGCTAAACTGCTACCCATCAGGTGGGACTTTACGCCTGTTTGTGGTATAAAAAGAAAATTTTTTTTTTTACTGATAGACATTTTCTGCTTACTTCCAGGTTCTCCCCCGCTCTCTTAACCTTCGCTGCGGTGATCACGGGGATCATCATGATCGTGGGCCTCTTCGGTAACTTGCTCACAGTTGTGGCTCTGTTGAAGTGCCCTAAAGTGAGGAATGTAGCTGCTGCTTTTATTATCAGGTAATTATATTGCATAGTGCCTCATGTAAGGGTTACATGTAAGACAGAAAATATAGAAAAGAACTTCATTATACAGTTTAACATGTTACTAATATATCTTAAATAAGGTATCATATATATTCTGTCGTACCTACTTTAAAATAAACTTGTGTACTCGAATGTGACTAAGGATACGTATATTCTGCACTTCCGGATCCGAGCGGTGTAACCCGCGTTCCCTACAATTTATAATTTGGCAGGAATTGCCTATAATTATTAATTCCATAATACGTTGATAAGTTCTAACATTATGTCAAATTTCATCCAGGACTGTTGAAAAGCTTTCAGTTGTTCTAGCGTGAAACAGTAACAAACATTCTTACAAACTTTCTCATTTTACATATTAGTAGGATAATTGCAAATTGGAATGTTCAGGCAAATGAATCTGCGACGTACATTATGTACATATAAGTATATACATTCATACCTACAATACGTACTATTTGGTAAAAGGAATTTCTGGAAATACCTAGAATTCTCCACAACCGAGCCGATTGTTTGGTTCACCTTCAAATTGAATTTCGGAAGACAAAAGATAAAATTTCGTGCGTACATTTGTCATACCGATCGAGAATACTTGGTGGGCCATTCATTATTATCAGATTGTTTGGTACTTTGTGTTTAGATCCCAACCAAGGTATTTTCTACTGAAATAATACCTTGGAATACCCCCGGTGTGATTCATACAATTGATATATATAATTAATAAAACCCAGACTAGACCAGGTAAAAACATTACCCTTTTACTTTACCTACTGACAAAATTATTTATATAAGTCTTTGATAATAAATTTAATGCTCAACTCACATGTTTTAATTACAATTTACATGCATAAAGGAAGCTACGAAGCGCTACGAAACGCTACGAAAGGTCAACGATAATACGAGGACACAAACTTTCCTATAAACACACAGTAATGACAAAAACGGATGTGCTACCTCGTAAAATTTACGACATGGTTGACCCTTTAACATTAATGTGACATTTACCGTAAGCTTATTCTCATTCCAGTCTGTGTATAGCTGATTTCCTGTTCTGCGCCATGGTGTTGCCGTTTGCCATATCTGGCTTCTGGACTAGGACCTGGTCCCATGGGGGGGTGCTGTGTCAGTTGGTACCGTTCTTGCGGTACGGGAATGTTGGTGTGTCATTGTTGAGCATCGCCCTCATAACCTTGAATAGGTGAGTCTCTAAGGATAATTGTAATGTAATTATCTAGGTATATACGTATGTATTTAATAATAGTACCTATATCAAGTACATCAGCTATCTGTCTAGCTGTCTGTCTGTTTTACAAGCTCTGATTAGTTTGGAATCGGATCGGCCTTGTGTGAAAAATGTCCCAGGATATATATCGTAAGTGTACCAGTCGTGGCCACGGTACCAGTAATGGCCAAAAATTTAAAGAAACATCTAGAATTCGGACATGAGCGAATGTTTTTACATTGGGATCACTGTGACATAGACTTTAGACATCGAACTATCTAAGTTTAACGTTTTATTGAATTCAGTCAGTTAAATGTACAAATATGCGCGAATACAAAGTGTAAGGTGATTTGAAATTGACAACGACGGCTTTTCTTAAGGAAATCGTTAAGGCGGTGAGCAGAAAGTTTCACTTGTAAAATAGTAATGCTTAATTAAAATCAAAATTAGTTTTGTTTGATGTATTAACCATAAAATAAAGATAAACTAAGACTAAGACTGGGATATTCATTAATGAATTTTCCCTGGCCAAGACTGGGTCACAAAACTACAACTTTTATTTGTTAAATAAATTGAATCCAGCTTTGCCGTATCTCACGCGTAACACATTACAAATATTAAACAAGGACTGGACTTTACAGTTTCACTATATTCAGTGCTGAAACTTTCACAATTTTGGTAATATTTCACAAAAACCTGTTTTTTTTTTCTTAAACTGGCCACCATTGGGTCATTTACCATATTTATTTATTGATTTTAAGTAGACAAAATTCAAGGCTTTCATTAAAAGGATACTCATGAAAGTGGAAGCTGCTTGGTTTTAGTTTGGTACTCTTTTTGTTTATGGAATCGATTATTACTTACCACCTTTGCTTAATATAACAATAAAAAAAGTACAAATATTAAAAACAATTTTATTATTGAAGTATTTATTATCAAGATACAGAATGTACAGGCAGGGAATGGGCCAAATCGTTTACCCAACAACTAAAATAGATGTTAGGAAACCTCACCAAATCAAGTTACCAAATAAGTAGTTAGGTATAGAGTCTATATTGAACTAGCTAGCACCCGCAACTTAATCAGCGTAGTATAATTATTTAAAGTAGCTAATGTAGCTATATACCTACCAAAACTATAAATGTTTCTATGGCATTTTCAATTTTTATTTATATAGTTTATTTGATTTGTATCTTCCAGGTACATAATGATAGCCCACCACAGCTGCTACGGGCGCGTGTACAGGAAACACATCATCGCGCTGATGATCGTATTTTCGTGGATGTTCTCGTACGGAATGCAGATACCGACTCTCGTTGGAGTTTGGGGTAAGCGCAGTTATTTTATACTTGTAACAATCCAAGTATGACAAGTGAGATATAATCGAAGATGGTAAAAAAACGTGAAACTGAGATGAAACACTTGACAAAGTAAAACGCTATTAATAGTTCCTAAATTCTCGTATAGGGATAGTTAATCATTGTAATTATTACATGCATCCGTTGTGACATTTTAAAAGAACTGTAAAAAAATAAAAATAAATACTGAAAATCTGTATATTCAACAAATAATAAATAAAATAAAGGCTACAAAGGCTCTCAGACACTTCTTAGGAATTCCTGAACGCGTTAGTGAGTGAAATAATAGAGCAAAGTTCTGCGAAATCTTGTCAACGTGAGCATAACAACAATAATATATTTCCTAGTAAACAGTTATAATGCATCATCATTGTTTAATGTACTTTTATCATTTTCAGGCAAATTCGACTATGACCCAGAGTTGGGTACGTGTTCCATCATGCCTGATGACAATGGCCGCTCTGCGAAGACGGCACTCTTTGTTATAGCCTTCATCGTTCCCGCTATGCTCATATTCATCTGCTACGCCAGGATATTCTGGGTTGTCCATAGGTTAGTAACCATTCATAAAATGTATTATGAATGTAGGTCAATATTAAATTGCATTTGAGAAAACCCCAATAAAGGCAATTAATACATTGAAGGAGATTCAATAGCTATACAATTTTTACTTATATCGGGCACTATAACAGATCGTTATCAAATATATTATTTCTTAGACTTACCTTGAAGCGTCGATCAAGTTAAATTGAATCTCAAAATTTTATAAGATACGATCATAAGAGATCTAATAAGATACTTGTATAAGGGAGGAATATTTTCGAGGTATAATTAGTTATTAGACTGATATTAAAAGGAAATCTAAATTTATTAATATGGCAACACGGGTACTGAATACTTTAACGTATAATTATTGGTAAAAGATCCCTATAAATACGATACCCAAGTTCGTTAACCTAATTTTATTAAACATCAAAAGCTTTACACTACAGTTTGGTACATCCTGAATTATAAATAATTTCTAAATCATTATATCGCTACTCGAGTCTTCTATTGGAATGATTAATTTTAATTGGATGTGAATGAATGGATTTTGCAGACTATTTATACCTGTTCAAAAGAGCATGGAATAGTCCCTACGTTTTATTAAGGTTATTTTTTTAATTTATCTGTAATAACATTTCAGCTCAGAACAGCGAATGCGTGAACATCAAAGATCGCAGCACGCGAGCCCTGGGACCCTCAATAACAGCACCACGGCAGATAAACGGTCTACCATCAAAGACAACCGGGAGACGAAAGTGAGACGCAATGAATGGAGGATTACAAAGATGGTGCTAGCCATTTTCCTGTCATTTCTAGTGTGCTATTTACCGATAACAATCGCAAAAGTGGCTGATAACCATGTACATTTCCCTGGTAAGTACCTCCTTTTACCTTTTGTCTACAATCTCATAGTAGGTGTACTTAATACTAAATGATTATAATTGGACCATAGAAATATATTCTAGGTAAAAGATCTATATATTCTAGGCTTTAAAGTGGGTCACCCACATCAATAAGTATTTAGTAACATACTTTTCATTTAAGGGTAGTAGTATACCCAGATGGTAGATGAGTACTCTAAAATACCTAAGTACTTAAAATACCATTGCTAAGTCATAATACCTACACATTGTATGAAATACTCTGTAACCATTAACGCTGACTATAATTGTTAATAGACTAGAATTGTGAATAAAAATAAAAAATAGTAAGTACTATCTTGTATTTTTTTTACCTATTAATTTTCTGTCATTAAATGAATCCATCAAACCCAACAGTATTCCACGTAGCCGGTTACCTGTTACTGTACGCGAGCGCGTGCGTCAACCCGATCATCTACGTAATAATGAACGCGCAGTACCGCGCTGCGTACGCGGCGGCGCTGTGCTGCCCCCTCGCGCGGCTCTCGGGCCTCACTAGCGGTGCGTATCCCTCCTCGCCCGCATGCCACGCCGTCAGGAAGGACCGCACCTCCGCACTCGCCTCCTATGTCAGACCGTGAAGGTATCACCCTCATTGCTTTCCATTTGTAACGCGCTGAATGAGGGCCGATGTAATATCATTATTGGACTTATTATGAGCTTTAGTTACAGTTGATGAGGGCATAAAACTGCATGCGCGTTAAACCCTGACTTACTGTCTCTTGACCATCATTAAGCAAGTGATGGGGAAGATTCTTTAACTGCACGTTGATAGAAACAATATATCGAATCAAGCTCGTAATAAGACCCTCGTATATTTTTGTTATCTTCCTATGTTGCTAACTGTATCATTGTTATGGAACTTTCAAGAGTCATGTGAGATTGGCCCTCACCGTCGGCCTTTTGGTCTGCCTGTAACGCAGCGCTTAACATCACAATCTGAATTACTGCCATCGAGCATGTAACCAATAGAGTAGAACTGTTAACAGTTTTGTTAGAAAACAAAATACGCCAAAACGCTGCGCCGGCCCCTGTGTTCTGATTGGCCGACTCAAGGTCAAGTGTTGCACTAGACGTACACACAGGTCTCTTATTGGTCGGGTACTGTTTTAGTTCGAGCGTGGTTTGTTAGTTATACCGGTTATACGTGACAAATCATTGATGCGTTGCTTAACAAATGGCTCACTATTGCTACTCTATAGGTTACATGCTCGATGATTACTGCAAACATACAAGCCTGCATGCTAAACTTTTTATTCTAATCGCATGTTGTCATCAACTTCAATTATGTAATAAAATATAACTTAACCGTTAACTTTTGAAGCTCAAATAATTAAACAAATTAATGTCTGACAACAATTAACTAGTAACTTATTCTTTTTAGAGAAATGGAACGAGCGTCACGGGTACAGCTACAGCAACACACGAACGGCGCTCAGCCAAGTGTCACTGGGGGAGTCGAGAGCCGACCCTCGGGGGGCCCCTGCCGGCCCTGGCGGAAGATAGGCCCCCGGACATCTGAAACACGCAGTATTGGGCCTATCAGCCACGCTTCACCCAGAGTCACCGGATCGTTGCAAAGCGTCGCGCCCAAAAGTTTGCAGAGTGCACCTTCCAAAGTAACCGGATCTTTACAGAATGTGGGTCCTAAAACCACTGGCTCGACACAAAATTTGAGAGCAACAGGATCACAGCAGAGTGTCGCAAAGGTGACACGTTTCGAAGTAGATTGCGGGAAAGAGAGTCAGACTAAAGTGTAGCGACTTGTCGCTCGTTTATAAGACATACCAAAGAAATTGCACTAAAGACTATAAGCCAAATAAGACTAGCACTATATTTTAATGTATTGATAATGCTCTCTTGTGAGATATTACTTATCTCATTATTTTATGTATTTTAAACATTAAGACAATTTCCGTCCTAAAAGCGAGCGACAAGTTAGCTAGTAGTTAAATATGATATAATATAAGTATACAGGTGCCTTTGAATTAAGTTATGAAATGTATTTTGTCTTTATTCCAGGTCTTCCAAAAAATATTATTTATGTAAATGTAAGTAGTTTTAATAATGGTTGTATTGTTAGTAAGATGCGCATTCCAATTACTATTATCAACGCACCAAAAACTATACCCAGGTAATAAAATGGAAACAATTTCTACTTAAATATATAAACATTGACTTGTTAGTTACAGATTTCGTCAGCTCCTAATTAAATTTTCTGCAATAATGGCTAGGTTACTACCACTAATCGGTTTTACCTACCTTATGGAAATCAAATAAGATTTCATTTTCACCAATTTTTTGATCATAACTAGGAACAGGCCATTAAAGACAACTTTACTACTCAACAACATTCCATTTTTAGTTTTAATACTTATAATATGACCAAAGATAATTAATTAAGCTTTTCAACAAACAATTTTGAAATGCCTATTACCTTTAATGTATTCAAATTGAACGTTAATTAACAGTTGTCTCATTAATGTACGTATCATTGAAAATTAATAAAATACCTACTATTAGTTGTGTACTATGAATTTGCAAATATGCCATATTATTTTAAGATTTAAACATTGATATGTTTATTTTAATCTTGACATTCTTGATAAAGTTTTGTATAAATAAATTTTAAGGCGTGCAGTATTTATTTTTTGTTGCTGTTAATCATGTTCATAAAAATATTTGGAAATGTTGGAAATAAAATAAAGAATTTTGATATAAGTATTACGTCTTGATTGTTTTATTCTTACCGTATCTTACGTATGTACCTTCTTATTACCTAACTTCTAATCTAACAAAGTTCTGTTAGCGAAACGCATGCAGGGCAGGGCCATGCTAACGATACAATAGTACCTATTACTCTTTTTATAATGTCAATTTCAATCATTTATTTAAATTTTCAGTCAACCTTTTGTCTATAAATTTTAGGCTTGTTACAAAAAAGGGCTAAATTAATCAATTTAAATTTTGCGCTACTGGCATTTTGACAAATGGCGCCAGATTTCGTAATAACGCGATAAACACTTTAGATGCTATGTAAATAAATATGTATATAAAGTATATAAAACTAAAACGTTACATATCTTATAGGTTTACCATTTTGGTATTTTGCATTAATCACACGACATATTATGGAGTTCTAAATTCTAATAAGTAGGTATGTTGCCACACTACACGTTTGGTTCATGGACCTAATATACTAAATATTACGTCCATGCGTTTGTTGCTCATTTGTTGCCAGCTGCATAATAATATTTTGCTCCTGTACATATTGTAGTATACTATGGCAGCATTTTGCACATTTACTTATTTTCTGCTTGAAACGAAACGTTTTACTCACCAATTTGGGTTGTCAAATGTAAACATGTGTCAATCCGTCAAGTCGTTTTGTCTGTCTGTCAAAAATAATACAACCAAAATCATTATTTTACCGATAGAAAAATGTGGATTTCCAATTTATTATAATGTTATGTAATTAGAAAATAGTGTAATGTAGTGTTTTATGAATTAAATAATTATTTAATCATTATTGTGTTATAAACATAAGTGTAATAAACAATTTTAAAAATGGATGTGGTCGGAAGCGAAATAGGGCAGAAGATGCGGGTAAATAATATGAAATTGTTTATATTTTGCATTATTTTTAAGAAATAATTGCATTGCTGTGGTGCATATATAATGCTAACATAACATCCGATTTTGTTGTTACTATTTACAATGATCTTTGTATGTATTAACAATGGTTGTAATCCAAAGGCCGAATGCCGTATGTATGCACTTATTGATTAGTTATTTTTTATTTCAGTCAGCTATCAAGGCCAAGCTGACGGAGCTGGGCTGCTATGTCGGTTAGTATATAATACATATGTTGACTAATGATTTACTACTCTCCTGTCAAAAATTAGCATACAACAGAAATAAGCTTACTATACTTAAATAAATTTATAAGTCTATAAAAGAACTGGTTATAATCACTAATGTTTGTTGCTGGCATTGCTTAAAGTCTCATTTAGAGAAATTCAGTATAATTAATTCATAACACATTAAGTAAGCCTCACAAATTCCAGCTATACCTAAGATCTAACCTTCCAAAACTGTTTTAATTTTTTTTTCAAGAAAGATTACCTTATCTGAAAGTACAGGTTAACACAATGATTAAACATGGCAATGAGTTGCTAGAATAAGCCTCAAAGTTGTTACTACTCTAAAATTATATATATATATGAGCTATGCTTTGATTTATTTGAACCTCGTTTAAATAGATGATGAGCTCCCTGACTATGTCATGGTCATGGTGGCAAACAAGAGGACTCGCGAGCAGATGGAGGATGATCTCCAGCTGTTCCTTGGTGATAACACTGAGCTTTTTGTCAACTGGCTGCATCAGGTGCTTAAAAAGCTGCAAGAAGTTACCGTTGCAACTCCCCTGAGTAAGTAATTTTAGTATCTAACTTTACCTACTCATGTAGTAGAGTCATATTATGAATATCATGTTTTTAGCTTTATACAAAAACAATAAATATCCCGGAATATTTTTGCCCCTATGCCCTAACTGTTGGCTAGAGCTTGTAACTATGGTAACCAAATAGCTGTTACTTTTAAACAGCTTCTTATATTCATATTCTAATGGAAGTCCCAGACAAATAACTAACAGAGATATTTAACACAAATGTGTGTCCTGGGTGGGAATCAAACCCAAATCTAGTGACTGGAAAGTCAGGATAGTTTACCACAATGCGAATCTGGCAGATAATACCATAAAATATTTACACATATAGCAAGTTATTTTGTTGCCTATATCTAAAGGTTTCATTTACTTTGTGTAAATATAATCATTGTTATCACTAATCTGTATACCATGCCATACAATTTTTAAATGATTCTAATTACTTTTGAAAATCATATACTTAGGCATAATTTTTCATGACAAGCAGATGCTGATAAAAGCAAAGAAAAGTCACAATTGAAGGAGAAAAAGTCCAAGGATAAGAAGTCAAAGGAAAAACTAAAAAAAAATGATTTGAAGAAATCAAAAAAGAAAGACAAAGAAAAAGTCCACCGTAAGAAAGAAGAGAAAAAGTCACACAAGAGTAAGAAAAAGAGCAAAACCCATGACATGATTCGTCCTAATATACCACCGTTACTCATGAATATGGAAAAGAATTCAGAACCATCTATTACTGATGTATTTGCTGGTCAGATTTTGAAGAATCATGGCATTACTTTGGACGAGCCCAATATTGTACCAAAAGTTGTTGATAAAAAGCCAATAATAGCTGAATCAAAGAGACCATCAGTACCTATTATTGATCCGGCCACAATATCCTCGCAACCCGAAGAACCGATTGAAGAACCAAAATCAACTGAAATTGAAGTAAATGACACAACAGCATTAACAAATAAAACAAAACTATCAACATTAGATGGTGAAGAACAGTTGAATCAAATTGAAGCTAGAATCCAAGGATTAAAGAAGAAATTGGCTGATCAATTAGATTCTATGTCTGAAGATGAAGATTTCTTGAATATAAGAACTGAGGCTGATGAGCTCATGACGGACTTTGCAGAGGATGTCTTTCAGGTGAAAATTATTTTTATGCATGCCAGTGAAAAGATAGATTTTATTAATGCCTAGGTATTTACTTTTGTGTTAACTCCTTTATAGAATAGAATATACATTATTGCATACACCCAAAGAAAAATATGAAATTAAGTAGGTACAAAGAAATACAAAATGATAACAATGTAGGCTGTAGTTTGGAAAAGAAAATCTATTACCTATGTTCAGCAGTGGACATCCTGTGGCTGATATGATGATGATGAACCTTCTCTATTATATCTCTAAATTTTATCTTAATGTTTCAGGAACTATCCCAACCACCGCCGGTATCGACACCAACAATAGAATCCTGTGATACCCCAACTCCACCCCCACAACAGATTCCTAAACCAATAGAACCTGAATTACCCAAAGAAACCCCCAAAGAACAAACACCCGAAACCCTTCCCCAAATTGAACTAAAACTTCCCAAACGTCCCATCAGAGAGCGGCTCGGACTTCGAGAAGAAATAAAAAAGATTCAAGAAATGAAAGAAAAGAAGGCATCAGAGAAAAAAGCAGAAAGTCCTGAAAGGTTAATTACAAAGTCTTACGGAATTAGTAAGAGAACTGATTACGTATTATAACATTCATTGTTGGTATTTATTTTACTTGTATTGTTTCATAATAAATGTTGATATAAGCTGGAGTATAATACCCATATAGCTTAACGAAAAATATCATTACTTAAATAAATAGCTATACTCATTTGATTCAAAATGAATCTATAGCACTTAAACGTCGGAAGAATAATCTTGAATGATTAACGTTTACTTTTATGTTTCATATTTAACATTTTACTATTGAGACCACTTTGGAGCGCCAAAAAATCGATCCAAAATATATAAAGCATGCATTAAATATATTATTATATAAGTACCAATTACCCTCATGTAAGATTGTATAGATATTCATGCATCCAATCTAAATATCACTCAAATGCTAAATAAGACGATAGTTTAACTTGTTCACATATTTTTCAGGTTTACACCAGAAAGAGAGCCAGATATCGTCGTCCAGCCGAAGCCGGCTAAAAGTCGTCATGTCGATCTTCATGAGCCTAAAAAACGCGTGTCCGTATCTGAAGACACGGTCGCTGAGAGAACGGAATTTAGCTCGAAGAGGCTTACTTCTCGGTATGTATTGTAAACATTAAAATGTCTGAGTTTTTAACTTATAAGGTATGTCCCAGGATATTGACAGCCCGGTTGGCTTTGTGGTTAGTGACCCTGACTTTCAAGCCGCGAGTCGTGGGTTCGACCCAGGACAAACATTTGTATGCATGAATATGTCTGTTTGTCCTGCGTCTGGATGTAATCTATAATATGTATGTATTTAATTTGTAGTTTATCAGCTATCTGGTTACCATAACACAAGCTTCATATGAAGCTTACTTTGAAATCAGATTGGCCGTGTGTGAAAAAAAAATGTCCCAGGATATTTATAATCAACTATAACTATATTCATTTACTATTTCATTTATTTATAAACTTATTTGAGATTTATAAATACTGGTTAAAATTGCCGTGCGGTATCGCGGAGACTTGGTATCCTGTAATACAGGTTCTGCCTAGTTTAGGCTCCAGTGTTCGGCACTTGTGGCTCATTTGGTGTTGGAGGTGTCCATGGGCCATGACCGCCGTAATCGCTTTCCATCAGGCCATACGTCTGCTCGTATGTCGACCCAGACACATAAAAAAAAAAGTTGAAGTTGCCTTTATTTTTATGTATTTGAAAGTAAATCCCACCAAAAACATTCTGTAAAAACTAGCCAAGTCTCGATGGAGTTGCTTGTTTATCTCTAAAAAGTAATGAAATATAGACAAAGAAGTGCCAAGTCTTAGGTTCTTTACTGCGATTTTTTTATTATTGGTAATTGTGGTAGGAATAAAGTAAGTTTTCTATACTAATATTATAAAGAGGAAAGATTTGTTTGTTTGTTTGTTTGTAATGAATAGGCTCCGAGACTACAGGACCGATTTCAAAAATTCTTTCACCTTTGGAAAGCTACATTATCCCCGAGTAACATAGGCTATATTTTATCCCTGTATTCCCACGGGAACGGGAACTACGCGGGTAAAACCGCGGGGAGGCAGCTATAATTTATATTTTTATTATGAATACTTATTACCTGCTGGGTTTCCAGGGTGTCAGTGCTGGAGAACCGTCCGGGCAGCGTGGGGCGCGTGCGGCCGCGGCCCCGCGCCTCCCAGCCCGCCTCCAGCCTGCTGCTGCGGGCTGTAGCCGATGCGCATAGGAGTCTCTTGACTGTGAGTAACACTAACATTAACACGCCTTAACATTCGTGATAAACTCATAAACTTTTTGTTTGGTCAAAAGAGCTAACGTTTGCCTTCAGTCGAAGCTTATGTTAAACTAATTAAATTTTATGTGATGTGAAAACAGAGTGATTTGTGAAGGTTTAGGTTAAGTTTTTGGAAACTGGTTGAAAATAATTATGATTTTTAGAAGCTTTATTAGCATGTGCCGGGTTCACCAATGACATAAAGATAGATTATCTACTTTAGCATAAATTTCACACTGGCCTTTTGATTTAGTAGTTATCGAGCCACTTCTAGCCAGAACAAACCAATGTACCTATGTATAAATACATAAACGTTTGAGTAATATTTGTTTAATTTAATTATCTATCATTATTTATTAATATGCAAATTCGGAATTTGAGCAATATAAAACGTGACTAAACCACTCACGAGTTCTAGAAAATATGTGATAAAAATATTAATTTTCCAGTCTAAGTTGAGTTATTGGTATAACAGCATAGCAATAACAATATTATATCTCTTGTATTTTTTATATATATTACAGCTACCACCAAAAGTAAATATAGACTCGCATAAGGTGAAACGAGCGATGGTCCTCCCAATGAGACGATGCGTCGACAAACAGAAGATCGTCATACAAGTACCCGGGGGGGATGTAGACGCCGGGGATAGTATCAGCCTAGAGATAGATAGTGAAGACGACAAGAGCTCTAAGTACGTATGCATCATCCTACTAATATTTTAAATGTGACACCCTAAGCGCAGTTGCTTAAATCTACTACGGTTGCGAGCCCTCAGCGCTCACCGATTGCCCGCGTAAAGGTGTAACAGCCATCAGAGAATAGTCCCTTCAAAAAAAAATTATTTATGCGAAAGTTTGTGAGTATGGATGTTTGTTAGTCTTTCACGCCAAACGCCTAAAGGAAAAGAAATATCCTGCAGCACACTTATTAAACACAAATCAGCGACGTGGTTTTAACAGTGTTTTAATAACTATTTCCATAAAATGATCATTTGGTTTATTACGAATTATTACTTTTGTATACGTTTTAGAGCCTAGCTCTATAATTTTGAGCTTAGCAACACTTTTAGCCATTCTTTGTCGGAAGCTTTTATTTTACTTCAACCGATTCGTAAAAAAAAATCACATAGAAATTATGCATATTGAATACCTACATGTCTTATCTATCAAATGTGAATGGTGCTGCTATATTTAGAATAGCATGTATTATTAAATTTTGCGGTCTGTATATTATATAGGTACATATTCACGTTTTAAATCAATCAATCATGTAAAATAATCCTCATTATAAATATTATTTTCAGAGTAATGAGTGACTTAGACAAAGATGAGTACGTGCCAGCGTCTATAACTAAAAGGATTATAAACAACGACTATGTGCCTACACGGGGGAATGAAAAGAGAACTTCTAGTCTGCAAGACGACAAACTTATTATAGAATCAAAGTGAGTTATCCAAATGTAAAGTCAATTTAAGTAGTAACCAACTACAATAAAGTTTTATATTGAGAACCAATTAGAATCTTAATTGAACCTATCAAATTAAAAATATCATAAAATTTGGTTCACCAATGTCCCAAGATATTGCAATACACACGTACATACAAAATAGTAGTCTGTTTATCAGCCAACATATGATAATGATATGGTATGATCAAATATATATAAGTAAAAAATAAATATATATTATATTATAATGCGTTGTTTCAGAAACATTCACAATTTAACTGTAGGCAAAGACAAAAACACTCAATTCATTGTCACTATGGATGGATACCACCCCAATGCTTTCTTAGCGAAAAAACTCCAAACTGAAGGCCTATTGAACGACGACGATGAAATAGCGAAAAATGTAAAAAAAACAACATCACAAACACAGGAAAACTTGCTCCATACAACTGAAGCAGAAAAATCTCCAGAAAAACCTACAAAGGAACCCACAGGCCTTCAAAAGAAACGGCTCAGCGATACAAGTGAAGAAAGTGATACTCAAGTCATTATAAAACAAGATAAGGAACAAGGATTAGAAAAACGAAAGAATTCTAAAGTAGATGAATTAAATGAAGAAGCTCCTGCAGCTAAGAAAAAACGGGCGTCCCCTATAGTATTTGATATGGAAAAGAAAGAGAAAGTGGTTGAAAAAGAGAGACAGCGAACGGAGAGTGTGGGCAGCGACAACCACGTGACTGTTGTGACAACTACCAACACACATAAATATGATTCAGTACCACCTTGTAAGTAAACTAGTTTTTATCAAAATACAAGGGTTCGAATCCCACACACGACTAAAATTTATATGCACGAATATGTCTGTTTGTTCTGTGGATGTAAATATCTATTATAAGAATGTATATATATACCATAGCACAAGATGGTTACATTTACTTATTTTGGATTGGATTTAAATTAGTTATTTTACCTAATTAAAAGTATCCCGGATGTTAATTCAGAACAACGTACACAAGTACATGATTGATGAATATAGCGGGATTATGAAAATATAAATTATTTTGACTAACCACGTTTCGATCAAGTTGCATTTTAGTTGGCTCCACTAGATTTTAACAAGAATTTTCTATTATGAAATCAATGCCTACATGTACAATTTTTGCAAAAAATGAAACCAAACTGAATTTTTCATATAAATATAGTATATATTGTTTAAACAATATAATTTTTTTTTCCCCGGTCCAAAAGGTTTCTGATTTTAAATAATATAAAAAACAAAGCTAACAAAAAAAAAACATCGAAATCGGAGCTGTTCTCGAGGACTTCCGAATATTGCCTGTTTTATGTCTGCCTTTACTCGACTATTTCGATACCTTAATTTGCAAACCGGCAGAAACTAGACGACATCTAGTGTCACAACTAGATGACCTAAATTGATTTTAATGAGAAATTAGGTTTGCAAATTAAGGAATCGATATGGGTGGTACGACAATTTCACATTTTCTTATCTCAAATTATTAAATACAGTATCATCGGCATCATCCGCTAGTGATCGGAAAGTGTGGTGTCGCACGTTTCCACTCTGCCGGTACGGCGGCGCGTGCGCGTTCGCCCACCCCCGGTGCAAGTTCGCCGCCGCCTGTACGCGCCGCAACTGCGTCTACTCGCACGACCCGCCCGCGCCTGCGACTGTACCGACGCCGCAGGTACCCGTGGCGCCATCTATCGGTGAGTTGCATTACCACTTGGACGTTAACTCGGAGAGTCATTAATTTTGTCTGTCTATACTATATGGATAGATAGCAGATTAGGTAATTTTGATTCGCTATAAATTTTGGTGATAAAGCTTGTTATTGTTTTTTTATAGACCTACTTTTATATAAAATAATGAATTATATTAAAACGAATATTTTGATACACGTGGCGTCTCAGTCCGGTTACCGAGTAGGTACCTACATTAAAATTACAAAAAAAAATTAAAGCCATAGTGTTGATAGCCACAGTGAGTTAAAATGTAACTTTATCATAATTATTTTATTTTAAACAAAAAATATTTTTGTATACCTAGCTACATACTTGTATATTAGGTATTACTGTTTGTTCACGCTGTTGTCATCAGCGGGTTACCCAAGTGTTCTTATCGAGCTAATCTTGGGCCCCTGAGTATCTCCATCTTCCAAGCGGTCGCGCGGTGCGGCCGTGCACCTTGGAATGTGCTATCGACCGACCACGCCACCGCGGCCTTGCCCAAGGCCCACCTCACTACGCGCTGCAACCTCTTTCTCGAGACGTGGTCGGAGTAGCGCTTCGGACGGCAAACTCACCCGGGGGGGGATTAATCTAAGCAGCGTCCGAAGCCTATACACACCACGCTCGCACACGAGGCCGCGTCGAGGGTGTCGGTCGTTGGAGAACCCCAGAGGAACACCGACGGAATAACACACGCGCTCGTATATATGCTAACTTTGTAGAAAACTTTGCATGCGCGATGCAGGATCGATGACGAAAGCTGACCAAGTGCGAACCGTGCTAGCTTTGAGGGTTCCGTACCCTTGAATATTGAATGAGACGTCCGTTTAAGACAAAGCTATTTGTTTTTAGTATAGGCTCTGCTTTGTATGGAATCAGGTGTATATGAAGTGAAGATGATATGGGATTGTATTATTAATTATATTTATAAGATGTAGATGGATATTTTTGGATAATATTGGGATGCATTATCTTAAATTGCATGCAGAGTTTATTGACTACAATTCGGAATCTAGCGACGGATATTTTTATATAAAGGTCTCGTTTTTTTTAAGAACCCTATAATTGTAATGCGGCTATCAAATTAACATAAAATTAACTGATTGTATAAGAGATTAGGCCCACGATAAGATAGTTGGTAATGTGATTACATGTAGCGATTGACCTGTGTAGTAGGTACCCATGTACGGTCACCCATGAAGACAAAGAGTAACAAACATAAATCCACTTATCTTTTCTCACAAACCTTCGCATTTATAATATTTGCGGTATTCGAGGATTTGTGAGGTTAATGAGAATCTCAGCAGAGCTTGTACTATGATATTATGGTTATATTAAATACCAAGCAATTCAGTCAGTCGACGTAGGGATATTTCTAATTAGAAGAAACTTGATATAGTATATAATATGTATTCTGAATAAGCAACTATGATACTTTTCAATTAGGGAAAATTTAAAATTTCCAATAACCGCGAAAGATTAGTAATTTACATATAAATTACTTACATAATACGTACACAACACAAATGTACCTACTTTATTGTATAAAATGATTAGGTACGTAGGTACTCAACTCATTGTTGAAAACTCGGGGCTTCCCCACATCGGTACAGAAGTTATCAGTGTATATCGTCACTGTGACAATTAAATTATACAATCAATATGATAATTTGATAGCCACATTATTACTTTTAGGGTTCTATACAAATAATAGGTCCTATATAACATTGTCCGTCGATACCTAAATTCTAAATTGTGGTAAATAAAGTTCGCATGCAATGAAATGATATGATCCATTACATTCAATACAGAGCTCCACATTTTAAAATAATGCATCCCAATAATCATCCAAACATATTTCTATACATCTGAAAAATTGATAACGATTGATACAAAACACAGCCGGTACTGAAAAAAGAAATATTTATACTTATACAGTCGCGGCATTCCGTATTCCAGGGTACGGAACCCTCAAAGCTAGCACAGTTCGGACTTGCCCAGTTTTCGTCATCGATCCTGCATCGCGCATGTGAAGTTTTCTTCAAAGTTAGCATATATACGAGCGCGAGTGTTATTCCGCCGGTGTTCCCCTGGGGTTCTCCAACGACCGACACCCTCGACGCGGCCTCGTGTGCGAGCGTGGTGTGTATAGGCTTCGGACGCTACTTAGATTAATCCCCCCCGGGTGAGTTTGGCGTCCGAAGCGCTACTCCGACCACGTCTCGAGAAAGAGGTTGCAGCGCGTAGTGAGGTGGGCCTTGGGCAAGGCCGCGGTGGCGTGGTCGGTCGATAGCACATTCCAAGGTGCACGGCCGCACCGCGCGACCGCTTGGAAGATGGAAATACCCAGGGGCCCTAACATGAGTCCGATAACAGTACTCTGGGGAACCCGCTGATGACAACAGCGTGAACAAACAACACGAATTACCTAATATACAAGTATGTAGCTAGGTATACAAAAATATTTTGATTTTTAACAACTGATCTTATTTATATTAAATATCTGTTTAATTTGGGAACTAAGGGCCAATTGATAGTATTACGTTACTTATAGCTAGATATGAGAAAATTATGAAGAAATTTATGTTGGGTAGATAACGATTACTAAATCTGATTGACTACCAAAAACACGTCAAAATGTAAGTCCCACCGACTTTAAAATTGGCTTAAAATTGTTACTATTCTACTCTAATATATCTACCTACTAGGGACTACCACTATATCTATACTAATATTATAAATGCGAAAGTAACTCTGTTTTTGTAAATTTGGTGCACAGATTGTCCAGAGCCTGAGACAGGTCATAGGCTACTTTTTATCCCGGCAAAAGCCACTACAATTAAAATCTAGGTATTTTAATACATATAATATCAATATCAGACGAAGCCGCAGCAAAGATTGGATACTAGATAATATTATAAATAGGTAAAGTATGTGAGGTTGTATGGGGTAATATGTAGATATACTCAACCGATTATGAATGTTCATTTACTATAGTTCGGCCGTTCAGAGAATGCGTTCCTGACACCTATCAGTTAGTCACGACTAGTGATGGGCACGACATAACACTAAGTTCGTTACCGTTCCTCCAAAATGAACCGCCGCATTATTTTTAAGATTATTTTCGTTTTAAATTGACGGAATCATTTAAAATTTATATTTTAGTTATTTAAGTGGAAACCAAAAAAAGGTAATAAGTATTAATATAATAAAATTGTTTTATTTATTCTTTGTTACAAAGTTAGAATCTGTATTTCTATGCAAAAAAGTACTACATTGAAATGAATATGCGTACAGAATATTAATCAGACTCCGATTCGCTTGAGGAGGTGGTGTCTTCATCATCATCTTCGCCTACATGTATAATTACATTATTATTATTAACAGAATCAATCCTGATATTTCGGCCAAAATGTTCCAAAATCAGGTTTTTAGTCTTCTCAACAACCTTTGCCCAGCCATCTCTTGTGACTTCTCCGCAGGCTTCTTTTAATAGGGTCATCATCTTTTTCGTGCTGAATGGCGTATATTATTTGTAAAAACAAAACGTATTATTTTACAAAGTATAACTGTTTATGAACAGATTACGATACTAAGTATAATTGTCTGTTATTGTCAGCACAGCTGCACATAACCTTGTAATAGCGCAGTATAGATTTAGAAAAATATTTTTACCAAGTTATTAGTCACTCAGTTTGGCACAAAACTATAACATTAATTGATTATTGATATAATAATGTTGTTTTGATGCTCATCAATTGTTAAAACGGTAAACAACCAGCAAAAATATTTTACCGTAACTGCAACGCCATTACAAAGTTACGTCGTCATTTCAATCGCGACGTTTCAGAAACGCATTCACTGAACGGCCGTAGTCTATACTAATATTATAAAGAGGAAAGATTTGTTTGTTTGTTTGTTTGTTTGTTTGTTTGTTTGTTTGTTTGTTTGTTTGTTTGTTTGTTTGTTTGTTTGTTTGTTTGTAATGAATAGGCTCCGAAACTACTGGACCGATTTCAAAAATTCTTTCACCTTTGGAAAGCTACATTATCCCCGAATAACATAGGCTATATTTTATCGCTGTATTCCCACGGGAACGGGAACTACGCGGGTAAAACCGCGGGGAGGCAGCTAGTTTAATATAAAGCTACGCTATTTGTGAGTGTCATTACAAGTTTTCTTATATTCTGTATGTATTCTGACTTTGTTTGATTGTTTGATTGTTTACTTGAACACGCTAATATCAGGAACTACTGGTCCGATTTGAAAAATTATTTCATGTCGACCCATTATATATCGTTACGGTACAGACAGTAGGAGCGGAGCATCAATGAAAAATGCTGAAAAATCGGGGAAGTGACGCTGACGAAGTTCTCGCGTCATCTAGTTCGTCATATAAAAGCAAGTTACTTGTTCACAGCATCACACGTGGTGCCAGCAGCAAATTACAAGACCATATCAGCAGTGGGTGTTCCGAACATGTGCAAGTACTACCCCAGCTGCGTGAACCCGTTGTGCCATTTCTACCACCCCAAGCCGTGCCGCTACGGGAAGAACTGTGTCAACAAACTGGAATGCAATTTCTACCACTCAGACGTACCCGCCAAGTGGTAATGAACTTTTTAAATATAGTATCATATAGTGTACAATATCAATTTGTTGTTTTTTTTCTCCCCCATTCCTGTATGATCTTGGTAATTGATGAAAATGGTTTTGACATAAAAGAATATTGGAGTTGAATCCTCCTAATATTTAAACTGCGAAAGTTTCTGAGTATGCATGTCTGGATACTCTTTCGCTCAAAAACTTCTTTACGGATTTGGAATGAATATAGTGTATAGCCTGAATAAACACATAGGCAATAATTTATCCCCGGGAATGCGGGTGAA
This sequence comes from Thyatira batis, assembly GCA_905147785.2. Taxonomy (NCBI): domain Eukaryota; kingdom Metazoa; phylum Arthropoda; class Insecta; order Lepidoptera; family Drepanidae; genus Thyatira; species Thyatira batis. Next base: position 7,235,967 of record LR990499.1, read on the forward strand.
TCTGCGGGTAGCTAATAGTTATGTTATAAAGGTACGGGTCATAACCACATTGAGATGTCTAGTCTAAGATAGTTTGAATAGAAGATTGCCCAAATTGTTCAATGAATTCAAATAGGATGCAAGGTCAGATACAAATGATTGGTACGTAGGCGATATTTCACCAATTTAATAAATAGTACCTACTTATTGTTAGATATTGAACATTCGTCTGGAATTAAACTGTGGGTGTGGCTAAAGACAAAGATCTAGTATCCAATTCCACCCTTTATTTACATCCTAAGCAATCATACTTGCTTAGTATGTTCGAAAAAGCTTAGAATTTTAGTCTTTTGGTACGTACATAGGTACATTGTTATTCTAAAGCTAAGTCAATTACAACTAGGGTCAACTTCAAAATTCGAAGATCCAATCTAATTTAATGAGACCCATGACCCAATTCATAGAAGCAGGATTGAATGAGGGTACCGAAATCATTGCTCATTATTACGTCTCCCTCTATTAGGGACTGTCAAGTAATAAAATTGGTGACTGAAGCGTCCGCCATCACATACATCCCATTTACACTTCATTCCCGCCTGGGTCTAACGTGATGATAGTTTAGAACGTTTTAGTGATAGAAAAAGTACTCCTGACTTCAAAGGAAACACTAACAGGTAGGTGATTTATTTTTTATAGGATATCGGATCGACGGCTTAATATGCTGAAAGTTTAAGCTATGTAAATTGTAACCAAAATATAAGTTATAGTAGGTATATATCGGGAATATATCTAAACTTAACATACTACCGTAGGTAGGTACTTATAGCTTCCGTCCCATAATAAAAATACTCCTAATAAGTTTTTTTATTAAAAATACTTATTCTTTATTAAAAGTAGATGAAAATTATCAGTAGTGTTTTAGGGCTTACCAAGTTATATTTTTATAAGTAGGTGTAAATTACCGCATCTTGAATAGGTACCTTAAACAAGGCTCGGAACAAGCTGTCAAAACAGACTTAAATGACTTACAGGATCACTCAAAATAAGGTTATTAGAGTTATTTTTAATTACGACGACATAACACATACTAATGCTATTTACAATAAAACAAAACTAATCAACTTACAAAAATATGAACTAAAAATATAGGTACACACTCAAATTTCTTTCAATCATAGATAAATCGCACCGCTGTCATACAAGAAACTGGAATAATATAGAACTACCCTCCATTATGCGGTAAAAACTATTAACATGCACACGATAGGGGAATTGTGCTTAAGATGACATACTTTTTGTTTCAAACCAAATATTCAAAATAAATAAAGTCATAGTGAGATCAAAACCTTACGATATATTCAAGTAATCACTTATTAACAAAAGTATTATAGTTTTGGAGCAATCGACTGAATATAAATTAAAAAAAACATCATTAAATGCACTTAGGTCCACGTGTGTAAGATGACACAAGACTAGGGAATGATGACACACTATGTCATCTCAGACCTTATGTGTTATGTCGTCTTATCCAACAATATTTTTTTTTCTTTTTGGGTCCCACTCAGCAGTGCAAAAACAGAGATTATACAATGATGTCACACTTAGCCAGTAGATGAAATTGGATGAAAATCTTGTTAGTGCCGAATAAAAAAAGATAGGCATACAACCGCCTAATAAAGGCAAGATAACATATATGTCATCTTATACCGATGTCTAGTATGTCATCTTACCAAATAGTAAACAAAAGTTTCATGCAAACATCGTCACAAAATCTTTTAGGTTAGAACACGTTATTATTATTATTTGGGCCATGCATTAATCACTGTTTATAATTAATATTAGTTCAAACGAAAATATTCACATCTTATATGAATTTTCACCATAATCGAAAGCTTTGGATATTTTTTTCTCACTACATAATCACAAAAACGTTAACTATTTTGCAACGCGCTGTCAGTCTCCGCCAAATTGCACTTCACCATTAGCGCTACCAATAGGTACTCTGTAAAACGTCACGTTTTCACCTTTGGGCCGAATATTAAACGAAATATAAAGGTGTGTCATCTTATCTGACTATGCCATCTTAAGCACTCTTCCCCTACCTACCCATAAACTTTATAAAATAGGATGAAGGTTCAGCAATTTTCGTACTTTCGAAATTACTCTGTTTTCGAAATTAATCGGTGCCAAATCTTTATGTCGATCACTACAGTACAGCATTTCAATCAAATAAATAAATATACGAATTGAGAACCGCCTCTCTATTTAAGTCGGTCCAAAATAACATTTCTAAATGTGTAACATTCACAGGAACTTTAAACGATTCGTAAGATGACAAGGCAAACACGGTGCATCTAATTAGCTCGACAAAAACACTAAATTGACTACTGATCAAGGCCAAATAGAAATTACTACGACCCGGTATATACTATACCTACCACTTGCCGTTTTACCACGAATGCTGTGAAGCTATTTACATTTAATTTTACAAATCTTAAGCTACTATAATGTACTACTGAGATAGGTACCTACTAATATTCATGACTACATAATATAGGCGCCAAATTACTTAGTCTGTTTGTTACGTTTTCATGCCAAATACCAATTTAATATATTCGATAATTCAAACAAAATACCTACCACATTCCATACAAATAGATTGGTCTGATCCGTTTTAAGTTTTTACCTCTTCTGCCGTTTATAGGTATAGATACGTCAGTTCAGTTTATTTAAATATGACTTAAGTACAGTAGTGAGCTAGTGACTTACTTTCTTTAAAATCCTTTATCTATATCACACCATAATTCGTGTTAAATATATTATTGCAAGCACTATGTACTAGAAAAATAATCCAAAGGAAATCTTAAGTTCAAACTTTTTGTGAGCACATTGTACGCAAATAGATAGGTTGATACCTATTATAATTATCAGAGTTACCGGCAATTTGTCTTCCTGGTACTGTTTTTATTCTGTTTTTGCGTATCTACCAGACGCACATTATGTACCTACCTTCAAATTTTTCATTTCACGGCGATCATATAATTCGTATTGACATGGCATGAATATTATTCGCAATTATTTTTTTCGATGAACTTATTTAAATGTTTTAATCTTATGTTTATTCATGGAATTGTGTATTATTGAAAACAAAAAATATATTTGATTGATAACTTACCTACTTCCATTATTGCCAGTGTAACTACTAAAATAGTCAGTAAGGGTAAAAAAATAATTTCAATCGCATAAAAAATATTGGTCGGTATCTATAGTACCTACCTTAGTATTCCACTAATTCAATAAATACTTTGTTGTCGTTTCCACCTTAAAAATTATTAATTTTGTAAAAATAATTGCAGCAGACGTTGCACTAGGACTTTCCCCGGATTATTTCTTTTCCGAAGATAAAGAGCCTATGACCAATCTCAGAACACATTATTATTCCAACTCTGTGCCAAATTCATCCAAACATCGTCTTCAGCCTTTCCGGTGTAAAAGCGTAACATCGATCCAAATCTAATGCATACAGTAGGTAAGGATATTTTGAAATAAGGCCTACCTATATTAAAGTAATTTGAGTATTAATATTAAGTGTCAATGGTCACCACATGGCCAACTTCATTTAGGTACTAATGGATTATAAAACTATTACTATATATTTAGGTAGGCATATATTTAAAAGGTTCTAATAAAGTTGCCTAGGGCATATTGACTCGTGACTTTATATGACCATCTTAGGCAACTTCCCTGAGACATGATCTGATTGTCACGTTTAATTGACACAGCTTCCGTATTAAGCATGAAGCATGGTAAATCTGAGAGTATGCTTGTCAATCAAGTCTATAAACTCGGAACGATTTAAATGATTGGTTTTACATTGTTAATACATCCGAAATTGTCTCGTTTAAAATTGATTGATATGTCTAAAGTCTCATTTAATCTATGAATAATAGAATTGGTTCAGCATATTCTAAATACTGGTATTTTTTTAGAAATAACAGTATACGTACACAATACGTTGGGAATATGTATTCTAATAAGAAAACTTAGGGATGAGTGATGCTTGTATTTTCATGGAAAAGAGCAATACACACGCAACAGTAATTTTCTTCAATAGATACCTTAAGACAGACAAACTGCACCTATTTTTCTATTCCCTAAAGATGCACATAGTGCCGAGTGTAGACATGACATTCAGGAAATAAGTATGACAAGCTTCTTCCATTCTTTATTATTTATTTTATTCAATTAATTATTTCAAATTGACGATCGAAATGTGTGATAAGAAATATATCAACGCGGATCATAACTGCATATTTTAATAATAAATATAACTAATAATAGATAGGACACAATATCAATAACGTGTGTAATATTAATAATGAGGCATGTTTTCGAGTGGGAAATAAAAATCAAATGTCAAGAACGTAATCCTGACTTGCTTTTAGCATAGCTGTAGTAGATTGAATGTCACAGTTTATTAGGTAGTTACCAATAACTGCGTTCATTGTCTTCCTACAATTATTATTCGAAAGTAATCTTGAGGCGTTGGAACGACTTAGACAAAGCTATGTAGTAGATAAAGGACTTTTGAATAATTTAATTGAGCTGTATTTAGATTTTACAAAGACAAATGAGCGGGAACAATTCTCTTGATAAATTCAAGTCTTGTGAGTAGGTATGCGACAGTTATAATATTGATATCTAAGGTATGCTATGATATATACCTACATTAATATTGTAAACTCCTTCAATTTTAAAAGTTATCTCTGAAAGAAAACTTAAATTGTCTTATTAATGTTATGTATTAGCTTATTTCTTTTTTTTTTCTTTTTAACGGGCTTTGTAGCTGTTGTACCTAATTATGACGCCCGATTTATTTCTTAGGAAACATTAAACGCGGTCGAAAAAGACAGACAGTCGCTAATTGTATATATATAGACATATAATTAATATTCGGCGATAATTTTAATTAATAGATTTAAATTTGTTTTGTATAGCAATTATATATTAAATATGTCTACTGCACTTGTCAACGTAAACGGCTCTAACATTTTCGACAACTTTCTACAAACCAAATGACATAATACATGCATTGTCAAGGTCTGTATCTGCGTGTTTGGTGTTCAATAAAGAATTATCCGCATATATAATGTGTCCTATTTTGTCATGAATCATAATTGACAATACTAACTGTCCATTGGTAGGTTAGTATGTAGATATTTTGTGGGTTATACCTGGCTACACTAAAAAAAATATCCGTGTACGATTCTGTTCTGAATTTAAAGTATTTTTTTTGTTTTCAACTAAGCTTTTTGACAAGTAGTATGTAAGCCAGGAACAGTAAACGAAGCAATGAGGTCCTAGATAATTGACATGAGACTTCCTGACCTAGACCTATGTAAACTTTAATATGACCTTAAACCTAGGTCCCTTATGACAGCAGATGACAGGTGGTCGTCTTGATGACAATGTTATATGGATATTTAATTTGCTCCCGCGGGTTTTTTCACATTCCCATCGCATCCAGGTTTTAGTTCAGCCATTCTGGCTTGATTCAGTAACAAAAACTCATCTAAACTGTCACATTTATAATTGAATAAGTAGTTATTTATATCTATTTGAAAAAATATTTTAGTATTAGATAGCCCATTTATCTAGGAAGGCTTTAAATCATCACGCTATGACGAATACGAGCGAACAATCGATCAAAAATGTTGCAAACATGGGCAAGTCTAACGAAGTTGCGCAGGTCAACTACATATACCTAGATAAACTATATTTTTAAAGTAGGTAACTAGGAAATGCTTAGCGATATGTCGCTTAGATTGTCTACTTGTGTTAGAATATTACCGATCGAAGGGAACTAATCTAATATGCATTATTAATTGATTTATCAATAAAACAATTGCATAGAGATCAAGTAACATTCCATCATGAATTCACGAGCGTGTGCCAGTTGTCAAGGTTTCACTCTAGGGTTGACAAAAACGTAAAATTAAGAATTTCCGGTCAAAATCGTTTTTGCCATTGCATTGCATATTTAGTTACTGAGCATTTACATAGAATGGATGGATGAAATTTGTTTAAGTTTAATTTAATAATAATGCTTATTTTGTTAATACCTAAACCTAAATACCTGAAAAAGCTTTGTATTTAGATAAACTTGATTTTTTAATTCAGCTTTAAAAAAATGACGAGGAGACCTACTTTTTTAGATGGCAAAATGGGTACGGGTACCATATAAACCAGGTAACAATCATTTTTGACAACCATAATCATCAGAGTTCTCAAGATCAAGGGCTTTCACCGGCTCGGTGGCTTAATGACATTAATTGTAACAGCTAACCACAACCGCAACCTTTTTGTATTTATCGTTTAAATGACATACCCTTTGTATAAAACTCAATCGAAAAAAGGCAAAAATAAATAATTTAGGAAAATAACTTCATACTTGAACAACCTGGTCTGAGTTGGAACCTATTTTTATCCACCCAGTTATATTGTAGAAACAATAATTATAATGTTTTATTTATTTTGAATTATTTATAATACGCAAGTGCCCATAAAAACTTGTGTTTTAAATGGATTTTAAATTAACATTAGCTAAGGCGTAAAATACTAGAAACAATACCTACGTAGGTAGATATTATACTAGCTTATAATATTTTATCCATGCCTACCTACCTACTTTATTTTAGATAAAATCTCCGTACAATTTACGAATACAGACAATGTAGATATCTAGTTTATGTAATACTAGCTGCCTCCCCGCGGTTTTACCCGCGTAGTTCCCGTTCCCGTGGGAATACAGGGATAAAATATAGCCTATGTTACTCGGGGATAATGTAGCTTTCCAAAGGTGAAAGAATTTTTGAAATCGGTCCAGTAGTTTCGGAGCCTATTCATTACAAACAAACAAACAAACAAATCTTTCCTCTTTATAATATTAGTATAGATGAGAATAAAGACTGGACTATTAAGGTCTATTCTGACACGGCAAAAATTATGTTGTTATAATTTTCACTCCTTATTATTTATTAGAGATACTGATAGAGGTGGTTAAAATATAAGTCTCCGTTTTTGACCGTACTATGGATTCTCATCATGATAATTAAAAAACATAGTGCAGCGAGTGTTACCAAAAAATGATTCCTTAAACTACTAATGAAATCTTAATACTAAGTCATGAAAACATTGATAACTATGTAGGCACTAATTTAGATAACCGTTTATACCAAGAGTATACGAATTTTAAAAATTGTTCGCTATTTTGGAATTAATTCGATAACCCAGTCGTAAAAGTAGTTCATTGTTTTATATACTTACTACTAACTGCCGTCGTGCGGTTTTACCCGCGTAGTCCCTGTTCCCGTAGGAATACGGGGATGAAACCCTGAAACTATGTTACTCATGTATAACGGAGCTTTCTATTGGTGAAAGAATTGTGCAATTCGGTCCAATAGTTTCGGAGCCTATACGTTACAAACAAATAAATCTTTCCTCTTTACAATATTAGTAAAGCTATCCAGAGGATGAGAAACAATTAAATTATTAACGCGTAGTCTACGGACTATACGTGACTAGAAAAATCATTTGTTGAAATCAATATTACTGAACCAGTTTTGCAAATTACAACTTAAATTGTTTATATCTAATCAAATCGTAATACACTACACATGACCTGTCATTACATTATTTATATTACGGTAGGTAATTGTCGAGAAAACCTATAAATTAATACTAGGAAATACTTGGACATACACTACATGTATCACCAAAGTATAATAAACACATTTCAAGCAAGCAGTAATCGACCGATTGCATTTTCAAATTGGAAAGGCATAATTGTAATACTAATCTGATACATATACATAGTGATTCCCAAAGTGGTATATACCGACCCCCAGGGGTCAACAACGACCTCCAAAACATACCCCTAGGAGGCCGAAGTAATAAAATTGGTTTGCGGTATTTAAAACGGAAACGCAGGTCTACGAGATAAGTCTAACAGAAGTCAGTCAAACTGATTGTTTGATTGTTGATAAATGCAAAAATGCAATTCAAATTAATGTTTGTGAATTTAGGTTATAGGGGTCTACGCAATACAAAAAACAAGCCAAAAATTCTACGGGGTAAAATTTGGGTACCGCTGGTCTATACCTGCTAACAAACATACAACATTCACTGAGGAAATAAATACGTTCAGACATTCCTTAAACACGATTATCGGACCCGAAACTAAAAACGACATGTATCTAGTACCTATATATTTTATCTAACAAACTTTTTTAAGATAGATACATAAACACCCAATCTCAGATGAAATAGACATATATTCCCACCCATGACATCATAAAAGGTTGTCATAGGTGGGAATCGAATCCACGCTGCTGCTCAAAAGATAGTGTAGCAGCCAACTATGGTATATCAGGATCATCAATGTTGTTTTTTCCATCTGATCTTCACTTATAAGTCATAGACTAACATCATCATCATCAGTAAATATGATAAATTCATCATCGTTTACTAACATGAACTAGAACTTATGAAAAATAAAAAAATATACTAAATAGTCAATATATATACCTACCGTAAATATACTACACGTTAGGGTTATTTAAATAATTTTCATCGATATACAACTGAGATAGAACGTGTTATAATATCGGTTACAATGACTATTGTATGCACTGAGTCACTAACTAGTGTAGGTAATATTCATGTCTGACATATTCACCACAAGCTTCCGCCCCGCGGTTGCACCCGCGCCCTTTCTTCCTTCTCTAGCTCTAGTCTTTATCTGTACCGAATTTCATCAAAATCTGTTTTGTTGGTCTCACACTCAGTCTCACAGAGGGAGCTACTTTCGCATTTATAATATCAACTTAGTACAAATTTATGGTACCTACTACTTAAGTTCAGACCTGTGGTTTTACCCACGTTTTCGACGTTCTTAACTTCCCGGAACATAAGCTAGTTTTTATAGCCTTTAAACTTACTATTCTAGTATTTACCTATTCTAAATCTATGCTCAATTTCATTAAAATCCCTTCAGAAGTTCAGGCGTGTTAAACATCCATTTATCCAAACTTTGCATTGCATTTATAATGTTAGTTAGATAGATAACGTGATAAAAAACAATTTTTGAATATTAATATTACAGTAAAGGTCTTCGTTTTAATTACAATGAAAATTAGATTTTATAACTTATACCTAGGTTTTATTGACTGTAAAACAAAATTTAAATATAAAATAATCATCTGCTGTAATCGGTAATTCTAACTAAAGAGAACAGATTAACATAGTTTGGAGATAATTTGCATATAGATATCTATATATTCAACTAGGAATACATCAATAAAAATGACTAGGTTAATTAATAGCTATAGGTATATAGTAACAATTAGTATTTCCTATACATATTTAGATACATTTCTTCTTCCGGTGCTCGTCAGTGTCGTGACATGAACAATATTTCTCTAGTCTGTATTCATAGGGAGTATATATTCATACCTAAATTATAAAACACCTCTGTAATAAATAAAAAATAATTACAAACAAACGGTAGCGAAATTGCAATCCATTAATCAATATACGAAAAATATGTCATATAAACCGAAAGTTCAAGTTCAATTGATTATATGCCTAGATTAAACGTCTATCAGCTGTTAGTTACAATGAGGTAAATCTACTTTAAATCTGGCCAATGACCTTACCTTTATGAGAATTAAATTGAATCTTAATTTAAAAGACTTAGAGTCTTAATTAGAAAACATGATGTTTGTTACAATATCCGGCTTAGACGATAGGCGTTATCACTACCAGCTGATCCAGAATGATGACAATGCCGGTACTTCCTGAGAAAGTCAACCACGGTAGACATGTCAATGTCATATTGACCACGAGACTGCACTCATAGCTCAGTGAGTCAATGACATTACTTTGACCACTCTGGGAATGTCTAATACGCATACATATACATTTAAGTACTAGGAATTGTTCCTTTAGTTCACAACATGACCTAGTTTCATTCCTTAAACGAAATGGATCTAGAGTTACAGCTTTTGATTAGTATTATTAAAGAAATATAGATATACCTGCCACATATATTATGATGCCTATTTATACCCTATAAATGTATAGATGACTATCGTAGGTATATGTATTTATACTTGGGTATATATAGGCATAGGTATAGATACCTGCTTTAAGAAGCCTGTACTATGTTAAAAAATGTTTCTGTGAGTATGGGAAGAGCCGATAAATTTTCAGGGATAAAAGAAGATTCCTTGCCTCTGTCAATACCTATAAAAAAAATTGGTTGCCTGTAAAGTCGGTATACGGGCGAAAGTTTTACGTGACAACGACTTTGAGTGGTAAAATAATTTTAATGTGAATATTCATTCGTATAGTAGGAAGAAGGATGAAATAATAGTAACAATTTAAAACATAACGTGACGTAACGTGAGCGGAGCGTAACGCAGTTTCTTGAAGTGTCACCCGGCAAACCAATTTATAAGACGTTGTCACGTCAAAATCATTTATCGACTCCCAATGCCTTCAGTCCGAGGTAGTTCGTGACAATCATCTTGTGGTAAGTAGGTAAGAGGTTTTCATGAACATGGAAAAAAGGGTCATTGAAAGATATGACTAGATATATAATTATTTGAGAAATCACGACACGAAGCAATGGTTCGTATCTTGGCCTAATTTCATGATTTCAAGTAATTAATTGACGCGCTCAATAATTTGTCTCATCCTCTAATTGTATTGTCGAAATAAACGGCAAATACAATTGCACCATTCAATTATTGTAAATCGCGTGTGAATACATACATTAAACATACTTGCGAAGATATGTACGATGATTGAAGGAAGTCGCAAATTAACGAAGTGTTTAGTTAGCTAATGAATCCGATTTCAGTTTGATTAACTATGGTTGTCAAAGTTTTGAATCCATAGTTTGAAAAGATTCACTCACTCACAGCGAATACTTCCACCTACGAATACCTTATATATAAGGTACCAAATCTTCATAGTCGTCGATTTTCTATGAACAATAGATGGTTGTTTTCATAGAAAACCCATGTTTTAAAGACACTGTAAAGCTCCAGGCCTACCTTTACAACGATCTTAAGATGATAATACATTGGTAGGTAGGTACATGTTCTGAAACTCCTTGAATACAGAACCAGAATAAAACTTTGGAAACCAGTGAAATTCAGATGAGCAGAAATGGAACGTTTTAGTCATAAAAAGGGAAACTGTATTCAACAGCATGCACTGTGTTAAAAATAATAGACTTATTCAGTGGCAATGTGTGTATTTGGATAACTGTTCTGAGTTACATCAAAACTATTTAAATATAGGGTAAGTAAATACATAATAAAAATGTCCTAGGATATTTATCCAGGATATTATTATTATTATTTATTAAAAATTCAATGTCATATGAATTGACCTAGTTTTATAATTAAGATCCAATAAAAAAATATTAAGGCATCAAACTATAAACTATCGGCAAAAATATAAAAACTATTCGCGAAATCTAAATACATATTATATATTGAAATATCTCAATACCTACTTGATTACGTACGCACAACTATACGCACGACATAAAAATTCAATTAATTTTAAAGCTTCCTATTCAATTTGTCTGAGACGCGTATTGTAATCGTAAATTATCTCTAAGACAATTTATTTTTATTTAATAATAAGTGTTTGTCTAACTGCCTTTGTCATAAGCATTAGTTAAGGTCATTAGAAATTTATTATACAAAATTCAACCCTAAAAAGCAGCGTTTGTATGTTTTATTAGCATTGTTAGTTTGTCAATCTGACGGGGAAAGGGTAGTATTCAATAAACACGATAATTTAATTATAGTCTAGACATATACAAATAAGGAACATTCTATTTCTTTGCAATATAATATCATAAAAGAATCATTCACCCGCAAACATGTGGACAGGCAATTGTCTAAGTTGTCGAATTAGATTAGATTTCGGAAGCGTTTCATTATTTTTAACATTAATCAATAATATACATATCAATGGTAGATATAATGTGTTTAAAACTTAGGAGATCGATAGTATATGTTCTGGATAACATACTTTATATCCTGAAAAAACTAGGACCCCTTTAAACATTCGGGTAAATTTTCAAAACGGTAGCAAGTTTGGTTTAAATAGGTAGGTACATTATATATGAATCATTGCAGAAATTTTAATTGCAGTATTATTATGCATTGTAGTAAAAACAATAAAAAAATATGAGGTAATAAAATGTGGCCGCAATTACCTGCATACCTACAAGTGATACTAATACAAATTATTTTTATAATCATTACAATTTACTCAGCTCGCTGATTGCTTGCTTCCTAGCGAATTATTATGCTTCCATGCAAACGTACTTTGCAAAATGATATATTAATTAATTGTGGGCAATTTCAATCTTATCTAACACCGTTTAGTGATTTTTTGTTGATCAAAATAGTTCTATTAATAAATCAAGGCATACGATTTTATTACAGCAGTAGTGTGTAGGTATAATTAACGCCACGTGTCTACATATGTATTTTTGAGTAGGTACATATCATATCAATCAATATAAATTACTCTTTGGCTGCTTAGAGTCTATTGTATGGCTATGTTAGAGTGGTATAAGCTTTGCGAAGCTGAAAAGGACTAAAAAAAATCAAAAATTTTATCGGCGAATTTCCATGTGGAAATGGATCATTACCTAATATGCATTTGATAAACTAACAACAAAAGTGACATTGCCGACCTAATTTCATTATTTACGCAATAAACAAAACAGTGCATCTGTAAAATATCTGTACTACGTAGATATTGTTTCACTAGGTAGATAAACAGAAGCGGTAAGCTCACAGTAAACAGAGCGCAGAGTGAGGGTATGTTTTCATTGCGCTCAGCGATGCATACACGTGCAACGCAGATGAATACGACCCGGGAGGACAACGAATTACGAATACTTTCTATTAGTTTCCGTTTTTTTATTTATTTATAAAGAAAACTAAGAATGTTAAAGCATTGATTCCGATATAAATTCGTTATTATGCTGTCCAAACTAACTAAAGTACCGTTTCTTAGACCGCACTAAATTAGAGCTTCGTCATCCAATGTCACTCAATCATCCGCGGGTATTTCTAGAACGAGATTTTCACGGATCCGGATATAATGCAAAATTTTAGTTATTATTTAGCGTTACCGCTTTTACTGTCTAAGCAATGATGGTATGAAAAAATATCGTTCTGCCTACAGATTCATATAATTTACCACATGATTTATAATAATAATTGTCACTGCCATCAAAACCGGAATCGACAATCATATCAAAAGCCTATAAACTCGGGTAATGAATACTTGTACAGGCCCACAGAGGCAGATTGCCTTGCCAATCAAACACATCCATGTATAAGTCATACGAGTATATATATAATTATCGATTTTAATGTGAGATCGTTAATTAACTAAGGTAAGCGCATGTAACTGACATTTTTTTTATGCTACAGATTATAATGAAGAAAGATAAGGAAGACATTAACAGGCCTTGCCAATAAAATACTAGCCTAAAAACTATTAGATAAATTATTTGATCTACGTACACACTGTACCTACTGTAGAAGGATAACTAGGCAATAGAAAATAATTAGATAACCTAGATACAAGGTAATAGATCACGATTACAAAAATAACAATAATTAGACAGATATTAAATTAATACGAGGAAAATTTGTAAAAGTTTTTTCCTCGACCGAGAAACATGTTCATACAAGATAATCGTCGTGCTGATCGCACCGAGATAAAGGAGTAGCGTAGTAATTACTCTTAAGACAAGTTAAATAATCCAGTTTGTATATAAAAGTAATGAACCATCGAGCATGTAACCAATAGAGTAGCAATAGTGAGCCATTTATTTAGCAACGCATCAATGATTTGTCACGTATAACTAACAAGCCACGCTCGAACTAAAACAGTAGCCGACCAATAAGAGCCCTGTGTGTACGTCTAGTGCAACACTTGACCTTGAGACGGCCAATCAGAACACAGGGGCCGGCGCAGCGTTTTGGCGTATTTTGTTTTCTAACAAAACTGTTAACAGTTCTACTCTGTTGGTTACATGCTCGATGTAATGAACAGACCTCGAAAATTTGCGAAAAACCTTTTGTGCAGCAGAAAAAAAAGTTATGAAACTTATAATTGCGGAATGTTTTTTTTTTATCTCGCGTGAGGCATGAGTAGTATGAGATGACATCCACTGGTGTTTACGAGATAATTTACATAGTATTTTTTTATACCTACAATAACTTTACACTACACTTGAGACATGACCTAATAATAGAACACTTCCTATTGATGCTCGTATCGCGGAAGTAATGACTGTACGTAGAACAGTGACTAGGTACAATAAATAATTATAAGTACATAAAACGTAAAGCTTAATTTATGTAATACAATACTAAATCAGGACATAGAACCTACCGTTTATTGATTATTTTAATTGTATTATTATGTTAAAATATGATTTAGCATATGTAACATTGGGTGTTTTGTTCGTGAGTAGTTGATTGACTGGTTGGATTGGTAACCACCAACTTAGACTTCTACCTGCTGGAAGTGGCTACGATTCCAACACAGGTCCCACATTTGCATGTTCATGAATATTTAAGTATAGCATAAAAACTTTTTTTTTCGAAATAGGCACACGATCTAATGCACTTATCATTAGATCTTCAATCTACTTAGTCCAAAAACCCCATGCACATTATTTTATTTGTATTCTAAATGACAATGTCTTATGCAACGATTATATAGGAAGAAATTTATATCCCAACATAATTCTTATTTACAAATACAATATAGATATCTACTTATAGGACAATATTAAAAGAATAGGCAATAAAAAATGATTTTAACTGAGTACAGGGGGGAATGTAAACAATGAAGTCAGTTTCTATTAAGTCATTTTTTATAGAAATTATGACTGTAATATAACAACATTGCATCTTTACCTTTTTATGGATTTCATCGCATAAAATTACCTACCTGTTTAACCACAACAAAGATTACTCGACTTTCAGGATTTAATTTATGCGTTTTTTTTTCTTATTATCTCATTAAATGCTTATCAGGAAACAAGTAACTGTTGATGCTTGTCTTTGTCCATTACGACAATATTTAAATTGGTTCAAAGTACCAAAATATTGTAGGATTTTCCATTTTATCTGTACAATTCGACATGTTGATTGTGACGTTGGGTAAATACAAACAACTATAAAAGTACAATTTTTAATTAATCTTGAAGGCTTCGATGAACTTTGAAGGTAATATAAAGTATAAAGGCTGGGGATATACCTACACTTTATGCAATATTGTTAAGTACATAGGTAACACTGATTGGTTACTGTAGGTGCATCTGCCTATTTATCGAGTTAGATAATATAAAAAATACTTAAATAAGGTTTAGTATCACACATCAAAATATGTTTTATTCTTTCACAAACAATTTTTATTTGTTTTAATTTAGAGTTAATATCATCAATATCAGTTATTTTTTATCTGGAAGTTACCACAAGACGGGTTACCAAAATACTCGTAGACACAGCATCGTAGACCTCTACGGGTCGCTACGAGCGAGCATTTCGTAGCTCCGTGACGTAATTCAAACGGGAGTCGGTAGGGGTGGGGGACCCTATTTGCATCGTGAAAGCGGACCCGGGCTGAGCTTCACTAACATAAACTTTGTTCTAGCTATCTATCTTTCTTTCCATGTACAAGATGAAAACAGGAAATGTGTAAATGATTTTAAAATATTTTTATGAAATATTGACAACTTTAATACTTACTTAAAACATATTAAATAAAATATGTCATGTTTAACTTATCTTATACATAAAACTTATCTGATGCTCTAAAACTCTATTTATATAATGTATCAAATTTGATTTGAATCTGTTAAGTCCTTTTACGTGATTGACAAAAACAACTCCAAACGTTCACATCGTAATAGTAATTAGTAAAATAAAAGTGGTATCTAAAATTTTCTTAGAAACAAGCTTGTTAAACTTAACCAACAATTACTAGAACAATATTAAGTTCATTGACCTCTATTAGTTAAACAACAAAATAAATAATCAAATTACATGACGTTTCACAAATGAAATGTAAAAAGTTAGTTTATTTAGACTAAGTTCACGTTCACGGTCAAATTGGTAAATCGGTAAATCCACTAAGTTTATTGAATCGGAAAAATTTATTCTTGAAAAACATTTTGTGTTTTTTGTTGGCCAGTATTCTTCCATGACTCTGTCACAGTGACTATGTCGACGACATTTTAATAATAGCAACACAGAGCAATGATTAAGAGAAAATCAAACAGGTAACCGCAAAATACGAAGAATATAGAATATTTATAATAATAAAGAGATACAATCAGTGATACAATAACAACTTTACCTAGTAGGTATTTCGTTTTGTAATTATTATTTGTTGGAGGTTCGATATGAATATTGGTACTAGCTCTTATCCAAAAATGTATAAAG
This sequence comes from Thyatira batis, assembly GCA_905147785.2. Taxonomy (NCBI): domain Eukaryota; kingdom Metazoa; phylum Arthropoda; class Insecta; order Lepidoptera; family Drepanidae; genus Thyatira; species Thyatira batis. The sequence continues at coordinate 7,252,511 of LR990499.1, forward strand.
ATAAGTGTTGACGTTTCAACTGTCTCTTGTTAGAATATTATAATTATACGCTATTGCAACGTCCCGAAGACAAGTGTGTTTTATTTAATTTTCAAGTAACCTCCACTGATAGCCATTCTCTAACATTATTTAATGGCTATATACTCATACGATGTACAGTGGACCCGCGGTAATCCGACAAACGTTTTGCAAGGCAGTGTCGGATTAGCGAATTTGTCGGATTATAGAGTACTGCCTAAAACCCCCTATAGTCCGGAATTTTTTTTCGAAAGAGTACCTTGTAATCCGACAAATTATAGATGCAATGGTAAGATTCTACATGTTACATGTAGTCAAATTCAAACTAAGCAATCAGAATCAAAATAATACCTACCTACTCGACGCGTCGAGCACAATAATGGCGGTGCATACAAGTTATAACTTGTTCAATCATGCATTAGCGAAGATTGTCAAAAAAATTCAATACATAATAAACAATTGACCATGTCGGATTACAGGGGGCCCCGGACTAGCCAGGGGCCGGATTATCGGGGGTCCACTGTATTTAATTTGGTGAAGGAAAACATCGTGAGGAAACGTGCATGCTCGAGATTAAAGGCATGTGAAGTCCGCTAATCCGTACTAGGCCCGCGTGGTGGAGTGGCCTAAGTCCTCTCGCTTAGGAGGTTCGTGCTGTATATAAGCTCATGATGGCTTACATTATATATTATTCAACTGTAGTTATTTCTTAACAAATATATTGCTAAAACATTTATGTTACCAATGGAATTATTACCATGAAAATAAAATACTTCAAATATAATCAAGCGATTCATTTAAAACAAGATGTTTATAATTCCATTAAAAACGTTTAGTTTTTCATTATAAAATTTTCCAATAGCTACTTTTATAATAACCACATATATAATAACTAGTGGATCCCCGCGGTTTCACCCGCGTAACCGGGAGATTTTCCATTTTCCCGGGATAAAAAGTAGCCTACTTGTGTCCTTTTTCAGGCTCTAGAGAATCTGTGTACCAAATTTCATTTAAATCGGTTCTGTAGTTTTAGCGTGACAGCAAGAGAGATAGACAGACGGACTGACCAGAGTTACTTTAGCATTTATAATATTAGTTAGGATTAGGATAAATCACAGTCACCTAGGTATAATATTATGTAGTTAAGTACTATATCTACATACCACCTAAAATTTACCGAAGAAAATATTACTTACATTATGGTTTTATCGTTATCTGGAAACTACCAAGGTCTATGACCTACCATTTCCTTACAATATTAATTTGAATGATTTTAATTTTAGTGTAAACTAGCTTCCTGACCACGGTTTTTACCGAGGTTATAAAAAGTATCCTATATGTATCCTGAACATATTCTATAGACTATCTTCTGCCCGTGACTTCGTTTACGTAGGTTATCTCGCAGAGCTAACCGGGGCCAAAACCAAACAAACAAACTCTTCCGCTTTATAATATTAGTATAGATGTGGGAAGTTTCATCTAAATTATTTCGTACATACTTAACTTATACATTGTCAAACTATTGCGTTTTAAAATATTAGTAGTAAGCCAAGAAAGGAAGATATTCCTATACATGCTTACCCAAATTACATGCTATATATCGAACTACGTTATTACTTAGCATGAAGAAGCTATGAAAGTATATAAATCCTTATATTATATAACTTAGGTAGAAGTGAACTTTTAGAATGCTTTTGTTCACCACTCGGTTCAAGTTGCCCGTGTCCAAGCAACGCTACCATCTCGATATAGTTCTTAAGTCACCACTTAAGATACGGGTTGAAGTAGCAAAGAAATGAAAAGAAAATATTCAAGAGCAGGTTGCAAGTCCTTTTATTAAAAATCTTTTGTTAGATACTTACGAATCCTGTTGGGCAAAAGATGAATCGTGTTTTATAGGTAATATTATGTAGATAGCCGTGGTGGCTCAGTTGGGAACGCACCGACTCACGATCATGAGGGTGCCGGTTCAAATCCCTGGCCCGTACCTCTGAGTTTATAAAAACTTACGTACGGATTCACACCACTGGCTTTCGGTGAAGGAAAACATCGTGAGGAAACCTGCATGCCTGAGATGTTACAATTAAAGGCATGTGAAGTCCGCCAATCCGCACTAGGCCCGCGTGGTGGACTATGGCCTAAACCCCTTCGATGTTAGGGGAGGCTCGAGCTCCTAGGTGGAGACGTATATAAGCTGTGGATGATGATTATGTAGATAGCATCTCTCTAGTAATAGATGTACATCTATCTTAATCCTACTAATATTTTAAATGCTAATGTATGTAAGTATTTATGAATGTATGGATACCTATATGTTTGTTACTCTTTCACGCCAGATCGGCTGAAAATATCCCGAAAATTTTTGGCACAGAGTTAGAATATGTTCTGGAATAACACGTAGGCTACTTTTGATCCCGGGAAAATTTAATATTCCCTGGGAACGCGGGTAAACCGGCAGAGAACCACAAGTAATATTATAAATGCGAAAGGATGGACATTTGTTTCTCAATCACGTTAAACTAGCAAAAAGGACCTGTTTATAATTTGACATTTACTTAATTAGAATATGATCCGGTATATCACATATGCTACTTTTATCCCGGCAAAATTGGTAATCCCGGGGAACGTGCATGAAACTACGAGGCGGAAGCTAATACTAATTAGAAGATAATTTTAGTTTATGCATGCAAATATAAACCAGAACAATCTACCGAATATTGTTTTCCCGAACAATATCAACGACTGGCATGCATAATTTTGACACTTACATATTATAATAGCTGTTTCTAACAAGTTACTATGTAATGCTTATTATTGTTAGGTATTTTTGTCTCACCAATATATGCTTCATTTAAATCTAGGCTGAATAACTGGCTGTTTGATATTCACCATCATGACTTTTTACTGTATATGTTAAGCGTTTTTACTATTATATTTTGGTAAGTAATGGTTGATGATGGAAAGGACCTAAAGCCTTATATGCAACTGACTCTTAAATGCAGACTGAAGTCACCAAAAATTGATAAATGAAATATTTTTTCCAATCATATTTTTTTCAATCCCCATGTTTTATGGGTTTGAAGATCGAACTATTAAAATCAAAAGCTATATAACTATAGAGCAGTCGGGAAAGTCTACGTCTATGGTCAAAATGTTAACTTCATCAAATCGATACAATAGTGGTTCTGCATTGGCTCTAGTGATGACTAATAGGACTAGTCGATAATGCATCAATTTATTGTTTAGTAGTACCTATCTAGCAGTTAGTAACTAAGGAGTAATTAGCGAAATTAACATAACACTATGAATCGTCATGGATCCTTGGAAGAGTTACAGTTTAAGGTACTAGATACCTATTACATTATACAACCGAATAGAATCACAATATATTGTAAGGTATTTCAATTTATTCTTAATTAAAAAAAATGTTGACACGTTACCTCAATACGAAAGTTTTTTTTTCTACGACATACCTACTTATTTCGTTATTATTTGACATTTCTTTATAATTGGCAGTTTTATTGTAGTTAAATACAGTATTATATAAAATATAATTTATATATATACATTATATATTTATATTTTATATTATAGTCACATATCTACTTATCAACAGAAACGGGTAAAATAAAAATACTACTGCTGGCAAAATGACAATAGAAGTAATATTTATTTTCAATATCAAGATCATCTTCAAAAATAAGATCGCATTTAAATAATTATCAGGCAATTTCAATAATATATACGGGAAATAGTCCCGATATTTATTACTATAAGACAAAAGTACAAACCAAATTATTTAATGTTATATCAAATCGACAAGGATACCTATTTGAATAAGGAAATATACAGCCTGAAATCAAACAATACTTAAATAATATAAATACATATTTTCAATAAGTACCACACAATGCACAACTAATTTCGGAAAATCCAAAATCTATAGGTAAATACAGTTAACAGGAAACGGATATCGCGGTACATACTTACAAATTTGGTCAAAGTACGTAATGTGCCGCCAGTGAAAAAAAATTGACATATTTAAGGATGTCCTACATAGCATTATTTACTAAAAAGTCAAGAGTGACAAATTTATTGTTTAGTTCATAGTAGCATCTACGTTCCTTGATACTCATTTTTGCACTTATTGTGTTTTCTTCGATAAATTGTATGAAGTCTTAAAAATCTATAAAACTCGAGAAATTTGGCAGTTATTTTGTCCTAGTTAAAAAGATGTATCTATTTTCTAAACACTTATACAAAATTGTTTGCAATTTAAAATTAATACACTGCATTGCTAATCGCGAAACTCTTGCTCTACTTTATGCATGCGTAGAACAATGTCGTCATAGTTTTAATAGCTTAGAACAAATAATGAAACTAATCCATGAAACTAGTAGGTACATATCCTGTTACACTCCATCCAGATGTATCCCGACAGTTCTGACTCAGTTTAGATAAAACAATAAATTTAAACTAGGCTAGGACGCAAACATTCGCTTGCATAAACTCAATGGTAGAATATGAAAGGGACAGGAGCGCGGGGGCGCGTTCGATCTAGCTACATGTTACGTACAGCTTTTATATAAAAGAAGCGCGCTATTTCGCAACCATTCGAACTTGGAATCTCGACGCGATCCCATTGAGGAGCGCGGGAGAGCCTCACGTGAACCGAACGCACCCTAATTTTCCGCGCGAAAAGTGATAGAACTGTTTTGTTTTTTACTTTTTCAATTTTTTGACATTTCAATATGGCTGTAGCAAGTGCCAGGAATATTGTGAGTTTGAAGGAGAAGGGGCATTTTGAGCATGAAAATGCAAGGATTGATAAGTATACGGTAAATATTTACTCTTTATTATTTAATTGCATACATGATATAATTATGATATTGATAATACATTGCTCTTAAATATGCAGATAGTAGTGCATAATTTTCACATCCATCAACAAACTTCACACATAAGTGGGTCAATAGTAATTGCTCATTATCTATGATTGTATAATGTTATCATAATAATTATAAAGGCACCAATTATTAATTAACCTTTGAACTTTTTAATAAATATGATAACTAGAAATATTCCTTGGTCAGGATCGCGCATACATATCCCATGTAAGTTTTTCTCGTACATGTTTGGGTGAAAAAAATATCGCTAATAGGTACTTACTGAAACCTAAGAATTATTAGAGTTTCAACAAAACCGAAACAAAAAAAAATTGCGAAAACAATCTTCCATTTTCTTTATTAAATAGTTTCAATATGAATATGTAAAATAATTATTAATTAAAATAACACAGTAAATACGCTAATAAATTTACTGTGTTACTTAAAATATTACAGATTTAGAAATTTTCCTAGTATTAAAAAAAATATTATGCATTAATCGTTATGTGAAGTTGAAAACCGCGCAAGTTGATTCGACACGTTTTAATCGATTGAAAATGTACCTATTACCGATTGGCTATAATCTCATATAAGCGATAACATAACAAACAAGAAAAACTGTGATACCTATTTCCTAACCCCATCAAATAAATGTTACAGGATGAAAATTTTTAATATCATATGCAAAATTTCATAATAACAATGGAATAAAAACAATTATTTTCAAATCCCTCAATTATCCCAGAATTTGAAATAATTTATTCTTGTGCTACCTTTAACCAAGTAATAAATAAGTATGAAAATGAATAAAAAAAAATAAAGGTACTTTCTGCGACAATCGTGTCACCGTGAGAAGAATAAATCTTAGATTCAGTAGTCGAAATTATATTTATTACAAAATAATTGACTATATGTTACATATTAAGCTATAAAATGTGACAAATGGATAAACTTTACTACTACTTACTAATTTGGAACTAGAACTACTTAGAATTGTGTCAGTTTAAAGGGACATTAAACTAAATTTTTATATTCTATGCAAGAACATAGACAGACAGACAGACTCTCCCTAAGACAGTTTATGGCATATACACTTACTAGCTTTTCCCCCGTGGTTTCACCCGCTTTCCCGGGGCCTTTAACAATCCCGGGAAAAAAGGTCCTTTCCCAAGTCTATCTCTGTACAATATTTTATTTTAGTCCAGTCTATAGTTTAGGCGTGAAAGTGTAAAAGGTAGATAGTTACTTTCGCACTTTAGTTACTTTATAATATTAGTATAGATATTAGTTTTACACCTAGGCCCTTCAGTTTTATTTCTGTAAGTACATAAGTAGAAAAGCAGACACTCTTCATATTAATATGATACTTATTATCACGACAACAAAATGACACAAAATCCAAACTAATTAAGACTATCAAAAGATGAGGTAATTTATGCAGTCTTAACTTACCTAGTAGCTAGAACAATAGACGCTATACATCTCGTACTACAGTTGCCCAGGCGCAATATATCACTCTCGTTTGACCTGCAGTCGGTGTAAATAGGCTTTATTGAATAGTTCAAGTACAACATTGATTTTTAATAAATATATGAGTATATTTATAGATAAGTAACTATCCAATATAATCTTACATAAGTTATTTATAGAACGAGACTATTATTTGTATGCCAGAAACGAATTTTTCGTTTCTTAAGTCTTTAATTATGTTAAATATCCTGGAACATTCTTAACACACTGCCAATCTAAGGGAAGCTTGTGGTGTATTAGATTTATTACTTTTATATCTACATTAATGCACGAAAATGTGTGCCCAAGACAGATTCGAACCCACGACCAGCGGCTTAAAAGTCAGAGCAAACGGAAATCCGGCCGGCCAGTTTACGACACTAAAAGAAAGCTATACTTCTGTATACTTAATCTGTGGAAAACTATTACAATAGAAGTTGCATGTTTGTTGAAAGAAATTACTTCGAATAGTACAATCTCAAATGTATTTACAGGATAACAAGGCAAAGACTATACCACAATACACCAAGAGATAATTTACTATATTCGTTTAGATTTATACGATCGTCATCTACATAAATAAAATTGCACAATGCAGTTTAAACAATTATATTCACTTGCATTCAACACGTCATGGTGTTGTAAACAACTGCAGTGTATCAAGGGCCTTGTATCTGGGATCAACTGTAAAGGTGTAGACAAACTGGAAAAAATGTTTAAAGAACTTATAAATAGATTTAGGAGGAAGTCAGAGTATCCCTTCCGCTAGTTATAGAGCTACTGGTAGAAGAGGTTGTATGTCGCTGTAAGATAGTAAATCTATCTATGGTCTGTACTTATTGCTCGTAATTCGGTTAGAAAATGGAATTCAAATCAAGACGCGTAATATATATTTCTTTTAATTGCTCATTTTTAAGCAATTATATATTGAAATCAATTACGGTTTCATGTTTTCATTCAAACCTCGTTAGTTATGATGTAAAAATGTCACATTGCTTATTACAGCCTTGTCAAATTAATCAAGGGGTACGCAAAAAAATCTACTATTTAAACTATCAGATAAAGCGGATTGGCGAATTTACAATCAAAATTAAATTCTCTTGATACAAGTAGGTAGGTATATTATTTCCTCGTCTCCACTTCAGTAGAAACATGCCCTATCATTGTCGTGATATACGGACAGAGACATCCGTATAATTGATTGTGTGTGACGTATATTGTCTATTAAAATATGCGTTTCTTACTACAATAATCCAAGTCCGGGGCGAGTCCGCAATAGTTCCGGTTGCGAAATTAAAATCAAGATAATGTTTCTATTAGAATGATTTTAGTTTTTTGCTTTAGTGGTATTGCCGGCTATCGATGTGAAATACTCCGTGTCATATCAGGACAAATGAAGGTTGTTTTATGAACAAGGTGTACTGAGAAAATACTTTTGTTCTATGATATTTGTTTGGCTAAAATATTACCAATTTCAATGTAGTAAAGTTTTTGAATTATATCTCGTGCACCTCTGTCGAGACAAAGATATATGAGCTGATGATGATGATGGAAGTATTTTAATGTTATTTTCTCAATTTTTACTTGGTAAATCAGATGATTTAAAATTTTAATATTATTAGATCATCAAGACGTTTGCCTAGATCTAACTGTAGGTGGAACATACAGTTCCCTTCCCTAATTAAAGTAAACAGTTACTTATACAAATTATTCCATTACTATCCCCTACTTATTACTTAAGCAGGAAAAACAATCCAATCACTCAAATTTAAACTTCAACGCTGTCATTATTACGATTGAATAATTACAAAAATAAATAAATCCAAACTGGTTGTATGACGACGGCGCCGGCGCCTAAAAGTCTGTCGAAAATCTGATAAATTTACGAAAAAAACTGACTTGCAAACGCTGGTTTAACAATATCGTATTGTAAAATAAATATAGGACTTACCTTTAACATAGGAACAAGTTAGCAATAGCTCTAGATCTGGACTTGACTAAACCAAATATATTAACTGCATAATTTCTTATTGCACATTATTTAACATCAAAGATTGTAAATTGGGTGTTCTATTTAGATATCAGTTGTCTTACACAATAATGGTAGGTACTGTTAAGATAACTATGCATTGAAATACGTACTTTTATTTGCCTACTTATAGGTATATAACTCTGCAACAAAAAATACTTGTATCTAAAAAAAAAGACCTAGATGACCTAATTTTCACTGGCACTGCTTCAAAATCTAGTACATACCTAAATGCGTACACAATATTGTGCCAAAACTCTCATTTAATGTCTACTTGTTGCTCCCGGTCTCACCCACATTACCGGGGATCTAAAATTTTCCCGGAATACAAAGTAGCCTATGTGTTAATCCAAGGTATAAACTATATATGTTCCAACTTTCATCCGCTTAGTAGTTTCTGCGTGAAAGAGTAAAACACATCCATCCATACTAACAAACTTTCGCATTTATAATATTAGTAGGTTTGTAAGATTTCCTCACCACGCCACTGGCTCAGTGAACGGACCTCGGCAACGTTCAATACCAAGGTCTAAAGTTCGATGATCGCCTTTCGCCGCGCGAAACGACAACATTGGCAGTCAAAATTTAGGGTTCCGCCTTTATTGATATAAAACTTATTGTCATAGTTGTTTTAAGTGAAAATTAAATTATTTGTTAGTTAGTGAATTATGTTTAAGTAAAAATTATCTTTAATAATAAATAAATCTGTATGTTATTCGTTAGAAAGTGCGTGTACTTAAGATATGCTAGACAATAATTTGAATTTTTTTTAAATCGTAATGGACTAAATATGAATTCAGTTCTCGAAGCACAAAACAGTAGCACAGAATTATGGGAAATTCAGGGTGTACCTACGTACCTACCTTTCTATATAGACCTTTTGTTAGTTATATAGAATGCGGTTATTACGAGGAAAAACGGGTCATAAGTAATAAATGGTACCTCCGAATGTTTATAGGTTGTTTATAAATTCTAAGTTATTTTTTTCTATATTAGTAGTTTTTTATCGCCTGAACGTATTTTTATGAAAGTTACAGCTTCACAGCGGGACGAAATTTAAAATAAAATAGTACTAGACCTTAAATCTATAAATTCATAAAAAAAATTACGTATTTTTTTTATACAGAACACTGCACTTTAAATGTCATTATGAATTACTTTGATCTGTGGGTAGTTTTTTTTATATCATACCGGCAGGTATTTCTCATTACGTAAAGGTGACGCACTGACATACATATTATTTTTTTGTATATCTAATTTAATCTTCTATCATTAGAGTCATGTCACTACAAGAAGTTTTATTTTTATATTTAATTGAAACAAGGAAATTAATTGTAACAAATTTTATGCCAACTTTTATGTACGTACGTATCATAATATAGGATTTTGATTTTATCCTTGACATATAACTATATAATTATATATAATTATGATATCATTAAAATGTCAATTACAATACTTCAGAAAGCACTTTAAATTTTTTTTTATAAAAACAAATTTATTTGTGATCATGTGGGTGGGTGCATTGGTTATATCTAGCCTGATATTGGTTTAAGCAAGTTATTTTCTTTCACACCGCAAAACACATGGTATTCGATACGGACTTCGTCAGTGCGACTAAGCAATAGACAGAGTTTTATTTTTTTTCTCTTAAGTATCTACAAAAAAAAATGTTTAAACAACATGTCATAAGTAAAAAAGGGTATCCAAATCTATCGTAAGTAATCAAGAGAAATAGTTATTTGTTATACAAGAGTGCAAAGTTGCTTTTTAACCGCGTGTTCAATTTTGATGACCGAGCAAGCGAAGGATTCTAAAATTGAATCACGAGCGCAGCGAGTGATTCAAAATTAGAATCCTGAGCGTTAGCGAGGGAATCAAAAGAGCACGAGGTGAAAAATCTTTGCACTCGAGTGCAACACGTAACTTTTCATTCCACCTCAGCGAGGAAATGACTAAATGCAAAAAAAAAAACGTTTAACAAATTAAAAAAAAGTTGTATGATATATTCGGCACCATAGAGGTAGCAGTAAATAGGTTTAATGTTTTTTTTTAATTCACAAACTTAGTGCACACGATGTTCCAAATTCAATTTACTTTATCCTCTAGAGAATAAAAACGGCTTTTCCACTCAGATATTGAAGATTAAAAATACTCTTTCCGAGATGGTGGGATGAAAAAATTATTAAGTAGTACGTTTGTTCGAGAGTTTAAAAATCGAATTGACGTAAAATCGAGTAGGCTATGCAAATTCTGTCAAAACTGAAGCATTTACTTTAGCGACACGATACGAAAGTGATTCGTGCTTAAGGGCACTTGTCGAATAGTTTTTTTTTAATTAAACGTTATCAAGAGAATTAAGCTGTCAAAGATGACCTAATTGATGACGTTAATTCACCGATAAATGCATAAATCATTATCTGTTGTTAGGTACATGCAAGAATGTTGCCAGATCGTGTTAAAGTGACCGTAATATATACCTACTTATTAGCTTTTTTGCAAAACCACTTAAATCTAATAAAAACACAACACGATAGAGGAATACTGAAATGCACTCAAAAGATTAATTAGTAATTAAACTTGTTATAAAAAGATAATCGACTGTTTCCTCCCAGTATTGATTCAATGATTTGTAGGTTGTGACAGCAATGCATAAATCAAATAATTTAGAATCACATTAGATATTTTGATTTATTATGTTTGACACGCCTGTCTTTTTGAATTGAAGTTAAAAATATGCATTTTATTATATCTTCTATTTATTAACAAATGACAAAAGTAAATAAAGTTAACTCTATAATAATCATATTAGTAAACCTACGATACATTTTCCCGATAGTGGGGTACAGGAATTAAGATTTTTTGCCTTTGTCTTTCCCCATCCAAATAAAAAAAAACATGACTACTCCTATCTCTTTCTCCAATTATCTAGCTTGAGTTGAGTGTGCCAACGGAGTATGCGTGTGTTTCTATTATTAAATGGACGCTAAGATGATTTCATACAGTTGCATGATTTAGAACAACATACTCGTACAATACAATCATAAATATTCAAACATACGACTACAAGATGTGGCTATTTACTAAATATGCTGGTAATTAGTTTAAGTTATCTTTTAAATGAGTTGTAACTTACGGACAAGTGTACAGATTCAAAGAAGTTGAAGATTCATTTGGATGCTTTGATAAAAGAACGAGAAAACCATTTGTTTCCGATCCCAACTTTTAATCATAGGTATAGGTACCTATAATCAGATTATTCATTCTAGGCAGAGTAATGACATTTCCAGTGTTGCAGGTTTTTAGTCCCAAATAAATAGTGTTGTGGTAGATTCGAATTTTTACAACTAAAAGTCGGCTAAGGACAAAGGCAACTCGACTAGAGTTTCCTTTTTTTTTATTCAATGTCAGAATGCCTTTATATAAATAAAAATATTTAATTTATGGTAATAAAACAAAAGACATACACGGTAGGTAATTAAATATTACATAAAATACTCTTATGTATATTATTTGTTTTTGGCTATTGGAAGAACTATAGTCATCACTTGTCACGCTATGGACCCCATTTTGTTTTGGAAGTGACTATTTGTACGGGTACTGGACAAATAAATTATATTTATTCGTCCATTTATTAATTTTTTTTTAATTAAACATGAATTGGATGATTAGCCTATGTTAGGTTAATTTAATTAATAATATTTATTCGATTTTATTTATTTAATTTTGGTTTCAATTAAATTCAAATTTAGTTTAAAAAAAATGAAATTTTGGGATTTTCGACTAGATTTATGTATCGGATACTGAAAGAACTAAACTGCCGAACATCACTATTGTAGCGGGTCACCCTTTTTTGTATCAGTGACAGTTGCACTTGTCATTTTTGTGACTCGAATTATTAATCCGACTATAATCAATATTTAAATTAGAAAGTAAAAATCAAGGTACTTAAATAATATAAGTAGTACATATATAATGTGTGTAGTATCAAAGTTGTATTCATAAATTAGTAAGTAAGTGGTTAAATACTGAAAAAAAATTAAATAAAAAAAAGAAAACGAAATCTTTTTTTTCTTCAATACTCGAATCGAATAGTGGGCTTATTTTCTTTGTGCTCATTTTGCCAGTTATATTTAATCAGACAAGTTGACATTGCACTAGGTACTGTTTTGTGAGCTGGCATAAACCTGTAAAACAAGCTAATGATTGTCCATAGACAATCCGGAACGTATAATGAGGAAGTCGCTCACAATAGATTTATAGATTTTTCTTTATCAATCAATATTGTGTGCGGTTATAAGTTATCTCGACTCCATAAAGCATACCTAAAGCCTAATAAGGGACAACTCGATATAATAAGATTTCCGGTACATAGCTACCGCATGTCTTTAGGCTCGTGATCTATGTGTCTAGTTATGTACTCCACCCTTAATCTTCCGGAACTAAAAGCTAGTGATACTCAAAACAGTAAAAGTTTATATAGTTTATTGCCTTAGACACTTATGACACTGATGGCACTTTGAAATAGGTTTCAGTTTTCAGACCTCTTTCATATTATTTATCAATGATTCTCATATAACTAACTAGCTTCTGCCCGCGACTCCGTCCGCGTGGAATAGTTACTTTGGACTAACGCTAACTTTCAACCCGCGACTTCATTTACGTAGAAGGATGGACTCGCAGAGCTGACTGACGACTGCACGCCGGCCCCGCACGTAAAGGCGCGCGCAATACTTGATAATTTTTTTGCTGTGATGTTATTTTAAATTTGCGATATCTCCGAAGATATTCATTGAAATCGAATGATGTAAATGGCAATTTTGTTTTAAATGAAATACTTGTGATTAATAACGTATTAATTTGGATAAGGATTAATATCATCTGTATAAAAACACCTTCACAAATAATGCTTAGTTTTAGAACAAATTTGGTTAGCCTAAAAATGGTTATAGTGAGCCAACCTTAACAGATAGACATATGCTGTCGCGGACTTTTTTTTAGAACTTTTAATGAGGAACAATTCTGTCATACATCATTTTAGGGAAACTTTAACCGTTTACGCAGCGTACGCAGCGGAAGCTCTCAAAAGGAAATAGAAACTCCCGATTTTGAAACATTCTTCATTGGTGCTCCGCTTCTATTGGTCGTAGCGTGATGATATATAGCCTATAGCCTTCCTCGATAAATGGACTTTCTAATGGCGAAATAATTTTTCAAATCGGACCAGTACTTTCTGAGATTAGCGCGTTCAAGCAAACAAACAAACAAACAAACAAACTCTACTCCTTTATAATATTAGTATAGAAGTATAGACTAGGTGTCCCGCGCAACTGCGTTAGTGTTACTTCCCCGTTTTTTTTTATATATAGCCTATAGCCTTCCTTGATAAATGGGCTATCTAACACTGAACAAATGGGACGTGCAGATTCTGAAATTTGCGCGTTGAAATAAACAAACTGTTCAGCCTTATAATATTAGTATAGATATCATGCGTCGCTATTGGCATGTGTGACTTTGTCTGTACATTTTAAAGGTATCTACGTCTTTAGTATTTTTAAAGACTTTTATGAAAAGTTTACCATGAAGGCTTGAAACAAACGCTCGAGTAAATTATAACAATCTCAACAACAAAAGAAACTGAGACGTCAACTACTTAGCATTATAATTGCTGACAACTGTGTATTGTCCCATACAATCGAATAAGTGGAAAATTACTATAATCATCCATGTTGCAAAGACGTTTTAATTAAAAAAAGAATATGTCTGGCATTGTCGGTAGTCAAAGAAAATTCATTTGTTTAATGGTTGAAAATTATTCGAAGAATAAGTATGTAGATAAAATATTATCTCATATAACACCACATTGTCTGGTGCTTTTATATTTAGGTACGCTCTAAAATAGCCCACAAAAACAATGTTATAGGTAAGTATATAAAATTATTATGTATAACCACTATAATCCCTTAATATTATATAATTAGTTTTTTGTCTAACAAAACGTATTCTTACTCTGAGGCAAATTTAATCGAGATCCCTTCAGCCGTTTTGGCGTGAGAGTAACAAAGATAAATCCATAAATTTTACAAATTTTCATATTTATATATAAGTAGGAAGTAGGATATACTATAAAGGTAGAGTAAAGTAAATCAAAAGTTTATTTAGTAGACAATATTACAAACAAATTAACCGATCGTGAATCGTGACCGCGGCAGGAGTTAAATCACAATCAATGGCATTTAAATCAATGCAACAAACAACTAAACAACGCTAATATTGTAAATAGGGTAATAAAGGCTTGTGTATATTGCTATAATTAATATAATAATTACTTTAGTTCTGTTGATCACGAGGTAATATTGCGTTTACTCGCTTGAATATAGGGACTTGCGGATGAAAGGCAAGGAAGAATAAATTGTATAAAAATAATTTGATTCCTTAAGAGCTTATTTCATAGAAAAGTTTCAAACGTGGGGGGCTCTTGTATAATGTATGATTGACCCTAATAAATTTCTTATAGTATTTTAGTTGTTAATCCTACCGCAATATAACAGTTTGAATCTTGGGTCGAACTTGAAATCAAATTCTATCCAACTTTCATACTTACAATATCATCTACTGAGAGTATGACTAAGGGCGATATTTATTTTTTTTTTTTTTTTTTTTTTTTTTTTTATTTAAATCAAGGAAAAAATACAAGCATAGACTTCGATTAGCCTTTAAAAAGAGAGAACATAAACAAATACTTAAATCTACACCCTTAAACATTTTTCACTAAGAACTATTCTTATATTAATTAATTTAATGATATACATTTGAATATTGAGCTTAGATTTCTAGACTTATCATTTTAAAATACAAGAAAAACATAAAAAAAGAGAATAACATATAACAAGAATAAATACAAACACTGAAATATATACCTACAAAACATAGACACATTAGGTACACAATTTAGGGTAGCTGTTCAATTAATCACTGAATCATCTATAATTTTCCTTATTTGTTTTTTAAATGCTAACTTACTTGAATTAAATAAGTCCGCTGATAGCAGACGTTTGTTATACGACTCACAGATTCTTCTAAGAGGTGCTCGATGACCAGCATTATTTTTAGATACTGGGAGAGAAAATAAAGCTTGAGATCGCGAGAAGTGTGACGGTGCTCTAAACGGAATCTGTTCTAATAAGGACGGGCAATCGTATTGGTCGTATTTAGGGCATACAATATGCGTAAGCCCTAACGCACCTGGACAAAGCTTATTTAACATAAGTTTATTGCATTTAGCCAAGGCGACACAGCCGGACATAAGAGTAAGCGGTATGCAAAAAGGGCTACACTAATAATGCACCATTCCTAACCTAGTTTGAACTAAAGACAACAGACCTCTCACTGCCTAATAACATTTTGTAAGGTATTAAATTAGCTTTAAATATGACAGAATTGAATCAAATAACATTTACTTAATGTATTATTTGAATTAAGGTACAATGATAAATATCAAGCAGGTTTTCAGCCTAGGTGCCAACCTTTAGGTATAAATACAAATAAATGCCAAATTTAAATGGAGTTTAATTTTTAAAGATCGTAAACATTTCGTTCTTATCACAGAAAGGAAATTAAACAAAATATTATAACTACGTCGTAAACGGAACATGAACCATGCAATGAAAATGATTTAGTAAGTTATGTGTATTTCAAAAGAAGAACTTTATTATTATATTTATGTTTATTTCAAATGGAAACTAAATTTAGAAATACAAAATGAAATAAGATTAGAAGATTAGAAATATCATATTATTTTCCCAAAAACAAGAAGTACCTAGGCAGTGTGTTGAAAATTCATTGTAAACTATACTGACTTTACATACATTAAAGAGTAGAGATAGAAACATATGAATATGAGAAGTCACTGCACTCAAAACTTTTATTTATAACAACTTATACTTTGATTACATGGCCCCAATCACATTATTTACCTATTAAAGACACAAGATTGATACAATTAGGGTTTAGTACCATTGGTTACCCAAGTACCTAAGTAGCCAAAGACTTTTTAAAGCACCAAATATATCTTTGTCTTGTTCAAGCATTTTTTACGAACATGAGAAGGTTATCGAATATCGCAGGGTCCGCAAAAATGCAGTGTAACATGTCGAACTGCTGTGTAATGTTATTTGTTTGAAACTTTTGCACTAGTCATGTCAGAAAACGACTTTAAATAACTAATACTAAATCAATGTTAATCGCTAATGAAAAGTAGATCTTATAGGTATATCTCTCTCAAATTTGGATGTACAATGTGACAAGGAGAGCAAAATAGCAGCAAATTATCTTCAGCATAGATTGGGGGATACTGATAGGAGGTTTGGCATTTTTAGACTCCCTAATATTTAATAGTGAAAGAATTTAGTAACAAAACTTTGACTCGTAAACTTTACTTGGACATTAAACTCCTTACAAGGACAGTCGAAGCGGAAGAGGATGGTCGGAGGTAATACTTTATTCTTGCAATTACCACACGACTTAAAAAAAAATACAGTAATTCATTTTGAAGCTTCAGTGTCTAATTGCCAATGTGTTCCCTAGCTGGCGGACGAGCTGCCGGCGCAGCTGTCGGAGCTCGGGCTGCGCCCGCGCACCATGACCCAGCCTGCCTACACCATCCAACGGATCACACCTGACGATAAAGAACTTGTTATCAAATTCCTTAGAAGGTAAAATAATAATAAAAGTCATTGGTATAATCTTAATTAGGATGGTACGTGATGAAAGATTTTCCACTACAACTACGAAATCACGAGCTCTCATTTATCCAGTCAGTTAACGCAATTATTTAATTTATAATTATGTAAATCAAAATGTAGTCAATGAATTCATAATCAGTTACTAATTTCGTAGCATTACTAGCTATAAAAATAAGCAATTGGTTACCTTGCCAGGGTCATTGCTATGAGATATCTAGGTTAGGGCACTTGACAGCATTTAGTTAGTCTATGTCATGAGACAAACAACCTGTTACATTATAATTAGATAATGATAGTAAAAACAGGTGTCCTATGCAAGGCCGAGGTGATGATACATAAAGAAGAAATTATATAAAAGTAGTTAGTCATTAAACGTAATCATAGTTTTTCAAGTTTCATTAGCGGTAATTGGTTCATCTGATCACCTCCGTTGTGGAGTTTCAAAGCATCCAGGGAAATGTTAAGTAAATTTACAAAGGATATTATTTTATATTCCCAGGACAGGCATCAATAATGACATAAACTAAAAAAACTATATGGGTTTCAACTGCTTAAATATAGCAAACAACGTACCTAACCATAATATTTCAACAAACATATTCCGTACCTAGGTTCTTCTTCCGCGACGAGCCTATGAACCTGGCAGTGAACCTACTGGAAACACCAGAGTCTCGCTGCGAAGAGCTGGAGGACTACGCAGCTTACACCCTCGAGGATGGAGTGTCAGTGGCTGCTGTCGATGAGAACGGAGAATTTGTGGGCGTCATCGTCAATGGTGTCGCTAGGAAAGAGGTAAGGTTCTAAATTCCCGGAATTATTTCTATGGTATTTTTGAATGAATATTGATGACGAAAATGCATATAAGAAGGAAGCGTCAAAACCAAAATCTATTCCCTTAAATGCGTAAGGAAAGTAGCTGGCAAAAATCTGCCAAATAGAATCGCAATACAGGAGGCAAATAATAGGATAACACTTTATTACATAAGTATTGATCTGAAAGTAGTTTCAGAATCAAATTAGCTCAACGCGTCTTCGCGTTTCCTTTGCCAATTTGGTCCTCAGGTGTCAATAGTTTGAAGATTCACATCAGATACAACCGTGCCATTTCTGACACGTGTGCCAATAAACGTATAGCAGCCCTTTTACGAGTGTACATACTGTGTCCTATGTACCTACCTATTGTAGGATAATAACTCCGCTTCCGTGCAGGTGTTGTTCGAATGTTGCAAAACATAGTTTGTTTTATTTTGTTGTTAATACCTCTGGGCTATTAACAGCTTTGACACGTAATGTTGCAGACAAGTCATGAGGACTAATTATCTTTTTTATCTGTTTTACAAGAAGGAAACGACAGGTTAATTATAATTGTATATTAAGACTGACTTTTCAATAAGTATTGGATGGAAATTATAATGTAAATCTTAGCTCCTATCTAGATGCACGAAGTTTAGTGCATCTAGTTAGGAGCAAATGATTCCAAGGACCAAAAGGAATGGGTCATGCTTGATCAACCGATGCGCTCCAGTACCCGAATAGACACTACAAATAATTCATGTCACAGATATTTATTTAACTTCGGATAATTCATATTTTTATTAGTGATATATTTTGTTTCTAAATATTTATATTATAGGAACTAGATAATAGAAAAAGTTAAAGTTTATATTGTGTTTTCCAAGTAGAAATTAGGCTCTGAGTTAACATAAATTAAATGGAATATAAATGCTTCTTTCTATAAGAGTAGGTATATTTCTACATTGTAATACATGTAAATAGAGATTTATTTATTATTTATATCATACACGTTGTCTCCTTCAGTGTTTCAATCCCTATCTCCCCATTCCAGGAACTAGACTACACAGACAAATCAGAAGACTGCCCCAATCCAAAGTTTAGGCGTATACTCAAAGTGCTGGGTCACCTGGACCGCGAGGCGAGGATCTGGGACAAGCTGCCTTCAGCGTGCCACTCCGTCGTGGAGATCAGGATCGCTTCCACACACACGGCGTGGAGGGGACGAGGCCTGATGAGGGTGCTATGTGAGGAGACAGAGTAAGTACCTGAGTCTTTCTTCAATCTTCTTATATGGTCATGTATGGAAAGATGACGTATGTACCTACTCGGGGCTGTTTTGCATCTTGATAGGAAGTTAAGAAGAGGTCATGCGAATCAGGATATTATTTGGTTAAGTTTGTAATAGCAACAAGCTACAACTTAAACCTTCAATAAGTTAAGGAAAAGAAAAATGTTGAGGTACAGTAAGTACTGTGTAAAGTTTTTCTTTTTTTGTGCTTCAATCTAATTTCGGAATTAAATATGTAATTATAATATAGATCCTAACTTATTTTTTGCGTCATATTTAGGTAGGTACTATCTTATAACAATAGCAGTTTTATAAATCCGACCGTTGCAGGACACGACAAAAAGTTTGATTGACTTTACGCCACCCGGAAATGTTGCCAGTTGTAATTTTAAGAGCATATTATAATACCCCTATCGTAGCGGGTTAGTTACTTAATTATTGCTTTTAAAATAATGTGCATACATCATAGCATATAATAATGTAGGAAGGTGTGATCTTTATTTTTAGGAACATTGGTAAAAAAATGCAGGATTTCAAAGGTCTATATAATAGGTGCTTATTAAATGATTGAAAGCAAACCACCGTACTATTAGCTACTTCATATAATGAAGACATGCCATTTATACTTTGCCCTTTAAAATTAATGCTAAATTTAAAATGATGATCTGAAAAATAACGTAATTTATCAACATTATTAACAACGCATCACAGTAATTTATTTATCTGCAATGAACCTATTTGATTGTTGATGGTTTATCTAGTTAAAAAAATGACTTCTATAATAGATTTGTTGTTGCAGTAGGTACTTACTTACCTAAGTAATGATAAATATTATGAGAACATGTTTACTATGCTAGTCTTGTTGTATTTTATAAGATTGTAAAACTAAAACCCCATATAACTAAAATGAACCAAATGCACAAATCAAACCCTCTGTAACTGAACCTGCAAAATATAATTTCGTTTCCGGTGTTTACCCGCGTATCTACCTATGGATTTATCTTTGTATAGGTATATATTATTGTTTAGAGTAGTACCTAGGTATTTTCATTCAAAAGTAAAAGAAACTGTAATCATATTGATTTTATAATTAAATGTAGGTATTTATGAGTTCATAAATTACCTAAATAAAAATCTAAGTAAATAAAAATCTTATATAAATGCAGAAGTTTGTGAGGGGATATGGATGATTGTTACTCCGTCAAGCAATAACGGCTGAAGAGATCTAAATTTGTTAGAGAGTTAGGGTATGTTTTGGATTAGATAATCCCCCGGGAACGTGGGTGAAGAATATAGGTATATGACTTCTCTAAATGTTTCTTTACTTAAAAAGGAGTAAGCCCTACGTAGCAAGAGATGTCTAAGTACTAAACTCATTTGTAATCCACAAGCGTAGACTGCACAATGCTGAACGCTCTTAATGAAGCTGCGTATGTTATGCAATTGTCTGTATTACGGCATACGACGCAATTCTGTCATGTATTTATGAAGGACGTGCATTGAACGATATACGCACGAGATAGTATAAGGCTACGTCTGTAATGCTCGTCAAATATAAGTGTTTTATTCAAATAGGCTTTGTATAATATATAAAGAAAGGTAGAGTCTAGCCTTAACGTGTGTAAGAGCATCCTAAAAGATAACTGAATCGAATATAAATAGATGCAGACACTGAAATTTCGATAAGATACATTATTTTTTACATTTATTATACGATATACTTAGGTACGTGAACAAAAATACATTCATTTATTTGTAAGCTGCTAGACCATCCGATTATAAGTAAAGAACCGAATATATATTTCAATATATTTACCTAACATAGCATCGCAAACTATTTGTCTAATGTGGCAACGACCTTATATTTTAATGACAAACACTTCTATTTATTGTCAGGACGGAGCGTTCAAAATGATTCGTTTAACAAACGCTCTTACTCTAAAGAAGTGGTCTAAATTTTTTATCAGTTAGGTACATTTCCTTAGGCAAATTCCGTGTTAAATATTTTTAATATGTATTAAGAAATAAAATAATAACTGAACATAACTAATATTATTAACATAAAACTGATAACAAGTTAATTACAATACCTACAGTACCTACTTAGATTTATAGGTCCACACCCATTACCTAGAAGGTAGGCCACAAAAAGCCAGCTAAAAACCTCAGTAACTACTTGCTATGACTAACTGCATTGTCATTATGTCCTTTAAAGTTCTACCTCCGTAACTACACATCTAGATAATAACTTCATACACGTTATTATCTATTTAAGTCCAACAATAGTTTTCAGTACAATTTTGAGGAAGTAAATATACGACACATGTGACATGCAGTAACACAACCCGTCCAATTTGTACACTTACACAATAGGTATGATTGCTTCCTTGAGCGGTAAAATGTCCATTGAAGTTTCAATTTGGTACCTTGAGACCGTCTCTGGACCCGGAAGGTGGAGGAAATCTCATTATATAGACTAGCGTACCATGAAGTGAAGTGGCTGTCTCATGTTTATCAATCCGCGTAAAATTAAGCGTAAGCAAGTCATTTTGATTAGACACGGTTTGTGGCGCAGGTGACATTATATTATTGTAGTATATAAAAAAAAGTTATTTAAGGGTTAAGAATTAAGAAGGCAATACGCCCGCGGGACGACGACTTCGATCCAACTTTTAAAAATACCTTATAGGCATGTAGAGTTAAAAGTTCTAACGCTGGAACTGACAATAAATCAATATTAGTGATGGGTGAAATAGATCTTCTTTTATGAACTAAAATTTTTTTCAGGAGATATTAGTTTATCGGATCCCTTTAAGCAAGTTCTGCTAGATTATGATATCTAAGTACTAGAAATAATGTCAATGATTTCATTAACTAGATAAACATATACAAGTTTACACCCAGCTTATAATTATGCACTTATTATCTAATCTAATGTATTCATAGCCTCGCGATTAAATTACAAAATCAATTACAACTATTATTATCATAATGTCATACTGTGGCACACTCATTTTAACCTGATAGGTATTTATTTTTAAAATGTTTGATCACCTTGTCTAAGACTTTACATATTTAATTATAATAGGCCCAACAATGTATTATAAGGAGGTAATAAATTAAAAATACGCTAGTGCAATTAAGTAATTCGATTTCTCAAAAATATCCATGATTCAGATTTGACAAATGTATCCTACTAATATTATAAATGCGAAAGTTTGTAATAATGTTACTTTTTCATGCCAGAACGACTGAAAACCGCGATAAAATTTGGCGTAGAGTTAGATTATGTTTCGGAATAACATATTTACTAATAGGTTGCTCTTAATTCCGTGAAAATTTAAGATCCCGGCAACCCAGGTGAAACCGCGGGGAGCCCTAAATACAAAACCTTGTGACCATATAACGCCATTAATGTTCAACTATTCGTCAAATACATTTATTTACACATTATACTTAGTCACATCTAAAAATAAAAAAATCGATGGCATCTAATTATGATCTATCCTCTTCCAGGCGCATAGCAAGGTCTATAGGCGCGGGCGCACTAAGAATGGACACTACATCGGCCTTCTCGGCGGCGGCGGCCGAGCGGCTCAAGTACAAGCAAGTGTACTCGGTCATGTACGCAGATCTGCCGTACGCGCCGCAGCCGGAACCACCGCATCTTGAGGCTAGGGTCTACATCAAGGAAGTATAAGGTTGGTTATTTAATGACCTATGATATAGTTTCTATCTTCTCTGTAGTAAAAAAAAACTTACGTACGGATTCACACCACCGGCTTAATTCGGTGAAGGAAAACATAGAGGGAACGTGCATGCCCAATAAGCTAATGATGATGATTCTATCGGGTAAAATAAACCGTCAAAAGTTGTTCAAACATTTACATAATAGAGGTAGAAATCAGTAGGTACCTACCATGTCACTTAAATTGAGAGGAACCGTCAAGAAACTTAGCGGGTTTCATTTTTAGGGTTCCGTACCCGAAAGGTAACGACTGTACTTATAATCCGTAATAGATAGACAATTCAAATTTTCACAGAATGTGTATCAAAAACTCGAGTAGAATGTGAAGCTTTTGTTAATTATAAATATTTTTTGTTTCAGATTTGAACGATGTTTATTATTATAAAATCATTATCAAAACACACAAGTAGATGAAATGTATCGTGCACAAAATGTATCCAGTGAAACAATCTTCTTTACGTAGTTTACTAGTTAAGAAGTTATTTTTACCAACTTACAGTATAGGGGGGTAATATTCCATTAGTGCTACTATTGACCTACCTAGGGTTGCCACTGCAAATATATTTATGTATTCTTTTTTATTTGTATCTATTGAATGACTAAAAATGTTTATACTTTTATACTTGATTTCTTCCGTATATATCATGTGGCACCCCTTATCGGATTTCTCTATTTGAAACAGCAATTGTTAGCTTAAATATTAGCAAGTACCTGTGCTATCAATAGGTAATAAGCTTAATTTAACGCTATTTCGGCTATAAACTACAACCGTAAGTAAAATCGGGTGAACATGATCTTTTATTGGAATTACTTACATTATTTTCATATAACTTTATGTACCTATAAGTAACCTATTTATAATCAACTATTCGTCTGACATTCCACTTTATAATCTATAAGTACCTATTAAAATTGTTTTCTGATTAGATTTGTATTTATATATCTACTAACTCCGTCGTTGAAGTTTTTTAGATTTGACGCTTTTTTATAAACTATCAATTTTATTAGAACATTTTAGTATTTTATATATTTATGTATAATATTTCTGTAGAATAGATACATGTTTTATTTGTATAAAATTTTATTCTTTAGATACCGAATGTGGACTTTAGGCCAAAGTTTTAAAAATAATATTTTTAATACTGACGCCTGTGAAAATAGAATAGTATAATTTTACATGGCTGAATATTGCAATAACTTTACCAGTAGGAAATGTCTTTTCACCAATTTACCCATAAGTTCCTTTAGTATATCTAGTATTAAGTGATATTAGCGTAGTTAAAAATCATGAAAAGTATAATACCTACTATATCTATTGGTACCTGTTCTAATGATCAAATTATTATGTCAATTGTAGACTTACTAGTCAATGTACACGTGATTTAATCAATTGATCAAATTAAATTGATGTAAAATAATTTTAAAATTGATGTATCAATCAATAAAAATTATAAAAATATATTTTAGGTTTCTTTTTTTTATCTTACTCCTTATTATCACATTACTGTTATAAACTTGGAAGATGAGTGAGTATGAACATTAATTAAATAATATTTTGCGCAATATCTGGACCAAAAAACATGGCTCATAGAATATTTTTTGTACGTAGGCTACTTTTTATTCCGGAATAAATTTTAAATTCACCATTCAGGGGGTTTTGTATATATATTTAGTGTATTTATGGTAGAGGTGTATGTTCCACAAGTAAATACCCCTAGAAGCTGGAGCTGACAGAGAAAGTGACTTATAGACTTTCGAAATATCTGTCCAAAAGTGTTAGAGACTAAAATACAATACATATAAATTCGTACAAGTGACCAACGCGGTGACGCCATAGATGCGTGAAATGCATTAATAATAAATTTAAGGTGCTTATCACAAATACAATAATTTATGATAAGATATTTGTTATAGTGGAAAATAGTGATTTTATACCAACACTTTATTTGCTCTATCTGAGCTGCTACTTAGCATATAATATCCGTTCCTAATCTCAGAAAAATAAAATACCTACCATGTTTGGAAATCAAGAGCAAACTGATATCTAAATACAATAAAATTTAATTAATTTAGAAAGAGACTAAGTACCTAACGTTTGAAATAGCGAAATTGAAATTTATATTGGTTTGGACTATTTGCGCATTTTTCTAGCATCATCAAATTTATCTACTATCAGCAAACATGTCACAAATGCAGATACTACAGTCCCAATTTTTTATCCACACATAAGATTATGAAAACAAACAGCCATAAGTATTCGCCTTAAACATCGTATTTTTATCTTTCACCGTTATTATGTTAATGCGGGGCTAGTGAGCGGGTGTTCAAAACATTACCAACCTAGTTGCGCGCGCGCATGTGCTCAGTGCTTACAATTATTCGTTTTATTTTCCATACAAAAGAGTAGATTTTTAATGTTACCGCATTTGTTAATAAGGTCCAAATTAGTTTGTCGCGGATTTATTGCATTCCAATCAGTGCAAGTAAGTGTTGCTTATCGATTAATGATTAATACGTAGATCGCTATAACGTAATAATATACAGACGTATATTGCAAAACAATTGATAACAATAATATCATTAATCAAATGTTATTTTTTTACTAACGGTACTGTTTGTGTCCTGTAACTTTGAAGTTTTTCTAAAGGTAAGTTTGAATTATCAATTACTAGATACTTAGATATATTGTAAAACAAATCCAATAACTGACTTTCGGTCAAATCACACAATCAGAACATTGGTAGTCTGACAAATTCTAAAACCATAGACGTTTAAATTGTTATAAAAGTAGGTACCTACCTATCAGTAGATATTTAGTTTTTTGTTATTTTTAGACCCGTATCTGTATGTAACCCGGTTGTGGTAAAGGGCACATACTATATTTATCTTTTAGGAAACTTTAAAAGCATATCACACATCAAGTTTGTATCAGGTAGAGTTCAATAGACTTTTGTTTACTTTGGATTACTACCAACTTGGAATCTCTTCCATAACAAAGTAGTTCCTAATTTAGTACCTGAATTTATTATCATATCACTATATGTAACC
This sequence comes from Thyatira batis, assembly GCA_905147785.2. NCBI lineage: Eukaryota > Metazoa > Arthropoda > Insecta > Lepidoptera > Drepanidae > Thyatira > Thyatira batis. Next base: position 7,278,576 of record LR990499.1, read on the forward strand.
ACATTTATTAAATGATAACGGATCGTCGTCATCTTCCGGCCAAAATTAAATGTAAATAGAATTTCAGCTTAATAATTTTACTAGGTACTTACCTGTAGATTTACTAGGTAAAAGTAAATTGGTAAATAAATTAATAACTGCAGCTTATCATCAAAGTAGGTTTTGCAATATCTATACTAATATTATAAAGAGGAAAGATTTGTTTGTTTGTAACGAATAGGCTCCGAAACTACTGGACCGATTTCAAAAATTCTTTCACCTTTGGAAAGCTACATTATCCCCGAGTAACATAGGCTATATTTTATCCCTGTATTCCCACGGGAACGGGAACTACGCGGGTAAAACCGCGCGGAGGCAGCTAGTCTCTAATACTTAGACAGTCAACGTCATACATAAATACAAGTCCATGGGGCCATGGTAAATGTAACATAATAATGACCACATTAATACTTAAACAGCTCTAACTAGAGGCGAGATCACCAGTTTTCCTTATTGTCTAAGCTGCATACTATATTACCTAGTATACACATATAATTGCCTATTGTTCTGTATCAGGGTTAGATCAAAACAAGATGTCACATGCTTACGACATAGCACCTGTAAGTGGAGAAGATGAAGAGGCCATCATGAATCTTCTCAGACGGTACGTAACAAAGTGAAAGACAACTTTATTTCAATTAAGTAAGAGTCGGTTTTCGTTCAACAACCCTAGTGAATAATGAGATAAATTGGGCAGTGTTGTCAAAATATGACGATATCGATACCAGAATATTTATTTAAATCATTTCAGAGGTATATATATATATGTATCTTTTATTTATATATATACAGGTACATGCCTATGTCTCTACTTTCGAATAAAAAATCGTATAGTGTAGTTATCAAACCAAGTAGTGTACCTACTTAAGTACCTATAAAGAACCGTTTCAACCTGCCTAGGTAGCTCCTAACAAGTACCTATAATACCTATACCTACCTACCATATATCAAATCATAATTTTCTACAATACAATAGAATTTAAATTCTTCGGAATATTATTTAAAGAGGCGCCGTAAATACCTACCAATACAATATTTGCATAGTAAACCGAAGGTTGTATAATTTACTTAGGTTGTCCGTTCGTTTGTTTTGTGTTTGTACAATGTACGTAACTTAACCAAGTTATGAGAAGGAGTTATTGTTATATTTCTAGAAATACCTACCTTTTTTCTACAATGTTATTCAATTTGATTATCTAAATTTAATAAGTGTGATGCTTTTTTCACGCGTAACGTAAGGTTTTAAGTCATCTCTTATATATCGATAGATCGTAGGTCACGGCCAAAAGCTGGCGCACCCAGGTTACTCATCATCAATAGGATTTAAGAATGAAGATAGGTAGGTAGGTACTTATGTTTACTCTCAGCATAAGTAATAGGTACATAATTTATCCATGTTCCCAAAAATGCGAAATATAATACTAAATAAAAATAAACATACTATCTGCTAGTGTTTTCATAACTGTGTGTAAATTAAAGCTATAATTAGGACAATTAATATGATAATTAGAATTAGTAAACTCATCCGATATTGCTCATAGAAATGCTTTATTACATAATCAGGAAGATAATATGGTTGACCGTAATAAGGGATATAGGTAATATTAAATATTAAGGAATTATTATATTACCATATTGGTGAAAAAAGTCTTCTTTACAATGGTGTCAAAGTAAAATGAACTTTATGTAATCACAATAAGATTCATTATTTCAGTACAAAACGATGATGCATATAAACCTTATTTAAAACGTCCAAATGTCACTGAAGCAATCAATTAAATTATGATATTCAGGACATTTTTCGTGGATGAACCGTTGAACGAAGCTGTGGGGCTTTGCAACAATGAATCCGGATCATGTACTGAACTGGTGGAGTACTGCACACACTCGCTCCAGGAAGGGTTGTCCTTCAAGGCGATAGACAAGGAAGGAAACATCGTTGGTGTTATGATCAGCGGTGTATGTCCATTGAAAGAGGTAGCATTTTTTTGACTGTAGACTTCAGAGATAGATCCAAAGTATGGACAAAAACATAGAATATTGAGAGCTGGTTGAGACCTAGGTATACCGCGTAAGAATTTTTAATTAAGAATAGTATATCGAATAATTTATCGTTTTATTATAGGTAATTTATATCTAGGCTATCATAGGCTACTTTTTATCCCGGGAAACATCTCCCGGGTACACGGTTGAATCCGCGGGGAGCCACTAGTATTTAATCATTTACAAGCAAGCTTAGATCGTAGATTTCAAGCCAATCTCTTAAAGCGAAAATAATAAGTATATAAAAATATGTGGAATGAGCATTAGTAACTTTAGTGTCTAAGCAAAGTAATCTATGCATTCAGGAAGACAACGGAAATGACCTACTAAGCCAAGCAGAACGTTGCCAGAACCAGAAATTCCAGAAGATTCTCTACATTCTAGCGCGAAGAGAGGAAGGCTCGAGGCTTTGGGAGAAGTTCCCAGAGGAAACGCATGCGGTGGAAGTCAAGGTTGCTGCTACAGATCCTAATTGGAGGAGGCGGGGGATCATGAACGTGTTGGTACAGGAGACTGAGTGAGTATCTCTTAAGGCTGTTTCTGACATTTGAGAAGGTTCCGTGTCGTAGAATAATAAACTTAATTACATTTGAAGTAAGGTTAATCTATTTATCCGATAAGCTGTTATGCAAATGATCCGTATCTTAAGCAATTGAGTTATTGTAATATTCTTAATAGTCAAAAGGAATACAAACTAAGGGCTCATATTAAAAAATAAGATATTTTGTAAATATTCTTAATTAAGCTAATAAATTAAATGTTCAAAAATACATAAATAAATAATATACCAGTTAAATCATTTAGAAATCATTTGAATTATTACCAAATGGGATATTAGAAAATGTGGAATAGTATAAAGAGACGAAATCACAACATGGTAACATCTTAAAATTAATTTCTATGTTATTATTGTTTCCAGAAAAGCCACAGAGCAGAAAGGCATACGTCTACTCCGAATGGACACTTCAAGTGCCTACTCGGCGATGTCCGCAGAGAGGCTCGGCTTTACTTGCATGTACAAAGCGCTGTATACCGACCTCAAGTTGGACGGCCGACCTCTTATAGTGCCTGAACCACCACACTTAGAAGACAGAGTTTATATTAAATCGTTATTCGAAAGAGTTTAGTTATAAGATTATTAGCGTGGTGATATTGTGGCAATGTAAAAAAAATTGCCATTATTGTTATAGTGTTTAACTGTTGTAGTTTTATCCTAAACCCAACGCAAAAACTACTAAATAGCTTCCTTAAAAAAGAAGTTATCCCCGAACATTGACATAAAAATATTAATATTTTATATTTACTGACGAATTGAGACGCTCCATTTAATTATTTGGCTACCGAATGAAAATAAAATAATAATATTAACAATAATATAATATTGAATACTCACAAAAATTACAACAAAATTGTTCACTGTGACATAAAATTAAATTATAAAAGGTATGAGATTATTTTTCTGCATATATCGTATACGGACACTTTTGGAGCGTACTCAGTCGTGTTATAGAAACGATCATATTCCGCTTCTGTCATTTGAAACTCTGTGGGCAACATCTCAAGGGTGTCTCTGAAATTGTTACAAACTCTGTATTTAGTTAAGTTTATGTCATATAATAAATTATATTGTTAAGCAAGATATTTTTTTTTTCCTATCCTAATCCCTACTAATATAATAAAAGCAAAAGTAACGTCGTCTCATTCGCGTCTCAGAAATAACTGATGTAATCCATATTCTGGAATAACACAAAGGCTAGTTTTTATCCCGGGAAAATTTTAGGGAAACATATAGGTATTATAAATGATAATGGTACATACTGAATGACAGGCTACTCAAAAGAATTACTTTACACAGATGAAGTCGCGGGCACTAGCTTGTATTATCTAAGTATATTTTTTATTTCAATCTACAAAGGGACCGGCAAAGTTTTCTGATAATAAAAACATTGCATTTGATCAATACTTGTGTTATTGTCACGTAGAAGAAGATAAAAATGCCATATTATCCGCAACATAGAAAAATATTTATTATAGGTAATCTATGTTTTTACAATTTTACTATACAATTTTCTATACTAATTTCTAGTGAGGTAGCTACGCTCAAAATATAAACAATTTTTACAGCAACAATTGCTAGAGTCAAAAGATTTACAAAACATATAACAACTTTTACTCTATATTTACAATAATCACTGTATATTGAAATTATTTACATACTTTTTAGCTATAACATGACTCTGTAAGCACAGAAAGTGTATAAATTGTTGCGTCACAGCTAGTATTTCTATAAAGAATATACGATTTCAAGTTGACCCTCAAAAAAATTTTTTTTATTCAACAGTAAGTATTAAAAATGCCTGTAAAACCTTATTTAATATTTACATAGTTATAAAACATTAAGCAAATGTATACAAATGCATAAAATTCTTCCTGTCAAACAAAGTCATGTTATAGCCGTCTAAAAAATGTTTACTACACTACATTTAAAATGAGTCAAAATTATTGATCTACTAAATGGTACTTCAAATGTTACATGAATAAATTGAAAATCACTTTTTTTCGTTGGCGAGTGCTTGACCGAGAGAAGCCGTTGCTACGGTCGGGTTGGCTGCGGTGACTATCTTGTCCAACAGTATTCGAGTCTGGAGCTGAAATTATAACATTAAACAGTAAGTTATCAGCTAAAAATCTAAATTAAGCCCTCAAAAAACTGTAGGTTGAAAATTCTAAAGCATAATAAGTAACTTCATAATAGTAATGTATGTGTGTATAGTGACAGCCGGTTGGCTTTGTGGTTAGTGACCCTGACTTTCAAGCCGCCGGTCGTGGGTTCGAATCCCACCCAGGACAAACATTTGTATGCATGAATATGTCTGTTTGTTCTGTGACTGGATGTAAATATCTATAAGATGTATGTATTTAAAAGTATTTTATGTAGTATATCAGCTATCTGGTTACCATAACACAAGCTCACTTTGAAGCTTACTTTGGAATCAGATTGGCCGTGTGAAAAATGTCCCAGGAAAAATATATATAAATATATATGTACCTATGTTGAAGTGTACTTTTCTAGGTGAATAAATATGAAAAAACATTTAGACGAATAATTATGTTCTATATAATATGAATATATCACATGCATAAAACTATTATCTTATTTCTCGTATATTTAGTCATAAAAATCTGTCAAAAACTGCCTTCGAATCAAATAACTAAACATATTATGACACCAAACATAGTTATAGTTAGTATTATTTACTAATGGCATTAAACTATAGCAAAAAAGGATATCTTACATCATTTCCATTGTCATTAGCAGCTGTCCGCACTCTCTCAAGCTCTTCAGCCAGTCGCCTTGTCTTTTCTTGGGCTTGGCGAGTTTGCGCCACATACATGTTCCTACAAAAAGAAATAAATAGATTTGAAAGTTATCACTACATATTATAAAACAAAGTCGATTTCCGCTATCTGTCCCTAATTCCCTATGTCTTCTTAAATCTTTAAAACTACGTAACGGATTATGATGCGGTTTTTAATAGATAGGAATAGTTCAATAGGAAAGTTTTTATATACAATACATGCAAAATATGTTAAAGAAACACTGTCAATTTTGGAGGTTTCTAATGATATGTATAAGCATTACACCCGTGTGAAGCCGGGGCGGGTCGCTAGTCTTATAACTCATCTATACTAATACATATTATAAAGATGATGAGTTTGATGGTTTATTTGTTTGGTTAAATACGTTGATCTCAGGAAATACTGGTCCAATTAGAAAAAATATTTCAGTGTTTGATAGCCCATTTATCGAGGAAGGCCATAGGGTATATATCAACACGCTACGACGAATAGGACAGGGCAGGGCTTCGATCAAAAATGTTGCAAAAATGGAATCAGAAGAAACACAAATGTTTGTCCTGATTGGGAATTAAACAGACACTAAATGCCTTGAAAATGAGGGTAGTTAACCATGCCAACAGGACTGTTGTATTGTTTGATTCAGAAAGATGTATAGTCTGAGGTCAACAAAATAAAAAAATGGATGGTGGCAATTAAATAAATAATAATTATATAGGTATATACCTGACAACAAACACTTGGATAAAAACACCGACTATTGCAACTCCAAAGCATATAAATATGATGGCGTAGTTAGGTAATTTCTTCACACTAGACATCCCGTTGTAAAAGTTTGAACTCTGCTGTGAAGTATTTGTCTTAGAACTGTGGTTATCGTAGTAGTAGCTGTACTGTGGATTTTTCCTCAAGCTGAAACATTGAAGATAAATATATTAATGCAATTTAAACTCTATTGAATCTAATCAGAAAGTCTTATTTAAGTCTCATTGTGTATTTTCATCAGATGTTAAAATATTTTAAGAAATTCATGGATAACATACAATAAGTGTTATTTTTAGGTTGGTTATTATTATGACTATAAACTAGTGAGTTTATTTCGTTTTTGCCATACTTAGTTTATGGATTACCACAAGGATACCTATTCAATGAATTTTAAAGAAAAACTTGTACAAAGAAAACAACTCTATAGTCAGTATCATGACTTTTAAACAATTAAACAATAAATAATTAATCATGAAACTTACTTATAAGGCACATGTGGTTTGTACACATATGGAGATGCTCCGCTGAATGGTTCATACTCAGAAATGCTGTCATACTGAGCTCTACTGCTCGGCTTACTGAGAACATTGTATGCCTCCACAATACGGACAAACTTATCATTTGCTTTTACATCTTTGTTCTTGTCTGGGTGATACTGAAAATCAAATCAAAATGATGTTCATTAAACATTTCACATGTCACAAGATTGTATAATGCAGATAATAATAGTTCATTCACAGTATCTAGATGAAGTTTGGAAATTGACAGAAGAATAAAGAATAAGGTACTAGACTAAGGGATCTAGAATATCAATAGTAGGTTTCTCAGTGTCTCAGCTCAATCATACTTGGAGAACTATGTCCAAAAAGATAAACTATTAAAAATAGCTTAGGCTCATACAGCTAGTTATTTATTTATAGATACTTACTTCTTTACTCATTTGTATAAAGGCATCTTTAATTTCTTTGTCAGAACAATTTCTTCGGAGTTTGAGGACCTCATAATGATTTTTTCTAGCGATGCTGAAAAATTAAACGTAGAATTTTAGCACGATTGTGTATTAGAAAGTCGCAGTGTAATTAAAAGAAATAATGTGCGTACCCATAACATCTGATGAGCTTGCTTAAAGATTTAAAGTCAGTTTTACGTTTCACGAAATACATAACGATTTAGATATTAAATTATATCTAATATTTTGAAAAATCATGGTACTATTTGGAGATTTCCATTTTTTATTTGTTGTCAAAGTCAAAATTTAAAAAGTCAATCTGATATCGCTGTCAGTCAGTCAATTTTATTCTATTGGTTTGACACTTGAAATATTATTGCCACAAGTAAATTGTGGTCAGACGTGCTTATTCCATGACTCAATATTTACAATGATTAAACCAAATTATTTAATAGTAAAAATGCTAGAAATATGAATTGTTTGTTTTTAATTGCTTAAAGATATATATCACATGTTTACCTAAATATAAATAAAAAATGTATACTCACTTAAATGAAAAATGTTAAAATTATGTGAAAATTTTATATTTACACTGACTTTCCATATGTACTCTTATAAATATACTATGTCAGTGTTTCACTCACAGAATGATGTATGTATTAAATTATCAAAATCATATATTTTCATTTTATAGTCTTAAGAAATGAATACCACCGCGACGGGTCATTTGTAATGTATATAGCATTAGTACGAACACACTTATTAATATTTTGATCCTAGCAACTTTAAGTTTACTTGACAGACGTCAGTGATTTTAAAAATAGTTTACCCCACCCGCCAATTCACAATTGGAATAATTGAATAAATTTTAAGACCTTTTCATTTAAAAAAATTATCAAATTAATAATTAAACCGCATACCTACATAAGGAGAAAAATACGGTATATCATTACTCTTTTGACAATTTAGGTGTAGGGTTTGCGCTGATTTTGTGATTTAAAATAGTAAACAAGATTAAGTAATAAATCTTATGTACCTAGTACAAATTAAAAGTGACTTCCTATATGTTTTATGCTTTCGTATCTGTAGTAAGTGCTTGAAAATTTGTGCCTTAGTCGAAGAATTTAATGAACATAAACTAACAGGTCAGGGACGCCGACGTTAGTGCTACAATACGACACTGCTATAGGCATCGACGTATTACATACATATATATCGATGGCTATAGGCCTATAGTGCCACTAAACAGTTGTAGTCAGCTAGCGACTTCCAAGCTTCTATTAATTATTTTTATATGTATTCTATTCTATCAAGACAATAATACCAATGCATGAAATGCAATTCAGAGAAAATACAGCGCAGCACACCCTCTGTGCATGCGCCGAAGTCGCTTATTTGATTAATTGATTTTCTACAAACAAAATAAAATTTAAGCTTATTTTATTTACTTATATAGCTTCAACCAAAATACGCTGATACATTAAATAAATACCTACCAATCAACCAAGATATTGCTCCGAAAATTTGTGTAGGTAATATTAAATACATATTTGCTTGCATATTTAATTGTACCTATTAATCAATCCATCCATTTATCCGCACGTAGATAATAATGTCTAGGTAAATCGATGCAATAATAAAGCAATTAACTGGAGGTAATAGTCTAAGATACGTAGAAGATTGACCTTCACCGATCGAGTATCCGAATGAAATGGATATTTTATGAAATAAAATATGTTGACAAAAGTAACGTTAATGAGTTGCCTAAAAAAATCTGTTCAAGGCTATGTTGAATTAACAATTGAATATTTTTTTTTTTTCGATATCTTCACCGATGTTGTATCCGAATGAATTTAACACTAATCGAAAGTATAAAGCCTTTAGAATATGCAAGCATACGGTTGCTTATGTTTTTTTGTTCAAGAGTTTATCGTTGCCAGGTTTAAATAGGTGTATCGGAAATGATATCTTCACCGATCGAGTATCCTATTCAATTATACATCAAAATAAAGCTTATACTTTTTGCGAAACGATGGTATACGGTTGCCTACGAAAATCCGTTCAAGAGTCATGGTTGCCAGGCTTTTAAATTTATAAATTAAGGACAGTCTATCCATTAAATTCGGTGCGATAGAAGGAGACGTAGCGCAGGAGCTGCTCCCTCTACGTCAATCGTTTGAAATTTGGCGGGAGAGAGAGTCTATGCGTAGGTACCTACTATCAAATGCGACAGAAATAGACGCAGCATAGCAACTAGGCCCACCTCTTGATACTTATCGCAGAGACCGCGCCTGCGCTGTGCGGTAACGGTAAAATGTTAGTAAATACCTACTAACCGTTATTTTGAAGCAACTGACAATATACTCTAAATGTATTTCAAATTAAAATATGATTTAAATAAAAATATAATTCAAATGTAGGTATTTAAAATAAAAATATATTTCGAACAAAAATATTTCTGGGAGTTTCTTCTTTTTGGACTCAATCGACTTATCTCCCGAAGTAATTAACACGCCGTATATTTTTTTATGCAAATGTCTCACATTTTTGTTTGAAAGATATAGATAGTACAAAGGCGACATTATAAGAGTAATTACTGAGTTTATTGCCGGCTCTTCTCAGTAAAAACTACTATCAGAACCGAGCATTAATAGTGACTATTCATAAGTGCTTTATTGAGGCCTCTTTGAATAAAAACTATTTTGATTTTGAAAATTTTTAGGTGTTCAATTTGATAATAATATGACTTGGAAGGCACAAGTTGGTCTAGTATGTAATAAGCTAAGTCGATATTCATACGCGTTATATAGACTTGCTGGAGTGGTCAATCGCCAAACAGTAATATCAGCATATCATGCGTATGTTACATCTCCTCTGCGTTATAGTGTTATTTACTAGGGAAATTCGACGGAGCTTTCAAAGCTCAGAAGAAATGTGTCAGGTCAATATGCAAATTACAGAAAACAGATAGCTGCAAGCCATTATTTAAAGAACTTCGTTTAATGACGTTACCTTCATTACATATATATGAAATGAAATATTCTAAAGGCTTTATACTTTCGTAAATATCTTTATTCACAAGCTCTGCTTAGTTTGGAATCAGATTGGCCGTGTGTGAAAAATGTCCCAGGATATTTATTTATTTATTATTATTTATAAAAAAAACATGCACTTATTTGAAACCTTCGAAAATACTCGACATATGTAGGTATAAGATACGGTCAAAAGTTCATCAAACGGCACTATTTAGCAAAAATGTCGTGGGAATGGCATCCAACATACATATATAACAAGCTTCCCATACTTGTAAAAATAAAGTATAGTCACTATGTTTCATTTAAAAGGTCACTCTTCGAGTAGGTACCTTATTGATAGGACATATTATTCAATTAATGAGTACCTCACGGAAAGTACATAGTGCTATACAATTTGTATTGTAAAGCATATTAATAAATAAATAATAAATATCCTGGGACATTTTTCACACACGGCCAATCTGATTCCAAATTAAGCATCAAAGTGAGCTTGTGTTATGGTAACCAGATATCTGATATACTACATATAATACTTTTAAATACATACTTATATAGATATTTACATCCAGACACAGGACAAACAGACATATTCATGCATACAAATGTTTGTCCTGGGTGGGATTCGAACCCACGACCCGCGGCATGAAAGTCAGGGTCACAAACCACAAAGCCAACCGGGCTGTCAATATTGATATAAATCTAATTAATAATTTGACATAACAATCTAGTTGAATAATAATATAATTAAATAAATTTTGCACGCCTACTCGGCATATTACAGCTGACCTCAATTATGTTATGACATCTAATGTAATGTACCTACCTGTAATGCAATAAATATCTTAGACTTTTACTTTGAAAGAAATTAAATATATTTCAAAGAAAAAAATTATAATGGAAAGAAAAATTTGGTAAATGAATTAAAAAAATTATAATCAATGAAAATATTTTGAAAATGATTTAGACAAATATAAATTTTAATAAACAAAAACATGAAATTAGAATATTTGCATACATACTATGAATTACAAAAAAAATTAATTCATTTACCAAATTTTTCCTTTCATCATATTTTTTTTTATTTGAAATAAATTTATTTTCTTTCAAAGAAAAATGTGAGACATTTGCAAAAAAAAAATATACGGGTGTTAATTACTTCGGGAGATAAGTCGATTGAGTCCAAAAAGGAGAAACTCCCAGAAATATTTTTGTTCGAATTATATTTTTATTTTAAATACCTACATTTGAATTATATTTTTATTTAAATCATATTTTAATTTGAAATACATTTAGAGTATATTGTCAGTTGCTTCAAAATAACGGTTAGTAGGTATTTACTAACATTTTACCGTTACCGCACAGCGCAGGCGCGGTCTCTGCGATAAGTCTCAAGAGGTGGGCCTAGTTGCTATGCTGCGTCTATTTCTGTCGCATTTGATAGTAGGTACCTACGCATAGACTCTCTCTCCCGCCAAATTTCAAACGATTGACGTAGAGGGAGCAGCTCCTGCGCTACGTCTCCTTCTATCGCACCGAATTTAATGGATAGACTGTCCTTAATTTATAAATTTAAATGCCTGGCAACCATGACTCTTGAACGGATTTTCGTAGGCAACCGTATACCATCGTTTCGCAAAAAGTATAAGCTTTATTTTGATGTATAATTGAATAGGATACTCGATCGGTGAAGATATCATTTCCGATACACCTATTTAAACCTGGCAACGATAAACTCTTGAACAAAAAAACATAAGCAACCGTATGCTTGCATATTCTAAAGGCTTTATACTTTCGATTAGTGTTAAATTCATTCGGATACAACATCGGTGAAGATATCGAAAAAAAAAAATTATTCAATTGTTAATTCAACATAGCCTTGAACAGATTTTTTTAGGCAACTCATTAACGTTACTTTTGTCAACATATTTTATTTCATAAAAAATCCATTTCATTCGGATACTCGATCGGTGAAGGTCAATCTTCTACGTATCCCGTACTATAAGGACGCCGGCGCGGCGCTTGCATCGGTTAGTATTCTGAACCTGACTCTGTATTCTCGTAGTACTATGTTGTCGGTTCGTGGTTTTAATCGAAACAACGCGACGCGAAGGCGACGCATCGTGTTCGAGTCGACACGATACGCGGCCGTCACGGCATCAACAAGGGACAGGCAGACGCGCGCGTCGCACGGCATTCGTTCGCAGCGGTTCGGCGGTCGGCCATCGGTGACTGAGCTGAGTGAGACTCGTCGGTCGGTCGGCTGACTCAGTATTCGCGCGTCAAATAGCGCGGGTGGACGTTCGGTCATGCGAGAAGCGGCTGGCAGGATGGCCGAACTTGAGTTCGAGGCGCCTCTCGCGCAGATTGAAGAGGCTGATGACTGCATCTCAACTGCGGATTACCCGCAAAAAAACATAAACGGCAACGATATACGCCTGAACAACATCAAAAATATCAAAAGTGAAATGGTCAAAATGAAAACTGACTCCAACAAAATAAACGATAATGAAGAACATAAACCGGTGAAGTGTAAACAGGACAATATGCAAAACGGTGAAGGAGATAATTTCACGGAGACTTTCTCCGGATCATTGGAAGATTTGGTGAATACATTCGACGAGAAAATAACCAAGTGCTTCGGAAACTACGAGGAAAGCGTCGAGAAGTTCGCACCGGTCCAGGTTCGCTCGCAGGAGGAAATAATGAACGAGTGCCAGTAAGTACCTTTGCATTATCATTTCCCAACATTTGGCATCTTATTGTACAGAACCAACAAGTAATTCTAATTAGGTAGGCATTTCCAGGATACTTGCAATGTATCGATTTCTCTACAATAATGATAAGGTTTCGAGTTGATTTAATAATCAAAATACAGGAATAAAAAATGATTCTGGTAATATAAACAAAAAGGGCGGGCTTTGCGCATGGCGTTAGTGACCGAGGCATCGATCGATGGTAGTCGGGGGTGCGCAGAGGGTGCGTGCTAGGGGGTACGATGACGCATCACACCACACCCCCTCCCAAATTACCCCATCCTGCTTTGTTTCCAACTCGAACAAGAGATGAAATACATACGACTGACCAAGTTCCATTTTGCCAAATATCCAACAGACCTAATTACCTATATTCTTGTTACACCTACCTTGTGACTATATATTTTGTATCATCTAGTAACATTATTAATTTAATAATATATCTATACTAATATTATAAAGAGGAAAGATTTGTTTGTTTGTTTGTTTGTAACGAATAGGCTCCGAAACTACTGGACCGATTTCAAAAATTCTTTCACCTTTGGAAAGCTACATTATCCCCGAGTAACATAGGCTATATTTTATCCCTGTATTCCCACGGGAACGGGAACTACGCGGATAAAACCGCGCGGGCGCAGCTAGTAAGTAATAAAACAATGACATAGGAAAGAATTTTCCGTGACTGCACACAGGTATTTTCTATGTAGGTACTATGTTACTTGCTTTTCTCATCACATGAACTGAAACATAATAGCAAGAAGCTCTCTCATCTGTCTATTGTGTTGCGATGAAAAGGAAAAATGTTTTTCTGCTACCTTGGTCGTTATGAGAATTTAAAGAGCTCTAATTAACTATTGTGTTGTTGATGCTTTCTTGCTTTCCTCTTTAGCAAAAATTAATGTATAACTTCTGTTTGAGCTTATCAGCTATTTTGTTAGGTCACAACAAGCTAAAGTAACAAAACAATTTCAAGCAAATCGTTTTGCAGGATATTGTAGAAATAAAGAGAAAGAACTGTAAACAAAAGTTCGTTCTTTAGATTTTTGGACTCGATCCAGATGACCTAAATGCCAGGACGTCAGAGAAACCCATTAAAGAGGAAAGCCCATTTTGGGCCCACCGTGGACAGTACTATACAAAGAAATGATTTTGTTTACAAATTTCGTTGAATTAAAATATGAATTTTGCAATCAGTTAAAAGGCCGCCACTTCATTTAATTATATTTCGTTTCTTAAAAGTATTTTTATTAGAAAGATCGAAAAGTTAGGTCGTAAAATGTTGCCAGAGTGTTAAAACAACGTTTTAAGTTAAATTATTTTCTTGTCGATACGATTAGTATCGATTTGATAAAATACAATATTCAAATGAATACACGAGTCAGACTTTATTTACACAATGTGGTGGCTAAATTAATTAATAGAAAATATTGTTTTGTAATAAATCTAATGTATTTTAGCTATTAAAAATAAGGAAATTAAGAAACAATCGATAAATGGATTCGATTGATTATATGTTTAATTTGTTTTTTGTGTATGAAAACACTCGCTTGACATTTACTCGACAAATCACTGTCATTTTGTTGATATGTTGGCATTTCTTACTAGTTCTTATTTCACTTGTTGCTTTCACGTTTGTTTTGATTTCGATTTGTTTTTGTATAATAATGTATGCTGCAAAGTATATTTTGTTTATATTTTAATAAATAATAATTTAAATAGCAGGGATAATATTAGACAAGATTGTTGCAATGGTATAGTAGGAAAACGCACAGTAGATTGTTGTGCACATTATGCACATATAATGACAGTACTTTGGTATATTGATTGGGCTACATTTGAACCAAATATACTACCTCCAGTACCATTTTTAGATAATATATTGGTCATGTTAGATGATAAAGGCAATATTTAATGCAAAAGACCTTTTTTTTGCCCCAATCCCTGTACAATACGTAAAACACGTATCTAAAATAACCTCAAAATGTTTTTATTAATTTCTACTGTTTCTAAAACAATGGCGGCCTTTTAAATATATTTTTTAGACATGTAATATAGTTATGATTTCGGAACACTAAACTATTATACTCATTTTTGCTGTCCGTCCTGGGCCCAAAACACTATGGACACTGGGCTTTCCCCTTTGGAGGGGAACAATTCGCAAACAGTTCAGGGTGTGCCTAATTCGTAAATGATGACGTTGAATTAGTGGCCAATTAACCTATTGACAGTACATCCATCTGAGAAATGTGATTCCAATTTAGTTAGTCCCAGAACACCTGCTACTTCCAAAATGATTATGTATTTATAATATATGGTCATCGGTAAGACAGGTGGTTGAATAAAGCTGCATTGATTTTACCGTGATTCGAGTATGAGGGGGCGCTGTGCAGATGTCGCGGACACCTTGCCTCGAACTGTCTAGACCACCTTGCCGAATATAAAATAACCGACATATGCCCTGCTATTGAAACATAAGGATTTCAAAAATCATCTTCGCTATGTGGCTGGTTATCCTTTGCCGTCTAAAAACAATTTAGACTATTCGATCAATTAACCGTTAGTTCTCATTTTCCTTTTACTTTATTCAAATGAATATTGTCGTCGCAAATGCAATAATTATTGTCATTCAAATTCATGGCACGCCCGTTAGTTCCGCTGTTAAGTGACCATCTCCGAAAATAATTATTATTTCAATCGATTGTATCGTTTCAAATGGAAAGATAATTGAATTGTTATTAAAAAATCCTATGTGATGACGTTAGATCATCTGTAAACTATATGAAAAAGATAAAGTTGGTTCAAGTTTTTATCTAGGCATCCGACTTTCCTGCAGTTTCACTCTCAACAACAATAAACTCTCACGCACATATTAATATGCGGAGAATAAAATTTACAATCAATTGCTAACACTTTAATTCCGCTTTGATATTCACGATGAACTATTTAACATTTGCATCGAGCATGGCATGGCACACGACGCACGTCCATCTTTGTGTCACCTCTCTAGAATATTGAATGTGGCTTATTATTCAACTCTCTTCATGAATAAGTAGATATTTTACTCGTCACTATTAAAACGTTGTTCACTAAACTTGCAAAAAACCTTGAATAGGCCATTTCTATGCGGTTATTAAATAAAATTAATCGATAGCAAGTGTAACGGAATTTACTCATAAAAAAACTGCAGTATGTAGGTAACCTACCTCTGACCTTACTCCTTTGTACCTACGTACATATTTGCGTGTTTGATACTGATTTCATAACCACAGCTCCGCAACTTACCCATATCCAGTCTCAGTTTCCAAACACTACGGAATAACTTCGCGTGTCTATCTTAATCGTAAAGCTGATAGATTGACGTGGCCTTCCTGAAGTCAGCTTTCTAAAGTACTTAATTACCAAGCTATTATACATGATAGCAAGTTGAGTATCGTGTACCGATCGTAGCGTGTCGATGCTACATAAATAGAAATATCTTTAAAATATCAACAAAGCGCCCCAACAGTTTAAACAAAGTAAGAATGCAGTTGTTACAGCATAGCGCATACCATTCATTTTTGATTTTATTGGTAGCAAATTGATGAAATATTGAATAGACTCAACTGTTATGTTTAGTGAAGTAACGCAATTTGCAAGTTTATCAGCGTCCCCGGAGGAAATGTGCCCTAGATTGTGCGATACATCGAATTAGCATAGTGTACTGAGTGCACGCCGCATTTTGCATGTGCCGACGACCGACGCGGCGATACTTTGACACTTGCTCGCAAATGGATTGCCACCATCCACTTCACTTGTGACCCCACTTTCCTTCCGTACGTTTGAGGATTATGCGCACTGTTTTAATTACTGCACATTGACATCTCTGCGCTCACTAAAGCATTTACAGAACTTTGTCATTCATTCATCATTCTAATGCTCAGTAACTTTTAGCAAAAAATAACCTTTCATCGATAAATCTAGCAGCTAGGTATATGAAATATGTGAGGATTTTTATTCGTGATTTAACTTTCCTGTAAGTTCAATCCTGAATTACCATGAAATTACGCTATCTGCAAGAATGAAGTCAATCTCCTTCATATTACCCACACATGCGGGCTTAGGGTGAACGAACAGCAATTTGCAACTAACCACCCACATGTCCTGAACCCCTAGTCACGAGAACTTATCAATATACTTTTCACTGAAATATTTTCTTTCCTTATTATCGTTTTAATTATAATTCGCATTACTATGTTAGGAAGCTACAAGTTATACTTCTGGTCCTACGAGTCACATGTTTGTTTAACACCTTAGTGAAAAAGAATATTAATTTGATTAGAAATATTTGAGGAACACTAGAGCATACTGCTTCCAACGTTAATAAATCATATTACCATTTGTGATTCATGTTTTATTAAGAGCAATTGGACCTTTGATTTAATGAATCGTAAAAGTAATTTGGTATTCCTCCTATTTAAGGCCCAATGTTATTCACATCATCAATCACAAAACAAATGAGAAGCTTTTCTATCTTTGAATAAAGACAAATGATTTTGTGCTCATGCTGTCACTGAAAATTAATGGATCAGACTTGTTTGGAGTTTGGCTAATATTACCAAAACCTACGTAATAATTTCATTATTTCATATAATATCAACGAACAAAATAAACGTAAATAAAGCTTCCCAAAATAATGAACTTGAAATGGAGCCGATGCGATGGTACCCGAAATCAATAAAACTTAGTTTAAGATTACTCGATGAGCTACTTTCTTCAACACTCGAATTTTAATGTCTGTCAGGCACTTAGTTCTGTTTACGGCTTTTAGAAACTTTTATGTTCTTTTATCTAACCTATAATAGTATAAATCTGTTGTATGTGGGCGGACAAGATACTAGCTGCATGAACGGTATGGGCATCTCTTGTTAATTGCTTTGTCGGCGACACCATCAAAGGATTTAGTTAAATACCATAAATTCTTTGACTATGCCCAAGTATTTCTTTGTATACACGCGGTTTACATTAAAATGTAATTTTTATATGTTGTTAATGTATAAAGTAACATTTTTTAACATAAATTAACCAGCAACATTGATGGCCAATGGTTAAATTGTAACTACAGAAACACTGCAAATTACAAAGCCATCATTCGTACCAATTACACGCTCGAGTAATTCAGGTGCAACGACCATAGTCGTCATTAACTATGGAGATCTGAATACAATCCCTAATTTAAGCACTTGTTAATGAATAGCCAGTATAATATAGTGACTCGAGCGTATCATTTAGATCACACACTTGTATATTGGTACATACATTAACTTTGATGACTATATTTGAGGTGGTTTCAATTGAAGGTCGCACCGATTATGGGTACATAATACAAAAGCTGTTGAATTATTGAAATGTATCAACTGTTACATACATCTGTATCTATTTTACTTAGCATGTGGTAATATTATATTTCTGTGACGTAGGGCTCTCGTTACAAATTGTCTGTCAACATATACATGCATACATTGTATCTTCATGATAATGTTATGATATTTACAATATTATCATGCAGCCGACCCGAATCGTGGATGTATGACGCATCTTAAGCCATATGTCGTGGTTTCCTTGAATTCGCCAACGCGAATACCACCTGATAGATGTATAACATATGTAATGTATAAGTATAATCATGCAGATAAGCATTAATGTTTTCATGAATCCGGAATGAGTTATTGCTGTAACGTTATTAGTAATTTGTTACCAATAACAAAATGATTGTTGTTCTCCGGTAAGAAATATAACAGGAAAATATATTTCTGAATAAAGATTCAATGTTAATTTTATTAATATACTGGTATATTTATAACAGTGGGTAACCCACAGTTGCTGGTAAAATCCTATTTTTTGCCTGTAATGTGACAGCGTTAACTGCACCGAACATGCGCTTTGATTCAATATGAACTTCCATCAATTGAAAATAGATTATAGTGCTGTCTGTTCAAACAACATGTACGGAACTATCTGCACTAGTGTACCATTATGTGGTGCATAGTTCTTCGCCATTCAGCTATCTTTTGTCGCAGTGTAACGGTATTAGTAAAAGGAATGCCCATAAGAATGCATCAACATTTCTATTTAAACCACAGCGTTTCATTTAAGTTGACATGAAAGGAAAGTTGTTATTTTAATGGATATGGTGCTTAAAATCGTCTTTAGAAAAGCTTTTCGTTACATCTCTCTGGAATAGGTACAATAAATACAAAAGATAACGGCAATTAGTCAGGCACAATCTTTCTTAATACCTAATTCTACACACGTAAGATTCTCGAGCGCTTTGTCTTCACTTTCGAATTTTATTATTTTATTCCTTTCTTGGCAACGTAGCGGGACTCCTTTAGCTGATTTCGCGCTTCGGCCAAAAGATGATTTATGATGATAATAGTAGGTAAAAGACGATGCCTACATTCATAATGGTTTTTGCACATTACCCAGCGGTCTTAGCTATCCGTGATGTCGACACTGTTATGAAAGAAAGCCACAAGTCGCTTTGTTCTTGCATCATCAACGTTAATATCTTAAATATTTCGTCTTTCATATTCAGCATTATTCCATTTTTTTATTTTACATTTATCAGGTCCACTTGTATAACAAAATGAACACCTAGGAAAATGAATTCCAAAATGTTTATCGTGGCTGAAGTCTATTTTTTTAACATTACCGAATGGTTTTCTTCCATTACCAACGATTACTTCACACTGTTCAATGTTGTTTATAAATACAGCCCTCGCCTCAAGATTATTTTCGCGAGATTCACGTCATCCGGTCTGGGATTGTTTGTATGACTCCATGTATGACTAAAACTGTAACTCATTTAGTTCGTATGAATGAGTAACCATTTTGCAGTATTTTATTATCTGAAATTCTGTTTCATTCATTAAATGAGTTCTTAAATG
Organism: Thyatira batis; assembly: GCA_905147785.2. NCBI lineage: Eukaryota > Metazoa > Arthropoda > Insecta > Lepidoptera > Drepanidae > Thyatira > Thyatira batis. Next base: position 7,298,443 of record LR990499.1, read on the forward strand.
TTAACCAAGAAAATAAATAATCTGAAGTTGATTTAACGGGACCGTCCTTGTGTAACAAAGCACTCCCAATAACCTTGCTGCCTCCTCAAGGACGGGAGCTGTCGCTGTCTCATCCGGGACCTCTTGATATGAACCTCCCCTCGCATCCGTCCCCTACCATTCCTATTGCGCATGCTCGTAATTATTCCCAATGAGTCAAAGACTAAAGGATATAAACTCTTCAAATAAAAGGCATGATACAATTTTGAACGCGTATCAGTTTTATGTATAGCAACATTCCACCTCATCCTCGAAACGTATGAGCGGTCACGCGTTGTAAACCATCCTTTTCTCTCATATCCCATACAGTTTATAAGTTCATCACCTCGTATAGTTTTCAAAGTCAAACTGGTCCTTTATGATATGGCCGCGTTATATTAGCTGTTTCATTCGCACTTACAAGACTTGCAACTCCGAGGAATCAGTGTCGCGAGATACCTTTAACACTCATACGTGCTGGCATAGCTATGGGCTTTATATAAATGAATCCACTTTTAAACCAAGCTACAAGCTTTTGTATTTACCTACATAGATGTATGTAGCCCTGCTAATCGTGTCCTCCCTGAAATAGACTGGAATTTCCTTGCAACTCGATCAATACCAATGTCAGTGTTAGGCATTTTAATGGGAAGGTATTCGTAATATTGTTTACGTTCTTATTTATATTGCTACCACTATTAAATAATAAAAATAGAAAAATCAATAACTAACCATCGATAAATTAGCAATAAAAGGGCCGCAGACATATTGGACGGTAACGGTTATGTGGCTTATGTGGTTTATGTACAAATAATCCGTATTAGGAGGCAAAGAAAGTCAGGTCAGGTCGGTGGAACTGGATCGGTCGGTAGTCGGTACATTCTCCGGCCGACGCCGACGGCGACCGGTTTGACCGGCGCGAATCCTGGCGCTCACACTACCCATATACTGAATCTTATATGCCTTGAGGTACCTTGAGAAACTTGGCTTACGGCATTTACTGATTGCATAAATATCTATATAAGTACTTGTAAAAATGAATGGACCGTTCCATCAGGTGTGGTATGTAGTACGGCGTACGTAACTAATGATCTCTGAAAAAAACGACGTTACGGCAACATTTTACTCTGAAGGTAGCAAAAACGATTAGGGTTTATATTCCATGACGTATCAAAACATGATGCAATTGACTGCTTATACTAGGCCTCAAAAGTAGCGTATTTACTTTGAATTTTGCAAAGGACTACGATCATTATTTAAAACAGGATTATAGAAACTCGTTCAATAATAACATGTGTAGGTATATGGAAAACCTTCAGCAAATGAAACCACTGAGAAATCAGAACATGTTATTTATGTAACTTCAGCGATAAGGTCAGGTACAGTTTATTTATATAGCACAACCGCCGAGCTACGCAATGTGTTAAAAAAGAACATAAAGCAAACAAAATTATTCATTGAGTCACCTGAACAAAAAACTTCTATGTAACGTATTTTTACGTTTAGCGACACTCATCATCTCTACTCATCAAGAGGAAGAAATGGTAATGTAATTTATATAAAAACAAGATTACCTATTTCTTACATAATTTGAGATTTCTTATTTCAACGGTGATTACGATGGTGTAGTGGAGCAACTCGTAACTTAAAGATACGATATTTAATGACCAATTTATAGCGTCAGTTCTCATTGAGGATAATACGTTATTTCGTAATAAGCCATCAAGTGTATTTGTTACTTCGTTAAGCATTTTATAACATTGCAGTCATACTATGATCTCATTTCATCTTGAACTTGGTGGAATTATTACAGGGACTTACAAAACTGCATGATCATGGAATCAGTTTTTTATTGCACCATTTAAAGTTCAGCATAATGATGATAAAGGAAGCATTTATGCAAGTCAGAATTGAATTGAGTGCGCAAGAGCCGTCACGTCCAATAAATCTTAATAGATTTGGCATATTTAGGGCCAGCTGATAGTGGTGATGTAAATTATGTAAGTACATAATAGTTTAACATTACACGAAGCTTATTGTAGCACTGCAGTAACGCATGATCCCTCCATATCACGTGCGTTTAGAAACCTTACAAGTGGTCCGCCGTCATACGCTTAGTCTGCAAATCTCATGACTTAGGTACTATTTATATACATTCTTTTACTTATTCCAGTACATTGATTTTATTATCCAGTAGGAATTCTTAGTTATCATTTCTCAACTATTGTTGATCATAAATTCCACACGTTACATTTAGATTAGGTTGAGTGAGCTTCTCGCCTTTTAGATTTGATTACGATGGTTTATAATTCATGCTTAATTGCTTATATTGAATTACATTGTAATATATTCTTACAATCCAGTTTCACGAATTAAAATAACATGATACTTGTGTTTAGACTTCTCATGTTACTATGATTATGAATTTTGTAGTTCCGAGACACGAATATATTTTTAATTTGATTTTAGTGATGTAGTAGATTATGCGGATGCTAGTTATTCATCGATTACCTGTTCCACAAGTAGCTTACCGATAATATCATGCTCCAAAAAGCTTTGCGTTATTTTTATGTAGACAGCAATGCAAGATCAAAGAGTAAAGTGATTCGGATTCGGATCATTCGTCTACGCGCTTCATTTAACTAGTTAACAGTATTGCTTACTTTGCTGTCAATAGGGATATCACGTGGATTTGATAAGAACGTTTTAAGGGGCAAAGTCTTCATTGTAATTTTACGCGTTCTTTTTTTACTTTGAGCGTGCTCATAGATATGATTTTAGACCTAATAACGTTCGTTATTTAGACTAGGTCTTTGAAAGGCACAAAATAGCATACGACTTCGTGAGTGCCACAACTAATGAGAAGAAAATAAGAGCTAGGAACAGAACAACAAAAACTCTTAAAAACACACACACATTTATAAAGTAAAGAGTAGAACTCACATACAAAAGATCTTTTCGATGACCAAACAAAAGGAATGGGAAGTGGCTGGAAACGGTGGACGGAACGACAAGTGTCATGTTACGTTTTGAGACGTTAAAAAAAAAAGAAAGTTTGACATGACACATGTTATGGCTTAGCAACATCCAATTAGGTCCAATAGCACTCTTCTGGTTATTCTAAACACAAAAATAAATTCTAGCGCTGATAACACTAGTTCTGAGCAAACACATTGTTATTTAAATCATATGGTGTCTATTTAGCTATTTACCTACCTGACAACTTGCAAGGTGAAGCTTCGAAGACATCGATCATTCAGTTTAATTTACAGCATGTCTTCACGAGAATGCCTCGCATGACTGCATAATACATGTTCAAATATGTCCAGTGCACTGCAACAACGTAGCTCCTTCTTCACTTGTGTGACATAAAATATTTGTGTCGCTACAGCTTTCTTATTTGCGAACCTATATATTGTCGTTTAAATTAAACATGTGTAAAACATTTATTTACTTCGCATAAAAAAAACAAGTCGGCAATAAAAAGAGATTTGAATAAAGCGATCGGATACGAGCAATATCTTTTTATACTTATTTCATCTGCTGCGAGAGAAATTACGTAATAATCAGCACGGAACGAATTTTGTTGCATTCACAGATAAAATGGTGATCTACTTTTATTTGTTTGGGTTCATCAAAGTCATCTATTACCACAGTAATATAGTTAAAAAAATTAAATTTGAGTCTACGCTAGTATCGCTAAAAGGATCTTTTTCCATAGATTTTCATTGTCTGTCTGTCGTGGGGCCGTTCCCACGGCATCCACTTAACATTGCATTACCATTTTTTTCCGCACAAACTAATGGCATTATGTAAAACAATGAGATAAATAAACATTGCCGAGGTCAATGAACTCGTATCAGTATAGCCCGGGAGGTAGCGTTGCATTTTAGGTAGTGATTTTACGCCGATCGGTTGCCATCTTATACGATAGACTTCGATTGACTGATATATAATCCAAGAGTCAGCTGGCGCACCCGCGGTGGGTGCGCATGTGGTTGGTTCCGGAAGTGGTAAAAAAAAAAAAAAAATTAAGTCATAGTACGCCGGCTGAAACTTTTTTTATAAATACTTTTGATCATACTGAGCTTAAAAAAAATAGTCAGCTGCATGGTGGAGGGGGGATTATGCGTCAGCCGGTCGCATAAACTTGTAAACGAAACACGTAAAATAAAGTTATAGTACGCCGGATGAAATTTGACAAAATGATTGTTAAAGCTATGAAAAATACGAAAACAACAATCAGCTGCATGGGTAGCGGTGGAAAGACCGTCAGCTGACGCAGTAAAGATACAGATTATTCGAGTAATGTACAGTTTTGTTGTGGGTCTAGCTGACAGAACTTCCCTGTTCCCACCCAGCTGATCGATGGTTCTTGCACCCGTAACTTATTTAACTTAGTTTTATCAAATTTCAATCGACACAGTGATAATTATGGTAATTTCGAGAAGATTTTAGTATGTATAAAACAATAAATATTGTTCCAAAGTATTTTTTTTCTTGTTTTGTTTTAGTCAAACGTAAAAGAAATGAGTGAGAGAATAATATCGAGATTAAATAATATAAATGTAATAATAATTAGCATTCATAGAAATAACATAAATTAAAATACAAAGGAAATATAAAAAAATATAAATGTTATCTGCCGTATACTTATAGGGCTACATTCGTTTACTAACGAACTAAGACAAAATTTAAACCAGTTTTAAGTTCCACCAAATTACAACCATTGTACTTTGTAATAAAGCTACAAATGGTCAAAATATTATTCCCGTTATTTAAGAAATAAAATACAAATTTTAAATAACAACATAATAACAATAACATTAAGTGTAAAATCAACCTTAACGTGCAAAAAATAAATCACTATTCTCCTATCATTGCTTTTCCAACTATCGTAAGTGCCCCAGTCTTGGACAAGGTACCAGTAATGGATAAAAAATAAAAGAAAATCTAGAATGCGGACATGAGCCAATGTTTTTACATTGGAATCACTGTGACATAGACTTTAGACATCGAACTATCTAAGTTTAACGTTTTAGTCAATTCAGTCTGTTACATGTAAAAATTTGCGCGAATACAAAGTGTAAAGTAATTTGGAATTGACAACGACGGCTTTTCTTAAGGAAATCGTTAGTGCGGTGAGTAGAAAGTTTCAGTTATGTTTTTTAGTATCTAAAGACGTGTCCATAACTGGCACGCTGAAATTGAATAATTCCATTAGTGGACAAATGTCGAAACTTATTATTTGTTTTATGTATTATGGGGGTCCAAACTGGAAAGCGCAATTTTACAGATTTTTTTTACAAATTTTGTAAACTTCAAACCATGAAATTGTTATGAAGTTTATTTTTTTTGTTTTTTTATAACTTTTTTATACTAATTGTTTTTTTTATTAAATTTTTACCTGATGTTCTTTAACAATAAAATTATTTTTTTAATTTATATGGAATAATATTATTTAAGAAGAATTTAAAAAAAAAGTAATATAAAGAACTAATAAAAAAAAGAATATAGACAAAAAGTAATAATATAAAAAATTAAAACAAATAATAAAAAATAACTGGATAAATATAAAAATTATTATTAGTTATTATTAATATTTATTAAATTAAATAAAAAAAATTAAAATAAAAAAATTAAGACTGGGGTGGCCATTACTGGGTCATGTCCAAGACTGGGGTGTCCATTAATAGATTTTCTCTGTCCAAAACTGGGGCAAAAACTACAACTGTTATTTGTTAAATTAATTGAATCCTGCTTTGCCGTATCTCACGCGTAACACATTATTAAATAAGGACCGGACTTTACATTTTCACTATATTCAGTGCTGAAGTTTTCACAATTTTGGTAATATTTCACAAAAACCAGTTTTTTTTCTTAAACTGGCCATCATTGGGGCTTTTACCTTACTTTGTTTTGTTTTGATTCTATTTACTTCTTAGAAGTTTACTACAGGAGGTATAGAGTCGCGTTGCACGATAAAATAATTTATAAAATGTGAGTAGGTATAAGATCGTTGAAATTATTTATCATGATATTATGTCTTGGGCATCTATGTTTGTTAGTATATCTAATATTTATTATTTTATTAGTGTTTTGTTTTCGCGTATAATATTGTATGAGAGAACAAAACACTAATAATATTTATTTACTTAATCAGAGTTTTACACTTGTTGTACGCTTTTTGTTTTTCAAATGTGGTACTTCGGTGGGTGGCCAAGGTTTCACAATTAAATGGCACAAATAAAAATATTACTTAGCTCCACATTTTTATATTCATGTTTACAATCTTCAGAATACAAATACAATTAATAAATCCTAGTGTTGTAATTTAGTGATTATGCCCATCTTCTCCAGAAATTATTTTTTTTTATAACAGAATTCTTAGCTCGCGTATAAGACTCCACTTTTCTTTCTCTGGCGATAATCAAAATCCATTCGGCACACGTAAACGGATTACTAGGAAAGCTAAAATAAATGAATAATAATAATGTAATTCCAACGAAAAGACACGAAGGAAGCATTCACCATCTTTTAACTTCTGGTAATAAATATTACACAATTATACTCCATGTATTGTTATTCTTTTTCACAAAAGTTTGCACGTGTATATGTGCGGATCATATCATGTCATATCATGTTCTTGCAAATAAAACATTTTATTATTTACTTATTATTATTATATAAACATTTTGAGTGATGGTTCAAACAATTATATTATTTGTAAGTAGCTTAAAATATTACTTATCGAAAGTAAGATACTCACCCCGTTTAATTGCTTTTCCGGGCATTATTTTTGACAATTTTGAATTAAAGACGCATATATGTTCGTCTAAATTTTAGGGGGATAGGCTTAGGTAGCCCGAAAATCGTGTTATGGGCTGAAGCAGCTCTACAAACTCTCTTGAAATATGTGTTTGTGAGGAGACAGCGTAGTAGCAAAACTCAATATTTTAAATTTTCACTTCATCAGCTGACGGTCTTTCCACCGCTACTCACGCAGCTGATTAATGTTTTTGTACTTTTGATAATATTAACAATCACTGTGTTAAATTTCATCTGGCGTACTATGACTTTATTGAACGTGTTTTTTTTACATGTTTGTACGAGTGACTGACGCAGAATCCCCCCTCCACCATGCAGCTGACAATTTTTTTTAAGCTCAGTATAACGTAAATTATATATGATAAAAGTTTCAGCCGGCGTACTATGTTTTTTTTTTTTTTTTTTTTACCACTTTCGGAACTACTCACACCCACATCCACCGCTACTTGAGCAGCTGACTGTCGGTTTTCTTATTGGTCATATATGATCAACCATCGATCACAATATCAGCCGGCATACTATCGTTCATTCATTTGCAACGCTACCTCCAGTACTAGTAGAACAGCGATAAAACACTGTATTTCTAGTTACATTTCCCTGTTCGCGAAACGATAACCGTATCTTTTAACTACTTTAAATAAAACAATAATTAGTGTTAGAATACAGTCACTTTATATTTTTCAAGGAAGCACATTATCACTATATATTTATCGTAAGAATACAATTTTATGTGTCTCAGCGGATTCACCCGCGTCCCCAGGATCTTCAATTTTGCTGATATAAAAAGTATTTTATGTGTTCGGATGATTTTGTGTTATGTCCAAAACATATTCTAAGTCTGTGCCAAAATAAATTGCGATCCCTCCAGCTGTACACAAAAAAGATGTATGAAGTAAAGAAATATATTAGTCTGAATGTTACAGATGTACCAAAATACCATACATATAAGTAAACTTTCTGCTAAATCATCTTCTTATCTTGTTTACGCTGCAGCAAACATAACCGACATTCTGATATTATAATAACATCTTTGCTGTCCACCGACTGTTTCATTTCTTTCTCGGGAACTCGTGGTCTAGAGAGTTTGTTGATAATATGTATTTAAAATGCAGCTGTGTCTATTTTGAATGTCCGTTTGATGCTTATGTAGATGACATTTTTAAAACCTTTCTAAATATAGGTACCTACATATCAGAATGCGTAAACACAAAACACTGAACTAATATTATAAATAGGAAAGATTTGTTTGTTTCTGTTTATAACATTGTATGTAATAGATAAACTCAAACTTCATTCTTCCGGACTGTCATGAGTTATATATATTTTGATTTTTAAAGATATCGAAAAATATAAAAGTGAAATAATATTCGCAGCGACAGTTAGCATTGACTTGATTGTGTTCTATAAAAATGTTAAACTTGACTTCAAAATTATCAGTATTCCTGAAGCGGTTCGCCTTTAAAGCATAACCACAATACCGGTCGATATCATGACTGTGCCGTGGATAAAAGAATATATGCGCTCACGCACGCATATTTAATGCACGGCCGGCGTTCAATCGATTTGACGCAATCATGAATGTCAATCAGAATAACTATTGATTCGATGCAAACACATAAACAAAGCAATTGATGAACACAAGGGGTTCGCTACATTCGCTCACAGCATCTATATACTTGCTACATTTGAATTGAATTAATCATTCATTGACGGTGAAATGCCAAAAGCATTTTTGAATTAAGTTCTTGCAGTTTTTTAAATGAACCCTCCACATCAAAGATGTATCTTCCACCCAGTATATAAATACCTTATATCTCCATATAAGTAGGTTATGCCTAAGTATGCTTTTACTTACTTACATAAGATAAACATAAAAGGCTGATATATAGGCACAATCTGTTGAAATCACGCACACCATTGTCGTCAGCGCTTATGTGAGTACTTTCGAAATGGAATTGTTGATTTTGACAAATGAAATAGATTTCTACTAACCTACATCTGTCAAAGAAAGTACTTTATGTAAGTAGTAACCTGAAGAACTCAAAACAATACATAAATAACATGCTTTATGTAAGTATCCGTTGTGTTACTGTTAACAAAGTTTCAGAATAGTGACACGCACATAGGCAATAAAGGCTGTTGAGGACAATAAAGTTTTCAGTGCCTTTAGTTTACGAGCATCCATTTTGTACCGCGTCAATATGTCCTTCGCATCGATTTTGCTCGAATTCTAGGTTGCTATAGCAGACTTGCTTTTTATAGAATAGTTATATCTATAAAATCTATAGAAATATGTTTAGTTAAATATAACCTATGTAATTGCATGCTGAATAATTTTATGATTTGCATCTTATGCAAATCATCAATATAATCTTTGCATAAATCATGTTAAATAGAACAAGTGGATTAAATAAACATTATAATGGATTTCAGATAGACACAGACAAGATTAGATCCCTTTGTATTACGTATTCTACTTGAGTCTGGTACTCAAGGATAGTACAATATCCTTCTTGTCAATTCTACATACATAAGTACATGTTATTATATTATATAGTGTGTACATCGTTGTTGCGACGACCTACATTATTATACGAATCAGGCCACCACTTACGTAACTAGGGTTTGTCCTTTGCAGATAGAAGCTACAATAACGATATTTCAACACGAAGAGGTTGCTAATTTTAGTCTATTTCCTTTAACATTCATATTTTATCGTTTATCTATGATACGACAAAACTTCCAGTGTCCGTTTCAACCGCGCGGCCAACTCGTAGAATTTGATGAAACTTTGCCAGGAATTAGTACTAATTTGTTACTTTACACACTTCTTTTCCTGAATTTGTTACAAAAAAAACTTAGGCGCTATGACGAATAATAGTTGGCCGCTAGAACCGCCACTCGCCGTAGTCATCGCCCGTGATTACACAGTAACTATATAATGCAGATAGACAAATGATGTATCAATAGAAAGGTCTTAATTTGTTCAATTTGTTACAAAAATAAAAAACGGGAAAACATAAATAAACAAAAAGTTATGCAATATTTAGTTTTCAGGTTATCAGCAGGTAGTTAAGTCACCATAAACATCAAATTAATTGAGGCTAATATTTATGAACAATTAGTACCTAATTTGTTACAGCGAATAAGCAGATAAAAATACTAGAAAGTAGGTTCAATAATTTGTTAGAGTCGATTTAAGTTGGCCGCTAGGTCGGCAATATGCCTACAACACAATGGCGTTTATCTCGTTGTCAAAAGTAGGTGTAAGCTTAGTTCGAGTACTAATCGACGGGTAATGCAATCTAGTTTGGGTGAATATGGCGAATGTAACTGCAGCATTCATATTTCAGGAGATATTTACAAAAAACAGCAGTATGTAACCGTATGAGAGTAGGGTGACCATTATCACATTAGTCCAAAGGCATGTTTCTAATGTTGTACTCTGTTTGGACGAATATGCGGTTCGTTTTGCGGCCATATTGATGTCTATTGTTCGTTATTCTTTGAAGTATTATTACACTAACTTCTGCCCGCGACTTCATCCACGTAGAATAGTTACTTTGGGCTAACGCTTACCTACTTTCCACCTGTGACTTTGTTTACGTAGAAGCATGGTCTCGCAGAGCTAACTGATGACTACCCGGCAGCGCAGCACAATTTGCCTTCAGAGGACACAGCCTAACAGATAGACATAATATGCTGTCGCGGACTTTTCTTTAGAACTTCTAAGGGGAGAACAATTCTGTCATACATTATTTTAGTGAAACTTTAACCGTTTACGCAGCGGAGGCTCCCAAAAGGAAAAACAACTCCCGATTTTGAAACATTATTCATTGCTGCTCCGCTCCTATTGATTGTAGCGTGATGATATATAACTTATAGCATTTCTCGATAAATGTACCATTCAATGCTAAAAGATTTTTAGAAATCGGACTAGTAGTTCCTGAGATTAGCGCATTCAAGTAAACAAACAAACAAACTCTTCCGCTTTATAATATTAGCATAGATTTTAAGTTACGGCATCCTGTAGCATCTATACCTATACTTCTATACTAATATTAAAAATACGAAAGTAGCTCTGTCTGTAGGTCTGTCTGTCTCTCTGTCTCGCTTTCACGTTAAAACTACCGAACCGATTTAAATGAAATTTGGTACACGGTATATAGTCTAAAGCCTGAGCAAGGACATAGGTTGCATTTTATCCCGGTAAAATGATAGATCTCTCGGGAATGCGGGTGAAACCGCAGGGAGCCACTAGTACTTTATGAAAGTAAAAGTCAGATATCATTTAAAATTTATTTAATTTAAATCAACACAAAGGCAAAACAATCAATTAGGTACTTAATTAAAGTCAACAACATAAATATAAAAAAAAACCGACTTCCAAAAATACTAAAAAGCAAAAAATAACTAACGCAATTTATAACACTTTCCTCTACTTACCTACTGACTACTTATTCTCTCCGCTTACTGCTTGGTTTGAAGTTGGTGCCAAGCCACAGCATAATTAGCAAACCTACCGTAAACAATATACAAAAGATCTTTGTTAAGATTCTCCATGATTTAATAAGGCCAACAAAAACTTTGGCACCGTTTGCATTTAAAATTCTAAATTTTAGACGCATGCTCTTGGTTTGTGAGTTATTAATACCTATTAGAAATAAACGGGTCCTTTACGACCACTATAGTTGTAGAATGTAAATTACATTTATCTCATCGTCGTTTTCATTGGTTTCTTATTGTCATTTATCGTTATTTCTGATTTATTTACGTAGGTTAGTACTTAGTAGGTTATCGTGTAGAAATTTATTTGTTACACCATTTTATTTCTTTAAGTAATTTTTTTATTCATATATGGCTTGGCACCGACTTCAAACCAAGCAGCAAGCGGAAAGAATAAGTAGTCAGTAGGTAAGTAGAGGAAAGTGTTATAAATTGCGTTAGTTATTTTTTGCTTTTTAGTATTTTTGGAAGTCGGTTTTTTTTAACGTAGTTTTATTTTTATTTTTTGCTTTTTAGTGATTTAAGTATGGGTAGGCTTATTATTTATTTAACAATCACAGAACACTATTAAACCTAAACGTTAATGAGATTAACCTTCAAGGTCAACCTAATAGCCTCAAGGAATACTATTCTCTATCCATATGCACGTATAATTTTGAAAGAATTTTCTCTGAACTCCTATCCTTTGAGGAGTTGTACCTTCCATCATCAGCTCATCCATAGGAAATCATCATCAAACGCAAATAATTGAACAAACTGTATGATATTGACTGAAACGTAACAGTTATATGCTTATAATTTGAGTGTTCTTCTCGATTTCTTTGGGATCCCATCATCATATGCTTACTAGATGACCAGGGTACCAACTTGAATATGTACCCTAACGAACAAAAAAAGAATTACGCAAATCGGATTAGAAATGTTAAAGTTATCGACATACTAATATACAAAGTATCGTCAAAATGACATCGTCCAAATAACAATAATGCCTATAAAATAAAAACTACTAAACCAAACTGAAAGAAATTTTTATGGGACCATCTGGCAGCTATTTCGCGTCGAACAAAAAAAGAATCACGCGAATCGGTCCATTAACCGCGACGTAATCGATGTACATACATAGAAAAAAAAAAAAAAAAAAAAAAAATACCGGCCGAATTGAGAACCTCCTCCTTCTTTTTGGGAAGTCGGTTAAAAATCTTTATAAACTAACATAATATTTATTTAGCTTCTGTCCGCGACTTCGTCCGCGTAGAATAGTTACTGTGGGCTAACGCTAACTTTAACCTGTGACTTTGTTTACGTAGAAGGAAGGTCTCGCAGAGCTAACAAATTACTGCCCGCCGCCGCGCCGCTCCGGCCCAATCCGGCAGCAACAACCCAGTCCGTTCCCTAAATAATCATGTCAAGTGAGTCCCCACTTCCCCCAGTGGCGCCCTGAGCCGAGGCACCGTGTCGCAGGAGACACCCTCAGCGCTGTCGTTTAAATTTTCCTTCGGTTGAGAGCCCTCTGCGCTCACCGAAAAAGGCGGAGGCGAAGGCCCTGGCTTGTATGTACCACTGGTACAAGGAGCAGCAGGAGCAGGGCCGAGTCGAATTCGACGCCGTCCAGCGGAAGAGGCGAGAGCTTCGTGCAGCCGTCCTCGCGGAGTGGGACGAGTTACTCGCTCACCCGACCGCGGGACGGCTCACGATAGCGGCCATACGTCCCGCAATGGACACGTGGCTAAAACAACCCAGATGTTGACGGGCTACGGCTGTTTCAGCAAATATCTTTGCTGGATCGGCCGTGAGGAGGACAAGACGATTTTTACATAAAATTTGAAAAAACTAAACTTACCGCTGTCGATTTGGATCCCTCTGAGTCTGCAATACTCTTTTTGGTGATGAGTTCTACATAAACAAATCCAACATATAAGTGGGCACAACTCATAGATATGCACTTCTGGATTTACTATTAAGTGTCTTAGTAACTTAGTAGTATCAAAATCACGGGAATTAAATATGAACGAGCACACACTATATTATTCAGCACAATATCTATCATTCACAACAAAATCAATGACAATATTCACAAAAAAATAATACTTCAAAGAATTACGAACAATAGACATCAATATGGCCGCAAAACGAACCGCATATTCGTCCAAACAGAGTACAACATTAGAAACATGCCTTTGGACTAATGTGATAATGGTCACCCTACTCTCATACGGTTTCATACTACTGTTTTTTGTAAATATCTCCTTAAATATGAATGCTGCAGTTACATTCGCCATATTCACCCAAACTAGATTGCATTACCCGTCGATTAGTACTCGAACTAAGCTTACACCTACTTTTGACAACGAGATAAACGCCATTGTGTTGTAGGCATATTGCCGACCTAGCGGCCAACTTAAATCGACTCTAACAAATTATTGAACCTACTTTCTAGTATTTTTATCTGCTTATTCGCTGTAACAAATTAGGTACTAATTGTTCATAAATATTAGCCTCAATTAATTTGATGTTTATGGTGACTTAACTACCTGCTGATAACCTGAAAACTAAATATTGCATAACTTTTTGTTTATTTATGTTTTCCCGTTTTTTATTTTTGTAACAAATTGAACAAATTAAGACCTTTCTATTGATACATCATTTGTCTATCTGCATTATATAGTTACTGTGTAATCACGGGCGATGACTACGGCGAGTGGCGGTTCTAGCGGCCAACTATTATTCGTCATAGCGCCTAAGTTTTTTTTGTAACAAATTCAGGAAAAGAAGTGTGTAAAGTAACAAATTAGTACTAATTCCTGGCAAAGTTTCATCAAATTCTACGAGTTGGCCGCGCGGTTGAAACGGACATAACTTCCAGACGATTAATTCGATCAATACTATGTTGGTACATGCAAATATTGAAATGCGACATACGGAAATAACTACAGGCAAAACTGTATCATTTAAATGGGAAAAATAATAATAGAAATAAAATACATTTTTTGATGTCATTTTAATTGAACTTATAACGCTTTGTCCGTAAGACGCGCCTTATTTGGAAGTCGACGGAATTATTGTTATTGAAACGAGAATTGCAGTGAGTAATGTAAAACCTACTTGCAAGAATACTTCCATTGCAGGACAACAAAAATCTTGATTAATTAACCCCGTAATTTCGAGCTAACCTGCATGCTTCATTAAATTATCCCACGCAAGGTCATTCCTAAATCTCAGCTATGTCGGTTTAATATAACTTAACGACCAAACTGTAGGTCAAATGGCTATTTAAACGTCCACAACGGGCGTTAAACAAATATTTAATATTAATAAAGTGTACAATTATAATTTCATGAATAGACAAGTGTCGTCTGTTAATGTTTATTTGATATGTGGGTGACAGACGATTGCGTAATCCGTGTTTGGAATGACGGCAGGAGTGACATATATATTTGTATACTACTTGAATTAGAACAAACATAGAAAAGTTTATAACTTACCTACCTATTAAGTACCTACATTTAAGGTGCATTCAGTTGTTCATTTCATATCATTCAAGTTCATTGCTTCATTTATAAGAATTAAGTTGCTAGTGAAATCAGTTCTTTAAGGTCTCTGGGTCGAAAATCAAATCACCATCAAGTATAGAAGATTCGCACCAACAAATATATAACTTTAGACCCAAACGAGACATACAACCGTTAGTAGTTTTGTCTTCCCATGATGCGAGCGAGCAGAAGCAAATTACTAAAATATACATCAACAGTCAACAATGGTCACCTTTTAAAGCTAAGCAATGTTTGGCTTCGTAAAATAACGTTTCTCAATATGTAAACTTGGTTCATTTGATGGACGGCTTGTTCTAAAGGCCGTATGCTAATGTGGCGTCTTGTCTAGTTTGAGTGGACAAGTCGATAAGCCTACGCTAACGGCTCCTATGTTACTGGTACTTTTACTTTCCATTCATTAGTATAGTAACGATAAACATTATTTGAATCTATGCGACCACGGCTATGCTTATGCGCTATCTCATAACCATAGCCGTGGTCATAAGTTAGATAATATTGTGAAAAATAACTAATAACTTTGTAAGTTCATCTTCTAAGGGACAAAGTGTAAGTAGGAGAACAGTCTCGTGTAGTATAAACAAGAATAACAAATATTGCATCCAAAATATTTTGTACGAGTTCCTATACCTAGTTCTAATTTTCAGACCCATAGTTAAAGTCACTTTTTTAGCTGTAAAAAACACAAACAAATTAAAATAAACCGTTAAAACACGCAATTGACACACATGTTTAGTTTAAAAGTAAGTAAATAAATCTATTTACGTAAAAGTAGTGTGGCGTTGTGCTAGGTAAGTAATTTGTTACAACACTATACTTTCTACGAGTGTTGGTATGTTAAATTAAAACATCACTACATCACCCATATTTGTTTCAATATTGTTTAGATACGAATGCCTTGATAGGCACGTCAGCAACTCAGCATGCCTTTGTTAAATCCGGTTATTTTATAATCAATCCACCTTAATGAAGAATGTTCCTTATAAAACGCTTCTTTCGTTCTTGCATCATCCAATTAAATAAGATACTAAGCTACTTTCATCCAAACATTTTTTTAAACCCAAAGAATTCCATATCATTAATCAGACGTAAGCGGCAATGCGTCTATTCAGACACTCGAGTTGCTTCCTTATAAAACTAATCAAATGTAAACAAAACGAAAAGTAGGAACGCTCATCATGCTTCTTAATAAAATAACCGGACGAGATTCTTGTTGTAAACTATTAATAATATTACACGCATTAATTTTTTCATCAGTTTACCATTTCTTGACTAAAACCATAATTTTCGTCCGTGACTTTAACACCCAGCTATTAAGGTTACGCCTTCGATGTTTTATTTTTAAACATTTTTTTATGAAGGAAGTGGGCAATAGGGTTAGGCTGGCCACTACCTGCCTCGGGGAACGGCACCTCGCACCTGCTTTCCACAAAAAATATACAAAGACTGGTCTCTATTTCGGGAACCAATACACTGACTTACGAGCCAGTGAACCGTGAATTATTACTTCGACGTCATGTTTTCTAGCAATGGCAGGTTTGTTGTGGTATTCCACAATGTTTGTGTGCTATTTGTAATTTTTCGTTTAGCGTTATTGTTCAAGCATGTGAGAAAAGCTTTGAAGTCGGCTCATTTTATTCAGCAGAGACGAGTATCATGTATACAGACAGAATATAGTTCTATTCGCGTTCGGCCCCATTCACATTTCTCGGTTAGTGACATCGCACGCCGAAATTAAAAAAAAACACTATAACATGAGTGGACGCGTGGACTGATATAAAATTCTAAATTTGAAACTCACCCGTCGCTTACTAGACTGTCTCAGTCATTTCATTATATCACAACGAAAGCGCCGCAGCTTTTTTCTGTCTCGAGACCGGTGACACAATTTTTAATATTTAAAAATACGCATGTTTGCTAAATTTCAAACAAACCGTTATGTTCTTTACTAAACTATTTTTAAGAGTCACGATAACGGGGCAAGAGATTAGATAAGTATCTCTTGATGTTGATTGTCGATGTGTGCGAGCAATTAAGATAATCTCGGCTGAGTCGTTATAATAGCTGCACATCGTTGGCCATTACACTGTGCCTTTTAATTGGCTTTTCAATCAATGCCATCATTGTTCGACCACCAATTTTATAACATACTAGCTGCCTTCGCGGGGTTCCACCCGCGTACTTCCCTTTCTCGTAGGAATACGGTAAAATATAGCCTATGTTACTCCTTGATAATGTATCTTTCCAATGGGGACAGAATTTTTGATCTCGGTACAGGAGTTTTTGAGTTTATTACAACACTTTTCCCTTTATAATATTCGTATGGACAAGGGTTATTCCTCGATCTTTTAAAATTAAATTAGGTACTGTCTCAATATAAAGAAATGATTTATCGCATTGCATAGTAACCCTGTAAAGAATACGAGGCGCCTATCGGTCGGGGTTAGTGGGGTAAACGAGTATTGCGGTCGACGCCAGAGACTAGGGTCGAAATCGATAACGCATCGGATACTTTCCGATTGAGGTTGCCATGTAACCATCGATATAGCAACACTATCTTGTCTAATTAAGTTCGCTTATGGCATAAAACGATAACTGAGTAACTTGGCAATGTATTTCATTCTGAAACTTCGCCAAGTAGTTTAAGAGGTTGCATTGCATAACATGATTGAAATACAACTTGGCTCTTTTGCTCTTAATTTTTTATTAGACTGAAATGAAAAGAAAACTTGGCTAAGTCTCATTAATTAATGAATGGATATCAACTACACGCGTGAAAGCTTCAGTTTGCGTCGACTCTTGCGGTCCCGTATGTAAATGGGGACAAGTAAGCACTAAACAAGTAGTTGGGCACACAGTTTCTATCGTAAACATAAATCAAGACGTATGAGCTAGTAAATTATATTTATTTACACAAGTCACTAAAGGATAAAGTGCCTAGGTGGTGTATTACCTAGGAAAATGTGGAGAGTTGAATTGACTATACTCGTCACACGGCTTAGTAGACAATGACATGTACCTACCTAATATTCTTTTTAATACAGTTGCTCAAAAAGTGCTGTATTGCAGGGACGTATAGCGTTCGGAAAGTGGGCTATTACACACTAGTGCTTTTTTTTTACCTTTCCCGAACTCGTGCGTGCATCTTTCCCAACTGTGAAAATAATGTCTATTAAAAAGAAAAACCAACCATAAAGGTTTTACTAAAGAGTTTTTGTGATTATTACAAAAACTGATATTTCTAAAAAGAAGCTTATAATTTATCTCAATATCAGATTTAATGATTTAAATTTCTTTAAATTTCATTTTCATTTCATATCAATAAAAAAATATACTGAAGACTAAGCTGTATGGATAGTTCCCTTTGCCTACCAAAATCGGCGAAGAAAAAAAAACTCTGCTTATAAAATGGCGCCAACCGTAGGCGTCATTTTCCAGAAATTTTCATTGCGAGTTTAGTTTATTGTGTTTTTATTATTTTATTAAATTGCATTATTTTTTCGCAACTGTATTAAAAATAGTCGTTCAGTACACTTGCGGAACCGTCATTGCAACTTGTTCCGACTGTCAACCCTCGCCTTCGGCTGCGCCGCGGCTCGGGTAGACATTTGTCGGAACTCTTTGCAATGACAGCCTTTCCGCACTTGTAATGAAATATAATGTAATGGAATATTTCGTGAACATAACACATTAGTTGACTTGAGACAACCCTAATTTACCGTAATTGACAACCACAATAAGATTAACACTCCTTTATCAAAGACTGTACAGTGTACACGCTACTCAATACAACCTATCATTATAAAATTGTTACATTTTTTTTAATGATAGGCTTGCGGTCTTAATCGTATTATTTTAAATATCTATTTAACTAGATATCGCCTCGCAGCTCCACATACACTCTTTCTCGGCCTTTACATTTTATAAGAACTTCATTCAGACTAAGTACTATTAACATTTGAAGACCAAAACATCCAAATCGGTTAAGACTCTCACGGCGTGACCAAGGGAAATGGAATTATTTATCATATAACTTATAATATATACTAATACAAAACAGATTATTAATTAAAAAAAGATACATATTGACAGGGAGGCAGAATAAATGGCATGCCAATTTTTTACTTTAGAACTACACCAAAAAGAAAAAACAAATAGGTACACTTTTTATCCATATTGTTCCTCCAACCTGACATTAAAAGGGCAACCTTTGCCTAAGAATTATTGCCTCTAGGGTAAACGCCCGTTGACAATAGGTTATTTATTATACTATAATGTCAACGAAACACACTAAACAACATTGAGTTTAATATTTGAACTTTATTTCCATTATGTTCAAAGTCAAAGTCGAACAAAGGCTTTGTTACACAAGTGGGCGTTGAAAAATAACTAGTCTGCAGTGCATTTATCAGTGTTTATTCAGATTCTTCCCCCCCCAGAAAAAAAAAAAAAAAAAAAAAAAAAAAACAATAGCTGGTCCAGACTGGAGAAAAGTAGCAGAAGACAGAGTCAAATGGGCATCACTGGAGGAGGCCTTCACCCATTCTGGGGTTCCCGTAAATTTAGATTAGATTAGAAACTTATGTTATAAAAAAAAAAAAAAAAAAACAAAAAAAAAAAATATATATATATATAAATGTTAAAAAAAAATAACTCATAGATATAGATAGAATAAGAAATGTAATTTTTACAGGAAATAAAAGGCTTTTTTATTTTTATTTTATTTATTTTTATTTATTCAGATTCTTATCATAGGCGATAACATTGTTTACAAACAAAGGAATTAATAAGACTTATTACTGTTAGATTAATTTAATGCAGTAACAGGACCATATTTACCAAATAATTATTTGGAAAAAGACGATTTATTTTTCCGTTGGGCAAAGAATACGTTTTAAGCTGAAAGTTACATTAGTACCTAGTGCTATATAATAGGTAATTATTCTCCAAAATTATTGAAATGTAGGTACGTCTTCTTATTTTTATTTTTAATATGCATGGATCGCTGCAAGGTGAAAACATACTTATCTCTAGAATTGTATGATTAATATAACCTTTAACTTCAGTTTGATATGATAAAATTACTATGTATGATGTGTTATGAACTTCACCCGTATCTCATTTCTTATCTGTGCTCCGGGCGATTGGAGATGTCTTTCAAATTGAAATGTTGTATAATATATGTTTTATAAATTGTTTGTCCAAAACTTTATAACTAGCTTAACTAACATATTAATGTTCATTGAGAATCGTTATTTAAATACTGCTTACAATTTATAAAGGCCCCATTTCTTTTAGGGTGCCATTATATAGAAATAATTTTGAAGACTATCTACCAATTTAACCCTAGCTACCGCCCCGCGGTTTCACTCGCGTAGTTCCCGTTCCCGTAGAAATACAGGGATCAAATATAGCCTATGAAACTCACAAATAACGTAACTGTCTATAGATGAAAGAATTATTGAGATAGGTCTAGAAGTTTCGGAGCATAACAAATAAATCAAACCTTACCTCTTTATACATAGTATAGATAGTCCAGCATGCGATTTTGTTAGAAAAGGACAACATCATTGGAACCCTAAAAAAGTAGGAGACGGCTATCTTATTTACACATCTTTGTATTAGCCGCCCTCCCTTTTATGGTCAGTAAATGGTACGAGACGAAAATCAAGTCTTGAGGGATTCTTGGAAGCTGTAGCCTCGAGCTCTAAAGCTCAGCCGCCGTATTTTTTGCCTTTTTATTATGAGACAGTCTGTAATTTAGTACATCGCGTTGACTATAGGAATTTAAACTTATAAAAAACAAGATAATATCTGACTTGGATGATAATTAAATTGACAATGGTTATGTGAATTTTAGTGCAACAAAATCGAAAAATATAATTTATTCATTTTAATTTTGATTTAGGTAACATATACCTAGTACCTACATATCAGCTATAATACTACTAAAGTAAACCATCTGCTTAACTTTGAATGAGATTGCACATGTGTAAAAAATATCTCAAGATATTTATAAATTCCTAAGGGTGGTATATTTTAAGTCCTTGAATAATGCATCTGCTAGTTTACTATAGCTCTAAATAGTATATAATCAGTTCAAAAAGTCTATAAACACTTTAGTGTTGGTTCAGAAAACACAATCGCCTCCACTCCGCTTAGTATGCAAATGATACGTTTAATATCGCTGCCACTTATTACCGTGTGCATTGCAATAATAGTGGTGCACTATTGACGTTTTGTTTATCGATGAATCCACATTCTCATCGACAGTTAAGTACCTACAGAATATGCATATTGTGTAATATTATTTCAGAAAGCGATGAAATGTCAACTGAAATCATAAACAGTAAGGAAATTAAACAAACTGAACTTAAATAAATAATATAAAAATCTTGTTATGTAGTAAGTACACTATTTAAACTCACTAACAACAGCCTTCACATTTGAAAAGAAAATAGCTCTATACCAGATTTAAAATGAAAAAATATTGTTAAGCTATAATTGTATTATTCGATAATGATATCGATATATCCATTATCGATTTCACGCAACACTATTCAACCCCATAATCAGTAGCACACTCACGCTCGATCGGGCTCGTAAAATGAGAAAGCTTTTTCTGAGAACTCGACATACGAAGATTAATCGACTGTCTGAGTTTTAAAGTGGCAAATTAAGAAACCATTTAGATTTTTAATAGCTTAATTTTATTCCATTGATAGATTTGGTGTTAACAATCTCGTTTGAGTTTTGTAGATTACTGTAAAAGACGAACTTTTGACCCTCAAAATTGATAACGATCTTAACTAACTTGCTGCTGTGTTAGGTGGTATTAGAATGCCTATCGATTAATGAATGAAAATATACTTCATGTAAGTAGGTATTTTTAAATAAATAGTTGACTTTAAAATACCCTTCATATAGAAAATAATAAAGTATAAGATGACCTACCTCATTGTCTTACAAATGAAAATTAAAATTATGACCGTGTCAAGGTGTTCTTCAGACTCCAGTGCAGATGTTCCTTTTATTTTATTAAAATTTACCTTAGTTTAATACCTTTTCATATATAATACATAAATTAACTAATAATAGGTACATTTTCGCAAAATTATTTACTCTAGGTACCTACATTTGGTGTGTATGTATTAATTTTCTCAACGAAAGACTTAACTTTAATGCTATATTTTAATCATCCTATAGTTTGAGTTGGTTTTAAAAAAATAACCTTAAAACCATAGTGTATAGTTTCACAAGGTAAATCTTGTACTTCTACAACATTTTTCACAGCTTGACTAGTTGCCTTGTTAGGAGATCGGAGGTCACGTAGGTACATATACGATCTACGTCCCACGCTGGAACAGGCATACTATGATAAGCATTTTAGTTGTTGGTACCTAGACTATAAAAGGCATGTAACATAATAACTTTTAAAGGAGAATGTCGTACAAATGTTTTTTGTTATAGGACCCTCTGGTCTGTCTTTGCGTATAACTCCGGTAATATAGACGAGTTGACCCGCGCATCTTCGTTAGTGTCACTTGCCCGTTTTTTTTGCAACATTTTTGATTGATGCTCCGCTCCATTCGTCATAGCTTGATGATATAAAGCCTTCCTCGATAAATAGGCTATCTAACACTGAAATATTTTTTCAAATTGGACCTGTAATTCCTGAGATTATCGCGCTCAAGCAAATAACTCTTCAGCTGTATATATTAGTGTAGATTTGGTATTTCTTGTTAAATTATTATAATGACACATAAATGCTTCGAATAATATAAATAGATTACCACGTAAACCATCCTACGCTAAATAATTTGTCATGAAGCTAATATAAACCTAATTTCCAGACCTTGAAACAATGCGTGCGTGAAAATAATGAGGTTAACTATCTACTATATATACCTACTATCGTATTTTATGACGTTTATGAGCCTATGGTTACGTGAGATCATTATAATCAAATAGGTTTTATATCACAGACACAACAAATATTTGAACAATTAAATTAATAACATTAAATCACGTTTCATATCAAACAGGATAATAATATTATAGGTATTTATTTGAATTATTTCATTTTACCAATATACTATACCTATCTATATATTATCTTATTCGTATATAGCTTTCATATTAT
Organism: Thyatira batis; assembly: GCA_905147785.2. Taxonomy (NCBI): domain Eukaryota; kingdom Metazoa; phylum Arthropoda; class Insecta; order Lepidoptera; family Drepanidae; genus Thyatira; species Thyatira batis. Next base: position 7,321,486 of record LR990499.1, read on the forward strand.
TGAATAAGTATGTAATTAATTTCAAAGTGAAACTAACAATATATACCACCTGAGACATACACTATTATTACCTCACTTTTATCATCTCCAATTTCAGTTGCATTCCCACGAAAATATGAGTCTATATGCGTCTTGGTGATGTTATGTAGATTTAAGTTGCTATAAGTAAAATTATGATACCCCCTCCCTTTTTAACGATCTAAACATAAAACTATTCTTACCTATACTGTAACAAAAGTACTACTAGCATGAAATATCCACGGGTTCACCACAAAAAGCTTTTCGCAATGCAAGCTCGTTATTGTCGTAAGAGAGAATACAGCGGTATTGAAATTCGATTCGCTAAATCAAAAGCAAACATCGCTTAACGGTACCCTCCATATACGAGCAAGTTGACGTATGGTGAAACCGTGTGTTTGTTTGTAGTTTTAGGCCATTGGACCGACCATTTTCGTCAAGTCAATGTCCACTAGTTATATTATATCCTCTTATAGAAAGGTGCATCGAAATTGTATTATTCGTCCAAAAGGCGCATTGAAAGTTTTTGATCAAAACTACTGATTATTTAAATTACGTACGCCCACTTAATGAAACAAACAAATATGCAAAATGCCGTCATCATCCGAGTCATCGAGTGTCATCTATCTCTACATTTACCATATGGCGGTTGACCTGTAACGCAAGAACCCACTAACGACCTCACCAGACCTCATGCTTTTAATATTATTGATGTCATTTCACCTTGAAATACGCCATTAGTGAGAAACGTAGCACGTTGCATAACGATACTTCCCATTGAGAGCAAACGGTTTGTGCAAAGCAATTGATCTCTATGCACTGTGCAAACATCTAAGCGCTTTCATCGATGTCTTCGAATAGGCTTAAAGGATATTTGAAAATGAGAACTACTTAAGGTACCTACTTATCTTGCTTCATAAGGGCATACAGCTTCTAAACTAAGCTAGCCATTTAATCAACACTAAAATCTAAATTGTTTAATCCAAAAACGTTCTTAAATGTTATTCAGCTCTATTAGAGGGGAAAAAATTGCCACCACATGCTTGCTTGTCATCTAGTCTTAAAAAGTCACGTCAGAACAGATGTTTATGTGGGTCGTGTGACTAAAATAAGTCAAGACTAGCTTAGAAAAAACAATAGAATGTTTGTTTCGAACCAACTTTAATCCATATGCAAGTTTTAACTATTCTAGAGCTTTGAACTGTTTTTGATGCAAAATGTTGTAAGTTCTTTACATACTCACTCTTCCACAATCATCAAGTTATTGCTATCGAATTCAACATGAAACTTGACAAGTAAACATCTGTTGACTGGAGACATTCATAGTTGCTAAACTGAACTTTGGTGGTGACAAAGTTTATACATTTGTAGATATTTTCTTCCGTAGTATTAACATCTCTTATCAGCGACGTCTGTGGCCAAAGACATTATCCAGATGGCTTCAGTGTTTACTCTCACTTTCGTTAACGTAATACTATCGACATACGGTTGCTTGTTGGGGCAGGCAGTAGTGGCACATGAAGAATTCTTGGAAACTAAATAGAAACAGTTTTATATCATAGACTATTTATCGCGGTTGTAGGTTTCAGATCCTATTATAACTTGTGTTACCTCTGTTTTTAATTTGAGTGTAAGTAAAATATAATCATTATCAAAGGAGTTTTAATTTGAGAGTCAAATTCGTTGGTTTACAAGCTAATTTAAAATGCGGTCGTAATCGTTACGGAGTTGTCAGGACATCAACTGTCTGGGATTAAGGCCCCAGAAGTTGCATGCAAATATAATGGTGAATCGAAAGTTGGCTCGTGTGGTGCATCGGTAAAATGTACCAGCCCATGTCTGCAGCTACTCTGATCATATGCGGTATCTACTTATACGTAATATGAAGTGACACATTCCTCAATTGAGCGGTGGCGTGCCGCGAGATCTCGAATTAGCACCAATTTATGCCTCCGGACTGACTCATTGTCGGAGGAACTGCTAGGTGTAGTTTCATGGCTGAGTTTTGTCTGACGGACTGATAAAGTGCTCGTTGAAATATGATTAATTTGTTAAATATTCTAAAAAAGGACGAGACCGACTGTCAGTCGACGAATTCATGCTTACGGTTATTGGCATGACCTTTGAAACACCTAAAAACTAAATTATGATGTACTGCAGCCACTTTAACTCAAATTATATTCCACATTCAGGGAAAACGATAAGTAATGTTCTTAATGCTCAACATTAAGTAACTTTCAGATAAGGTATCAAAATTATGATGAATGAGGCACGTCGCGCCCTTACATATAAGCTCAGCTTTGGCCATTAACATTGAAGAGGATTATTGCCCGGTGTTCGGTCTTAACATCTGATACCCTTTCGGAATCACATTTATTTCAAGCAATTTCACGTTTTAGCTCTGGCTTTGGTTTGAAAAAAAATGATCTCCTATAAACCGATTTAATCGGACATTTACTAGTGTTTTTTTCTTTGACTTAACCGCGTTTTGTGATTATGCTTCTAAGAAGGTTTTTATTATGTTTTTAACATTTTATAGGAATTCGGTAAATGTCTGTCTGCGTGTGAAATATCGTCTAAACAGACTCTCGTCTCTACAGCGTGTTTTATTGCTGAATAAGATTGGTGTGTTTGTTTGTCTGTTTCGAATGACGTCATTGACCAATGTTTTATTTTGTTTGTTCTCAGAATGTGGTGGACTATCACGGGCAACTTCGGTAACATCCTTCCGATTGATTGGACCAAGTCATTCTCTAGGAAGATGCATATTCCTACTCTAAACCTCAGTGATAAGAAGGTAATTATACATTTTCCTTATTATTTAGGTGAGTCTATTCTTCAAATGTTTCTTGCTCCCTAAATATCGTAACTTCTGACCTTATCCTGAACAGATTAACCTCTTTCCCGTGACTTCCTGTAACAGGAGATTGGTAGTTAGTAGCTGTTAATCCTTTTCTATTCTTGTTATTGATGTTGAATCTTATATACGTATGTTATACAGGTATACATATAGGACCTATAGGAACATGACACTGCAGTAGATATATAGAGATTATATTATGAGCAACATTTATATAGATAAAACTAATAGCTTCTGTCCGCGTGGAATAGTTACTTTGAGCTAACGCTAACTTTAACCCGTGCCTACCTTTACGTAAGCTCTCAAACGAAAAAAATAACGATTTTGAAACATATTTTATTGGAGCTCCAATAAATAATATGCTATTTATTGGCGATTACTCGATAAATGGGCTATCTAACACTGAAAAAAAATTTCAAACAGCTTTATACATTAGTACCTATAGATATTATACCATACGGAATCAAATAGGCATTTGCAATTGTCGACGAAACAATAATTGTTTTGTTATTACGTCCCTTTATATGGGTGAATCATGAATGGTCACAGGGCATGGTCACGGTTCCATTATCTGTCCTCAGTTATAATTAATCCAAATAAACGGTGAAATCATCCAATGTATAGGGTTGGCAAGCCATTTAATTGTGATGCTATTTTTATCGCATGAAACTCGTCAAGAATGAACAGAAATAAAACTTATCTTTTTGTAGTCTAAAACGTATTATGTATACCCAAAGCGCAGAGAAATACATAAAGTATAGATACAAAGATAGTCTTTACCTACGAGTACATACCTCTATCTTATTTTTATATTAGCTTCCGCCCCGCAGCTTCACCCGCGTTGTTCCCTTTCCAGTAGGAATACTGAGATAAAATCCAGTAGGAATACTGAGATAAAAGAGAGCCTATAGCCTTCCTCAATAAATGGGCTATCTATCACTGTAATAATTGTTCAAATCGGACTAGTAGTTTAGCGCGTTCAACCAAACAAAGTCTTCAGCTTTATATATTGGTATAGAACTATAGAGTATAGATAACCACTCTCTCTACAAGGTTCTTTCTTAGCAACCTTACCAACCAGTCTTTTCACAAGGGCGTCTCTTGAACATGAATAGCTTTATAAAGCAGCTTCTTTGTTCTTTTTGTGTGTAACGTTATACACAAGGTTTGAATGACAAAAAAAAGTGTGAGGTGTTTGATGACGTCCCATTGTTTCGTGGGAAAGATAATTATTTCTTTTGCTATTCTTACATAATTAAAATATAATAACAAAAGTAACAATAGAGGTTCAGAAAAACCTAAAATATGACAGATATGGCATGGCCGTTTTTCCGGTCAATAGCAACGGTATTATAGTAATTTCACAGTCTATTTCCACTTGTGTTGGATTATGATTTAAATTGTTTATGGGCTATTACTGTCTTGACCATGTCTTGGCGGTATTTCTGTATCACGACATTGCAGTCCCGTGAGAATTTATTTAAATGCCTTTCAATTCGGAGTACCTTTTAACTGCCTTTTTCTTTTGCTCTTCTAAATAACATAAAAAAATATAAAGTTATAAGATAAAATATTTAAGTTATGATTTTAAATAAATGTTTCATAAATAGTATTTTCTATTAAGTTTCATTTGTCTGTTACTTGCCATTCGTATACGGAAGGCCTCTAAACATTTTAAGCCACGTTCATAAATTCAAGTAATTTAATGACACTGTAGGTACCTATTTCCCTTATTGAATAATTCATGCTAGGAAGTACGAAGACTTAGCTTACATAATTCTCTCAACTGCTGTGCACAAAGCACGTAATTTAATTTCTCCACGCCCTAACAGGTTTATGAGTTCAACACTACATTTATATGTAATACTATCTGCTTTAATTAAATGCCAATTAACTCGTCTAACCTAATTATCATACTTATTAATTAAATAGTTATAATTTGAAGTGTTATATAGCTAACTAGCTGCCTCCGCGCGGTTTCACCCGCGTAGTTCTCGTTCCCGTGGGAATACAGGGGTATAATATAGCCTATTACTCCCTGATGTAGCTTTCCAGTGTTGAAGGAAGTTTTGAAATCGGCATCGTTGTGTTTGAGTTTATTTTCACTATAAAATCAAAAACTAAGATGTACCTACAGTTACAATCACAGATTTGGTCTGAAGGGAGGATAAAAAACGTTATCAATAAATACTGACCACAGACTCTTTGCAGGGTTCAATGACCCCGGATGACGAGATCCACAGCTCCGAAGACGAGGCGGTGGCCTCAGACTTGGACATGCACGCGCTTATCCTGGGTGGCTTGCATCAGGACCACGAGTGTCCCGTTAAAACTGCTGATGAGGTAACTTTAAATTGTAATTTTTATTTTATTAGTGGGACATTATCCACACATGGCCAATTTGTTTCCCAATAAGCAGAGCTTGTTGGTACTGTGGTAACCAAAAAGCTAATATATTATATTTAAATGCATACGTATACCCATAGATATTTAAATCCAGACTAAGAACAAACAACAAATAAATGTTTGTCCTGGGTGGGATTCGAACCCACGACTCGACTTAAAAGTCAAGGTCACTAACTACAAGGCCAATTAATTATTGACCAACAAAAATATAGATGGAGTAATAATCCAGTTTGGATTGCTTACAATATCGAGATAATACTTTTACAACAGTAAAAAAATATCGTGCTTTATTCCTTACAAATATGTGTATTGAAAAGAAAATCACCTTTTTATTTTTAAACTAGCTGCCTCCCCGCGGTTTTACCCGCGTAGTTCCCGTTCCCGTGGGAACACAGGGATAAAATATAGCCTATGTTACTCGGGGATAATGTAGCTTTCCAAAGGTGAAAGAATTTTTGAAATCGGTCCAGTAGTTTCGGAGCCTATTCATTACAAACAAACAAACAAATCTTTCCTCTTTATAATGTTAGTATAGATGTGGTTTTAAGAAATAATAATTTTTAAAATTGGAACGTAAAGCAATTACACTAAGATTTATTTTATTTTACCAATTAACTGCACGCGTCAATATTTAGTCATATTCTACACCAAGCACCAGCTTTGACTCATAAGTTTATCGTAGAAGTGGTATTACCGTTATACGTATGTGCAGTGTAGATAGTATGTGGTGTGGGGTAATCACAAGCTACGGGGATCTAAGTACAAGACGGGAAACAGCGGGAAGTGAGAATAAACTTGCCTAAGAACTTACTTATATCAATAAGTTCCTACATAGAGCATTAGAGTCGACGTTTCATAAGTGCCCGTGAGAGCCTATTTGTATTAATAAATAAATTTGGACCTCCTTTTAAGAACAGAAATACTTTATACAAATGAAGTAGGTATAATAATTGTTTAATAATTTAATGATAGATACAGGTACTATTCTAATGGCGAGGTAATGGTAATCCTTACTAATCTAGACTCTTTAGGTACTCCAAATGTTATAAAGGAAATTACAATTATATCCTTGTACATCATCAGGGTATTCAATTTAACAGTATGTACAGTGTATTTTTCAATGATTTCAGGTGATCCAGGAGATAGACGATATGATGCAGGATACTCCATCATCCGAGGGTGATATAATAGAGTACAACGAAGCTCTTGAGAAGGGCAAGGAAGTGCTCAATTCTCCGCTGTACGAAGACAGTAAGTATCATCATTATTTTGAAGCACATAGCAAACCTAAAAGATACATGGAACGAAAAATCTTTCTTTTCTAAATATCTGATTTCAAATGATTCAGATCTACTGTGGCAGCTAAGGCAAGAGTAGGTAGGTACTAGGTACATATCGAGGATGAAATAATAAATAGGTAAGTATCTCTTCTTTAAAAATTGCAACTTAACAGGAAAACGGATGAAACATCTCAATATTTCACGAGTAAAAAAAATCTGGTTTGGTGGCTATTTCTATTATTCTTTTAAAACATAAATAAACAAATGTTATATTTGGAGATTGGAGATATCACAGTAAATACGAAATTGAACTGTTATCGATTGGCATTAATTATAGTGAAAAATCAATAAAAACTAAGTTAGGACGTATTGCTTTATCGTCAATATACTACTACATATTTATGCATATACTTATATAGATATATCTAATCATCTATACACGGAACAAACATGCACACAAATGTTCGCCCTATGTGGGTTTCGAACCCACGATCGGGTGTTTGAATGTTAAGGTCGTACCCACAAATCCATCTGCTAGTCAAATATAAATTCTAAAACGTTACATTACTTCATGTTAGGCGTTTAAGTTAAAAAGATTTTATCTACGATTTAATTGGTTTCCAATTGCAATTTCAAGATATCCAGCAATAAGGACTAGGTAAGTCTTTACAAACCGGTCTAGAATTTATAGCCTCCAACCACATTAAGAGACTTGCAAGTCCACTTTTTGTATGCCGATTACATAAACGATTCCATAGCAATTTGTAGGTTTTTTGTCATAAGATGACAATGTATTACGTATACTTAAAGTTTCATTACGACCGTGGGAAATGAACTAAAATAAAATAACGTTCTTACAAAGGTTAAATCTAAGAGAAACTTGCCTTACTCGGTACATTTGCATTTATTTTTGGGAACTGTCTAAGAGCCAAACACCAATTACCTACGAACGTGATTTGGTACCAATTTTAATTTAACGTGACGACACCTTAACAGCTTATACAGCTTCTTAACTTCTTATTCTTCAAGCCCGATCTTTCAAAGACATTAATAACTACTGAATACAATGAGTACTCAAATAGTTATGACAATATAGCTTAAGCAACTTCATAGAATCGATTAATTAATAATAAGTAGTAATCGAACCGCACCAGTGAAATGTAATTTCTATTGACAATAATTATCCTTGACTATATTGAAAATGTAATTCGAAGTCTAAACTAAATAACGGCTATGTATTTTAAAACGCATTGAGATCTTACTAGGATGATTATTACGACATTTTTAAACATTCGATAACTAGGTACGTTTATGATTTCTATTTATATCGGAAAAATAGAAATCATAAACATAGACATAACATATTTTGCGCGTAGGTTATCATCTAAGTAGGTATACTATTTTCAAAGATATAATATCTTTGACTATTTTGAGTAACCTCGACGTTTCGATCAAGTTGCATTGATCGTGGTCAAAAAAAGACGAAGAGTAATCGTTCCAATATATTGATCACTAGCTGCCTCCCCGCGGTTTTACCCGCGTAGTTCCCGTTCCCGTGGGAATACAGAGATAAAATATAGCCTATGTTACTCGGGGATAATGTAGCTTTCCAAAGGTGAAAGAATTTTTGAAATCGGTCCAGTAGTTTCGGAGCCTATTCATTACAAACAAACAAACAAACAAATCTTTCCTCTTTATAATATTAGTATAGATAATATTAAGATGGCAGAAGACCCCTGAATTGTCTTTTTCTACATCACATCAAAGGCAGAGAGCAATCGTATAACAATCGACGAGCTGTGAAAATCACACACATTGTATTATATGAGCGTAGTTCTCAAAGTCAGCTTCTGAGAAATATCCCCATTTGATATGCCCACGCGATTTGAATGTAGGTACCTATCTTCGATCGGTAGCTGTTACCAATATACCATAGGGTACATTCACCTCAGCAATTAATTTGGCGCATTTGATCTAAATGATTTGTTATTATTGGAACGTTCGAAAGAGTTTATAGTCTGCAAAAAGTGAAGATGATTACCGATCGATTTTTTAAGTGCATATGATTTTGAACTTTACGTTTTAGAATCTTAGATTGTATTTTGCGTGCTATGGAGGCAATTCAAGCTGAAACCTATTATTTATTACATATAGCATCGGTATTTTAATTCTCCTACATACATAAATATGCATAAAATAAGGAAATTATATTTATTGCGTACATTAACAATAATATTACCAACAATTACCTCGAAGGTCGATTTGATTGTCTAGAGACATTAGTACTTTACTAGTTTAGATCCTCAAAGTATTTGATCTAATGAGGTCTTGAGTTTTACCTTTTACTAAAATTGATAGATACAGAACCATGACGATTACGGCTTTAAAATATCTTCCGCCTTTTTTTTCTTCTTGGGATGGGGAAATCCTGCATGGATACTCTTATTACTATGTGAGACTCCTACTCACTAAAACCCCACCGTGTTCCTTCATCGCTATAAGCTGGGTATAAGGGTACGCCCGAGGCATGCGGCCTCGTACCCAGCGGCGACTTGGCCTGGTGCGCGGCCTCCTCGACTAGTGATCGTGCACCTATGAAGCTTTTTTTACTTATCATGTAATACATTTATCACTACAATGACATAATCTTTATATCAAGTGACTAATGGCTAACTAACAAACTTCAAAGTGATTTAAATATTCCCTACGGAGGGTTAAAGTCACGCTTTTGTCTAATTAATTAAGGCCACTTTCCGAGCTATTGCCTCCGTCACTTCAGGTCACGCAACGCTCCTAAGGGGTTATTACACCCTCAGGTTTGTCAACCTTTTATGGGAAATCCCACTTATATTATAATGTTAAAGCTTAAAAGGGTGGACAGAGCTTTGGAGATATTTAGAAATGTTATGTAGGTAGGTCTAATGGAGTACCTACATATAAGGATAGAATATCCGATTTTTGACAATATTGTGTCGCTTTACCAAAATATATATTTCTGGTAGTGGTCTAAATATAAAATACATCTTCTGTAGTTTTCTAACTGCCTGCCAGTTCGGACGTAATATTCGGACGTAAATAGAATGATTGCATTATATTTACACTTAATGAATAAATATAAATATTCTGAACTGAATATTCTGACATTTCTTTACACATTGGTCATACCTCATTGGTATTTATTGGTACTTAGCTCTTTCATAAATGAAGGATACCTATACTAAATTTCATCCAAACACTTAAACTACAAAAGCTTCGGAAAAACGAAGTCATCATAACCTCCTATTGCAGAACTTCGTCAGCTACCACTATCTCAGCTGAACGAGATCTTCATGGAACTCGAAGTCTTGATCCGTGAGTTTTCCGAGACCCTCATAGCGGAACTGGCCCACCGCGACGAGCTGGAGTACGAGAAGGAACAGAAGAACACGTTCATATCCCTGCTGCTCGCCGTGCAGAACAAACGCAGGCAGTACCATATAGAGAAGAAGAAGAGACCCGGCGCACCGAGGTCCCCTAGCCTGAACACTAGTAGTTCGGAACCGAAGGTAGGCTTAGTTTGATTGTTAACTATGATAGAGAATAATTTTATTCGTCAACTAAAAGTAAATAACTGCTTGGGAATATTTGAAGTTAGATAGAATAGAAGTAAAAAGGTAACTTATCTGCTACGTCATCACGGTCATAATTACGGCACGACAGACACCATTACTTGTACAATAAATCGAGTGCATTCATATAATTTTTATATTCACAAAATAATTAGGTATAATAATATTGCCTTAGCCAATTATGAGGGGGGGGGGGGGGGGATGATATCAATATAAAGTTTATTTCATATTTTGTTATTATTTTCCAGTACTTGACCACAGTGATACCATTCCACCTGGATAATGGACCACCAGACAACCAGTCCCTACAAGTTCTTATCAAAAGTAAGTATAACTCTACACCTACAATGACAGCCCGGTTGGCTTTGTGGTTAGTGCCCCTGACTCTCAAGCCGCGGGTCGTGGGTTCGAATCCCACCCAGGACAAACATTTGTATGCATGAATATGTCTGTTTGTCCTGTGTCTGGATGTAAATTTCTATATAAGTATGTATTTAAAAGTAGTATATGTAGTATATCAGCTATCTGGTTACCATATCACAAGCTCTGCTTAGTTTGGAATCAGATTGGCCGTGTGTGAAAAATGTCCCAGGATATTTATTTATTTATTTAATATTACTTAGTATAGATAGATTTAGTTGTTTCGTGTAAAATATACAAAGAATGTTTATCTTTTTTTTGTTACAGTTTTAAAGGCGATAAACGAGGACAGCCCTACAGTTCCGACACTTTTAACGGATTACATCCTCAAAGTTCTGTGTCCAACATAAATATCTATAGACACTTAGCTAATTCTCTAATTCGACACATTCAACATTTGCACATTACCTACCTACTACACAATATATTATTTCTGGTAATATGTTATATATAGATGTTATTATTGCTCATAGATATGTTTTATCACATAGATTGTGCACTAAACAGTGCTTCGGCACTTGAACTATCAGAATTTTTAATTGTAGGAAATTAATGTCATGTAACCAATAAATGTTCACCGTGTATAAAAGTAGATGTCATATTGGAAGGAAAAATAACAAAATAGTAGTTGTCCTGTTAATTTAAAGACATTAGCCAATTTAATTTCAATATTTTGGGAGATCTTTGATTAATGTTGTACCTAAAACAAACACAGTTTGAATTATAATTTGTGTTGTTTCAAAATTGCAAATATTCTTGCACGGAGTTTTTCTGCCTTTACAATCCATACTTGTGGTTTATTTAATTAGAATTCTCTCTATCATTGGAAGAAATCCTACGGACTTAGAAAAATAACCTTATCTTGTTTATAATAGGGTTTATTTCAGGTCGATATTGCCATAGACTAACAGAACATTATCTTTGGTTGTTGAATCCAATTGTAAAATATTTTATGTGTATTCGAGTTTATTCTCATTTTATTACTTTATTTGCATAAATGAACTGTGATATCATTACGGTAGTTGATTAATTAATGCTTCCTTTTAAGATTTTACATACTTATTATGTTTTGTGTTGTTTTTCGTTAAACTGGTATTCAATATATTTATTTTATTATAAAAAAAACATAAAAATCCTTTTCGATCGTCGCTGACAGAGTGTGGTCTCAACTTAGTGTAAATATGATAAAATATGGAAATGGAATTGTCCTCTCATTAAATTTTAGTTATTAAATATAAGTTAGGTAACATCGGGCGAAGAGGCTTGTAAATAGTTTTTTAATATTAATATTCGCTTCTAGACCTGTAGCTTACTATTTAATTTTAACAATTGAAATTTTAATCTCGTCACGATTTTTAAGATGGAATGATAACATCGAATTTCTTTCACGTTTGTTTTAAGCCGAAATCGTAGTTTTTATTCTTCTTAGTGTAGTGATCCAAATGCCCGAAATAAACCAGCTACTATTTTTTAAAAATAAATACGAGAATAATCATGAAAACTAATAGTTAGTTTAGTATAGATTTAAGTTATATCTCTAGTCTCAACATTTCGTAGTCATAATGAATTTGTTAACTTTAATGTCTGGCAAGTTTTAATGGAGTAAAATAATCGACAAAATAATTCGCATGATAATATGTGTAAAATGAAAAAAAAAGTTGTTGTGATTCTGGGGAATATAATAATGTACTTTCGTACCTCAATATTTTGGTTGGCATACAATGTTTTGTGAAGCTTAAATTGCACATTGAATTTACTTAGTAAACACATATTTGTTGTGCAATAAAAATCGTTTGTAAACGAATGATAAAGGGGTGCCTAATCGATAAGATGTTGCAGCTGATCGAAACTTGAATTTGACGCTTTTTGGCCCCACACTACTGATGAAGTCTATGGATCATAAAAAATATGAGATTAAAAAAAGGGTCTATATTTCATAGTAGTGTGATGCCAGAAGGTGAAATTAATAACATCAGCACACCTTTTTTGCATTGTAAATGGTGAAGTTACCGACTTGTGTGGTATCCATTTTATATGGTCGAATGATTCTGGTTGAAATAAAGAAGCTTGAAAGATTGTGTATATTTTTTTAAATACCTTATCCTTTTTTTCTTAATAAATACAATGTAATAGAATCCGTCTATTAAAACGTAGATTATATAATGGGTATTACCTGCCCATAAATACTGGTAGATTCGCAATTAAAAATTCTTAGACGTTTTAATGAAATTATCAATTGGTTGAAAGTAGAAAAAGTTCTACAATCAATTAAAAATCTTCTAAAAAGTTACGGAATCTGTGAAGATGTACCTATTAAACATGAATATAGGTAGGAGAATGGAAAAAAGAAATATTAAATAAATTAATTAACGATAAAAATAAAACATCACTGAGCGCGAATTTAATTCAGTTCTAGTCATCAACAGTCATATTTTCACTGTCATTTTGGTGTTTGAGTGAAGATTAGAAGAATAGTGTGTGTAATTATAAGTGCGATTGGATGAAGCTGAGGAAGCTGGTGGTGCGCGCGAAGGCGGACGGGAAGCCGAGCTCGCAGCCAGCTGCTGCCACGAAGGAGCTGATACCAGCCTGAAACGGTGACGTAAATTATATTAATTTCATATCACCGAATTTTATATCTCAATAAAACAATAAGTGACTCATAATATACGAGAGATAGTTACACAGGTAATATTAGTAACTAGTCCGGGAATGGGTTGTATGAAAATTTGAGATGCGCCGAATAGTGATTTCACCGAATAACCGAATATTATTCGGTTTAACCTTTTTCGGCCAAATTATTCGGTTTACCATTAGGTATGTTATTTATTTCTGATCTCTATTATATTTTATAGTGTCTCTCTGTCTCCATAATCTCTTTTATAGAGATGTAAATTTACCACTTAATGATATTTTTCAATAAACATCGACTTAAAGTTTAAAAATAAATAATGTTTTGAGGTTTGAAATAAACGTTCATTATACTAACTTAGGTTAAAAATTAAAATATATTTTCATTCGCATAAATCAAAATAAAAAGTATGATCTTTTAGTTCTACACCTTGGGAATGGTTCTACAATTTGGGAAAAAAATATTTCAAAATCTGAATTCCTTACACTGTTATAAAATACCGAAATAAACATTCATGCTTACCAAAATTAGTCTTCCGTTACTGTTGATCACGAACGGACCGCCGGAGTCACCTCGGCAGACGCCTATTCCACCAGCGCCGTTGGTGCAGATGTTGCTTGGCTGCGCGAACACGTTGCCGAATACAGCCTGGCACTGTGCCACTGTGATCACCTGGAGATTCACCTGGCTGACGACTTGGCTGAGAGATACACCAGTTTGTTCTGAAACAATTTGAATAACTAAATAATGTCAAATCTTATGGAATAAATAGATTATTTCATTTTTCATCACAAGTAAATCCAACGAAATTGATTGCAATCAACCTAGGAACTGGTATAGTTTGTAAGAATGCTTAAAATCTTGTTAGGTATACAACCACTAAAACATTAAATATAAACATTGTCAGTAAACAGAAACCGAAATACTTTTTGGCACACTATACCTGATCATCATCATATAGGTAGATACCTAATACTTATATAAACCACAGTAAACTTACGGTCGCTAGTCAGGCCGTATCCTGCAGCTGTTCCCCAATGTCCGACAAACTGTTCCCAGATCTCCGCGGTGCTGGGAAGAGCAATAGGCTGGATGCTAGCTGAAAATATTACCAAAACATTAACAATTGACGTACCTGCGGTAATGTGAATCCTTTTATCAATCTATTATCTTAAATCTTCATTACCACCTCATAGTTTCTAATCACAGTCGATAACATGTTCCTAGAGATTAATTACTGAACCAGTCGTTGGTTGGCGAGATTCAACACCAGAATATAATTTATCTACTGAATTAACTTACTTATGGAGATAATGGATAAAAACTTACTTGTGTAAAACACATTGGTCGGTAGGTAGATCATAGCGACGTCATTGTTCAAGATAGATGGTATCCATTGTGGATGCAAAACAACACTGCTAGTAGTGATCCTAGTACCGCCGTTGAACAGGAAATGCGTGCCCAAGACGACGACGAATTGGTTTGCTTGGAATGTCCCATCGAACCAACAGTGGGCAGCAGTGACTAGACGGTTAGGACTGAGCAGAGATGAGCCGCAAACTGAAGAGCCGGCGCTGTTCGCGAAGGTAATGATGAGGCCAGCCTATTTAATAATCATTGGTTACATATGGAGAGAACTTATAAAAACACTGTTAAGAATCTACCAAATTCTATAGTTAAAAAAGACGGCATAAATAGGTGTTCTGTAACAATTAAAGTAAATAAAAATTACTTACCAGATACGGATGAGCATTGGCGGGCGCAACGGCGCCACCAACAATCCTATTAGTATCTTTTTGTAATCCAGCACGGATCCTCTCTTCCTGAGCCTTGAGCTTGGTAGCTAGCGGGATCCCCACCAGCTCGTGATACCGTTGCTGCACCTCCACATATGCAGAGGCGGAGGCCACCAGGAGCAAACCAATCAGTACCGCGCGCATGTTTAAAATTTGAGTAGGCAATTCAATAATTTTACATTTATATACCTTATTACATATCTACTAACTTATCTGATGTCTATCATTACTGAAAATTGTTATATTTGATTTAATATAGGATAATTTATTATTGATTATTACTATAATTGATAATAGTATTTGTGTTTAAGTACTTAGATTGATTGACTGTCGGAGCAAATCAATCTAGCTTGATGACATAATAAGGAATGGAAACGTTAGGAAATGGGTTTAGTGCTGAAATGATACTGGAACTGTTATTTATTTGTGTGTACCTGCCTATTACAATTAACAAAAAAAATTGCCCTTAATTGCAGGGGCACTGCTTGATACTTGATCTATAAGTATATAAATAAATATCCTGGATCATTTTTCACAACTGTCCTACATCAGATGCACTTACCTACTTTTAAGTGTATATCAACATTTGGATACAAAACAAACCAACATGATCATGAACGCAAATGTTTGTCCGGGGTGGGAATCGAACCCACAACAGTCGATTGAAAGTCGTTGCCATCAAGCCAACGGGCCAGGAGATATCTAGATATATCTAACTAGTGACTGTTTGATTTATCACAGATGCTTACCACACGTCATGAATATTTCTGTGTTAGTTATCATGCATAGGTACCTACATCATCTATACTAATATTATAAAGAGGAATATTTGAGTTTCTGTTTGCTTGTTTGTAATTAATAAAGTACTCGGCCGATCTAAATAATTCTTTCACCAATGGAAACCACTTTTTCAGGGAAGGACATAGGGTATGTTATCCCTGTATTCTAGAACGGGAACTACGCGGGTAAAACGGCCCGGCGGAGTAAGCTTGTGGTAATATTTCAATGAATTTCTTAGGTAATATCCAAATAAATGATAACATTTGTGTCATGGAATAATGAAGCATTATAAAACTAATGCCTGGTACAACCCGCTTTTAAAATCCTAGCTTTTATGGTGTACCTACATCAAAAGGCCAATGGCACCATGAAGTTCGGGCGATAGGGTAGGTACAGGACGGTATTCAAGAAAAAAATATGTATAGTCGATAGTCGATACCAATTAGTTTTATAAAAACGAAGAAATCAGGGTATTTATAAAGACCGCTTTTACTGCTTTATAATTGCTTATCTAAATTATCTTATCTAAGCTAAACGCGAATATATATTGTTACTATGACGTCGCAACCTGCAGTTAAACTATATTATCATTATGAAATTTGATTTTTTTTTCTTCGCCCGTAAAATAACATGGTGAATTGACGTAACAGTAGAGTCATCGACGATTCAAAATCATTTTTAAAACTTTTCATAACAAATGCCGCTAATCAACAATATTATTTTTAATTCATGACATCATGTCAATTTGAAGGTTAGGTAGGATTGGAAAAAAAAGAAATACAAAATAAAAAATAAAAATAATTACATAAAAAAAAAAAACTTCGCTGAGCGCGAATTTAATTAAGTTTTATAATCAGTCATCATTTTCCATTTTCACTTGTTTCTTACTATCACTTATGTATCTGTCTTTAGAGTGAAGATGAGAAAAATAGTTTATGTAATTATAAGTGCGACTG
Organism: Thyatira batis; assembly: GCA_905147785.2. Classification (NCBI taxonomy): domain Eukaryota; kingdom Metazoa; phylum Arthropoda; class Insecta; order Lepidoptera; family Drepanidae; genus Thyatira; species Thyatira batis. Next base: position 7,338,242 of record LR990499.1, read on the forward strand.
GATGAAGTTCAAGAAGCTGGTGGTGCGCGCGAAGGCGGACGGGAAGCCGAGCTCGCAGCCAGCTGCTGCCACGAAGGAACTGATTCCAACCTGAAATGGGAATGAAAATATATTACTTTAGTGATTTATATACACACCTATATATATCGAGACAATTCGCGCGTGGATTATTATCAAAATACGTACCTACTTATATTATTTCGACTAACTTCTTTAACCGTCCCGGTATCATGGATTTGGTTTGCGAATGTTTAAAATATACTTTATTAATTTAGTTTAAGCAAATGTATGAGTTTTCTCTCAAGCGCATTGAGCACTAGCGCGCACTATAATCTGTGGTCAGACAGGATGCAAATGGCGCAAACTGCAATAGTGGTGGTGCGATTACTAGCCAATGGAATAAATTGATATTTGACAAAGCTTTATAGTATACAAAGTCGTCACTATCTTAAGTTGGTATACATTTTATACTTAAGTAAATAAATCTGGTTACCATATACAAGCTACACGGTGATATAAATAATGAGATGGGTCGACTTCGAGGGCTTAGGAATTCAACGTTGCATCACTTGTTATATGCGAAAATATCAACATGACCGCCCCAATATATTTCGAAAAATAAAACCAACTTACCAAAACGAGTCTTCCATTGGTGAAGATTGCTAGCGGACCACCGGAGTCACCTCGGCAGATGCCTATTCCACCAGCGCCGTTGGTGCAGATGTTGCTTGGCTGCGCGAACACGTTGCCGAACACAGCCTGGCACTGCGCCACAGTGATCACCTGGAGATTCACCTGGCTGACAACTTGGCTGAGCGATACACCAGTTTGTTCTGAAACATGATTGAATATATAATTAGGTACCTAATAATGTCATGTCGGTTTGAATTATTGCAAATAAATATATTAGAAAAAAAGGTTATAAATCAACCTAGGTACCTACCTAATAATTAACACCAACCTCAGTCTATAAGCGTCACTTGGAAAAGTTAAGTTGCATTAAAGAAATTACCTCACAACAACCACTTAAACATTAGGTAGGTATACCTAAAAAGGGTATGGGGTAGACTTTCTTCCAAAATAGAAAACAATATAGGTATAGAAAATGTCACGGTAAACTTACGGTCGCTAGTTAGGCCGTATCCTGCAGCCGTTCCCCACTGTCCGACAAAAGTGTTCCAGATCTCGCCTGTCGTAGGAAGAGCGATAGACTGGATGCTTGCTGAAAATATTACCAAAAACATTAAAACAATTTGACACCGGGGAATGTGACTTCTTCTTCTCTTATCAACATTTATCTTCTATGTTTATTAGGTACCAACTAACTTATAGTTTAATCTGAGTAGATACCCATTTTCCAAATCTAAACCAGTGTATTTAACGACCGAGTATAATCTTCCAGCTATTTTTACAACAAAGGTGGCAAAATGGTGGTGGTATGGTCCCACTTGATGGGAAGTGGTTACCGTGGCCTATCGACGCTTGCAACACTAGGGGCGTCATTCACGCGTTGCCGATCTTGTAAGAATCTCTTTACTTCCTTTTGAAGAACTATCTACCTGCTGACTAAAATTTATTTAAAGAACGGTTCACTTACTGGTGAAAAGAACGTCGGTCGGTAGATAGATCATAGCGACGTCATTGGTTAACGTAGACGGCACCCATTGTGGATGGGTGACCACCCTGTTGGTTGCGATCCTAGTACCGCCGTTGAAGAGGAAATGCGTGCCCAAGACGACGACAAATTGGTTTGCTTGGAATGTCCCATCGAACCAGCAGTGAGCAGCTGTCACAAGACGGTTGGTACTAAGGAGTGACGAACCGCAGACCGATGATCCGGCGGCGTTTGCAAAGGTGATGATGAGGCCAGCCTGTGTGATTGAGATTGATTAGACACAGATTGACGAAATAATTAATGTTATTACAAATTTAACACCGAAGAAGACTAAGTAATAAGTGTTTTGTAAATACCTACACCCAAATTATAAAAATAAATAAATGCTAGGCTATTAATTACTTATATAATATCTAATAAGTTTTTTGTTTAGGCCTTGCTCTTTTAAAATGTTGATCGTTTAGCTCTATTGCTCACGTAATTGTATAAGTATATATACTTAATGATAACGTGAAATATGATGAGTCACGTTTCAAAGTTTAAATCATTTAAAACTAGTTCCTAAATATATAAAATAACCTACCAGATAAGGATGAGCATTGATAGGTGCTACGCCGCCACCAACAATTCTGGTTGCTTCCTGCTCAGCTATCTTCTCTTCCTGAGCCTTGAGCTTGGTAGCTAGCGGGATCCCCACCAGCTCGTGATACCGTTGCTGCACCTCCACATATGCAGAGGCAGAGGCCACCAGGAGCAAACCAATCAGTACCGCGCGCATTTTTGAGAATTGAGAAAATCATCAATAATTTAACATTTATATACCTCATACCTATCTACAGAGTTATCAGATGTCTATCATTTATGAAACTGGTTAAATTTGATTTAATCGGGGATAATTGTTATTGATTATCTACTATCGTTGATAATAGTATATTTTTATGCATAGTTTGTCCGACTGTCGGAGCGTATCAGTCGAGCTAGTGTATGTATTGAAAGGTTTAAAACAGTTTCCGTGCTTTTTGACGATTCACAATGTAACTTAGGAAAAACTTGCCGGCTTAATAAATAATTCATTAAAACACAAACAAAATAATTACAGTAATAAGTAGATATTTATTTAAATTCAATATAAAACATAGATACTTATAAATAGGTAAATTATGAAAAGTTTACGTTGAAACTTTAATCCAGGACAATGCCCGTCACTTTTTTTATACCACAAAGGTGGCAAACAGGCACACGGTAGCCTATTGACGCTTGCAACACTAGGGGCGTTACTCACGCGTTGCGGACCCTGTAAAAATCTCTTCACTCCCTTGAAGAACCCCATACTGTACTCCATTGGGCATACCATGGCGGGGAGCTCATTCCACAACCTGAGTGTTCGTGGTAGGAAACTCCTCTGAAAGCGCAGGGTTCGAGACCTATTCGGTTCCAGAGTGTTCGCTTATCCAGCCGAGGTATCTCTACACCCTGGTGAACACTGAGGGGACGTCATCATCAATAAAAAATATCTTTATGTAGGTATTACCTACTCACTTATTTTCCATGCTTTTTATGGTTTTAAGTTCCTGATATATTTTACTACTAATATGCAAATCCAGTCTAGACTGGCGGGCAAATAAACAACAAAAATATCTAGATGTTTCTGACTTGTTGAACAGAAAAAATGATCTTGCTGAAAGCTGAAACTTGGCTAAAGTTCAACTTTTAGCGCTTATAGTATCAGACCACTCGTGGAAATGTATAAGAACTGATTTATATATCTACCTACCTCCATAAATATTTGTATAGATATGGTCTTGGCTTGTGCTTCATTTCAAATAATGATTAGATTATTTACCTACTCCAATCAGTGAAAATCTAAATTTATGTTTGGTTTATAGGATATATTGACTTAATGTTTTGTATAGATACAAACGCTTATCGTAAATGATAGCTACAAATTTTAATGATCGCATAAATGTGCCTATTATGACAAACATATGATAAAATGCTGACGTCTGGATGATTCTAGTTAATCTGAGTCGTCTATTGTAAGCCCTCATTCGCATGAGAGTTTTTTTTACCGGACGTTACAAAAAGCGTTCAAACACATCAAATGCATTCCCATGTATATGTTCACACGTACAGCATTTTAACAGCTGCTACGAAATAGTAGGTATGTATGTAGTAAGACCCAGACCCGCTTAGACCCTTCCCCACTTCTCTATGAAATACCTATTGATGGGCTAAAATTTTTCGTAGGTCACTCAGGTATATAAGTTATCTTAAAATAAGTATTTATAAATAGGCATCTACGCATATAATTTAAAAAAGATTCGACACCTTTCTCCAAATATTGTAGATGTCTTATTAAATATTAATTTTATTAACTTATTTGTTTGTTAATTATGGTAGTATATTTTGATTTGCAATATTTTTTATGTAATCTTACATTTTTCGAGTAACTTAGTGTAAATTTTAATAAATAGCTCATAATTGTACCTATATAAGAATATATGTTTAAAAAAATTTTCGAATTCGAGATTTTTGCATTTTCTAAGAAGATTTACTATAGTAACATATACTTTTTTTTCAGATTTCAACGAACAGGAAGCATAACAACTTTTAGAAAAAAGCTGATATTTTGACGGGTGAATTTTCGATTAAAATTTAGAGTATATTTAATTCAAAATAAGGTGAAAAAATAAATAATTCTAATCAAATAAATTACAGCGTATTTGGGACATAAAAATTAAAAAGGTAAATTTCGCGAAAAAAAATTATATTTTTATAAAAGATAAAAATAAAAAACCAAAAACTTAACTTTTTCCATAGGACTTTTAGTTGTGCCGGAAATGAAGACTAACCGGTTTTTACCCCTAAACCCCACCCCCCCCCCCCCCCCCCACTTCCCGACCTCAGATCGCCCGTAAATTATTTATCCTTTAATTTTGTTATATTCTCGTCCTTTTCTAACGAGTTTCATCCTACTATTATTTTTTTCAGTTTTTATTATTTTTAAGGGTTTCTACCCTGGTGTAGGTACACCTACCTCTTGTGTTATCTTTAAAAACAATTCTATATTTCTATGTATCGCAAAGACCGCAAACGGAAAGAACAATCATTTGGTTGTATAACGTCACAACCTACATTTAAACTATACCTACCTACTTGCTAGCGGACCCGGCAAACTTCTTTCTGCCCACCAGCGCCACCTACCGGGTCCAAATTGAAACCTTCCCAATGAAATGTTCAGTAGTTTTTGTGTTCATCGCGTTCAGACAGACAGACATTATGAGTCATCGAAAATTCAAATCAATTTTAAAACTTTTCTTAAATAAATGCCGCTAATCAATCAATATTATTATTACTTATTTCATGATATTTGATCTATCTGTCATGATGTTGACAGCGTTGTAAATGACAATGGACATTAAAAAAATAAGATAAAAATATTTACATCAGTAACTATTAAACGTACCTATTTGAATTTGGAGGTTAGGTAGGATAGAAAAAAAAATACAAAATAAGATATAAAAATAATTAAAATTAAAAAAAAAAACTTCGCTGAGCGCGAATTTAATTAAGTTTTATAATCAGTCATCATTTTTCATTTTCACTCGTTTCTCACTATCACATAGGTAAGTAAGTAAGTGGTTAAAGTGAAGATTAGAAGAATAGTGTGTGTAATTATAAATGCGACCGGATGAAGTTGAGGAAGCTGGTGGTGCGCGCGAAGGCCGACGGGAACCCGCGCTCGCAGCCAGCTGAAGATACGTAGGAGCTGATACCAACCTGAAATGGTGACGAAAATACATTCATTTAGTTGTTTATAATTTACTAGCGACCCACCCCAGCTTCGCACGGGTGCAATGCTTACCTATATATAGGTACATCACATTAGAAACCTCCAAAATTATCAGTGTTTCTCTAACATATTAATGCATGTACTTATTGTATAGGTATGAAAGAATCGATCTACGTAAAAAACCGCATCAAAATCCGTTGCGTAGTTTTAAAGATTTGAGAAGACATAGGGACAGACAGCAGAAAGCGACTTTGTTTTATAATATGTATTGATAGTGATAGATATACACATAGGTATGTATTATACGATTCGCGCGTGGATTATTATCAAAATACCTATATTATTATACTTCGACTAACTTCGACTACTTTAATGATTTTGTTTCTGTGCACTCAAAAAGTAGTCACAATATTTTGGTATGAGAACATTTTATGTTTGTGGTAGATACTTATCAGATATCTAGTTTGTAGCAGTTAATAAAAACTGGTAACCATGGTATACCTAAGCTACACGGAAATAAAAATTCAACGCGGCATCACTTGTTTTATGAAAACGGTGGTTTATGTTGCCACTATACAGTCTTAATCATTCCAAACCATCCCAATCATTGAAACTTACCAAAATGAGTCTTCCATTAAAGTTGATTTGTAACGGGCCGCCGGAGTCACCTTGGCAGAGACCTCTTCCACCAGCGCCGTTGGTGCAGATGTTGCTTGGCTGCGCGAACACATTTCCGAACACAGCCTGGCACTGTGCCACTGTGATCACTTGGAGACTCACATGGCTGACGACTTGGCCCTGAGTTACAGCAGTTTGTTCTGAAACATGATTAAATATATATTTACCAACTATATAATGTCATGTCGATTTGAATTATAAAGAGGAAAGATTAGTATTTTTGTATGTAACGAATAAACTCAAAAAGTACTGGACCGATTTTAATAATTCTTTTTTCATTAGAAAGCTACATTATCACTGTGTAACATAGGCTATATTTTATCCCTGTATTCCCACGGGGACGGGAACTACGCGGGTAAAACCGCGCAGAGGCAGCTAGTTACTAATTGAATCTCAACCAAAATAGAAAACGAAGTAGGTACAGAAAATATCTCTGTAAACTTACGCTCGCTAGTAAAGCCGTATCCTGCAGCCGTTCCCCAATGTCCGACAAACGTATTCCAACTTTCGGCTGCCGTAGGAAGAGCGATAGCCCGGATTCTCGCTGAAAATATTACCAAAACATTAACAATCGACATTTGGGAATATGACTTCTTGCTCTCTTATCATATTTGTCTACTATATTTATTATATGTACCAACTAACTTAGGATAGTTTAATCAGAGTTTAACCAATTTTCCAAATCTGATTTATCGATCGAGTATAATAAGTAATCTTATGGCTGACTAAATAGATATAAAGACCGGTTCACTTACCGTTGAAAGCCACGTTGGTCGGTAGATAGATCATAGCGATGTCATTGGTTAACGTAGATGGCCGCCATTGCGGATGGAGGGCAACCCTGTTGGTTGCGATCCTAATACCGCCACTGAAAAGGAAATGCGTGCCCAAGACGACGACGAATTGGTTTGATTGGAATCTCCCATCCCACCAGCAGTGAGCAGCTGTCACTAGACGGTTGGCACTAAGGAGTGACGAGCCGCAGACTGATTGTCCGGCCGCGTTTGAGAAGGTGATGATGAGGCCAGCCTGTGTGATAAGGATTGATTAGACACAGATTGCGGAAATAATTATGGTAATTACCAATGAAAGCTCGATGAAAACGATGTATATAAGTGTTTTATAAATACATCCAAATCAGTTACATACTATCAAAACAAATAAATGGAAGTTTATTGTTTAGACCTAGTTCAAAAATGTTGATCGTTTAGCTATATTTCTTATTTTAATATTGAATGTCAAAAATGGTAATCACGATTTGAAATAAAATTTTTAATTAGGTATAATGTTTTTTAGTTCCTAAATCTAAAATAAATAAATACCTACCAGATGAGGATGAGCATTGGCTGGTGCAACGGTGCCACCAACAATTCTGCTTGCTTCCTGCTCAGCTATGATCTTCTCTTCCTGAGCCTTGAGCTTAGCAGCTAGCGGGATCCCCACCAGCTCGTGATACCGTTGCTGCACCTCCTCATACGCAGAGGCAGAGGCCACCAGGAGCAAACCAATCAGTACCGCGCGCATTTTTGAAAATTCATTAACTCATCAATAATTTATCATTTATATACCTCATACCTATCTACAGAGTTATCAGTGTCTATCATTTATGCAACAGGTTAAATTTGATTTAATCGGGGATAATTATTATTGATTAATTTATTTACTATCGTTGATAATAGTATTTTTGTATGCATAGTTTGTCCGACTGTCGGAGCGTATCAGTCGAGCCAGTGTATGCATCCATGGAAAGGTTTAAACAGTTTCCGTGCTTTTTTGACGGTTCACAATGTATCTTTGGAAATACTTGGTCTGCAATTTAATAATTTATTAAAACACACACTAAATAATTACAATAATCAGTAGATATTTATTTTAATTCAATATAAAACATACACATAAGTAAATGATATAAAGTTAAGATGAAAGGTAGATGAAGGTAGGAGGAGGTAGGAGAGAAAAGGTAGATGAAGCATTAATCCAGCACAATTCCCGTCACTTCGCTTATCCAGCCGAGGTATCTCTGCACCCTGGTGAACACTGAGGGGACGTCATCGTTACAGCCACTGGCACTGATGAATGAAGCCACCCCAATCTAGTAAAAAAAGGTCTCTTTATGGGATATTCTGCACTAAACCCTACGGTTAGGGTATTCAGAACAAATTTTTCATATAAAATATTACTTTTTTAATATATAAATATAAATATCCTGGGACATTTTTCACACACGGTCAATCTGATTCCAAATTAAGCATCAAAGTGAGCTTGTGTTATGGTAACCAGATAGCTGATATACTACATATACTACTTTTAAATACATACATATTATAGATATTTACATCCAGACACAGAACAAACAGACATATTCATGCATACAAATGTTTGTCCTGGGTGGGATTCGAACCCACGACCCGCGGCTTGAAAGTCAGGGTCACTAACCACAAAGCCAACCGGGCTGTCAATAAATAAATAACCATTATTTTAGGACGAACTTAACAATTCATTATATCTAACCTGGTTTTTAATTCTAACCAAGAAGCACACGAAGCCTTCGAACTTAAGCACATAGGATAGGGGCTTGGCGAAAGTTCATCATTCAGATCTTATAGCTTCAGACCACATGTGGAAAATGTATAAGAACTTATGTACCTATATACCTCCATAAATATTTATATAGATACGGTCTTGACTTGTGCTTCATTACAAATAATGATAAGATTACTTACCTACTCCAATCAGTGAAAATCTAAATTTAAGTTTGGTACATATGCATTGACTTTGTTTTGTATAGATACACAAGCTTATTAAATAACAAAATGATAAAATTCTGACGTCTGATTAATTCAAGTAATCAGAGTCGAGTCGCCTATTGTAAATAGTTATGTACCTAGATCATAAACTGGAATAAGTTTTATAGAAACTTGTGGTAATGATACTGACCAAAATAGTTTCTTCAGTCGCGTTGTAGAAAATAGTCATGGGGCCTCCATTATCACCCTAAAATAACAAAGAATATACAATTAAAATCATATATTTACTTGGTAACAGGTCCAAATCCTAATGCAATCCAATCCGCAGTTAAACACTTAATTCCGAATATTCCATGGAAATTTGATGTAAAAAGAATATTAGGTTGCTGTTAGAAATTTGTTGTTGTTAGAAATTTATTTATTTAAACTTCACGAGTATTATAAATTATCATCATATAGATCTTGTGTTATCTTTAAAAACAATTCTATATTTATATCTATACATTAGATTAATATTGCATAAGGTAAAGCATTATAAAACAACATCACATCACATAACTTAGGTTTAGGCTAATTAAAACTAGTTAGGATACCTTGCAAGTACCAGAGCCTACACTCAGGGCGCAGACAGTGTTTTCAGGCAGTTGGTTGAAGTAGGATGTGTTGCAAAGTGGGTCTGTCATCACCATCATTAATTTCTCCCGAAGAGTTGGTGCTACGAATGTCACACCTGGAATACATATTCAGTTAAAAGTCCTCTGCGCACACCGAAACAGTCCGTGGAAGGGAAAAAAGAAGAGTTAATGCAAAAGTCGGCGATTACGATAATGCCAATGATACAACAAAAAAAAAACTTATAATAAAGTATACTGTTACCGCAAGTTCGCATACACAGTGGTCTAACTTAAAGACATTTATAATGTTGGTGAGCGGCGGTACGCATAATAAATATGTTAGCAAAATATGTTTAACTTACCCTCAGCTACCTAAAATAGTGCAAAATGTTACAACTGACAATGTCACCGGAATTAACTAACATCTAAGATACAGGCTCGGCCTAGTTTAGATTAGTACTTACTCCTTGTAATTATGTATGAAACCTATGTCTATAAGTTTATGTGATATTTATTATCTTATTGTAAGTATTTGGTGTCAATAAATTACTTTTTATTTATTATTTATTTATTTATTTTAGTACTATGCCATAGTGACTCATCATGGTAACGCCAGCTATGGGAAATCCCTAGATTGCTGCTTTGTAGTAAGCGACCTAGACTGAAGCCGCTAGTCATAGGTTCGATTCCCAACAAGGACTAGACCTTGGTGTGCATGCATTGCCTGTTTGTTTTGTGTCTGATCTATAGAAGTACCTACTATTTGTCCCGGTAGGTAGGTATACGTGTATATATATTGTAAATATATTGCCATGTAAGAAATACGAAAATTGCGATCAAAAATGTAGAGTGAAAAATACTTTACCTACGACTTATTCTCAGACCTACAAAACATATGGTCGCGATCATCGTTAATAAAACATACGAAACAGTCATGGGGTCGAATTAAAAAGGCAAGAATTACTTTTACTTTCTTTAATACAACACACGTTTAATCTAAGTTAATTTGATTGATTGTTTTATCACACAAGTAAATTGACATTAACCGTCCCGCAATCATTGACCTTCGGAATGTGCTAGTATTTATCGTGTCGGACTGAAGACAAATTACTGCATTTGAGTTAATTATGTTTTGGTTTGTCAGATTAAAGTGATAATAATCTAAAATGATAAAGTAGCTACCATTATTTTGCTATTTTAAGTACCTATTTATTTTTTTAAGGTACTGTTTGCAGAATATAGGTACCTACTAAGTATTTCATTATTCAGGTCCGCTGAAAATAGAACTTGGGGATATTCTTAAATACATAGCCGCACTCAACAACTACGGTTAAGAGGTACGCGTAAGGGTAACACCTTTTAGTCCAATAAAAACAACCTTAGGGGCATGTTTGAGTAGGTAAGATCGGATACATGGACCTATTTCGAAGTCCCCGTAGGATACGCCCTACTACCCGTGTGATGTCTATTACTTTGTATTCCTTACCTTCTGCAGCGATCCCCCACCCAGACACAGTGCCACCCATTCCAGCAAAGTTATACGACGATATCCTTAAGTATGGAAGTCGAACTGTTTCTATCGTATCTGCGGAATAATAAAAAACATAAATGAGAGAAAGCATTAGCAGAACTATTCGCCATGGTCCTTGTTAATATATTGTATGATATTAATTATAATAAGTCGCTTACCTACCCGTCCCAAGAGATATTTTTATGAGCCATATGCCACTCACAATAAATGCACTTTAATTTAGTTAAGGTGTTCTGAACGCACCTGTGATCTGTATAGTGTTAGCGAGCCTCAGAAGCGCGATGTCGTTGTTGAAGGTGTCAGGGTCCCAGTCCGGGTGCACTACCAGCTCGGCCACGTTCACTATGCGCCGTCCGTTTTCGTAGCGGTCGTATAAGGAGTGTGCACCCAGGATTGCCTAACAATATCAGATTTTTAAAGTGACATAAACATAACTGTTGAGTTTAGTGCCCTTTGACTTTTCAGTCACATCTCATTCTTCAGATCACACACATATACACTGGTTTTCAGGTCTCTGAGAATATTAGATAGGTAGGTACCTACTATATAATACCTATGTATGTAGTAATAGATCTCGATATTATTAATCTCCTTTTTAACCTAAGTAGATGATAATTATGAATATGGTGCCCATACCTTTCTGGTTCCTCAAGCAGTTAGTCTTTCAGGTATTCATCCAACAAATTAAATGTGATCTTGTTTATCGGACTGTGAGTTATCATCCGCACAATCTGACACTGATTTTGATGAGCTTAATTAATAACTTAGCAAAATGGCAATAAAGTCTAATTAGATGGCATTTATCTTCTTCTTATGAAGCGTAAATACCTGTACATGATCAACTTCTTGTCCATTGTGGTAGCAGCAGTGCGCGGCTGTTAGCACCCATTCTTGGTGAACCAAGGATCCTCCGCAGAAGCCCAGCTCGCCTACTGTACCCACCCGAAGGTATAAAGCCACCTGGACCAGAGAAACAATTATCTGCCTATACCTACCAGTTATTTACCTACTAGGTTAAATTCCAAAGTCAAAGTTCGGGAGAAATTATCATAAGAATAAAATTTAAGTGCGTCCTACATAGATGTATTAGCTAAAACATTTAATATACATAGTAGTGGAAATTATGCAGACAAAATTACTTTGCTTCCTTAATGTAAGCTCATTACCTAGGTATGTACCTATATGCTTCGTAACACTTTGTATGTGTCACGTCACATAGTTATCTTAATTTCATTTTAGTTAGGTATATATAATAATATCTTCATGTTAGTATAATATATTTTCTTACCTGGAATGGACGACTGTTCCTCACAGATATATCACCTCCCACCATCCTACTATTTCTAGTATTACACGCAACACCATCGCACAAATTAGTCGCACTCAAAACAACTGGTAATAATGAAAATAGTATTAAACTTAACATTTTCAACAAGGAAATACGTATAGATTCGACAAATTTAAGATCTAGTGTGAGAAAGTATTTTATCAGCGTTTGTGACGAAATTCTCAAGTGTTTGTGATGGTGCCAAACGATATCTTGATAAAATGGGTCAGAGATTATTTTATTTAGGATGTTATCTCGATACTGACAATTTTTGTGTCGGATCGTTTATTTTATTCATAGTTTTAAATCAAATCAAATCAAATCAAATTAGATCAAAATTTTATTAGTTTACCTAACTGATGAATACAATAGGTTAAGATTTTTCCTTATAAGTATACCCGTAGGTTAGGTACAAGTATGACATTATACGATATCACAATAACTCAATATAATATAATTCATGATGGTTAAATACTTGAATAGGATATATACAAAAATATATGATAAAGATATTAAAAAACAAATTTATTTGAAAACATCATTTATTATATTTTCCTCAAAAAAGTAAAATTTTAAAATAAAATATTTAAACATAGGTTTACATGCAATAGTGTGAAACAATGTGGCAGTACAAGGCGACGACTGCGTGTCATGTCATATCGTGGACACTATACATAGTAGGTACATACTCGCTCGTATATCATTAGGCTACCGTACTGTACTCTCCGTCGCCCGCTCACTCGCCGCATATACAATCATAATTAAGACATAAACAGAACTAAAAATGTGTGATCGTAAATATATTAATATAAGTGAATTTAAATACGTATTGCTTAAAAAAAATAACAATTTGTGAAACGTTGGCAGTAAAAATAATTAATTGTTTCATTTATTACAATGACACGTCACCTTTAGAAGCACTTTATGAGGCGATCAAGCATACTTACAACTTTGTTAACTATAATAAAAACCGTCCGCCATCGCTGTCCGTGGCACTAGCAGTGCCCTCTATTATAATATATCATACCGTCTACACTTCTCACTAAGATCAATCTAATAAGAAATATCTGATAATTACTTTAAATGCGACAATTTTTAAACGAACAGCGACGCCGGACCGCCGATAGAGAAGACACTTTATTATTGAAAATTAATTCTAGTAAAATTACGTAGCTTACGTTTATATGTCGTATTGCTCAGATGTAGCAAAGCCGTCAATATTAATTAAAATGACAATCCACTGGGTCAACTATCTGTAAATGCGAATACGCGCTCCACTTAGCTAAGGTTACAGCAACAAATGCGATATTCAAATTCCGTCAATGATATTTTATTGGTCAATTATATTTAGAACATCTCAAGTTTCGAATTAGTAGGAAGAGAATGGAACGACATACATTTCTAGTTCAACTGAATTTACATTACACTAGCTCCATTTTATATATAAATAATTAAAATATAGATATAATATTCTCAATCTGAATTTAAAGACTAAAAAACTATTTATAAATAGCGTCGCATTTAGAATTTTATAATAATAATGTATTTTTTCATTATATTAGGTAATAATAAATCGCTTCATATTAACAATTACGTTCGAGGGGTGGGATCATACATACTCGGATGATAATAATAAAATCTATTATAATCTTCAATATTCGATACGGGTACCGAACAATAAATACAGACGAGGGCAAATGATTCAAACACTCAATTACCGAACAGTCTTAAATAACGTTTTTTTTGTACGCAACAAAAATAATAATAACATTTACGCAGTAGACAGTGGTCGGTGCCGCATGTGTACATAATTTCTTCATTAGCAAAGCTTACAGCAGCAAGCGTCGTGAGAAATGTGCGGCGTCCGTCGGCGCGCTGCGTGCCGGGCGTACGCGGGCCGCGCGGATGTCGCGGATGTGCGCGGATGTGCGCGGATGTCGCGGATGTGCGGCCCGCGGACTGCACGCACGGCGAGGACGCGCCCGTGCCTAATGAGGAAACATGTCGCACGCCGCCCTCCCAGAGGCCATTCCCGCTCCCGCTGTCGCTGTCGCCCCCGCTACCGCTCGTCCAGGGACAGCGCCCTCACGCGTTTAGCTAGAGGAAACAAAATATTCGTTACATATATAACTTAAGCGCACGACAGACAGAGGCCCGATTATCGCGTTTTAGATCATTGTTAATGATTTATTAAGAGAATGGCGGACATCAAAGAAGTTTGATAAATTTCTATAAATTTTCCACCGTCTTGTGCCTTCTAAGTCACATGTGGGAATATATTAGTCGATCATAAATCGGTCGACTCATTCTGTCTGTCTTGCCTTCAATAGGATTAATTATAAACTGGTTTACTATAAGATTTTTAATGAAGAATGGTCAAGAAAGCTGTTGAACTAATGCATCTGTAATTCTGATCATGAAAGGTTGACTAACGATATGAATCAGTAACAAAAAATGAATGATATGATTTATTACTTGAAGCACTTATAAAAGCATATATCGGGCACAGATAAGGAATCAGTTGTTCTAAGGGTACCTACAGATGGTACAAAAAAGATTTTATAATGCGGGTAACAGCGATAACTGCATGCAAATAATGTCCAAAGATGTATCTTGAACACTTTTAACCGATTAGACGTAAATAAACACTAATTAAGTCTTTTGTCAAATTTTATCATTATTGCTTGACAATATTATCTTACGAATATAATTTATCAATTTAACGATGACAGCATTCGTAAGCATATAAATATATACGATTGAAATCTTTTTGAAATTACAGCATTCCAAATGAATTTATCACTAATCTCCGAGTGGTCAAAATTTACCTACGCAAGATGATATCTATAATACCTTTTTTTAATTGAATAGAATTCGGTGAATAGAAATATGATATAGATATATACTATAGTTAATCGAGTCATTAAAAATAATATATTAAAATGGCTGGTACTTATCTGTGCCGATACAAACATTTAAGACAGACAAATTTAATTATGCCCTGGAGTAACTTCAGAAACGATTTATAAAAACTAAGACTATCAATTGCAACTTTGTTTGTAATTTTTGTATTCAATATTTTAATACAAATAAAATAGCTGCAGAAAATTTTGGTAAATTTCCCATTAGGCAGCATAAACTAGATTTGAAATTAGAAACCTAATATTAATAAATCATAAACTTAATCTGTTAATCTTTCCATTAACACAATCGAATTTTCGACTAAAAGTCGAAATTTCTTTTTGACTAGAAATCTACCAAAACATATATACGCGCCTAATTCCCTAAAAGATTATCCTTAACAACCCAAATCGTTTCCAAAGCGTCCACACCGTAACATTGTATACACACATGCGAGTTCATGCAAGTGTCGGGTGTAGAGCGGCGGGTGTAGAGTCTAGGGGGAGAAGGCAAATGAGAGCAAGTGCACTGACTTCTTCTTGAGCGTGAAGAAGGAGCGGCGCTTGGGCTCGGCGTTGGCGTTGGCGGGCGCGTGCGCGGGCAGCGTGTGCGAGCGCGCGTGCGGCGCCTGCGCGCGCGCCCGCAGCGTGTCCAGCCACCCCGCCATCTCCGCCTCGTCGTGGGCTTGCAGCAGGAACTCCGCGCCCGAGGACAACCTGCACCACCAGACCACACGGTCATTATACCCACACACACACTCCTTTTTTTTGTTGGGACTAAAAGGTGTTAGCCTCTGATGGGTGTTACACCCCTACGCGGACAATTGGAGAGCGCTGAGGGCTCTCAACTGTAGTAGATTTTAAGCAACAGCACTGAGGGTGTCCCCTGCGGGACCGTGTCTCGGCTCAGGGCGTTGCCCGGGGTGAGGGACTCACTGGTTTGATTAGGGAATTAATTTAGGGATTTTTTTTATCAGACATCACACTCCATTAAATTTGAATTTATATAGTTACTAGTGACCCGCCCCGGCTTCCCACGGGTGGAATGCATATAGGCACGCGGCAACATTACATCAGAAACCTCAAAATAACAGTATTTAATGGATGTTATTATACATATAAACTTTCCTCTTCAATCACTCTAAAAACGCTATTCACGTCTGATGCCATCGTCGTCGTCAGCCTAAATAATCCACTGCTGGACGTAGGCCTCCCCTGATGCCGTGACCAAGGGAAATTGGGATTCATTTTCATTTTCAGATATTTTAGTAAGCTACATACCTAAGCCGGAAGACGTGCTTCTTCTTAGTATAGTTGGCGGCCACCTCCACCACGGCGCCGTTGAGGTCGAGCGGCGCCTCCCCGCGCCAGTACTGGTCGGGCGCGGCCTTGTATGACTTCTGGTCCTTGTAGAACGCCATGCGACCGTCCTTGGCCACCACGTACAGTTTGTCCCATGACCTACGATTGACGTCAAATTAATTAGTTTATGTGCATTTAGATATTTTCGGAGAGTCTAAGATCTGAACTTTTTTGATATGCTTAAAATTTCTCTTTTTAACCGATTTAAAAAAAGGAGTAGATTCTATGTTCCACTGTATATATTTTTAATTTCCTATACCACAAGATTGTCAATTTTGAAGAAGCAACTGCACCTTATTTGAGATTAAGGAAAATAGGTATTAAATAAGACAAAATCCATCTTAGATATTACTTTAACTACAATACTAAATAATTACTAAACAACATAATTAACAAATAAACAAAATAAACAACTAACTAACATAATTACTAAATCTACTAATCCATTTCAATCCTAATGCATATAGGTAATACTTTTTCGTAAATAGTGTATCAATAGACCAACCTGTTGGAGGCTCGCTTGGCGGCCGACTCCCATTCGTGTTTGCGGACCAATGTTCCATCTACACCTTCGTCCTCGCTTGCGGGACTAGCGCCCTCTGTACACAACACTATTATTATACAAACGATCACATACGACGTCAGCGAGAGAATGCGACAACACCATATTGATATATGGATCTGTCTCTCCCGCACTTACTCGACGCCACAAATTAATTTCTAATTAAGTAACATCCTATATTTAAATCGTCACACGTGATAGGTTTGATACGTATTTGTCCGAATTTGAAGATTGTTTAATGAAAGCCACGTTCTTAAAACCGTGTATTATTTATTGCAGTAACAACATTTAGATTATATTTAAATCATGCGCTAACAAAACACAGCAGCACACTCAAAGCGTTCATCGCAACGTAACATTTTAACAGTAGATTGTTGTGGATGGTTGGGAATTACTGATTTATTTACATGACTCCAAATGAGATACAGTAAATAAAGGTATTTTCTTAATAGTATTTGTCGTCTCTTAGTTAGATACGAATTTGGATACAGAAATAATATTATGATCTTGAAAAATGTGAGTGGAAAATTGTGGTCTTGAAAGTATTGGTTTTTGTAATTAATATTTATACTTTTACTTTATTTACTTATCAGGTCTATATCATTGTTATTGGCATTAAAGTCTTCATCATGACGCTACCACCGGTTTAAAAGTCAACTGAGAAGAACGGAGAATCATCCCCTTGAGTATTTACAGGTCTAATTCCATTACATAATAATATCTATTTTGTATGGAGTATGCTCCCAACCATCCATCAATAATCCACAGAAGCGTCGGATACCTTCATCGTCGCTGTGATGCGATCCGGCGATCAGTTTCTTGGCGGTGCGCCATCGGAAACTCCTGAAGGGGGACTTGCTTCGTGACCGCGACTTCACCTTACCGGAGCTCGACGGCGTCGCCGGCGACGAGCTCGTGCCGGGTGCTGGTGTGGGACGGATACGGGACGGACACGGGCACGGGACCGAATATGGAATAGGGATCCAAAAATATGTGGGTAATGCAGGTAAAAAATAATAATGGATAATAATATTCAGGATACGGTGTCAAATAAACATAAAATGGAATTTTCAAATTAGGTATAGGTAAGGACGGGGAGAGAAAACAAAAAATAATAATTCAAAGCAACATAAAACAAAAATGCGTCGCAGCGAATAACAAAAGCATTTTCATGCTAATTTTGAATATTTATTTTGTAATATTTATAACGATGTAAGCCAAATTGTAAAATAACAAAAACACAGATGTTATAAATGTTTATCGACATGCTTAGGGGACATACACAAACGATTACAGTTCTAATTATTTACCATCACAATTAATACTGTTACCAATTCAACTATGATTCAAATCGTTGAAGTTAGACTACTATAACGTTGGTTTTTGAAAAAAAAAATTCAAGCAAATTTGAATCATAATTGGAGACAATTAGGGTGTAATCTACGTCATACTCACTGGACAGGCGTGCAGGTTTGACTGGCGTTTGTTTCGAGGTGGATGGCGTCACAGAGGCGGGGGCGGGGGCTGGGGCGAGGGCGGGGGCGGGGGGCGAGGCGGGCGCCTCCGGGGGGCTACTCGCCTCTGCATGCGTACATACATCTACGTGCTAGTTACTCTACACTACACACTACACTACGTGCGTACATATGTCTACATGCATGCGACGTTAACATGCTTTGTACTATTTATGCGTATTGTTGAAATTTTAATATTACTTAACTTAGGCTACAAAAATATATTAAAAGACTGTAGAAAGAATATTGTATTGTCTTTCTGTAGGAGATCGTACCTACAGTTAAATATACGCATACATAGTATGAAATAATAAATCAATATAAAACGAAGATACATGCTACGAATAAGAGCATATTAATACTACAAGACTAAATAATAATATTATTCAACTAATAGAAATAGTAATTTCGCAATGTTAATAGTACCTGCCTATTTTTATAAACGAATTTTCGATAGCTTTATTTGTTGTTTATTAGCAGTTTCGGTAATGGTTATAGCAATACTAAACCCCAGTATTATAAAAGCGTAGTATGATGATTAATCCCTTAGCGTTTAAATTATTTAAGTGAGACCAAATTAGCGTTTTTATCGAAAAAACATATATTTAAAGCCATATTACGATGTTATCTAATAAAATTCTTTTAACCCAAATAATAAATAATTACTAAAATAAACATAATATACGTTACTTCATACAACATATAATGGTTACATATAATATATAGCTATTAAACAAAGCGGTGCATAAGTATATATAGATAGCAATCTAAACAAGTAAAGCTAGTAAAGACACACCTACCTTCGAAGAGCTTCTTTGCAAGAAAGACGAAAAGCGCGGCACACTTTACAAGATAAATGTATGTTCTAGCAGCTGTTTGTATGAATTCATAAAAAGAGACAGAAGACAGACATGACAAGGACAGAGTATCAAACCATCACCGTGATTAGCTTATGACGGACACATATTATAAATATAAGAAATAATGATCTATTGATATAATACTCTAAAATGGCAACGATTGTGAAATTAAATGATGAATCAAGGTATAAAACAGTTAAAAAAGATTAATTTATCTTCATGTTGTATACCCTGATAAAGTGATGATTCTAAAGTAAATTGATGACGAACATAAATAGATATAAACCATCACCTATTGTAGTTATGAGAGAACGTGTATTGTGAATAAAATAAAACATCGAAATCGTGCAAAAAGAAATGTGCTATGTACGTCCCCACTAAATAATTACCTACTAAAAGAAAACCCTACATTTAAATCCGTCTCTATACAACAAAAGCCTCCAAGCTAATAAATTAATCACAATAATTAATCTAACCCCAAATAGTGGCTAAATAAAACCGAGCGCAGTGTAACCCGACATAATAACGAAGATAACTACCGTGGAAGCTCATGCTAATAGCCGGGTATATTTTTACATCGGTAGGTTTATAATAAGCGCTCTCATTACCTGGCTGGGAATGCGGTCGCTCTTGGGCCTTCTCAGCCGCTTTAGTGGATGTTCTCCTTACGACTACGCGGGTGCATGTGTGGACAACACATCGGTAAGTAACGACCATACATTTGTCTCACACGCAATACTCGGTCGGCTGACAAAATCGAACTAGTTTGAATCGACAAACTAGACGATGGTAACGCACTATACCTATATTTTTTATTACTCTATTTAAGTGGCCGAATCATGTGCAGTATTTCGTTAGCCGACTGAGAAAGCGATCAAAAATGGGGGGAGCATAATTATGAAATTCACACGTAAAGCGGCAAGCGATGCCGTAAGATTTTATGGCTCTATCGCAGTGCGAAAAGTGCTTAATCTTTATTTCATTAGAGACGCTATTTGTTTGATAAAATTCTCCCTACTATCTTCTTATGTCTAGGTGTTATTGCGATATGCAAGCAGCATTCACCAGTTGTCGGTGAAAGTTAGTGGAAATGTATCATCGGTCTGGTATTAAAGAAGAGTATTGTTTCGCTCGAGAGTGCTAGAAGACAATACCATGCGTGCTTACATTGCAATCCGTGAGTCGAAGTGATGTTAATTTTGAAGAAACAAATTGCTCTGTGTTTTTGACTAACTCTGACTGTAAAATATTCATAAGAACAAACCTAACTATAATTAAGTATTTTTTGAGTAAGTAATCGTTTACGTTAAATCTCGAGGACGTATATCATTGTCTAGTCCAGCATTTCTTAACCTTTGGAAGAGGTCAAATTATAACAATATGATAAAATTTAATAGTTTAGTCCAAATTTCAAATCATAAACTTCGATTACAAGATTAAGAAATACTGCTCTACTATCGTCATCTATCATCCTTGCAGTAAATTTTTAAACTAATGTAAACAGAATTGTTCATAATTTCTCCATACAAACTTCGAAGAGACACGTGTTGTAGGTATAGAACTAAACGCGCTATTAATTTGTCTGAGCATTTACGATTTTAGACATAAATTCTAACATAGCTCCGAGAATTCTTGGTTTATAGATTTTTGACGTATATAACTTTTGTTACAATACAACACTCACGCTAAATTAGCCATTATCGAACACGCTAATTCTGTACCTACAGCCTTCCTCACTTCGTAGGTCTGAGTATCTCAAACGTATGAGAGTATAGTACAATAATATAGTATGGTATATAGGCTCACCCTGCGGCTGGGGTTGTTCCTGCGGCGTGGAGGCGCGGTCTACTGCGTCTTGTGCAGCGGCGGCGGCCTCGGCGGCCTCTCGCTCCTTCTTCTCGCGCTCGGCCGCCTCTGCTGCCTCCTGGCGTCGCTTCATCTCTTTCACTTCGAACTGAAACGAGCAGGACGGTTATATATACCACGATTGAAGTTGGACGTCAGGTTAGTAGTTCTGAGGCTTTAGTTAAAGCTCGATTTTTTAGGCTTTAGAAATTCGTAGTGTTGAAGATTAGTGGTGTCAAAGTGCAGTGCGTAATGAATCAGCGTTATTCTGTAAAAAAATAATACATAATGGTACATACTCTGTTTTGCATGGTGATACTTAGTTGTCTATGTGTTTTTCTTGAACATTTGAACCAGAAATATTTTCAAGTAAGGAAGAATAATAGATTCATCTTTAATCGGATGTAAAACAGAATCGTTACCATTATCATGCGTATATTAATCATGCACATGCAATAATCAGGCACCAAACTTACACAATCCAAGTAGTTAAAGTACCATGCACCTTCTGGGGACAGGAGGTTACGTGTTTGGGACAACAATAGGAGGGAGGAGTTCAAGGGGATACTCTTAACATCTTTCCCTAAATCATTAACAGCTTTACTACTACTCGTTAATCCGGGAAGGGACAACACTGCCACTTCTCCCTTTACTTCACTATCCGAAGACTTTTTACTCTTCTTCGACCATTTACGCAACATCCGTTTTAAGCTATTCGATTTAGATGAAGTAGAACTCTTGTTTCTTAACAAGGAAACATTGGGATATATATGTTGACAGGCTAATCTCTCCCATAAAATTAGATCTATACAGGCTAAGCTTTCGTTTGCTTTTTCAACAACGTCGGGGAATTCGAAGAAAACTGAACTGTATATCTCGGGGGAGAAGGGTGATTTTAGTGGTGATATCGGCGGACTACTAGTCTCGGATATGGTCGAAAGACTGTTATTGGTGGCGACCGTCCACAAATACGAATCATTTTTCTTAGGTTGTTGATTAGAACAGTTAATAGTCAGTTGTCTAGCTTTGAATTTTTCTGGCAATTGATATTTTTCGCTGCCTACGATTATTTCTTCTACAATTCTTCCTACGGGTGTTTCGTTTTTAGAAATGGTTAGTTTTATAGGTGCATTTGAGTGGGAAATGGGTGCGTGTTGGTAAGTGAAGGATGATTCGTCACATTTATCCCAAGGCGGGGTGGTAGGCCATAGTGACGTTTCACGGAGTTCAAGCTAGGTGGTAAAGAAATAAAATATTAGAAAAAGTGTATAAACCATAACCAAACAGGCAACATTACAAAGCGTGGTGCAAAGTTACTTGAATCTATATACATCTCTATTTTTGTTTGTTGTGGAAATACTATAATATTGTGCATTAATATATAAGGAAATCATACATGATAAAATAATTAACAAAACGAACATTTTATAATAAAAACTATATGTAACAATCACAATATTTCAAACAACAGGCACTACTTCAATACTGCTTATAATAACAACAAACCCACAACCACATTCTAAAGTAACAGGCAATAATGATACACACATTTCACATTATTATCACTATTTCTACTCTAATAATCTTAATACCCAACGCATAATAATAAAAATCCCATCACCATTAAAGTACCAGGCAATAATAAATACAAAAGAGTTTACAGTTATACAACTAAATAAAAAAAGATACCGCATTTCACATGTGGTAGAAGTGAAACCTTCAAAATGTCCTCATTTTCTCCCATTTTAAATCTTATAAATTATGTGTCTGTCTCTTTTATGTTTCATCGAATTGAACGATGCTAAAGGAGTTTTCACTTCAAAACCTTTAAACATAAACTACAACAGCAAAGTACCAGGCGTACATAACCACAGATCAGCTTACCGTGGAGAAAATTTCACTTCATTTCATTCATTCGCCTCAAAACCTTCAACCATAAATAACAACAGCAAAGTAAAGGCATTCATAACCACAGATCAGCTTACCGTGGAGAAAATTTCACTTCATTTCATTCTTTCGTCTCAAAACATTTAACCACAAATTACAACAGCAAAGTACCAGGGCATTCATAACCACAGAGCAGCTTACCGTGGAGAAAATTTCACTTCATTTCATTCATTCGCCTCAAAACCTTTAAGCACAAATAACAACAGCAAAGTACCAGGTGTTCATAACCACAGAGCAGCTTACCGTGGAGAAAATTTCACTTCATATCATTCATTCATTTCAAAACCTTTAACCACAAATTACAACAGCAATGTACCAGGCGTTCATAACCATATAGGAGCTTACCGTGGTAAGCCTCTGCAACGCACTGAACCTGTCCTCCTGCGCTGCGGCGGACTTCTCGAAGGCCTCGTGCTTCTTGATGAGGCTCTCCACCTCGTCGATGGTGTGACCCAACTCCTGGGACATGAGGTACGGCTCCTGGGCTATCAGCCAGGCTTCAGCCACGGCAGCGTCACGGGCGAACTGGTATACTTCCAAGACTGTTGAATACAATTATGATTAATAACTTGACACTTAGTGATGTTAGTTAGTGATTAATTTACTTATTACTAGCGACCCGCCACGGCTTCGCACGGGTGCAATGCTTATTATAGGCAGACGCCGACATCACATCCAAAATTGTCAGTGTTTCTCTACCATATTATAGATGTATTGTATATAAAAACCTTCGTCTTCATTCACTCTATCTATAAAAACCCACATCAAAATCCGTTTTGCGTATCATATTATTGGATAAATAGTCTTAAAGTTTTGTAAATTTTTAAATACTGATGGCTAAGAAGAAATAAGGCTACTTACTGAGTTGCAGATTCTCCCAGCGTTCTTCCCAGCGACGCAATAACGCATTCCGTTGGTTTGTGAGCAGTAGTAACTTCTCCTTGATATCGGCCGACGCATAGTGTTGTCTAGCCAGTAGTTCTTTGCCCAGTGAGATGCAAGCCGTGAAGTTGTCTTCGCGTGTGTCGATCTCTGCCTTTAGGGATTGGTGATTGTTCATCAGCAGTTCTACTCCGCTTACGTCCCTGTTGAAGACAAATTGTTAAATAAATTCAAAAATATGTTTGGTATTTCATTGAATAAGCAAGGGTATATACAGTTTATGTATACAATTATTTGTATTTTGACTAGGTATATTGTAATGTTAAGTATGCTTCATTGTAACCTTTATATTCAAATAAACAATAGTTGGTACAAGTGAAAGAAAGATAGACATTTATCATTACACTTTCTCATATATACATTAATTTATTCATTGCGGATATAGGTATAGTTTTTAAAAAGCTGCTATCATAGATATGTTATAACCAAAAACATGACCCTTCTAACTTCACCGTAACCAAATAAAAACAATGATAAATAGTAAGATGCCAACAAACCTGGGTTTCTCTCCGGTGTTCATTTGCCTGACGACGTCGTCCATCCACAGGGTTAGCGTGCGCACCTGGTTGAGGAACCGGTAGAGATGGTCGGCGTCCTCCAGCTTGGCCTTGCGGGCGGCGCAGGCTCGCTGGAGGGAAGCCCATGCATCCGCCACCTCGGCCTCGCGTCGCGTGATCTCGGCCGCCTTCTCGCCGGCGTACGACGCGCCTAGGCGGACGCACTCGCTGTTTATACATTCCACCTGACAATGGAACACAATAATCCATGAGTCCACCACTTATTCATTTATCCATACTAATATTATAAATGCGAAAGTAACTCTGTCTGTCTGTCACGATTTCACGCTAAAACTACTGAACCGATTTAAATGAAATTTGGTACAAAGATTATCCAGAGCCTGAGAAAAGACATAGGCTACTTTATATCCCGGGAAAATTGAAGATCCCCGGGAACGCGGGCGAAGCCGCGGAGAGCCACTAGTTTACAATAAATATAACGGTTAAAACCAATAACAATATTTAGGCACTTCAAAAAAGTTCAAAACTGTATCGGTTTTGAACGAAATTAAAAATAATTTTGTTATAGATTTTTTAGGGTCATAATTATTTTTTTCTTAATCTTTTTAATATCATTTATGTTTTATATTTCCATACTTCAAGCTTTTCTAGCAATTATTTAATTTACTTAACAAGATGCATCTAGGCATGCATTGAATGGGATATAATCTAGAACAAAACCTTTAATCTATTAAGTAATTATCTTTTTGTAAATAATATTCTGTATTGTGTGCTATATTAAATAAAAATAACAAAACATTTATATCTTCCCAATAATAGTGTGACTATACCTGTTGATGCAGGGTGGTGAGGTCCTGCATGAAATTGTGATGCTTCCTCTGCAGAGCACCAACGCTGATGGCGTCGCGGCCGAGCTCGTCGCTCACTCCGCGCGCCTTCTCGTTCACGCGCTGCAGCGTGTCCTTGCAGTCGTGGAAGTACTTGTGCAGCTCGCGGGATGCAGCTAACATCTGAAATTATGGATGTAACTAGTTTATATGCTGGTTATAACCTTGGGTAGACCGGTATTTGAGTGATCAATAGGATATCGATGATAATATATGATGCTATAGACTTATTAATCAAGTAATATGGATGGTAAATTGTTTTTGTTTTCAAATCTGTCATATATACATAATATATGACATTTTATAATCAAAATTATTTAAATAAGTATTCACATCTTCATATTTGTAGAAGTTAGTACAGAAATAGGGGATTCTCAAACTCGAGTACGTTGTAGTGTTTTTCAATTCTCACGCGAACTAAATTCATGATTCATTTATTATATTGGCACCAGTGTTCTAGTTACCACGATCAATGCAACACAAATGTCGAGGTCAAAGTTATGTTTTTATAATATCTACGAGCGAATCATCTTATTTACAATTGATAACAAACATTACAACTCATATATAAGAGCATTATGATAGTCCACAGACCTGTGTCCTGGTCTCGATGAGTTCTAGCAGGTCCTGCCAGGTCTCCTTGAGGCCCTCCTTCCACTGCGCGATGGTTGCGTTGTCCGAGTGTCCCATGGCGATCATCTGGTCGGCGATGCGCTCCGCGGTGGCCACGCGCTCCGACCCCACGGCTTGGGTCTCGCGGGCGAACTCCTTGAACCGCTCCCATAGTAGCTGCAATATTAGTCATTGATTAATAATGTATTACAGTACTAATGTAGGCCCGCGTGGTGGACTATGGCCTACACCCCCTCGATGTTAGGGGAGGCTCGAGCTCTTTGGTGGAGACGTATATGAGCTGATGATGATTATGTACTACAGTACAAGTTTAAACAAAAACTTTACGTGAAACGGTTATAAGTTAGCTTAAATATGACTTTAATTTTTATGAAGTTACTATATCTAATATATAAAATTCTAGCGTCGCGAAGTTTGTGGTAAAACTCCTCCGAAACGGCTCGACCGATTCTCATGAAATTTTGTATCCATATTCGGTAGGTCTGAGAATCGGACAACATCTATTTTTCATCCCCTTACATGTTAAGGGTAAGCCACCCCAAAAAAATTTTTTTTCAATTTTTGAAAAAAAAAATTTTTCTATTTTTTTTTTATGATACAGCATTAGTAAATACATATAACCCTGAATTTTCAACCCTTTACAATCAACCCCTATTTTACCATCGCGATTTTTATTTTATCTTCCGCCTTCAGTTATAATAAAAATAATTAAATATTATTTAGTTCAATAAAAAAAAAAAAATACAGATATTTTGAAAATAGATACATATCTTATCAATACATATATTAAGTCACTGTTTTTTACCAATACACTGATGGAAGGATTTATTAACTATTCATATTTTAATTTCTTTGAAGACAACTATAATAAATATTTTTTTACATTAAATAAATATTTATTTGGGAATAAAGTACATTTATTAATAGTTAATGTAACATTAAATAATTCGTATTAAATAAACTGATAGTTACAATATGAATAATTATTTTTTATATTTAAATATAGCAAGAATTGTAATTTAAAATATATTCTCTACATTAATTTATTACCCTACATAAAGCATTAATTTATTGTTTATAACGCTTTCGATTATAAGTACATCCCCGAATACTTATAGAAGATAATTATTTTGATTGAACTAAAAAAATGTTTCCTACAAATAATATACATGGCAAAACAACGTCTGCATATGTAAAACATAGTCCGTTTTGTCTGTCTGAACGCGATGAACACAAAAACTTCTAAACAGATTTCCATCCGGTTTTCACCAAGTTAAGGAGTATTTCATGGGGAAGGTTTTTATGTATAATACATCAATTTGGACCCGGTACGTGGGGCTGGTGGGCAGAACGAAGTCTGCCGGGTCCGCTAGTATTGAATATATTTAACTAAGCTTTCTTTATACCACTTAACAATATATGACAATAGTGTTATAAAATAGCTTCCTTAGGGTAATAATTAGTCATTAATTAATTAGGTTTTTTTGCATATAACCTTTACTCTATTACAAACACTTTTTGACCTAATCGACCAGCTGTTGTTGAATATTGTGCTAAGAGCCGCATTTATATATAGATAGATACATTAAGAGATGTGACTGAAAAGGATGTCAAAGATCGGGCAAAGTGGAGGAAGCTTAGTCGGAAGGCGGACCCTGGCAATAGCCGGGACTAACGTCAGGTGGAAGAAGAAAATACATTAAGAGATGTATACATACGGTAACATGATCGTAGTCCTGCCCCAGTTCCTGCGAGCTGGCGACCAGCTCCCGCTCGGTGATCCACTGCTCGAGGTCGTCAACCTCACGGGACAGCTGGAACAGGCGCAACGCCTCGTCGAGCTTGGCGCGCCGCTCGCCGGCCAGGTCCTTCAGCCCCGCGTACAGCTTGTCCACTTGGGACTGCTTCACTGATATCTGCTCGCTGAACATATCATAATATTATGTTAATAATCAATTGTCTTGGAAAATTATGTGATGTTAAGCTTCGGCCAAAACTCTTTCCTATTAGCGTAGGAATACGGGAGATAAATCATTCTAATAATGAAAGCACATATTATTATGATCGGTCCTGTAGTTACGAAGTTTATTCAAATACAAATTAAAAAACTAATCAAGGATTGATTTTTATATATCAATGTTTTAAATATTTTTGTTGTCGCAAAATAAATACATACATGTTACACATCACCGTAGTTGAACAAAATTATACCTAATATTAATATTACTAATACTGTACGAGGAATTTTATTTGCGATGTGAGAAGTAAAAATCATTAGCCTTGTGACTGTTACTCTCTGACTTGACATAATTATAATTTAAATTAAAAAAAACAGACTTCGACTATTCCCAATACCTAATCTACAAATAGAAACCGACATACCTAAGCGGATGTTCTTCACTGGTCAACTGGCGTACAGTCTCACCCAGCTGCCTGATCGTCTGGGCATAATCATCGACAGCTTGCTCCAAAATCTCGTGTTTCTTCATCAGGTTCTGTGCTGAGATCTCGTCCTTGCCTCTGTCTTCCACCATCATGTACAGCTCCTGCTCGCTCATCCAGGCTTCAGCTTCGTTCGCGTCGAAGAGGTACTGTTGGGCCTTCTCCCATTGTGACAGGTTGTCCTTGCGTTGTTCGATAGCGTCTGTGGGTAAAAGCAATAAATACAATATTGAGGAATAATGTTATGTTTAATTCAGATTACGAATATATACGAAATTCAAAAATGGTTGTACTGATTTATCAACTATTTTTACTTGAAGTAATGAGCGTTAGAAATAAAGCACTGAAATTTTTATATATTATTTTACCGATTTAATCAATATCAGGGAAAAATAAAGGCACTCACCCTTAAGTTCTCGCCACCTCGCGGTAAGTTCTTCAATAAGTTTCTTGAACTCGGGTGAATCTTCATGTCCCTCGTCAATCAACTTCTGTCCATTAGAGATGACCGTCAGAATCCTAGGTTCGTGGTTATCGGTCTCGGTCTTGAGTGACTGGTTCTTCTTTTGCAACATTTGTACGTTGAATAGAGAGTTGCCATAGTCTGTGCTGGTAGCTAGCGGCATCTTCTCATGAATCCAGAGTTTCTCATCCTCGATGTCGCGTCGGAATTGGAAGGCCTCCTTCTTCTTCGCCAAATTCTGCTGCCTCTCCAACAAAGGAGCTTTGAGTTGTTCGAATCTCTTCTCGACCGACATTTTCTTTTCTTTTATCTCCTCCATTTTGTCCGGAACGGTCTTCTGTAGGTACTCGGCCTGGGTTTCCAGTTCGGTGACCTGTTTCGCTTTCACCGCCATCTGAGTCTCGATCATCTGTTGTTTCTGCATTAGAATGTTTACAGATGCCAGATCAGTGCCGGTGTCTGTGTTCTCGATCTGTTTCTCCAACTCGTTCATCCACGAGTCGATGTCGTCGCACGTCTGGTGCAGGAGAACTTCACGGTTGGCGTCGAATAATCGCTCGCCTTTTTCCTTCGTGGTCGTTTGTAGGTTTTCGAATTGGTCCTGTAGTTCGGACATTTTCGGGGAGATAACTTCGGCGAATTCCGGTTTTTGTTTCATTAGTTCTTCGGCTGCGTTTTGTACTGCGAAGAGGCGTTCCTTGTTTGCCGCGATCTCGGCTTCGAAGGCTTGATGGCGGGTCCATTTCGAGTGGATGGTCTTCGCCGAGCGGTACGTATCGTCTTGGGCCGTGACGTTCTTCTCTTGCACCCATTCGTTGAGTTCGTCGCAGTCTTGCAAGAACTGGTGGAGTTGGAGCTGGTCTTGGAGTTTCTCCATCTGCTGAAGAGCCTTATCCCGGTTGGCGTTACGCCTGGCTTCGATATTTTCCGCTTTGCGTTGGATTTTGTCTGCATCGAAATGCCTCTCCTCGACTAAGCGGTTGGCGAATTGCACGACGGAGTTGATCTTGTCGTCGTTTGCCTCCATCGTGGTGAGGAAGGCTTCGTGCTCCTTGATCATGTTCTCGGCTTGTTCCAGGTTTACCGGTGGTTCAGTCTTGCCTAGCCTGTGATCGAAATAATTGGTTAGTCTAAGTCTAAGTTTTTCTGCATTGCTGGTATTGGTTTCAGTGGTAATATTTTGTCACTCATACTAATAGTATTTATTCTAAAACATATGGTTGAAATTGCAAACCAGATCTGTATGTTTTCTACTTTATTATTTTCTTTTTTTATTTAGCTGTAATTAGTTATATGTTTCTTAATAAATAAATAAGTAGGTACCTGTGTTCCTGGTGCGAGAGCAGCACCTCAGCCTGGCGCGCGTCCCGCTGCAGCAGCTGCAGCTCGAGGCTCTGCGTGAGCAGCTGCTGGCGGTTCTCCCACATCTGCTGCAGCTCGGCCCAGCCCTCGCCGAGCGCCTTCAGCCGCTCGCGGAGGAACATGTACTGTGGGTCGTCTTGGGTCGATGGCTCCTAGAATGATACCCAATATAATAATAATAATTTATCCACATACAGAAAATTCAAAATTAATCAATAAACAGGTAGGTACATTTAGTTGTGGAAGACAGGAGCCCAAACTAGGTTTCCCTGTGCTATGAGTCACCTGGTACTGGCTGGTACCCTCTCTTGGTAAGATTTGGTTACAATTTAATAATACATTTGTGAAAGAATGAAAACCGACTTATTGACATTATTGTCTTCATAGTTGTTAAGTTAATATATAAGAAATATATATATATACTAATTGACCCGCGCAAGATAATATATAATAAAAAAGTTATTAAAAATAAACATACGGCAGTGATCTTCTCTCCGTACTCCATCATCTTGGCATACTCGTCCTTGTAGTTGTCGATCTCCTCCTTGATGGTCTGGTGCTGGGACAGAAGCTTCTCGGCCTCTGCCAAACTTGATGGTGTATCTATAACATTTCAATTATATTAAAATTTCAAAGATATTTTCATTATTGTCATACATTATTAACTGACATTGTTAACCAACGGGTTCACAGATAAACCAAAATTAAGCAGAGCTGGCCCAGTACATAAATATAAATTGCTTATTTATTATACTTAAAACATCAACTTTATTTTAAACATGTAACTACACTATTGTTAATGTTTTTATACAGTCTTGGGAAGCAAATAAAATAAATCCAAGGCTATATGTGTAGGTAAAACACCACAAAATAAATAAATAATAAATCTAAATAGGTTACCTTCGGAAGCGACATCTGTCTGTGTCTTGGTGAGCCAAGCCTGGAAGTGGTCGACGGACCGGAGGAAACGGTGCAGATCTCCTGCCTCTTCCAACTTCGAATCGCGCTCCTTGAGCTATTGACAAATACAACCTGCATTAGTTGAAGTTAAGGAAGAAATATTTTAAAGATAAATAAGTAAATAAGAATATTTGTTTAAAGAAAAATCACCCTAAGGCTTGGTTCTGTCATGGGTAATTAATGTTTTTATTTTATTTAATTTATTTTTATATCATTACTTACGTAAGAATTTGAAAAATATGAGATATTTTATATATGTAACTAATAAATATTAATTAGATTCATGAAATATTTATATAAACAATATAAAATATTTATATCAAATTTGGCCTTATAGGCACATGCTTGATGAATTGACAACCGGAGTTCAAAAGTGATTTACATTACAAAACATATTATTTATCTACTGATGAACCAAACAGTACCTAGACGTCAAATACAGAAGAAGTATAACCAGTTACCATGTGCGTAAGTTGTTCCCAGTTCTCGTTGATCTGCGTGACCCTGTCCCTGATGAGCTGCGCCTCTTCGGGATGATCGTCTTCGATGGCGTTGGCCTCGGACTCTAGAGACGAGATGCGAGCTTGTATGGCGGCGAGGTCGCGTTCCATGCCTGATAGGCGACGCTGTAGGGTCATCACACCTGGAAATAGAGTTACATGTTAGACAAATAAGATTAGACAAACCTTAAAAGATATAAAAAAGCTTTCTTATGAATGATTTTATTACTTTTCTAAATGACCAATTCATCATCATTTCTCTTGCCTTTTCTTTTTTAGGATCGGCTTTGTGCATCATGTCCCAAAATTTGTAAATGACCAAATGTCATGTACAAATTAGTAATTTCTATGAAATGTGTTAAAGGTATGATTATACAAAAACTATTAAATTGCATATTTTATCAAACCACATAGTCAGTATTGATATAAGATGAAAGAACAAAAATATATTTTTGACAAGTCAAAATATAAATTAAACAGTAATTTACAAACACAATAACAAGATACAACTTTGCATATTAACAATTATAACTAAGCACACGATTCAAATAAAACTGTCACCGTTATACGTCTAGAATATTATACATACCGTTGAGATCCATCTCGAGATCGTCGGTCTGCTGCAAGATCCTCTTCTTGTCCTCGATCCAGGAGACGGTCTCGCGACACTCGATGTGGAAGGTCTGAACACCTTGAGCCGACTTGAGGTCGTCCTTCTTGCCCTCCGCCTGGTAATAGAAAGATATTTAATAACAAAAAAAACATACTTAATCATACAGAAAAACGTATATGAAATCTAAAAATAGTATATTGTGACTTACTATTTTGATTTCCATATATTTTTGTCTGATATCCTTAAATATATGTATCCAAATAGTGCCAATTATGTTTACTGAAGGTAAGATTTTCAATAATTCAACTGTGATCCCGCTATGATGATGTTCAAGATTCCTATATGACATGTTTAGCCCAATACTAACTAATATTATAAATGCGAAAGTATTTGTCAGTCTCGCTTTTACGCCAAAACTACAGAACTGATTTTCATCAAATTTGGTACACAGATAGTCTAGAGCCTGAGGAAGGACATAGGCAACTTTTTATGCCGGGAAAATGGAAGATCTTCTAGGTACGTGGGTGAAATATCGGGGAGCCATTAGTCACAAATATTATCCATGTCATGTTTTTTATACCACAAGGGTGGCAAACAGGCATACGGTCCCTCCTAATGGCGCGTTACCGTACTGGTAACCGTAGCCTATGGACGCTTGCAACACCAGGGGCGTCACTCAGGCGTTGCCAACCCTGTAGAAAAGGAGCAACTGTATAGGTACCTTCTCCCTGAGCGCGCTCCAGGCATGGTTGAGCGTGGCCTGGCGCTCCTGGATGCCGGCGGCGTGCGGGTGCTCCACGTGGATGAGTTGCCGCGCCAGCTGGTTCACCACGGCTACCCGGGACGCGTTCGCGTTCATCTCCTTGTCGAAGCCGTCGTATCTGTCAAAGGGGTTTAATATTTAATATTGCTAGAAACCAGGTGTAAACTATACGCGCAGGCTAATATAAACTAGACACAAAAAGATAGGGATATAAATAAAATTCGAAATTTTTGGGTGATTTTCAATGAGCTGTAACTCCGATCTTTTTCATCAAAGCAATAAAGATTATTGAGAAAAAGTTTTCATTGAAAAAATTATTAAAATCGAACAATCCGTTCATACTGGGGATTTTTGCGAACACAATAAATTTAAAGCCTCGGGGCACTAATAAAAAAGAATCGCTGCGCATTGAATTTTTCATGGATTTTCCACTACGGGACACTATGGTTAAACTTGCTGTACTTAAAATATAAGGGAACCTAGTATGTCTATTTGAATATTTTATGTACTGTAAATAAATAAATCACTTCATAAAATTAGCAATATAATCCATTACCTGTGTTTCATGATCTCAACATCGTCGATGTCCTTAGGCGGCAGCATGGTGTCTAGCATGCGGTCCTTCTCGGCTATCCATTGGTCTGCGGCATCTGCCTCGGCGAGGAGTTTGAAGAGTGATAATGCGTCGAGTAGGCGTTGCTTGCGGAGACGCGCCAACTCGGCTAACTCGCCGTGACGGGCATCGATGGCGGCGAGACGCTCGCGTACTTCACCGCATGTGGCGTCTTCTGGACTCAGCTCTGATGCCTGTATAGTAATGAGATTGTTTTATTTTATGGTGGTATGTGGAGAAAAAAAAAATATCAGCTTCTATATGTTTGTGTTTGCAAAAGTGATGATGGATTTTTATATATCTTTTTATTTGAGCTTGAAGTTTTTATTTAAACTTACTATATAGATATAATGAGAAAATCGGAATTTTAATTACTATATCAATTGGGTGATTAAATTTATTGTTGAATGGCAAATAGAAGATAATATTACCTGTTGTTTCAATTGCTCAATGACGTTGGCGTAGTTCTTGAGCTCGTCGGTCACATCCTTGTGCTTCTTCAGCAAGCTCTGCACTTGAGCCTCGTCCACACCGGTGTCTTCAGACGACACCAATCTATTTAAAACAACATTTATATCATTAAAATTACCTATTATTTACACATTTTTCATACATATCGTAGTTAATAAAAAAAAATTAAATATAAAATCATATTTGTCAGCTTATTACTCATTTCACTGTAATGTGACACAACACAAATAAATTCCAAATTTTGCTTTTAATTATTATAAAACTCACTATCAAATCCACATTGTCTTCAAAATAATTTCTATTAATTATGGTATGATAAAAATCACATATAAATCATTTACCTGAGCGTATCCAACATCCAGTTGTCGATGTCATCCGCATCAGCGAACAGTTGGTGGTAGCGGACCGCCGCGTCCAAGCGGTTCTTGCGCAGGGACACCACGTCGAGCAAGTGGTTCCACTGAGACAGGATGTCACGGAGACGGTCCTGGGGTACAAAGGAACATAGCTTAGAAATGCAATAATATTCTTTGACACAATTTTAAGCTGTTCTAGAGTCATCAGATAAAATCAAAAAGCTATACACATATTATGGGAATGTTGTCTATTGTCAATAGTCAATACATAATGACACATCAAAATTTGTGGGACTAAAACAAAAAATGCAAAAGTTGCGCAGTAGTAGCACGAATGATCACAAAAGGGTACATTATTTAAAATATTGATTTAATTATACATTAACTTGAAACAACTTAACTTGCGTCCCAAACTGTGTACAAATGTTTTAAAATCTATTTCTTTTTGGACACTTTTTGTGTCAAATTGGACGATTAGTTTCTGTTCTTATTGTTCTTTAGCATGTTATTTACGTACCTGTATTCTATCAGCGCCAAAGTGTCCCTGAGAGATGAGCTCGTCTCCAACAGCGGCCACGGACATAAGCTGAGGCTCGTGCGCCAACACGTCCGCTTCCAACGCCTTGTGCTTCGATATTAGCAAGTACACTGTGGAAATAAGGTTCAAATTAGATTTTACACCACTTGATATTTATATCACAATTTTACTGCCCAAATAATAAAGTATTTAAAAGGGTAACTGACTGAAATAGGATTGATTGATATGTTTTTATTTTAATAGGTTCACATAACAGTATAAAGTTATTACAAACAGTAACTTCTTTTTTTTAACATATTTTTATACTTTTACAAAATAACTTTAGCATTCAAACATTACCGTATCAAATCATAAGTCCTGTTAGGTAGCATTATTTAAAACAGAATTACGAAACAATGGATAAATTAAACTCATGATTCGTAATCTAATCTATTTTCTATTTATATATATTGGGAACATTCACAGTGTTTAACTTTAATTTAATTGAATAATTTTACTTTTTTATTTTTTACTTTTTGTGTGTTATCTGTTTGTGCTTTCTGTGATGTCCTGTAACTGAAGAAGCACTAGTGTAAGCGTCAATGTCATTGTTTTTTTTTAGTAGTAAGGTGTATTCTTTGTTGGATATCCAAATAAATAAATAAATAAATAAACATTCGCATGTATATTATCAAAATGTTATTCTATCTAACCTCGACGTTTCGATCAAGTTCCATTGATTACGGTCACGAGAAGACCACGATTTATTTAGTTCGCGTAAATTTGCCTAACACCATATCTAATCTCGACAAATTTTTTTTATACCACGAAGGTTGCAAACAGGCATAAGGTGGGTCTTGTCCCTTTTTTTCGTGAATGTGTTGTGTTTCGTAAATTTTCCATTATCCTTTTCGCGACAACACCAGGGGACCCTGTAAATATCGTATATTGCTTACCCGTAGTGAGATCGTGTCCAATGTCGTCGACAGACACGATCTGCTCCTTCTCCTTGATCCAGTTCTCCTCATCAGCCATGTCCCAGTAGAACTGCCACAGTTTGCGGCTGTCCTCCAGGCGCTTTCTGTTAAGAATAAAGTAAATTATGATATTATTTATTATGATTTATTTACTTAAGTTCTATTACTATTATGTCCAAATGAGATTCTGAAGCAACTGATTAAAACAAATACCTAGGATATATTGTGTGAATACTAGTTTAAATAATGGCTTATTGTTGTGTACAACTGCCATGGAGCAGATTTACACAAAACGGACTAGTATACTTTTGACGTTTATATAACATATATTTATATACTACGATAGCACATAATCATACAAATAAATTAGTTAATCTTTTGCACACGTCGTTTCATTAATTCTAACGACTGTTCACATAACAACTATTCAATAGACTAATTTAGATCACAACGAGTAAATACATAGTATATGTACATACCTGCGCTCAACGGCAAGGTGTACGAGTTCAGCATACGCGTTCTCTAGTTGCTGGATGCGCTCCACCGTGATGGCGGGGTCGCACGGCCGGTACCCGCCCTCCTCTTGCTCCAGGAAACGTTGCGATTGACCGACTACCACCTGGGATTGTAAACATATCGTTAATATACATAACAATATAAATATATTTGGTGTGGTTTACACCTGTTGGTCTTCCAATCAACATCTTCTTAATATATATAAATCTCGTGTCACAATATTTGTCCTCAATGGACTCATAAACCACTTAACCGATTATAATAAAATTCGCACACCATGTGCAGTTCGATCCAACTTGAGAGATAGGATAGCTTACATATACTTGGACCCGGTAGGTGGCGCTGGTGGGCAGAACGAAGTCTGCCGGTTCACTATAATTAATACTAGCTGCCTCCCCGCGGTTTTACCCGCGTAGTTCCCGTTCCCGTGGGAATACAGGGATTAAATATAGCCTATGTTACTCGGGGATAATGTAGCTTTCCAAAGGTGAAAGAATTTTTGAAATCGGTCCAGTAGTTTCGGAGCCTATTCATTACAAACAAACAAACAAACAAATCTTTCCTCTTTATAATATTAGTATAGATAAACCTCTTACATAGCAAGGTTATGTACCTGATGATCACAACCACTTTCTCTCTTTTGTAGGTGCTATTTCTTAGGGCTGGTTCCAGTTACTAACTGATTATTAGGTTTTTACTACCTGAAGCCTCTTTTATCAAAAATACTTTGTACCACGAAAAATCAACCTAATGACAAATAAAATAAAATTCACAATACCTTGACACGTTCTCCCAGTACGTTGATATCAGCCTCGACAAGGGCGTGTTTCTGCAGCAAGTCCTCGACTCCCATCAAGTGCTTGCCGTAGTCGTCGGTCAGGAGACGCAGCTTGATCTCTTCCATAGAGTCCAGGATGTAGAGCATTTCCTGTTACGAATGATAATAATAAATTTTGGAGGTCACTTAAGGAACGATGGCTTTAATCTCGATGGTAGATACTTTTATTGTCGTACCACAGTCTATATTATAGTGAACATTTTAGGTTAAACGTAATTTGAATATTAATTTTACTGTACTTTATAAAAGCCAATATCTCTGTTTCCGAGACATTTAAAGAATGTCTGCATTTTTATTAAATCAGTGCGTGATAATGGCATCTCCACATGAAGCATGTAATATGTGTTTATTTTTAATATAAACCCTTGTACGAATTACATATTAATTCTTCAAATTATATTTTGCCCTGCTTTGATCGACTGAATAAATAGCTTATAAAGATCGAATCGCCTGGCGATCCCAGTTATAATATATAGCCGATGTATGCACCTGGAAGTTCTGCTGCAGATGCAGCGACAGCTCGAGGCGGGCACGACGAGCTCGCAGCAACTCTAGCAGGTAGGCCCACAGCCGCAGCACGTTGTCGCGACGCGCAGATACACGCTCCATGTCGTGGTATCTGGGGACACACACGGACATAAACAATATAGCACTACTGGCACATTTGGATGTAATTATCTATATAAGTATGTATTTAATGGTTATTTATGTCCTATATCAGCTATATGGTTACCATAAATGATATTTATTTATATTATAGTAGCAATCTAGTTAGTATTATATAATACGACTTTGAAATCATCGCCTCATTCAACAGTGCTAGCAACTGGCACTTTAAACTGAAAAGCGGATAGTAAGCGCAAACGTATCTCAATCTATATCGGATTAAAAAGGCAAATGTAGGCTTCACTCATTGATTTCGAAGTAAAGACATATTACGATAATAGTTAATTAAGTTGCTGAGTCCATTAAAATTAATTTTTTCACCCATCACAGGTATAGTATATGGCACGGAATTTAGAGGCAGATAGTGTTTGACTGAAACAAATTTTGGTGTATTTCACTACCAGCTATTACATTGGGAATTTTTACACGGTCAATTAAGGACATAAACCCACCTCTCAGCCTGCAACTCGGAGCAAACGGCAACAACAGCCTGCACTCGTTCCTCGTACGCGAAGATATCAGTTTCGATCGCCTCGTGTTTCTTAGCGGCCGCTTCGACAGCCGCCAAGTCGAAGCCGAAGTTGTCCTGGCTGACGAGCCGCTGGTTCTCGGAGAGCCACGTCTCACGCATCTGAGCTTTACGGTTGAATCTGTTGGTAGGGATGGAATGTATTTTAATGATATCATATTAATATACTGATATTTGGAAGATTTAAGTCATCATTGTATTTTTGATGATCATTAAAACAAATTATATTTTAATATTTTTTTGTAATTTAGACGGGACATATGATAATGTCTGTGCCTGAGCTTTGAAGCTATCTTTTCTGTGTGGAAGCAATAGAAAAATAACATGAAAAAAAGTCAGTCGAAGGGACTTATAAACCGACTGCTGTGTATCCTAAAAATTGGCCTCTTACATTATGATGCAAAATAGTATAGTAATGGAAGTAGTATATTTAAGACCAACAGCTGATCACCGTAAGACACAAGAAGAACAGCCATTTGGATGCTGATAAGCTATAATGTGTCAACCCACAAAAGGTCGAAAACAAAGATTTTTATAATGCATCGCGTATTTAACATTCGAAAAAAGTGTTTCAAGTCATCTGAAACATAGAACGTACATAAAAATGGATTTATATCATACAAAAAGTCATAAATCACATAGACATTATTATCTTTA
Source organism: Thyatira batis (assembly GCA_905147785.2). NCBI lineage: Eukaryota > Metazoa > Arthropoda > Insecta > Lepidoptera > Drepanidae > Thyatira > Thyatira batis. Next base: position 7,377,760 of record LR990499.1, read on the forward strand.
AACATCCTTTTCTCAAAATCAAGTTTATGAAGGTTATATTGCTTATCAGCATCCATTTATAGGTCCTCATTAATGGAAACGGAAAACCTAAAACTATATAGTGTCAGTACCTAGCAGCAAGTTGGTCAAGTTTCTCCTGTCGTATGAGCTCCTCACGCAACGCCAGCTCGCGTTCGTGCTCTGCCTTCTCGAGGCGCTCCCAGGCGCGGTTGATGTCGTGGATGAGGCGGCCCTCGCGCGGCGTGTACGGCTTCTGGTTAGCTGCACGCATGCGGGACTGTAGCGTGAACAGTAACACTTCCAAGTTGCCTTTCTCGACGAACCTGGAATCCAGAGTAACATTTTAATAATATTATATACACTACTAGTGGACCAGGCAGACTTCGTTCTGCCCACCAGCGCCACCTACCGGGTCCAAGTATATGTAAGCTATCCTATCTCTCAAGTTGGATCGAACTGCAGATGGTGTGCGAATTTTATTATAATCGGTTAAGTGGTTTATGAGTCCATTGAGGACAAACATTGTGACACGAGATTTATATATATTAAGACTAGATCTTCCATTTTCTCGGGATAAAAAGTAGCCTATATCCATTCTCAGGCTCTAGACTATATGTGAACCAAATTTCATTTTAATCGGTAAGTTAACAGCATTTCAAATAAAATAGAATATAAATAGAATAAAAAGGGTAAAACCTACAAATAATAGTCAATAAATGCTTTTAAATATGACACTCATAGTGGTTAACCATAGGGAAATCAAAGATGCGTACTAACAAATGAGTACACAATAATGAAATAGTTTCAATAAACAAAGCAAATATACGTACTTGGGTGGTTTCTCCACGGTGCGGTAGTTGGAGAACTGAAACAGCTGTTGGCGCACACCCTCCAGAGAATTGGCGAAGGTCCTGTCTCCGAGGGCTTCGATAGTCTGTTCGATCCATTGCAGTAGGTCACTGAAACAATATATAGGTCATAAAAATCATGAATTTACAATACCTCCACCACCATCGGGAATTTTCACAGGAGAAAAATATGATAAGTGTTAATCCAGTATTTTCTCTACCGGTGTGCCTAGTTTTATCGAAATCTCTTCAGCTGTCATTCCCTGAAAGAATAGCAGGCATACATACCCTTCTCACTATCTGACTTCAAACTATCGAATTTAAAATATTAGTAGGATAGGGTCCTAGTTTTAAAAATCTTATAAGAAAGAATATTTTGTATATAACTAATAAGTTGTAAAATATACTCATAAGCGTGCCATTATTATATTAAGATATCGAAAGTTCTTGCAACAATAGCAATTATAGGTACTAAGCGATAATCGTTTCGTAGGTAAGTATTATCATATTATGTTATAAATAACAAACTAGGTAATTGGATCATGATAACTATATGTTCTTAAACTGACTGTAAAAAATACTAATAAATGAATATTATTCGATGTATAGCAAATTTCATAAACTACCCCAATGTGTAACTGTCATACAAATCATACTAATTATAAACATGTGACTGTAACCAAATTAATATGAACTTTGCAACTATACAGGGAAAATCCAAAAAATTACGACCTACGACAATAAAAATACATTAAAATCGGTCGAGTCATTTCGGTCGAGCGCGACCACAAACACCGTGACGCAAGATTTTACATATGAGACAATATGTCTAATATGTACCTAATATGTAATCTTATTAGACATATGGTCTAATATGTAAATTGATAAGATCTTGCGTCACGGTGTCACAAACCATCAGTCTCACCTGGTAAGCGATTCGTATTCCTGCACCATTTTATCGTTCTCCATGGCAATGCCGACGACCTTGCCGATCCTCTTCCCCTGAACCGTCTCCTGCTTCAACTTGCTGAAGTAATGGTAGTATGTCACCACGTACGTGATTATTGACTTCTCATCAGGATGGTCCACAGCAATGTCTGGATTCATACAGTGTATTTTTAATCTCAAGATGAAATTTTACGTCATACTTGAGCGAGGAATAAATAAATAGTCGATAGTCATTAAATTATGATGTTTGGCATGTACGAATAACGTGAACAGATTTAACATTATTTTAAAATTGATTTCATCACCAGTTAGCTATGAATTCTCGATCTTCCTGTACATTTAAATATATGTATAGGACAACTATCGACTCAAATACAAAGTAACTTGAATAACAGCAAAAAAATTGGTTGCCTGTAAAGTCGGTATACGGGCGAAAGTTTTACGTGACAACGACTTTGAGTGGTAAAATAATTTTAATGTGAATATTCATTCGTATAGTAAGAAGAAGGATGAAATAATAGTAACAATTTCAAACATAACGTCACGTTACGTGAGCGGAGCGTAACGCAGTTTCTTGAAGTGTCACCCGGCAAACCAATTTATAAGACGTTGTCACGTCAAAAGTCATTTAAATGTCTCATTACACTGGCTAATAGCTATCGCAGTTTCACCGGAGTTCCAAAACTTCCAGGATATTAACAAATCCTATATCAATATATAGGGGATAGCGTAGCTTTATTTAACATTATTCTTATCAATAACTGCGGCGATTGCCTCTAACATAGGTACAAACGCTAAACACACCTTCAGCATCCAGCAGCTTGGTGAGGCCAAGTTTCTCCTCAGCGACATTGAAGGCATTGTTCAAATTGTGTATGGGATTGCTTCTGTGCAGTTTCTCGAACTGTATCAGGTCGGGTCGGTGCTTGTGTATAATCGCGTTGAAGGCCAACCCGTCGCGCCAGGATGTCGTGAAGTTGCGTACGTTCACGTTGTTGTAGCCGGCCGTCTTCATTTGACACCATAGTAGCAGGGCGTCTTTGGCGGATTTCGTTTCCTTGTTGTCGGTTTCTTCGATTGTGATGTCTTGGATCTGTTAGAGGAATAACAATGTTAAATAAAAAAATGAGAAACACATAGTATTTTCAAAATAAACATTCTGGAAAATTTCTAACTCATACAGTAACTTTATAAAAAAAAAAGAATCATCATTTGAAAAACACAAAAGTTTATCCAATCGATCATCTGTGTCATAGCAGTCATAAACGGCCTAATCACACGTCAAAATACAAAACCAAGTAGTATAGATACGTATGACAATAATGGATAATAATTATTTAAACAAAACGAAGCATTATAGTCTCAAGTATATGACTCTAACGTGAGTGAACAATACGTTATTTAAAATGAATAATATTTTTAGTAAGGGTCATCTATGAGGTAAACTTGGCCTAAACGATAAAGACTGTGGCAAGAATGGGCCATATTCTACCTTTTTGTATACAGAGCCTATAGATACTACATAAGTAAATAGAACTAGTATGGTAGGTATGTAGATATAGATGAAACCAATATTATTCTGTAGTCATTTAAAACCAGACACAGACATGTTAATAGCAAAAGGCCAATTTACATGTGTGTTTTGATTTCCATACTTAAAACCTATGTCACATTCATGATATCTATCCATCTATTTATTTATAAGTTACATCTACAACAAGAGTATTAAATATTACAGGGTCTACAGTAGGTACATACTATGTAGAATTTCTGATCCAAGTGCTGAAAGTAAATTAAGCTACTTATTCCATTAATAATCGTCAACAAACCTGGAACCGCAGTATAATAGTCCAGATAAGACCGAGGTTCAGCCTAGGGTTGCCATCAACGATATCATGGGATCCCATATTCTCGAGATGCACTCGTTGTTCTCGCAGGAACTGCAACGCTTTGTCCACGTTCTCAAGGCAATGGATACGCATCTTGCCTTTCGTCGGGCGGGGCTGGTGGTGGAAATAGAACATTTTTTTATTAATCTTTTTAATGACACCCCTATTACGGTGAGAATTTATAGTGATTTGTAGTATTGCTGTCCCTTTCTCGCGTGAGGCAAATTACTGATGCAAAGTAGTGAGATTACGAATTTGTGTCTTATGACTTTTGTGCTAGAATCCAATATTAGTACAGTAAAGAATACTCAAACAGAGAATTGTGGGATTGTGTCTACTAATAAATGTAACTTTACTTTTAAATAAGAGTGTTGGGTTAAGAGTACCTATTATGCGTTGCATAAACCAGCTTTCAGATTAACTAAAATCCTGACTTATATCTACTTTATTTTTATATGAATATCATCATTTAGTTTACGGTTATACTACACATACAAAGTTAAATCATTCATAAGCGCCATGTGAATAAGCTAGACTTTGCAATTCTTGCCCTAATTTCGTTAGAAGCCTGGCTAATTTTAACATAGAATAAACAAAAACAGTTCGTTGAGGATTACAAAGCTTATGACTCAGAAGTGGAATAATATCCGAAATATATCGATAGATTTGATTATTTCATAACAACATAAATTTAATATTTAAGCATAAACGATATATTTCATATCACATTTAACGGATAATTAGCAGTTTCATTTATTTTCCTGATTACTTTCCCCAATCTAACAATTATTGTATAATATGTTACAATGTAATGGAATATAATCATTTATTATTAGAATATATGTAGATGAATATGATGAGCTATTTCAATTAATTATGTCATATTCACTTTCATATAATGAGATAAGACTGATCTCATCATCAAATATCGTAAGCATTGTTCATATAGCATTATATTACAATAAGGAAATTCATGACACATACCAGTCTCTCGCCAGAAAGCACCTCCAGGAGCTTGATCAGATTCTTGCCGTCTCTCATGTCCACGTACAGGTCGCCGATGCGGCACCCGACGCGAACTAAATGGGAGTTCACCCATTTTTGGAAAGTTTTCTTTTGTACGCTTTCTCGTTCGTCTGCCAAAAAACATTATACGTTAATTCATGACATATCAGCTGCTTTTAGCATCCGATTTTAATTCATTTTATCCAATTTAGTGCCCTGTGGAACGCCTGTTGGGAATACATTCAAAATGACATAAAACAGAAATTCTTTTACTAAACAAACAGACCTGTCAGATCAAAAAACCAATGCACATAGTAAATATTCATCGATATAAAATATAAGGAAATTATAAATAAAAATCAGTAGGGAATGTTAACACATTAACCGCCAGTGAGGTCGACCGCGACGGGGTGACCAGATCGCTGGTCTTGACGCTGTCGTGTTTATTGGAGGCTCCTTGCGCCCGTCCGGAGCCGCCATCGCCATTGCAATAACTACAAGACGCCAGTACGGCCCTAGGTGTTGGTTTCGGAAAATAATATCGGTAATACGAGACGAGGATCAGATTGCTATTCGCACGCTATGAAGCGGAAAACTCAGTCCTAGATGAAGGGTGTTATTCAGGAGTCAGACAATTATTGGATTCCAACAAATATACTATTTAACCAGGACGATATACAAAGCTACAGCTTTATTAATAGCCCAAGAGTATGAGGATAAAAGCTATTAACGTTGGGGAAAACATCTGAGTTTAGCTCATCGTAACATAAATGCTGTATATTTTAAACTAAAATACTTATCTGCTTAATATTATATAAGATATTTTCAATCCAAATAGATCCACTAATCGACACAGCACAAAACGTAGCGCACACATCAAGAAAATTTGAAAACACAGCACTAACTAACCTCTCAATTCTATCACAACCTTGTCGTAGTAAACTTCCAAACCGGGCACTTCGATGTCTACGCCTTTTTTTATCAGATCGTAACACTCCGTCGATGTCATGTCGCCAGCCGAGTGGCTACTGAGGTACGATCATAGGTAGTGGTATCAGGCGAAAGACGAGAAGAATTAGAGCGACAAAATTCAACTGCCCAGTGGACAAGGATATTCGATACGAATGCTCAATTCCAGATGTCGTCAACCCAGACCGGTTTCAATAATTAACTAACACAACACTACCATCATTAATATTTATATCAATATTATTTTTGTTATATTGGAATTAGAATCCTCCAAAAACAGTGACATTTCGGTATCACGCGTTACGCTACACGGTTAGGTTATGAGATGTGATTGGACGTCAGAGGGAATACATCTAACTAAGATTAAGATAGTACAACTGTACGTTACTGATAAAACCAGTAAAAACAAAGATAAATGGTTTATTCAGAAATTAGTATGGCAGAACAAATGCTTAATTTATAGACCAGATGTTTGATACCCCTTTATTTAACGAGGAAAAACGGAAATTGTGGTCAATTTCAAACGTTACGATAAGCTCTATGGTGTCATAACATAACATTGCAAATCTCAATTAACTTGTGATATAAATTACAATGATGTAATGAAGGTCATTAGCGACCTCTGGAATTTTATTATCTATGACTTTTATACAATAAACACTATTATTTGTAAGGTCTATTTACTCTGGCCTAATTGTCGCACTTGATAAGTTCATTGGCCTTTGAAAATTCTCTATCGTGCAGAAGTATTTTGTCAATGTATTAAAAGTGATTTTGTAAGTAATGTTTTACCGATTTCAGGTCGCGATGTTGTTATCAACGTCTATTTTCCAGTCGTATCACAACACAATCAACTTATCACTGTTCATTGGTTGGATAACTTTTGATGACACACATACATTGATTCTTAATTTGTGTAAGTAACTAATAAGACTATAAGAAATACCATAAAATTTTCCTGGAAGTCGAATTCCTTTGAACATTTTCCAATTATCGTGATCTGATGTAAAACAGGCCACGTGACGTAAACGAATGGGTATTTATTATATCAAATAGAATTTAAGATACCTAGGACAACACCCACCAAATAATTAACCTTACCATACAACACCAAATATAGAATTTTTATACCATTTCTATAATATAACTAAAATACGTAAAGCAAATCCCACAGATATAGATTTGAAAGATGATTAGGTTGCGATTTAAACTTGTTGATATACACAAATACGAAACATCAATCCTCTACCTCTTTGCTGGCAACCAGCTGCCTTATATACCACACAAATTCCTCACCTGCTAACGCTTTGATGCGTGATCGTTCGAATAGCCTCGACGACGAATTGCCGCCATCGTACTCGAACTCGTCGATGATCTCCTGACCGTGGCCGATGGACGGGTCCCAGCGGGACACCGATATGTCGGTCGTCATTGCGACCAACCGTGTCTCACCACGCCACGCTAACTATCTGGAAATAATGAAAACACTCATGATTACATGCTCTTCAAATTATCAAATGCATGAAGGAATTGGAGTACAATTGTTATCGTTAAATGCCTGTACCCACAAGAAAATAGAAGTTATTGCAGTTGAGCCTAAAACTAAACTTATTTAACGAACAAAACAGAGACAAATTATGCTTAAAGTATGAACCTAACCGGTTTTAGATTGTGAAACATCCAATTAAACAAGTGTCATGGGAATTACGAAATAAATAAAATGTTTGTCCTTGAAACTTATTCAAATCAATATTATATAACAATAAACAATTATGTTTGTAGGACATTACCTTCGACTAACCATTTACATTACAAGAGAGTTAGAATAAGAATTTCACAATAAACAAATCGACCACAGGTAAAATTCACAAAATATTATTCATTGAATTGCATATAGTGCTGTATTTTTTTAATGACATCATGCAAAATGATAAGATATGATAACCACTTTCAAGTGACTGATTGCCACACCTATCTAAGTATTCTATTTAATTGAAATAATAAGTCTTGTTAAAATGTGTTGTCATGTCATCTGCTTAGGCTCTTAGAACAAAGTTAATAATTTCATAGCTCCGCTAAACATTTCCTAAGAATTTACTGTTTAACACCCAAATTTCTAAATTGAGATGTTATGCGTATAACATATACGTGCACCAATACAGTTAGATTTGTGCTATACATGATTCATGAATCGAATTTAAACACTGTATTCATAACTTATTCATCTTATATTTCTATCTCTCTCTATCTCAATGGTAAATTGCATACCGTTTTTAGGCATCTCTTTTCATAAGCCACAATTGCCCCGTGGCTTTGTGCAATCACAAGAGAAATCAACGCTATTGAGTTCGTATTCTGCCACTGTGAGCTACCTATATAATTTCCTTTCCCAAGACATGTTTTTGATGTTTCGTTTGACCTCTTCGTAATTCGGTTTCTAGCTCCTAAATTCTCAGTAGCTTGGCTAGGAGTAAATAAAAGTATTTCTCACTCTCATACATTTTAGGTGCCCCCATAAAACCAGTGAAATTAGGGCCAGCAATAAATGTAATACATAAAACGTTGACTGATCTATCGCTATTAAATATTTTGTTTATATTCTCGGTAAATCTAAACTGTGATTTGTTAGCGATCGCTTTTTTGGTACCGCCTCCGTTCGTAAATAATTTGTTTGCTCGTCTGTGACTCTGACCTTCTCACATAATAGCCTAACTTCGTTGGTGAAGGCCCCTCAATGCTCACAGCCGTAATGGAGTTGATATATTGTTATATTCTTGTGTTCGAACAATTTTCAGTATGAAATAGTATTTCTAAAGGTATAAATAAGTGTGGGTTCCTTCATTTAGTTAGGGAGTTATGCCACGATTGGTTGATGGTATTAAGAATAAAATCGCACAAACTAAAATAATGTAAACCAGATTTTTCTCACGACTACGAAATGTTTGAAAATTATGCTTCACCCATATCTTATGAAATATAAAAATAATTTACAAATACATATAACCTTCCTCACAATCATAAGACAACAATACAATGCACCATAATCTCATGCGAAATCTAGAATCAACATGGCAAGACAAACACGTAAGCATTATTATGTCATCAGATACAGTACATAAGAACTACAATTAGTTTTATAAGGTAAATTAATAATCAGTAATTAAAAACTTGTGTATATCCAACTGTCCGAATTTTATCCCAGATTCCATGAAATTTCTTAGAAAATCGTGTAGTAAGTACATGGTAACAATAAACTATAATAAGTACCTATATTATACATTATAATGGTTATTCAGTTTCTCACTTTCCACCACGTAGCGGATCAGTCACGCAACGTCCTATTTACATAGTTATTATTCTATTTATAGTAACAACTCACTCACATGACTCCATTACCTCTACATAAACTTTAATCAGAAGTGACATATAAAAATATCTCAAACAGTTGAGCCAAACCTGTATGAATTGCAGAAACAAATTCTGAGAATATATAAATAATTTTTTTATATAAAAATAGCAAGAATTGGACTAGGTACATAGTATTGATATTGATAAGTACCCAATTTATATAAAAGGAATAGTTGTGGACCTAAAGACGAACCTTGCGCCACGCCACGACTTCAATTTATCACGAAGTACCATATCCAATCAATGACTACGACGAATAATAAGTTTAATATTGTGTAGTTATAGCATTACATAAACGTAGATTAACTCAGGCACGAACTAAAGGAGCAACAAAAGTCGAACAAAAGCAAGTGTATCGAATAGGCAAGGCGGAGCGGTCGCTGACCTCAGACAGACAGACATGGCGACGTCGATATAGACGCCATTAAATAACCATAGTCAAACGCAACGATACTGGCAGAATATTAACAAATAAAACATGTTTTCGCAGTCGATATTATGACAAAGTGTGCCGATTAAAAAGATGATCCTTGAGTTACTTAATTTCGAAATCAAAATGAATGATATCAAAGAACGTGAACAAAACACAACAATTCTAAAACCTTTGCGATCTGGTCAAAAAAGACAAAATCAATAGTAGGGTGTATTGAGCGTAACAGCTTTCCTCGAATACCCCACGGATGAAATGTTGGCATTGAGCTAGTAAGCTCAGTGAACTGAAGTTGAAAGGTCGAGACCGAGTTCTAAATTATATTGAAGATAGAGGGAGCAATCCATTTGATAAGACCATTACGATTGACAATTTAGATATTGGAAAGTTATTGAACTGGGGAAATTGTCGGGTTAAATACTAGCAACACATTTGAATTGCTGTCTTTGCAAATATTTTATGTAAAGATGCCTAATAATATGTAATGTTAATTGATTTTGAATGTGGGAAATTTTGCTCCTCAATGCTCAAAATTAGTTCTACATGCAGACTATATCAAATGCTTCCTCCAGAGCGTTACGTACGACGCGTGGTAAATAAACGACTAGACGACACGCTATCGTCATTACGAGGGGACGGACACAGTACCGCAAATGTAACCATGTCTGATCCATCCACCGGTTTGGACGCCGGATATCCTAATTCCTGTCCCTATTGGAAAATCGTGGAAATGCATTTTGCATAATTATGACATTGGGTAAGAATTATATGTCCAAAGATAGTTATTAGATTGTGTAACTAGAAATTTTAAAAAGTCAATTATGTTAAGAACCAAAAGGAAAAGCTAACGACAACACAATTTTTACGTTCTGTACATAAATACTTTATTTCTTTAATACTAGATATTCTCGAGAAAACTGTATTTCATTAACATCTATTTATTACCTTACACGTATTTCGTAAAAATAAATTCGACGAAACTAGTGCGTGTCATTACGCGGGCTTTTGTGGTTGGATCTATTTTGCCGTTGCTGGTTATTATGTAAAGCCTGTATGTAAGCGTATTCCGTTTAAAAGCCAGTAGTCAACTAATATACCATGACAAACTCTGCTACAAAGAACCAATTTCAGAATAAGTTTATCAAAGTAAAAAGCTTTACAAGATTAACCGACACACTTACGAGTTAATGATTCTTGTTCATATGTTATATCCAGTAGTAAATCAAGTACCTAAGCCTACTAAAATCGTTACGCAAACTTTACACCGGCTAATACCAAGTATTTGTTTACAAAGGCGTTAAACCAGATATCTCTCCATCAAAGCATGCTAAACGTAATTCATGAATAATTATGTGCATTCATTTTCAATTCCCATTTACAACCGCAGGAAGAATTGCGATTTCTATCATTACCATCCCGTTAAAATTGTCAACTGATTAACTCTTAATGTGCTTGTAATAGAGATCATTTTTGTTCAACTATGAATAACTGTTCAACGTTCATTCATTTATATGTACGGATGTAGTATTTACGGTCCGTCACAGTCACAGTCGGTGGGTGCCAATGTGCTACCTAGTACTGCATTTCTAACCACAGTCGGAGCTTTTGTTTGTTTTTTTAATAGGCGCCTTTACAATAAATTCTGAAGAAAGTGCCTACAATATTGTAAATCGAGATCTCACAGAAATTCAGCTTATAAATCAGTAATGCAAGATATTAATCGAAAATAAAGCTGTAGTAAATTGAAATACAAAGTTACCGGAACTAGGTCAAAAATATCCATATCATCCATAGTAAATACGAGTAGAAAGGGATCGTACTTTAACTCTCCGGTTTGGAAAACTGATACTCTATCCCGATCAAATTACATGATTTGCGATTTGACATAGACAAACAGTTATGCTTTGTTAAATATGCAGCGGCACGATTTCCAGCTTCCTTGTGCGCTGACATCACGACTGGCTAAATATAGCGCCATTTACTCAAAATTGGCCTCAACTGTGTTCAACACAATGATTCGCTGATGACAGCATAAACATTTCTCACGGATTCACATTTGTTATGTCGAAAGATGGGTTAAAAATTACAACCATTGCTCTTTGACACAGAAAACTTGGTAAACAAGGACTTGAGAATGTCAAGCACGAGTCACCAACTACTTAAACGCACACAAGCCCTCCCCAAATTATCTAATTCCATTATAACCCGTAGAACTTTAGATACCTCTGTCGGTTGAAACGGGTCTTTGCAATTTGGCTCAGCTTGAAACTAGTAGCATAGCAGCGGACGGACTAACAGGCACTTCCCATACTAGTGGCGGTGCGCGGACGAATCCATTAACCCAAATATAGGACCGCACCCGAAGTACAGGCGTGATCTATACCTACTGATAACTTGACAACCTAATGCTGTCCATCATGCCTATTGTTCGTCAATGTTAAAATACACTCGCGTGACACGCAACATAATCTTCAATGAATATAAATTAACATACAAAGTATGAAAACTTGAATTAACGAAAATTAAATAACGTGACAGTTTTCTGAAGAGCATGGAATACTTTAAATTACGTTAATAAACCACATACATTTAAACCTAGATGATCATGCGGCAAAAGGTTTAAGCGTTCATTTAAAAAAATAAAATATACCAGTATCGTACCAGCACGAGCTGTACGCCCGAGCATCGACGACCTCACGCCTAATTAGCTGTCGTAATCAAAAGGCTCCCTCACGTGAAAACGTTCCCCTCCGACGCAGACCACTACCGTCTGTTATAAATAATAAACAAAACCATCACTGACACGAAACATGACGCTTCACAGCAGAAACAAAGGGATATCCGGTCTAAATAGCAATTTTCTAATAGAGGAATGTAAAAAATTGTGATCTAACCTCGAAAAGAACTGAATCGGAGAGTATATTTGAATAGAATGACGAAAAAAACAACAATCATTCTTAACAGAAACACTGTAAAGCATTTTTACACAACACGGCAGAAATAGAACACGATTTTGTTCGTGAGACATAAAATAGATTAGCGTGTGGACATTTATCCAACCCCTAACGGCTGGAATTACCGCCCACGCTTCAAGGGTGGTAATTCAACCGAACGCCAGTCACTGACCGGACATTGAAACACATCTTCTACGTCGGATCATTTTATTTTATATGAAACTCAATTCTTATTTTTAGATCAGCACGTAAGAATGTACTCAAAGTTTAGAGATTGCCCGAAACGCGGCCAATGATTGGAGTATTTTACACTTTGGTCATCATCATAATATTTATTGTTTTCGCTAATGTGCGATTTACTGGTATTATGAAAACGTATGAGACAATGTTTTTTGGAGAATATCTTATCTGTATAACATGGTGTCTAATCTTCCAATTTGTTCTCATATAATTTGGTCATCTATCAAAATAGAATTGTCGTCATATAATCATATTATTATGGTTGCACCATCGCTAGTCAGATCTTGGATGAGACAGATAGAAGTCAATGAGTCTAGTGCGTGGGCGTCGTCACTGAACTTTGTAGAGTAGGATGCGCCCCATTTGTTGCCAACCACGTAATTCTTACACCGGCAATAAGAAAATTAAACGCATGTAAGTAGTACTTTTATTTTCTCCAAGAAATATAAAACTTTTTCTATCTACTTAAAGGAGCAGAAACCTACGTATTGTATGTCTTTCACTTATTAGGCTTCCCATATTTTGTTACGATCGCCGAATTGAACATCATTGCCATAAAAAAAACAGGCAACGCAGTTTTAAAAACATAAGATTTTTTTTCAAGCTCGATCTCTAAACCCATTCAACCATCAACCTTTGCAGTTTAACATCAATATTATGAGTTCCCATGCTATGTATATTATTCATAGCGGTATATATTATCAACAGTAGCAAAACCATGACGCAAGCAAACCCAATTCGTACGGTGATCATAGCGTTCTATGAAAGGTACAACATACAGATTGTATTATACATGAATTCTCTGGCGTCAGAAACCAAGAGTCATGCAGAACGAATGATTTTTATTTCATTGAGAATGGAATCGATGGTCACATGTTGCATGATATCAGACTTGGATGCTTGTAGGAGTTGGCAATGAAATCGAATTTTAAAATGCGAACATCGATAAGTGCTAAGTTTTGCAGGTCAATTTGGCATGTACAGTACACAGTCGTGGTTCTTAATGGTATGACATAAGCGTGGTGACGTCAGCGGGCGTCGGTAACTGCGGCGAAGGCCGACGCTGTTGTTTGCGCGCGACCTACCGGTTTTATAGCAACACATGCGCTGCATGACACGACCACGATACTATACTGTACTTCAAATGCATCACGATATACATACTATTCAAAAATTACCAAAAACGAAAGTTTCAAAAATCGGAATGTACAAAATGTAAGCTGCTCATTTCCAGAATGTTTACTATTCTTTATTTATTTCAGCCCCTAAAGTATTCGTTTAGAATTCTGTGGTCATTGAATTCACTAAAGATTTAGGAAACGAGAAAAAACATACGATTGAATTTAAATAAGAAGCAAATTGATGCAGTCACTGATCAATACGCCTGACTAATGCGTTTTGATTATGTACCTGCAACAAATTCTGAGAATCTACCAATCACTTATCGCTATCACAGACGGACGATGTACGTTTTAAATTAACATCATTGCAATACTTTCTATACTGTGCAGGGGATACAGCACAGTGTGCACTGCCACACCCGCATGCAAGATGTTCGCCTTGATTGAGCGGTGACGCTATCGCCTATTTAGGTCAATATAACTTGTCTCGACCATAAAAATAAAACATAATAATCTTCACGATTCTCCAAATTTGTTACTCCGCAATAACACACGAAGTACTGAATAGACATTTAAGCTTGAACATTTTGATAAAATATTATGTAGCAAAAATAAAAGTACGGTCATTGAATTCGCCTGAAGCAGCATTGTTTGATGCTCTGCCAACTACGATTAAGAATATGGTAGAATTTCTCAGGTAATATTCGTTCAAGTATAAAATATATTATATAGTATAGATAGAATATAAAAAGTACTAAATGTTAGACGTTCGAGGGAGTGTTTAGGAACGCACAAATGGAAACCTGAAACGAACGGTAGGTGGAACCCATCAATATCAATTTAGTAGATGGATATTAAGTTCGAACTTCTAGCGCACGGGCGCGCGGGCAATCGTCTACGTATCACATTACTGACATGACTGGTAACATTATAATTGACTGGTCCAAATACAAAACGGTATGAAAAAGAAAGTCTTAGCAGATGGAAAAGTAACTCCGCTTTTATATCAGGAACAATATTGAAATCTACAAAACACGAAATCGCTCTTTCTGTCACTGGCTCATTAGAAATAACAGTAGATATCCATACGGATTCTCAGAAAAGAAAATAGGTGACGATTATACATCGGCAGTGCCTCGTGTTAATAACGCTCTATGAATTATTCACAAGCCATGACTTTACAATGAAATTCTTTGTTGCAACGAACTGCACGTAAGCACTAAGCATGCTTTCCATAATGTCAATAATGGTAATCAAGAAAGTAGGCATTTTAGAACCTATGATATTTTTTTCAATAATTTACCCGATGATTTCAGAAACACGGAATTGAACAGGATAACTCATATTTACATATTTACCGAAATGAGGGCCATATTTATTTAAATAATTAACACAGCAAGTGCATGCCATATCATCTTGAAAAAATGCAGTTTTTAAATACTTAATACAAATAAAGATGTTGTTTCAAGGCAGATTAAAATCGATGTAGGTCAAGCTCTCATAACCGCCTACATTTCCGAGAAGCGAAGTTGGAAGCTGAAAATAATGAATACGGCTATTGTTTCCCTTAGATAAGGCTTCAGTGTAGGGCAGCACTCTCTGAGTGAGTCTAACCTCGGTGCAGCATTTGCAATGAGGCTAGTGTTATACTTGATCAATAAACCCTAAGCACAATGCAGTATAACATTTCAGGGGTTTGCATAATGGACAAAGGGGCATAAAACATCTATTTTATGCACCATATACTTATTGTAAACCTCTAACTAAATAGTAAAAATGAGGATAATAAATATAAGTAACCTGTCTGACATCACTGTTTGTATTCATTCATAACATCATTCATAGTGCCTGAGGAAGTTAATTTGTAATTTAGTAGTGGCAATTTGTGCGACAAAAAGCGATAAATTGATTCAAAACCAAGTTATCATAAACGTATTAAATCTACGAAATTATTGTATAGGGAAATAACGGTTAGATCATAATGAAATCATCTATTTATGACCCCGCTAAAGGTTAAGTCGTGAGTCAGATGAAGTGTATGAATAGGAGTTTCGAGTAATTTTTAAAAATTGACCCGAAGAAACATCTTTTAAAAAGGAGTATATTTAATTGTTCAATTTTATCGTTATCGAAATTTAAATGGTTCATTTTGACAGTACAGTATATAGAAAGAAATATACGTGGTGCAACAAAAAGAGACATCCTCTTGTAACAGGGCCTCTTAGATCTCGACAATTTTAGTAAAGGAATTTACGCAAAAGCTAAATTAGCACTAATATGTTGCTAAATAAAATTACGAGTTGGATAAAGTCTAACATAGACATGTCGATATCTTGAGCACATTTAAAACTGGTTCTTCCAACGGCCGATATCAAGACCTAGTAAAAAGTTTCTAAGCAACTAAGCTCCATATGGTCGCGAAGTAAATAGAATTCTGCAAGTTAATCAGATTTTACAATCTGATAAAAATACGCTTGTGGGTGAATTCAACTGTGCTTAGATTTTGCTTATGGGAATCGGAGCAGAGATCAATGATGTAACTGATAAATGCTGATAGGTACGTAGCAAGATTGTCTGCATTCTAGTGACGTATCTAAATAGCTATTTGCTACAACATCCGGAACAAAAATAGAAAAAATTACATCTATTTTGAATGAATAGGTATAAAAGTGCATCGTTGAAATATTATTCATTTCGACTGAGTATTATATAAGAATATGTTTTTTATCGAATCGTACTCATCTTGGTCTCCAATATCTGATTCATCACTATTTATACTTAGATACAACTTCCTTGGAGCCCAAAGTTTTTTTGGCATTGCCCAAGCTGTTCTTCGACAAACACGTTGTGTTGTATGTATAATGGTTATGTACGTACAGAAAGCGGTTGTTACGTGAGTCGGCGAGTGCAAGACATGGACTGGATTTGAGGTCGTCGACCCCGATAGAGCGGGACTCAGGACTTCACCATTGGAATAATAAGTTTAGCATTCGACTGCCTTTAAATTTTGCCGATTTATGAGCACGATTTTTAACCACAGTATTTTCTTTTTTTGGAACTACGCGTTTTAGCATGATACTTAAATGGAATATTGTAAAAAGAGATTTATCAACCCCCCAAAGTAGCTTAAGAACATTACTTCTCTCTATATTAGGGTCAACCTCGGAATAGCTACTTCAATAAAAAAAAATTGTTTTCATCCGTAACAAAATTGAGATGTTCAAAATTGATAGCAATATAACGTAGCAAAATCAAATAGGTACTTAGACAAAGAACAAAACATTTCGAACAAGTGGGTTTCGTTGATAGAGTTTAAGAAAGCCTCTCTCTCGCGTGCCCCTTTTGTTAGCGCAATTATCGCCTGCATTGCTCAACCGTGAAAGGGCGGCGCGACGGATGGCGGCCATTTTTAATTCCAGTTCTAAGAGATGAATTTAAAATTCATGTCAACGGTGGAGGCCGTCCGTTTGTAATGCCAGGCAATTCTGGCAAAGTTAGTTTCAACAAATTGCCGGCAAGAGGACTGACGGCATAAATAAACATGCTCATGAATTAAAAAAACATATCCAGAACAAACTTTTCGTATGTGCCATCATATTACTGAAAGAGATAAACTGGCAGGCTGATTGTTATTAAGGCCAGACATTGTTAGCTAT
Organism: Thyatira batis; assembly: GCA_905147785.2. Classification (NCBI taxonomy): domain Eukaryota; kingdom Metazoa; phylum Arthropoda; class Insecta; order Lepidoptera; family Drepanidae; genus Thyatira; species Thyatira batis. Next base: position 7,395,228 of record LR990499.1, read on the forward strand.
CGCCAGATGTTGTCATTGGGAAGTCATCAAAAAAGTATCTGATTAAAACGCATTACTGTATACATACATAATTGTGCAAGCATGTTTTATATTATGTCAATTATATGGATTTTGATAATAAGAGAAGATAACATGAAGAGAATCGGTGCATCAGTCAAGGATAACCTACGCAGAACATACGGTTCGCTTGTTATAAATATTTTATATGTAAATGATAAAGACCAAATGCAGTAAGCTGCCCAATGACATTTAATAAAAGAGGGTAAACATTCAACATCTGTATTCGCTTTGTCACAATACCAGCCCATATGTTTATGTACTGAAATAATTAATATGGTATATAATATCGGTACATATAACTAGTTTCCTAATAAATTCTATCGAAGATCACAATGAAATTACCCGTGATTCAGCCCACCTTTGTCCAGCACTTCATGGCACGGTTCCGTACGCACTGACTGCCCATAAATCTAATTTTAGATTTCTATAAAAAGTTCAGTAGAATTCCAGAGAAACTGTATGGTAGATGTTACGGAAATCTTTAAAATTGTTCAACATTACTTACATAAGCGGTTGTGAACAGATTATTCATAGGGCAAACAAGTAGCGATGTAATCTAAATATTATAATTGAAATGCAAATTGACTGCAGATGTTTGTTTGTGCTGTCCTCAATGACTCACATTATTACAGTCACGTCCAAGGTTCCATTAAATCATGGTAAGCGGGATACTCACCTGCAAATAAAAGAGAATCTTCTTGGATCATGACACATAAAAAAATCAGACGGAATTAAGCTGAAAATTCCATTTAATTGATACCCAATTATGAAATAACCGCCTATCATAGTTCTATTATTATACAACCAAGATGATGTATGTTGGGGTCAATTATAAGGTCAATATGACAAATCAGGGGAGATAGCACTACACCGAAACTATTAATGATTATAAAATTAAGATTCTTACGACTGCACGAAACTTCAAATATCCTTGTAAACCAGTTACTGAAAGCATTGTGTGTGATGTAAATGGGTATAAAAGGTCACGGATTTGCAATGTACAAAAGAACAGCATTTAAAACAAAAAGAATCGTCTTATTATCAACACACGAAAGAATTACTAAGATAATAATGATAGACGATGGCGTAAACGAAGTTATCACCATTACTTATGCTAATCAGTGTTACGAAATAAACTCGCTTTTAGTTCGACTGATGTAAAATACTTTGCGGTCGCCGTGACCGATCATCGTACAAATTTAGATACCGCTCGCCCACAGTTCGGAAGTAATATCAACAAATAGTGACGAATTTTAAATGGATTTCAGACAGCTCAAGTGGCCAAGTGTACGAGTGGATGGTCACTCAATATGAACAGGTCGATGATGACCTCACTTATTATTTTTTGTCATTAGCAGATGGAGCCGGCACGGACGCGGCCTGCGACGCTGTGTATTATCACGGCAAGAATGGACAGCCTGACTCATTCCGACCTACAGTACCTCTAGAGAACCGAGTGTTCTATACTACACGAGCCAAACGTAGGGCGTGGCATTTTTTTACCATTCTTCAACTTCGTGTTCCTATATACATAAATAACGATATGCCCGAATTTCGTCTTATCTCTCAATAGCAAGTGGCTCCCTAAAGCCGCAGATGGAGGATGACATCATATTTTAAACGTAATAAAAATGAATGATATCACACATGAGATGTTAGTTCTAATTTACCATAATCTTTTAAACCTTGAGAGTTATAAATGCATATAGAATGTACATCATTTATCTTAACTTCACTTTGTAACTAAAATACAAGAGAGGATGAGAGGAATATTCAAAATAATAGTAGCACAAAATCCGTTATTCGTTCGTTACGTATACTGCAAACACCAGAACCGTGTTACTAATCATAATCCTGACATTATCCAGTATCAGACAGATCATCACTAGTCTGCGGCCTGCGCATATGACCTCGATGACGGCAGGGGGCGGGGCGCGCCGGCTCTGTTAATAGCGACGGATTTCTGAACGCACCCAGCGCGTTTAGTCTGGAGACTATGTCTAGGATGCCTGTTTATGACTCCGGAAAACACAGGTCAAGAGGTTGAACAGGCAAATTAACCAGCCTCGATTGGCAAGATATTAGTCATCGCATCGCCTTTAGACATGGGAGTTGCAACAGTGTCAAGGTATTTGGAAAGCATTGCATTGCGGTTTCTTGAATTTAAATAACCGGCAAGGTAAAATGATTTTATTAAGCCTAGTAAATCGGTCAAACTCTGTAAACTTTTCGAGTTTAGTACATAAGCAAGTACCTAACTAGTAATAAGTACTGATACCCATTTTGAAAATACCAAAACTTCATATGGTTAAGAAGCGGTTTATGAAGCGTGCGTGAAAATATCATCAAAAAGCAGTACGACTATGTTAAACAATTTAGGAAATACCTAATTGTGTTCATCAAGAAAATTTTACTGCGGAAACTTCTATACAGTTACCTAGTTTCCAGCGAAAATCAGAATTAGTGACATCACCACCGCACTATTGATCCTCAAACACGGTACACAGACGCTAAACATCGTAAACCTGCTCCTCCAGATATTGACCCGATTAATAAAACTGTCGGATTTACGTACCACTTCCTAGCGGGGACTATCTCATCTCAGTATATCCATCCAAAACAAGAATTCACCACACAAAAGTCCAATTAAACAGTAAAGTTATGAACACACGATACGGAAAAGGAAAGAGCGACGCGGCACACAACGCGTCGCAACTCAAACTCAACGGAGTGAGCTGTGGGCCGGAATATCGATCGCGCTCCTGGCGCCGGCGAGCCGCATATCCCTAGTGCACGCACGCCCCTCCCCGCCGGCCACCCTTGTTTTATACACCCTTAATAATGGGGAATTAATATACTTAATACCTACTTTAAAACATTGACTTGTGTCATTGATATTATGTTTGGCTTTTCACAAATTTCTATTTTGTCATATTTCACTAGGGAAATTGTAGACTAATCTTCTTGACAAACGGGAATACCAGATTACCCCACCCACTTGGCCACCCGACCTTGTGAGCGCGCCACGCAAACCCCATTACCCCCAGACAACGACACGGGAGATTTCTTTCTATAAGATATTATGTAGACGACACACATAACCTCGGATAATAAAAGATGGCAGAAATTCTAATGGAAATCAGCATTTGGGTCACTAAATATTAGTAGGTAGACTTCATATAATTTCTTTTCATTGCTATGGTGATTCAATTGATAGAAGAATTGGATGGATTCATGAATCTTATTTGATGTTTTTATGTACCTAAAAGACATCTAAACATGATATGGTCGGTCATGAATATGGCAAATCCGTTTTCCGATGTCAGCTAGTAGGTTCTGTAATGTAGGTTTTTTCAAACGGATTTTCCCAGAAAGTAAATAAATATTTGCTCGAAACCAAATATTGTGTTGATGCCAATGAGTTCTCGGGACGTGCCCATGACTGCAAACATAAGTCACGTTTATATTTGAAATGTTTTGGAACTTCGTATGCAGAGACTACAAGGGCAAATATTTTGGGGTGTTTCTACATATTGATATTAATACGGCTTTAGGAAGAACTCATGACTGCTAAAAAAATGAAACTAATTGCCTATCTAAGTAGCTAATAATGACTTGCTTTGAAGGTTGTACTCAAAAGCGAAAAAGGGGAAGAATCGACATTAAAGGGTTGTATGCACTGAGGATGACGCAGCCACAAGGCCTCAGGCACACAGTGATTGCTTTTACTGCAACCTCTGACAAGAAGCTCTGTAACGCACAGAAGCATCAAGACATCTCTTCAAAAAATCTGTTAGATCCTGAACATAGTTTCTTTTAGTATTACCGGCATACTATAATGTTTTTTATATGAAATGGTAAATGTCTAGGCAATCCTCTGCTCTTCTTAATTGGGAGCATAAATAAATACATACCAAATTATTCGCATAAATAACCTATATTCCCGTGATCTCAAAAATGCCTATATGAATATTAATAGTATGTGTTTGTCTAAAAAATAATTCCAATAAGTATTAACTTATCACAAAATAATGAATCTTATAGCTATGGTGTTTTTATTTATCTAATAGTCATTCACACAATATTATCCTCTAGACCTATTTCCTAACCCATTACCTATCTAGGCTATCTAATGGACACACCCTGACTGGGATGACCTAATTTATTGAGTGCCTAACACTGGGTAGTGCTGAAAGGTGTTTTATTATGTGTCCTAGATATTGTTCATCAGAAAATGCGGTTTGAAGGGTAGGGAATTGGTGAAATTAGTCATATGAGATTTTATTATCATACTTTAGCATCTACTTTAGGATCTGCAATGGCTGTAATCCTGGTCTATCTAGTCTTTGTAGGTACCAAAGAGGTGGAGCATCTGTTTGTCGGCCTACAAGTCATAAAAAAGTAAACACCTTTATTTTTCTTCGATGGAACTCAAACAATATGTGTTAGACAAGACAATATTTCTATGAGTGATTAAATTATGACTCTTCTTCAAGTATTAAACTTACAAATTATCAACCTTATTAACATAAATGATGTAAGAAGCGCAAATTATCTAGAGTCCTTGAATCTTGTGTAGGCTGCAATTGTTTGTGAATACAATAGTGCTGATTAAACATATTTTATTTAACTTGCCTTTCAGACAGGTACTTTAGGATGGCAAGAAATGGCATGTTATTCTGATAAGAATTACAAGAAATATTTAGACTGTATGGTCATACTGTTTTTTGGAGTATGTTTCATCACGGGATGAACATGAAGTTTAACTAAGCCATCTAAAATTCAATATATTTTTTAAGATGTTTGCTATTTAATCACACAGATTTAAAGACTATGAAAAAAGTTTATGATGTTGATAATATATAGTCTATAGACTAAAAGCTATAGGTTTACACATTAACTGACTGGCCTACATTACATGAAGTAACAAATAGGACAGTTTGAAAAGGTACATGATCTGCAGACTTATGAAATAGTGGCTTATTTAGGCTTTTTTGATCTTAAGCAATCATATTAAAGTATATTATGTGTAAATACAAAAAATATGTTAGGCTGCAAATACCGACAAAATTAAATTTTTTAATATCATATAAAACTCCACATATTAATAGGAGTAAAATATCTAATTCCAAAACTCATTAACGCGACGAGCGATACTTGAAGCCGCCTAAACTAAGACATTAGTCCTATGGATGCTAGTGGGCAACTAATTACAACCAATTTAAACTAATTGACGAAAAGAATTCCACACGCACTAAGTACCTTCAAGCGTAAGTATTTCATAATAAATATGTATAAGAGAGAAGATATTTTGTGGAAATGAAATTGCGAAATGTGAAAAGTCTAATTTATATGAGCAAAGGGCAAGCGGTACTACTTAGCAGTTCGACGGCTACCTACTTTGAACATCGGACTAAATTGAATTGGAATCAAAAACTAAAAACTGAATGTAACAATTATTCTGTACACACGTACCTCTTATTTTATGTCCAGGAATGCTATTTTAGCTCAGTTGTACACATAAATTCGTCGGCACACACAAAATTCACACTGAATACGGGGACCGTGTCCAAACGTACCCAATTAGATTCTCACGGCACAAACACTTTTAAAAACAGTTCTCAAACCGACTTTTGCATAAAAAAACATAACCAGATCACTTCTTATTATGTGCAGTTTATAAATAATCGCTATTCATGTAGAATTTGTTGAAATATCATCCGTGACTGCGAGTACGAACACGGCATCGAGGGCGAAGCGAAAGACCGACCGCGAAAGTATCTACCTTTCCGCCCATTTCATCATAGATTAAAAAGATTACCAGATAGATAACGTAGATTATAGATAGGTTCAGTAGGTAACGCTAATTGAAATATATAATAATGTTAAGTTTATTAAACAGCATTTTATTTCTGTTTTGTTATTATTTATAATTTTACCAAATAAAAAATAATTAACGTTATATTACGCGTATTTAAGAAATGACAATAGCAAATGTTATTTTACCTGTTTGAATATATTTTATTAAAATAACATTTTTATTGCTTCAGATTAAATATGCATCATCAATTAAATTGAAGTTTTAGGAAAAGTAAGTAAACAAAATCATTATTTTTTAAATTTTGAATAATATTAAGTAAAAAGTATTTACGTTTATTTTACGAGTAAACATTAATTTACATATATTTGTAGATATATTAACTATCAACGTACCTGTATTTTATCTTATATCCTCTCTTTCTTACATATTCTTTGACGAAAATGATGTCATCCTTTAGCATTTTATAGTGTTGTGCGTACATACTTTAGTCTATGGTAATGACTAAAAGTTTTCCGACATCTATCGATTATAAAACTGATAGTTCATAGTTATTTTCAGATTTAAAATATTATTAACCATTCTATTGCCGTACCCAAACCACTTATAATTTTAGTAGACTGAAAAACATTAAGATTAGCAAAAGTGTATTTTTAAGCATTCATTGATATTTGCATAACTACAATAACTATTTATTAACCTACCTCAAGGAGTAAGTGAAGTCACCTCTTCTGGCATGAAAAACAATTATAAGTAAATAAATATCCTGGAACATTTTTTACACCCACAATCTTATTCTAAACTATGCAGGACTAGTGTTATAGAAACCAGAGTACTGATATATTTTTTATCTCGATATATAACCTTACTACTAATATATTTTTAATCTCTATTTACAGCCCAACACGGACGTATTAAATGCACAAATATAAAATTATCCATAGACAAATATACACCACAATCGATATTTCTAAGTTAACTACATCACTAAACAGCGCACCATAGACAAGCCGTTCTATTGTTGCTAACGCGGGATTTTTAAACATTATTCACAGAGCGTAGGCAGGTAGGCGGCTTTCTTTCCTATTTAATTGTGGTAATAAAATCAGTGAAGGGTGGGTTGATTAAGCGAGTGGTGAGTTTATATTTTATCATAGAATATGATAGTTAGATATTCATTGTTCCTATGTTTAATATAATATAAAGCCTTAGCGCCTCAATGGTTGAAACAAGTGATGGCGGGTTTAATCAATGCTATCCCCAAAGCAACGTCTCTGGATGCAGGCAACGTCCAACCGGTCTGCATGGAAGTCGATGGGGGAGGCCTATGTTCAACAGTGGATGTCCTACGGCTGATATGAAGATGATGATCCCCAAAGACACATCACGGCGAATTTTATACGCTGAGATAAGTCGTTATATTAAAATGTGGAAAATATATGAAATGGAAATATATACATACAAAATCCACTGTTTAGCTTCCTCGCACGTACTGTTAGAAAGGCAAACCTTAAATAGGTGAGTAGTATTAACTTTAAATAAGACCAGCATAAATTCAGTTTACAGTTTTATTACAAATAAAATGTATAAACGTAGAAAATATAATCTATAACACATTTTCCATCTCTATACCTACACATGACCGCATCATCACAATATATTCCCTGACTTGAATTGTACAAATAGGAATTTATCTTAAAACTATTGTTTCGAGGGAGTACTAATGAAACGTAACCTTTACCTCAGTTCTCTGCCAAATTAAAAAAAAAGTAAAAAAATAAACAACAAAAAATATGTAAATAGCTAATATATTTTGTCTTGGGTTGCAAATCGATCATTTATCGGAACATCATATCTATTTACCCGAAACCACTGCAAGTTATTAACGTTACTAACTTAAATTAAACTAATGACCCTACTTTTATATACTGAGTAACAATCAATTTATTATGTTTCAAAAGCACCACCTCAAATAAATCGTCTCGATTTCCTAAAATAAATACTTATGCTATAACCAATACTATTGTAATATCGATCGCTTTGAAAACCCAAAGCACAGTCTTTAAGTCATTTATATACCTACTTACTAATAAACTAAGTAGGTCTAAAACCGAATCCTAAATTATTATATTGTTTTTAAAAATAAGGACGGTTTGTTGTTATTTCAATGTAAATTAAATGATTAAAGAAATATCTTCTAAAACCAATTTCACTATTTTGAGCTGATTCATTATTCTCTTACACTGCTAAAAGTGCAAAGACCAAATAAAAAAAGTTAAATAGTTTAAATCTGTAAAAAAATATAGCACCAATATTAATATCAGACAGCAGACCATTTGCTCTGATTATATGTAGATCTATAATATCTATATTGTAGACTGCAGATCTATATCGTTATCTTTTTTTTTAATCCTGTTCTAATCTCAGAATGCTCTCGAATACGGCCAGTTATTACTGGAAGACGAATGATGGTCTAAATATGGACTGTCTGTCAACAGAAGCTTGCTTCCACTTAGGCCTGAGCTGGAACTTTCGCTCGAAGAGAACATACTCTTGCTTCCAGTATAGAATGAAAGGGATGTATGCATTGGTTCTCTGCCGATACGTCGTCTTGCACGCACTAAGGAGATAAAGGCCACAGCAATTGCACATAGGAATATAATTCCTAAAACGCAGAATGCAAGAGCCATTTTCCCTGGTGAGAGACAAATTGTCTTGTCCCCAGGAGAGAAGCTACGCACATACTCTTCTTCGGCTTCTATTCTTCTTGAACCTGTGAAGTTAATAACTCATGTTTAGTTTTAGTACATACCTAAAGATGGCAACTGAACTAATTAAATCTAAGGGTTACGCACCTCGTATTGATGCTTCATCTTCTAATTCAATATTGGGAGCCAGTACTTCAATACTGTTATACACCTCCAGTCTATCAATCACCAGCCCTTTAGCGTCTTTATCTAAACGTGCTTTTCTTAGTATTCCGTCTCTGGTCTGCTGAGGTTTCTGTAAAGCTTTACAATCAACAGAAGGGCAATGTCCTTTGCACAATTCTACACCACACGTTAAGTGAAGTTTTGCCCTATCAGGAAATTTGAATGCAGCAAATGTAGTGACAGCATGTTGGTACGTCATTATATTCTTGAACATATTATCTGGATCTGTTCTGGAATGTTTGATGTTAGCACTCTCGTCAATGTTTCTCTGAGAATCTACTGGTTCTAGATCCGAGAAGTCTATTTCTGCGCTCTTGTGCTTGTGTCGGTGGATGGTAGGTTTGTTGAATATAGTTTCGTCTATGGGGCAGCCGGCTTCGTCGAGAAGCTTCTGCGACGCCTCCCCAAGACCGTCGTGGGCGATGCAATTGGTTACACGGAGGCCGACACCAACTGAAAATATAATTTATAAACCAAATTTTAAATCCGACCACTTTTATACTATGTTCTCTTTAATTTTGTAGATCATTCTATCTCTTCCTTTTAAAGATAAACTCACTTTCATAGCTCAGCGTAGCGTTAACATTACACATTTAAATAATTATATGCTGGTCATATAGGTAAATCAATATATTTATTTTCGACTAGAAACTAAAACATAAATATAAAGATAATGATTCTGATATCGTTGTCTCACCTGGCAAAGTGCACTGTATAAGCAACCTCATCGTCTGTCCCACTTCGACGGTAGCGGGCTCAGCAGCAGACACGACTGGAGACAGCTCCATCCAAGCTCTAGCAGCCTCCATCAGCATCTGTCGTTGTTCAACTTCCGCTTGGTTCACGAAACCTTGACGGTTGCGACCAGTTCTGCATATGGATAGAAATGATATATTAGCATGAGGTATATTTTACTTCAAATCAACAACGTACTCTATGAGGAAAGCTAATAAATAATGGTTTGGTTAAATACGCTTTGTATGACAAAAATCTCAATACTACTTATAACATAATGTAGCATACTTTATACGTGAGTATTTAACTCACGTTTGTTCCAAAGTTTGTTTTTGAGACATAAAATAAATTCCGTAATAATCGTAATTTCCCACAGGAAGGCACAAAAACAAGGAATCCTTCCTTGGTTTTCAATAACAACTTAAGTAGGTCATTGCCGCAACCCCCATGAACTTGAGGGATGATGTAACTCACCCTTGTTAACTAGCGAAGGAGCAATATCGATTTTTGCTCTCCTCTCTCATTAAAATTAAAAGGTAAGGAATTATTCAATAGGTTTATACGTATGTAGGTACTTACCTCGTTTTCTTTGTTTCTTGTACAACCATTTCTTTTAATTTGTTTTGAATGACAGTTTCTAAGGCTGAACTGTTGATGCGCACTGCACGTGGTTGTAATTTGCACCTGGAATCAGAGTTGATAATTTTAATAACATAAAAAAACTTTATAGATAATATTAATGTAAATAAAAGTACATAAAAGAAAATTACATGTTTAAATGGTACCTAGATCCTTTACGTGCTGTATTCTAACTGGGTCTAGAATCCTACATGGATCTCATATAAATACCTATGTACGAGTATAATAGGTACAGAGTGCTAGAATCGTACAACCTTTAAAAACCAATAGCAAATTTAAAATTAAAACTATACTTAAATATACAAAGCTAAATTTACTCGTGCATTTGCGCATGGCGATGTAATTAAGACATATTGCCTAGTCTCTTGGTTTGGAACCTATTTGTCGTGCCATAAGTGCGGGTTCGATTCCCACTGAGGACAAACATTGAGTGATAGAATTATCTTATGAGAATCCTACTAATATTATAAATGCGAAAGTTTGTAAGTATGGATGTATGTATGTATGGATGTTTGTTACTCTTTCACGCTCCAACGGCTGAAGGGATCTGCTTGAAATTTGGCACAGAGCTAGAATATGTTCTGGAATAACACATAGGCTACTTTTTATCCCGGGAACGCGGGTGAAACCGCGGGGAGCCACTAGTATCCTACTAATATTATAAAGGCGAAAGTTTGTAAGTATGGATGTATGGATGTTTGTTACTCTTTCACGTAAAAACTACTGAATGGATTTGAATGAAATTTGGAATAAAGATAGCTTATAACCTGGATTAACATATAGGCTACTTTTTATCCCGGGAAAATGGAAGACCTCCCGGGTACGCGGGTGAAACCGCGGGGAGCCACTAGTCTTATATATAAAATTCTCGTGTCGCGGTGTTTGTGATTAAACTCCTCCGAAACGGCTTGACCGATTTTTATGTAATTTTATATGCATATTCAGTAGGTCTGAGAATCGGCTAACATCTATTTTTCACACACCTAAGCGATCACGGGAACTACGCGGGTGAAACCGCGGGACGGCAGCTAGTTTTTTTTATATAATAACTAATAAGATATTTTTTTATTATGTATCTACCTGACTAATAACTCCTGATCCGAAGACTGTTGCAGCTGCTTATCCATTTGGACGACGAGCTCTACGTTGTAGTATAGATCCTCTTCATCATCAGGTTCTTCGATTGTGGTGTTCAGTGTTGAGGTCCTAACGCCACACGCATTTGATGGTAGATGCAGGGATAGCTTGTTATGGAGGTTTCCTGAAATAAGAGAGCATTAACATTGGTTAGGATTAGAAGTAGTCGCTTAAGAAACTAAGGTATTATCATGAAACAGAACTCGCACGTAGGTATTATAAAAAAATATTAAGAAATCAGTATAGATATATGAGAATAGATTTAAGAATAGATTTATTAACAATGTAATAGCGACTATATTGCCGGTATTAAATATTTTTTGTGTAGTCATTACAAACCCTTGAAAGCAAATGTTTTATTTTTTAAATAAAATGCATGTATCAACCTACCAAAAAATATAAGTGCCTTCACTTCTTGTATGGGAAATGTATGTCGCAATTCGCAAAATAGACATACCCTACCATGATGATAAACATTAATAATATAGTGTCTATACATACTTAGTTATAGGTACAAATTGCCAATAGGTATTAAGTTAATACCTAGAGAGGGAAACAGGAAAAACTAGCACGACGCGTGCGTGGATCTCATCGATTTTGAGTAGGTAGTCCCTATTGTACCTATATAAGTAGGTCTTGTGTCTAAAGATAAAACGTGTTATTGAGGACACTGTGTCAGCATATTATTTTCCTGGATTTTGGCATTAGGTATTTTGGGTTCAATTTCCAGACAGCCGCTATATTATCTTCCATAGAGATTCATAAAACTGATTTCTAGATAAAGTAACTTACATGATACCTATATGAATACATCTTTGTAGGTAGGTACATAGATTTTCAACAACTCTGATTATAAAATCGATTCAAATCCTTAGAGCCGTTTCCGAGAAATCCATACTAATATTATAAATGCGAAAGTAACTCTGTCTGTCTCTATGTCTGTCTGTTACGCTTTCACGCTAAAACTACAGAACCGATTTAAATGAAATTTGGTACACAGATAATCCAGAGCCTGAGAAAGGACATAACCTACTTTTTATCCCGGAAGATTAAGATAAAAATTGAAGATCCCCCGGGAACGCGGGCGAAGCCGCGGGGAGCCACTACCAAGAAATATGAACCAGAATTACTCGTTTCATAGTATTAGGTAGGTGTGTTTAGATAAGTACATAAAAACCCATTCCTTAAAGAACCAAAAGTAATAAAATAAATACGGCACTAACCTTGCACCCGACACTCCCTAGAGAAGTCCTTGCTGAAGACGATCCCCTTGAACGGCTGTGCCATCTCCATATGGACTGTGACCGAACCCTTGTCGCAGCTGGTGGTAACGTCCACCACCCGGTTGGCCTTCGTCTGTTGACCACCCGCCCATGGCACCAACCATGCTAGTAGTAATGCACGCCACATTACGGCGCCCCCTGGAATATTAGGAAACGAGACATAGGTAAGTATTTAAATATTGTAAAAGATATATAAGTGGGTATGTCTATCAAGTAACTTTCAGTTGGTTTTGATGACTGCATTATGTAACTATCTATATCCTGTCATGAAGAATGGAATTGAAAAATATTGACGTGGGGATCGGATCATTCATCAGTTTCCAGGACTAATGCAATTTTGTGTTTTCCTACGTGAATGAGTGACAGGTATATTTAATTATGTATCAGAAAAGTCAAAACACGTACATAAATATGACGAACACCTTGAACTGAGTTTGAATTGAAGGTAGTTTAAAATGATAATATCAAGTTATGATAAACCTTAACCATTATTTCATAATAAGGTCTAGAATTATAAAAAAATGCAGGATCGATGTTGATCAAGAACTTGTGGTTAGTATTGCGGTTGAAGCGGCGAATAAGAAAGCTATTTGAGACAATCTTAGATCAAAATAAACGTCGAAGGGCTTAGAAATATAAATTAGGTACACCACTAATTGTGGTCTTGTACGATGATTCATGCGATGAGCCTATCTATATAAGAACATAAACCAACTCCACCATTAAAAAAATACTGAACCGTAACGACAACTCCCTAAAATAAGCGTAACGAAAGAATTAGTCGCCAGAAGATCTTCCTTCGATCACCGCGTATTGTAATTTTAATATAAGTTAAACTAAGATACGTATAAAGGATTTAAGTATTCAGCCCCGGATCTTAAATTTTTTTTAGGCGGGGCAAAAACTGCAAAATGCCGCCCCCCCCCCCGTGCCCATTTTATCATCTTTGTAATTTCAGATGTCCACTAATGTTACAGATATAGACCTTTGAACGTGTGGACATATATATTTATACTAATACACACTAGACTCAAAAAGTTGAGGATATAAATAAATATCGAAATTTTTGGGGGAAAATAATCGTACAGCAAAAAAAAAGAGAACCAAATTGTAGCTTCAAGTGTCTAGTCTTTAGATACGACCATGACGTTTTTGTATCATTTTTTGGGGCTTGAAAAATTCTAAGGAAACTACCTAGGAAAAAAATGCAACATTTTTGTCGTCTAAAAAAATATCCAATCAAAAGGCTTTTAAATTTTTTTCTTAATTAAGAAGCCTGTACGATGATTTTCCACGGAGTTATTGTCCGTTAAACCAAAAAAGTACTTTTTAACTTTGACAATAAATAACTCTGGGAATAAAGATCGTTTATGAAATTGAAGAAGGGGTTTGAAAACTACACAACATTCTCTATAAAAAAACATTAATGACTCTTGTCGAAAACATCTTTTTTTAATTGAAAACTTTGTCTGACAGATTAACATACACACACAAAGTCGAGAAAAAAATGGAAAATTTAATAAAATTATTTTTTATCTCTTTCATCAAAGCAATAAATATTACAAAAAAAAAGAGTTTTCAATGAAAAACTTTTTAAAATCGAACCATCGTTCATAATGGTGACTTAAGCGAAAACAATTTTAAAGCCTCGGGGTACTAAGTAAAAAGCATTGCAACGCTTTGAATTTTTCAGGGATTTTTCAACCAACCAACTAACCAAGTGGTTAAAAAAATACCGGCGATATCCTTAATTCATCCTTTTTATCCAAAGTTATACCAAGTTATCTAAATTTATATCCTTAATTATGAAAATTTTTGCCTTTTTTCCAATTCAATTCAAAGTTTTTAATTCCATACAAATATTTTCGACAAGAACCATTCATGTTTTCATATAGAGAATATTGTGTAGTTTTAAAAAAAAACTTCAGTTTTCTATTCGATCATTATTCCCAGAGTTATTCATTGTCAATGTTAAAAAGTAATTTTTTAGTTTGACTGGCAATAACTCCGTGGCAAATCATGGTATAGGTTTATTTATTACAACAAATTAAAGGGCATTAAATTCTATATCTAAAAGAGTATTTGACAAAAACAATAGAAAAATATTTTTTGAAGCCGTACGGGCTTTTATTTTATTTAGATGACAAAAAATTTGCATTTTTCCTTGGTAGTTTCCTTAGAGTGTCTCCAGACCCAAAGATGATACAAAAAATTCATGGTCGTATCTGAAAACTAAACACTTGAAGCTACAATTTGGATTTCTCTTATTACTGTACGATTATTTTCCTCGGAGTCATAGCTCGTTGAAAATCACCCAAAAATTTCGAAATTTGTTTGTATCCCAAATTTTTTGTGTTTAGTGTATAATGCTGAAGAGTTTGTTTGTTTGCTTGCTTGAACGAGTTAATCTCAGGAACTATATAACTAGATAGTCCATTTATCAAGAAATGCTATAGGCTATACATATATCATCACGCTACGACGAATAGGAGCGGAGCATAAACCAAAAATGTTGAATAAACGGGCAAATGATGCTAACGAACTTAGGGTCAACTATGTATGTTTTATACACAGACAGGATAGGATTTAAAATATGAGAAATATACTACCTATTGCATTTATGTATTGAAATTACATTTTTGAACGGGAGAGAACTGGGAGTATATTGGAGCGCTAGACTGTCGGCGAGGTATTCGGACTTTTCATCACTCTCAAACGCGGGAGGTTTAAACCATGCCTACGTGTCTCGCGAATCATAAAATGTTCGTATAGCAAGTCTCACTTGTCGCTCTCGCCGCCCCAGTCACATGGTCTGTGTGCTGTACCCTTGGGTATCGGTCGAGTTGATATGACCACAGCAAAATAAGAATGAATTTCAGTACTTGTACTGTTATTTATTCTATGGTTAAAGTTGTCCATTCGTCTGTCAAGTGTGAATTTGCCGCCCCCCTGAACGTGCCGCCCGGGGCGTGGGCCCCGGCTCGCCCCCCCCTAGATCCGGCCCTGAAGTATGTAGTTTAATTGTAAACGGATAAAAAATCCGAAGTTTTATGACCAGTGGAAATGACGAGAAAAAATAACAACTTTAACAACAATTAACGCAAAAAGATCGCCTAAAAACTTTATGAGATATAGTGAAGTTGTGTTCTTAATGGTAGAATCACGTAGACTAGACCTAGTTATTAACATTGTTGTCTATTTTGCTAAACAATCGCGGCGTGCCTACTTTGGTAAAGTACCCTATATTGTTAGAAATGAACCGCTATATTTCCGTTCCTCGTCAGCAATCTCTGATATTCCACTTTGATTAGACGTTTGGAAGACAATTAAATTGTTTTATTTCATAGTTCGAAATGGGTTACTAATGCCAAGATTTTATCAATGTTGAGTGAGACCTTAAGATGATGAATTATAGAGTAGCTTTCGTCCAAGTTACTACTTTAACTTGTTTTATTTTACGTGGGCTAGAATAGAGTGCTAGGTCACGACTTGAGCGCTAGGTGTATTTACGTACGTAGGTGGAACTAGATTGCTCTGCCAAACATGTTTGCCTGTTAAACAGACTTAAAAGTAAATACTTACCTACGTAAAAGTTGATTCGTAAGTGTATATAAATAAATCATTTTAATTCAATTAACCTTTATAAGTTTGACTAAGAAACGCCGTTAATAAATTAAGCAAACTTGTATTAATTAGGTACCTCTCAATAAATCAAAGTCAGTAACTAATTATCAAAATCGTAGAAAATTGTGTCTATTACACAATTACCTACCCTATAGCTCAACAAAATACATAACGTTTTTACAGAATAACCAAATATAAACCGGATTTAATTTAATCATCTCGCAGCGCAATTCCAGGCTCTGTTTTCATTAACAAAACAGAAACAATTACATAAACAGCTATGTCACATTGCGCAATTTCTAATTACGGTGTAATTACAACTGTAAATGTGTGTGAGACGCTGAGACCACTGGATCCATTAATTTGCACTAGGGACCGTAGATTAAATAATCTTCCATGTGACTTCGTAAAATGTATGTTCATGAACCTGCAGTGATAATATGAATATATAGAATATAGCCTCAAATAGTAAATTACCTATTTAAGATATACGTTAAATGGTTTTCTCAGTATTAAAATTAATTTGATAACTACAGTTTTCCCGTTGTACTCATCTGTCATGAAAAGTTCACTAAATAAAATAGATATCTTAGGATACGATCCATCTGATTTTAAGTTAAATTACTTGTATCCTAGTAACCAGTTAGCTGATATATTATATACAAGACTTTTAAATATATATCCAAATCTACATAAATAAATTCGCCAATCTCCCAGTCAAATAAATTCATCAATTAATCCGAGCACCATCTAAATCAGTACATGCACCCTGCACCCTTCGTAAAATTCAAAATGTTAGAATACTTATACTTAGCATTTCGATCCATATAAAAAATAATTGACCTAGTGAAGGACCACACACGCATTTGAAAATTCCATTACCAAAGCGATTCGAGTGAAAGCATTTTTATTCGATCGTGAGTTCTCATTTGGTGCATCGATTCGATTCGGTGTTCCGTCTTCCGATTTCGATTAGTTTGTTATATGATATGGTATGTAATTAACATGTTTTAGTTTAATTGCATTTGTAAGTAATAGTGAACAGATACATGAATATTTATTACGATTAATCTTCTCGTAACATTTAATCTTATAATGCGAATTAAGAGACGGATGGATTTTTGTTACTTTTCCACTCAATAACGGCTAAAGGGATCTGGGTGAAATTAGGCATAGAGTTGGAATATCTCATGGAATATGCTCTGAAATAGCACATACGCATCTTATATATTTATTTAGTAGGTATACTTAATATAGTGGCAATATTAATCTCCCGGAAGCGCGGCTGAAACTGCGGGGCGGAAGTTTATCGTTAATAATATCTAAGGATCGACTATTCCCTCTCCACGTTTAATTGGCTTTCCGAGTTATAAATTCGAGTTGTACTAACCCAAGCGATTATAATATTCTGAGATTATCGTAGTTCCCGCTACAAAGTTCATTGGCATCTAATTTTCAACGGTTGAGTACTTATAACAACCAATTCTCTAAGGTAACAGTGGAATGGTAATCGATTCCGAAGTTTGTATTAGATACATTTTTTAATAGGAGTCTACTAAGTACTCGTATATAAAAGAGCTGATTCACAGTTTCTTGTTCTAATACTTAGTTAATAATGGCCTATAGATTTATTTAATTACGACAGCAAGTTACTTAAAGCACTTTTTATCGTAACAAAAAAACTAACAGCTTATCATGAAAAGTACAGACTTAAAATGCTATTATTGAACTCAAATGTAAAGGGCAAAGAAAGACAGTGATATATGTGGTTATATTATAGATACCATCTCTACATATCTATTAATCAAAATTTCGAATTACTTCACCAGAGTAGAATACTTGTAGAATGTACTCTTATTCTGTGATTCTTTTCAGTTTTGTGGACATTTGGAGACAAAATTAAATAACCATGTACTTATACGTTTATTGACAAAACCAACCGTCCCGTTTTTAGTACTAATGACCTACTAAAATAAGTAACATCTCTTCAAGCTCCAGTAGCCCAGAATTATTTGCCACTCGACCATTTCCGATACATTTCTTGCAGTCACTAATCTCATCTTTCGCTTATGTCAGACTTATTAGAGCGTGATAATGCCAATAGCATAGATGCTGTTTTTAACGACCGTTGTTTACTTAACTATTACCTACTTATATAGGTACACACCGTTTTCGTATACATTAATCATCAATCCTATGTTACCTACCATACCATACCTATGTTAATTTGGATTTGGGATTGAAATCAGACCAACCTATGTGTTATTTGTTTTATGCTAAGTATAGTACCTTTGGTTTATCTAAAACCTGTTCATATTAAATAAAAGATATACTTACCTACCCAAATAAAGTGGAATATTTTATATTTATTTCCGACGCACTACATAAAAATTGGAGCACATAAATTTTGCGCCTCAAAATTTACTGCTCAAAGAATCAGAATGATTTTAAGAACATGAACGGAACTCTTGATGGTCAAATCTCTACCGGTATTAAGGTATAAATTGTGACACAAATACGATAAACGTTTCATGTTACGACGGTGTTGTCATTAGCCAAAATGGTTGTAATTTTCATATGCCGTTACTAACAAACTGTTCCTGTATTTTAGTTCAATTGCTCTTGGTACACAAGTAGGTACCTAAATAATAAATCACAGTGAGAAACATTCTGATGATACATTTGATGATCTTAAGTTATTTGTTGTTAAAAAACATTGATTAAGCATTGCAGAAGTAATAGTCTTAAAAATAAAATGATAAATAGGTACCCATATTAATAACAATATAACAAACACAGGAAATAGCTATTCTACCTAGGTAGTTGCATATTTTTCCAAATAAAATACTTGTAGAGCTGAAATCGCTGTCTGTGGGTAAGACTTGCATTCTTCTCTGTTCTGTACTACAATTTATTATAATATCGGTAGGTAGATTCTTAACAGTAGGTATATATTTTATATCTTGATTGATACTTTACCTGTATAAAGACATACAATTGTTTTAGCTAATTTATCTTTCAGTTCCCATAACCATTGTCGGTGTAAGTTTCCTAGAATGTCACGGTTAATCGATGAGTTTCACCTTATTGTTCTATTTTCACATTACTACAAGATTGTTATATGTAGGTACCTACTATTATGTCTAGATTTGTAGTAATTACTGATTGTCGGGAACTTTGAATATTTACAATCGTCTTTGTAATAAGAATGTTACGAGAAGTTTGTCATTGTCCAATTATTGTCTCCATAATAGTTCACTTGATGAAATGTCAAAGCAATTTTAAATAAGTTATTTTCCCCATTTTCAGTAAAGTTAGATAAATGGTAGGTATATGATAACCGACCATATCGTAGCAACCCAGGGAACCTATTTATCAAATATAATATATTATGATCGAATAGTGAATCCTATAGTGGAGACAATACAATGGGAGTTTAGATCTGAGAGTGAGACACAGATCATCTCGCTGTACGAAAGTACCAGCATGATAAATCTAGGTGAAATATCTCGCAGTAACATGCATTTCAGATTTTCCATGGTTCTCGTATGTACCAGTGACCTTATATTTTGGCAACACGCTAATGCTGAACACCATTAGTCTGGCAAGTAGTACGCGGAGTGCGACGCTGGAACGCTGACAGTTAGCCGCGTTCCGTTATCCAACGATACACATAAAGTTGCAGTATAACGAGGACCGAGAATGCGGATGAAAGTATAGAACGTGTAAAAGGCCTTATCTATCATCGCTCGTGATATTAAACCTTATTAAATTGTTGGGCCCCAAGATTCAAGATAGAAGCGACACTTGGGGTTCTTTGAAGGTCATTGAGGAAGTAGGAACTGTAGGAACAATGTGAAGAGTGATGTAACAATGAAAGAGTAGTTGAGTAGATAATTACATTATTTCATTGTTTTTATACTCACCTAGCTTTCCAGAGTTAGTAGAATAAGGTACGCCTACTTTATTTATAAATAGAACTTCGCTTACCAGCCTTTAAACATGCAAGCAAAGATAAATAGCAGGAAGACCAATATTACCTTAAACTAATTAAAATGAAAACCTGAACTAATGAAGGCTTCGTTTAATCTACATAAGTACTATGTTCGGATTCACACGAAGCCAGCAAGCAGCTGCATGGAAAGACCGCAAACAGCACCGGGACTCGAATATCACCGTTTGACGACTGCACAATTCCACTAGGTAATCTAACATCAATTTATACAACACGCACGGCGTACGGTAACATCTGCCATTCCTGTCGAGATTCTGTTAGGAGCTAATGAAAAACACATGCATGGGACTCAAGTCAAAAGCTTGTCAAAGTATCAAGATCGATAAGGTAAAAAGTTACCTGATCCGATTTCAAAATAGAACCAACATAGTACAAAATGTTGCATCAATGCAATCACGAAAACATGTTAATTGAACGCTATCTGATTCAGTTGCAAAATTGGCTTTGGATCCTGAAAAGGCATTTGCATACATATGTATTGTAGAGCTCATTATATCTCAGTTGAATGAAATGATATAGGGGCTGAACTAAATACAGACTGTAGTAAAGTTAGTAAAACAAGTGAATAGACTTTCGGCCGATGCTCTGCTCAACATAACAAAGGTTGTAATACAAATAGTGAGCGACCTCGCGACAGTTTTGACGTAACTGTGGCTCAGTTACAAGAGCATCTAGAAAGAGACAGATCACATGTGAATCCGGCGGAACGCTTTCACTCTCGCGCCACCTTTCGTATGATTCTTATCTAACTAACTGTTGTGGTGATGGCCATAGGCGGGAAAATGACACCCACCGACACTATGTTAATTGTTCCGACTTTACCCACACTTGAGTCTTGATGTAATTCACGTAATATCTTAAAAATTGGAGCGAACATTTTAGTATGGCTAGTTTGTGTGGCTTTAAACAATGATGGCACTACACTCTTGTGCCTGTTTTTTTCGACCATCGAATAATAAAAATACCTACGCATAAGAGAGACCTGGTTCATGCCGTCCAAATAAATAACTATATTAACTATTATCTAAAAAGGTTATATTATGCACAGTTCCTCTTGTCTCATGGCTATAATAGGCATTACACAAGTAGGTAAGTAAATAAGTTTTAGGCAGAATTAAAATTATAGAAGTAATGAGAAATTCTCCAAAAACTCTTTGTACTCTAGGTAATATTTTTCTGGAACGGTTGAAATCGTACGCGAAAGTCCTGAAAAACTAGTTACAATTCAAAAGGATATTATAATGTTATTGTAACTTTTCCTGTTATTTTTTATTACAGAGGACAGTGAGCTGGCAAAAAGAAATACGGTCTCACATTAACATACTTTTTTAACGACTGTTATTTTTATTTCATGGCATAAATTATTATGAAAGATCGTCTTTCTCTAAATAAAAAGCATTAGGTACTGTGACAATGAAGAAAATACTCGTGATCCGACGAGTGAGGAGACAAGCACTTAAGATGAGAATACAATACGCAGAAAAAATTAGATAAGGATCGACTTTCTTAATCGTTTTGATATTATTTTATTTGATTTTATTTTTTGTACGTTTTAAATGTTGTTTCGTGTATCTTAATTATCTAGGTGTCTCTACCTTTAAAACTCTCTTCCTTATGAAGTAAGTATTAAATAGGTAAATCTCTGAAGTCATCTTCCGTAATGTTTATGAAGCATTTAAGTACACATTTTTTTTATTTTATATGAATAGAAAACTAACACTGAGTCATAAATCAAGTGAACTCCACATTTCTTATTGGAACCGTCCCGCTAGCTCACATACTTCAATCTACAATCTTATCACGTATCGAATGTGGTACGTCCACTCCAGATTGTTGGTCGTGTTAGATTGGAACTCTGATACCCTTGTGATAGAGTTTGAAGTTGTTTGACAGTCGTGGGTCAGAATTATGGGATCAATTGATATGGGCATGGCGTGCCGGTCGACCCCTTGTGCCTGTGACCTACAGAACCTTGACTTCTCATTTGAGAAAGTCAGGATAGGTAGCATGATAGACCCGATAGCGGGTCGAGTATGAACTTTGTTATTTGTATTGTTTGAACTAGTATGGAGCTCTGCCTTACTTTCCGATAAAATAGGGTCCCAAAATTTGGGAAATATCAGTTAATTTAAACAATACTTAATAACTTAATAACTTTAATAACTTTATTGTTCAAAAAAGCAATAATTACAGTGGTAGTGAAGCCCTGCATCCTGTGCTAGCTATACAATAGCTGTGTTACAGGCTACAGTGTCTTCCCCCTTAAATATATAACAATTATGAGCAATTTTATTAATGAAAAGGAAAAAAATTAATACATGAAAAAAAGAAAAAAAAATTAATACATGAATGAAGATATTACAAGCTAGTTAAGCCCGGTTAAATAAAATATCTAAGACCGTTAAGACTTGTCTATATATCGTATGAGTGTGTATGAGTGAGTGTGTATGAGTGAGTGTGTATGAGTGAGTGTGTATGAGTGAGTGTGTGAGAGTGAGTGTGTGTGAGAGTGTGTGCGTGTGGGCGTGTGTGTATGTGTGGTTTTGTTAGAGGTGCATGTTGAGTATAAAATTGTGAATTCATGTATATTATATTCTATCAGCATTACTTCAGCGTACGAAAAAGATCTTCTGTTGAAGAGTAATCTATACAACTAAGCCAATTGGTTACTTTCTTCTTTAGTTCATAGGAGTTGCACTGCTTTTGTTTATTTTTTGCGTTAAATTTATTAAATAGCAACGATGCGTTAAATTGATAGTTTCTTTTGGCAAACTGGCTTTTACAAGTTGGTTTAGGGACTCGGTTATGTCTTTTCTTTGAGTGCCCAAGAGTAGGAATAGTAACGCGGTGAAATCTAAGTAGGCACTGTAGTATATAAAGTTTTCTAATCGATAGCACGATAATACGGTATATTTCATCAAACCTATATTCACAAAGTAGACTCAAATTCGAGTTATTATTTAAATGTGTACGAGCTAGGTATCTATCTACCTATAACTATTTATGTAAGTACTACTGATATTATTTCTTTCAAAATGTTTCTTTTAATATATAGGGAATATTACCAAGATATAACAAGTTATATTATTTCACACGGCTATAGTCAAAATGTCAACAAAACCGTACACATACTTAATTGATTTGATTTTCCAGCCGCAATAGCAATCAGCTTCGTTTGACATTTAAAAGCAATTGATACCTATGTGTAAAATTCTTGCAACAATTTTTTTTAATTCGTATTTCAAACCCTTGTATTCACCATATCAACAGTATTTATGATAGTAATAAACACTCTGTGTTTTCACATCACGCTACGACCAATAAGAACGGATCATCAATGGAATAACGTTGCAAACATTGGGATTGTGAGTTGTGTCGCTGAAGAAGTTATCCGCGTAGTAAGTTACGTAGGTACCGATGTATTCTTATAAGAATACCATACCAATACTTTTTTTTTTTTTTTGAATGGACTAGAAGGTGACAGCCTCAGATGGCTTTTACACCGTTACGCGGACTTTGGCCATACCAATACGATAATGAACGTAATATGAGCCAGAGTCAGTACGGTAACGGCTATATTTCACAATAACTCAAAGGTAATGCTCGCCGGACCCTTTTCTAGGGCATCTCTACCGTTAGACGGCCGTGACCGTGTCGATGAACGATGACTTGCTGTTTTGACGGCCTTTACTTAAAACCAACATACCCAACCATTCAGACAACCAATTCTCAAACAATAACATTCCTTAACATCGTACGGATAAGGTTGAATCCGTCAAACTTGCCTCAAAACACTTGTCAATGAGGATCACATAATACTCATGTCGTGACTTGTGACGTAACGTCTATGAGTGCCCTAATGTAGGTCGATGTATTCCGTTAGTAAGACTCTAATAATGTTATAATGAGGGAAAATAAACCCTATGCCTATATAAATAGGATTGAAAAACCCTATAGAAGAAACTCCAGACAAAACGTGGTCATTTATCATGCTCCTTGCATACAGTTTACTGTAGAAAATGTTCAACTGCTTTTCTCATTAGAATACAATGAAATATAAATAAAGCTTTTTATGGAGGCTAATTATGATAACATTTTAAACAATGGTCTGATGTTTTATTTTGTGTAAAAATATCTTGCGGTCCCGTTTAGATACGTCTCAATTTACAAAGAAATTTAAATAAGATCTTACATAAAATAATACTAGATAAATTTAATGAAACAGATAGTCGACTTCAAAGCGTTAATTAACTGTGTTACCTAAAATAGTCACAGTTAAGAAGAAATTAATGGTTAACGGAATCGTGATTCTATTTTTTTTATTGACTTTGTTCTACGCATTTTATTACAATGCTTGATAAATTCACAGTATTTAGGAAGTTACATGATACCTGTTTTAATCAGAATTTACATAATTGGTATTATTCATGTTTTGTGCATTAAAACAGAACTGAAAATCTTTTTGAACATACCAAGTTCAGTGTGTCCAAATAAGAGAAGAGATAATGAAATAGATAGATAACAGCTATTAATATCCCTTGATGTACCTTTATTTAAATGGCAAAGAATATGTTAAATCTGACATTTCCGACATTTATAGGTACAGCAACATTTGAAGCGAAGCATAAACTATGGAAAGGAAATTATACATATACGAAGCACTTCCCAACGTTAGACATTCCTAAACTTGTTTTACGTTGGACAACGGGCAATTTCCTGGTCTAAACAAGAGTTGAAGAGAATACCTAAGCGTTTATGTACCACGGCCTAGACTTAGACTAGTGCCGTTAGTGCTTGGATAGTAATAGCTAGTAACAACGAAAGGGACCGTACCGTTATTTGTGGACGGTGTAACTTGAGCAAATTATAGGGTGTAGGGTTTTAAAGGTACGTACATAGCTGCGGTATGGAAATAGCGTTTACTAGAACGCGTGAAAATGACTGCTACCTTGCTGCCTCCAGTGGTTATGGTATCATGTTAAAATCGCACTATATTTCTTGAAATAATATTTTAGTACTCTTACGCTAGGTACCTACATGGAAGTACTGTGCTCCTATTTGTTATTTTAGGATACATTTGCAGTTCTACGGCAAATTTCGGAACCTTCATAATTTCGTCATGTCTTCACAGCGTTTTCTGAGGTGAAATACCGGTAGTTGATTTGATAATATTACGAAAATCATGTGGCTATCTGACAGTACCTTCCTATAGGTATATTTTTTTATTCATTCGCACAACTCTCCGGTCCGCTGTTATTAAATTAATTTAATATCATTATCAACTTCGCTACGGCGTTGTAAACGTGGGAATGAAAGCGCTAAAAGCAAACAAAGGATAAAGCTATTGCTTATACTTATAAGGTGTTGTGCAAATGCTCGTGAACTTGGTATAAGATCTAGTAATGCTAGAGTCATGATTCTCACTGACTGATGATACCTATGTCACTTCCCCTCAGAGGTTTTAATTAGGTGCATTAATTACAAGGTTATTACCCAAAGTTTGAATCGAAATATTGGGTAACTATAATACAAAGCTTTCCTATTTTATCTTGTTTGAAAATTATAAACGTATACACTTGTATATTGCCTGAAAACCGGTAGATAGTTGAAGACAGTCACATAAATTAATAAGTGTGGTTTCCTCCCGACTTTTTTCATAACCGGAATCTCATTGTAGGTACTTAGGATTCAAACCTGCAACTTTCGTCGCCATTGCTATAAGGTACCTTATAATTTATTTATTAACACTGAAATAATTTCCACTCATAAAAAGCCCGGGAACTGACCTAAGTATACATAGGAAGTAATTATTCATTTCCTACACTTAACAGCTAGAAATACCTCGTGGGTAAAACAAAGTGCCATGTTGAGTCCACTTGTTAGCAGTTTCATAGTAAACAGGCACAAAACAAACATTCCGACACGGAAACCTTTGTTCTTGTTTACCGACTAACTGTATTCCAATTCGATACCCGTTTCAATAAAATCTTTATGGGAGTCGATGATCTTCGATTCGGAGAAATTGATCGGCGTCATGATGAATGCATGACAGCTGCATTGCGATTTCGGTAAGGCCACGTGACAGCCCGCCATTTCTATATAATTTTCAAAATGGCGGAATGTCAAGTTACCTTAATCTGGCGGGAAACCAGTCTGTCAATACTTATACTATGATGAAAAATTAGATTTTATGGTATACCATGACACCTATTAAGGGATAGGTTGTATGGCGGTAGGTTTTCAGGGCTTAGGGCGGATTTGAAGTCATGCAATGAGCAATATACGGAACCGTAGATTAACCGGTTAATCCAATTTATACTCCCTAATCTTGTTATTCTGCGGGAAGTTAGCAAACCATATATTTGCATTATGGTATCATGTTGTTTTTTAATGTGTATATTTAGATTAAGCACCTTACATTCTGAACAAACGACGGGAAGTTCTACATGCCGTTAGTCGTCTCGCGGAAGATCACGATTCAAGTTAATTTGATACCGGTATCTACCGCTCTGTAGCAGTACCTATTGTACAATGGGATGAACAAGTGCCCCATAGAAAATACTTAATAAAAAACCATCTATTCAAAACAGTATAGGACGAATTTCGAAACATACCTATTCTTCAAAAACTACTGAACCGATTTAAACGAAATTTGATACAATAAACAGATAGTCTAGAGATTGAGAAAGGACATAGGCTACTTTTATTCCGGGATTATAGAAGATCTTCCGGGTACGCGGGTGAAACCGCGAGTAGCCACTTGTAGAATATATCGTTTCCATAAGTAGTTAGGTAGGTAAATAAGACATAAAACATCGATACATTGGTTATGGAAACATGATTTTTCTCATGAATATTCGCGATGAGCCGTTGAGCCATCATCGCTTCAGACATTTACTTAGTACATCTTATCAAAATTGCATTTTCAAATGCAGTTTTCCTTCACCGCTTTTCCATAATTATCAGCGTTTTTTTTTTTCAATAAATAGGTATTATTTATGCAGAGAAGTCACGCTACTTACTCACAATTAACAGCAATTTAATAAACCCATTTATCGGAAGGGATATTTATTAAAAAATATTAAAACTAATATTTTGTCTAACGACCAAAATTCAATCTTGATCCGAACCGTTGATATACCTACTGAATTGATATTTCCACGATAATTTTATTATAAAGAACATCAATTTATCAGTACAAAGATTTTGTATTACGATCGAATATTTATTTTGACGGTAAAAAACAGATTACTGAGACTTTACAGTCAACATAGAAGGTTCGTTTTTTTCTAAAATCTCGGTTGGATCCAAAAATAGTCACAGAAATACCGTTAGCTCATTACATTCCTTGGAGATCTACTGTAATGTTCTATTGATCTCTAAGATAGGTTTATCATTGATTATGTAGGAATTAATTTGGTTTCTCATAAGTCAATGACCGATAGACGACTACAAGCAACGTTTTAAATAATTATGACCCATCAATTAAGTCGGTTGAATTTCCATGTGTTTCTCGGAAATTAATAAATATGGGATATCCTCTCCCGGGCTACAGAAAAGGACTGAACCGATTTAAACGAAATTTGATACAATACACAGATAGTCTAGAGATTGAGAAAGGACATAGGTTTTTTATCTTTTTATCTTGGGAAAATGGAAGATCTTCCGGGTATGCGGGTGAAACCGCGGGGAGCCACTAGTAGAATATATCGTTTCCATAAGTAGGTACTTAGTTAGGTAGGTAAATAAGACATAAAACATCGATACATTGGTTATGGAAACATGATTTTCCTACACTTAAGTTTAAGTTATTCATAGAATTGGAATTCGCGATGAGCCGTTGAGCCATCATCGCTTCAGAAATTTAGTACCTACATCTCATCGAAATTGCATTTTCAAATGCAGTTTTCCTTCACCGCTTTTCCATAATTACCTATCAGCGTTTTTTTTTTCAATAAATAGGTATTATTTATGCAGAGAAGTCACGCTACTCACAATTAATTAACAGCAATTTAATAAACCCATTTATCGGAAGGGATATTTATTAAAAAATATTAAAACTAATATTTTGTCTAACGACCAAAATTCAATCTTGATCCGAACCGTTGATATACCTACTGAATTGATATTTCCACGATAATCTTAATATATATAAATCTCGTGTCACAATGTTTGTCCTCAATGGACTCCTAAACCACTTAACCGATTATAATAAAATTCGCACACCATGTGCAGTTCGATCCAACTTGAGACATAGGATAGCTTACATATACTTGGACCCGGTAGGTGGCGCTGGTGGGCAGAACGAAGTCTGCCTGGTCCACTAGTTTTATTATAAAGAACATCAATTTATCAGTACAAAGATTTTGTATTACGGTCGAATATTTATTTTGACGGTAAAAAACAGATTACTGAGACTTTACAGTCAACATTGAAGGTTCGTTTTTTTCTAAAATCTCGGTTGGATCCAAAAATAGTCACAGAAATACCGTTAGCTCATTACATTCCTTGGAGATCTACTGTAATGTTCTATTGATCTCTAAGATATGTTTATCATTGATTATGTAGGAATTAATTTGATTTGTCAAAAGTCAATGACCGATAGACGACTACAAGCAACGTCCGTACAACGTACGTTTTAAATAATTATGACCCATCAATTAAGTTGGTTGAATTTCCATGTGTTTCTCGGAAATGAATAAATATGGGATATCCTCTCCCGGGGTACAGAAAAGGACTTAGTCCCGGCTTCCTTTATAGTAAGAAGGCCGTTTCGCTAAACGATTGACTGTTAAAAATATGTACCTATAAGTTTTTTCAGATTAGGTAGAGGCTTTAGGCGTTTCACCACTTACCTCCTATGGAGAGCCAACAAAAGATGTTTTTTATGATAAATATAAAGGAACAGAAAAACCAACAATGGTAGCTAACCGTCCGTAAATTGCAACAATTTCCCAGAATCCACACTCAATCATCCGTTATGACAAGAATGATATAAATAATTGTAAATGGGAACCGTAACGATTTCCTTATAGAAATCACTATTCATCGCATCTCTCTTTGATCTATTCACTTAGCCAATAAAAGGCCATTAAACTTGGTTGTGTGATCGTATGCGCATGATACTACATGCGGAAGAACTAGTAAATACTCGCAAACCCTATTCATAGTCAAGTGCAATCAACCTGAACCTCATTGTTTTACCTCGGTACCACTATATATTGGCCTCCGACACCCCTCGATGTTCTAAGCCAAACAGGTGAAACAAGGGGATCCGGTGGTTTCGGAAGTATCTTCAAAAGATGGCCAAGTGTTCGTTGGATGCACGAACGCAGATAGTAAATATATCGGCCGAAAGGTTTATGTTGAACTTACAATAATAGCTTATTGAATTGATCGCACGATAAACATTTGTTTATGAAGTTTGTTGCGGTTTTGAACGGAATGCGTCCAGTTGGTGGCCGAGACTTATGGAATTTAATTACCATTATTTTAAATATATGTAGTCTTTTCATGGCTTTCGGAGCTCAAAAGGCTTCAACATTACTAGGAGTCATATAAATTATATGCTAATGGGCTTTTAATTTAACTTTTATTTAATAGGTAAAAATCACCACAGTATTTACTAACATTGATTCCTTATATGCAGCAAATCAATTGAGATACACGCAATCAAGAGTAACCAGGATACTATCAGTTTCCCAAAGATTAACGTTTTTATTAGAAGACGTGAGGAACAGAGCATGGAGCAATTCTAAACGCTTACAGAAGCTTGTGAGCAAAAAGCGAGATGTGCTGTGTTGTGGGGGTCCGTTGTCGCATGCCATGGCATGCACGCGACGCATGCTGCATGCCTCCCGTTGGCTAATGGGATCACCGTTATACCAACCTGGAGTAGTGCATTTCAATCCGCTTCTGGGAAACGCGATGCGCTTCAGTGGCTGTCATATTTTTTTCTCACAAGCTTCTTACAGCATAGATAATCATGAATTTTAATCGGACATTTACGTTTCCGCCTTCAGGCTCCGCGAACCATTGTGGTGTTTGTATAATTTTCCCAGTAGTTTATGTATAAAAATAACATTAAAGTTTGTGTTATTGTTAATTTATTTCCAAGTAGCTCTGTGACGAACGGCTCGTCGAATTGCATAAATATCTACCAATAGAATAGTAGAGACACAGAATTAATAATAGTAGATAACTAAATATTAAAGTAGGTACGTTGGTACATGGACTAGGACATAGACCTTTTATCCTGGCAACTCAGATAGAACCACTGTCCGCCTCGAAGATTATTTTATAGAACCTCGTATATTTTTATTTCACTGACATAAGTATAACTCGCTTCTTGTTTTTTCTAATTACCTACGATTCAGTTGGAGTTGTAAAATAATTGACGGTACAATTACCCGCCATGATTGCATCTATTCGGTGGCATCACAGCCTAGACGTATTTATTTAATCAAGGTGTCCGACCGGTCGTTATTAAATAATTCTAGGTACGCAAAAAGTACAAAATCCAGAGACATTAACAACAGAATGGGCATTCTGATTGATGGCCGCCACCAACTGCGGTGCCTGGGCTAAAAATATACATTTTACAATTGAGAAAAAAAAAGGAATACAATAATAATAATGGTTTGTAGAATCGTGGCTAATATGATAATTCGAAGTATTTATGAGCGGTTATATATTTGAAGTTCCTATAAAAGTTCATGTTTACAATCTACCAAAGGACTGCCCACGATAAAAAGAAGTCGAGATTGAAAAACAAACATTTGAAACCTAATAGGTTAATCTGTGATAAAACAACATGATAAATGTGATTATGTAACGATTAGAAAAACTAGGATGCAAATAAAGTGTCCTCTTTCCTTCCGACCTTGTCTCAAGCTGCACGCAACCTCTTCATTAAAACCATAGGATTTTGAACTCTATCTGTGTAATGTAAGATATATAAGATTATCGTAATATTTGTTATATGTGCGGTTTATTGTGCAACACGCGAAAGTGTTCATCCAAGCGAAACACAATGTTGAACATAACCTATCTCCGTTTCAATGGCATGGTATTGTGTGCTGTTGAAAACATGGATATTAAAAAACAAACACTTAAAGAATCGAATATATACTTGTGCATACAATGGTCAAACATCTAGATAAAAAAGTAAGTCTTGAGTGAGCGGTTTGCATCAATTTATGGTGCTTAGTTCTCTGAGGCGATAACTTTTGAATTTCTTACATAATTGATTACATGAACGTAAGCGAGCATACCATTATGAATCATTTGATGAATAATTTGCATACTCATTAGTTAGGAAGTTATCATTAATATTCTTCTTACGTGTTCGACACCACTTATTTCGTTACATTTCTTCCGGAATGACCGTATGCAACTGGTTTCTATAATACTGTATTTTAAGTAGTGGGTAAGTAGGTATTTATTTTAAAAACAACAGAAAACAACGTAACAAGAGATTTAAATTCAAGGAGTTGTCTAGAAAGTAGAATTTAAATAGTGTTTAAATAAATGTTCACGTAAGTCCGCAAAATTGGCGCAAATATAATTTAAATAATAATGATACCCAGAGATTCAAATATTCTTGTTGTATTTGTACCCTTGGATGAATTATTATATATATTTACTATCTAGAATTTCTTGATTAGGGAAGCACGCTCACTAAATTTAGTTTTCCGCAAAAAATGCAAGAGAATGTTTTGACAAAAGCACAATAAAAACTTCAAATCTAAACATAAATTGATGCAAAATTGCAAAGTAATAAAACCGACTCTCAGTGCTTCACTGGAGTAAACAATTTTTCTCAGAAATTCCAATAAAGATAAACCATTTTTTTGTTCAATTAAAATAACAAGATTTCAAGCTATTTTCATGACAGACTGAATTTTATGAGTAGCACGTACTACACTTCTCAAAACTCTACGATTTAAATTTTCCTGAATAACGGCATAAACTTTAATGTTACCATTATCAATAATTGAAACATGCCTGATTTTATCGTGACTTAGAAATCAAGTGCCGATCCTGAAAAGGTAAGTACTTTTTAGGGCCTTTTGGTACCGATAGATGCAAATTCACGTATTAATGAGCTCATACAGTTCTCAGTTACAAATATAAGAATAAGTAAGTAACTATGACGAATCAATGTTATTGGCGTTACGTCCGACCAAGCGCTGTCCGTCCCTGAACTCCTTTTCAACTTTTGTGCAAAATTCGATGCGCGTAACGAAAAAAGTGAACGCAAGATTTCATCCCGA
Source organism: Thyatira batis (assembly GCA_905147785.2). Lineage (NCBI taxonomy): Eukaryota > Metazoa > Arthropoda > Insecta > Lepidoptera > Drepanidae > Thyatira > Thyatira batis. The sequence goes on from LR990499.1 coordinate 7,427,747, forward strand.
TTAACATAAAATATTGCATTGCATACTATGTGCAGACGGCCTTACACATGTTAACTCTTACACTTTCAATACATTGTTCATGTTACTTAACAGAAGATTCGGCGTTTGACCCATTCACGTAATGTTTACTTATTTTGAACTATTGTTTAGTTAACTCGACCTCATAAATCACTAAGTAGTTAAACATATGTCTATGGTATATTTCGTAATCTTAAACAATGAAGGTATCTTCTATTAACAATAGGGGTAGGTGAGTATTTCGGTACAATAGGCGAAGGTGATCGACTTCGACGGAAATTTTGCAACCTATTTATCGGTTCGTACCGCATCGTTTGACCCGATTACTTCATACGTTATCCTAATTTAACGCTTGTTGATTCACTATGACCAATTATTTTTTAGTAATCCTAGACACTAGTATTTGAATAATTACCGTATAGATCCCAATCGCGGCACTGAAGAAGCGCGAACTATTGCTATGTGTAAATCATAAAAAGTGAATCAAAACTTCACTTTCACAGGCTACTTTCAGAATAATGAGTGGTTGGGTTGTAGGTAAAGTCATAAAAGCAGAACGTGCAAAGTTTTTCGTGTCTTCTTTAATGGATTAATTTTGCAACACAGCATTATCGTTATGAAAACCACAATCGTTTTTACGTTCGGAACGAGTTAAAGCTCTGCTTAAATTATTATTTGGAACAATGATTTTGTTTTTATATACCACTTCTTATTTTATGAGATCACTGCAAAACAAATTACGAAGAAAAGGTTTATCTCCTTCATCTCCTTGTTTTAATATTTGTTTTGTCCTAAGGTATGGTTATGGTGACCTTTGGTACCTTATCAAGTATACGGTATTATGTAATGTAGAATTTGATTGGTGGATCATTCAAAGCGTATTATAGAAGTAGCTCTATAAATCGCGCCAGTGAATTTTTCTCATGTCAGAAGACAGACAGGCATGAATTGAAAAATTCTACCTAAATAGAACCTAACACACATACAAAAACATAAGCATATTACAGGAAATTAAGCCAAATAATAAAGCGCCGTAAAAGGCATTTTTAAGTCTAGGTACTACTTAGTATTTTTTCGAACTGTGCCAAAAATATATTCTAACAGATATAAAACGAATCTAAGATACAATATAATATAATACCAACTTAAACTGCTGCAGTGACACCTTAGGAATTCGGAAACGAAGACCAAAAATGTAATATCGTTGCTGCACGTGAATATAATGTAATTGTATACTTAGAAGACATAGTAAAAACGTTCATTAGTATGTTAGCTATGTTTCCTGTTCCTGGTTTCCTGTATCTGGTCGGTGCCTGTGGCTCGGGTGTGGTGAATAATAAACGTTGAACCATTACCCTCGCCGACGGATCGGAACGGATACCTAACACCGCATCGCCACTTGAACTTGTTGGATATTTGCTTGTTTATCGCGCGTTCTTGGGGATACTAAGGTTTTCCAAGAAATAAACCTGTATTAAGTATAACATACCTATATTATGTAATAGTTTTGTGAGTATAGATTTATGGCTGTTTGTTACGCTTTCACTCAGAAACGGCCGAAGGAATTTAAAATTAAAGGCACTGGGTTAGTATATGTTCTGAAATAGTGCATAAGCTTTTTTACCCGAGAATCGAAAACCCGATTACATGTCCCCGGGAACCCGGATGAAATCGCGGAGTGGATACTAAGTGGTCTAAGATAAATTCCACAAATTGATAGGTTTAAAAGTGTGCCAATTTACGTCGAAGTATTTAAAACCCAGTCACGAATATCTATTCAAATTTATCGCGGAGATTTGATAAAATATTCGTTGTCATCATATCATAATGAGATCGACGATGAAAATTGATAAGTATCTAATATTTTAACAGTCAAAGGGAGCCCTCGACTCGTCGTTAAAACGAGAAAAGTTTAAAATAAATCCCGGTGGGATTACGTGAAAAAGTTAGCATGAACGTTTACCCGAGCCGAAGCCCGACCCATCGTAGGTACCTAGCCACATTACCTACTGTAGTTCTGCTACCTACTTACGAAGTTAAGTTTGTTACGGTACGTAGGTAGACCTAGCCTTTAAAGTTTAAACCGTCGTTAAAAAGTTAGTATGAGAAATACTCTAGGCTATGCCTATATATCATCACGCTACGGCGAATGGGAGCGGAACATCGATAAAAAATGTTCCAAAAACGGGCAAGTAACGCTAACGCAGTTGCGCGGGTCAACTAGTTATGAACTAAAATAAGACATGAGTATAAAATAATAAGAGTATGTATGTACCTACCTACCTAATGTGATAAAAAAATCCTATCATAACGTGATAATCAGAGGTCAACGACCTTTAATATTTCAATAAAAACTAACATGCCTTTACTTGACAAATAAATGACAATTGATTTATTTATTTTTCACGATTGCTTTCTGCCTTTTATCTAGGTACACAATGTGAACTTTACTTTCTTTCATTCAATCGCAGGTAGTGAAAAAATGGGCGCCAATTCGAATAACCATAGACATATTTTTTTTCATGCAGAAATAGGCTTTTGCGAATGACCGAAAGCGTGACCAACTATGGAATACTGAATGTATAAATTATTTTCACTTACCTATAGCGAAAGTCGAGAAGCTATAGGAAGGTATAATAATGTATTTCTGATTAAAAAAAAATTACAGATTTACCTAAAGAAAAAAAGAATACCTAGTTACCTATTATGAGATACATAAAATATTACAGACCATGTTTTTTTAATCACCTAAGTTCTAACCCGATGTTCTATGTACCTACTTCATAAACGTAGTAAGAAGCCGCTTGTTTTATTAACAACATTGTAAAAACTGATAATAACATGCATTTAAAAAACAGTTCCCAACTCATGAAGAGAATTGATAGATCCATTAAGAATAATTATGTGCATAACGAGCAGCTAAAATATACGATGTTCTATCAAGTCGATGGCAAAAAGGGAAAATAAAAAACAAATCTTTAAGGTTGTGATGATATTAATAGGGCAGTGCCATCACCCTCTGCAGGGCCAATGCGGATTTTCCTGTAGGTAATATAATCAAAACTAGAATAACGAGTACTACACAAGCAGGATTTACAAAAAACCAGATGTCCTACAACATGGCACTAGAATTTATGGCTTGGACAGGGCTGGTATGTGTTGTAGGATTCACACTGAATTCACGGACATCTAAGAATATAAACTATATTTTTTTTAATTAGTTAACTTATACCTCCATAGTTACTATAATGTAAGAATTCTAAGATAGTTCAAATTGTTGCATGTTTTCTGCACTAGAAGCGCTACATTAGTAATATAGAAATCCTGTTTTACTCACCACTTAAGTTATTAAAAGAAGTACTCGCCGCCTCCACATGGACCTCCGATTTAACACACCACTATTTATCGAAAAAAAATATTATTGGCTGTATACAAATTCATCAGTGCACTGTTTTATATTTTATAGAATCATAAGACGTAATATTCCCGCGCGTATTTACTCGTATAATTGGAATGCGGCAACGGTTCCTCGTGCGACGCACCGCGCGCTCATCTATGAACTGAATGTTTTCTTTCTTCAAATTCGAACCCCTCCATCTTACTTAACGCCGTCCACAGAGTACTTTACTTTTATAACCGACCGAATGCTCACGCGCACCTCCAATTTAAAATAACCCTAGGATTCTAATTATAGGATGAATCAAGGCGGACGACCATTAAAACACAGCAATAAAAACGATTCATTTATTTCTTAACTACTTCACAATTATGAATTTTATAACATAAACTTTCATGTCTTAACTTATTTTTACATCGCTAAGAATAGGCCTAACTAGTTCTAATAAAATCTAAAAAGAATAATATAATATTTAGCCTATGTGATATAGATCGTTTTCCTGCTTTTAAACAGTTAATTTAAGGATGAATACATTTTATGGTTAAAATTACGCAACTCCGGGATTATTTGTGGTCATTGCACATAAGACTCACAATGAAGTGTTTAAAATACAGTTTTGAAGAATCGTGCAATGATCAAAAATAACCCTGTAAGATCAGGACTAAGATAGATCTTTCTCCAATACCCAAAAAGAGATCTATTTATAATAACATACCTATAAGACGACACAGAGGTTTTGTTTAAACAAATCTAATGCGTTCATTCTTACATAATCAAATAAAATGAAAATGGAATAAACAAAAGGATAGTAAGTAGATATACATTTCATAGATAACAATAATTTACCATAGACTCCATAAAAATGTATTGTTTGACTACGTTTAATCATTTATAATACCTGCATATTTTTAGTAACTTGATTTATTATACTGGAAAAAACTGGTGCAAAAAGAGCAGGTAGAAATTTAATTCTACCCCAAGAAAGAGCGCATCATCAATCTTCGTATTAAATATGGAACTAACAAGATAGAAATATCGTATGTATCACTTTATTAAATAACTAGCTGCCTCCCCGCGGTTTTACCCGCGTAGTTCCCGTTCCCGTGGGAATACAGGGATAAAATATAGCCTATGTTACTCGGGGATAATGTAGCTTTCCAAAGGTGAAAGAATTTTTGAAATCGGTCCAGTAGTTTCGGAGCCTATTCATTACAAACAAACAAACAAACAAACAAACAAATCTTTCCTCTTTATAATATTAGTATAGATATTTCGATTTCATTTTATTCTAAAAGTTACAGTTTCGACAAGTCAAGAGTTTGCTTAAAAAAAATAGAGAGCAAATTGTAATGAGAGACTAAATATGTCAAGCTTAAGAACCTGTTCACACCAACGTTTACGAGATCATTATACAGCGTCTTAATTACATTTTGACTATTCATAAGTACATGTAAAGGCATGTATTTGAATAAAAAAAAACATTTCACTTATGATATTGAAAAAAAACTGGTCAGTATGAAAGAAGAAAGAAAGAAGAAAGAAAATACATTTATGAACAGCCTCTTAGGCCTCAATCGCACGAGTTTTTTTAAACGGACGTTAAAAAAGCGTTCAAACACGACAAATGTATTTCCAAGTACCTTAATATGCTCTATTTCAACGCCCAAAGTTGAAAATGCAACACCACTCGATAAAAAAGGTTCGCGTTTTAAAAACACTGTCGGCTCTAAACATATACTTGGGAATGGATTTGAACGCTTTTTTAACGTCCGTTAAAAAAACTCTCGTGCGAATGAGGTCTTAAAGACATAAATTTGTAGAATGCGTTAATCTGAACAAACGCGTTAAACGTCGCGTTTGACATCGCGTGGGGAGCGCAGCGTCGCCATTCACGTGTCAGCAGTCAACCGACTCGGTTCTCAATTGACGGCTGACGGAACTCGCTATGGAAAATAAATATTTAAATAAATTGCAGCGCTTACGCAACATAAATGCACCCACCACCTGTTTCATAGTCACTTATCACGATTGTAGCGTTCAATATTTTATCTCATGAAGCGAAAAAGGTTTTTAGAGAATGAAATACGAAGATTGATATTGGCCCAGCCTTTATCTATAGTAATATATAAGTATTCCAATTTTTCGATACATTTTGGTTACACCCCGAAAACACACGAAGTCGAGCTGTTAATGATGTAGGTAATATTCGGCAAAGTTGTGAATAACGAATATAGATTTCGCGACCCACGTTCGTTCAACAAAAAATAGCAAAAATCGATCGTGCGCAGATTATAATGTATCTCTGTAGATTATATACATCAAACAAAAGAATAATAATTCAAAATCACGGAGACAATTTCTAATTACACGCGATTCGTTAATCAAGGTGTACTATCAATTCATTTTAATACATACAAAGTTGAGATCAAAAACAATTTAGATGAGAAATAAAATTTGTAAATATAAATTAATACATAACTTTTAAACTTCCCATATTAAAAAATAATAATAACCAAAAAAGTCGGAATCAATATCAGTCGTAAACGGTTAAATTCGTTCATTATTAAAAAGCCCTTTAGTAATCTGTAAAAAGATCTTCTATCTGTCAAAAGGGCCTAAATACACAGTCAGTCCTTTAAAAATACTATAATATTTGACAAAAACGCACTGAGTGATTTAGATAAGATATGCATAAAATTGTTAAATAATAATAAACATAAGTTGTATCTTCTATCCAAGACCAGAAAGACATGCTTATAAAGAAGTAGATACTTAGAGGCGTTTTGATATAGTCCCGCCGAATTCAAATTATTTTTATGCAAAATTATACCACAATAGTTTTTTATTGGATCATAAAATATCAAACTGAATATAAATATATTACCGGAAACTTTATTCCCATAAGCATGCAGCATGCATTATTAGTTTAAATTTGGCGGAAATTCCTAATCGCTTCTATTTGCGAAAAAAAGATTTTTTTTTTATACCACGAGGGTGGCAAACAGGCATACGGAAAAAAGAATTACATTAGTAGCAGGAAAAGAAATAAATAATAACAGCTTTTGACCTCTGCATAGTATAAAATTAAATAACGATTCCTAGTTCATTATAGATATAGAGACCTAAGAGATTTAGACAGAAAAATTATATGCATGTTCCAAAAAGTAAAATCATAATGCTAGAAGAGATACCTATATCTCTTCAGCCCCCCTAGCACAAGCCGGGGATAAAACTTTTATCCACCGGTTATTTCCACTGACAAGTGATAAAATTATTTTATCCACCTGCCAAAGCACGGCGACAGGGGGGAAGATAATTATATCACTTTTTGACATTAGACGTGGATACTCACCCCCTGCCTATAGCATGGCGACTCGGGGAAGAGAAAATTGACAGATATTTTGACATATCAAAGGGAGAAATTTATCCTCACCTATAGACGGTGGGTTTAAGTTTATCACTTGAGAATATATATAATTAGTGTTAATATAAAAATGTCTCGTGCTTACTGGAGCTTAGTGTTTTCGTCGGAAAGAGAGAAAATCGAGCGAAAAATACACCGGCGTTCAATTCGAGATTCGAGCAATCCCTTCGAATTGCCCGACACCAAATTCCGCCGGATTTTTCGAATGCACAAGGATTGCGTGCATTATATGTGCCAAGAACTCCATTTGGCTTTGAAACCATCGACAGCAGACGGACTACCAGTGCACATCAAAGTAAGCACCTATAATTAATCGTATCGTGTATTGACCATAATAGATAGGTACACTTTCTTATTACCTACATTTATACTTATATTTTAGGTACTCACAACCATCAGAATACTGGCTGATGGTGGCTACCAAAGAGGTACGGGTCAAGACCATGGGCTAGCATTTCCCAGCAACAGAGCAAGCAAGGCAAAGGGTGTCCACAGGATTCTGTGTGAAGCATGGTTTGCCTAATGTTCTAGGAGCTGTAGACTGCACCCATGTCGATATATTTCCTCCATCATACCCGACTGGAGTTCAATATAAAAACAGGAAAGGTCGAACTACAATAAATGTGCAACTGGTAAGCACAAACATAATTTAGTTAATTACTCAATATAAAACATTGTTTTTATAGTAAAGTATTGTAACAGGCTGTGGATGTCGACTGCTGCATCATCAACATTAATGCGAGATACCCAGGGCGAGTCCATGACCAGTTCATATTCAAACACTCGAAATTAAAAGCTGAAATGAAGCGCCTATATGACAGTGGCATCGGGCAATACTACCTCTTAGGTATGTTTGGTTTTATTATTTTATTACTTAAAACTTTTGTAATAGTAGTATGTATAGTGAGCTAGTATCTACTTAATAAATAACACTGTTGTTAAAAAATAATATTTATTGAGAACAAAATTTACATTTCCATTATCTTCTAGTAAATCTGAAAAGTGAAAACAAAAATTCCTATATATTGAACACATAACTATTTTACAGGGGATTCAGGCTGTGCATTAGAGCCTTGGCTCATGACTCCAGACCAAATGAACAAATGGCTACGTTAAGGGCACATTTCGATGTCTGGGCATTGATAGGGTGCTTCATTACAGCCCAGAAGAAGCTTCTCAGCTAATATATGCTTGTGCAACACTATATAATATCATGCTTCACTATCGGTGTGATATTTAATTACATAAGTTTATTTAAACCAGACAGAATCTATTCTTAAGAGCTAATTTTATTTGTGTATTTCAGAATTCCTATGGAACCCATGGATAACTCTGAGGTGACCTATGAAGAAAGGCATGAATCGCCTGTACCTCATCACACCAGACTTTTAACTGTTGCAAGACAAAAAAGAGAAAATTTAATAAACTCTTATTATACATTGAAAAATATTTTATTTGCTTCCACTGGGCGACAGACCTATCTGGACCATGTTCTTTCAATATTTCTTTTAATACTTGCCACTGGGATTCCGCCCTTTTAGCTCCCAAGGGTCCTGTGAATTCCCCAGTGGCTAGATAAGTGTGGGAGGACATAAAGTCGACTAAAGCTGCTAGGTATTTGTTGCTTGTTGCTGCGCGATCTGAAATACCAGAAAAAAAATTAATAATAGTCGACAGAATACTCAATTATTTAATAGTAAAAGCACAAAAATGAATAAGTACTTACTTTTTAGCACTCGTTATGATATTATGTGCGTTATTATTATATATAAAGATAGAAAATTATTCCAATTTGTTGTTTATGTCTTGCTTTCAGCTTAGACGACTTTGATTGACGTTCTAAACGTCTAGCCGTTGACAACAAGACAGAATAAAAATCTAGCACAGATGTAATAAAACGAAAAAAATTCTTGGCTTTACGACGATATTCACGACTATTTTGTAATTCAAAAATTTTTTTCTTATAATGGCAATAATTTCCGGGACAAGCGTTCCCCTTGTTTTATCCACCGTGATAAGTTTATCTACCCATGTCGTCATGCTCGCAGAGAGGATAAAATTGACAGAGAGGAAAAGAATTTTGTCTTCCCCCCGGGGATAAAATGACTGCGGTCATGCTCGCCCTGCTGAATCTTTTAAATCTCGCCAAACTCTATTTAAATGCATTACCAGCAGGGCGAGCATGACCGCAGTCATTTTATCCCCGGGGGGAAGACAAAATTCTTTTCCTCTCTGTCAATTTTATCCTCTCTGCGAGCATGACGACATGGGTAGATAAACTTATCACGGTGGATAAAACAAGGGGAACGCTTGTCCCGGAAATTATTGCCATTATAAGAAAAAAATTTTTGAATTACAAAATAGTCGTGAATATCGTCGTAAAGCCAAGAATTTTTTTCGTTTTATTACATCTGTGCTAGATTTTCATTCTGTCTTGTTGTCAACGGCTAGACGTTTAGAACGTCAATCAAAGTCGTCTAAGCTGAAAGCAAGACATAAACAACAAATTGGAATAATTTTCTATCTTTATATATAATAATAACGCACATAATATCATAACGAGTGCTAAAAAGTAAGTACTTATTCATTTTTGTTCTTTTACTATTGAATAATTGAGTATTCTGTCGACTATTATTAATTTTTTTTCTGGTATTTCAGATCGCGTAGCAACAAGCAACAAATACCTAGCAGCTTTAGTCGACTTTATGTCCTCCCACACTTATCTAGCCACTGGGGAATTCACAGGACCCTTGGGAGCTAAAAGGGCGGAATCCCAGTGGCAAGTATTAAAAGAAATATTGAAAGAACATGGTCCAGATAGGTCTGTCGCCCAGTGGAAGCAAATAAAATATTTTTCAATGTATAATAAGAGTTTATTAAATTTTCTCTTTTTTGTCTTGCAACAGTTAAAAGTCTGGTGTGATGAGGTACAGGCGATTCATGCCTTTCTTCATAGGTCACTTCAGAGTTATCCATGGGTTCCATAGGAATTCTGAAATACATAAATAAAATTAGCTCTTAAGAATAGATTCTATGTCTGGTTTAAATAAACTTATGTAATTAAATATCACACCGATAGTGAAGCATGATATTATATAGTGTTGCACAAGCATATATTAGCTGAGAAGCTTCTTCTGGGCTGTAATGAAGCACCCTATCAATGCCCAGACATCGAAATGTGCCCTTAACATAGCCATTTGTTCATTTGGTCTGGAGTCATGAGCCAAGGCTCTAATGCACAGCCTGAATCCCCTGTAAAATAGTTATGTGTTCAATATATAGGAATTTTTGTTTTCACTTTTCAGATTTACTAGAAGATAATGGAAATGTAAATTTTGTTCTCAATAAATATTATTTTTTAACAACAGTGTTATTTATTAAGTAGATACTAGCTCACTATACATACTACTATTACAAAAGTTTTAAGTAATAAAATAATAAAACCAAACATACCTAAGAGGTAGTATTGCCCGATGCCACTGTCATATAGGCGCTTCATTTCAGCTTTTAATTTCGAGTGTTTGAATATGAACTGGTCATGGACTCGCCCTGGGTATCTCGCATTAATGTTGATGATGCAGCAGTCGACATCCACAGCCTGTTACAATACTTTACTATAAAAACAATGTTTTATATTGAGTAATTAACTAAATTATGTTTGTGCTTACCAGTTGCACATTTATTGTAGTTCGACCTTTCCTGTTTTTATATTGAACTCCAGTCGGGTATGATGGAGGAAATATATCGACATGGGTGCAGTCTACAGCTCCTAGAACATTAGGCAAACCATGCTTCACACAGAATCCTGTGGACACCCTTTGCCTTGCTTGCTCTGTTGCTGGGAAATGCTAGCCCATGGTCTTGACCCGTACCTCTTTGGTAGCCACCATCAGCCAGTATTCTGATGGATGTGAGTACCTAAAATATAAGTATAAATGTAGGTAATAAGAAAGTGTACCTATCTATTATGGTCAATACACGATACGATTAATTATAGGTGCTTACTTTGATGTGCACTGGTAGTCCGTCTGCTGTCGATGGTTTCAAAGCCAAATGGAGTTCTTGGCACATATAATGCACGCAATCCTTGTGCATTCGAAAAATCCGGCGGAATTTGGTGTCGGGCAATTCGAAGGGATTGCTCGAATCTCGAATTGAACGCCGGTGTATTTTTCGCTCGATTTTCTCTCTTTCCGACGAAAACACTAAGCTCCAGTAAGCACGAGACATTTTTATATTAACACTAATTATATATATTCTCAAGTGATAAACTTAAACCCACCGTCTATAGGTGAGGATAAATTTCTCCCTTTGATATGTCAAAATATCTGTCAATTTTCTCTTCCCCGAGTCGCCATGCTATAGGCAGGGGGTGAGTATCCACGTCTAATGTCAAAAAGTGATATAATTATCTTCCCCCCTGTCGCCGTGCTTTGGCAGGTGGATAAAATAATTTTATCACTTGTCAGTGGAAATAACCGGTGGATAAAAGTTTTATCCCCGGCTTGTGCTAGGGGGGCAGATTGTGTTAGTCATATAGGTCTATATTCTAAAGTTTTAAAGAATAATTATATCATTAAAATAATGCTATAGTACATAACATAACACTATTATTTTATGTATTAGAATTCAATTCAGCTCATCATGTATTTGCTAATATATTTCTTTAAAAACTTAAAAAGCAACCATTAGTCTCATTAAAATAACTATATGATAATCACTACTCATTCAAATCACTCAGTACATAAAAAAAGGAAAAAAATAGATTTACGTCTCCTCAATGTTAGGGTTTTCTGAGAACAGCTGATGATCATTATAAGTGCGCAGGTATTTCTTGGTGGTGAGATATAAGAGGAGACCCCACTTCATCATCATGAACGACCAGATGAGTCTGATGATGATGCTTGTTTGTATCGGCAACAGGTCTGCAACAAAAAGGTTAATTAAGGAATAGAAAATTCTATAGAACCTATATCAAAATTAAATTAAATCTGAGGCTACATTATGCCATCATTCACATTATTCACCCTATTTTATAACACTGTCTTTTACATCATAAGTATTTGTTCAACAATATAACACTTGAAAAATAAATCAACCATTTAACATTAATATGATAATAAGTTATCAAGGCAGTAAGTATATTTATATTATAATGTAATACACAATAATATTTGTTATCTTTGAAAAAATAATTCTTATACAAATAGAAACATAACAATGAATATCCAGCATATTTGACCTTATTTATTAACTTTCAGGCCAAGAAGTATGACATCATTTACAAATCTTTGTTAACATTTTTTTTATCAATGAAAGGTCTTTCACACCAAATTTCTAGGTCTACATATATCTGTGTATTTTTTTTTTGTCTATGCTATAGGTACTTATTTTTATTATAATGTATCAAATAAGTTCACTTGGCAATAGATAGGAAGCTCACTAACTTTAGTTTCAGTAGATCAAACTATTGTGGTACTACCTTCAATTTGAAAATAAATAGTACTGGTGTTGTAGCAGTTTACACTTGAGAACTAGTTTCTTTATAGATTTTGTGTGCAATGGTAAAATCTGAAGACAATAGGTACACAATATTTTCTTATGTGAGAAAAAAATTTATAAAAGCAAAATTAAATATTAATGCAAGAAAAGTAAGTAAAAATACTAACCAGCTTTATAATACAGCTCTAGGAAGATGTAGAACATTACTAGGGCAGTGCCAGACACAAAGCCAACTATACCAAAGTCCCCAATGTACTGGAGAGCTTTTCTTGAGAAATTCGCATGTAGAGATTCCTTCAAGTAATGGCAGTGGAGCACCAAAGTCAGGGATGCATTAATACCTGAAACGTGCAATATAATAACAGTTACTTCTCTAATTAAGACATTTTTTCATAAAAAAAACTTTCTAAATTTTACAACTTTGTACTGGAGCTATGCACATCACAGTTTAATAGAAGTTAAATATATATGTAAAACATCTCTTACCAGACAATAAAGCCCACATTCCAGCCTCTATATTTGCATAAATAATGCAGAAACATATAAACGCAGATAATCCTAGTAGGGCTCCAATACAACTTATCGCTATATGAATTTTGGTTCGCAACATTTTTACTAAGAAACTGATATTTCAAAATTGGAATTACTAAAGATTACCTATTAAACAACAAGATAAATGTATTGGAAAACCTGAAAAAGGCCACAAAACACGAACAAGTAGGTACCTACAATATAGATATTTATTTGTTATCTTTGACTGATGATGACTACAAATGCCACAAATGGGCAGTATGGGCACTAACAAAACAAATATTTTTATGGCGGATTGGTGTTGCCACTACTAACAGTCCATCCATACTAATGTAGGGTTGAAGATAGGTATTATCTTTTCGATTTTTTTTTTATATTTCAAATAATATTGACGCAGTTCGCAGGAAAATCAATCGGTGTTCAAAATAATACGCTATCTTAGATTAGCTTTGTACGAAAATAATTGTAATTGTTGCCCTCCATAATTCACGAAACATTGCTATTTTTTAGGTAGTGTAGTAGTGTTCTACAGGACAGGTTCTACTTCCTCCTAGCAATTTGTACATACGTCCGTCAGTCAGTTTACTTACTTTACTTACAGTCTGATTCAAAAGTTATATAAAATAATTTGTTTGTCTGTCTTGTCTTGTGTCTGATTAAGGTAACGAGACTACCAAAGCCGGAGAATATAAATATTATCTTAGTATTATTAATTACCTTATAAGTGAAGGCAATAGATACTGTATAATGTCTCTGATGGGGCAAATGCGGAGTAGTAGAGTGGTACAAGCTCAGATACAAAAGTTAATGGATCTGCTCATCGAGAACGGTGTCGTGGATGGTAAACTCAAGTATATAAGAACCAGCAAACTTGTATTTTGGAAACGCATTGCTACTCATTTAAATGCCATCCCTGGAGGAGCTTGTAAGAACCCTTGGAAGTGGTGTAAAGTTAGTATATGCAATACTAGTTGCATCCCGCGGGAGGTCTTCCATTTTCCCAGGTTAAAAAGAAGCCTATGGTCCTTTCTCAGGTTCTATACTATCTGTGTACCAAATTTCATTTAAATCGGTTGAATAGTTTTAGCGTGAAAGCTACACAGACAGAGTTACTTTTGCATTTATAATTTTAGTATAGATTTACTATATTTAACAAATGTTATAAATAAGTGACAGTACTTTCCTATTTTACATTCAAGTAGATGTACATACTCACAGCCCGGTTGGCTTTGTAGACCCTGACTCTCAAGCCGTGGGTTCAAATCCCACCCAGGACAAACATTTGTATGCATGAATATGTCTGTTTGTCCTGTCTCTGGATGTAAATATCTATATAAGTATGTATTTAGAAGTAGTATATTAGGTTTCTGATTACCATATCACAAGCTCTGCTTAGTTTGGAATCAGATTGGCCATGTGTGAAAAATGTCCCAGGATATTTATTATACTGTTTAATGACTAAACTATTTGGTTACAATTAAGTGATAAACATATATATCATAATGTACTGCTGGATAGACTTGGATCAGACTAGCTAGAGTATGCTTTATGTAGGTATTTAGTTTCCCACATAGTTCAATTAAAAATATATATATTCCTATTATTTAAATTGGACAGTTTGTTTCTTGTTCTGATTAGTATGTTAAACAATAATTATGTCTAAACTAAATTAAATCTTAAAATTTTCAGACATGGGCAGACTTTAAGGCCAAAACTAAGAAGAAAGCAATTATGTTGCAAAATAAAAAAATAAACAGTTCAGGAAGACCAATTCCACTATTGACAAATCTAGAGAGGAGAGTTTTGAAATACATGAACTTTCCATATTATTATGGAAGTAATGACTCACTGAATATGGAAATGGTAAATACCAACTTTCCTTCAGCACTTTTATTTAATATTGATAGAATTGTGTGAAAGGTGATATGTGTAAGAACTGTGTGAAATGACACCTGACAGACTGATGGAGGAAAAACACATGTTGTGCTGACCCTGCTTAGGCGGGATAAGGGCAGGAAGAAGAGGTTTGTGTTTGATGTGTGTGCATTTCTTGAGAATAAATAATAATAAGAAGTTCACAAAGCCTATATGTTTTTGATATGCAAATACTAGACATACTAGCCTTGCCCACCTATTGGATATAGATTTTCTACAAAAAAAGAGGTGGCCAATAAGCAGTGTCACAATTTGCCTCTTCATTATTTTTTTACTGTGTTATTGTATGCCTAAGACTAATTAAAACATATCGTCCCTCAGCTTACAACACCACTCAAGTTGAAAACTGGCAGTTTCTACATTTTAATGCCATTGGATAGAGCTGCTCATTGCACGTCGAACCATGGGTCACATGATATAGATTTCAGTCAATAAGAGGCTTTAATTCAAAGAGTAGTAACAGTGGGCAAGCCGTTTCGCCTTGAAAATAAGCAGATTTTTTTTTTCGTCTCCTGAAAAGTTGGTAAAAATTACTTATGCGGTGTTGTAAGCTAAGGGATGATATGCTACCTTGAAGTACCAAACCTATTCAACCACAAAAGTATATTATCTAGTTGAAACCTACCTATGAAATATATTACCTAGTATTCTTTGTGTTTATTTTTAATAAAAAAATAATTTATATTTTTCAAGCCTTTAAGTAAAGTGGATGATGATGAGTTCCATATAGATTATTTAGATGAAGAAGAAATGGATGACATAAATAATACATCACAATCTCACAATGACCATGTATCTGATGGTGATAACAAAACCGTAGGATTTAGTGGTCGTCTAAACAGATGTCAATTTTCTAAAATTGAAAATATTGATATTGGTGGGTAAACCTGTTTCATAGTATATAATTAATTTAGTTATTATTGATTATAACCTATTGAACTAAACTTATTTTAGATGGTGAAAAGGTTGAAGAACAATCATCAGATGAAGAATATAGAATAGAACATAAAGGTAGGTAGAAGTCTTACAGTACTACAGTCTAACAGTATATATAGTGCATGTTTGACGACTTCATTGCCAAAATGAAAGAGGAAGGACCATTTTAAAATCAGGGGCCTAGTTTTCCTACATCAGTTACTCAGTTTACTCACATCCTCTAAATGTTATTTATATGTTAGTTAACTTACATTATACCTTATACATATCTCACCATCATACCTTACAGCTTATGTTATACATTGCCCACATTAATTATATTAATTACATATTTATATTTTTGAATTTTAGAAGAACGTAACAATAAGGGAAAGCTCATGTTAGAGAGATATAAAATACAATGGAAAAGTGAAGAGTTGAAGTTACAAAGGGATAGAATGGAACAGAAAAGTGAAGAGATAAGATTAAGGGCGATAGAGCTGAAATTAAAAGGCGAAGAGTTGAAAATCAAGGAGAATGAAATGAATAAAATAAACCATTTAACAAATATTGAGGAGGAAAAACTCAAATGCTTTAAGGAAATATCATCTTCATTAAAACTGTAAGTTTAAAGTATTCATTCTCATTTTTTTTAACAATGCCATAAACATTGACTATTATAAATATCTGTAATTTTTTTTTGTTCCAGGTTATTAGGACGAATGAATCCAGGCAATCATATGTTTCAGAATGGTGAATCATGAAAAATAAACATATTTGTGATCTAATTTTTTTATACAACTAAGATGGCAAACAGGCATCATATGGTGGGTACCATTGATGAGAAGCGGTTACCGTAGCCTATGAGTGGTTGCAACACAAGGGGGGTCCATCACTCATGTGTTGTCAAAACCTGTAAAACTCATCACCCTGTAAAAATCTCTTATAAGGAATGGAAGTGACACTGACTACCAGTGTCAGCTGTTACTTTGTGATCAAAGTAGATGATATTAGGTGTAAGAGAATAATAATTGTGATACATAATATAAAAATGTTTTATTCATATGTATTTTTTTTCATTACACATGTTTTGAAATAAAAGAACAATTATAAATCAAGATAACTCTTAATGAAAGCACCTATTTTGAATTGCTGCAGGCAGGCCCATGACACGACACCCTTCTCTTATAATAAAATTAATTAGGTACCTTGATTACAATTGTTTTCTCTGTCAGACTTTAGGGTTTATATAAGCACATACTATAGTGCATATAAATTATTATATATTTTTGAATAAAGTACAAACAAATCATAGGAATCTCTAGACAAACACAAGCTGTTGTCAGTATATATAAAAAAAAACATTGTATGCAAAAACATCTGGTCGACACTAAATATGATTCTCCAGTTTCTGGTACTTACAATAACTTAAGTCTAATAAAAATATGAAAGAATAACTCAATTCTAGAATAATAATCTTATAATGGATGTGGCAACAAAACAACGGTAACATAAACATATTAGAGCATCGTGCGTCTCTGTTAATATATAATGTATTTCTTCAGCATTTGTTTCCCGTCTACCTGCCAACTACATATAATATCCTCTATTGACTATAAAACCAATTTGGTATGTCAAAAGTTAATAGTTTCAAGAAACCTGACAACATTAATATATTTTTTTTCCATATAAATTTAGACCAGAATTTTAGAAATAGACCATATGGCAAAACTATCATGGTTTACCTTCAACACAAATGTTCGTGACCACTCTTAGTAACCTTTGTCGAAATCATTGTACGAAATAGTTCCAGCTCGAGACCTGACTTAACAAAGTGATATCATATCAACCAGTTTAATATACATAAAATATGGTTTTCGAACCTAAATTCTGAAATCAGTCCTAATTTTTGTTTTTAATCTATATATGGCAAGTTTTTCGTTACAATATATATATTTTTAATATAGCTCCTTTAGAGCATTAAAACTGTACAAATTTAAAAGATTTCCAACGAAAAGAAGTGTTTAGTGTTGCAAATAATTATAAATATCTTTAACAAACTTTGAAAAAAAAGAAAGGAATTATTTTCCACATAACAATTAATAATGAGTTCAGAACCATGTTATTTATCTAATTATAAAAAATGCCTTTAAATTTCAATTTAAAGTATAAAAAAACTTTAAACTTTCAACAATTTTAAATAATTTGGTCTCATCTTACTTAGAGTGACTGCATCAATTTCTGATATCCTGTGTATGCGTAGATGGCTCTTCATGTTGCACCTCTGGGCATACCCTCGGCCACATACGGGACATTTGAAAGGGGTCTCACCAGTGTGTAAACGCATGTGTTCCTTGAGATAGTCTTCATGGTAGAAGCTGGAGTCACATACACTGCAGACTGCTGGCCTATGCCCTGAAATAAATATAAATGTATGTTGACTGGTTAATAAATATGAATTGAAATTAAATACTCTGTTTTTGCATAAAAATTTAATATTGCATAGAAATGCTCACCTGTGTGTACAGATCGTTCATGCACTACAACAGATTTGGTACATTTATAAGTTTTATCGCAAAATTTACATGCAAACAGTTTCTTCGGTTTCAATTCTTTTTCGTGTACAGTTCTGAAATGACTCGTTAACTCGCCTTTATAAACAAAAGCCTTCCCGCAAGTGGAACAAATAAAATTTCTTGTTTTCTCATGTTTTCTTTTTATGTGTCTATTTAAGTAGTATTCCGAAGCACACACTCTAAAACATTTTGGACATGTTACGGGTGCTTTAAAATGTACACTCTTTTTATGTATTGATAGTTTGTCAGCCGATTTAAATACTTGTCCGCATAATTCACAGAGTTTAGATGGGTTTGCTTTTAATTTGGGTATTTTAAGTTTCTTCACTCGTTCCCTTTTTACAGGATGTTTTTTCTTTTCTAGTAATGTTTGGTTAGATTTTAAACTGAAAATAATATTATATATAGTAACAAAGATAAAAGTTTAAATAATTTAATAATTACCAGAGAAATATATAAAAATATTACCACCATTTATCTCCATTCCATGCAAAGTCCCCTTCTAATATAGATGATGCTATTTTATTTGTATTATACTTTATTGTTTGTTTTTTTTTCTTGCATGGCTCTTCCTTTTTTATTTTAGTAATTTTCAGCTTCAACGGTTTAACCAACTTTACAAGGTTTTCAGGCATATCATGGTAGTCTGATTCACTAAGTTCCCTCTTAATAACTTTTATTTCCACTTCTGATTCTGAAGCTGGGTTGTCACTATAATAACTGAAGTCTTCTTCTTTTTTTACTGTTAATAAACTATTTTGTAATATTCTACAGGACTCTTTAAACTTATTTATGAAATTGCACACACTTTCCAACATGTCATTGCACTTGTTGCATATTTTTCGAGGAAATCCTTCAGTATCCTCAATCTGAAATATGCAAAAGACAGTATACAAACATTTCAGTATTTGAAGTTGAATTTTGACAATAGTACACATAGATTTATAGTTTAGATTGAATCTAAATAGGTGGGCAGGTATCATGAACAAATAGGTCATTTATGCATATAATGAAATATAGATAAATGTAGGACTATTTACTTTGTTTTTAAAAACCTTCATGCCAAAATAAACCAGCTTCAGTTCAATCTACACTGATTTTTCTTTTGTATATAGGGTTTTTTCAAGCATCTAAGTTCTGTCCAGTTTGCCCAAGAATTAAGAATATTTTAAAATAAATATACATACACAGACAATCTGATTCCATATGATATGGCATGGCAACCAGGTGATAAATTACTTACTACTAAATACGAAGATATTAATATATTTATAGTATGAAAGAACACAGTTTGTTAATACTTGTTGGGATGGAACCCACAACTAGGGGCTTTATAGTCAGAGAAGCTAACCACCAAGTCAACCCGACCAGCCTGGATTATATGGTTAAAAATTAAATAATTAGGTTTAAAGTTTCATAGTTAATTTTACCTTTTCATTCATGCAAGTACAAATGTTAGCGATGACCGTTTCACTACCACCCTCAAATAATGGTATGTTGGCACCATCACCAAGGCATATCCTACACAAAGTAGAATTATGGCCTTCCATGATTATTATTAACGTAAAAATGATATTATCATTCTTAGAATTGGAGTTGAAACAGAGCTGTTTACATATTAACAAATAAATATAGATGAATGACAAGACAGGCAGACTGACCTGACTGACAGTTGAATGTGACAGTCTGAACTCTGACATATTTTTTTTTATAAGTGACAGTTGACACTTTTTTTTTTTTTATTCGTTCCTTGCAGAACAGGCTAGGGTCAGAGACCATGCTGCCTAGTCATCAGTAAGTTTGTATTTTTTTTTGTAAATCCAGTTTAATTCATCAGTGTATTTTCTTATTTATAGTCAATCCAAGTCATTGACAGTTGACACTCTGACAGTTAGTTGACGTGATTGCATTTTTTTTAAGTTGTTACGGTTCAAGGAACAAACTCTCTACGAGATAGAGGGCTGTTGAGGGCGTATACTCTCTAAGCATAACTCAACGATAGGACGGGCTGTTCTTGCTGTCTATTTATTTGCGTTAATTATTTGATAGCCAAAGTCTAAATTCCCAAAAAAATTTGGCTGAAAGTTAGTAAAACAAGTATTAGAAGAATAACAATATTTATTTTAAATTAGTTAATTTTAATCTTTTTAAGATGACATACCCGATCTGAATTTAACCAAGCCCAGACTCTTCCACCCCACTTTCTGCTTCAATTTCGATTACAGTATTTTGATAATAATTTTTTAGCCAGTGCCTAGAGACATAAACCATGAAACATATTTTTATTAGTAAATAAAAGTTTACCTATTCCGGTGAACACATTATACATCCATTTATTTTAAATCGATTAATTTTCTAAATTACAATTTTATAACACAAAAATAATTAAATAAGTACCAACATCGGCCAACATTTTTTCTTGAGTAGATCACAAGACCAGCCATAGACAAGTTTTATCTCCACTTGTCTTCTGTCATCAGGTGATTTGGGTTTGGGTTTGGGAGTGAAAAAAATCCTAAATTGGGATAAATCGCAGATATTTTCCTAAATCACTATGTCTGGAAAAGAAAGATTAGCGATTTTCCCTTCTCGGGGGTAAGTTTTATATCATTCCTGTTTCTTTATTAGTGAAAACACTGTCCTCAATTGGAATCGATTTAGTTACCATGTAATATTTCGTGTTTTAGAGCACAGATGTTAATTAAGTTCCGTCTGTCTGGTGCTGTGAAAGGCCATGGTCTTCTCAAGAAGAAAGCTGATGCCCTCCAAGTGAGATTCCGTATGATCTTGAGTAAAATCATTGAGGTAAGTTGGTCTAAATTACACCTATCATTTGCACGCAAAATTGTATTTTAGTGTAGAACCCTAAGATTTAATATCATTTTTTTATCTCTAATCAAATCAATTAATCAATAATTAATACTTTACCCTAACTGACTTAAATTAGAAATCCAGTTATCTAAGCACCTAACTAGTTCTTTGCCTATATTGTATGTATATTTCTAGCAGAAAAGTATGTAGAAAAGGGTATGTAGTATATAGTATACAGTAGTAAGGGTGAATATGTTTATATACCCAAATTATTTTAAAACTTCTCCTAAATAATTGAAACATTAAACATAAACTATGAAAGCTTGTGAACCATATAGCATAATAATATAAATATATAATCAGTTTGACCAAATTTACAGACAAAAACCCTTATGGGTGAAGTGATGAAAGAAGCTGCATTTTCATTGGCTGAAGCCAAGTTCACAACTGGAGACTTCAACCAGGTCGTTCTGCAGAACGTCACCAAGGCTCAAATCAAGATCCGCTCCAAGAAAGACAATGTTGCCGGTACAGTAAAGCCACTTATTTAAAACTAGCTTCCACCCTCAGATTCACCCGTATTGTTCCCATTTCTGAAGGAGTTCAGGGTTTAAAAATATAAATATCCTGGGACATTATAAATATAGTCTTGACACTCACAAATAATATAGCTTTGAAACAATTATTCAGATCTGTCCAGTAGTTTCAGAGCCTTTTCATAACAAACAAATGTTTCCTCTAAATATACTCCAAATATACTATTTGGTAGTAAGGTTTAGTAGTAGATATATACTATTTGGTAGCATATCACGGTATGGATATGTAGTAAGTAATATAGTAGTGAATTTAAATTTCATAGTAGAAAGTTATTAAAAAAACAAGGGATGAAATGGTTTATTGGTTCCATTGTTGTGTTGTGTATATAATAATTAACATAGAAGAGATGTATATAGCTTTTTTTCTTTGTATTCTATAAAAATATAATTTGGTTTGTCTTATCAGAAAAAACTATTTCATTCAGTCATGTATTGGTTAAATTTCTTTATGAATGATTGTTGAATGGCACTGACCCCATCCAATTATTCAATATAATGTTTTGATTTTAGTTGATATTTCTTGATTTATTTGTTTAAAAATATACATTAAACAATACTGTTTCCATCCAAGTCTTGAAACAGACTCTAAACTAATAAGTAAATAAGATTTCAGATAAAATGTTGTTCTTTCAAATGACGTAACTCGGTGATTCGCGTCGCGTAGTTAAGCAAAAAAATTGTATAAAAATAGTAATGAAATACATATTCCATACATAATATATATAAACTATGTTGTTTGTCCGCGATGGACTCCTATCCTACTACTCCTAACTATTTAACCGATTTTAATTACACAATACTATTTGCACAAGGTGAACCAACTTGAAAGATAGGACTGGTGGGCAGAACGAATTCCGCTATTACTAAAAATCTCTCCCTTTACCCCTAGGTGTAACACTCCCAATCTTCGAGTCGTACCAAGATGGTTCAGACACTTACGAGTTGGCCGGTCTGGCCCGCGGTGGGCAGCAGCTCGCCAAGCTGAAGAAGAACTTCCAGAGCGCCGTCAAGCTGCTGGTCGAGCTGGCGTCTCTCCAGACGTCCTTCGTGACCCTCGACGAGGTCATCAAGATTACCAACAGACGTGTCAACGCTATTGAGCATGGTGAGAATACATACTTCAACATTCTCTTTTCCATGTAACAATTTGGTCATGAGATTTGTTGGTACAAAGTTAATAACTTAATAACATGTATTAAACCACGTAAATTAAATGTAAGTACATATGTTTAATAAATTGTTTGTTATTTATTTATCTGATGAGGAACATAGGATCAAAAAAGCTCATAATCTTTTTTTTATAATGAATAATAAAACTTGGAAATTAAACTTGATTATATTAATGCCCATGCCTGTGTAATAATAACCATAATATTCATAACCATTTCATGAGTTTTTTATCTCAGACCTATTCAGTAAAGATTTGAATTATGTCTCAATATTCCCAAACACTATTGATTTATTTATAAAAACAATTTACCATCTATTTAAGTTATTCTATCAGTTTGATGCCAATAATGCTGTTTCCAGTGATCATCCCCCGGCTGGAGCGCACGCTGGCCTACATCATCTCCGAGCTGGACGAGCTCGAGCGCGAGGAGTTCTACAGGCTGAAGAAGATCCAGGACAAGAAGAAAATCATCAAGGAAAAGGCGGAAGCGGTGAGTTAAGCATTTTTAGGACCTCACATACTCAACTATAAAACTTAGATACATAATAAGTAGACATTTATATCCAGACTTAAAATCAGGCATGTTTGTTCATCTATGCAAATGTTTGTCTTAATTGTCTAACCAGTTATATGAATACATATTATATATTTGACAGCCTGGTTGGCTTTGTGATTAGTGACTCTGACTCTCAAGCCGCGGGTCGTGGGTTCGATTCCCACCCAGGACAAACATTTGTATGCATGAATATGTCTGTTTGTTCTGTGTCTGGATGTAAATATCTATATAAGTATGTATTTAAAAATTAGTATATGTAGTATATCAGCTATCTGGTTACTATATCACAAGCTCTGCTTAGTTTGGAATCAGATTGGCCGTGTGTGAAAAATGTCCCAGGATATTTATTTATATCAGTTCATGCTGGTTGTGTTTGACGATGACGATAATTATATAATCCATGTAATGAAATGAGCCTAGAATGCAACTGGCTCTTAAGTGCAGCTGCAATACATCCATGTATTAAATAACTATCTCATATAAGTGTGTTTATAAGTGACATGTTTACACAAAAAAATTAACTTAGGTATGTAATAACTTCGAAATGTTTGTTATACTGTTTTAACATTGACTAGCTGCCTCCGCGCGGTTTTACCCGCGTAGTTCCCGTTCCCGTGGGAATACAGGGATAAAATATAGGCCTATGTTACTCGGGGATAATGTAGCTTTCCAAAGGTGAAAGAATTTTTGAAATCGGTCCAGTAGTTTCGGAGCCTATTCATTACAAACAAACAAACAAACAAATCTTTCCTCTTTATAATATTAGTATAGATATAGATAAAAGATGAATATTTGCTACTAATGTATTAGTGTTGTACTGAAATATTGATGAATGATTCTCCTGTAAAATATCAGTATAGGCCCCTATATATACATAGTGCGAGTATGTCAAATAATATCTTTACAAGTCATAGATAATCATGATATAACCCATGTATTCTTTGAACTGATAAGAGAGTTATAGTATCAAATATTAATATACCTAGATGTTGAAGATTTCATAGTACTTTATCCTAGTACTGGAATTTTGGATCAGAAGACAGTTTAGTCTCAGAATATTTATTTATAAAAAAAATTGCTCTGATGTAATAAGTTTATGTATTTATTCTTAGACTTGACTTACGCCCGATGTTAATAATCTATCTCCTATCCGAGAGTAAAACCAACGAGTTGTCAAAATGGACGGATAGCTTATTGACAAGCAAAAACTATCATTTTCGAATAGATTCGATCGATCATAGATCGAAGATAGATTGATTTTAAAGCTTCACCCAGAAAATGGATTGATATATCTATCTTAGATAGGAAAAAATGGATCAGGATTGATTATTGACATCGGGCGTTAATAACTAGCGTAAACCTGTTCGAAGTTCGGTTATGTGATTTCATTACTATTATGGTAGTAATTTTAAAGTATTTTCTGCATGTATTTTACATAATATGCCGGGAACATGAAAAGGAGATTCTACAAAAGAAGCGAAACGCGTGTCGATTTCCTGTTGAGTTTCCTTGCATGCGAAAGACATTACACTATATACAGCTTGTTTTCTTTTGTAAAGTCTTGTAATGGATTTCCGCAGGGTCATGCCTGAGTCAATAAGTTATAAAGAGAAGGTTCCAAATTCGACCGTTTTTTTTTTGCACCAAAATTTTCTTTTTGCACAAAAATTTTCTTTTGCACCAAAATATCTATCAACTCTAGACAGATTTTAATTATTTTTGTTATTACAGAAAAAGGCCGCAATGATAGCCGCCGGCGGGCTCGACTTACGCGACAGTGCGAATCTTCTCGACGAGGGCGACGAAGATCTCCTCTTCTAAGTGTTGCCAGCGCACACACCTCATATACCTAGCCTGTTGTTAGTAGTACAGTCAAGTGGTACGGACCAGCATGTTGGCAACATTATAACCAACCCAATGGCCCTTGTGTGATTTAAATTAACACCTGGTTTAAGCCCGTCATACACTTGTCTCAGTTCGGTATATGCCTCTTAAGCGATATTGGTAAACTTTCACAGCAGATTATAGCCAATTATTCAAATTCGTCTGTATTAAAGTGAGGAAATCAACAATTGAAGAATTATCTTTAGCAATATTGCTTTAGGGACGTACAGTGGACGGTAAATTAGAGAAGGAGGTTGACAGTAGGTACAATAGGTACAATATATTTTAAACAATCGCCCCGAAGAAACGCTCCTAATCGAAGTGTCATTTAAGAGCAAGATATCTGCCGTTCACTGTACAGCAGCTTGTATTAAAAACGCACATAATATTTTCTTTACGGTCGGAACTGAAGATATGAAAATGTATGACGGGCTTCAGAGTTGCTTATAAACGTCGTTTTTGTTTGCTCATGAAATGTCTTGTTAATTCCCTAATAAGTGTAAACGGTTCTATAAAAATCCCGTTCTTACTCAATGCAAATGTTTGATAATTTAGCAACTATATTTCCAAACTTGACTGCATATAAATGATATTACAGTGTTCATAACGTTGTATATAAGTATTGTATTTGTTGAATATTCACACCTTTGATTGTGCGCTTTGAAATACGCCCTATTTATATTGTATCAAAGTCCATTATTCAGGGCATTCAGTTCTTAATGTGGTAAAATAAGCATTAAAAATTGTCTATTCGCTATAGTGTCGTTGTTTGTAAGCATTCCACCATAATATTTTGATTTTCTTTTTTCTTTTTGAAGCTTTCTATAAAGCTGTACGTTACGTAGCATAAAATCAGAATAAGTACACCTTATAAGTATTTATCGTTTTTGAATTGTTGTTTGGTAATAACGAAGTATATTTTAAGTAAACAATCATGTAAATACAAGTTTGTGAAGCGAAATAAATATTATTATTATTATTGATTTTTTGTTTATTTTCGTACCAAATATAAATTATTAAACTTTTATTACACATGAGTTCACATTTACAATACGAATACAAAATTGGTCTAAGGTATTGTATGTAGAGATTATCACTAACGATTTCTGGGCACAAAGTATTTTTTTCCTCGTTTCAGTAACAGACCGAAGTCCACAGCACTCCGCAGCATGGTTCCTATGGACTTTCCGGTTTTGGCGGGGTGGTCGGCGACCTTGTAATGTTTCTTTAGGAACCCAATGATTTTCCTCGACGTTAAACCTTGTCGCGAGGGGATCTTGTGGAAAGCCCATAGCACTATGGCTGCCGGTATGGATTTCCTCAGGCCATGCTTTATTCTGTGGTATGTGGTTGTGTCGGTTACATTAACGTTGGTGGAAAGCGACGAGCAAGTGTAGGTCTCGGTTGTAGCGAAGCTCTGCGGTGATCTTGATCGTGAGTACTTCATAATTTGGACGTGTGAATTATCAAAATTTGTGTACCTATCAGTATATTGTTATTGTTTTACGTTTTTTTTTGCTGATAGGCACTTAATTCTTGTGCCCGAATTTACTGATGAGTGTCGACATGTATGACGCCTGTCTAGATTACAGGTAGTTTACAGCTATTTATTAGTACCATAAACTAAATGTCTTTGAGATTATTTATTACCTCATTGTTCTCTTTGGTGTTTGCAGGAACAAAACCGACTGCGTTTTTTCAATGATTATGCAAATAAAAATATTCTAAAAACCTAAGTATATGTACGAATACGTTTGCGAAATTGCGATTTATATTCAAATTGAATAATTGAAATCGAATTATATTAAAAGCACACCGCCCAAAAGTTCAAGGTCAATTTTATGTGCGTCCTATATATACGACCAAAATTATATACCTACCTATATAATATCTACAGCTTACAAACACACCACATACATTAATATCCACAATTTTAATAAGAAACGTAAAATAAAACCCGTCAACTATTTATCAATTAGAGCACCTAAATTATCTAACCCTCCAAGGCCCATTTCGGTCGCGTGAGTTGATCGACTGGTCGGGAGATTAGTCGAGCGACTGGTTGGCAGACAGGTGGATCTTTATAGCCTGGCTACGAAAGGCACATATCCGGTAACCGGGGGTTGAATTATTGCAACTTCATTTACTATGACGCGGCCCGTATTTTGTGCTATGAATGTGAAACAAGTTATTGTGACTCCTATTTGTATGTAAAATGGAATTTATTTTACCATAACACCGTTTAATCTTTTGAGGTTTGTAACAAATAATTTGGAAAGTGTGTATGAATATTTGCAAAAGTTATTTTACGTAACAGGAGATATTAATACAGAGGTGAAATGTAAACTACGTTTAGGAATATGTTATGTTGCAAACATAGGATAATACTGTAGACAGGTACCAACTTACACTCCGTAGGTATGCATAGGTATGTAAATATTAGCGACAAGCTTTGCCTTGCAGTTTTACCTGTGTTTTCTTTGTTCTGTTTTCTATGAATGAAAAATATGTGTCAAGTCCCATCTATAAGTACATGTAAAGTGTTGATGTGATCGTCGCCGTCTCGGGCACATTTCAGATAAGCATTTAGACAAAGAAACGTGGCTAACCTGGGAATCGAACGCGAGCTGAATTGAGCTTCTGATCACTTTACTACCCAGGAGATTTACCGAGATGACTTTTATGGACGAGTAAATATAATAATATGTAACTTTATATAGATAATGAAGGTATGCGGAATTACATAGACTACTTATATTCAAATTATTGCTGGTAAGGTATCTAATACTGAGTATGGTGTAGAAACCTTACAATACTTAGATTTCTTTTATGCATTCGTCTTTTTGTTCAGTTACTGAACTTCAGTAGGCGAGTTATGCGGTATGAGCAGAGTAAGAGTTGATTATAAAATGTATTATGCAGAATCAGACTATAGTAGATACATAGATTGAAAAGTTTTTAACACAATATACACAATTTTCCTTAATTTCCTAAGATTGTTTTTATAAAGCAGCTGTTATAGTCTTATTTTTTTTTTACCTATACCTACCTATTGTTATCAAGTAGGTACGAATGTATAGGTGTAATAACACCTACTTACTTGTATAAATCAAACTTTCTAGTTTACAATATTATAATAAAGTTGAACCGGATAATATTAAAACTGTACTGAATACTGTATTACCAAGAGTTTATATTAATAAATCTTATCTAAGCAGGCATAACATCCCTCAACTAAACACCAAAAATTATGGATTACAATCACATTTTTGCAATGGCTTACCGCAAATCTATCCAGTTTCATTCGTACGGTGATCGCACTTGACGTTTACAGGGAACAACACTCCGAGCCTCCCTCCGGCCCTCCGCCCTCCGCCCTCCGTGTGGCCCTCCCACTTTCAGGGAGTATTACT
Organism: Thyatira batis; assembly: GCA_905147785.2. Classification (NCBI taxonomy): domain Eukaryota; kingdom Metazoa; phylum Arthropoda; class Insecta; order Lepidoptera; family Drepanidae; genus Thyatira; species Thyatira batis. The sequence continues at coordinate 7,456,476 of LR990499.1, forward strand.
TCACGGCGAAACTCCGCAGTCCGTGACTAGACGATAATTATTTATGACAAATCAGTAGGTAGGTACATTGCTACAGGTGCACGAATCCATGATTTTTGAATTGGATACACTTTAGTGTACAAATGGTTTGAACTACAAAATCATTTTTATTTAAAACATATGCTACATCATTTTAGAAGTTGGTTTAAGGAATAGAGTCCCTAGATAGGTAGGTATAATGATTTTATATTCATTCAACCCGATTTAGCTTAGGTACCAAAGTATCTATCTATAAATGTTAAAACTGATTCGACTATGATAACGTCTCTCGTAGTGTATTAGTTTGAATATCTTCATTATTTATGTTTGTTTTCGGATTCATTTCTATTATGCCTACCTACCTATCACTGATATATTTAATTAATTACTCTCCTACGATACAAATATAAATAAAATCTTCATAAACTCCTAAATACTCAAAGCATCCCGAAAATAATATATTACTTAATATATGATTGTAAACTACAATAATATAGGTAGGTATTGTTTCAAATTGTCAATCTAGTAGAGATTCCTACATTAGTAATTCAAAGAATACATTCAATTAGTAGATTAGGTATTAATTATAGACAGTGCTTGCACAATTTCAATGTAGCTGTAAACTATTAATAAACACTATGCACTTTAGTTAACTATAAGTTCTTATTATAGCCCGATATTGATGCAATTACTAACTTTAACTTGAATAGGTTAAATCTCTACTAATATTATAAATTGGGAAAGTAATTCAGTACCAGGTACCTACTAGCTACCGCCCTCCGGTTTCACTTCAACTTTTTGGGATAAAAAGTAGCATATTATGTCCTTTCCCAAGCTCTAGCTTGATATACATGACATGCGTTAACTTGACTATCGTCTATCTCTGTACCAAATTTCATCAAACTATACTAATATTATAAAGAGGAAAGATTTATTTGTTTGTTTGTTTGTAATGAATAGGCTCCGAAACTACTGGACAGATTTCAAAAATTCTTTCACCTTTGGAAAGCTACATTATCCCCGAGTAACATAGGGTATATTTTATCCCTGTATTCCCACGGGAACGGGAACTGCCCGGGTAAAACCGCGGGGAGGCAGCTAGTAATTAATAATACTGTAGTTTAGGCGTAAAAGCGTAACAAACAGTTACTAGAGCATTTATAATATTATTTTAGGGATATGTACATTGTGAAATGGTCTTTGAGTTCTAAGTGTAACACAAAAAGAATATCCTCAGTAATTTAAAAATCTTTTACGCCTAAACCTTTTGGTTTTTGATCAAATATTTATCCAATGGACTTTGGCGAAGGTCTTGTATCTCCCTTTAATATATTGTACCTGCATTGTTTTCCTCTTACCATTGTCTATGTCGTTTCCTACCCAAATACCTTACTCCTCGAGATCCGAAAGGTCCTTTTTGCACGCATAATATAATAGCATAGCCAAGCAACCTTCCGAACCGAGCATTAGAGTCGACGTTTCATAAGTGCCTGTGAAGGCCTATTTGAATGAATAAATTTATTTCATTTCATTTATTTCATTTCATTTCATGTGCGAAAAAGAGACAGATAGTGCAACAAAAAGAGACATCCTCTTGTCAAAAATCGGCATAGAATCTAAACTTATGGCAGGATGATGGCAGCCATTAAAAAAAATAAAGAAGAAAAAAATATAGGTGGGTACGTATATTCAGTTCACTGTTACTTTATGCTACTGTAATTATAGGTATAGGTCTTGTTTTGGTACTTGTAAAGTTTAAATAAAACCAGATTGTAGCAGATAAAATTTTATATTTTCGGAATTTCGTTATTTAAAAATTATCATGAAAACACTCTACATGCTATAATGTTGCCAGAGTAAGTAGGTATTACTTTTATACCTAGATCATTAGAGTCGTAAAATTAATTACTTCTGTTACAAAAACCAGATTAAATTAATTAGACGATTCCAATATTGGAGGTAAATAATTACACAAATTATTTGTTAATTTACCTTATATTTATTGTAAGTATAATAGCTTTATAATTCTAATTAAATAACTGATTTAACATAATATTATAGTAGGTTGGTAATTGTAAGTAAAATTTCTGGCTTAATTACACACCCTTACTTTATTTCTTAGCTATACATTTTAGATAAATAGATTAAATTCAAATGCGGACTTGTATTTACAACTACCTACTTCAGATTATGCACAAATTTAATATTAATGGTGTTAGGACTGTTAGTTGAAAAAGAAAAATGACTTCAAAAGGATTATCTACGTGACTAAAATCGCGCTGGAAACTATTTGTGTCTAGTGCCAGGAATCTCACAAAATGTATCAATAGCATGCCATAAAAAAATATGACTATAGATAGGTAAATTATTACATCATTACTTTCCTTAAAATTATTTAATTTCATGGAAAAGGTAGGTACGTTAAATGTGATTAGGTAACAGAATATACATCTCTGCACTAATATTATAAAGAGGAAAACTTTGTTTGGATGTAATGAATAGGCTCAAAAACTACTGGACCGTTTTCAAAACTTCTTTCACCATTCGAAAGCTTCATTATCCACGAGTAACATAGGCTATATTTTATCCCTGTATTCCCACGGGAACGGGAACTACGCGGGTAAAACTGCGTGGATGTAGCTAGTAACCAATAAAGGGTATTTCATGAGGAAATCGTATGTTAACAACAAACCATATGATATTTAATTGTTATCGATGACAGAAAAAATGAGGAAAACAAAGTTTTATCCCTTGTTTGGAATGTTCATCAAATAAAAGGATTCATCATCTGTTTCAGGAAAGAAAATACAAATATCATGTATAATTTTTTCCAGACTCTAATGATTTTTAAAGATAGAGTGAATAGGTTTCTTCTGGGCAAGCATGCACCATCTTCGGTTTCGGCAACGTCTTGTATAGACGGGTCAGAGACCAAATGCAAGCCCATTACCTAATAAATAAAAGAAAATATTTGTATGCATGAATATGTCTGTTTGTCCTGTGTCTGGATGTAAATATCTATATAAGTATGTATTTAAAAGTAGTAATATATGTAGTATATCAGCTATCTGGTTACCATAACAGAAGCTCACTTTGAAGCTTTCTTTGGAATCAGATTGGCCGTGTGTGAAAAATGTCCCAGGATATTTATTATTATTAAAAGAATACTTATTAGATTATACCTATATAGAGGAAAAAATACAATTAGTAAATTTAGGAGCATTCAATAGTGACAATTAATGGTAAAATAAGTAATCTGAGGTTAACTACGGTACGGATAGTTAATAGTTAAGGAAAACGTAAGTACGACTGGTAAGAGTAGGTATATTCATCAGTAGATTGGTTTTCTAAAATAAGTACTACAATCAGTATTTAATACTAGAGGCTCCCCGCGGTTTCACCCGCGTTCCCTGTATAGGCTGTATATCTTCAATTTTTCCAGGATAAAAGTAGCCTATGTGTTATTGGAGAACATGTAAACTCTGTGCCAAATTACATCGGTACGGTTATATAGGTATAATGTATGTACATTCTCACAAACTTTTAATTTATAATATTAGTAAGATTTCTCAGATAACTTATAGGATAAGCTTTAATTCGAAAACTCTATCTGTCTTTTATTAACCAGCCCGCATTCCCATACCTATACATTGGCAGACGAATCTACCGATCTGTTGCAAGATTAGTCGCTTGACTGCATCTATAGTACCTCTTAGGCAGATCTGCTTCGATTCATGCAGTGTTTGATAAGACCATCGATATATATGTACTACGTACTAGATAGGGCGTTCCGAACACTCGCTTTAGTCAACTCAACTGAACTGCAGTCCGCTCACCCGACTTTAGTGTGGCTTCGACATTCATTCAGTGCGGGTGCGCACGGAGCAGCGTTAATAACAACGATAATCCGAATCAAAGTAGACCCTGGACGTAAATAACTAGTCAGTAGTCAACTAAGTAAAATTACTTCCTGTTTAAGTGAATTAATAGGTGATAATTTCGTAATTCCAGAGTAGAAAAACAATTTATCTATTTAAATACCACGCCATTCTACAATCATATTCTAAAACGTGCAGATGTTCCCTTAAAACTGGTTGTAGGTAAAAATATGTAACTGAACACAGACTTGATATGTTTTTTTAGAAAGGTTTTAATTTGATTAATTGTTAATGAGTTTTTAATTAGTAGTGATAGTTTGATATTTTGAATAATTGTTTTATGTTAATTCAAGCCCTGGCCCGTACCTCTGAGTACTCATTTAAGCCATGTGAAGTCCGCCAATCCGCACTAGGCCCCCCTAATATTAATATAATACATTTTGAAATCGAGTTTTATTCTAATGAAGTTTAGTAGGTAAAAAAGATGTGTCACATCTGCGGTGTGAACTCTATAGGGACGACATCTTAGTGTAGTTAACTGAACGAAACGCGTAAGCGCCATGAAATTTGCGGCGCTTACGACGTTTTGGTCGCGAGAAAACTATACTCTAAGCAATCTAGCGCTGTATCTTTCAAAATAGTTTGGTTAGTTGACACAGCTTTATACAGCGCTGCAGCGAACTTTAGTTCTAACTCTTACCAGTTTTTAAACAAATGTTTTACATGAACGTTCTTGTCTATCGCTATACGTCGATGGATAAGACCTAAAATTTTTACTGTTTGATGATACAAAAGGACGCTTACGTTTCAAGATAATTTGTATACGTGCTATGAGAAAATATTTAAATATTAATTTAATAGAACAAGGAAAATAGTGCAAATTATTAAGATTTGATGTATTAATTATTTAATTAACTAAGTATAGTTTACATTTCATTTTACTAACACCCACATGCTAGTATGTATTATTTATGTAAAACGATCCATTTTATAATGAAAATACTCATTCGTAACCTTTTCCCTCTAATCTAATCTAATCCTACATTATTCATATTTTGCGTGGGAAGGTGATGCTTACTTTTATTTTCATATTATATACAAGAAATGCCATCACATTAATAAATAAAGGAGTCACATTTAAATCGTACAGAATCGTACGTAGGCGTTTTCATAATATCACAGCTACATTTAATCTTAGTTACGTAAAATGTCAATAGATGGCGTTAGTTGTTAAAAGCTTGCAGTATGTTGGGTTATCTGGTAGCTTACGTTAAATATAGATACTGGTTTTGTTTGTAACTCTATTTAATTGCATTTATCAATAATTAGTACGTCGTTTTTCCTTAAATTCGTGCATTGTGGATTTTCTTTGTACATATTAATGCTTTAAAAGAATAACTAGGTAAGTATCCAAATATGATTTAGGCCGTGACGAGTGAAATATCTAACTGTTTCTCATGGCTTTATGTTTGTTTATATTCTACTGAAAACTTTCATTTGATAACTGAACAGTGGCGTGGAAACTAATCTGAACACCGAATGCAATTTGCGTCGCAACAATTTAGACTAAGTTTACGAAGTAATAGGTATACTATACTACGGTCACCAGGTTAATTTACTTTTTTTCGCCAAAGAATTAATGGCAATGAAAAATAAATCTTATTGTTTTTAAATAAGGGTTACCTGTTAATTCTTCAGTTAATTAGCGGTTGAACCTTATGATTTAAGCACAGTGTACTTAGGTATATTTAAAACGTTTTGGAGTGAATATAAATGTACTATGCTGATCAAAGTAAGTTAGGTAAATTTCTAAAATATGTGTATCCGAAAAAAAAACTGTTTAAAAATTCCTGTTTCATCCACACTTACGTTTACCTGAGTGACATATGACCTGAGAAAAAATTAACATAACATTATTTGGACCTTTATTCTAAAACCACTAGAAGCGTTTTAAAGTAAGCTTTGTAATTGAAACTGAACCTTAATTTACTAAAGATAAGGATGAATATTAATAACAAAAGGGTCTAGTCAAAGTCCCTTTCCGCTCAGGTAATAATAAAATTAGAGATTACATCTTTGCGTAAGCAACAATAGCGCTCCTGTTATTTAAATAGGGTTCCCACATTCAAAGGAATATGGATTATATAGTTATTGAATGTAGGTTTATTTTAGCTTGTATTTATTATAGTGTGTTCAGTTTAGATTACAACAAAGTTGTGATAGGTAATCAGTTGGTTTAACATGTAACCTGTTGACAATTTGACTCATTTTATTGAGTTTATGACAAACGTTATTTGTATAATAATATAACTGATATATTAGGAATAAAACTATAATAATTATTGGTGTATTATGTTTTAAGTAAATAGGGTAAATTCACGTACAGATTAATATTGAAATATTATTTTGACTAAGGTAAATGACCCAATGGTGGCCAGTTTAAGAAAAAAAACAGGTTTTTGTGAAATATTACCGAAATTGTGAAAGTTTCAGCACTGAATATAGTGAAACTGTGAAGTCCAGTCCTTATTTAATATTTGTAATGTGTTGCGCGTGAGATACGGCAAAGCTGGATTCAATTAATTTAACAAATAAAAGTTGGAAGTAGTTTTGTGACCCAGTCTTGGACAGGGAAATTCATTAATGGATACCCCAGTCTTAGTCTTAGTTTATCAAAAACACATCAAACAAAACTAATTTTGATTTTAATTAAGCAATCCTATTTTACAAGTGAATCTTTCTGCTCACCGCCTTAATGATTTCCTTAAGAAAAGCCGTCGTTGTCAATTTCAAATCACCTTACACTTTGTATTCGCGCATATTTGTACATATAACTGACTGAATTCAATAAAACGTTAAACTTAGATAGTTCGATGTCTAAAGTCTATGTCACAGTGATCCCAATGTAAAAACATTCGCTCATGTCCGAATTCTAGATGTTTCTTTTAATTTTTGGCCATTACTGGTACCGTGGCCACGACTGGTACACTTACGATAATCTGACATTTCGATTGTTGCATCGATCGTGGCCTTTAAAATACTTTTTATGTAATTAAAATATTAAAAGTATCTCAATGTATTTTACGACAAAATTATTAATATTATACTTAATCTATACTAATATTATAAAGAGGAAAGATTTGTTTGTTTGTTTGTTTGTTTGTTTGTTTGTTTGTAATGAATAGGCTCCGAAACTACTGGACCGATTTCAAAAATTCTTTCACCTTTGGAAAGCTACATTATCCCCGAGTAACATAGGCTATATTTTATCCCTGTATTCCCACGGGAACGGGAACTACGCGGGTAAAACCGCGGGGAGGCAGCTAGTAATAAATATCCTTAGAAGTTTTTTTTTTCAAAGTATGTAGTTACCTATAAATGGTGTACATATATGATTAGGTAGTTATTAAAAAAAATGTAAGTCACATGACATCAAAGGCTTACGTAAGTTAAGTACATCCTTTTTGAATAAGGAATCGATTTTTTCAAGTCGAATACATTGGAAATACCGAAATAGATCTGTTTTAGATTTAGTTTATTATGTTTTAATGTTATATCTTTATAACCTTCAATTATTTATATCGCATTAAGTACATTACATGTACCTACCTAGGTATACCGAATAGAAATAATTATCCAATTCCAATTTTTGTTTATGGCTCTATAGTGTGACTGACGACTCTGCCAGTGTCAAGGTTTAGAAAAAGAACGGTAATAATTGCCTATAAAAATTAAGTACAAATAAAATAATTATTAATTATTATCGATTCAATTATACGCTAATAAAAGAAAAGTAGAAGCAATCGGGGACACTTCGTTGACATAGCGACATAATAGTGTTGCTCTCATAAATAAACAAAGTACCTACCTTATTACAATTAGATTGACCTATTACACACGTCGAAACAAGTTCAAGCCTTCAAAGGAAATAAAAAAAAACTTTTAAAAACGGAAACGTCCCAAGAATGCACACCGATAGTGATGTGAGTCATCCCATCACCGGCCACCGCGAAGCTTTGACATGACCAATGTATAACAACCTCTAGTTCAAAGGAAAATCAACCTTATTCCCTCGAAATAAGGTCTTCGAGTCCGGTCATTTTATAGTAGTTCAGGCACGGACAAAAACAAAGTTATGACTGCACTCATGAAACTAATTTAACAAAACGACAAGGAATATTGAACTTTATTTCAATGGATAAAGAATAAAAATCAAATTTATCTGCTGTGGAATTAGTAAATTATCTGTTTTAGTCGAACAGAAGTTTAGACTACATTCCGGGTGTAATAGTACGTAGGTATGCAGTGCTGTACTGTTCAACGTTAGTAGGTACAAAAGCGATTAATAAATAGACAATTATTATTTATACGGCCATATCTTAATTATTTGCATTGATAACAAAACTATCGAAATGGCATTTCTAAATTCAAAATATTTTATCAATATAGGTACCTACTGTCTGTGTGTGTAAAATTAAAAAAAAATACAGCCTAGTTTATTTATGAAATATTTTCGAATATAGAACGGAGTTTGGCGAAGTCACTTGCAGAGTGTGTTGCATTGTTTATTGATTATGTACTTACTTCTGCAGAACATAAGGTACATTTCTTTTTGTTGCATCATCGTACAAACTCGATTACAGAGTTCGTATGTACAGGGTATAATTCTAGGGTCGAAGATACTGACTGTTTAGGACAAGGTCAACTCACTGCATTATACAAAATTATTTAAAACTAGTGGCTCCCCGCGGATTCACCCGCGTTCCCCGGGATCTTAAATTTTCCCGAGGTAAAAAGTCTTCAATGTCCTGGTTCAAAGCTTCCTTCCCAGCAATTTTTAGCCAAGTCTGTTCAGCCGTTCTTGAGTTATAAATAGTGTAACTTACACGACTTTATTTTATATATACTAGTGGACCAGGCAGACTTCGTTCTGCCCACCAGCGCCACCTACCGGGTCCAAGTATATGTAAGCTATCCTATCTCTCAAGTTGGATCGAACTGCACATGGTGTGCGAATTTTATTATAATCGGTTAAGTGGTTTAGGAGTCCATTGAGGACAAACATTGTGACACGAGATTTATATATATATTAAGATAGATATAAAAAGTGGTTAGTATTACAAGTAACTAGTGAAATAGTCAAATAGATAATTCATCTTGAAATTAATCTCGGAACTCTCAGATTTTTTAAGGTTTATGGAAACTGGTCAAAAATGTTTTATATATATCGATCAGAACATACAAAATTAGATGTAAACCATGCTTCAAACAAACTGAACAAAGCAGGATACTCTGTAACACTTAACTTCCGCCCTGCGGTTGTGGTTTCATCCGTCTTCCGGGATTTTAATTTTCTTAGGATAAAAAAAGTATCAAATAAATATCCTGGAACATTTTTCACACACGACCAATCTGATTGCAAACTAAGCAGTTGCGTTATGGTATCTGGATAAGTGATATACTACTTTTAAATACATATTTACGTAGATATAGAACAAGTAGACATGTTCATGCACATCGGTTGATTCGAACCTACGGCCGGTGGCTTAAAACCACAAAGCCAACCAGTGGTAATATCGATTTCGTCTAAATACTTTCAGCCATTATTGCGTGAAAGACCCCACATCATAATATAACAAACACCCATACATCCATTTTCAAAAACCTTCGCTTCTATTATAGAAGTACCTACTTATTTTTACAGTAAATTGAGATACATTAAAAATCTACTGAAGGCTTTGAAGTATGTACATTACAAAAATAGTATGTAAAATACATATATGTAAGTAATGATTTCTTCAATCTGGTAACACTTTAACGTTCGATTCAGTACGAGTGTTGAATACTGAGCAAAATATTGTATGGTGGAAAAATTTTATGCTTTTTGTACTTAAATATATTTCTTGTATTATTTAACTTTCAAGTCAATTCTTTTGCTATTTATGTTTATACCAAGTTGAAAAACGTAGGTAATGGTCACCAAATAGTAGGTATAGATTTCTATTCATGTTTTTTAATCGATTCTTTTGTTTCTAAATTTCAAAATAAGATTTTTTTTTCCTTTTTTTTCTAATCTTTCAGCGATGCCAGTTTGAGACTATAAAATTGAGACTTAAAGCCTTATTATGAGACTTATAGATGCGTTCAAAAACAGCTTGTTTCTTGTGAAAGTTAAAGTATTGACAATTTGACACACAGTATAGATTCATCCCCTGTGCGAGGGTCATTGAACCCATGTTGCACCGAGCCGAGCTGGCTGTGCATCTGTGGGGACAATGCCGAGGAGCTATTTAGAACCGTTTTAGTTATGGGATTTCGGGTGACAATACTTTTTTAATCCAAATAAACAATATTTCTTTAATGAATTTTGTTGTAATGCGATATAATGAATTTGAGTTGGTTGAAGAGATTTCCGCGATTTTGTGGATCGACTTTTTAGTTGAAAATTCTAAGATTATTTTACTATTATATTAATAAGTAGACACCTTCTTAAGTACTATAATTTCATCAATAATTTTATAATAATAATTTTTTTTTAACCTAAAATCTTTTCATTTTGGATTATCGTTAAAAAGGAAACTTGTGATAATATACAAATGACATCAACAGTAAAAAAAATGCGATAATCCATCCTGTATGTCCACCCTACTTATGGTTCTATGGGGGTATCGATTATTCCCGCCCGGCCCCCTTAGCGCAACCCCCTCCACGCCGCGCGACCCACCCCTCTCAGATCTCACCTACGAGTGGCTACGACTAGCTGCCTTTTCCCCACTTATTCCAAACTTCAAATTTGTTTGTTTTTAATTTACTCACTTAGGTCAGGGTATCTCTGCGATACAGCCTAGTGTGGGCAGATGTATCGAGTGTTAATGGGTATTTTTAAATAACTTACTAAATCCAGTTACTTAATTTAGTTATTATAATTAAGTTAATAGTGCTATATTTAAATTTTGCCGTAGGATATTCAGTATAAGACTTTTTATAAGTGAGCTTTTTCAGTACAGTAATAGAATTTCATGAGCTTTAAAATTGATAGTAAAGTAATTTAATATATAATTAAAAATCATGTAAATACTGCAAAGGTATTATGAATATGTAATGCATGTATTTAATTCATAAAATACAATCCACGGTCCATTGGCATGACGGTTCCGCGAATGAAGCTTAAAACATTCGCTAGATTTCGTGGAAAAGCGGCTTGATTAAAATCAGTAGCTTTTGAATCTTCATTTCATTTCCATGGCAGCTTTCATCTATTAAATTAATGGAACTACTATATGGAGTGCCAAAAGGGTAGTATTTTATGTAATAGTTATAAATAAACATTGTATGTAATAAACAATTGTACTATAAAATAATAGATTGGTGATGTTTCAGGTAGTGAAAAAGAAAATAAAGGTCAGTCATAATTTCCTTTATGTAAAGTCATGTCGCATCGCAGTAACAGTTATTTTCATGGAACAACGAGTATAAGTCTTTATCTGTAAATCTTTCTCTTGGAGCTCTATGCTACAGCACTACCAAATTTTTTTAAAGAACGTTTTTGACAGTCTCTATTTTGACATTTGGAATTGACACATATAACTTTTTTTATGTTGTTCTATACGAGACCACAGAGTATAACTGGCATTAAAAATGAAAAAAAAAACAAATAGGCACTAAGGTCTAGGCAGATCGCAAGTCGTACTAAAATGCGTGATAAGAAATAAAGATGATTTCGGATAACGTTTGTGTTAAATATAGATAAATGTACGTGGCAGTGACAAGGGATGACATCTGAACAGAGGAGCACCAACACTGATATGAAACGGACAACTGGTATGTTATTGTATTACATATAGGTATTCTTATTACATATATTTTGGAACAAGACATAAAAAAATTGCAGGAAAACATTAGTATCTATATCATTTTGTCGAATAAAAATGTGCTAAAATAAAAAGGCTTCAACAAGCTTTAATTTGTAATTTGCGATGTAAGAACTTAAATTTATCAATAGAACTATACAGTAGTTATGCCGAAGTTTTGCATACAACGTGTAACTCTTCGGAAGTCAATAAATAAATAAGAGAAAAAAAATGCCCTTAATACATACAGGTATCAAATGAAACGTCTTGAAGAGTCGAAAACCATAGTGTTAGTGACATAAGAAACAAGCTTATTAAAAATAATACAACATATCCTTTCTATATTCCATAGACTCGTAATTTTCTTAACGCAAATCTATTGTTGCCATGTATCAAAATTGTTATCATAAATAGATAGGTACGTACGTAGTCCATAGTAAGTCAGTAGGAGAATGCGTGCCAAACTCGCAGAGACATTGACCGTGCCACAGTAAACGATAAATGTCTATTTGACCACCTAGTATGTCATTTTATTTATACCACACAAATAACTCTGTGGTCACATTGAACTCGGAACACTGTATGTATGTTATACTATAGGCTTTCATCTGTTATATGGTATGAAGGTGTTGGCCAAAAGGGTATGTAGTATAAGGGTAAAGAAGATGCTTTTGATAATCACTAGCACCCGCCCTGACTTTGCACAATTTTTGAAACTGCCAATGAAATTATACACTTAAATCTTCCTCTTGAATCCCTTTATCAATTGTGGAAAACCACATTAAAATCCGTTGCGTAGTTTTAATGATCTAAGCGAATAAGTGACAGGAAGCGACTGTCTAATACTGAATTAATTATTTTCATGTTCATCATATTCCACGCGTTATGTGAAACATATAGGTACTTTTCTATTTGAGGACTAATACTAATTTCGATGTGGCCACTAACTTGGTTTTATAATTATCAAACATACATTATAATTAGTGTAATAAAATAAAACTCCCCCGACAAAAACTGAAATTATTGTAGGTACCTACTTAAAATAGACTCAATAAGCATAGAATCACAAACTCTATATTGAAATTGAGTTTAACTTATGACATCCGGGGAATGATAAAAACGGTTTTTTAAAAAACATTTAATTCGAAAGCAGTATTATCCATTCAAAAAACATAGGAAAAGGAAACCGAACAAGTGCAGTAGACAACTATCTATATATAATGTATGTGGAACAATCCACGTGTTACATTTGTATGCAAAACGCGTTCACTATCAAAGGGATGGTTTTATTAGATTTCGCGTGCGATATAAAAAATATCCTCCAATATTACGAGTAAGGGAGGGAGAGAGATAGTTATATTTTACTATATACGACGAAAATAACAAAAAATACGAAAATAATATATCCAATTCGTTAATACTAACTAACCCGAAGTCTGCGTCACGTCTTTCTGAACATTTTTCATTGATGCTCCGCTTCTATAAGTCGTAGCGTGATGTTATATACTCTATAGCCTTCCTCGATAAATGGGCTATCTAACACTAAAATTTTTTTTTAATCGGACCGGTAGTTCCAGAGATTAAAGCGTTTAAAGAAATAAACTCTTCAGCTTTATAATATAGGTACCTAAAGCATAGATTATTATTTATAGTATATAGAAAATCACCATATAGGTAATTCATGTTATAATGAATTAATTGAATGAACCCTTTCTTGAATCAAGGAAAGAGAAATAAAATTAAGTAGAACGCTTAGAACAAAATTTTCTAAGATTTGTAACATAACTATTGCATACTTAGGTACTTTTATTTTATCAAATTGGGTGTTTATTTCAAAGACTAATACGTAAGTAGTAAAGTCTGTGAAGTTTCGTCGAAAGTTGGTCCTTTTGTAGAGAATATTAAAGAGCAAAAGGAAAGAATGAAATAATTTAAGCGAAGTATTTTGTTCCTACTTTAAATGCACTTGCTTTTTTGGTAACGACTACCTTTTTTGTATGTCCACATACATATCCTCACAAACTTTCGTATTTATGATATTTGAAGGAATTAAGATATTAGAGAACATTTGTAATATAATTTTTATGTATTACCTAATCTTATTTATTGATTAGGTAAATAACATTTTACCTCATTACACTACCTTCTCCCACCCGTTCTTGGGGATTTTCATTTTTCCTTGAATAAAAAGTGTCATATGCATGAAAAAAATTAAAAAATCGGACCAGTTATTGCTGTTTTTTTTATATTGCCGCCCAATTTGACTCCAAATTGATTAGCAAATTTAAACAAACAAACTCTTCAGCTTTATAATATTAGTATAGATTGTAGATAGATAGCTACTACTGCAGATTTAACCTAAATATCAGCGAAAACACCATGTAAGCTGGTTTGAAAGCTCGCCTCAAGCGAGCTTTAGATTGCTGCAATCCTTCAGGGTTTCAGTAATTGGGGAAAATCTTTTACAATTCCCTGACAAAATTCAACCTGTTACAGCGTTTCGGTTTTACAAATGCTTTTTCTGCTGACATGGTTATGGTAGAAATTTTTGAAATACGAGAATAATGAGGTGTAGGTTTTGGGACTTCGAATATTCTGTTTTTTTGGTTTCCAAGATGTAATGTGTTATAAATAATTTAGGTTATAGGTACGTAATATAATCGTTGAGAGAAGTACCTTCCTAAGTATTTATATATCAAACATCTTTATACATATTTTTTATTTCCACACATAGAGTTCTTTGAACAAAGAAAATAGTGTTAAACTATTTTAATATGGGTTAACTGCTGGTGTATGGCCTACCCTAACAAAGAGAATTAAGACTTTCACAATCTATACTAATATTATAAAGGAGTAGAGTTTGTTTGTTTGCTTGAACGCGCAAATCTCAGAAAGTACTGGTCCGATTTGAAAAAAAGCTTTAAGCGCTGGGCCGGCGTGTACGGACAGTCATCACTTGGCTCTGCGAGACCATCCTTCTACGTAAATGAAGTAGCGTGTTGAAAGTTAGCGTTAGCACAAAGTACCTAACTATTCCACGCGGACGGAGTCGCGGGCAGAAGCTAGTATACTTAATATATGGATGAAATCACAAAATAGATTATATTAAATACAAAATAAGGTTTACACAAACGGATCAAAACATTTTAGACATGAATTCATCACGATGTTTTTCTTCAAAGAAATCTCGTAGTGAATCTCGTCTCTATGGTATACTAGTGGCTCCCCGCAGTTTCACTCGCGTTCCCGGAGGATCAATTTTCCCGAGATAAAAAGTTGTCAATGTCCTTTCTCAGGCTCTACTACTGTATTCCAAATTTCATTTACTTAGACAGAGTTACTTTCGCATTTATAATATTAGTTAGAATGAGAGAAATAGATCTATAAGCTACAAGCTACAAAATACCCTTGTGAAAATTGCTTTACATTTTGTATCGCCAGAAAGGTTACAATTATGGCTCTCTAATGAGTAACCGGTATTAGGTGTTAATTTGGGTAAATAGTAGGTAGTACCTAACCACTTTTCTGACACTGCCACACTCATGTAATTATAGGAAAGATTGATTGTATTTTAATTAGTTACATCGTAATATGATCCTTAAGTTAATACGTATAAGGTTTGTTATCATATTTTCGTAAAACTCCCTGTGCTGACATGGAAATTATATATTGAAGTAACAAGACAGCTTCAATCTTCTAATGTTCTCCTTCGTCTTTGTATTATGCACAAATGGAAACTACCAATAATATTATGTTTAATTAAAATTGTTAATAAAATAACTGTAGAACAAACAAGAACACTTTATCAATTATGTAAAAGAAATATAACCCCGAAAATTCTTATTATAAAGCCAGGGACGGCAACATATTTTATTTCGTGCGAAACACTCGGGATTATTCGTTCTCGCCGCAAAATGTTCAACTCGTCGACTGCTCGGTCGGCCAACCAGTTGGTCAACATCACGCCCTATTTCTACATGTCTCCACCAGCGTAACAAGACCCACCCTCCCTCCCGGAGATAGTACAAAAACATTAGAATACGGTGAAAAATAGAAAGGATAGACGTACCAAAAAAAACTGGCCGCTGAAACAACCCACCGTAAGATTTTACGAAAATTAACTTTAAAGGCCACTTCAATCTAAACCTTTAGGAGATTAGGGCTTTCACGTATGTATTTACATTTGGGGTTTTGGTCAGTCGTGTGGTCTCATCCATTCTATCTTTGTGTTTGTGGCCCAATAGTGTGGAAGTAAATTGCAAATACGGAATAATTGGAATTATTGGTTCATGGAATCTGTTGGATACGTAGAATTATGAGTTCAGATGGGCTTTGACGGCGACTACCTACATATACATATTCAATACATAGTAACATGTTACAGGTGTATAAAGGCTTTATATATACATTTCATGTAGTAAGTATATTTTTATTTTAATACTGAATGTCGACGGTTTTGCGTGCGTAAAGATATCGTACGTGTGACTGTTGTATATTATTATCTAAAAATGATTTCTTTTGGTATTTCCTTAAACGTGAAAACAATACTATATTGAACCTTATTTACTTACTTATAAGAAACAAAGTTAAGACGTATAACGTATGTTTAATCACAGACGTTCATGGTTTAATGACATTCCTTTAAGTTGAACATATTTGAAATACGAGGTAACTTGTACTTTAGAAAGAAAGTAGGTACTTACATATAATTATAAGCAATTCATCTATATTATTTTTGAGATGATTAGGGATCCTTAGGCATCATTTTCTATATGCAAAACTAAAAACAGGTAATGCTCAAGATGGGATATCTTATACAATAATGTATTAGTAAAAAAAGTCCTAAAACACAATGGTTAAGGCGACCACCTGTCTATAGTAGGTCCATTGATCTTGCCGGGCGACGCGACGACGGCGGGGCCAGGGGACAGGGGACTGGGGGACAGGGGAACTGAGGCCCATATGGTGCGGTGCGACCCGTGCGACCAATATTGTGTACAGGGGTACAAATGTAATTGTTCGGTTTTTTGTTCACAAGTAAACCAACAGGCACATCCTTAACGACCATTCATATGAACATTCTCATCTAATACTGCGTTTCGATTCCTAGTTTTCCAACTTAGGACAAAAGTTCGTGTATGTTATAAATGTCTATATCCTACTAATATTATAAATGCGAAAGTTTGTAAGTATGGATGTATGTATGTATGGATGTTTGTTACTCTTTCACGCTCCAACGGCTGAAGGGATCTGCTTGAAATTTGGCACAGAGCTAGAATATGTTCTGGAATAACACATAGGCTACTTTTTATCCCGGGAACGCGGGTGAAACCGCGGGGAGCCACTAGTATAATATATTTGGTAGCTCATAGTACAAGCTCTGCTTATTTTAGAATCAGATTGGATATTTCAAATCATTTAAGAAAATACATAATAATCATTTGAATTGAAACTTCACACTCCTTTAATTGTGATATCAAGGGCATGCAGGTTTCCTCAAGATGTTTTCCTTCGCCGAAAGCCAGTGATTTTTAGTAGATATGTCTTTTTTTAAACTCAGAGGTAGGTACGGGAGCTGCACCCTTACGATCGTGAGTCGGTGCGTTCCCCACTGAGCCACCACGGCTTTACACAGAGTCACATCTCATTGAAAATGTGACAAAATAGGACGCATGAGAATGGAAAACCACCGCCGAGTTACAGTGACGGAATCTTTTTAGTAATGTACGGTACTAGCGACCCGCCCCAGCTTCGCACGGGTGCAATGCTTATACATCACATTAGAAACCTCCAAAATTGACAGTGTTTCTCTAACATATTATGCATGTATTGTAAATAAAAACCTTCCTCTTGAATCACTCTATCTATAAAAAAAAAACCGCAGTAAAATCCGTTGCGTAGTTTTAGATTTAAGAAGACTAAGGACAAACAGCGGAAAGCGACTTTGTTTTATAATATGGAGTGTTTAGTGTATACTGCGGTAAACTGTGTTAAAAAGATACAGTAAATTTAACAGATATATGTGTGGGTAATTTTAATTATCGTGACAAGGAATTGCTATGGTAATAATGTGAGTTTGTATTTATATTAGTGTTAGATTGCGGTTTCGCTTTAATAAGTCTAAATAAAATAGAAAAACCTACCTATAATATTTAATTTATTATGAACGAATCCATTGTTTCAAATATGGTTTACTTCGATCAATTCTAGGTGTGTAATATCGTAAGGATGCATTTATTTACTTACTTATGTTTTTCAGGAGTATCATAAATATATTTGCTAATTTATCAATCCTTGATTGTTTTATGGTTTGATGGCCCATACATACCTACTTATTAGTATTAGTAGTATTATACAATTATACTTACTAGCGTATTATATTAAAGTATAGTATTATGTTAATGTATATTATAGGTATGTATATTTTCTTACAGTCTCTTCTTATGAATTATGTTCATTTTGTCCCTTAATTCGCGTCTATCCTAATATCAATTTGAAATTAAAAACATAAGTAAAACAAAGCAAGCAAAACCATAAGATGTGTTATTTTACATAATAAAGTACCAAAAACATGTATTAATCTATGAATGTTTAAGTAGTACAGTGAACGAATAAAGAAACATGATAAATGGTTGTCGCATCAAGGGATCGCGACTCAACAACCAACTAAATCGATATACTTACTAGTAACTAGGGCCACTTACCTACTTATATCGTTATGAGAATATATAGGTACATAATAGAAATGAGAATATTTACCAAAATGATAAACGTATTTACGTAACGTATATAATTAGCTATATAAGTATGTATTTAATAGTAGTATATCTGTGAGCTATTTATCATTGCACAAGCTAGGTAGACCCTTAGTTTGAAATCAGACTCAATCAATGTCAAATAGGTCCACAGGATTATAACCTGGATTAACACATAGGCAAAATTTTATCCCGGGTAAATTGAAAGTCCCTCGGGAACGCGGGAAGCCATTACTTTATAAACATATACCTCATCATCAGCCTACCCTGGTCCACTGCTGAACATAGGCCTCCTCCAGCGCTCGTCATTGGGCTCGATCCTTGGAAATACCTATCTATACTTCAAATAGGACTTTTTATCAATATCTTCTTACATAAACGGCTTTGTCAATCAGTAGCCACTTCCACTGAAGTGACAATCTGATTTATGTAAAAAATTGATGGTTAACTTCCGCCATATTGGATTTTTGTTACGTAATAAATCCTGTTACCCAAAGGATCTCTTCTGCCCCATTTGTAACCCTCCCGTTGAGTGTGCGGCCATATTGTATACCTATTGAGGCTTTGTCATATGATAATCAGGTGTAACTTCACACTATAGTACAAAGGTAATTAGATTATACTAATAATATTATCATGTAGTCAAACAAAGCTTTTGATAAACACTTCGCTAACACAATTTCAATACAGTAGTTTTATTAGCTTCCGCTCCACGGTTTAGCTCGTGGTTTCGGGGTTTTTAATTTTTCCCGGGGTAAAAATGGCTTATGATCAATTCCAGAATATATTTTAACTCTATGCCAATGTGTATCTAGATCGTTACAGCCGTATTAACTTAAAAGAGAAAGAAACATATTCACTTTCAAAATAATAATATACTTAAGTAGAATATTTTAGCTTTTGCCCCACGTTTTCACTTGTGTTCTCGGAATCTTCAATTTGCCCGGGATAAAAAGTACTTAGTATATTTGCTTTTCCAGAACAATTTTAAACTCTGTGCCCAATTTTATTCAGATCTATTTAATATTCTGGTGTTTGAGTAATAAACATCCATCCTTCCAAACATAGTCCAAAAATTAGATAGTAAAACTGCTCCTACAAAATTATGAAAATATATGTGGGGATTGGTAAAGTCACTATACAAGTTGTATATACAAGTTGTATAATACAACGTATAACATTTTTTTAATATATATCACTATCATGCCTTGCCCGAGCTGAGAATAAAACTGAAGCTAGCTTTAAGGAATCTCTACCTATGTGTTCATTATAGATTAGGTGACTTTTACGTGAATTCTATTTAGATTATTTGACTATTTCACGTCTTCTCAGAGTATCATTGCGTTGCGACCATACTCAGTGACGGATTAAGACTTCTTGATGCCCTAAGCATCCACGCCCATGGGGCCCCCTATCCTTATATCAATTAGGATCGGGCTTTAAACCATTTTTGGTGGTGTTTTTGGTGACGTGATGTCCCTAGGATGGTTTTTGCTTCCTCTGGTGCCCCCCTAGACGTGATGCCCACAGCAATTGCTTAATTTGTTTAAAGGTTAACAGTCACTGACCATACTAGGTCTATTGTGATCGCCACAGTAGCTAGATTTCATGTTAACTAGATCACTAACTTCTCTCTGCATTGTCGGGTAACAATACAGTGTAAACTAATTATTATTAGACAATGTAAATGTATTGACCATATTCATAATAAATTCATCCCGCAGTATGACTGCTGCTGGCTATTGATTTTTGTTGCAGCTATGGAGATATGCTACTCGTGAATGTCATTAGAAATAACTATGTACATTAGCATTTAAGTTAAACTTGATAGCTATTTTTATAAATGTAAAATTTCTTAACCCTGATAAACCTACCTAATTAAAGTTAAACTGTAGAGCTATTTATATAAATGAAAGATTTCGTGATATTACCTGTTTCAAAACTCGTACCAAAAGGTTGACATTGAAATGATGTATTTTGTTTTTAATTAAATAATACATTTAACATTATGGCATTCGCCGGTTTCTCTCGCGTTCCCGAGGAACCTTTATATTTCCGGGATAAAAGTAGCCTATGTCCTTCCCCAAGCTCTAGTTTCAACTATATCTGTTCAACGGTTTAGGCGTGAAAGCATAAACAACAGAGTTACTTTCGCATTTATTATATTTATAGGGATGTAGGATTATGTATTACCAATATATAAAACTAATCTTAAATTATATTTCTGAAAATTATTAGATGTATACCCCCACAGATTGTATTGTATCTATATATATAATTTCAATTGAGCGTACGCTATAGTAGTCCCATTTCAGTCGCAGCACTTGTCTGCTAATTATACTAATTTTCTTGTCGTCGGCTGACTGTATGACGTCAGAGACTTCGGAGATTCAGTGTACACATTCATTTAAATACTTTAATCTGTTACGTATATGGTAACACTGGAATTATTTGTCAAAATGGGAACGACTCTACGATTCTTACAGTGCGGCATTTGACGTTTATGCATTTGATAAAAGGGGCTCAAGGCACTTGTTTGGTCGACTTCATAGATAGAAGAGTTTCGACAAGTCCTCATAGACATAGACTAATAAATAGATACCTAAGCTTAAATTTGCGAGAAAAGTATTGCGTTTTGATTGGATTGACCGACTGACCTAATGATTTAGGTACAGATTCTGCATGTATTTTTCTATATAAAAACGAACCTATAGAACTATGTTTACTAATAAATATTAATACATATTATGTATATGTAATGAATATTTAGTTACAAACTGTATTGTAGAACAATTTTGACAATTAAACTATTGTTTTTGGAAGACAATAAATGTGAAATATAATTTTATTTTGTGCTTTTTATTTCAAATAATACTGCTCTCTTACCTCCTTCCTTGTCCCTTGGTATTACCACGCATAGGCTGGCAACATAGAGCGAACCCTCGAACCTCTTTCACGTTTCTAACCGTGTCAAATGATGCAGAATGTGATGTAAAGTAGGATTTACACGTTAGTGCATCGCGGCTCTGCTCTTTTCCATGACATCTCGCGGGGGTTAGTGACCTTCGTCGGTCGGATGTTTGCCACGCGCCCCAGCCGCTAGCCGGGGCCGATTTCCGCCCCGGCTCGGTTCCGCTCCGGTGTGTAAGCACCCTTACTTGATAGCGATGCTCATACGATATTGTATTTTAATTGTATTGACACTCGGCCTTAGGAAACATTATTTTTTTTTGTCATCCGGTTTTTGTTATTAACCTGTTTCGATAGTTTTTAATTAATTATATTGTCAAGAGTTTACTTACAGACATAGTTTTAAAAATCAATTTTAGACTAAAAAACCTAGCTTATTTTAATTTGTACGAATGAATAAACGAGTTTAGTTTATTTCTATTCTCAGACAGTACAATCAAAATCACTCTTTTCCTAATTCGGTTTTGAAACTATCCTACTAATATTATAAATGCGAAAGTTTGTAAGTATGGATGTATGTATGGATGTTTGTTACTCTTTCACGCTCCAACGGCTGAAGGGATCTGCTTGAAATTTGGCACAGAGCTAGAATATGTTCTGGAATAACACATAGGCTACTTTTTATCCCGGGAACGCGGGTGAAACCGCGGGGAGCCACTAGTACCTAATAATCGTATAAAAGCAAACAACTTATGAAACTTTTGAATTGTTGCGAGATTTTTAAACTAGATGGCGCTACGTGTACACATGTTAATAAACTCTCCTCGAATAGTGCGGTGACCGATTGTGTTCAGAATTAAATTGATATCTATATATTACGATAAACTATCATTTACGTAGCTTATATTATTTAATCATTGCAAATTAACTTAAATGCTTTCTACTTAAATTAAACCTGTTTATCTAAACCATTTTTTACAAACAAGTTGTTGGTAGAAACCAAGGTTTAATTCTAGCAAAACCTTGTTTTTGTATCTTAACTGGCGAGGAAAATGGTTGGTTATAAACATAAACACCAGTTGTATATGTTTATTAACAAAGGGTACCAAAATATATAACTAAAGGTAGGTGTTTGTGGTACCTACCTACACAAACTAGGTAGGTACTATGTATTGGCATTCTACCAAGAATATTGCATGATAGAAACACCCTTAATTTTAAACCTAAATGTTATTGATTTACCTTTAAGTTATAAATAACTAAAAGACATAATATTATGGCATCAAATTAAGTAGTCATTAAGATGTCTTAAGTACAGTAAAGTACTTTTTACCATAGTAGACTATCATTTTTGTGTCTTTATACTATCGCAGCGTATCACATAAATCCCTAAACGAGTGCTCATTACTGATAAAACAGATAATTTATCATATTTTCACCAGATAAAGGTAAAGCACACAATATGTGTAGATACAGGCGAACATGTGTCGCCAAAATCGATTATAAAAATAATAACATTGTATTTAAACTATCTTTCACATGAAAAAATGCGCTCAAACAAAAGTGGTTTGAAAATCAACATGATACGGCCCATAGCGAGTAATAACGACCTATATACATGTACCGTAACATCATTTATGTAAAAACGGTTTTACATCAATTTTGTTAACCATTAACTTCTTTGAGAGATACAAATTATTGTATTAAAAGGAAACTCTTCAATGGATAGGGTAGAGAACAAACGTGACGTCACAATTTCGCATGCGCTACGGTCGTCTCGAGGGCATACGGTATTCTTTTTTTGAAAGGCTGTATGTGCAGTGAACCTGCATTCGAATTTGTGTTCTACAACCTATACATAGAGTTACGTATTGATTATTTGATATGATATAGAAGTTCATTTTGAATGTGGATCTCGGTGCGTTCGCCGACAATCGGTCGCATTCGGGTGCCGTCGTCGCGCACGTGCACACGGTGGGAATGGGACACCATTAACGGCCAGGGTTGCCTCAACTCAATGCGTTATCGTAAACCTTTGTGATGATAACAGTCGACAAAATTATTTGTTTTACGACTTTTCGAATTGAGACTATTTTTTTTATTCGTTACTCACTTTATGTAAATCATACTGTTTTACTTTGTAGGATAGAACTGGGTATTTGCTTGAGCAAACTTCTTTGATCAATTATGGTAATTGGTAATGGTATGGTATGATAATGATATGGTAGTGATAAGTTGTTACCAAATCAACTACCTACTTCATATATCTACCGAGAAATGCGTCTATTTATTTATTTAAGGAGTACCTATATTTGAGACAGAACCTTCTTACTTACCTAGCATACACATTACACATATTAAAAAAAACTATTATAGACAGAAATAATGTGTCAAATTCAGCTCTTACCAGCCAGTACTCGGACATAATAAAAAAAAAATGTTTACACACATTGCGGTGAACTCCGCGTTCCAAGTTTAAAAGTTCATTAGCGTTCAATATTCAATGTTGTGTACGAATATCATTTAAGAATTTTCCGGTTACGTTCCGAGTACTTGTGATTTGATCCAAGACAATGTTTGTACTACTATTGCCCCAATAAATTTACATTATAAAGGACCTTGACTAATAACAAGGCGTAGGTCGTAGAGTTAGCTTTGTAGTTGGAGATATTATTGTTGTTATATTGCGCTGTACCAAATGATACACTGCGAAGCGATCGCTTACGAAACTTGTTTATGATGTTCCATATCATCTATTAAATTATGATTTAACATTGTTATTGACTGGTATTTGTATAAAAACTTACCTAAAACAGTTGCATGGGCTACGTGCATAGCAGCTGGGTTGATTTTACGAAAGGCAGGGAGTTTTTTTGTCCCCCGCCATGCTTAGGTCGCGAGGACACGTGGCGAACTGGGACACCCTACTTTACACAAGCATATTTATAGAGCGTTTGCCTTTAGTGCTGATAGAAAACTGATTTTTGAAAAAGAATTTCTGCAACAAATCTTACCACATTTAAAATGAAATGAAGTTCAAATAGGGCTTCACAGGTACTTATGAAACGTCGATTCTAATGCTTAAGGAAGGTTGTTTTTGCTGAGAAGAGTCGGCAAGAACAGCAACTTGATACATAGAGATTGGGCATATTTGGGCCAACAATTGTAGTTGCAAAGATGATTTCATTCGTGGATTCGTGAAAGGCATTGTACGTAACTTGCGACCTTGTGCGGCCATTCGTGTTATGGGAATCTCTACCACATAAACACAGTTTATTAATAAAGTGATGATTCTCCTAAATGGTATTTAAATACGTATTTCTGACCTTGTATGTTCCCGAAGGACGGTTGATACGCAAATGAGACATTATGCAAGTATAGGACACGGTTTGACCTTGCTGGCTGCATATTGTATTTGAAGTTTCTAATGGATATTGCGAAATGAGGTCGGTACCATCCGCGTGTTCTCATATTTCATACTTGTTTTAATACGATGTAGGTGGTAGGGAAATGATTGTATTATGTGCTGACAAGCTTATTTACCTGATGGTAAGTAGTCGTCATTTTGTATCGGTTCGTGTTTGATAGTATCTTACCATGGCGATATATTAAAGATTTTCTGTAATATTCTAATTACTTGTTACTTAAAAGTTAAAACCTAAGTTAAGGAAATTTGCATTAACTACATGATGAAGAATTCGATAGCAACGTCCAAATTGTATTAAATAATACAAACAGTACAATAAGCTAGCTTTTTTAGAGAAAAAATAAGCTTTTTAGTACCAGTGGTTCAGTCAGACAGTCTTTCAAATCATATGTATGTATATTGTCACCATAAAATTGTAAAAACCGTTAGATTATAATCTATCTCACGAGATCGTAAACTGTCGGAAGATTGTGTGTGAATCGAGGAATCTTACGGTATTTACAATTTTACGGTGACATATATATATATTTATAATGTCTTTATCGAACATACCATAATGAATTTCTAGGACTTAACATGCTATTTGAGGTACAAGAAATTTTTTACGAAAAATGTTTTACCTGTACATACTAGGTATATGATGCTTTGTTGAATATGTTGAGAAAAAGGACACTTCATCAATTAATTAAAATATTTTCAGTGTAAGTCTAGACCCATTTACAATAAAAATAAAGAAATTGAATTTTCATCTCTATGTGTTTGTTTTCCAAAAAAGTACTTCGCACGGGTGCAACGCTTATACATCACATTAGAAACCTCCAAAATTGACAGTGTTTCTCTAACACATTATGCATGTATTGTATGTAAAAACCTTTCTCTTATATCACTATAAAAAAAACGCATCAAAATCCGTTGCGTGGTCTTAAAGATTTAAGAAGACAGGGACAGACAGCGGAAAGCGATTTTGTTTTATAATATGTAGTGATGTCATTGGACACGCCAGCAAAGCAGCATCAGTCTTGTGGTCTTGGGATTTTAATCAAAGAAACAACGATCGTGTCGTGTGTCCCTTAACGCCACTCACATATGAAGTGTAACTCTGGTCTCTGGCACGCAGTGAAGCCGTACAGACGCGCATATGTTACTTGCTCAGGAATGCAAAATTTATTCTCTTTGCTACCTAGCCTAGCACACACACTACACGGCATGTAGTGAAGGCGACAGCTTCTGCTATTATATGTATGTTTCTTGTATTTTTGACGCTGATCTGATCGTTTTTTGTGTAATTGTATTTTTTTACTATTTGGTTAGGTATTGTTATGGGTAAATTATAATTTCGTATTCAATTCTAAGAGGATAAAGTTGATAGGGAAAAGTTTAATAGCATAAAAGTGAGAAGTCAATTTCAGTTGAACTATTGTTAGTCACGGTGATTCAATTTACTGACAATTTTGCTAATATAAGCAGCAGGTATTCATGCTATAACTTCATGGAAATATTCCCACAATGTGTATTTAAAACCGTGGGGATTCCAATTTTAAGGTAAATGAATCTAATATTTAATTTTACCCCAAAAAATATTCTGGTAACAGTGGTAACCCTACCAAAAAAGTCACACTCCCTTTCTTGCCTAACTTTTAGTAAGTATCTAGCAAATCAAATCGAGCTTCCTTTTTGCCGTAGTGGAAGAAAAAACTAAAAAGTAGCGGAGACCTTTCTGGGATATGTTAAGCAAATAAACCAGATAACTTAAATCATTATAAAACCGTATAAGCAAAAAAGTATATTTCATCAAAACATCAAACTGTGACCTCTATCTCACAAGCGAGGTGAATCAATCAACTCAAGGTCTATCCCAGTAAAAGGTCTGACCAATTTGTATGCTCACTTGGAGCTGTGATGCTTAGCTCGTTCAAAGAGATTAGGGGTCTCCTTATATTGGTCTGGAATAACCTAGGATACTTAGTGCTTTCGCCCGCTATTCTACTCATAACGCTTTATGAATAAGTTGCTTCAATGAATCATTAACAAAATGCTTTATAAGAATTTAAATTAGTTTGTAGAAGGTATATCAGCAATCTGGTTACCATGGTTGCATGTTCTGCTTATTTTCTAGGATAGAATGTAACACAAATTACTGATTTTATAAGTAAAGAAATTGTCGGGTATTTGACGCTAATCTTCACTAATATTATAAATGCGAAAGTAACTCAGTCTTGCTTCCACGCTAAAACTACAGAACCGATTTAAATGCAATTTATTAAACGGATAGTCTAAAGCCGGAGAAAGGACATAAGCTACTTTTTATCCCAGGAAAATTGAAGATGCCCGGAACGCGGGTGAAACCGCAGGGAGTCACTAGTACTAATATAATTATCAACAATGTAGCGATTTATTCAACCAAACTTGTTTGTCTAATATCACCAATTAACATAACGGATAACCGAACTGTATGTAATTTGTTTGAGCACTATTACTAATTTTGCACAAATTAACTAATAGTTATAAATACAGTTTTCATTGTATCTTGGGTCATTTCAAATTCGAAAGAAACTCAAGAGTCCGTTAGGTAAAGCATGATTGCTACACCGAAGGTACCTCAGTGATATGACGGTCCTCATCTATACTAATATTATAAAGCTGAAGAGTTTGTTTGTTTGGTTGAACGCGCTCATCTCAGAAACTTAGGGTCCGATTTGAAAAATTACCTATTTCTGTGTTAGATAGCCCAATTATCGAGGAAGGCTACAGGCTACATATCATCACGCTACGACAAATAGGATGGGAGCATCAATAAAAAATGTTGCAAAAACGAGCAAGATGCTAACGAAGTTGCGCGGGTCAACTAGTACCTACATTACAATACAATAAAAATTATTTTACTATTATGTACTTTTTTAAAGCAGTCGTCGTGAACTAATAATTTAAAGAGTTTGTAAGTATTGTTTATGCAAGTATATCTACATAACACAATATTGTAGGTTGCTGGTTTTCCACAAATCCAACTCCCACTTGCCGACATAATCTTGGCTCCGTAGGCTCTTCTACCCAACTGTAAAGCGTAATCCTTACTACTGACCGGAAGACAAGGGTGGTTGACCTTTAGGCACGATTAGCTTTTAAGAGCATCCATCCGATCTGCGCTTTACTGAAGGTGAAGGGTGAACTCGAAAATATCTGGAGGGAACTTCAAAGCAACATCCCTGCAAAAAGTGTTTAATAATTTTTGATATTATTAATAATAAGTTTCTGGTTGCCTTTTATTAATCTAGTTTTATGCCCACACATATAATTTACCGACATAATGTATATGAATTTCTTGGAAATGACGATCAAAAGGTTTCGATCCTACGCAAAATGTAGTCAAAAATTTGTGGAAACTTCATTAGAATCTCTTTGTAAGAGCGTCAATGGATGAACTTTGTAAATATTTGTGAGTACTTAGTTTTACACGGTTGTCTGGCCATGTTATTGGATATCTTTCACCAAGCTACTGATTTGTTCTGCTAGCTAAGTTTATGAACCTGGTCATTTGGATCCGAGGCCTTTGTGCCCACCTTCGGTCATCTCGTGACAAACATTAATACTGTTATCAAACAGAACATTTAATCAAAACCAAATAAAGAGAAATTTGCCAGAAAACCTTGACCATCATCATCATATCAGCCATAGGACATCCACTGCTGAACATAGGCCTCCCATCGACTTCCCGTTCCGTTCCGTTCCGTTCGTTGGATGTTGCCTGCATAAAAATCCTTAAGGCATTTAAAATGGAACACATAATAAGTAGACTAGAGTGTTGCAATGTTCTCAAGAACTAAGAAGACCGTTTTGATGAGAGGATGTTCTTTTTTGCACTATATTGTTCATGTCTATGCTAGGGAACTAGCACAGCCCGAAACTCTTTAAATTGAATGTTCCAATTCGATTCTAAATATCGTTACATGTATTAATGTATTAGTAGTGTAGTTTATGACACTGAGGTGTTACGTTTTTTCCACGATGTTTTCCTTCACCTACTCATTAGGTATAGGATTCGAGCTCGCGACCTTCAATGTGAAGTTTGCCCGAATCCACGCTTAGTCATCTGTGAATCCCCCATAGATCTTGAATTTTCCCAGGATATAATTTGGCTTTGTGTTATTCCAGAACATATTATAACTGCCAAGTTAAGCAGTGGATCTGCTGACGTAAGCACAAAATATCTACACAATTTAGAAAGCAATACATTTATCTATACTAATTTAAAAAGCTGAAGAGTTTGTTTATTTGAGCGTGCTAACCTCAGAAACTACTGGTCCGAATTGAAAAACTCTTTCAGTGTTAGATACCCCATTTATCGAGGAAGGCTAAAAGCTAAATATCATAACACTACTGTAAATAGGAGCGGAGCATCAATAAAAAAAATGTCGGGCAAGTGGCGCTAACGATGTTGCGCGGATCTAGTCTATATCACTATTTATACAATTAACATGATCAGCAAACGTTTTAATATAGAAAGAAGCCTATTTTATTTTAACTTAAGGGTGGTTCACCTCCCAGCCGGCCGCTGTTAACCTCTGTTGAATATATATATTACCGAGGCCTTCGCCCTTCTCCCTTTAAGAGCTCGTCTGTATGTATAGTAATCTGGTTATTGTTAAAAATAAGTATAGGGGACACTTTTTGTATGGGTAGTACGTACTTAGTGAGTTACCGCATTTATTTTCGATTGATTTATTGACGTGTCGTTCAAGATCGAACACTGCGAGACGGATTTGGATAAACTTAACACACGCTACTTTATCCCGGGAAAATTTTAAATCCCGGGAATGCGGACACCGCGGGGAGCAACTATTTAATTAAAACTCTTTAAGATGACCTCTATTATTTGTATGACCTTAGAAAATGACGATTTTTTTCTTTTGTTCCTTAACAACAAATCTGACAGGTAAATAATGTAGAACACTTTCTAAATCTGATGTTAATTAAATATACAACAACTAGAAACTAAACGGTATGACGTAAATGATAAGCTTTTCCACCGTCTAGCATTCTCATTCAGCTAGACGTCTAGAGCCATTGTCCTCAAATTCGGGCATTTTTAATTACTTGTTTGTCGTCCGATTCTACAAGTAGATGACGACAATTTAGTGCTGTCTCTTGTCTACTTAAGGGTTCAGTTAATAAAGAAGCATTTGGTATAGTTTAACTAGTGTAGCGTAGAGAACCTATTTAAATAAACCTTTTTATAGACGCTTATAACAGGGAAACGGATTTAAATCGACTGTGGTACCAATTTTTTGTCCACTAGCATCTCCCCGCTTTCACCCGCGATTCCGTGGGACCGTCAATTTCCCGAGATAAAAGGCGTGTCCTTTCCCAAGCTGTAGTCTATATCTGTTCCAAATATCATTAAAATCGGTTGTGTAGGCGTAGTGCATCAGACAGGCATTTATAATTTTAGTAGAGACTACCTTCTGCAAGCAAGAAGAGACTCGAAAACTGTATGGGAGCTAGTATCTCATACATCTGTTGCGGGAACTAAGTAACATGACTATAAAGGTTATTATAGTCTATACTTGTACAACCCTATTCTATTTTACAAGCACTTGGTAACTAAACCTTTGAAAAATATAATAGTTTCTCCATATTTCGAAGAATCTCTGCAGCACTAAAGATGCAATGCGAACGATGTTTGCAACGTCGCTTCTTCGGCTTCGTAAGAAGTTAAGTACCACTGTTAGACATTGACTGACAATAGGTACAATATGGAAGGACGACTTCTACGCTGTAAATATTCCTTACTATGGCTCCTCGTTTCCGGGGGACCTTTAATTTTCCCCGGATAAAAAGTAGCCTAAGCCAAACTCTGTGCCAAATTTCAAGCAGATCCTTTCAGCGGTTTTGACGTGAAAGGGTAACAAACATCCATTCATCCATCCATACTCACAAACTTTCGCACTTATAGAATTATCTAGTAGAATTTATGGTCAGAACCAGGAGCAGGAAAGACACCGTGAAGATGTTAGCTGGAAGCGGCTACCTTATTTTGAAACACTAGACCGGGGTACTGGTCCAGTAAACTGTAATTGCTTTGCATCCAATATTTATGTAATTTTTTATTTGTTTCATTACTAGTGACTCACTGTCTCATCACTGTTTCATCCGCGGTTCCGAGATCCTCAGTTTTCCCCATGTTATAAACTATCTGTATTCCAAATTTCATCCAAATCCATTCAATAGTTTTTTCGTGAAAGAGTAATAAGGTCTCACAAAAAATCGCTTATTGCAGCAATGAAACTTGTTCTGAAATAAATGATAACTTACTACCTACTTACCTACATTACATCCAAAAGTGTAGGTACCGTGTGTAAAGACCGCTCAAGTTTACATAAACACTCAGCGCACGGATGTGATATGGTACTTGTATTTCTGTAGGTATCATATCACCTAAATAAGAAAGGAAAGTATAATATACTTATTTAGGATAGTTGTACTTGTAATTAAGGTTTAGTTGATCCGCCTTAATTAAAAGCTACATTTTTGCGTACCCACAAATTTGCGTTCCCAAAAGCTTAAAATCAGGAATTTTACTATTTATACTATACCAATTTATAATCTCACTAATAATTCATTAAATATAATAATTACAAACTAGTTGACCCGCGCAACTTCGTTTATATTTATTCGTTAACGTCACTTCCCCGTTTTCGCAACATTTTTCATTGATGCTTCGCTCCTATTAGTCGTAGCGTGATGATATATAGCCTGAAGCCTTCGTCGATAAATGGACTATCTAACACAGAAATAATTTTTCAAGTAAGACCATTAGTTCCTGAGATTAGCGCGAACACACAAACTCTTCAGTATAAATATAGATCTTCAGTATAAGTATAGATATGAACGTTTTGATACGTAACTAGATTGATGTCGGTGGATGTAGCGGAAGCTAATATACCTTCAATTTACTTACCATAAATTAAGTAGATTTAATATTAAATAGAAATACATATTAAGGTAGGCTTATGTGTGTAAAGGTTAAAAGAGTGTGTTTAGGGTCGTCAGCGATAATAGTGTTGCGGCAACTCGGCGGATATTTGGCATTGGCTAGAAGGGCAGACCGCTGTGACGTCAGAACATTAACGTTTAAAATATATTTACTTAAAGGAAACTAGATTAAAACCAAACATAAAAACGTTCCATATTATTTTAAACTTATCATTAAAAAGAATATAATAAAACCCTTCTTTATCTACGGAGCACTACCTGCGTAGGGTGAGCTTCACGACCTGTTATCAGACACTGGTCAAATACCCTAACAAATTAGGAACGCCCTGTAAGCTTTACAAACTGGCGGGAACGACCCCGACACCGGTATTTATCGGATAATAACCAACGTTTGTACAAATGTTTGTTACATATATGTTTGTTATAATCACGAATGTTTGATCAAAACGTTGCGGTGACGTATAAAACTGGCTCACGAGCGACAAGCTTATGGGCAGGAAAACGAAACAGAACATGATTATCAACGCGTACGGCACAGCTGGTTGAGACGCTACACCTAGGTAAAACAATCATAAAATGCACTATAATACATTACTGCGTAAACACTTATCAATAAAACGCATTCGACAGCGCACAGCCTTGTAATGATAATTATGGAATTCTGTCGCAATTCATAAAGATATCGTGGTAGAGGTCGCGCGCACACACACTACCAATGTTAGACAACGCACACTTAAAAATTCTCCCTTTCAACACCGAATGAAAGAAGCTATTTCGACAAAGATAGCTTTACACATTGATTATGACAAATGATAAATTATTCCAATAGACGTAAGGTTGAACTTGGAATAAAAAATTGTTACGAACAGTAATATAAGATACGAAATTACTTAGCGAACGTTTAATTGTTGATTTTTACAATGGGAATGTTGATTAAAACATGATTTAATTTTAAATGTGACCATAGATTACGTAACTTATGAACTACATTATTTACATACTATTAAAATATAGATCACTTAGAAACGTCAAAACAATAAATCTTATTGTTATATTTTATACATAGAAATTTATGTTAATGTATATTAAAAGTACTAATTTACTTTTAAGAAAATTCCAATAAAAAGTCACCTTATCGAGCATGGCTTATTGTTATGAGTTTGTTCTCGTCTCAACTAGATGGCGCTAGTTTGACTACAGTCTAATATTGCAACAGATGTTATGTGAACGTACGCCTACCTAACTTATTAGCACATTATTAACTTGTTTATTACATGGATTTTGGAGGAATAAATTGATGAAAACTATTATTAAACACCGTGACATCATATCTCTTACAAAAGTACTTAGTACGTTTTATACGTAATGATTTATATATCCGTAATACTTTACTCCTTATTGAGACTATTAAAATGTGTTAATAACCCTTTAAATAAACCTTTTCTACTAATGCTAATAGATTTTTACAATACAACTAAAATCATAAAGATATTATGTAGCTTTTATTTATTTAATATACCACTCAAATATATATTTACGATAAATTGCTATGATTTAAGATGCAATAAACATTTTAACGCCTTTACAACACCAATGTTAATATGAGCAATTATATTTTATAACGAAGCGCAACCCATTGACGCTTACAGGGTCATTTGAGGTACTATAGAACAGTTATGCGTAGGTAGACTTAGTCTATGGTCGCCTTTGTTTCGGCAGGTAGAGGTTCCGGTCTGTCCTTCCAAATACTGGGCTATTAGATGTCGACTCTCAAACACGCGTCTTTGTATACATTTTATGGGATTCTCTGTAGATATAATATTGGAGCTTTGGTGAATAAGGTCGGTAATAGCTTGGTATGGATCAAATGTTTCTGTAATCGCTCAGACCGGTAGGTATATAAAAATCTAGTGACTGGTTGGTGAGCCTAAAATAAGCTTGATAATTTGCTCATTTTAGCGTAGGGGCACCGTAGTTACGGATTTTTACTTAACCTCATACGAAGTAAAATAAAATTATGATTAATTGTATAAAAAGCGTTTGAAACACGTGACAAAATCTATATTAATACAAATAAATAGTATTATGGCAATATTAAAGATAAAAGGAAAGAAAATAAATGGGAACAGTAAAAGTTAGATAAAAGACGTAGCGTACTTTCATCCAATACCGGAAAACTTAACAACTCTTCAATTAACAAAGTTTATTCACTTTATAAATCTACATCATAACGACAATAGACTAACGAGTAATTTTTTTTTACATTTTTTTATCTGTAGGTAGACTACTAGACTAGCGGAAGTGTTTAGTCACTACATATTATAAAACAAAGTCGCTTTCCGCTCTCTCTCCCTATTTCTTCTTAAATCTTAAAAGCTACGCAACGGATTGTGATGCGGTTTTTTTAAATAGAAAGAGTGATTCAAGAGGAAGGTTTTCATATACAATACATGCTTATTATGTTAGAGAAACACTGTCAATTTTGGAGGTTTCTAATGTGATGTAGCATTGCACCCGTGCTGAGCTGGCGGGTCGTTAGTTACCTATATAAAACAGTAATAGAGATAAAAACTAAATCTCCCTTTTAGACTCATGCCGGTTAAATGGGTAAAGAGAATTGGAATTCAAAAGTTCATAATGGAGCCTCTAAGTACGGTTTACACAGTACTAAGTCTATAGTATGGACTTTGAGTGCATTTTGTATGTTTACTAATCCTACTTATTAGTTACTACTCTCCAGTCGTTTTACGTTCCCCGGGGACTTAATATTTCCCCGGATAAGTATATTCACATATTACTTTGATTGGGGAATCTCTTTCGTTCTCCATAGTAAAAATATGTTAAAATTTTTGATGACAGTCTATTGATTAACTTATAGATTCACAATAAAATAAATAAATATTATGATATTGAATCACAAAATAAGTCAATAAACATGAACATACATAACTGAATACACTTAGAGCGAAACAAATCTTATTAAAACACATTTTACTTCGCCGTTCGGAGGCCCAAGGGCGCTCCAAGTGCGCATAATCAATTACGTAACTAAGTAAGGTACGTAGGTACCTTCGTCCTTTAGCTCTCAAAGGGTTTCTGACAAATTTCGAATCCTCTCAGAGGAGTGTCATTTGAGTAATGAAAATCTGACGTTTAATTTATCTAAATTAGATCACATTTTGGTCTTCAAAATCCCATCTTCGCCGCGTTTGATTGACAATACCTTCACACAAAAACCGCACTCGGTTAAACTAAGCGTGTGTATGAAACAGTTTTTTTTATAAAAATATTTTGTTAAACAGACAAGATCTACACAAAAAATATTTTCCAATCGATTGATTTTACAAAACAAACCGTGTTACAAGTTGTGAAAGTCTAAATTACAATGGTGAAATGTAAAGGCCAATGCCACAAACACATGTTAGCATTGCACGGCCAGTTAGTTGGAGCTGCCTTTCCCCCCTCGCGAGCTGAGGAGTCGTTAGTTTGAAGGGCAGAGAGTTGGTCGTGCGGGGGTCAGGGTCGTTGGTTTGCGTTATAGGAGCAAAGGGGCGCAGAAACGGAATCAATGAACTCTGTTCGAGTCGACCGACAAAGGACGTTTCGGCCTGGCAGGTAATTACGTTAATATCAATCCCTGCTCTTTTCTATACGCTTCTAGGCTGGAGGCGACCTATTACATTGTTTGAATAAACTGACACTTAAAAATTTTTTTTATAATTAACTAGCGACCCACCCCAGCTTCGCACGGGTGCAGCTTATACATCACATTAGAAACCTCCAAAATTGTCAGTGTTTCTCTATCATATTATGCATGTATTGTATATAAAAACCTTCCTCTTGAATCACTCTATCTATTAAAAAAACGCATAAAAATCCGTTGCGTAGTGTTAAAGATTTAAGAAGACATAGGGACAGACAGCGGAAAGCGACTTTGTTTTTAATATGTAGTGATGATTAACTATCTTCAATAGCGAGATTCAAATCTTATTTGACCAATAAACTTGAACTTTAGAATGTATCCCGCCGTCCAGTACTCCATATTGTAAATTAAAAACACTTATTACATAAATGATTCGACATGAGTTGGGTCATTTTCCTCGAGCGACCCAAACTATGTTTTATCATGAACAGTAAATATTATAATTGAGGTAAACCGAGGACTATCCAATGGTATACGTGTGTTCTTATCTATTTTATGTGGGTTGGAATATACCTCAATATTTTTAGTGTCTCCAAATGTAGGAACATTTTTACTTCTATTTCAAAGTAAATGAAGATGAAAAATTTTATACAAGTTTCCTATCACTCAGAATAATTTGTCACTAAATGTTGATTTCTTAGATTTTAGACGCGTTGATATTTGTGGATTTTCTTTGAAGAAAAGTCAAGTTGTTGAAATATACGAAACGTAACTGATGAAACTTTAACTTGCATATTATGTTTGTGAAACCGCTAGAAACTGCATTTACTTTGCCATTTTTGGTCCTTAACTTTCGTTTATTCATCATTGAGACGATCACAACTAATTTGTACTTTATCACGTACTTGGCACATAGATAGTTTCTGTTTTACAATAAGTTTTAATAAAAATGTATTCTAAAGTAGATAAACCAAGTGTTCATTGCTACCGTAGAACTGTACCCCGCGGTTCCAGAACATATTGTAACTGTGTGCCAAATTTCATCGCTATCACTTCAGTAATTCTGGCGTGAAAGAGTAACAAACATACATAATTATATCTATTTGTATACATTTTCACAAATTTTCGCTTTTACGATATTAGTAGGAATTTCGATGTTCAGATATAAAGAACTATGAAACACCTATATAATTTTCAAAGAAACTTGGAATATTCTGTCGAACGCTATACATATTCACTTTATCAGCATTTACCTAAGTACTAGCTTTGTATATAAGCTAAGCATGAGTGTTGACGTCCGAGCATCCCATCATTCTAACATATGTTCATTATCATTAAAATCATTTACTTATTATCATCAATAAATGGCTATTTTAAATCATATCAAAGCCTTATCAATATTATCAACTAAGGATTATGAGAAACCCTACAATGTTTAACATATAAAATGGAAATTGTTTGTCTGTTTTCGAATTATGTTATGAATATTTCTAGGATATCTTTACTACAGAGGTAAATAGATAAATAAATAAATAATAAAAGTAAGCTTTAAAGTGACCTTGTGTTATGGAAACCAGATAGCTGAAATACTACATGTACTACGTTTTAAATACATACTTATATAGATATTTACATCCATTTAGATTATTTTCGATGGATGGATAGATTAAAAAAATATCATAAATTTACAACCGACTATGACGGTTGACAATGAATATGACGGAAAATATCTGTACCTACCGGGAACCTACTAGTTAACGGTAAGTTTTTAGTTTTAGATACAGTTTACATTCAGTGTTCGCGCATTGCTAATATAATTGTGAAAATGTAGTGAGCATTTTTACAGTTTGAAACCACTTTACTCTAGTCGCAGAATAATTAAAATAGTACCGACCTACCTACTTAAAGTATCTACATAATATAAAAACCGGTCCAACATTTTGTGGGACGCACAGTTTTCGATGAAATAAGACCGCTGTCAAATTTGCTAAATGACAACATAGATAAGTGTTTTAATTTCTAGTTTTAAACTAAGATTTTGTCTATATTTGTTTTTTTTACTACTTTCACCTAACACGGTAAATAATGATTAATAGCCGTCCTGATATAAATGATAAGATTATATTTATTTTTATTCTAGCTTCCGCTTTGCGGTTTCACCCGCTTTCCCGGGAGACATCAACCTGGGATAAAAAAATAGCATATTCTTTCCCAAGCTTTGTACCTTATCAAAATAGGTTCAGATTCAAATTTGGTACACAGATAGTGGAGAAACGTGGATACATGGAGAAAGTACATACTTAGGCTACTTTTAACTCGTGAAAATTGAAGTCCCCCGGGAAAGCGGGTATAACCGCGGGGAGCCAGTAGTATATCTATACATGTATAATGTATATATAAAACAAAGTCCCTGCCGCCTCTGTCTGTCTGTCTGAACACAAAAAACTACTTAACAGATTTACATGCCGGGTCCGCTAGTAATATATATTTATAGGTACATACTTTAAATTCTTTTGTAAATTCATAATTTAATGGATTTGCAAGATTCCAAGGTTCAAAATGATGCACAAAAAGCTTGAATAAGAAGCTATACCAGCTATCCACACTATAGCAGCCATGTTGTTAGCTGTATGCATCATTGGATCCTCGCCAGAATTATCAACACTTATTCTACTATAGCGTTAAAGCGATAGATACCATTACTATTATCCGTCTCAAGCACGGTTTAAAATCGTGATATCTCAGTTGTACTAAGCATAGTCGCATACAATGGCTAGTTTTTATGTTAGAATACAAAATTGAAACATAATAAAATAATACCTATATTATTTAGGATAGTATACAATACAACCACATACAGATATAATTATAAATTAAAAAAGGTTCTGAATTCAACTGATTATTTTTTATCTATCACATAAAAAATAAATACCAAAACCACGATGATTGGTTAAATATGCTGAATATATTATAATTACTAGTCATAATCTTAAAAATTTCCTTAAATTCAGTATTATGAATTATCTACCTACAATTCTGTTTTATTAACACTTGCGAAGGGTAGCACATGTCGTAATCACTTAAGTAACTTATTGTATGCCAGAGTATTTTATAATTTTAGTGATTTAGAGCTATATGCCATGAAGATAATGTTATTTTTTAAATTGTTCCAGTGCGTCACTCAAGGAAAAGAAATCGTCGAACCCAATTCGTTTGAACGAGACATTTGATTGTTTGTGGTACGAATTCAGGTTCAATAACTTATTGTTATACATACTGGCGTAATTTACTTCAAACAGAAGGTTGTTAAACTCCCAAAATTATAAAAAAAAGCTATTAATGTTTTGGAGATCCCCCTTTAAGACTCAAGTCGGTTTTCGAAGCTGGATATCTATCTATACTAATATTATAAAGGTGAAGAGTTTGTTTGTTTGGTTGAACACGCTAGTCTCAGGAACTACTGGTCAGATTTAAAAAATGATTTCAGTATTAGATAGCCCATTTATCGAGGAAGGCATACATAATCACGCTATGTCGAATAGGACCGAAGCATCTATCAAAAATGTTGACAAAACGGATAACTAGTATTCCGATAAAACTTGACAAATACCTAAGTACAAACTGTTCTAGATTATCACTGTCCACTTCCGGGGAAACTTCAATCTTCAGGGAGCGAAGGCATAATAAAAGGAATAAAACATACTAGTTACGGTCTGTTTGCTTAGCAAATGATTTGATTTAATATAGTATCGTTTACCGTGTATGTTACCACACTGCAGCCACTTGCCAAGTGAAAGCGTGACGTCACACGCCGCATACTCGATTCTTATTTATACACACAATCGAACGTTTAGATTGAAACGTATACATACCATGCGCGTCCTACTAATAATATCCTACTTACCTAACAACGAGTTCGTAAGGATGTATGGATGTATGTTTGTTACATTTCATCCAATAACTGTTCAAGAGATCTTGCCTAAACTTAGGAATATCATACTAATTACTTTTTCCTTATGACTAGGACTAGGACTAGGTTTTACACCCCTTAATACGCGAACTCTAAATTAATATAAGTATACAATGCTCTCTTCCCGGGTAATATTATGATTTCTAGTCAATACTATTAGAAGATTTATCAATTAGGGTGTTTTGTTATACTCGTCAGATATTAAAATATAGTCCTACATTATTAGAGTTTTATAGTTTTACGTATATATCAAATAAGATAAATTACTTTAGAACTGATTTTGGGAATGAATTATAGCTAAAATTACTCTATATAATTTACTTATAAACGAGTATTACTTTGGATTTCTTACTTTTTACCATGCTTTATTTATCAATTGACTATATGGGTAATAAACCATGGTAAAAAGAGAAAAATCGTGTTACTTGTTCGTCTTATACCGAACACTATGGTAAGCAATAGCTTTCACGGAAGTGATTTGGCCGGTCTCGGAAAAGGTAAGGAATAGTTCTATCTTGTTCGTCGGCTCGGCCATCTCCAAATTGCATTGGGGTTGGTCTGGTAATTATGTTGGGGTGTTTGGCAATCACTTATATTAACCCCCCCACCCCTATGTTCTTAGATATTGATGTAAGAAACTAACTGTAGGACAATTATGTAAGAAGATAAACTAGATTTTAATTAGAGAAAATACACGGTATATTGTTGGTATTTCACGGGAAAAATATAAGAGAAAAGCTACTTACCTTTAAATTTAAATTTACTCGTAACCACAAATACGTTTCTTCGTAAGATAGAAATAGTAGATAATATACACAGTACTTTCCTTACTAAAAATAACTACTTATAAACCTAATTACTATGAATATAATAATTAGAGTTTTGTATCATAATGGAACAATATTCAAATTTATATTTTCAATCACGTCACCTGCATACAAATCGTGAAATTGTATTTCAATTTGCGTTATATAAAGGTAACAGTCATATATGGCTTCTATTCGTCAAATTGAGCCATCTGTTTTAAATATCTATACTGATATTTAAAGCTGTCTGAAGGGTTTATTTGTTTGAATGAATCTCAGGAACTACTGTTCTGATTTGTTAATTTATTTCAGTGTTAGATTGCCTATTTATCGAGGTAGACCTTAGCATATATATCATCACGGTACGACGAATAGGAGCGGAGCATCAATCAAAAATGTTGCAAAAACGAGCAAGTGACGCTAACGAAGCTGCGCGGGTCAACTAGTTATACTATAATGCTGACTATTTTTCTTTGAACGTGCTAATCTCAGAAACTACTAGTTCGACTTGAAAAATAATTACAGTAAAACATTGCCCATTTAGTGTGGAAGCCTATAGGGTATATAACATCACGCTAAGAGTAAAAGGAGCGGAGAAAAAACGGGAAGATGTGACGCAAACAAACTTGCGTGGATCAGCTAGTCTACTCTAATATTACAAAGAGGTAAACTTTGTTTGTTTGGTTTTAATGAATAGGCTCAAAAACTACTAGACCGTTTTTACAACATCTTTTACTATTCGAAAGCTACATTATTTACGAGTAACATAGGCTATATTTTATTCCCGTATTCCTACGGGAACGGGAACTACGCGGGTAAAACCGCGGGGAGGCAGCTAGTCTGGTATAATGCGGATAATGTTATGAAACACTGGTGTAATAGTTCGGGCATACAAACGCGGGACACCGTTCGTCGGTCGGTTATTAATTTAGTATTTTCAGTACAAAATTGTTACTGGTAACAATAAACGTTTTAGAACGCTTTACAGTGTGTCAGTAAGCTGTATTATATTAAAAGTGAAATTTATATGTTGTCTCTTTATATTATAATGTACTAAAAATTCAAACGTTTTCAATTTTTTATAGATCCTCTCCATCCTAAGGTTGCCTGGAAGAGATCTCTATAAGTGATGAGGCCGCCCATTGTAACTTTTGTCTTTTATGTTTCTTGTTATTTTAAGTTTTATCTATGGTGTAACAATAAAGAATTATCTATCTATCTATATATCTAACTATCTACTAAATTAGTGATTTAACTACTTTTGGTGTTGGAGACTTTTCTAGCTGGCTTTATAGGTGCATTAAAGTAGGTGTCTTAATTTAGAAGCATCTAAACGATGCAGGTTATCCTTGAATGCTAGCATGTTAGATGTTCTTATTAGTATCCAAAAACCTATTGATTACGCTAAATCGAAATCTTTACTCTTTATAATATTGGTATAATATAGACTATATAATATTTAACATCAAATGCCTTTGTCTATTTCTCATTGTCAATTAGTGGTCATCTCCATAAATCGAATGCTAGTAAGTACTTAGAAGAGATGGGATTGTGTGGTGGGTTCTACGACCACAGAAAATTTCAAATAACTGTATTGTTTGGTACTTAGATGGTTATTACAATAAAAGGTTGTTTAAATGAAATTCTCAAAGTTCAGTGATAATTAGGTGAAAAATTGTTAACGAGAACGTAATATCTATGCTGTTTTGGGCTTAATGTTTAATATTTAAAGAAATTACAAATATATACTAAAACAGCGCATTATATTTAATTATAATAAACACACGCATATATATGTATATTCATTCAAAACAAAACATGAATTAAAAACTAGGTATAGTTTAAATAATAAAGCTTAAAATGGATTATTTAGAATACAGATTTGCTTTCGCATTAAAATAAATTAAGTAGGTAAGTATGGCCTATTTGGGGTTAACACTCTAACCTGGACATTATTGATATAATTTTACTAACCTTTGTAATAACCTTTTATTTTATTCACAGATATATACTACTTTATATTCTATGCAGAGATCAAATAAATCGTTGGTACCTACCTACTTGCTACGCATTTCAGATTTCAGTCTATATTCTTTGCCAATGAGACACTTGTATTTTATTAATGAACTTTATAGATGAAGGACATTAATATAATGTTTGATTTTGAATAGTCTAATCATTCAATTATGAGGCTTGAAAGTATAAATCTAGTCCCGCGAAATAGATACATAGGTAGGTACTTAGTCTAAATCCTCATCAAAAATATTTCCCTAGTAACAAATATTCAATTTGCATTGCACAAAAATAACATTGCGGTGAAGTTACTTATGTATATATCGGTTTTGTAGAAAACAAATTTAATTGTACATAAAACGTAATTAAATTCAATACAATAATCATTATGTCAAACGTAATGTTAAGGACCAAATACAACACCTGAGACTGAGACGTTTTTAATTATCGAAAGTAAACATCCCGGAATCTGTTACGGGACTTCATAAATGTAAATTGGAGGCGCGCATCCCGTTTAGCGGGGCTGTCTCCCCCCGCGCCCGCCCCGCCCCGGGGACTGGGGGCCGGGGGCCGGGGTCGCCCCGCACCTCGCCCCGGCCGGCGCCGAGGACTGAGGAAACGGGGCCGGGCCACGCCGCGCCAGGATTGCGGTGTAGTGTACATCACTACGATATAGTATACCTACTTATCGCTATCGTTGTATTAGTAAATTGCGGTAAGTATATTTTTTTAGTTTCCCGCACAATTCCCAGAGATAGATGTTGAGATATTGCTTGTTTGAGACGTGATTTTCTTCTGGGAAGTGTGAGTCTGCGAATTACTGAACTGTACATTATGCGTTACAAGAAATCGTTCGCTTGTATTCTTTGTCTTCTTTATTTATATATTGACGATTTGTTTACTTTATTCCAGCGAACTTCGTTATTGTTTACGATACGATATTATAGCATTTAATCATTTATTTATATGATTACCTACTATTCTCTATAACTGAAAAGATCATAGATATATTTTATTTAATACAATAGGTCTAACTAATATTCTAATAAATAAAATACACAAATCAATGCAATCTGCAGAGAAATCATCATCATAAAGCTGTAACTAATATAAACACAGGCAGCTTATAACATTTCAAGTTTTGTGTAACAGCCACTCGTCGTTGGTAGAGCGCGGACCACACGTACAACCATCAACCGCCTGAACAAATACGATTCAGACCTTATTGCGTTTGCAGGAAAGTTCAAATCAGT
The DNA here is from genome assembly GCA_905147785.2 of Thyatira batis. Lineage (NCBI taxonomy): Eukaryota > Metazoa > Arthropoda > Insecta > Lepidoptera > Drepanidae > Thyatira > Thyatira batis. The sequence goes on from LR990499.1 coordinate 7,499,989, forward strand.
TTCTCAGTCAATATTGAAACTAAATATCAAAGAAATTGTTGAAGCCGAGTTACTTATGACCGAAAATCCGTGACGTTCGTTGATTTGCAAAAGAGGTGTGAGTAGTCTAATACTTCTTTTTATGTAAAAAGAGACAATAGGCAGGCGAGAAGGGTTCGAGCAGGCTCGACAATGGCTACCTCTACACGAGCCGGGCAGGTAGAATAATTAATAACCCATGTGAGGCATACGTCCGAGTATAATGCCTCGAGAGATTCTAAACGAATCCTATAATTTACAGAAGGATTTCGTGTGGAATTACAGATTAGACGTTAAAAGATAATCTTTTTAAGTTGATATCTTTTTAATGGCTATCAGATGATGATTAGGGAATTTTGCAACAGTTTACATTATTTTTTTAACGGCTGGGTTTGGTATGACCATCCTCGGTCAGATAGGAGGGGGATATGGCCAAGTCCCCATCGCCAGAACACGCGAGCTAACTTATCGTTGAATCGATTGGCTTGTTTAATGTTTGCATGACTTTAAAGTTGGAAGCTTGTTCTCTGTTTGAGACATTTTGACCGAACGTCTAGGGACAAAACGGAGTAAGATATGCCTTTGACGATGAAACCTTAAAAGCAATTTTAGTAAGTTATAGTTATCGACAATTAACAAAAAGCTCGTGCGAAAACTTTGCCATTACAGGGTGAGGATTCATATTGATTTTGATTGAATAATAAATTCTATAACTATATTCTATAGGTGTTCTGTCACATATGTTCCACTAAGACAGCTGCCCATTTCCATAGTAATTCTATTCCAGCTACCATCAGGTCAAATAAACTATGTTTTAATAATAACACATCATTATAAACCTGCAGAATTGGTCATCTTCTATGAAAATATTTACCGTAGGAAATTATATAATTCCAGGCTATACTGTAGATATATGCGGTCTAACAAACAAGCCATCGACGGAACATAAACCTGCTAATCATATTTGGTATGGTTAGGATGTAACTGCACAGTCCAAGAATAGCATAGTGATGCATTTTCTAACATAATGTACCTCTTAATTGAAATTTATCAGGAACTATTTCGTTAGAGGAATCCTACTTTTATTATAAATGCGAAAGTGTTTGTTGCTCTTTCACGTCAGAATGGCTGAAGGGATTGCTATAAGGCTACTTTTTATCCAGAGAAATTTGAAGATCCGCGGAAAGACTCTAGTAGAAAAGAAATCCTAGATGTTAGTGACAATAGCTCACTGCACTGTGTCACAGTTTAATTTTAGTGTTCTTAAACCACAAGTTAGAACATTATGTCTTCAACGCCAGCGTACACGTAACTTATTGAAGTAAAACAAGAGTCCAAAGTTTAAATCACTAGTGCAACACCATTCAAAAGTAATTTGTCTTAACACTAAAATATTCTGGTACGAATGTCAGTTTGAAGCTTAAGATTAACCGCCTCACAAATAACGAGGGCTTCGACAGAATATATTAGCTTTTTACACGTTTAACTTTGAAAAGTTACTGTCCTTTGTTACCAGATATATAGGAGTGCAGCGCGATATGTTTTTGAAGCTTCGCTACATTGAAAGTGTCTAGACAGACCTGAATAACTAGCTTTCTAGAACAACCTGGCGATGCTAAATTACAAATTTTATACTCCTGTTAATTTTGCGCTCTTTATCACACACATAATATCTGTGCCGTAAATATAGTGTGGACGAAATTAGCTCATTCTTAATTCTAGAAGCGATTTTATATTCTTATTTTCTTAGATATGTAATTTATCCGTTCAAAGTCTACATAAAGTTTACGACCGTTTAAGAAACTTCAGAAATCTATATAATAGCCGATTTATCTACTACATATCCTAGATAATCAATTTTCTGTGAATAGACTCATAATCAGTTAAAACGAGTATATCAATTTAAGATTGGCGATGCTATCTATTACATGTTTAAACAAAAAACTCTTAAAAATTAAATCACTATCTAGTTTATATGTGGCAAAAGCTTGTTTCAAGTCATGATTTTAGATTGAAGTGTCAATGCCTTTAGCAATAATAAAACATTTAAAAAATAACAATTTCACACATTTATTACAATATGATGCAACAGAACAACAGCTTTGTTTTCGGTTAGTGAAACATTACTAATAAATAAAATGAATCATAATGATGATGACTTCACTGGCAAGATTGCCTCCTATTATTGTATTCAAAGTCTTGTTTAGTTCTTTTCAAGGTAATAAAGGTACAGACAGAGGTTGCTAATGCAGTTGCTAGCTTCTCACTGTGGTGATTTATACTATTACCGAGAATTTTTCTTGCCGTTTTATTACGATTTTACAAAGTCGCTACGAAAGATTTTTATGTGCGAAAGGTATTATACATTTTAAGTGTGAATATAACACAGATAGATCTACATTACGGTCTAACTTAAGTATGTATCAGTATTACTGTATTAGGTATTTAGGACATCAAATCTGTGTGTACAATGACCTCGGCGGGCGGCGTGCTCGCGCCAACCTTGCACGACCGCCGTCATGGCGGGCGGTCGCGGTCGAAATTTTAAATTTCGAACGACACGATACGATACTCGGTACGATTCGCGAAGATCCCGGCAAGTGGAGCCACTCGAGAGTCGAGCCCGGGATTCCGGTCGGGTGTATGCACATCACTAACTACGTGCTTAGTGGCGTATTACGAGTACCAATTCGAAATTCAAATGGCTCAATATACCGTTGGATTGGTTTAGTCACTTATTATTAAGTTTTATAGAATAAGGTTTGTATTCTTAGTTCAAAAATTAAAAAGAGCATGCGATATAAATTATTTTAAACTTAGATACCTACCTAAAATACTGCAAAATGTTAGAACTGACAATGTCACTGGAAGTTAACATCTAAGATACAGGCTCGGCCTAGTTTAGTAGTTAGTACTCCTTGTAAATATGTATATAATATACCTAAAAGGTAAATATATTATTGTTCTAGGTGTTAATAAATTTATTTTTATTATTTAATATCGTCTTTGCCCGACTTATAAAAGTGACACGTCAACATTTATCAGCGCAACAGCAAGCCGAGACGTCGCGCAAGAGGTAGGAGACCAAAAAATGTCATAATACCAACTAAACTTGGTTCCAGATCGTACCACCTCGATAGGTGACAATTTATACTGTAGTGTATATGTAAAGCAAGTGAAAGCTGCGATCGCCTAGTGTAACGTCAGCTGACGTCTGACGGAATCCAAGGCCCCGCCGCGCTTGACGTTGCAAATCTTAACAAACTTACAAGTAAGTACTTACCTAAGTACTTGCATTAATAAATATGTACTTCAATGTTTTAAGGTTAAATTTCAAGGCAGTTTCAGTCAAAATAATCATGTAAGTAACGGTAGAAAAATGTTGCATTTTTGGACAGTCTTTTAGATTCTTAGTTTTAATTGAGCTCTATTTTATTACATAAATATCCCGATTGGTTCTTTTAAATATGTTACATGGTCGACATTTGGGTATCTAGATTTTTACTTCTAGTTTTTAGGTACCTAGTTCTTATAATTAGATTTTAATTGAAGTGAGAGTGTGAGTTATCTTAGCAATAATGTTTTCAGCGTAAGTAATGTTTTCAATTACATACTTGTCGTTTCTTATTTATTTACACGTTTACGTATTTGTTTCTAGATTTAAACATAATATTAATATCTTAATATATATAAATCTCGTGTCACAATGTTTGTCCTCAATGGACTCCTAAACCACTTAACCGATTATAATAAAATTCGCACACCATGTGCAGTTCGATCCAACTTGACAGATAGGATAGCTTACATAAACTTGGACCCGGTAGGTGGCGCTGGTGAGCAGAACGAAGTCTGCCTGGTCCACTAGTATATGTATATAATGTATTAAGTTAAGCGACGCATTACTAAATTGATACAACTCTACAGCCCAAACTGATTCAAATATTTAATTAATATAAAATTAATTATTTCTTTCTTCCCATTTTCCTTATTTTGCAAAGTTACTTATCCTGTCAGATTACAAACAAACAGAAAAATATTTCGTAATAATTAATGATGTAATCAAAATAATGTCTCAGACTTTCCTGTTCGTGAAATTCAGCACTTTGGAGCAACTTTTAAAAGTTTCTTCATCGGTATTCAGCAACAAACTGTTATTAGATAATGAGTTATGTACGTAGTTTGAAGTCTCTTGGTATTCGAAGGGTATATAGAAACAAATGATAGAAAATCTAATAGTGCTGAATGCTTTATATAAAATATAAAAAATATTAATAAAAAGAGTGTGAAAAATAAACCACTTCACGAGTGATTTAGTTATTAAACATTATTTCTTTGATCCATTAACTTAATTACAAAAGTGATCAAAAGATACACCTACCTACTCATAAAACCTAAAACTATTATCACCAAATCATTTCCCACGTTAGAATAAAACTAGGCATATAATTCTTGTCCACATATACATATGTATAATTAATCATACGCTTTTAATTTTGTACAATAATAATTTCGCATTACAACAATACATAAATTTACATAGTTACATGAATTGTTTCGGTGTGTAAGTAGGTACCCACTTATGTTAATCATTGTAACAAAGCGTCAGCTGTTAGCGAGCGGTGTGTGACAATGACACCAATTAAGATGGACTACTTTATTCACATCATAAAAAATACACTGAAACAAAAAGTGCTATACATAATATCATGATTGAATTAAAGATGAACGAGTGACCTAGCAACAGGGCGGTAGCAGATCTGCCACATCACGGGCGGGTGACGGGCGGGTGACGGGCGGGTGACGGGCGGCGACCGGCGGCGTTCACACGGGGTTCATGCCACAATAACGTCACCGGCGAGATATCAGGGCAAGACGCTGCGCCTGCGACTGTGCGAGGGAAAGAGAGAGTGCGCCGCACCGCACCGCACCGCTCCACGCGTACACAGGTGTGCGCTCGGGCAGGCAGCGCGAGGCGAGCGCCAGCCGGCCCATCAGCTGTTCGGCGCGTTCGCTCGTGCCCGTTGCTCCAATGAATGCCGCGTGCATTGCGGGCAGGCAGCGGCAGCAGGCACTGAACCCAGTGCTCGTCGATACCCACCCGCGGACAGACGCGGAATCCCGCCCGTTTGCCCGCCGAGCCACCGAGCCACGCTCGCCGCGCTCGCCTCCCGTCCCGCCGAACACTACCGAACACCGAACCCTGAATGTGTCAGTGTGTGCATGTTTGTGTAGTGTTGTCACTCACTGGCGCGGCGATCGCGAGCTCTTTGTCTAATTAGCAGGTAGGCAAATGCTTCACCAAAACTCCTTTTTTTTATAGCCGGCGGGACACAATCGGACAACATTTTAATGTTCTATTTCGTAATTGAATTTTATGTTACGTGTATTGTTCTGACTTTTATAGTTGAGTTTACGATGACCACTTGGCTATTTGTATTTAAAAGCAGTAAAGTATGAAAGTAGCTGTTTAGAAACAAAGGTTACGCTGCGCTGCGATAAAAAGGACCGAAACTGGTTTTCTGTGGAAAGGCATCTGGCACGCACTAATTGATATGGCATCAACTGACGTTCATAAAGTAACAGAACTGGAGCTCGGCTTACCATACACTTTATTTAGTGTTTCATATCGGATGTAGTTGGTACCTACATCCTAATTGCACGAAATATTGATTAACTGCCTACCTATTTCATTTGGGCTAATTAAATTCACACACTAAAATTGCTGAAGCACACACATATTTTGTGCTGTACTATCTGACATTTCGACTACCATATGGTACACGAAAATATATACTTAGTCATTAAATACTTAGGTTAGGTACCTAAATATATCTAAATTATTCATCTAATTTGCTTATATTCTTTCCTTCGACCTTGCAGTCAGTGACTGTACTTCGCAAGGTCGTTTTTCGCCGAACCTAGTATGACCTCTTTTCGTAAAACATGTTATAAAAAAAAAGTTTCTAAGGTAAACAAGTGCAGATTACTCGTTAATAATCGTTCAAAGTGAGGAAAGGGAGGGGAAGAGGGGGAACGCGGTGGGGGAATAGAGAAGGGGGAAGTAAGTGACGCCCATGACGTAACCAATTGGTATGCGAACGAATGAAGGGGACAAAGAAATTAGCAATAAAATAATGTCATGATGTCAAACCCTAACATTTGCCGAAATACTAATTATTTACTTTTTAATAGTCGATCTTGTTCTTATTTAAAACATCGAATTACTTAGTCGATACTTCCAACAGGTACCTACCTCTGCGGTAGAAACATAAGTAACATGTTATGCAAAGTGATTGTTTTAAAAAGCAAATCGAATGATTGATTGTAGTTTTCATCGGGTTCACGGTTGTTATTATCGGTTATATAGGTAATAGATATGTGCCTATAATGAAGTAATTATATACCTTATCTGGCTTGTTCGGCCGACAGTGCACGCCAGTAGCACAAGTATTACAAAAACATTCGTACTCGCGTCATTTCTTTTTGATAACAATTCGATTAATACAGTTCCATTAAGTATTGTAAAACAATTTTGCTTAGTGAAATAAGTAACTTAGTTAAGACATCATATCAATATTATGATGTAATTATCTATATAAGTATGTATTTAAAAGTAGTATGTAGTTTTTCAGCTATCTGGTTACCATATAAGAAGCTCTGCATAGTTCGGAACCAGATTGGCCGTGTGTGAAAAATGTCTCGGGATACATTTATTAATTCATAATATTTTTGTAATAAATTAACTTAAAAACTACTGGACCGATTTGAATAATTCTTTCACCAATGAAAAGCTACATTATCAGGGAGTAACATAGGCTATATTGCATCCTCGTATTCCTACGGGAACGGGAACTCCGCGGGTGAAACCACGCCGAGGCAGCTAGTCTTAGATATTATTGCAGTTTCATTGCGACGTTATCATAAAATGAATGTTTTTACTTCAAAATTGACTTTTATATTTTTAAGAACATTAATCGAGTTAAAAAGTGAAGTATTGGGTTGCTTACGCGTAACAAGACCGAAAATAAATACTCAAGAAAAATTCCATGATTCATTTAAACCTTGACATTGAGTAAAAATAAAAACTTGAACCTTAAGTTAACTGAAATTGAAAGAAATTCTTCACATTACATAAGATGCCAGAAATTTGCCGTCAAATAATTTTATATCGCATGTTTATTTGGGACTAGCTGCCTCCGCACGGTTTTACCCGCGTAGTTCCCGTTCCCGTGGGCATACAGGGATAAAATATAGCCTATGTTACTCAGTGATAATGTAGCTTTGTAATGAAAAAAGAATTATTAAAATCGGTGCAGTACTTTTTGAGTTTATTCGTTACATACAAAAATACAAATCTTTCCTCTTTATAATATTAGTAAGTATAGAAGTATAGAAAACCGTGAAGTTTTGAATCGAAGTGAATCTGTGAACGTATCCATTTTACTCTGTTATAAAGTTGTCTAGACAGACGTACTAAGCATTGTCAGATGTTATCTGCATTTGTACGAAATGCGTTAAACGTTCCCCAGTATTTTTATTTAGGAGAACTTTAGCACTAGACGCCTGCACCAAATTGTTGGCAGATGTCGTAAAACTTTTCCTATTGCCCGTGTTCATTATTGTATATACTAGCCAACTCCGCGCGGTTTCACCTGCGTACCCGGGAAATCTTCCATTTTCCCGGGATAAATAGTAGCCTATGTCCTTGCTAAGGCTCAAGACTATCTGTGTACCAAATTTGATATAAATCGGTTAAGTAGGTTTAGCGTGAAAGCGATACAGAGTTACTTTCGCATTTATGATATTAGTTAGGATTGCTGACTCCGCGCGGTTTCACCCGCGTAGTTCCCGTTCCGGTAGGATCACGGGGATAAAATATAGCCTATGTTATTTAGGATGAATGAAGTTTTCCAATGGTGAAAGAATTTTTGAAATCGGCACAGTAGTTTTATGTTTATTCATTATATACACTCCTCTTTATAATAATATCTCTTATATATAAAATTCTCGTGTCACAATGTTAGTTACCATACCATACTCCTTCGAAACGGCTTTACCGATTTTTATGATTTAATATGCATATTCAGTAGGTCTGAGAATCGGTTACTATCTATTTTTCATACCCCTAAGTGATCACGGGAACGGGAATGGGAACTATGCGGGTGAAACCGCGGGGCGGCAGCTAGTTAGTATATATTTCACAGAATACTGAGTTTCGGCATTTTCCACCGCATAATGTGTTTCCTCCATGACATTCTAATAGGCGCTAAGTGGTACAGAAATTGAAATTGGCTACCATTTTGAAGTGTTATTAGTTATTTTGCAGTTAGCATGGAGCTCTTGTTATTTACTTTTACCGATTTAATGGTGTATTTGTTAGTTTGTTATTTTTGTTACGTTTATTGGAAATAATTATTGATTTTATTAAATTCATGCAAAAATTTAAATGCGAAAGTTAGTATGGATGTATGTTCGTTACTCTTTCACGCCAAAACGGCTGAAGGGATCGCGATGAAATTTGGTACAGACTTAGAATGTATTATAAACTAACACATAGACTAATTTTTGTCCCGGTATAGTCTGAGACTCCCCGTTAACCAGGGTGAATCCGCGAGGAGGCACAAGTCTCGAATTAAATGACTTACTGCAGGTATTTTTTTTTGTTTTGTATTAACGACATTAATATAGGATAATAACTAGGAAAATGAGAATTTATAATGTCATATGTACCTGACTGGTAAATAATAATACTCGTAACGAGACCTCGACAACAGGAAGTACCTTTATCTATCATTGAAGCAATGTCAACGCGGGAGAAACTAAATTTCCTTAATATTATCATGTCTTTGAATAAATATTATCGTACTTAGATTGCGGTTAGTTTTAAACAATTCAACTAATATTATAAATGCGAATGTGAGTATGGATGTTTGTTGCTAGTTCACGCAAAAATTACTGAACGGATTCGGATGAAATTTGGAACACAGATAGTTTATAAGCTGGATTAACACATAGACCACTTTTTATTCGGGGAAAATTTAAAATCTCCCGGGTACGCGAGTGAAATCGCGGGGAGCCACTAGTTATTTTACCTATATGTTAACTATACTTATCAACACATTAAATTAAGTCCGAATAATGGAAAGAACTCTCATATTAAAATGTTATTAAATATTTATAAACAATACATTTCAATAGCGCTACCGATGCCGCGGTGTGGTGTGCCTGTTTATTATATAAAACCGCATCAATTATTATAATATCTCATCGCCATGATTGTAGGCCAAAATGGGCCAACAAAATTAATGTATACTCTATTGTAAAAAGAAATAAGTTACAATTTCCCCGGACCGCCTTTTCGTTCCCGGACAATTTCCCTCTCCCTCCCTCTATTAGGATTCTCGCGAAATATCGTGTCCGTATCGTCCCGTCGTCGTGGCGCCGTTGTATAGTCGAAGTTGTAAACCGACTTCCAAAAAGGAGTGTTCTTAATTTGACAGTCTTTTAAACTAGTGCCTGAAGTATTGAATGCTGGTTGTTAAAAGATGGTCGCCCTATATTGTCTATAAATCATCTGCAATGCCTGACTTTTCGTTCGTATTTAAAATCAAGTTTGTAAACGACACTTAATTACACTAATATTATCTTAAATAAACAATTCAAATAGTATAGTTTATCAAAGAATATTATAAAGGCGAAAGTTTGTGAGTGTGTTATTTGTTTCTTCTTCACGTCTAAACGGCTGAAGGGATGGTGATAAAATTTGGCACAGACTACCTATATGTTCTGGAATATCACATAGGACAGTTTTATCCCGGAAAAAAAATTAAATCCCTGGAGAAAACGCGGGGAGCTGCTAGTTAAAATTGAATACTCAAAATAAAATATTAAACACGTTCTTAACTAAATAATATGTACCAAATAATATTATAATACCATTCACTATAGTATTTAAAGTAGGTAGCGTTAAATCGAGAGATATTTAACATCTGAAAAGCAATTCTGTTATTCAATTACATCTACCGATAAGCGACCCCGTTTTAGTTTTTGGTGCGTCGCGTCGACTCAGAAAGTATCTGAATGATAAATTAAAAACTATACCTATTCTAATATTATATAGTAGTAATATTTGTCTGTATGTTCTGAAGTAGGCTCTGATATAACCTAATTATCCGATTAATAATCTCCAGTTTCATCCCCCGGAAATGCAGGTAAATCCGCAGTACAGTACCTATATTATATAGCCAATAAATAATGTAATTTAAATCACCATTACATAATTCCGCATACGTATTTTCAACACAATATTACAGCGCAGCCAAAATATATAACAGTAAAAACGTAGGTATTTGTTTGTGACAACTTTCTAACTCCATTATACAATTCGGATTATAATAAATTTGATATTAAACCGTGATAAAATTGTATATCAAAAAGATTGTTATATACAAGTACTATTTATAATTGCCTAATAAGTAGACGAATCACGTTTCATTGAGTAGCAGTCGTCTTGCGTTTGTTGACAATCACCGCGGCGGCCGCGGCGTGTGACGAGTGTGACGACACAACACAAATCCAAGCGATTTCTATACAAAAGCCCTATGTAACAGCCGCACCACGGTACACTGCGATACTCACTATAATCCAATCTCACTAGCACAACGGTATCCATTGCCGTTTTTACTTCCACACAGTAAAATGCGACGGTGGATAACGGTCAATGGAAACTATCCAGGTCTCCCATCTCGACACACTCGACGACCTTGCTCACTTCCAACCGCGAGTAATAACAAAAACTTTGTTTTGCTTTAGAAATTGTTTTTAAGACTATTATGTTACTAAAGTTGTTCGGTACTTAGTTTTTTATGTCTGATTTATTAGAGGATTGTTGTATTTTTGCGGTTAATGAATTAGTGTTTCTGTATTTACCTTAAGGATGTACTTGCTATTAAGATAGATTTTTCAGTACACTAGGCGTGAGCAAAGTGATAAGGCGAAGCGAAATATGAATTTCTTCTCAGCTAAACGACAGAATCAATATCTCATCAATATTCATGTGTTCTGTTTCAATTAATGGCCCGAGGAACGTGCAATGCGGTTCTTTTCGAATAAAACGAACGAATTTTGAATTCAACGTGAGTGAACCCAAAACTTGAATTTAATTCGATTCGATGCCAATAAAAGTTGAGTGTACGTAATGACAGCTGCAGAGCCGTGTTACTAAATAAATTAAAACATAAAAAAAAACAAACAATTTGAAAATAAAATCATAAATCAATTCGATCATATCCATAATTTACAAAGTTATATTGAAAAAAAAATGGTCCGTTTGAAAACCGAATTAAGAATCTATTAAAGTGTTTTGACATATTGTAGGAAGCGCATCTCGTCGTGAGCACTGAGCGCCCGCGACCTCAGTGACGTCACGGCAGCGGAGGCCGCGCCGCTCTCTCTGCCGTCATGTCAGTCACGGCACGGCACCCGCCCTACCGTTGCCAGAATTTTATTTTTGTAACAATTTATGTTACTATTAGACCCACTATCCATGGTACTTATATTTAAAGGATAGGTGTGTTCATAAAGTATTTACGTACAAACGTAGGTACCTTATTATCCTCTCCGCAGTTGCCAGTAAGTATGACTTGAAATAAATTATCTACAGCTGATTATTAATATTATTTGTAGATACTTGCCAAATTTCGAAAAAAATATGTTACTTTTTCGTAAAAATAGTTACTTTTTGAGGACTTCCATGTTACTTTTGACTCGAGTAGATTGGCAACACCGACCCGCCCGCGCCCGTCCACTCGGCGGCGTACGGCAGCCGGCAGCCCTACGAGCTGCGTGTTGCCAGGCGAACTACATCGCTCATTATTTATTTATTGAATTTGGCTTTGACTCCGCCGTTGCTCCACTTTTTGATTATTGTTAGGGCCCTGAATGAAGATAAAGCGATGTTGGGTGTCTAATTCCTCAGTCAAATGAATGTCCTAATCTTATTGGAAGGAAAGAAACAAACATCAGGATCAAGTAGTTAGCCTTCGTAATACGTGAACTAATATTAATCTTGCATTAAAATTAGAGAGATTATCTATCCACTTTTCACAAAGCCGAACGTTAGGCGTCGATTAAGTCTGGAATACTTTAGAAAATTACAAATCTTAGCTAAAGGTAGAAATGCCGGTGTCAACATGAACAGCTACTTCATACTTAGTATGTTTATTTGATATTAATCGCTCTGGCAATATTCCTCTACTAGCTAGCTGTATAAGTACTTGTTCTATGCTACTCGCACGAGTATGCTTGCTCGGTGCAAAGCGGCTCGAATATCATTACTTATTTAGTTATTTACGACGCAACAATACCTCCTTACATATCAGGTTATTCGTAATCTCTATGTGATCTTTTGTAATAGAGAAGTGACATTTTAAGGCTCATTATTTAAGTTTGATTTCTGACAGTTTTTCTTTTACGATATTTACGGAGTTATGTAATAGTTAGTATAAATATTGGTCTGTACTTTGTTTCCATTGGTACTGTATGATGTAAGGTTGTTTGAAAATTACTGTGGGTATAATAAAAATTAATTTTTAAATCTAATTTTGTACTTATTTCCAATCACAGATTAAAGACTTAATATGGTAATTTACAGAAACCTATATTATTAAAATATTAGTATTTAAATCCTTTCCTGTAGTAAATAAAAAAATACATAATAAAAAAAAACGGCTAGAGTACCAAATAATTTGATTACAGCATTGCGGGTCCGAAATTAAAAAAAATCATAGAGTAAAAAAAAAATTGAACGGAATCCGGAGGCCTATCGATTTCAAGTGGTCAATCATCGGACACTCCCGTTGACATAAGTGTCGAATTGAAAAGACAGATGACGACAAAAACGTGCACACAGATTGGATATGCGCCGAAAGCATTGACCAATTCAGTTACCAAATACTTAATTGACTTTTTGTACACAACAGTTTATGGCTTTTCCTGTTTCATAAAACAAATAAATAAATAAATATCTCGGGACATTTTTCACACACGACCAATCTGATTCCAAACTAAGCAGAGCTTGTGATATGGTAACCAGATAGCTGATATAATACATATACTACTTATAAATACATACTTATATAGATATTTACATCCAAACACAGGACAAACAGACATATTCGTGCATACAAATATTTGTCCTGGGTGGGATTCGAACCCACGATCCGCGGCTTGAGAGTCAGGGTCACTAACCACAAAGCCAACCGGGCTGTCAAAACGGGATTACAAGGTTTGGACAAGGTTTCTTTGTTAAAAGTACTCGCGGAGTCTTCAGCTGAATTGATTGTTCGCTTTGAAGACTCGATCTTTGAGTCGAGTAATTTTTTGTTGTTAATAATTTTAATGCAATTGGATTAAATGCAGTAGACAGTCGGTGTTATCGCTCACAAACTCACAATACAGGACGGCCTTGCCTGCGTTTATCAGTAAAGTCAATTACAGAATGCTACTGCTGTACACAAATGGAACGCTCCGGTTTATAGTTTTAGATTACAATTACAAAGAAATAATGGGACATGTGCCCTTTATAGTCTTACTTTGCTATATTTATTTAGTACATATCTTAGAAATAGTTTATTAGTAACTAGCTTCTGCCCCATAAAAAAACTATCCGCAATGTTGAAAGACGCCAAGGAAAAGTCAAAAGAAAGAAACTCACGCCTTTAGCAGCTCAAAATTTGTTAATCTAAAGTAAATATGATATGTTTTGCAAGTAAAATGTCAGTGACAAATAATTTGTTTAATGAAAAACTATAAGCTACAATCTAATCAGTGAAAGTGTACTTAATAAGCGAAGAGCATCCGACTAAAGTTTCTTTGTTAGACACGATTACCTGTATATCCCGGGATTGTAATGTTCCCGGGAGAACATTATGTCATGTTGGGACTTAAAATATCGACGTTGAAATGGACTTCCTCTGTCTCTCTCTTCGGGGATGAATATTATTTACTACTAGCTGCCTCCCCGCGGTTTTACCCGCGTAGTTCCCGTTCCCGTGGGAATACAGAGATAAAATATAGCCTATGTTACTCGGGGATAATGTAGCTTTCCAAAGGTGAAAGAATTTTTGAAATCGGTCCAGTAGTTTCGGAGCCTATTCATTACAAACAAACAAACAAACAAATAAACAAACAAACAAATCTTTTCTCTTTATAATATTAGTATAGACTAGCGAACCCGGCAGACTTCGTTCTGCCCACCAGCACCACCTACCGGGTCCAAATTGATGTATTATACAAAAAAACCTTCCTCATGAAATACTCCCTAATTTAGTCTAGATGAACATCAGCTCATCACCACCTTCTCAGGTAGCATGTAAATTCATTAAAAGAATATATCAAATCACACAGCAATAACTTATATTTCTATCATAATTCTATCGTTCATATACTATTAATACGTTGCACAGTGCAATGTGACTCGAAGCTTTTCTATTAATACAACGATCATGATGTTTATCACGTAGGCACGTGGTCAACCGACTTAAATAACATAAGCAGTTAACTTGGCGCCCCTCCCCCCCATACCGCGTACTCGTGCATAAACACATTAGCATCATTTACATGTAGCCACTTACACCCAGAGACGAATTAACCCTTAAACAAATTAAGCAATTGCCTAGGCATCACGTCTGAAAGGCACCAAAAAAATTAAAGAAATATGATGATTTATTGTTGTCGCACCTCTTCCATTTTAAGATAAGTCTGATTTCATAATCTAATAAAAAAAAACTAGGTCCAAAGACCGATTCTAGTTGAAACAAGGATAGGCCCACAGGCGTGGATTGCTTAGGGCATCAAGTAGTCTTAATCCGTCACTGCATGTACCCACCGACACCCCAATATCCCTCACATACACACAATGACACTGTTTCGCTGCAATTAACTCAGTGGTAATGAAATAATGACATATTTCTTAACGTCGCGAGTACAGAGCAAGGTCGACTCAGGTAACCAACAAAATTGTACGCCAATAAAAATCTACTCGACGACAATGCATGTACTAAATTCATTGCTGTTCCAATTACAATGACTTTTGGAGTAGGAAATAGAGAACGCGTGTTGAATACTGTTTCGGGTGGTATTGGTTGCGAAAGTGTTGTGCGTTGGTACGCCGCACTTCGCCACTGGTACAGGGGAAATGACCACGTTAAACGACCTACAAAATGCTCGCTCAAAAGTGGGTCGACCTCTAGCGACAATCGTCGGCGTTCATCATTAAATTATTTTTTTACTGTCGCAACAAATACTTTGTATTGTGTACACATTCATGTTTTACCTATGTGCCTAATATCCACCTCGATATAATACGATGAATGAATTACATTCGTGGATCGTGGCTCGCCTCGCCATCTTGCGACACGCGACGTTCGATCAATCACGCCACAGATAAGGTCCTTATTTATTATTTTCTTCAAAAACTCGACATGCTCAAATGCCAAAATGCGTCAATAATGACGTCGCTACAAAATGGCGGAGGATTCTATTAAAATAGACAGGTACCTAGGTAGGTAACACTGATAAATGAGATTCGATTCTTGGATTTTTAAATGAATTAGTTAATGGGTAGGCTAATGTGATAAGAATTAGTTTAAAATATGTACCTTATATTGAGTTCGAATGCATTTTAGCCATCTGAGGCTGTCACCTTCTAGTCCATTCAAAAAAAAAAAAAAATATCGAATGCATTTTAATTTGTTAAATCGATTTGGTTTCGTGGAAATGGAGAAAAGGGTATAGCAGTATTTAATAGGTATTAATTTCATGGTCATTGTTGGTTTTGGTTATTTTGAAGTATTATGCGGTCCTGGAATTGTAAGAAAGGCACTTGCGATGTTTTAGTGGGCGGGTGATGCGATGGTATACCTACGTACTAATATTATATACGATGACTGAATTCAAGAGTGAACGGAGCGGCGAGTGAGAGAGTTGCAAAATAGGGTTGACACTAAACACGTTCTCATTCTCATCTCCATAGATTATAGCAATCTAATCTTTAGCTGAATATCTTTGCCAATGTCGAGTTTGTATAAGTGCTTCATAGATATTTTTTAATACAATAACAAAGCTAAGTTCGCGCTTGTTAACAAACATTGTCTGTTAAAACGGAATTCTTGCTTTTCTTAAATATTAATATAATTTACTTAACCGATTATCGAATGACTGAAAATAATAATATTTTTATGAAATCGATGTCAGTTAGCAAGTTGCCGTAGAGTCGTATCGCGTTCCGTATTCAATGTTGCGCCCCCTTTAGCCCTCGCCCCTTGCCCCTCGCCCCTCCCAGCGGGTAGCGGGGAAGGGACCAACGCATCGGACACTTACAGACAAATACAAACTATATTTGTGCCCTAAAATACCTAAAAGGGTGTAATTGGTTTCGATAAACTGAACATACATAAGAAAATAAAATCTTGTCTTATATTTTAGTTGGTAACCATACTCCTCCAAAACGGCTTGACTCTTGATTTTTATGAAATTTTCCAAGCATATTCAGTTGGTCTGAGAATCGGCTACTATCTGTTTTTCTATTTAGATGTAGGGTTGTGCGATTTTTAATAACTCCCAAGAATCGACGTCAACCATATGCCAGAGTTGATGCGTATCAAACTTAATCGTTCAATAAATAAAATATCACTGTCTCAAATTTATAAGGATTCTTTTGCAAATAACTCCCACACGCGAATAGTATAATGGTATAAAGAATAAGTGCTTTAATGTGTTGAGTAGGATATCCTATAGAGTATAACGTGCCCTTATAAACGTCGTAGTCTAAAGTTCACGGGTTCCTTGTGGAAGGGGAACCCACCCCGCCCACGAAATGAATAACGAAATCAAAAGCAAATAGCTCCCCAAACATATCTGAGGTGTTACTTGATTACGTTTTAGCTGTATTCTGCTCTTTGTGGACAATTTGTTGTGAAACCGAAATTGCATGTAAATAAGCTTTTTTTTATTGAAAACTAGCTTTCACCTCGCAGTTTTACCCGCGTAACCGGGAGAGCTTTCATTTTAGGATTATAGGTAGTCCTTTCCCGAGCATAAGTCGATACCTATCTGTATCAAATTTCATCAAAATCGGTCATTGTTCATGCGTGAAAACGTAACAGACTGACGGCTTACTTTCGCATTTATAATATTAGTTAGGATTTACTTAGTAGGGATTGTGCACTGACCCATAGTTACATTTTCAAATCATCCTATCTAATAGCTTATATTGCTGAAGATATTGTTTGCTTACGCGCTATTCTCAGGAAACGGAACGGATTTTGAAAAAAAAAATTGGTTGCCTGTAAAGTCGGTATACGGGCGGAAGTTTTACGTGACAACGACGCAAGGGACGCGTGCCTTTCATTTTTTATGTCTGTCTCTCTCGCTCTTAGGCGGGCTAACCATGCCCGAGTGGAAGGGACGCGTGCCTCTCACTCGCTCTCATTGTGAGCGCATAACGTGAGCGGAGCGTAACGCAGTTTCTTGAAGTGTCACCCGGCAAACCAATTTATAAGACGTTGTCACGTCAAAAATCTGTGGTAGATACTTAGGCTATTTATTAATTAGTTACGGAATATAATTTGATGTCCAACATTTTTTAATAAACATTTTATGCACATTATTAAATGTAAACGTCTTCAATCTACATAATGATGGAGGCATTCTGATTATTCCTCATGCGCCGGTTTTGCCCTCCATTAAATTATTTCTTTACTACGCCAAGAATGTACTGTGCGTGTGTGTGTTACTTTGAAAATACCTTCATGTCATAGCGAATTAAACAATATATTTTATTAGACACTTTATAAATAACACAGGTCTACAAAAGAGTTTTTTTTAAATGTTTATAACTGTCCAGATTACGAATATAATCATGAAAGTACAAAATATGCTCAGGTTTTTTTTATGATTTTATGTAAAAATTAACGAGAGTAAATCATTGATTGTTTTATGAATTTTCAGCATAAATATATCCAAAATTAATCTTATATCTAACCAAAAGCAACCTTCCGAACCGAGCATTAGAGTCGACGTTTCGTAAACCTATTTGAATTAATTAAGAAATTTTATTTTAATTACAACCATCAATATAAGTACAAATACACTACCTAAAACTAAATAATAGAAAAAAGAAACATACAATAATAGTATAATAAATAAATATAGGTACTTCATTTCAAAGGCAACAAAACCACTGTTGACCAGTGTTACCATTACAACCACATTTAATAATATAGCAGTGGTCATGCAATGGTAATTTACCAGTCTAGTCTAAGAAACCTATATAATAAATGTACACAAGCCAGCAAGTTTCAGTTGTCTGGCTCCTAGACTGAACAGTCAATCAAGCAAAACCATTTGGTAAATTACTGTAGCTTCTGTCTGCAACATCGCCGAGTCTCGTCTCGCTTTTGATGTGTACATCTATTTAAAAGGGTCGGTTTCATGATCCTTTTGCATGGCTAATAAATGTTACTGATAAATGCTAAAGTAGAGATTTATAAGTAATCTACATCTACACTAATCCTAACTATTATTATTATAAAGTATTAACTGTCTTTCTGTCTCGCTTTTACGTTAAAACTACCGAACCGATTTAAATGAAATTTGGTACACAGAGTCTAGTAATATTATAATATAAAATATATATTTGTGTGCATGTTTGTAAAGAATAAACTCAAAAACTACTGTGCCAATTTAAAAAAAAATTTCACCATTAGGAAGCTACGTTATCAGTGAGTAACATAGGCTATATTTCAATCCTGTATTCCCACGGGAACGGGGACTACGCGGGTGAAACCACGGACGGAAGCCAGTGTTAAATATGATAGAATAGTATTGTTTTAATATTGTTACAAAACATTCTCCTCGAATAAGGATGGATCAATAAATACACCCTTAACACACTTGGCAGGATAATTATATGTTATGTAGGTACATAGATAATTTATTATATCTATGTTATGTACATAAACGATTGCAACTTTAGTAAGTTTTACTAAGTTCAAATATCCTCTGCTATTTTAAAATTCAGAACAATATTTTTTTTAAATAACCAAGCAGTTATGTCAAGTAGAAAAGATCTATAAAACCATTAATGTAGAGAGCGTCTATGGATATAATATCTACTGCATTCGATACTGTAAAGGGGCGAAAGATGTAATTAATCGAGCAGCTTCTGTCACAAGGCGCCCCCCAGAAAAGGAAACCTCTACAATACTACCAGTGAAATGTGCCCCTAATTTCTGTTCGCAATTACTCCCTGCCAACGTAATAAAACACTCTATTCTTATAACACTAAGACTGTTATTACATTGGATATGCGAGAGCGTTACTAAGGGTAGTTTTTCAAATAAATAATTGTAAGGCATTGTGGTTGTTAGTTGTCGGCCATCGACAATCAAATTATGCCGTATTGTCATTATACGAAGCTTTTGTATGAACTCTGTTGGTGGTTCAAAGGATTGTTTAAATAAAAATGCAAGTAAATTGAATACACCTCCTTAATTAAGTATAGCTGAATAATATAAACGAAACTACCTGCATTCCAGGGATCAAAAGTAGCCTATGTGTTATTCTAGAACTTTTCTACTTATGTGCCAATTTTAAATGCGAACCCTTCTGTCGTTCTGCGGTGAAAAAGTCACAAATGTACATTCTCACAATTATTCGCATTTATAATATTAGTAGGGTAAGTAGGATGATACAAATCCTGATCTTTAAAAAAACTCTGTTTGTCTGTTTATCTGCCTCGCTTCACGCTAAAACTAATAAACCGATTCAAATGAAATTTGGTACACATATTGTCTAGAGCCTGAGAAAGAACATAGGCTACTTTTTATCCCGAGAAAATGGAAGATCTCCCGGGTACGCGGGTGTAACCGCGGGGAGCCACAAGTAAAAAATAAAGATTTTAGCATAATAAGGAATGTAGTAAATTAGGTAAGAAGTATAGATTATAATTTGAAAATACGGATTTTATTAAGTTCTCACGATGACTACGTTTTATAATGGTTATACACATTTACATAATAAGTGTAGTTTTTCTATAGAACAGTCTCGCCCGCATCTTCATTGTGATGTCAGGCATTACCAACTATTTGTATGGTTTATTGTCGAGGGTGAGTCGGATTGAGGGTGTTACCGAGATATTGTGTTGCGTACGGACTTATTGCTTGTATGTAGCTTGGCTTTCATGCTTAGACTAAAGGTATAATATCAACTAATTTCTTGATGAAACCACTACATATTATAAATCAAAGTCGCTTTCCGCTGTCTGTCCCTATGTCTTCTTAAATCTTTAAAATTACGTAACGGATTTGATGGTTTTTTTTAATAGATAGAGTGATCCAAGAGAAAGGTTTTTATATACTATACATGCATAATATGTTAGAGAAACACTGACAATTTTGGAGGTTTCTAATGTGATTGCACCCGTGCGAAGCTGGGGCAGGTTTTTACATGAAATAACCGAAGTACAAGGATTTAAAATAAATAATTTATTACATATATATTATTGCGTGTACTAAGTGTTATTTAAAGAGATAGATTAAAATAAAGTCATGACTTGAAACTGGGTTAAATAAATTCCAACAAAAAGGATTGAGTTGCCATATAAAAAAATTAAGAATAACCGGACCTAGCAACAAAACCAAATTAAATTAGTTCTGAACGTGTACATAATGTTCGCGTACTACTGAAGTTAGACTAAATTATACCTAAAAGTAAATATAAAGTATCCAAGCTCTAGTAATTATAAAATAATTTTACCCTTCTCCTCAATTGTTGGGTAAAAGCCAGTATTTAACTTATTATACTGTAGACCTTGATTAATTATCCTGGCTACATTATATTTTAGGTCTGTGGTAAACATATGAAACACAAATTTTCGTGATTGCTTAGAATACTAGCTTGTGAATCTTGCTTTACTTACGTACCTTTGCGTCATATACCTGGATATTTCTTTGATTAAATTTCCATCCATGAGGTCCTATTGCTACCAAGGACAAACATTTGTGTTCATGAACATATCTGTTTGTTCTATGTCTGGATATAAATATATATAAGTATGTATATGCGTAAGCTGTGCTTAGTTTGGAATAATATTGGCCGTGTGTGAAAATATCCCAAGATATTTATTTATTTAAGCATCAATTTACATAACAGACAAAAAGGATATTTCAAAAGTACCATATTCATAAGATTTTTCGGGAACTTTTTCTTGGCATAAGTTCTAAAATGATGATACTTTCTGAGTGAGCGACGCTTTGGTTTAAAGTAGATTCAGCCCCTAAATAATAAATGGTTTAATAAATATACTGGGGCTCAACTTAGACCGGTTTAGCCAGAAATAAACAAAGTGGGTCTGTCTAAATGGAAGGCAAGAAATTCAGGGCTAAAATATATGCCCTAATAAGTACAGAAAGGTGCCCAAAGAACAGAGATATGCCTCCCACCTGTCAAGTGAGGGAGACAGTAAAAAAACAATGTAAAAAGTCCTAATTTCCCTTTAGGTAAAAGTATTTTTTCATTTGTTGGATTGTATGTGTATGTATGCCGAGTAGTCTAGACCTACTTTGTACCTAGTTTATTCGTTACTTTTTTACATTCCTTTGTTCTGATATTGAAATTATTGATACTTTTGCCCTATACTTATACCTACTACTTACTAGTTACTTTACCCGCATTTCAGATGGATTTAGTATACCTTGAAATAAAAATAGCTAGTGAGATATCGTATATCCAAACGTACAAACATAACTTTAAATCCTCTAAAGTTGTATCAGAAAAAAAAGTATAATTAGAAATAAATCGATTCCATTTAAATTATGTGTTCCAGTAAAACCGATATTAGCAATACAACTATACAGCTATTTGTTACTTGCATCGAGCATGTAACCAATAGAGTGGAACTGTTGACAGTTTTGTTAGAAAACAAAATACGCCAAAGCGCTGCGCCGGCCCCTGTGTTCTGATTGGCCGACTCAAGGTCAAGTCGTACACACAGGTCTCTTATTGGTCGGGTACTGTTTTAGTTCGAGCGTGGTTTGTTAGTTATACCAGTTATACGTGACAAATCATTGATGCGTTGCTAAACAAATGGCTCACTATTGCTACTCTATTGGTTACATGCTCGATGGTTACTTGTTATCGTTATGCGATAAGATAACGGCCAGTCAACTCCTCCCGCAGTTAAATAAACGATAAACCGACATTCAGCCCGCCTTGGACGGTTAATAACCATGATTTTCAATTTGTCACCACATAAATACATAACCGTAAATAAAGGAATCTGTACGCGACTATTTTACTGATATGGTTCGTAGAGGTAGAGGTAGAACGTAGTGAATTCTAGGTCTATGGATTATACTTGTGTTGTGTTGTACCGACCTCTTTCAATGTTTACTTTTTTTATCATTTTTTTTTCTCGCTACTACCACTATGTATATCTAAATTATAATATTATAAAGCTGAAGAGGTTTTTTTGAACGCGCTAATCTCAGGACAAGAATAAAACTGTGTATAGCACATTTATCGAGGAAGGCTATAGGCTATTTTTCATCCCTGTATTCGTACGGGAAAGGGAACTACGTAGGTGAAACCGGGGGGAGGTTAGTTAGTAAAAAGCAATGTAAAAATTTACAAATCTTCAATACATAATGCAATTGAATATTTTTTTATAAAAAAGAATACATAGAAACCTCCTTACAAAAATAATTTAATAATCGGAACGCGTTTACAAAAGAAAAAAACCATCATTTGAATTTGGATTCACAATAATGGCGGAGGCGGAATGGTCGTGTTGCGTTCCGAGTTCAGTGTAGTCGGTAGTCGGCAGTCGGCGACCACTCGGCAGATATGTTCGCATAACGGTCCGGTCGGGTCCGCGTGTACTGAGGATAGCTGCCGTGCCGACTCATCCGTGAACTAGCTGTTCAGTGTTCTAACTTCTCTAATGCCACATTACTACACTGTTACTTTATATTTGACTAGCTGCCTCCCCGCGGTTTTACCCGCGTAGTTCCCGTTCCCGTGGGAATACAGGGATAAAATATAGCCTATGTTACTCGGGGATAATGTAGCTTTCCAAAGGTGAAAGAATTTTTGAAATCGGTCCAGTAGTTTCGGAGCCTATTCATTACAAACAAACAAACAAACAAATCTTTCCTCTTTATAATATTAGTATAGATTTCAATTACATAGCTGTGACTATGTCTCTTATCTAGCTATCTAAGTCCGTATTATCTGTTAATGTGCTGTAAATTCTTTAATTGGTTATACCTATTTGTGCGTATAATTAGTTTGCAATGTTTCTATTTTGAGCTATTATCGATGTTTGGTATTGCTCAGTTATTTTAGTGACTAATGCATGACATGAATAAGATGAAGTTCTATTAATATTCTTATACATCATCATGAAAGTAGGTGCTTGGCTATTGAATCTATATGTTTCATAAAATAAAAGAATAAAACCTAATTAAAGCAATACTTTCCCGTAGAAGCAAGATTTTAATCCTGCAATTTCTTAACCGCAATTTCTCGAATGGATAGAAACGATTCAAAATATGCAAGTACAATTTCGAATTCTTGGAATGTTTATTTATTTGACAGTTAAATTCAAGGAGGTTTATAATAAGAATGTAAATAAATTTATTCTTTTAAATTTGAAAGTGGAACTTTAGAATGTAACGTATTAAAACATGGTGCGAGGAGGGTGCGGGCCACTTCGTTAGCGTCCCTTGCCCGTTTTTGCAACATTTTTGATTGATACTCCGCTCCTATTCGTCGTAGCGTAATTATATATATCCTATAGGCTTCCTCGATAAATGGGCTATCTAACACTGAAATAATTTTTCTAATTGGACTTGCACTTCCTGAGATAACCCCGTTCAAACAAAATTTTCAGCTATATTAAGTATAGATGTAGGGTTGTGCGAGTTTTAATAACTCCCAAGAATCGACACGTTAGCCATATGCCAGAGTTGATGCGTGAAAACATTTTGATCACACGTAACATTAGACGGCTTCAATGTGGGATGGTTAAAATAACCTTGTGTTCAAAACTAGTTTGCTAAAAGATATTAATTTTAATGAAAACTCACCGATTGCTTCTAGTTTTTGATTACAATAAGTCTCATTCAATATACCTACTTGCTCTTTGATGTAGCTTCTACGAAGCGGCCTCTGTAAAGAGCACCGGACTGAAAACAGAAATTCGATGAGTTTTTTAACAGCAATATTAAGAGAGTAGCAATTATTGAGTTTTTTTGTAGTAGCTTGTAAATTAAAAATGTTATATTGGTCATGGAAATAACGTCAGTCTTTTGACAGTGATAGGAAAGTGGTCGATAAATATGTAATCATTTAAGTTTAATTTAAGGTTTTATGTTTGTAGTCAATCCTAACTAATATATAAATGCTAAAGTAACTCTGTCTCGCTTTCACGCTAAAACTACTGAAGCGATTTAAATTAAATTTTTGGTACACAGTTAGTCTAGAGCACAAGAAAGGTCATAGTTTACTTTATATCCCGGGGAAAGGAAGATCTTCCGGGGACACGGGGAGCCAGAAGTACATGTAAACGCCAATCGTAGTGTTTAAACAGGAGTGTATAGTCACAATGACAATCGAAATTACTCCGTTGGTCTTGGGATAATGAAATTATGTGGCAGGTTGATTGACCACTCGATGACTACATGATAGCAGTCAACAAAGACCGAACGATGATACAATATAGACCTTATGCCCATTAGAATAGAGTTTACATACAACATTATGCATATAAGTAGGTAGGTACATAGATTTGGTTGTGAGGACATAGTGTTTTTCCAGTATTTTTCGGTTTTTTTAAGGATGGGAAATCCTTTAAACATATTATCAGCGATAAAAAAAATTGGATATTTTATGATCACTGACATTAGTAGATATGATAACATACATACTATTTGAATGTCGAATAAATATGATACAAATTATTCTCTTAACATGTTAGAGAATTTGCTGTATCAAATAATTTTAATGACAAATAGATTGAGAATGAAACTAAAAAAATCTTATTATGTATCTTTAGCAAATAATTATGTAGGATTATTTATATTTTTATAGACTTAAGATTACAAATAAGGCACCAGTTTTTTTGCCACATCGGTGTAAAATCTTACATGTTTTTTTTTAATAAACTCATTTCATTGCCTTTGCCAATGTAGTGTACAGTATTACATATAAGTTTATCAGTGTTGTTAGCACTCTGTATTGCTGATATTGCATATACCTACTTATTATGTAATTAATTACATAATATTATACGCTTGATATTTCACAAATATCTCACTGAGACTACTGTAATTGCGTGGTTACTTCATGTAGTCTTAAAGTTTTGTGCCTTTCAAAAATATCTATATAAGTATACTTATATTTTAAAAGTAGAATATGTAGTATATCAGCTATCCGATAACTTTAGCACAAGCTCTGCTAAGTTTGGAATCAGATTGGCCGTGTGTGAAGAATGTCCCAGGATATATTTTTTTCTAAGTATGTTGAGATAGGTAGGTACTGTTTTTTGAGCTTGAAATTTATAATACACTTTGTTTAGTAAATGATATAAAATGCCTAAACATACCCGATAACAGTTTATCACTTTATTATTAATTTAATTGCGTTCGATTTTTTATCGATATCGATAAGCATCGGGAAATTGATTACGCACAACACTAACCCGATCGTCATTTGTAATACATACAAAAACAAAGATAAAGAATGGCAACAATGGAGTTACAGAAATTGTGGGCAAGTATTACCCACGCCTCGACGCACCGCACTGCGTATAACTTGACTTGGTGAAAGCGTACGTTGAAAACCCTACATACCTTAGTTCATAGGTATAACTTAAAAAAAAATACTCCTGAATCTGTTATGCTCTATTTAAAAAAAAAACATAGTAAGAGATCGCGTCATTCAAACAGGGAATACTGTGTCGCCACAGATACACAATCATACAATCTTATAACACCTCTTTTTTGCGTCTGAAGTTTATAAAAAAGGTACTTAGACTTTTTTTCAAATTTGCAATTACATAGTTTTCTTTTATTCCAACCAGTTCCGTTTTATAAAAAGAATAAATTCATTGACTTGTGAGAGTCACTCCAGTGTTGCCAACTGAAGTAGTTGTCGTGTTTGCATCGAACAAATAACGTTCGAAAGAAACTCAAGTATATAGAATTTCAGTGGCTTTAGAAATTTGACTGAAGATAATATGGTAAATGTCAAAGATCGTGTCTCATTTTGTCACGTAACTCTCCCTAGTTACATGACGTCATAACTAAAAATAGTTGAGAAAAAAAATCTCAATATAATTTAAAAAGGTCAATAAATATTGAGTCCACATACGGAGGGCATAAAACGAAATTAAAAACATTAACATGGTCTATGAACAATCCCGTTGGCAAGCCGCCATCTTTTTTTTCGCACAAAAAGCGATAACATTTAAACTTACTCATATTATTGATGTTGTTTGTAAAACTGCCATCGCCGATCATTAGACTAATTTATAACGAGTGGATTCTTGGCTATTAGCTGGCTCATTAGTGTTTTTATAAACGTTCATGTTGATTCGAAATTTGAACTTGATATAATGTCAAATGCCAAATTAAAAACAAAAAAAAATGCCTGCACTTACTTTACGCTTTACGAAATATTAAAAATAAAAAGGTCTAACACCTATATTTATGAACGAATGAATAGATGTCAAATTGATTTTAAAAATAAATTGACTTGTCACGTTTTGATACCGTGACGTTTCTAACTGTTCCTTAATTGAAAAAAGCTATACAAAATGCCCCACTTCGGTCGCCGCATCGATTTTAAAAATAGCTCGGTGCGTTTTCGATATGCGCCCGTGGTGTGATAATCTGGACTACAATAACCTGTAATGAGTTTTATGACGGGGGAGTAGAGTGTAGAATCGTTTAAAGTGTTATGCATATGTTATTACATTATTTCGTCAGCGTATGCCGGCTCGGCTGAATGGAATTCGTACGATATGCTCTCCTACGTCGAAACTCGAGTTCAAACAAATAGAATGCTCGATTTACGCACTGAATACTATTATGAATCGGTTTGGACGATATGTCAATCGGGCGATACGATTATCTTTGCCTTGATACTATGTATGCTAGTTTCAAAACGCTATTATTAATTTTTAATATAAAAAAAAGTTTATAAGTAGGTACATTTGTTTAAAGAAATACCTTATATTTTAATGTAAATACCTGCAAGTATCAAAATATCAAACCCGTAACTATATACTTATTGCTTTGTTTTGTTAATATGTAATATGTTGTTATGTCTTTCGGTGTACCTATGTAATAAAGTGTATTTTTACCTATATCTGATAAATACTTTGTTTAATATCATATATCAGTACAGGGAGGGATTCTAATGTCGTACATCTAATTCTATCATGAAATATAACCGCAGAAAGGTTACCGCCCCAGGGTTGGTCTCTAGTCTATGGATTGCGATGTAGCCACTTAATAATGAAATAGGTAAGTAGCTATCTACTATGTATTTATACCGTGATAAAAGTAATAAAATAATTTATTAAATGAAAACTATTATTTATCTAAATACAGTAATGCTTTTCGCCAAATTGATTAGATTTCTGAATAAATTTCCCGTTCTAAATAAATATCCTGGG
This sequence comes from Thyatira batis, assembly GCA_905147785.2. Taxonomy (NCBI): domain Eukaryota; kingdom Metazoa; phylum Arthropoda; class Insecta; order Lepidoptera; family Drepanidae; genus Thyatira; species Thyatira batis. The sequence goes on from LR990499.1 coordinate 7,527,749, forward strand.
ACATTTTTCACACACGGCCAATCTGATTCCGAACTATCTACATACACTACTTTTAAATACATACTTATATAGATATTTACATCCAGGCACAGAACAAACAGACATTTTCATGTATATAAATGTTTGTCCTGGGTGGGATTCGAGCCCACGACTCGCGGCTTGAGAGTCAGGGTCACTAACCACAAAGCCAACCGGGCTGTCAAGCTATATTTTACCTAATATTTAAAAAAGTGATTACCCTAGTATTATAGAGGCATACTGAAACATGAGTCTTTGTATCGTGTTTACCAACTCGTGTTCAATCAATACACATCGTTATTCTCGAAGAGCGAATCGTTTAAGGCCTATAAAACAAGGGGTTGATTCCACGTTGAAAACAAAGAGGTATCATGTATATCAAAATTATAGGTCGATGTGCAATATATTACTCAGTTGTGCTTAAATTGTAAGGGTTTTGTTCCGTTTTACTGTTCCATTTTAAAATAAAAAGCTACATTAATATTTTTGTCTATAATAGTCAGAATGGTAGTCGAAAGTCTATAATCCAGGTCATATTTCGTATTTATGGAACTCGTAACGGCTTTCACTTTCAACTCTGACTGTGTTGTATAAACGTTTTTTTAAACCCTACTTCGTTATTTCAGCGTTCTTCAAAATTCGTGGCAAAAAAAAATAAGCAGATGAGATATGTGTTGATAGCGTAAATATTATTATCGGACGATAAGATAGTGTTGCGGTCGTGAAACTCCTACGCTTTGTAAGTACTGGTTTGGATATAGTTCATGTAAAGTTGAGTTATTATTGTTTCGAAAGCAGCTATCAAGTGTAGAGCCTACATTTCGCGGCGGGTCGCAACTCGCGGGTCGCGGGTCGCACCGACCCATCCATCATTTGTGACGCTAACTGCGACCGACCACGTAATTCTGTCGCGATGCTTTCTTTAAGTTTACTCATGCCCTCACAGGGTTATTTCAAAATATTCTAACCGCAAGATAAGGCTTATAATTGCTATTAAAACATGATAAGACGCAATCAAAACATATCCAAAATTTTTGGGTACAATTTCAATAGACAGAAAAATGCTAAAAAACACAGAATAGGTACTTATTGAATAATGCAACAGGTTTCACAATTCTCATAAAAAATGCTCGGAAACTCCTATTACTAATAGTAGTCGTAATTGCAAAATACTGTGAATAAGATTTATCGCCGACAATGAATAGAGCTAATTGTAAAGAGGAATTCATTAATAACTTGTCAACGGGGAAAACAGAAGCAAGAGGCGACGGGTATAATATGAATAGACTGAGAGTTTGAGACATTGGCAGCTTTATGGCCAAGACCTATTCGTTAACCTTCAATATGTCTCAACTCTGAGATCGCATTACTACAGATGGGATATTGCATCAAGAACCTAGTATTAAGTAGTTCCTTATATTCTGAATATACTAGCCAATAGCGTCTAAGTCATATGAATAAAAAGTAAACTTCACATTTTAAAGTTAGAATGCGATGCGTTCCGATTTGCAGGTGCAGTTTGCACGAAGCGATCCTCATGCGATATTGATGTAATCGTCATGTTGTTACGTTCGAAAAAACTCACTAGAGCGGGGAAAGTGACGCCGCCTCAAGATCGTGAAAGGTACTTAGTCGATCACCGGCGCTCGTGGAGCTGTTCCGTCCCTCCCTATTTTATCGCGAATGTACCGAACGAGAGGACGCAGACTAATTTGTCGAGGGTCTATATAAAATGGCCGCGTAAACTTACGACACTGCCGAGCGTTCGGAATTCGAACTACTTTCGCGTAATCTGTCTGAATAGTGTACGCCGCCCTAGTTAGTGAGCATCGGTTTTCGGTGGAATTTCCAAAAATAATTTTCGCTCGCAAAGTGCAATATAGTAGCATAGCTTCGGACGGTTTTATCGATTTAACCCTATATGTACCTACTTTCCTATGTTATATTATAAGTACCTATTCGACTGATGAAACGAAAGACTGCTTAAAATAATTAAAGGGCATGCACGGAAGAACGGGTGCGGTAACATGTCTGCGTGTGGAACTAATTAATGACATAATTATATATTTTTTAATTATTGTCTTTAGTCTTGCCACCTTATTAAAAGTTTAATGTTTCGATCCAATAAATACTTGTTAGTATTTAAATACCAAAGAGGATATATCTGCTAAGATATGTAAAAATAGCTGTATATAAGTATAGGGGAGGTATGTTTGTGTGAGTCGGAATGCGGGTGAAAACAAGGGGTGTTAAGCTAGTCTTATTATTTTTACTCATCTGAATCTCGCTCATAAACTTTAATTACATAATAATTGTTATTCGAAATTGAACTCTGTTACAAAGCGTTTAAAGTGATATACGAATTCACCGTTTCGTGTCTTAGCAAATATATCAAAAGCTAAAACTATGATATGAAAGCAGTATTTATCAAAGGATGAATTCCTGTTTCAATATTTGGATCTACATAACTAGATTTTGATATCTGCATCAACCTTATTTAATATTCTACTTTGAATATGTAACATAGTAAGTAAGGACTAGTGATGTGCCGAGTCGCTGTTTTGGTGAATCGAGTAGACTCGAGTCAGTTTATACAGTATTCGAATCATGACTCGATTCCCTCTACTCGAATTCTATGTTTGGTATTCGAATACTGACTCGAGTCCAGCCGGACTCGAGTCAGTATTTGAATTCCGGCTAGACTCGAATCAACCCTCATTACCGATTCCTTTTTTCTTAATGTTGCGGTTGGCATCGACCTCAAAAGAAATATTGCTCATATCCTATTATGAAGACGCTTCATGATTTTAAATATTTATGTATCTAAGTTATTATTTATCAGGTATCAAAGTTATTTCTTTTCAGTTATTCTTTTTTTGTTTTAAAGTCCGGTAAATGTTGTTTAAATTACTTTTTAATGACAGATAATTAAAAACATAGCGCGTAACAAAACTCGTATACTAGACTCGAGTCAATTGAACTCGCATAAATAGAATCGAGTTAGCAAGTACAAATCGATTCTTCCTGACTCGAGTACCGGAATCGAGTCTGGCGTACTCGAATCAAAATAAATTGGTATTCGAGTAGGCGAGTCCAAAGCAGGAATCGAGTCTGACTCGAGTCAAACCGTACTCGGCACATCGCTAGTAAGGACATTATTTTTATTAGGTTTAAACTTTATACGAAGGAAATACATAAAAACACTTAAAAGAACATGAAGTATTTATATTATTTTATATTTTAGCTGGAAATAGACAAGCAAAATGATAATCTGTTGATATTTATGTAACAGATAAAAACTGCACTTATTTTCCATTTATATTATTCTAATTGTCATAAAATTTGAACTGATAAATTAATAAAAAATGTAAGGTTATATTTACTTTGTATGACGTAAAGCACCTACGTCTCCGTACAGCGGATAAAAGGCAAAGTTTTAGCTACCGTCCTTGTATTCAACATAAAACACATCCATTTGTATAATTAAATCGTATACCAACTAGTTGTTGAAATCTTAATTAGAAAATCTAACATTCCCAACTCGTTTTATCAATAGATACTAAAGCGTACCTAAGTTATACGCGCACGTAAATAGCTTAGCCGGCACGGGGAAATATAACAGCCTAATGGTTTCACGTACATGTTCATATTAACATTTGATTAACCTGCTGTCACTAGGTGGCAAATTAACCTCGTCCGATTTTCAATTGAATACCTTATTCCGTGAAATAAACGCACCTGCCCCCCCTCACGCCCCGCAGGGCTGCCACAGGCATCTTCGAACGTACTCCTAGTGACAATCCCCGGCTAAACCGATCCCTAGATGTCACCGCCGATGTCCCGACCGGTCGCCGGATCCGTCCCAATATCGCACTCCGGACAAAGAAAACAGATTGTAATCGGTGCACACGTCGCCCGACCGGTCGGCGGATCGATCCGGAATCCGTCGAGTTGCGCCACCGGTCGACCGACTCGTCCGCCGCTTAGTACTCACCTACCAGTTTAATTTACGGTGTTGAAGAGAAGATAATAGGTGCTGTTAAATTTGTTAAAATGCCGTCTTTTGACAATATTTTTTTTTATAAACTGATGAGTTATTGCGCAAGGCGTACGCTGCATTTGACATATTGAAGTTTGACATTCAGACTATTACGTGTTATTGACACCGTTTTAGAGTTCACGCGACTATTGGTTACACTTAAAACTTTATTACAACGGATATCCAACGAAAGCAAATAACAAGTTGTAAATCCTTTAGTCGAGTTCCACGGAAGCGGAATCGTAACATTCTCATTGTGTCGGTATGGTATTAACATACTCACAAGTCTCAACATTTCTAATGCCGTTTTTAGGTGATTCCAAGTTTGAATTAAATAAATTAGTGAGTGACGTAGGCCAGGGCGGCCGTAGTGCAGTGAACCTAGCGTACCGTCGAACCCTGTCTGGGTCTAGACTCCAGACTCGAGACATCTCACGCAAATTCTTTATATCGCATAAATATTCTGGTAATATCGAGAACAGTTGACGCGTGATAGATACTTAATATACTCAATAAGTATTTCCTTCATTGATTCTAGTCGAGGCGCGCTCTTAGCATTTTCTTTTTCCTGTTATCGAGAAGTATCTACAGCAAAAAAATACGCGATTATAAAAGATTGTATATATTTTTTTGAAGCTACAAGGTTATTATATCATTGAGCTGTGAGTTTGTAACCTAAGGGAGCTAAGACTGAAACTTTCCTGTAGGCGGAGCCGGGGCAAAGGGTAGTACACAAACCAAACAACTCACTTAAGTTCTTGTTTAAGTTTAATTTGTGCTTAAAATATCAATTCCAAGTTTGCACAATGAAATATTAATTTGAGATCCGTTTATAAGAAATATAATCATGATTTTAACTCAAGTGAAGCGAATTGTTGTGTTTATTTATGCTTTATTTATTTATACGTTTACTTAGTATTATGTAACTTATATTTCCATCTGAATATATAGACTTTTTGAATTATAAATGCGACAGTTTAGATGTCTACGTACCTTAATCTCACACAAACGTATTTGCTTACAATTTGGCAAATACTTAGATATACAATACATACTAGAAAAATATTATCCTAATTTTTTTTCATAATTAGATTAACTTGTCGATATCTAAGGAGTCTGTTTTGACAGCATGGTGTCTCTTTTCGTCGCACTATCGTTGTCCCTTTCTGGCACGTGGATATATGTGGTGTCAAAACGGACCTTTTAGATCTGGACAGCTGTAGGGTCCTTAGGGTATACCGTATACACGGACATCCGGTACGGTTGTCTAATTGACCTTATCTATACTACTCTATATTTACTAACTCTGCAAAACGTGGAATCTCCCTTGAGATATAAGAAACTTATAAGACAATCAAATAAGAATATTATATGGAAATAATTTGATATGGAAACGCTATTAATAAATAAAAATAAAACTAAATTGCTTAAGAGTGTAAAAAGATTTTTGAAATCGGACGAGCAGTTTGAGAGTTTACAAATTACATCCACAATTATACTTATAAATAAAAAAATGGTGTAAATAGATTATTAAATATATCTATGTATCATGTATTTTTGTGTGTAAAATAAAAATCCCTTTAATCTTATCAATAAACATGTTTCCGTTGATAACCATCAAAATATCTAACAGTAAATTGGTAGTACAAAATAATATATAAACTATTAGATACTAGTGGCTTCCCGTTTCACCCGCGTACCCGGGGGAACTTCAATTTTCCCGGGATAATAAGTATCTTATGTCCGTCTCCTGGTTCTAAGGTACCTCCCCACCAATTTTCAGACAAATCTGTTCAGACGTTCTGGAGTTATACATAGTGTAAGTAACACGACATTCTTTTATATATATAGACTAGTGGCTCCCCGCGGTTTCACCCGCGTTTCCGAGGGCCTGTCAATTTTCCCAGGATAAAGAGTAACCTATGTCCGATTGCAGGTTCTAAGCTACCTCCCCACCAATTTTCAGACAAATCTGTTCAGACGTTCTGGAGTTATACATAGTGTAAGTAACACGACATTATTTTATATACATATATAGATTGTAAAACATTGTTCATAAATAAATATATATATGAAAATTTTATACGGTACATGAAAAATCGCATTCAAAGTCACTGACTCTTTTGGCAAATAGCACACAAAGTGACATTGGTATCTAAAAATACGACTTTCAATGCTTTCAGTCTGTATTACATACTATATCTATGTTTTCAAGCGTTCACGTCAGAATCATTATTTTTATCCCTCATTCTTATTAGTGAAATCGAGGTTATTGACCTGTGAAATAAAATTATCACTGCCTAAATGCTGCCTAATATGAAGATTATTAGATGTATGATACAGCATTGTTGTGTACCTGATTTGAATTTAAATTGAGTGTTTAATGTTTTGTGGCTAGACTGTTCGGGTTGGGGTAACATGTGCCTCAATTATATCGAGCTCGATAGACAAAAACTATCGATATTTTCATTTACTTCTGTAATTTTTAGTTAACGTTTTATATTTGTATTTCGTTGTTCTTTACATAGTGTATTATAAAGTAGTTTTCCGGTGTCTGTAGATACGCTTTTAAACTGTGCAACGGATTTTAATGCGGGTTTGAAGATAGTGACTCAAGGGGAAGGTTTATTTATTTATACGTATAGTTTAATATTCTTTTGTGTTAATTTGTTCAAAATCATTGATCTGCGAAACTGCGCTCTTTAATTATTTATTTTATACTCAGAATATGGATTGGCTTTAACTAAGTATCTTTATACCTACATATATTTTAAAACAATAAATCAATGCAAATAATATTTGCATTATTTTAATTTTAATAGTTTTTTGTAAATTACATTATGAGATCTAACGTAGGTAGGTACCTAAGATATGGAAGAGGTGCGACAACAATCAATCATTATTTATTTTCTTGGTGCTCCCCCCAGACGTGATGCCTTAGGCAATTGCTTAATTTGTTTAAGGGTTAATTCATCACTGTTTCTACGACATTTGGGAACTTTAAATTATTTTATCGTAGATACACATGCTAGCCCGGCTAGAGTTTATTGCACTTACATGCTAGGTGGATTAATAACACGCAAAACAGCTGTGCACCTGTGCGCGTTAATAAATAGCTATTTTATATACTTTACGTTTATATTTAAAATATATTGAAAGTTAATAATCAATAGGTCAGGTTACATGTACATTTTTAGCAATAAAAAAAACATGTTGACTATATAGATGTCTGTTTGTTCTGTGTCTAGATGTAAATATCTATAATATGTATGTATTTAAAAGTATTGTATGTAGTACATCTGCTATCTGGTTACCATAACACAAGTTTCATTTGAAGCTTACCAGTCCCAGGATATTATATTATAAATACCTATTGTTTAAATATCTAAACATCATTAAACTATTAAAATAAATACATTAGTTAAGCGACTTTCTTAGAGAACGCACACACATACACACACAAGGAATTCTATTTTAATTTGTCATTATTGGGGATCGTTTTAAGTAAATAGAGCATCTTTTATATAGTCTCCACATTGGACAAAACCATAGGTCAAATAATAGTTTAATCTATATATATTAAAATGAATTGCTGTTCGTTAGTCTCACAAAAAGTCGAGAACGGTTAAACTGATCTTTCCTTGGTTTTGAAATGTTCGTGTGGGTCCAGGGAAGGTTTAAAAGGTGAGAAAAATGGAATAATTGCCGGGAAAGTAGTTTCTGAGATAAGCGCGTTCAAGCAAACAAAGAAACTCTACCGCTTTATGATATTAGTATTGAAGTATAGATTGGGGCAGTACGAAGTCTGCCGGGTCAGCTAGTATATAATAAATAAAGACATATTCATAAAGACTACCTTTATGAATTTAATTTACATTTAGCTCAAACGTTAAGCTAAATTCAGTATTCCTTTACGAAATATCTCGTAGCCATTCGTAGCTCCGTAGACCTTTGTAACAGACAAACAATGAAAATATTTAAGCAACTACTTTTTAATATTAATATGGTTTATGATTAATTTTAAATTTCTAATTAGTATCTCATTATATTTTGTCTGTAATGAATTTCATTGCTTTCTTAAGCATGTTTCAGGGGTATAGTCGTAAATTACTTTACCTAATTATTCAATTGTCTATCACCCACGTTCCCGGGGGATCTTCCATTTTCCCGGGAGAAAACTAGCCTTTCTCAGGCTCTAGACTCTCTGTGTACCAAATTTCACTTAAATCCGTTCAATAGTTTTAGCATGAAAGCGAGACAGAGTTACTTTCGCATTTATAATATAAAGTTAGGATATTAATATGAACACATTCACGATTTACACCTGGCTATCAAAGTATGCTTAGCAATGCAGCTTGCATCATAGTAACTAGATAACTAAAATAGTAGGTAAGTACTTATTTATATACATACTTCTATACAAAAGACTACAATTAGTTAGACTGGTTGTCACATGAACTAAATGCAATATAACCTATTAATATATTAATTACTAATGACAATATTAATTAGGCTTCGGTGTCACAGTCAGATAATTTATTATGTATATTTTTTTGCATGAACCTTACAAAAAATAAGAACCCAAATGATTCGAATCTTCGGTTGTATTTAGGTAGGCATATGCCTCATCTAATGCAAACATTCATATTAAGATCGCTGTGTCTGTTTTATATTAAAACTAGCTGCTGCCCCGCGATTTCACCCGCGTAGTTCCCGTTCCCGTGATCACTTAGGGGTATGTAAAATAGAAGTAGCCGATTCTCAGACCTACTGAATATGCATATAAAATTTCATAAAAATCGGTCAAGCCGTTTCGAAGGAGTTTTAATTAACATTGTGACACGAGAATTTTATATATAAGAAGAAAGATAATATTGTAATCGAAAACGCACAACAGAAGTGAGAATAAGTACGTCTCAGCGCAATTTGGAATGTCCGCCCGTTTCTTAATTAGCGAGTAGGTACTTCTGTAGAATTAGAGCGACCTTGTCCGGTAGCAACACTTGCGAAAACAAAAGAGGTAATGACCTAAATAACGGCAAACACCTCGATAATCGCGGAACATTGATGAAGTTGTCATTTACTTTTTTAATAATCAAGGACTGTCTAGTACGTCAGTCAGCCTCGCTCGTCGTCGTGGTATCGGTGAATCGGTGCCACGACACGAACGCGCTCGACTATTCTCGTATCCACATCGGGTGTTATCGGCAGCGGTACCACGCGCATGTTGTCTTTTTGTTCGACTTCGGGAATCGGCCGTAATCGCCACTCGATTTATGTTAACGTACGCCGCGCCTCGGAGCGCTCATGCAATGAAAAATTAAAAATGGATTATAGTAACGTAAGCGGAGCTGCGACTTCATCGGACCAAAAACAAAGCTACCGCCGAATGATTTATTGATTCTGAATAACCTTATTACATAATATACAGATAATAATGAAAACAACATATAATTTACGAGTCTAAAAATATCAATAATAATGTTTGGATTCAATATTTTATTTAACGCTTCGCCGGTTCTTATCTTTCAGAGTAGTTAGTTTATATTATACCTAACTATACCTATGATGTAGATAAAAGGAATGTTTATTGTTTAAGTTGTGTCTGTTTATTAACAGCATGTAAAGCCAACTACATGATTAAGAAATAAGTGAAAGTGTTAAAATCAGTAAAAAATAACTAACTTTCTATTCAACAAAATTACTTGGTTTGTAAAACGGGAAAAAACATTCAATTAAAAGAATAGTCTCTGTTGGTTTAATTAGAGGTTATTATCCTCAATATAACATTATTCGATATTTGAAGCGAAACTGAAAGTGTACAGTAATGTTCGTGATCTGTGAGCTATCGCGTAATCTATATCTATACTAATATATAAAGCTGAAGAGTTTGTTAGTTTGAACGCACTAATCTCTAGAACTACGGGACTGATTTGAATAAATATTTCAGTGTTAGATAGCCCATTTATCAAAGAAGGCTCTAAGGTATATATCATCACGCTACGACGAATAGGAGCTGAACATCATTCAAAAATGTTGCAAAAACGGGCACGTGACGCTAACGAAGTTGCGCGGGTCAACTAATTAAAAATAAGCAAATTTTTTAAACAACTGATAAAATATTGTTTTTAATATACACTTAAAACGTGACCCAATATTGTGCTCTCACATGTCGACTGTCGATTGTGTAATTTCATCAATATATACTTAGCTGTTTTAACACAACTGCTAATACTTCGCCCGCGGTATTGCTCGCGTTCCAAGGGATTTTTGTAATCTATCGGTGCCGTAACAAACAACCAAACATTCTTTTAAAATATTATACATATTTAATATCAGTTGGAACATGATGATTTGGCGATAATTATGATTTGTACGAGTATTTGGGACATAGTCAAAAATATTGCTAATTATATTAAGTACTACACTTTACTCAAAATAAGTTTTTAATCAACTAGTAATTGTCCTTGCTTTCCAACATTCTTATTTACGGTTCAATTTGATGTAATTTTACATAGCATTTGTTATTTATGACCTAATTCGTATGTACGCCTCACGTCGCCCGCACCTACATCGGTCAATGTTGAAAAACATCGCAAGATCACGCGTATTGTTTGTCTTGTGGAAATTTCCAAACAAAACAATGGTATTTGCGCTTAAACCAAATATTAAGCTGTATCTGTATGATATTGTAACTTTTTCGAAGTTATAAATAAATAGAAATAAAAGTGTTCAGAACAACCATATTAAATAATATGATTCTCCCGTCAGTTCCGGAAACAACCTCTTTCTAGCGGATCAATTTGAATATGTTCCGAACACTCCGATGCAGTTAATTCTAATTCGACATTTGAATATTGTTGTTTATTTCCACGGTTGGGTTCACGTCCATTGCTCAGCAGGTAGTCGTGTGCGTGTGCGTGTGTGCGTGTCACTATCGATAGTAATATGTAATAATGACATGGCGCGTAACTCTTATCTGCAGACGTCACGTACTTGTGACAATACATCTGTGATAACATAATTTTTAGGAACTGCCTCCGCTGGTTTTCGCTCCGTGACCTCGAAAATTTATCGGTCGTTGTCTTTGTGTTTACGGAGGTTTTTACATGACATTTCCTATGAGCCTTTTCGTACTAGATGATATCATTTCTTCAACCAACAATTATGGTATTTTTGTGTTTACAAAATGTACTTCTGATAATACTTTGTATATGGTTTATCATCGAAGCAAATATTTGTTTCCAATTTTGTTACACGACATTCGACCTACAACATTCCATCGGTTCAGAAAGATAAAAATAATATACAGTATTGTATCAAATCGATATCAATAATGCGGGAGCTCGACGTTCAAATGTCAGGTTAACATTTCGCACGTGCCTGCGCTCCCGTTTATTTAAATATAATGGAGTCTTGAGCCATCATCTCTATTAAAAGCATCGATTTAACGAGCGGAATGAGATGGTACACTCCGTGTATGTATACTGTAAATATGGGTCGGCGGACGCGGATCGGACGCGGCGCGGAGTCGGACGGCTCGCGCGCTCACTCGCTGCTCGCTAGCTGCTGGTGCCCGCGCCCGCCCGCACCCGCACCGCACCGCACCGCACCCGCACCGCACCGCACCGCACCGCACCAACACATCTGATAATGTCATAACTAGATGTATTACGCCACGCATCATTAAACATATTTTGTCTTATTATAACGCCACCTAATATTCGTCACTTTTCAAGTACTTATTGCAACAGATTCGGAGCTGACCTTGCGAATGTTTGCATTGTGGACTCCTACGTAGTGCTCCGACGTATTAAAACAACGCATTCGACTCTCGGCTGACCTAAATTCTATTATCTTCAGTTTGAATTGTAACACTATCAATCGTTCTACTTTGCAAAAACTGCCGAGTGTCATTTCCTTGAGAATGTTGCGCAACGTGGCACTTCCAGCGCCCGTTATTTTGGCTAGTCTGTGAGGCCGTTGCACCGGTCGCTTTCCGAAATTGAGATTGCAAAAGTGTGAGACGTGGTCGCGGTGGCCCGTGCCTCGCGGCCGGCGCGGCGGACAGCGGCGGGTTGCGGCGGGTAGCGGCGGGTAGCGGCGGGTAGCGGCGTCGGTGTCGGCACGGCACGGGCCGCGGGCGGAAGTTACGGTGAACGGTGCCTCGGTGGCCTTGGCGGCTCAGCGGCCGCGCGCCGAAGGTGAAAGTCTTGACGGCCCGCAATTATTGAACCTCGACCCGACATCCTCCTATATTCGGGTTACACCAACCCGCCACACCGAACGACGAGCGATCGACACTGACGTGACGTGCCACTTGTTTTCCGGTCTGATCCTAACTTCCGCATTCTTTATCGAATCTAAATTATGTAGATCAGTTTTTAGGAGATTTTGCGAGTTGTTCGGTCTGCGCTATGACTAGTGTCGTTTTTACGGTAGGCCGAAGTAGACTGCGCCTTCACGCATGATTGAAAACGACAATTTGAGGGTCGATCTTACATCTGCTTGGTTGTCACCGTTTGGCTCTCATTCAAATTTAAATGTATTCAGATACTGTCTGCAATCGGCTTATTCTGATTTTAAAAGACCTTCTTTGGACAACGCTTTGTAAATTAAGAAAAGGGATAGGCGCGTTTATTTATTAAGAAATGTAGTCATTTGACTAGCATTGAAGCGCTTGAACTGAGTAAAATAAAGATTTCACGAAATTGTAAATGAATACAACACTGCCTGGTTTTCAATCAAACAATTATATCTATATATCAATATCCAAACCAATACAAAACTACATTGTATGCTATACAATTTAACCCAAAACCTTGTGGCGTAAGTAAATTTAACTGCAGCAATGCACGAGTAAAAATATCCCGCAGCTAAAACTTTTAAAGTAACTTAAACTTGACCCGTTCCTTTGCAAGGCGCCTTACTACTTGCCATTGACTTACAACAGAACGTCATCTATATATATACAATAATATAGTATTATAATGAGGAATGTTTTGATTTTTTATTTGTTTGTTTGTTATGAATAGGCTTCAAAACTTCTGAACCGATCGGAATTATTCAGCTATGTTATTTGTGAGTGTCATTTAAGTGAAATCGATGAGGGAGGCCTATGTTCAGCACTGGACGTCCTATGGCTGATATGATGATGATGGTTTTTGTATAGGATACCGATAGGATTTATATTATACATATAACATGGTTAAGTACCTAGAAGTTTATAACAACTACATAAACAATAACTGTAATTGAGTTATCAGTATTTAAATCAAAACACAAAATTCTCAAAATTACCGAGTTGACAAGTGTTGCTGTAGTAAGAAATTAAAAAAAAAAAGCGAGAATTTCATGTGACTGACATTTAAGTAATAAAAATATATTGTTATTTGTCTATTATAATTTGGAGATTCTTATAACAAGTTATGTACATGTTATTGCAAGCTTGTTAATTGCGAGCCATTAGATAAGTAGTATGTATTAAACACGGTGTCAAGGATCAAAGCACAGTACGGGATCCCGATGCATTATCGTGAGCATCATTATGACTATCGTTCAATTGTCTAACGATTACATCAAGTGTAGCGACTAGCGAGCGATTTATAACTATTAGGATTACTGTAGCTGAGTTTACAGCCTTGAATAACAATTGAGATATTTTTTTTATGATAATGTATTTTAATGAAACGCCACAACTACTCGTAACTACGACTTACTACCAATTTTATATCGTGGTTATATCGAAATATTACAAATTGTGCCTCAGTATTTGTTAACATTAAAGAAAACTTTCTGTCTTTGTCGCATGATGAAAGAGGAAGCGATGTGCTGCTCGCTTATAGCGTTACAACATTCTTAAGGGAAATCGAAACGTCATTGGGAAATTGTTTCTGTAGTTATCTATTGATTCGATGAAGTAATATAGACTTGAGGAAATCTTTTGGACTAGTTTTCCAAGTCATAGAATGAACTGAATAAATTATGTGCTTTATACATAATTTTATTAATTATGTGTGTGGCATTTCTAAAACCTTAGATACTAAAGAATCTGATATAAAAATCACAAAATTGCTTAGATAGCCGTGTAAATTTCGAAAAAGGTCAACTCCAGTGTCACCCTATAAATAAGAATTATCAAAAAGGCGCACGGATTATTGTAAGGATAATGAGGTATCCCTCGCGAGGGGAGCAGAGCAGGAGCAGAGCAGAGCGGAGCGGAGCATCCACAGTACGGGAGCACGGGCCACGGGGAACCGCTTGCCCGCCTGCGCGCCCTCTGTAAATCACCAGAAGTTATGTATGGGATAGAACACAAACGCAGTTTGGCGCGCGAAGCCGCGACATCCACACGTCTAGAACGCGTTTCGCTTTCGATTTTAGTTATGTAGTAGCGCCGCTCGCCTGTTTGGACAAGTGCTAAGTTGATCGTCCCATATGATACAGCTCGTTGGTGTTGGCATTATGTTCAAATCGAACGGTTAGTTCGATTTTTTAATTACTTCGTGTTTTGAATTTTTTTTAATTTGAACATTAAAAAAAAAGTGTTGTGTTCTATTTTTGGAATATCGATTGATTTTTAAGGTAATTTTTGATTATTTTATAATTGATTCTACTGTCTATTATTTGTTGGCCCTCGCTGTGTTGGTTTATGCCATTTTATTTTAATAAGCTTTATGACGAACAAAGAAGTTACGTTTATTTTTTTTTTGTTTAAATATTTTTTTGTATAGGTACATAATGTTTGCGACGGGATAACTTTTAATTCAGCATGTGTCTTGCGAACTTTTTTTTAAGTTACGTAATATTAGTTGTTACGTTGTGTTTTTTTTTTTGCGAAAATAATTACTTGTCTAACTAACGCTTGCCTGATGTAACGAACCATTCTTTCCCTGACGATTAATTTTGTAACTTGTAACTATTAAAAGTACCTTCTTACTACGTAGATTTCTTTAGTTATTGATTGCAATGAGATATTACAGTTAGAGAGTGATTTCAATGAGTTTTAATAAATACTTAGGAATCGAATTTAGTTAAACAAATAAGAAAATACAGATATAAGAAATTACTAGTTCTTAAATTAAATTAATTACAGTGAGTCAATATTACTTGGTAATTTTAATCGATATAAAATAACCACCCTGCATAGTGGTGCAGGCACTTAACTTAATACGTATTGGAGAAATTAAAAAGTTCCAATGAAGGTCACGTAGGTTTTTTAATGAAGTAGTCAAACATAATGGGGATCGGTACTTAAAAATCACCACGTTTCCCAAGTATCTACCTGGAGTCTTTTGTTCGGTACATCGACTATTGCCGTCTCGCTCGCACTCACGCCGCAGCGATAACGGAAAGAATGTCGCTCGGATCCGATTCAGAGATTTTCAGAATAGGGACTTAATTTGATTTCATTGTATTTTTTTTTTTTTCGAAAAATATTTTTCTTTTCTATTACTAGCTTGGTATGTTAAATGTATTTTGCATTATAATAACAAAGTTTCTACTTAAAACTGTTTAAGAACCTAATTAGATTTTTTAAAGATTTTTTTTTAACATTTGAAAAATCTATATTTTTTTTTATTAGAAAACATGGTTTCCACGTGCAATAAGAAATATATGTTACTTTAGTACGGTAAAAGGGAGTGGCAACTTAGGTACCTACCTACTTTCACAGTTATTTGATTTGTTACTTTTTTTATTACGGAAATGATGCAACGACTTATGGCGTGCAGTGCAGTGCATTGCACATTAAGAACTGAATCACGCATCATAGTTCTAAAGCTAAATATATATAGGTTTGTACTTACATATCTACTAAACTATTCAAGATATCTTGATAAATATAGATAATTTACGCTTTTCACTTGGAATTTATAACCCGTACTGCTATTGATTTAAAACTTAGCAGGGATGAATGCAATACAATTTGGAGGGCTCAAGATTTAAAGGGTTTCGTATTAATGAAACCAATTTGCTTACCGTCGTAATTTTATAAAAGTTCTAGGTATTATAATCAGAATTATTTTATTGATGTTGGTACTGCACTGCGCAAGATTTGTGAATTTTATTTATCTGTGGTAGATAGGTTGGTAGCAAACTGGTGTGTAGGCTGTAAGCATTTAGAATATTGAACATGAATGTTTTGACATTGTTTAAATGAAAAAAAAAATAATGAGTGCAGACTATTATGACTCTTAGGTTTTACATGGCAATTTTGTTTTTTTTTTTATTAAAATGACGTTTATAATAACAACATTAAAATAATTATGAACGCAGTAAAATATGAAGCGCTTGTAAACATCTACAGTTGAATGAATAAAGTATCGTGTTGAATAAATAAATGGTTATAGGTAGCATACATACGTAGCGTCGCGTCGTCGCCCCCTACTCTTGCTTTGTTAGATGGGCGGGGTCAACTCCAAGTAATCATTTAGTTAAACAACGCGAGATTCGAGATCAAATCGTGTAAAGATTATGGAATAATTGATACAGTTTGTACTTACAGTTTCCTTGTTACATCGTCGAAAGAGTTTTAATAGCGTGAGTTGATTTTTATTCGATTAATTTAAATGATACATTGTTCAAATTTAATTGATGAATTATTTTTTTGTTGATTGAAATATTATAGGTTTTAATATTAATTGACTAATCTAATGACGCGTGTTAGTAAATGTTTTTATTAAACGGTAAATACCCACTTTAGTAATCCGTGCAACACTACAATGCTTGTACTTCATATAGCCTATAGACATTACGTAGTGCTTTTTATTTTCCATCCATAGACAAAATATCGGATTCCATCTATACTAATATTATAAAGAGGAAAGATTTGTTTGTTTGTTTGTTTGTTTGTAATGAATAGGCTCCGAAACTACTGGACCGATTTCAAAAATTCTTTCACCTTTGGAAAGCTACATTATCCCCGAGTAACATAGGCTATATTTTATCCCTGTATTCCCACGGGAACGGGAACTACGCGGGTAAAACCGCGGGGAGGCAGCTAGTTTTCGATAAACAAATTGTAGAGTAATTTTCCGCAGGTGTCATGCTAGAAAGGGACGACAATACATTATATGTTTTTCTCCTTCACCATTGCATTTTATAAACTTTAGTATGGTGGGAAAGTTGCCAAGAGAGCTCCTAGTTTTGTTAGTGAAGTGGTGGAATAGAGCTTAATAAAGTTCCCGAACTAGATATTTTATGTTTTTGCCATTTCTACTTTGAATGTCGAAACGCCTTACTATAAATTTTATTATAACTGTCGTACCTATATATTAAACGATATACCTATTACTTTAATTGAACCTTCAAAAATAAGTAAGATAATGCAATTTATTAGTTACCTACCTATCTATTTTCAAAACAATGCAAATTATAAGAGTATTTCCAGCTAATGGTATTGCCCTAATATTTGTTTTTCCACAATAAAGTTTCATATACAGTCGATATGTTTAAAAAGCGCGTCAGTACTGTCGCCATTATTAGTGATTTACTCCCGTTTTGCCGCATCCATTGTCTACAGGAGGCAACACGCGATACCTCATAGTCATACATAGCCGGCATTGTATACTATATGTTAATTTTGATTAGACCCCTTAATAAATCACATGGTAATAGGATTTTGTGTCGTTTAAACGGTCACCAGTTATATTACGGTAATACTCAAATGTAGGTAAAATTGCTTTACTTGTTAAAATTAGAATTATTATATTCAGTATTTCTAATACCATTCCATTGGTAATTCCCCTGGTATATGGATAGAATACTTTGTTTGTCAACCTCCTAATATTGATTTATCAGATTTCAAAGATTGTCGATATAGTAATTGTAATCTATTCCAATGGGTTAAGGTTCATAATTGATAATGTTCAGAGAAATGTCAGTTAAATATTATTATCATTTTAATGTCATAACGATGTCCCAATAAACAATGGGTGCTAATATGGGTTCGTGTAATAAAAGAGCAAAAAGGATTTTACCTTACCAAGCCGTATGACTTCATGAATGACGCATTGGAGCATTACATTAGTAATTGTTGTTAACAATTGAAATTATTATTTAACTTAATCTCACTGAGTTTTATAATAAATCATATTATTTACAGGATTTATATTCAAAATTGCGTTCTCAAATCTGCGTGCGTATTCAAAAGAGTAAAACCCAAAAATTAGCGAAAATAACAGCTTAAACTCTCCGATTTGTTTTCACCTATTTATTCCCAACAATTCGTCGAAAATTGGTAACAAAAAGTCATATTCAAAACGTCTGGTTATGACGTATTTAATAAATTAACCTTCATCAAGTAGTGCACGTCTAGCAGTCGGGAAACTGGATTAATTATTCGCGGCTTCTGACCTAGAAAGCCACTGTAGTGGTATCACTAGCCATTACATAAGTATACATGCCTTTGTCCATTTAATTGTTTGCAAAAAAACATATACTTCTTACTCATTATCTTCTGTAAATCTCTAATGATGCACTGGAAACGCTTAAGTGGATTAAAACGTGTTTTGCGTTTCCAGTTTGTTAGAATCGCGTTGTAATGGTTATTCTGATTTTATTTGAAAGATTTACAAGTTTAATTTATTATTTTTTAACGTTGTTGTGTTTCAATTTTAGTATCTTTTGTAGTTTCTGTGATAACTCGTCACAATCACGGCTGCACTAAATTATTCAGTGTTGCATGTTGCTTGAAGTAACAGTATTTTGGCCTAAATAACTCATCTTCGTATGGATTCTGGATAAAATATCCATTTAAAATTCCCTGGATTAGAAACTTGTAATTCTGAAGCTAGAAAATTAGATAAGTATGTGAATTTGTCAAAAAGTTCTTCATTATAATGAAATTTTTGTCACAACATTGTTCAAGAGAAAGATTGTCCACAGTCCACACGTTCACAGTATCTTGTCATTATATGGTACTGTAGATATTAAGGGCAGGTGAAAGCGTGAGAATTCGACATCGCCAATAATCAAACTTATATTGTAAAATACAAAATAACTGTTCAGCGAATAGTTCCGTCATTCCACCTCCCTAAAACGCCTACATTCAGTAAATCCATCATTTGTGAAGACATGCTCCTAAAAGGTTGTTCGGTAAATACAGTACAACGAACTGAAACCGCAAAAGTCTTTCAAGTAGGTAGGTACATTTTTTGTAACCCTGTTTTTTAACCCACAACGTTTTCAATTCAAACGAGGACATTGTATTACTCTTGTATGTAATTATCGTGATACTGAACAGGAAAATTAGAAACGGGAATGTGTTATCAATACAAAGTGGATTCTGTACGCATTTGAGCCAGTGTTACAACAGTTTTGAGCAATTACAGATTAGGAAAAACCTAAACTGGTAATTTTATTCTTTTGTTTCAACACTTCAGCTTAGCAGTAATATGTAACGAAGCAGATGCGTATCTATCTCTTTCGACAACATTATATAACGAACTATTAGATAACGATACGCGTGAGCTATGTGATATTCTACTCGGCCATTATCATTTACGAATGTCAAAAGATCATGAACAAAAAAGTCCCCTTCGGTAGGATTTTTTAACATATCAGTGGGCTCTTGGCTCGAGCTCGTGTGAGACAGAGAAAAGAAAGTGCAGGTAGGCAGTAGCGTCGGTCGAGTCGAGCAAGATTTATTAGATCGTAACTGGTGGGGTCGCCAACACCCGGCTCGGTCGCCGAGCATTCGCCTCGAAAAAAAAGGATACGTCCATAGAGTTCAAAGTATTTTAATAAGTATCGCCGTGGAACATAATGTCTATGGATGACTGAAGCGCGTGGAATTTCCATGTCGATGACGATGTATGACTGTCCTAATTTGTAAATGTTAAATAAATTTTCACTAGTTACAAAATGGTGATGATATCGAATATTCTTGTTACAACGCTCCTATAAAATCTAAATTTCTAATAGATCATACTAACTGTTCATGGCTGTGCTTGAATCGGGATGTATTCAAAAAGTACGAATATCTATTTTGGAACAAGAACACGTAACGTGTAACGCCTTTTCGATAATAAGATTGTGAACGTGTTCTAACCTGGATGAAGTACAGTTTTATGAGTTGCGGCTCTATTTAGTACTCGCTCTTAACAGTTACTTGTATTAGACATGATTTTCTTTTTGTTTCACTATTTTTTGGGGCTTGCACGATGGAATTTCCTTCAGTAATATTATCTGTAAATGTTAGAAGTAGCCCAACGAAATATGTTGTATTTGGTCATGGAATAGCCAATTGAAAAGGTTAATATGAAACATTGTTAAGGTTCGAGTGTCCTTTATGTGTTCTTATTACCCCTTAAGATGGTTTTATGTTCCCACTTCGTAAAGGTAAAGATTTTTATAGTTGACATAATATTACAAGGCCTGAGAGTTGTTTGGCCCTTTGTTACTCGGACAAAAATCGCAGAGTTCGTCTTTCAGATTATTTTGTGGGTACAGTTTTATTGCCACTCATGAATGTACGATATCCCACATAAAATTGTCTGCATTAAGTAGAGAAACCGGCACTTTTCCTCGTAGTTTGGGGTTTTCTGGTTACATACATAATTCTTATTTGGCACTGTGTGCTTTGTTAGTTTTTGTCGTACAAATTATTAGATCGAGTGATGACTAGTCGCTAGTCAGGCCATAGCGTCTAAACTGACGGCGTGGTGTACGTCACCCGTTTCCTCTCCACACGTACGTAGCCGTACATGACGCAATTGGCTTTTTCAATGTCTTATCTACAGTGAGGTATGTTGTCATTCGTCGAGCGGCCGTAGAGTTGCGCACACGTCGCTCTCCGCGCGGTTTATTTTTGTTTCACTTGTGCCTTTTTACTTTTTTACCAGTGTTCGAGGGCAAAGTAACGAATTGCGCGCTGTATTGTGTTAGTGTTTTGAACTTTGTGGCATTGAAATAACCATTTAATTAATCGAAAAAGGTTTTAGTGGATCATCTATCATGTTGATGTCAGGATTCTTCATCATATCCCCGGATTTGTCATTTAGGTGGGTGTTTATTAAATTTGTTCTCAAGGTGCTTAATGCTCGCGTATTATCTCTGAAAGTTATTGACTAATATCTGTTGTGCGGTTGTTAGCGATTGCGGACGGAGAGTGGATTATTATAACAAGTTGTGAACCTGATTGGCCCGTTCAGGCGTCGATGCATTGTTCTCCGATTGACCTAGTACTTGCCATTATGAAATAATTAGGACTTGTCTTCGACTTATTTGCATTCTAATATAGTTTAATAAGACGCATATCATCCGATATATGTAACACTCGGAAACTCTACATAAAATAACCTTGTAAATAATCTTGAACCAATTCTGTAGCGAGCGACGAGTGGTTATTTTCTGCCTGCCTTAATTTAATTTAGTCCGCTATCTATTAACGATACACAAATCACTAATAGAGTTTAATGTACTTGTTGCAGAATGACGCCGCAAGAAGAGCGGGAGAGTGCGCGGGGAGCGGAGATCGCCGACGCATTCGAGGACGACATGTTCGGCCCGTCGCGCACCGAGCCCGCCACCAGGCCCAAGCTCTCCATGATCTCGGCGCGCCTCCGCGCCAACGAGGAGCGCAAGCGGGTCATCGAGATCTGCTCGCAGAAGCTGGAGAACATCGAGGACCCCGCCCGCGACCTGCGCCGGTCGGTCTGCATCAACAACACGTATTGCCGGCTGAGCGAGGAGGCGCGCAGGGAGAAGGAGGCCAGGCGGCGGCGCGCGCGGGAGGAGTGCGACGACTCCTGGGTGGGCAAGAAGGCGAGGCGCGCCGTCGAGGACGAGTGCCTGGCGCTGCTGGACGCCATCCCGGAGCTGGGCGACGCGAACCTCGGGTGTGCGCAGCTGGCGCGCCAGATGCCGCGGCAAGACGTGCCCCTCCTGCCCCCCGGCCTGCTGACGGTGCTCGACTCATGACCGCGCCGCACCGCGCACCTACACACTCCACTGTGATGCGATCGCCCCGAGTAGCGATCGCGTGCTCCGAATGCGACGCGACGAGTCGCTGACCGCGATACCGCGCCACCGCCGCCGCCGCCGCCATCGCCGTGCTGTAGCGAGTGCTCGGATCTGACGCGGGACTGGGCCCGGGGCGACTCCGAGCGAGCCGGCTGCGAATCAACGGACTATTAATTCGTGTTTATAATTTACGTTACCCTGAATGGACAGTCGACGTTTAGCCAATTATTTGTTGTTTAAGACGAGTACTTACTTTGTTAGCGATTTTTTTGTTTATTTTTTAGTGAAAGTTGCTCAGGCGCTGCCGTCGGGCGCGGTCCAATTAGTGTTCAACGATTAATTTTTACCGAACGAAGGACTCGATATGTATTTTAACCGCTATGACGCGAGCTCGTGACGTCACGACGTGTACCAGAGATAATAGTGAGGAAGTTTAAGATTATATGGAGGCATAGTTTTAAGCGATAATTATTATGTTATATTATTGTATTGTAAATTAAAATAGTGATTAAGAGATAGTGCAAAATGACTGGGAACGGTTGCGAAGACGCTCTGTTACATATTCCTCGCTTCAACTTATTAGTTTTATTGTAAAAGTATTATTTCGTGCTGCCTTATGTGAGATCAGTATATGTTAGAAGGGTTTGTCGTCGATGATTGAGTAACGTGAACAAAGAACTTTCTATAATAGCTATGTCTCGGGAAATTTTCGTGACACGTAGGGCGCGTGTTTCCATCAATCGAGATAGAATAGATGCGCGTTCTTTCCGACACACAAAACAAAGGGAATAATATTAAGTACCCGTGTGTCATCGGCGGCAGATGACGGGATTTTCGTTTCCTTATCAATACTCGCGTGCGTCAGCTCACAGGCGAGGTGTGGCCAACGTTTGCCACCAACGCCCAAATGTTTGACTGACCACTGCATTTTTAGACAAGTCTGAATATTAGCTACAATGAGTGTTTTTAGTTGTCTTTATCGCTTATGTTTATTTAAACGTTTTTGTTTTCTTAAGTTACCTTTTTGCTTATATTTTCATTTTAAGCTTTGTTACCATTACCATATTATAATTGGGTTACTGCCACATTTTAATGTGTTAAGAGACTTCTTGTGTCATTGTTAATTTATTTTACTTACGTCACGAATTGAATTCAACTTTTGCTATCATTGTTTATTAGAAAATATTATATTGTTTGTATGACAAACTTAAACGAGCATACTTATCAAATGGTTGTGCAATAAGTTTGAAAGCAATCGATGTTTGTGGAAGTGGACTAGCAGCGTAGAGGCAAGTTCGTTTTCTTTTGAAATCTTAATTGTCGCGAAATATATCGGTAGTAGCCCGTTTCGCCCCCTCTGAATAGTAAATAGGTACCTGGAGGTGCGCGGGGCGGGGGTGGGGGCGAGGGGCGCGGGGCCTCGGAGGGGGCGTGGGGGATCGGGGCGGCCAGCGGGGGTGGGGTGGCTCTCTGCACCGTTCTCAGAACTCCTGTGATATTAGCCTAGCCTGTGTGTCGTATTTGTGCTAGTTTTCCCCAACCAACACGTTTGGACAATGTGCTTGTAAAAAATATGCTTTTAAAAAATAATTAATTCATTTCCATGTCAGCCATTTTATACAGATTTTGATGTTTATAAGTACGTAGTGATCGCATTTAGACAAATTATGAACACAGTTTGTGAATAGTCGTCATTTCGAACTTTTTGTTCTGTATTATTTGATACCGCGTTGTATGTAATAAATAATCATCATGTAATGTAATATAATATTAAATTAAGCGCTTGTACACACCCTACGCTACCCTTATTTGGGTAGATGCGAGATTTAGTACTAATTCGATAAAGTTGTAAGTACACAAACAATTGTGTTCCAAATAAATTTTGTTCATTAGAATGTAAACAATTGGAATTATAATTACAAAATGATTTACGCACATAAAAATATTGAGAATAAAGTAGTTTTTTCATTGTACCATAATAGTTGAACCACGGTAGTATCATCGATCACTAGAATGTAAGGGGGACCGTGGACCATCCACACTCACCTACCTACCTTCACTATCTCTAAGGAAAACATGAGATTTCTAGTAAATAAAATATTTTAATACCGAGCCTCTGCGTTCAGCCGGCGCCGGCGTATCGTGTGTTACCGATTGAAAATGAATGAAAAAAAAAATCTATGCGTTGAAGACTATCAGATTATTGAATCTGGTGTGTTCTGAGCCGCGAGCGAGACAAAACACACGTGCGACGAGCACGACCGCACGCCGTAGAGTACTTGTAATATTGAATGAGATGAAAATATGTTTAAAAATACTCTAACAACGTTGTGTGAGCTGAGAATTTGAAGGATCGAAGCTCAATATTCCTAGCTTACGCTGTTCGGTACAATCGTCAGTACAGTTATTGCATTTGTTGGAAGTTGTGAGAATTTTTGTGGCATCAGGGGAGCCGAAATTAAACGGCACTTTGAAGGGTTAATATGCGCCTCACAGACGGGGAAGTTCACTTGGCCAACGGAATAAGCTCGTGAATTTTTCATCGGTTTATAAGCTAGTTATATGTAATGGGAACACTGGCTTCACAATTTCCCACCAGATGCTAATAACTTTTGGCGCATGTAATATTACAGAGGCGATATCTATCTATATATCTACTGATAATTTCATAATGTTAAGAGAGAACGTTTTGTGAATGTTATCATAATTTTATTATTGTGATTAGCTGCTATTTTATAAATGTTTCCTGTCTAAGCTAAGAGATCATTAAATAAATATTAAATATGAATTTTATGTGTATTTTATTTACCGAAGTATCTCTATACAAGAGTCAATTGAAAAAAAAAAAAGTAAGTTGCAATGAGACAATAAAAAAGAAAATATGGTTAAATAAATATAAAAGGAACTAAGGAAGGAACAGTAACATTTACTATCACTCCTACTGAGGTAATTGTTCTAAATATTTATGCCAATTTAAATTCCCTCTGAAAATCGTGAAAAATTCACTTAGGTGTACGAGAAGTTTAGGTGGTTACAATCTGTTACGTACATATTGCGACACAGTACTGCCATCTAGTGGATTGCAATAGAACTAATAACATTACTTTGAGATTGACTTTCTCTTAACAACATAAGTATTAGTTATTTGCAATGATTAAGTAAATATTATGTAACAATGAACTTTATTTACGCATCAAAAAATATTTTTCATAGAAAATAAACAGATAGTCACCTAAGTGTACGGGGATTCCTTCTTATATCAGTATTTTACAAAAACAATTTTTTATAGGTATTGGTACGGAACCTTAAAACGTTACATCCCACAGTATTATTTATTCCGACATTCTGACCGTCGGTCTTGGGTTCGAATCCCACACAGATCAAACATTTGTGTGCATGAACATGTCTGTTTGTTGAGACTTGAAGTGAAAAAAAATATATATATACCTACATAGATATTATGTATGAAATATAGTAGTATTATTTGATATCTATTTTCAATACCTCACCTTATTAATATAGACAAATCACAAAACCTATCATGTAATAAAAATCTGATCAAAATACAGTAACTACAACTACATAATTATTTCTTTTCCATTGCAAAATATCTTAATGCTTTATTTTAATTTAAAGAAAATACCTATCAGAGTTCTGGCAAATTATTATAACAAACAAACATCGCTCAATTGACCGTGTAGTGAGTGTGTACCACCCACACGATTCCAGAACATATTCCACTTAAATAATAAGCTTTTATTTAGAAACAAAATTCCCAGTATATTACTCGAATTCAACTTAAATACTCGTCCATTATTGTTGTTTATAAGCTGAGAGGATATTACATAACAAATGTAACAAAAAAGCTTTACATAAGTGATATAACTTAATAACTATTCTCTGGAAGTTCAACTTCGAAGTTAATTGAGAAATGGTCAACGTGTAATAAAAACCCATTCAAATATTACTTTAGAGGTTCTGTCTTCTATAATACTGCCCCGTTGTTTGACTCGTGTTGAGGAAAATGATGTATCCTTTGACTGTTAAAAACATTTATGTTAAATCATTTACTTTGTAACTTTTTAACATAATAATATCTATGTACTTAGTTATATTAAAATCGATTTTAAAAGAACAAAAATGAAAATACATTTTATTCAAATAGGCCGATGATTGAGCTTTCTCCCTCAACAATCACGCGAGAAGTATTTAGTCATTTCCTCGCTGAGGTGGAATGAAAAGTTACGTGTTGCACTCGAGTGCAAAGATTTTTCACCTCGTGCTCTTTTGATTCCCTCGCTAACGCTCAGGATTCTAATTTTAATGATTCCCGGGAAACATTTAATATCCCGGGAACGCGGGAGAAACCGAGGACGTTACCTAGTCATGTAAAAATTAATTCTGCACCATGGAATTACTATGAAGTTGTCTGGAAGAGATCAGTGTGCTACAGTTCACTTCGGGCCGAGTTGAAAATAATAACTTTATTGAAGACTAGCTGCCTCCCCGCGGTTTTACCCGCGTAGTTCCCGTTCCCGTGGGAACACAGGGATAAAATATAGCCTATGTTACTCGGGGATAATGTAGCTTTCCAAAGGTGAAAGAATTTTTGAAATCGGTCCAGTAGTTTCGGAGCCTATTCGTTACAAACAAACAAACAAACAAACAAACAAACAAACAAACAAACAAACAAATCTTTCCTCTTTATAATATTAGTATAGACTTCCATCTTTAACGGTAAATTGTAACTTGTTATAAACTTATTATTTAAGGTAAATAAATATTGCTGAAATAAGAACAATTTAATGTACAAATACTTTCGTGTAATGAGTTATATCATTAGTTAATTTTAATTTGCCTTTGTAACTTTGCAAATTAAAATTGTAGTGGGTTCGAATCCCATCTAAAACAAATATTTGTGTACATGAACATGTTTGTTCTGAGTCTGGGTGTAAATATCTATATTAGGTATCTACTTACCTATTTAAAATTAGGGTAAGTAATTAAGTGCCAAAGTACAAGCTCTACTTAGCTTGAAATCATATGTAAGAAAAATTACGCAGGATATTTATAATTATGTATTTTTCATTTAAAAGTGTTCGATATTACAAAATACTTTGACCTAATTTACGGTTCGACGCAATCGGTCATTGTAGCCAACAATCCCTTTACGATTCACAATTGTTTATGCAATAACTGCGCAACTGTAGGTACCTTGTTTTCTGAAAAAAAAAATATCATATAAGTAAAATGTCTAGGAACAATATTTTAGTATAACAAATTAATACTCTTTGATAGGTCTACCTTGATACCTACATACCTAGGTCTGTGATAGTTTATTTTATACTTAAGTTCAACAATATATATAACCAGTGATTTATTAACCCTTAAACAAATTAAGCAATTGCCCAGGGCATCACGTCTGGTGGGGCGCCAAATAAATAAATTAATTATGATTTATTATTGTCGCACCTCTTCCATTTCTAAGGTACGTTAGATCTCATAAACATTTACAAAAAAATTGGTTTAAAGATCGATTCTAGTTGAAACAAGGATAGGTGGGCCCACAGACGCGGATTGCTTAGGGCATCAAGTAGTCTTAATCCATCACTGCATATAACTGTTTGTTAGTAGGTAACTAAGCAGTTTTTAATTATATACAAAGTAATGCCCCCCTAATGTGAATGGATTGTACTACATACAATATTCATCTAAAGCCATAAAATAAATCAATTTATTTACGGAATCTATGGCCGTCTGTTGTTCATGTAGCATTCAAATATTTGGTAACACTTTGAATCAAAAGAATTCATAGGTCTAGTCAAAAACGTACAACTATAGAATAAGTTTAATACTCAATGGGATACCTAAGGGTATTATTTTTATTAAAATTCATTATGATATGTTAATTTTTTATACTAGAAAAGACAGGTGGTGCAATTCCAATTTATTGGGTATAGTTTTATAGTAGATCAACAAATTCTGTTCCTAATTTAGAGATATACACCTAAATATATTACCTATATAACTTATAGTGACTCAAAATCCATTCCATCTAACGGTTTTAGCGATAAGACCGCCACTTGTGCATTTAGTTAAGTTTTATTGTTATTTTTATGTCTATGTTTTTGTCTTTTGGTGTACAACAAAGTGTTATCTATCTATATTATATAGTTAATATATATCTTATAATACTTTTCTAATCTTACTATGTATGTAAAAGTTTGAATGGATCTTTGTTCAATCACTCCATTACGAACAAAGTTGGGTGACATTTGGTATGGTGTTCTAACACGTTAAAATACATTTTTCATCCCACCATCTCGGAAAGAGTATTTTTAATCTTCAATATCTGAGTGGAAAAGCCGTTTTTATTCTCTAGAGGATAAAGTAAATTGAATTTGGAACATCATGTGCACTAAGTTTGTGAATTAAAAAAAAACATTAAACCTATTTACTGCTACCTCTATGGTGCCGAATATATCATACAACTTTTTTTTAATTTGTTAAAAACTCAGACTCGGCACCTTCTTCGTGTTCTTTTTTCAATTTGCTTTGTACGCGCTTCTTTACGCGGCATTTTTTCACGTCATTGTTAAACCTTATATTAAAAACAAGAAACTTGAAAACAAGTGAAAAAACTAAAATGAGTGATTAATTTTTTTTTGCATTTAGTCATTTCCTCGCTGAGGTGGAATGAAAAGTTACGTGTTGCACTCGAGTGCAAAGATTTTTCACCTCGTGCTCTTTTGATTCCCTCGCTAACGCTCAGGATTCTAATTTTGAATCACTCGCTGCGCTCGTGATTCAATTTTAGAATCCTTCGCTTGCTCGGTCATCAAAATTGAACACGCGGTTAAAAAGCAACTTTGCACTCTTGTATAACAAATAACTATTAATCCCTAATTTTAATCAGCCGGTACACAGATAAGGCCGCCGGCAGCAGCTAGTATTATTATACTAGTTTTTAACTTAACTTATGGATAGCAGGTGCCGCGACTAACTTATACACTCGGCTAACTTATACTCAAATTGTTTTCACTCTTTAACATGTACTTTATTCCTTATTATTTTAATTTTAGGTACCTACCATAAAAAATAACGGTACCTTTGATCCTATTCAATATTAGTATTTATAAAAATCTTGAATGGTTTTTCTAGGTACATGTATACATTAATCCTATATATAAAATTCTCGTGTCACAATGTTATTTACCATACTCCTTCGAAACGGCTTTACCGATTTTTATGAAATTCAATATGCATATTCAGTAGGTCTGAGAATCGGCTACTATCTATTTTTCATACTCCTAAGTGATCAAAGAACTACGCGGGTGAAACCGCGGGGCGGCAACTAGTTTTAATCTAAAATTAGTACCTATTAGGTCAATCTAAATCTCCAAAGGTATGCTATAAACGAGAATAGGTAAGGTAAGGTGCAATTGTACAGTGCGTAGGAAAGTTAAATTATTATTTCTATTCAGTACATTAAGCATAGAAGTCGCTTTGTGAATGATATTAGAATAAATACATAATATTATAGATTTATCGCACGAATCTTGTTGCTATGTGTATGTTATACGTAACGAGAAGTGCATGTAATGATTAATGTTAATACTTTTGTACAAATTAACTTACTAAGTATATAAGGGACTGTAACTAACATACTTACAAGATTATTTTAAGAACAATAATAAGAAACTTACAAGATCTCTCAAATCACTCCCAAAACAATATTTATATGTATCAATTACATTACACAAATCCATATTTAAATCTAAACTAATATTATAATGCTATAGAGTTTGTTTGTTTGGTTGAACGCGCTAATCTCAGGAACTGTTGGTCCGATTTTTTAAATTATTTCACTGTTAGGTAGTCCATTTATCGAGAAAGGCAAAATATCATCACACTACGAAGAGTAGGAGCGGAGCATCAATAAAAAATGTTGCAAAAACGGACAAGTCACGCTAACGAAGTTGCGCGGGGTCAACTAGCATCTACCCATAAGTATGCTCTGCTTAGTTTGAAATCAGATTGGCCGTGTGTGAAATATGTTTGATAATGATTTTAACGTGTGTTATAAATGGGTTTATAAACATTTAACTGATTTTAAATTCCAACAAATTTGAATATTATTATAACATAATTATTACTAATAATTCCAACTAATATTGTAAATATGAATATTTGTGACTCAATTTCGTATTAAAACGTATCGAATTGGAATTACGGTTTGACAGAATACGTCCTGAAAACACAAAGTACCTACCTAAGGTATTTTAATTAAATTTCAAGTCTATATAGATAAATAGGATAGGTATAATAATCTATACAAATCTATACTAATATTGTAAAGGAGTAGAGTTTGTTTGTTTGTTTGCTTGAACGCGCAAATCTCAGAAAGTACTGGTCCGATTTGAAAAAATATTTCAGTATTAGATAGTCCATTTATCGAGGAAGGCTATAGGCTATATATTATCACGCTACGACTAAAAGGAGCGGAGACATAATGAAGAATGTTTCGAATTCAGGAGTTTCTATTCCCTTTTGAGAGCTTCCGCTGCGTACGCTACGTAAACAGTTAAAGTTTCCCTAAAATGATGTATTACAAATTTCTTCTCCTTCAAAAGTTCTAAAAAAAAGTCCGCGACAGCATATGTCTATCTTTTAAGATAGGCTCACTATAACCATTTTTATGCTAACCAAATTTGTTCTATAAGCATTCTTTGTGAAGGTGTTTTTATACAGATGATATTAATCCTTATCCAAATTAATACGTTATTCATCACAAGTATTTCATTTAAAACAAAATTGCCATTTACATTATTCGATTTCAATGAATATCTTCGGAGATATCGCAAATTTAAAATAACATCACAGCAAAAAAATGATCAAGTACTGCGCGCGCCTTTACTTGCGGGGCCGGCGTGCAGTCATCACATCAGTCAGCTCTGCGAGTCCATCCTTCTACGTAAATGAAGTCGCGGGTTGAAAGTTAGCACAAGCCCAAAGTAACTATTCCACGCGGACGGAGTCGCGGGCAGTAGCTAGTGTTTCTATATAATTATTAAAAGAAAGTTTATATTATTTTCAGCCTGAAAAAAGAGAACGAAAATAAAACTATCTACCTAGGTATTCAATTTAGAAAATGCGTTCTCTGTATTTTAGAAATAAGGTTGTGAGGAGGAATTCACAACCTTATTTCACAACAACTTATTTGCTGGCGTTTTGACCAACTATTTTTGTAATTAAGTACGTATGTATCTTACTTAATTCTTCTTATTTTCTTTCCACTACTTTGTATACGTAGGGTAAGGCGGGGCTAGTTGAGCAAATTTTTACTTGAACGGATGTAGCTCCTTAATGATAAGTCTCTATAAATTGTTATGCGGCTTGATGGATTTGTTGTTTATCGCTTAACAAAAGTGTCAATAGTATTTTTTTGTAATAAGTAAAATTGAAGAGCTACAGCTGTTTTAATGCAGAAAGTCAAGTATGCTCAATGTACCTCATAGGTGAGGTAAGTTGAGCAAAGGTGTGGGGCAAGTTGAGCACTAAGAAAGTATAATGAAACCATAGGTTCAATGTTGACTAGTGATGAAATAAAATAAGTGTTTAACAATCAGTTCTTTATTTATAGTCTTTTAGTGACAGAGAAAACAAAACTTATAGCAATTTTCTTTGAATAATTAACCAAAAGTAGAATCAAGAAAACAATAACGTATCTTAGGAATAACTTCACCATTAGATTCAGTCTTTCTGTTTAAAATCAGACTTATTTCTTTATATTATTACTCATATACTTAGCTTATATCTTAAAAATAATAATTAATCTTTGGAACTTAATGGTAATTGTCTTAGTGACAGAACAACAAAACTTAAAGTAATTTTCTTTACGTAATTATCATGGGGTAAGCTGAGCAACGATACTCAACTAACCCCAACCCAGAATTTCAAAATAAAAGTGAGGTTATAGAAAAACCGTGAGAATTATATCCAGAACCTCTCTGCATATCAAAAGTACGATAATTATATGGAAGATTAACACTTACCTGATTAAAAACAAATAACATTTGACTAATCCAGACGAAAACTTGCGATAAATGACGTTTTTACTTTTTGGTCTTAAAATAAACAAAACGCCCGTGCACGTAACTCGCTTACCCAGCAGCCACTAGCGATCGCGTGATGTTTATCTCTCCCGCGCCTCCCTCTTTCCGCCATACGATGTCTATACGTACGGTGAATAGTTTCCGAGATATTTCGATTGCCCAACTTGCCCCTATGCTCAACAAGCCCCGCTCTACCCTATTCTATTCTAATATTATTTACCAATGACTGACTTACAAATCTTGTTTGTCCACTATCCAAATCTTAAGTGAAAGTGTTTTTTTTTTTGGTAGAAAAAGACGCGCAAATGTAATGGTAAACGTTAAACGAACAAAATTAGGTCTTTTCCGTAATTTTTGTCTACGGCCAACTTTCTCAGAGTGGATTTCACAGTCAAAGTATTGCATAACCAACCAGTCTTGGTAATTTGTAGTGATTCCGCCTCACTACGAAATGATGATATTGTTACATTGCACTACTTAGTTCGGAGTTTGTATTACTTCTTGATCCATTGTGTATGTTCCACGAAAGTAGGTATATGGGCTGTACAAGGTAGAGGTAAGGGATGTTGTTATTTAAAATGCAAAGAAAATGACACATAGTCAAATTGTTTTAGAAACGTAGGTAGATATATTAAAGCCATTGTAACCTTGATATGAAGCATGAACTAAGTAGGTATGTATATTGGTATGATCATGGCATAAAGTTGAGTCTTAGTTGAATTTACTGTTATTATATTAAAAAGTAATATATTCATTTTTAATTTAGACAGTCAGATTTTCAAATTTAAATATTAACCTTGATGCAAAGACAATTTAATTAGAGCTTAAGTATTCCTAAAACCTCTGCATAATTGCAGAATGCAAGTGAAACTGCAGGGCGATGCAAGTAGAAAATACATTGTAGAAACCATAATTGTAATCACAATTATGCAGTTTAAGTACAGATTTTATCGACACAGGCAAAGTAGCGGTCAATTATTGAACTAATTGTTTTGAAATTATAGTAGACTAGCGACCGCCCCGACTTCGCACGGGTGCAACAATATACGAAGATTATATTTAAAGAAGACGTTTTAAACTGACTTAAAAGTATTTTTTTAAGTTCACGACTGTTACTTATGTGATTAACGTGTCTGACTTTCAAGCCTCTGGTTGCCGGTTTAATTCCCAGCCAGGACAAATAATTATGAACACTAAAACGTCCATAATACTATACAACAAAGCTGATACCCAAGCTAATACTTAGAATACTTAGAATAGCCAATATATTTGTGCCATCATATTTCTTTTTAAGTACGTATAAAGTACCTACCTATGCTATGCTAGTCATCATCATCGAAAATAAGACTGAAACATTCGCTATTCAGCAATCAACTATAACATTTTTTTTCTTAGAGTATAAATCTAGCATTAAATACAATTGCTGATTCCCGTTTCAAAGTCTCAGGTCAGTGATTTGAAACTACACCCTCATTAGAGACCATCACAGTGGCTAGCACTGAGCCATAACGAATATATTAATAAAAATGCACCGTACCTACTCAAAAAGTCTTATTGTATGTATATGTAGGAAATAGTCTAGGCTAGATGCTAGGTATCACTTGATTGCATTTAGTTCAAGTTTTATACATATTCATACAAAAATTTATACATTGTATGAAACAAAGTCACTTCTTCACTTAGATCTTTTAAGCTTTGCAACGGATTTCATCAATTGATAAATCATTCAAAAGATTTTTTTATATTTACGTATGTATGTACTTTATATAATTTTATATACGACAATAAGGATTCAAAAATCAATGCTCTTCTAACCATGGGAACCCGGGGCAGATCGCTAGTTACTATAACTAAAAGTTAATTCCTACCATAGTAATAATATCAGATTGATATTTCTTTTTAAATAGTAACAGTACATCTCAGAATTTATATTTTAATAGTTACCTATAGGCAAGTGCAAGAGAATAAAAATAGAACAAAGAAAAGAAAACATTGCATTAAGGCAAATACTTTCTAGCCTATTTCTGTATCAGTCCCCGAGAAGGACTAGACATAGAGAGCCATTTGCCTATAGGCCTATGACTGCATACATAGTCTTCATCTTACCACAGAGACTCATCTAAACAGTGTTACTAATAAGTTCCAACCACATACCTAACCAACTATGTCACTTTTGTAAAAAGAAACAACTAGTTAACAAAGTAGTCTCGCAGCTCTAGATTTCTAGACCCAGACGCAAAAAAACGGATTCTTTTTAGTTCTGATGACCTCCAATCTCAATGCAGTTGTATGTAGGTTTTTTTGGCTTCCAAATGAACTGCATATAATAGTAGGTACCTAAATTATGGGCTATTATTGAAATCATTCGTGACAATGTTACTTGAGTTCTAAAATTGTCTGAAACTAAGTATGAATCAGAATCGTACCTAATTATTTGAAAAAAAAAAAAAAAACATAAGGTCTTTGATCCCACCTAATCTACGGCTTTTAACAGGTATCTTTATTTTAGTTTAACAGATTTTTATGTAGCTTTTTGTTACTTCTAAAGTGTTGATAAATTTTGCGTGATTCTACGAAATTCTAGTTTGAGTAACGTCACATGACAAACCATAAGGTTATTTGTCTGTGAAAGATAGCCGCGGAGGGTTATTAAATACACCGAATTTGCGACGTTATTACGTTCTTATATGGATTGCCACCATATTTCATGTTTATTTGATGGATATAGTTTAGTGTAAGAATACACGCGACTAGTCGTATCGACACGGTATTGTAAGTATGAATCGACTGGCGAAAGTAGACGGTACACCTACCAACTATAATTTATTCTGTGGCCAAAGTATTTGCTCATAATTTCTTTTCCATATCAATTTTGCTGTAGTAATAGCTCAACAAGCATTTTCATTAGGAGCCCTTGTAACGGTCTTTTATTGGCTGTAAAATGAGAGGTCATGTTAGAGCGAGATAAAGCACTTATGGGAACTTATCAACAATATATGAAACAAGTGATTTGAACCACTATTTCCTCCCGAGGCTGCGCCCTATAATCTCGGGATCGACGTAAGGGTAGTCCCCTTGCACCATGCATTGTACTTAACATGGGGTAACTTTTATTGTGTACCATTATAACTTGGCCTGAGTTACACCATTGAAAACCCGCTCTTACTGGTAACAACAATAAGGGTAAGGAGAGCGGGGGGTGTCAACATTTTTTGGTCAAGTGTAAGTATCGAAGCGATACGTGGTTTAATGGATTGCGAAATAAATTGATTTTGCAAAATGGTAAAGCATATTTGCTTGTAATTAAGGTAGGAATGTTCTGATATGTCAGCTGGTGATTAACTTAGCTGTGAGTACGTTTTTGTACAGTGTACCTACCTATCATGTTATGCTGTCCGCTGTAAGTGTAACTATGTGTTACGGTATCACGCCCTACATTTATTCTACGCGTTCGTACATTCTTTAATTGTCCGGATAGTTATTTCTGAAAATATTTAAAATAGGAAACTAGTTTTATATACATAATTCGTTTTTTGATATTTTGATCGTAACTTTATGTTAAATTTAGTTTGCAAAATTTCATTATAGAAATCGTTTAAACTTATAGTCTAACTATAATGGTATTGCTATGTCTGTAATATATAAGTAAATGAATTGACATTTAGACTAAATGTTTGTAAGATCAGATGTAAAAGGAATCATCTGATATAGAATATTTTACTGATAAAAAGCTATACTTTTCTACAATACCT
Organism: Thyatira batis; assembly: GCA_905147785.2. Taxonomy (NCBI): domain Eukaryota; kingdom Metazoa; phylum Arthropoda; class Insecta; order Lepidoptera; family Drepanidae; genus Thyatira; species Thyatira batis. Next base: position 7,563,637 of record LR990499.1, read on the forward strand.
AATACATTTGGATCTACTTACATACCTATAGTTAAATAGCGTTGCTTTAATAATGTCACTACACATGCAATTCAAAACATTAAATCCCTTGAGAACCCGAGCAAAACCGCAGTACACAACCTAGTTTATAAAGGTATGGTTATAATTTTTGAAACGTAAACAATAGGAATACAAACAAAACAATAAATTATTTGTTTCACTAAATGTTTTCATGAATAAAATATGCATTTAAAGTATTTGCTGATACGCTCTAGGCTAAATACGTGTGGATGACTATTGTAAATTAATGTTTTCATGCGTGTCAAGATTATTTGTTAGTATAAATGTATTAAAGAGACAGACAGACAGCGGAGGTCTCAGTAAATAGTAGTACATAGCCCTATGTGGTACATACGATATATGGTCGTTTATAATACTAATAACTAAATTAAAAATAAATCTAACCTTTTTATGAAGGGTTTAGCAAAGGCCCAGTAGTTGGTTTACTAGAAGTGTTCCTTGATTAAAGCTCTGCCCACTCTTTATCTACATAGAGTTTGATTTCGTAAAATGCGTCCAGCTATTAACATGTATTTTTTTTTATAGGTTATCCCTTTATAGTCACCATATTAGGCAAGCACCCTTTATTATTTCGAAAGTTACATGTGTGTATCTATCTATATATACATATAATATACTTAAGTATACATTTAAGTTAGATTTTGAAATATTAGGAATACATTATTGATCTATTTAAATCTGAATAAGATTTTTGAGTAATCGAATAGAAATCTTTAATAATATCATTTTTTGTTTATCATACATTCCGTGTAAGGGTGTAAAAGCCATTTGAGGCTAACACCTTCTAGTCCATTAAAAATATATACCTACGTAGATATAGCTTACACATAGAGACCAATAATATATGAACTATATTTAGAAACATGAGATCTACGCCAATTCATAATTTTTTTTTATTTATCACAAAAAAACGTGTGTTTGAGCCAACGTGCCTCAACTGAGAGACCTCTGCTCGCCGAATGTCCCACGTGAGGGTATGAAACCCATCTGAGGTTAACACTTTCTTGGCTATAAAAAAATATATTTCAACTAAGGGCAAAAACACATTTATTCATCAAACGATCCAAAGATTGGTAGCTGACATAGTAATGTAGTTCCGGCCTTAATTGGGATAGGGCTCGGATGACGGCATCATAATGATTACTGCCTATTGAACTATAGGATCACCTTATTTTGTATGAATTATGGATGATATTTAGCTGTACTTACGTAGATGAAAATATATACATATATGTAAGATGACGCTTTGCATAATTTAATTACCTATATGTATTTAAGTAGTTACTCCATTATAAATGCGAAAGTTTGTGAGTGAGTATGGATAGATATTTGTCACCCTTTCACGCAAAAATTGAAGATTACAATATTGATATGGTTATTGTTATTCAATATTAGATTGTCTTTTAATCTAACCAAAAGTATATTACGAAAGGTGTACGTCAAAGGTATTAGAAAACAACTTAAATAGATTTATCTAAAAAAATATTTGAGCCGCGATCTTATTAAACTTTTAGACATAATGATGTTACTGCCCCATTAGTCGTATCTCATTAACTAGCTAACGACCCCCCCCCCCCCCCCCCACTCCGTTCTGCGCAAACATTTATCGCTTCAAAACTCAAAACTAACATATTTTACTCCAACCGTAAACATAATACTTGCAGTATTGATAACGAAAAGGCAACGAGTTGTATCGGAATAATTATAAGTCAATTTTAATGAATGAATATGAAATGAAACCGGCAAATACCTGGGGACCTAATTAAATAAAACACGCATTCTGTATACTAGCGCCATCTATGACGCGCTACCGAAAACATGTTTAAAGGAGTCCTTACTTGGGGGATGATATTTTACGACTAAAAACACACCACTATAAATTTGTGACGTCATCATTTAACAGATGGCATTGATAAAGTTTTATAATAAAAATATTTATTTATTTATTTAGTTGTATGTAAATAAATGATATATAGATATAAATAGTTAAGATACAGATAAATAACACAGAATAAAGAAAACTAACACATGCATTGATTGATAGAAATGTAAATTTACAGGAAATAAAAGGATTTTTTATTAATTAAATTTCTGCCACAAAGGTTCCTAAATATAGCACAATACTTAGTTGGCATGTAGTGCAATGCAGACCTGCTGCATGCTTGTGGTAGGTTAATATAATCATCAATCAGCTCCATCTAGTGAAAATGACAAATAACATAGCTAATAGATTGCTTTTTTCGGTATGTATTGCTAATAATCTTTTTTTTTTAGATTAATCGGATAGGTAATCAAAATAAGAGTTATGAAGGGTTATGAATGGAGGTACTTAAAACGAGCTTCATATCGCAATAATACATAACTAACGTCACTAGCTAAAATTTACAAAATCAAAGTTATTAATATATTACTAAAACATCTGTAATGTAAAAAAGGTATGAAATAAAGTAGGCTTAATATATATTAACCAACAATTTGTGGTTCTCTTATTATGATTTTGTAAGCTTTGTTTGCTGACCTTGTATTCTTGTCTTAATAAATATCTGAAGATGGCTCTATTCAGGATTATAACAAAATCGTTTAAGGGTTGGGACTTTAATGGAATTTATGGCCACAACGATTATCGGCAAGGTTTAATCACTCTATAACTTTATATTACATCCCTTTCATTGTAGTATGGTAATTTAATTTAGGAGATACCTAATAAAAAGTATCCCATTTTTTATATTCAATGTTTTATGTATTGTTTTTGTATTACAACAATTTGTTTTATTCATTGAAAGGTTAAAGTATAAACTTGCAAGTGTGAGAAAGTAATATTTCATTGAAAACGAGACTGCGGTCAAAAATAATGTAGTACCAATGTCGGGTAATGCCCCGTAACAGTAACTATTTAACGGAATGTCGACTGGAACATTTCCAGTCCTCAAGTTCAATAGTTTTTGTTCACAATTAATGAATATTCAAACTAACCTATTGACCATGTAAGTATGTTCGGATACCGTTTTCACCATTATCCAAGTTTTCATAAAAATCAGCTTTACTAACTACTTTTAAGGTGTATTTTAAGTTATCAAAACTATTCGTGGAAAGTTTCAGATTGATGGGTTCAATGCTTTTTACTGTGACTTGATGAATCAGTATCGGCTGAAGACAAATGATTTTCATAACACGAACAATGCGTGTCGATGACCTTCGGGCGTCAGCTGATAGGTACGTGCTGTTAAGTGTAGGTAGGCATGAATTTTGGTTGCACGTTTTATTTTACTGTAATAATATAAATTTATGTATGAGTGTTAGTCATAGCCTTAAGCTTTATTTGTTCTACCATTAGATTAGCTAAAATTAGTTTATTTTATATTCTTCAACAGCTTTAAGTATATGAAAATGACATATTATCATAATGAGAATAAGTAAGTATACGGATTTTAAAGTATTGAAATAGTAGGGAATTAAAATAAAGGATGAGACGATATACATCGCCAATAAAAACACTAATATTTAAATTTCTATTTATTGATTCAATTTGAACTTCGAACTCACAATAAAATGCAGCACAGTAAACACAAAAAAATCATCAAACCATTTATTATGTAGATACTTATTTAAAATACGTGAAACAGTGAATTGGGAAAGGTACAGAAACCAGGTCTTAATGTACTACGAACATCGAATTGTTGACAAACGACAATAAATTGTTTAGATCGATCGAAAGTAGAACAATTTTCTATACCGACAAGAGACAGCTGATTTTGAGCAAAAAGTTTTGTTAAAAAAATAAGTGGTCGGCTCGATATTATCAATATTAAAAATACACAGCGGTTACTTGATGCGGGATTAAACTTACGTTATACACAGTGAGTAACTTACGTAAATGCCGTAATATAAGCCACGGGCGGGCGCCTACTTCACACCGCTTTTGTCACGATTTGATATTCCGTTACAACGCCATCTATTAGCCGGCACCCCAAACTACATGTCACGGATGCCAACATCACACGATCGTGGCAAAATTGGTGCAACACAGAACGCCGTGACGCATCTGATATGACTTCATTTGTAGTATCGCCACCTACGCCCGTAAACAAATAGAAATAGTGTATATAAATTAGCTTATGTAACAAATAAGCTTAAATGTATATAATACTGAGGCAGAATTACATCTTAACTACGACGTAACATTAAGTGTGGTACGTGGGATTAGACACGAGCGCAAGCCCTTACTTTATACGGACGAATGCGATATATAATTATATTTTGCTTTATATCTATGTATCTGACGCTAAAACATCTATATAATGTATTACTTTTTGTACATCTACTTATATAATATCCGTACATACAATACACTCACTAAGCTTATATGCCTCGCGACCGCGTACCCAACGTGGGACCACTCACCCTCGGCGATATCCTCTGCCATGACTAGAAAACGTGAAGCGACCGTCCCATCACCGCCACTACTACATCACACACATTGAGTACACGGCGTCATTCACATCGGGAACTAATGAGTATTGTCCCGCGGGCGAACGGAGATAGAACGATAGCCTTAACGTGAGAGCGAAAGAGAAATATATGGTTTCATATACAGCATGATCACAAAATATAGATACGAATGTCCAAAGAAACGCGTCGGCTCGTTGGATTAGAAGGATCCAAAGGGAAATCATGTTTCGTTCACCCGCGCCGGCTTTGCCGCCCGTTCCATCGCTAAGTACACAATAATTATTAAAATATATTTTCGCATTTTATTACATAAAATTCACGTTATGTTCTACCTACGTTAGAAAAGTAAATGTAAGCGGGCATTAAGAGTAAGTAATTTAGGTTCGAATTTGTACGCGGAGCCTATATACACAGCGTACCATGGACGTTTGTTCCACTCGCATTAGCGGTGACATACAGAAACGAGAAGGAGTTACAGCTAAAAATAATAAATGCCTACGCGAACTGAGATCATTGGAGAAATGTAATAGAGAGAAACTAAAGGTAAGTATACAAAGGAACGTTCGAGTGCGTCCCTGGACATCACCGCACATGCTGCGGCCTCAAAAACTTAATTTTACAAAACTCGACTACTGTGACACTTATGAATTCTAGGACACTAGACAAAAAACTTAGATCTAACCTTAGGAAATAATAATAAATATTTTGGTGCAAACAAAATGAAATAACAAAAAGAGGAAACAATTAAATTATCACTTCTAATCTTAACAGTTATATTTTGACTGGATGCGTGTGACCGCATACGGATTATTTCCCACTAATCACACAAGCTTTTTAAATTAACGAACAAACCGAAGTCGCAACACTAGTCCCGCCAGGGCTGCGTCTAGCCGTACGATACATATATATTATAACACACGCATTCATTCCATAAAGAATTATTTTGGGGAAATACATAAAGGTATAGGATACATCGACCCTGTTTCTAAGGAGCATCTAGCACACATCACGAGTATTATGGGAATTGTTTATTTAGTATTACTGAACGGTTTCGTTGCTAAAACATGATTTTTTTAGCACATTTTGAGTATACCATTCAATAATTTAAAATAAACGGTTAAATGCGGAAATATTTGCCATATTTGTCACAAATTTTGTAGACAGATGTTAATACAAGTCATGGCGAGGGGATTATATAGAAGCTGCAGTCCTGGAGGGATGGTTGCGATGAAGGTGAAGGAGTCTACTCCTTGACCTCGAAGTACTTGTAGGTGGGGTTCTCGTAGCCGTTGATCTGCATGTTGGCCACGTGCCGCTCCTCGGGGGTCGGGGCGACGGCACCAGTTTGCTCCACCTGAAAGGAAAATAGGTTAAAAATAATTCTAAGTTTTATAACGTATAGGCATGCTACCATGGTCCCAAATAGCCGTGGTTGCTCAGTTGGCAACGCACCGACTCACGATCATGAGAGTGCAGGCTCAAACCTCTGAGTTTATAAAAACTTTCGTACGGGTTCACACCATTGGTTTTCGGTGAAGGATAAACATCGTGAGGAAACCTGCATGCTTGAGATGTCACAATTAAAGGTAAGTGATGTCCGTCAATCCGCACTAGGCGTGCGTGGTGGACTACGGCCTAAAATCCTCCTCGATGTTAGGGGAGGTTCGAGCTCCTCGGTGGAGACGTATATGAGCTGATGATGATGAAGTGCAAAGGGATTCGAATTTTTGTATATGAGGTGATAATGTAAAATATCTATATAAGTATGTATTTAAAAAAGTAGTATATCAGCTATCTGGTTACCATATCACAAGCTCTGCTTAGTTTGGAATCAGATTGGCCGCGTGTGAAAAATGTCCCAGGATATTTATTTATTTATTTATAGCGTCAATAGAAACACATCATCGCATAGTGTCGCTATGTCGCTTTAATTCAATGAGATTCATGGACAACGTCTGTCGGGTCAACGAGTATACCCTGGGACATTTTTCACACACGGCCAATCTGATTCCAAACTAAGCAGAGCTTGTGATATGGTAACCAGATAGCTGATATATTAATGGGGTGGTGTAAAGGCGTGTTACGTTACCTCATCGAGCATGTAACCAATAGAGTAGAACTGTTAACAGTTTTGTTAGAAAACAAAATACGCCAAAACGCTGCGCCAGCCCCTGTGTTCTGATTGGCCGACTCAAGGTCAAGTGTTGCACTAGACGTACACACAGGTCTCTTATTGGTCGGGTACTGTTTTAGTTCAAGCGTGGTTTGTTAGTTATACCGGTTATACGTGACAAATCATTGATGCGTTGCTAAACAAATGGCTCACTATTGCTACTCTATTGATTACATGCTCGATGGTGTACCTGAACGAATCCCTGCGCAGCGGGCGCGCGGTCGCGGCGGCGTGCTACGGCGAGCGCGACGCACGCGGCGGCGGCGAGTGCAGCGCCGCCTACGCACAGCGCCGGGTACAATGCGCCGGCGCTGTTGCTGTTGCCGGCGGGCAGGCCGTGGACTGTGTAGCCCTGTATGAGTACAACATGTATCATGAGTGGCTGTTACCGGCGGGGGGCAGGCCGAGCCCTGTACGAGTATGTAATGTGTTGTATTGTGAGTGGCTGTTACCACCGGGTAGGCCGTGCACGTATGAGTGTGTTGAATTGTGAGTGGCATACGATTGTAAGGTCTTAAAGTAAGTCATGTACATAGAAGTCCTCTATGGTCATATAGGACAAAAACCCGTTAGTTTTGTTGCGGGAGAATTATATTATTGATTTTTTTATTTTTTATTTATTTATTGAGAAACATATTTTGTAAAATTATTACCCATAGGTATATAGGTATACATTTTCAAAATTCTTACTCATCAAATAAATACATTTGGACTTACTTTAGACCACCTATAGAAAGATCTATAATATAATGCCAAAAGAAAAGAAATATGAAAAATGGCCCAGTAAGTTAAACCTATTTGAATTAGCATTATATTTTCTATCTTCACTACAATACCTATTATAATATAATATTTTAATGTAACTAATAAACTTCCAAACTACTAAACCGATCTGAATATTTTCACAATGGGAAGCTAAATTATTAGGGAGTGACATTTATTCCCATATTCTTACGGAAATGGGAACTACGCGGGCAATAAGGAGGTATACAATATATAAGTTATAGATATACAGACCGGCTGCGAGTGCAGCAGCTCGTGCTTCATGGCGTGCGCGGGCGGCGGCGGCGCGCGCTCCTCCGCGTGCTCCAGCGCCGCGCGCAGCCCCTCGCCCTCCGTCTGCAACGAGTACTGCACCACACATCATACTACCCTCATCTCTCCTGCCACACCTCTTATTATCTAACGAGTACTACCACCACACATAATGCTACCCTGATCAATCCTGCCATTCTCATTTAGGGGAATGTATTATCTGATTGCTGGCATACTCATTCTAGGACCTTTTTTTTTACGCACAAATTGACTCCACGCTCCAAAGCAGTCAGTGCACCATAGTAGTGGCCATCATCCCCACGCCAGCATAGCAATGTGGCATGATGACCCCCACCTTGACAGCCTAGAAAACAGCTTTTTCACGCCCCGCTTAAAGGACCCAGGATCATAAGTGGAGGGAAACACGTGGACTGATAGGGAGTTCCACATCTTAATAGAACGGCACAGATAGGAGGATCTGAACACTGCTTAAAATCTATCAACATCAACACATTAGGCTACGTTGATCTGATCTGGGATACTAATTTTAGATAGCTGGTTGTTGCAAAAAGTTTAGCAAGATCCAACACCCTGTTCTACTCTGTTTTTCAGTTAGGGGCTGATTACTGCTAAAATAATAGCAATATCAACTCATTATGTTACTTTGTTCTGCTCTGGCATACTCATTTTAGAAAGTGAACACAAAAAAAATTTTTGGTAACTTACCTCGCTAGTAGATCGTCGGCTTGAAGTCTCGCTAACCTCTCCAGTCTCCGCTGTCTCGCTCTCCGGGGCTTCGGTTACCGTTGTCGTAATAATTTCCTAGAAAATTTAAACAGTCATATTCAGAATTTGTAAATAATGAATAAGGATACTTAAAATCTCTCTCTGAATAAATTTTTGAAGTAGATATTTAGAATACACGTGGATGGTCTTCTTTTTATCTCTTTTTTTAATTGTTATAAACTAGAGCTTGACCGCGATCCCACCTGATGGTGAGCAAGGAGTTGGTCGCGGGTTTGATTCTACCCTGGACAAAAGGACATCTCTTTTTGTCAATTTCTAAATTGAAATGTCTATTTACTTTTCTATTGAAAATCAGTATCAGCTATTTGGTAACCATATCTAGTACCGATAACCTCTCATAATAAAAATCCGATTCCGTCCTCGCCGGCGAGGACCGTCGCGACGTCCCATCCAGTCTCGTCTTGTTAGTGCGGCCCGTGCCGCAACAACCCAGTCCGTTCCCTAAATAATCATGTCACGTGTGAGTGCCCACTTCCCCCAGTGACGCCCTGAGCCGAGGCACCCTCAGCGCTGTCGTTTAAATTCTCCTTCGGTTGTGAGCCCTCTGCGCTCACCGAAACAGTCCGCGTAACGGTGTAAAAGTCATCTGAGGCTAACACCTTCTAGTCCATTAAACAAAAAAAATCTCATAATAAATATTCCATGCTACACTTACAGTGGTGGTAGTCTCCTGCGTGTAAGCAACCTTGGTGGTGACGTCATCGCGCACGGAGGAGGGCGAGGCGGCGGGCGGCGCGGCGGACGCGGCCGGCGAGGGCGCGGGGCTGCGGGTCGACGGCGCGCCCGTGCTCTCCTCCTCGGCGCCCTCGCTGGCCTCGTCGTCAACCTCCTCGCTCTCTTTCACACCGGTCGATGTCTGATGAGATGGAACATGTTTAGCAAAGACATTATAAGAAGTTAGACCGACAATACGCTCGGCCGCTAAGCTTGCCCCTTGGACCGAGCAGCGGTCAAGCGGTAAGTGATGTGATTGGCATTTGAACGCGCCCTAGCGATGTCATTGGTCTTTATTGTAATCACGCAACGGTTGCTAGGTTGCTACTGACATTCCCCCCCCCCGCAAATTTTGGTTGACTCGGATTTCATAGTAAAAGTTTGTATTGTCGGTCTAACCTGTTATAATGTCTTTGATGTTTAGCATACAAATATAGTTAACGAGGAAAATTCCCGATTTTGAAATTTTCATTAGTGCTCCTATTGGTTGTAGCGTGATGATATATAGCCTATAGCCTTCCTCAATAAATGGACTATCTAATGCTGAAAGAATTTTTTAAATCGGACCGCTCTGCAGTTTCATCTACGTTCCCGGGTATTTAAGAAGCTTGGACGCTTTTCTAGAACATGTTCTAACTCTATACCAAATTTCATCTAGATGCCCTGGCGTACCACGTGATCGAGTAACAAATATCATCCATCTAAAGTTCCCATTTATACTACTTTATTTGGTTAGATGGTTTCTAAATAAGGGTTATCATGTATTGATTATGATGGTATTTATTTTAGAACTACTTATGATGACCAAAGTTACTGAATTCGGCTATCCACCATAATTGCCCACCAGGTCGAAAGTCAAATACTGCAAACACTATTTGTCTCACCTTAGCCCGTTCGTTCTGGATGTCCTGTCTCTGTCGCGTGCGCTGGTCCCTCTTGGCATTGAGCTGGTCCCTTGCGGCTTGTTCGCGTTGCACTTCAGCCTCGATGCGGTCCAGGAGCAGTTCTTCAGCTTCGGGGGTCATTGACATCAGGGATACGGCCATGTCGTCCTTGGACTGCATGGACTGAGAAGTTAATGCTATGTTAGTTAACTAGATAGTTGACTTGAAGTTGTCCTAACTACGAATCTTATTTAATTTAAGCGACGCGATGGCCATTAAGTTACATGACAAATTAGGTTTTCTTAAAATCTCCAAATTTCCTTGCGACTTTTTAATCTTTTTTCTTTCTTCAAAAGAACCTTCTATTGACAATAACAAAAATAATTTGCGAAATCGGTTAAGCCGTTCACGCGTGATGCCAAAGGAAATATGGATTATTTTTTATATTTATACCTAATAGAGTTTATAGATTTTGTTTATTATAGAAACTTGCCTTTTAACGAGACTAACCTGAACATAATCCTCGATAGCAGTTCCGATGGTGGAGTAGAGATGTGGTCGGCGGCGGAGAGCAGTGAGAGCGCGTTGGAGAGCACGATCAGCATCCTGGATTAAAACAACTATTGTATTTTGGTGCACGTACATAGTTTATCAATAGATATGTTACGTAAGATTTAATTACTACATCATAAAAACGTCCATATATAAGTCTGAAATAAATTCCATCGCCATATTAGGCCTCAAAAGTTTTTAAACTTTCTTGCATTGTGTCAAAGACCAAATCAGCCCTTTAGAAATAATAATAAAGAAGAAGCTCCTACCAAAGGATTGAATTTAAAAATAACGATCAATGTGAGATAGAGATATTTATTTATATTGCATTAAGTAATGTTTAACTATTCATAAGAGGTTTTAAAAGTCTACTTCATCAAAATCAAAATATTTTTTAATCTAATAGGTAATTGTTTATGAAATCTTTACAAGCACTTATTATACTTTGTTCTGAAACTTGCTCAATCAAATAGGTCTTTTACAAGCATTTATGAACACTTTTATGCTTGGTTCCGAAAGTGGCATTTACTCATTTCAAAACCAACTCAGGTCTAAAACATCAAATATAATCTTTTTTTATTACGTTTTCCCTATATATTACCTGTAGTCTATCAGCAGCGCTAGCCCGTTCGGCAGCAGCGGCCTCTCGTCCGGCGGCGGCGGCGCGGCGCCACGCGGCCAGCGCGCCGCTGCGCTCGGCCGCTAGTGCGCGAACAAGCCGTTGGAGGCACTTCTGGACGCGGTGAGCCTAACAAATACCCGTTTGAATTTTTTCGTTAAATATATGTGTTTATGAAATCTTTAGCCGTTCTCACATCTATACTAATATTATAAAGAGGAAAGATTTGTTTGTTTGTTTGTTTGTAGTGAATAGGCTCCGAAACTACTGGACCGATTTCAAAAATTCTTACACCTTTTAAAAGCTACATTATCCCCGAGTAACATAGGCTATATTTTATCCCTGTATTCCCACGGGAACGGGAACTACGCGGGAAAATCCGCGCGGAGGCAGCTAGTTATAGATAACACTTTATTCTACACCAAAAGACAAAACAGATACATTTATGAATATGAAAGTTTCTACAATCTGCCTCCATTAATCTGCCTACGTGTAGGTGAACTCAAGCCAACATTTTAGTTCTTCACTATCGAAACCATATAAATGTTCGTGGACTCCCGCTTACGCATTGTGGACCCCCATTTTTTTGACACGCCCACGTGGACCCCGGCAAGTCTCTCGTGGACCCCTCGGGGTCCACCAGGACCACTTTGGGAATCACTGGACTTTAAACCTTTCAGATACATATTATGAGAATAGAAAAATGTGTACCGCCATCTTAAAACGGCGATCATTTTGAATTTAGTATGATACCATGAACTTTACTCTTCCTGTTTTACTTAAGACAAACTAAGTTGACGAAAATGCATTTAAGTTAGGCTGCATCAAAATTCTCAACAAATAAAATTAAAGTAGTGTCCATAGTCGTCTGTAACAAAAGCCAGTGCTCACATTAGGCGGCGTGTCCCTCAGCGAGCGAGTGTAGCAGGAGAGCGCGGTGCGGCGGCGCTGCGCGAGGTGCGCGAGCACGCGTTGCTGGTGCAGCGCTGCCAGTCTACGACGTTCGGCCACGCCTTCCTCTTCCAAAGACTGTACCAACATATTTCTATTAGATCTTCCAAGTTCTAAATAACATCCATAATTATCATTAATCTAGCAACATCAACAATTTGTTAAAAATCATCCATAGTAATCGTTACATTCTAGCTCTATGACTACAACAATTTGTTCTGTGAGTTCGAAAATCAAACACTTATTACTTGCCTTGTTTTAGAGACATCACGTTTTCCAGCACTTATACTTGTCATGATACTACTTTGAAATGAAATATTCGAACGTGTTTGTTTAAGCATAAAAGTACATTATTTTCAAACTAATACCTAGGACCAGACCTAGGGTAATAGGTATTCGTGAATTACCATTATGGATAGCTATGTGTGTTTTTAGTAACTAAGTCTGATACATACTGTCATATCTAACTGCCACAACCAATTATTTGTTAAGACGACCGTAAATATCAATCTGTTCATTTCATCAAGTTTCCTCCACTTATGTCTAAACAACTAAACTACCCAAAATCAATATAAGCGGGACCTACATTAATTACCTGAACATTGGCCTGGAACTTGGCGGTCATGCGCTGGCGGAAGGTCTGCGCCGCGGCCGGGTCGGAGCTCATCATCTGCTGGTATCTGTCTTCCAGTTCGGACCATTCCTTCATTACTTTGGTAATCTGTCAAAGAAAACCATATAAATAAATATAAATATTTCCTTCCTTTCCTTTTACAAAACATAAATAGGTACATGAGGTACATCAATATTTCCAATTACATTTTTAAAGCTAAGAAGACGAAAATACAACAATTTGCGAATCCTGTGAAAATGTAAGCTATAGATACATTAAACCATTTAATGTTTGTGCTTTTAAATATACCAATAAAGATATTTCTTATGCGCACAGTAACCGAGCTAACATTGTGATATTCTACAGCAACTGTTTATTATTTATGGAATGGAAAGCCGACCGAATTGGTAACTTACTAGATACAAATTCTGAATAAACTCAAAAATATAAAGTATGGATAAAATTACTCTTTTGCAACATTACCTTTTCGCGGTGGGTCTCCTCCAATCGTTGCTGGGCATCCTTGTAGCTCTGGTGCTCAGTGCGAGGGTCGAAATGAGAGAAATATGGGTCGGAGGTCGCAGTTGATGCCTGTAATAAAAGAAATTTGCATATAATTACTTGAGATTTTAACATTTGTACCACGAAAGATATTTAATACCGACTGTGCCGAAATATTTTATTAATTTCTTAATGCTCGCTTCTGAAAGATGCTTAAAAGTTGCGTCTGAAAGCGTAGATACAACAGTTCAAACCCATACAAATACTTAACAAATAGTTGTTTTTTGAGGATTATGTGAGGTAATTATAGAAATAACTTAACTTATACTATATGAACTTACCGTAGTCGTAGTGCTTGTCGAAGTGGTACTAGTGGTCGTGGTAGACGGTGCCGATGATGATTCAGGGCGGGGCCAGGCGTTGTCATCACCATCGGTGTAATCATCATCCTCAGCGTCATCATCCCGAGAAAGGTCCGCGTCTTCATCCTCGTCCATATCTGTCAGATCAACTGATATAACATCATCATTAGGAATGTATTCAATATGTTTTGTTGATTAAGACTGTTGCTTTAGTAAGTACATATATTTACTTCGAGCAATCATTACCTTCTTCGCCTATCTCTTATTTAAGGATGGTATTATGTGTCATGGTACTCTATTTCATTTGGTCGGTCACTAATCTCATTCGGTCACCATTCCAATCCACATTTCCTCCATATTCTCGCATATCATCTTTTACACAATCATGCTTTCTTTGACCTTCTGGTCTTAGGTGTAGTCACTTTTTGGTTATATTTACTTCAAAGATTTTGCATAAAATATTTATACGAATCTACTATTATATTTTATATTATATTTTGAGGTTTTTAAAAATCTCGTAGCTTTAATAAACTCACCATCATCAGTATCGTCGTCATCGTCATCGTCGCTTAGGTTGAGGGTGTCGTCGTCATCATCATCATCAAGCGCGTCATCATCGTCGAGGAGGTCATCATCGCGTTCGTCCATAGCTGCTGAAGCTGCCAACATCTCTTCACCTCCTGGGCTGACGGGTACGCCTACATCCATTGGTTTGTGCATCTTGACATTTTCTAGAATTTTCATACGACGTAAATTAAGTAAGATATAAACAATATATGTATTTATATAAATAATTCGAATTTTATATTGTAAAGAAAACAACAGGGGATTGAGTCATTATAGCAGCAAAATAATGGGATTTATCAGTATAACACTCATATATTTGGACCAAATATTTTTCGTTTTTTTGGCCATTCCAAACTGTCCCCGGTATAAGAGTTAATAAGCAATCTTACTCACCCTTGAAATGCTTTGGGCAGCAAACAAATTCGACTCCGGAGAACAAGCTGATTCCACATGGCAGCAACATAGCGAAGGTCCTAAGCCTGAGCCCCCTTTGTGCACAGGCGCGGCCAGCGGTCGCGTTCCACCTAGCGAACTGCCAGCACCGGCTCTGGTTGTGGATGTGGTCGAACAAGCAGCTCTCGGGGACCAACAGCGCGTCCGATTGGAATGGACCTTCTGCCGAAAATTGTCTTTGTAGTTACGTGTTGGACTATAACTTACATTGAGTTCATCTGAATCTACCATAACGATTTTAGTTGAAATTATCATCACCGATAGATGACGTATTGTTAAGGCTCTCGAAATATTATAGTTAAAAGAGTTTTTAGAAAATCAGTTAAAGGAAAAAATAATTATATAAATATATTATATGTTTAATAAACCTCGATTTGAAGTTTATTAATAAGTTTTGATAGTATTATTTACACTATTCCATTCATATGTTAGGCTTTCTGATTCTGAATAATGGTAGTGATAAACAATGTTGATAAAGATTTTGGGTGTGGTAAGTAATGTACATAGAAAAATATAGAAGCATACCAAGACAACGGAATGGCTTGACCCATCGGGTGACTTTGCATTTGGCAGCGTTGCTAGTTCCCAGCTTGCACCAGTTGCTGACTTTGACGTAGTGAGAGGCTTCCACGATGTTTGTGATGTCGTGACTCGGGTACACCTGAAACGAAAACAATAGAACCCTTTCAAAATCTAAAGTCCGTTATATGGAGAGAAAACAAAAGGGGTTATAAAATTGCACCTTGAGGAATCCTTATTTTGTTAACGTAACTGATAGATATGAGGAATTTCTGCTAATGTAGTGTTAATTAACTAAACATAAACAAATCTCGTAGCTAAATCCGAGAAATAAATATTGTACATATTTTAAACCGGAAAAGCATCAAAGAACTCCCTCGAAAATAAATTAAACGCGCACTGGATGAAAGTTTATAAATGTGCATCGGAAATAAATAGCCATTCCTATTCCTAAAGTCTACTGATTCCGAGATAAGTAAACCAATGAATCCGAATCACGGATATAAACAGAAGCGTGTACTATACAGGCTATCTTAAAGCTGAAAGGGGTCAGTCCATTTTATCGCCGTTGAGAAGCCTCCGGAGCAACTAATTTGAATTTTATTTTGTTTGCCAAGTCTGGAAACTCATCCTTCGGCTGTATCACTCCTTTGAGAATGTGTTGAGTTTATTACACTTTGCGAACAGCGTTGTAGATATCGCTTTGGGAGGGTGAATATACTACTCGTTAGGTCGTCCAAAGGGTGAATGTAAAATCAATATTTGATATCCAACCGTATCTCGTCGAGTGTATTCTTATGCCAATAGTATTAAAGGTGATAGTGACCCTTGGTTTGGAAGTTACGGGGTTTTTATGGGTTTGTTTACTGATTACATTTTACAATATGATATCTTTTTTGAGGGAGGAATAAAAAGGTAAGATTTCTTTATGTTGCATATAGTAAACCTTAGTAAACTTATAATACTTTTGTTATGGCTATGCATCCTATATACTATAAATATAAAAGTATACATGTTTTTTGTAAATAGGATACTTTTAACCTAAAAAAATATTTAATATGTTGTCAGAAAGACACTACGTATAGTATAAAATGCCTTACATATTTTAGTTATTTATGAGCTACGTCAACAGCATGTGTATTTATCATTACTACGATATACGTACGATGCTCTATTTTGTTATGTATCTTATATCAGTCATACATACAGTTTTTATTATTTATTAATATTTAATTCATCCATTCATCTACTTTATTTTTCTATCGAAAATCGAAAGCGAATTTGCTTTCGATTCGACTCGCTGACTCTAATGGGCACATCATTATTAACATATCCCAATAATCTCACCTTTTTGCAATAGTCGAGAATCTCCATTTTATCCTTGAGGCAGTTGTGTGGCTTGGTGGTAAGGTCGGGTGTCCACCGGCCAGCGGCGGACATGTACTGAGGGTGGTAGGTCCCACCAGCCTCGCAGAGAACAGCTACTTGGGGCTCAGCCCCGTTACTAGCCTGGAAACAACAAAAGGTTAAATTAGAAAGAGTTTGGAAAAAACCTGGGGACTGAACAGACTGCCGATTGAGTCAAGGATTGTGATAAATAATATCAGGGTTGTGGGCAAGTTCACGTATAGTGTTTTTTTTTATACCACAAGGTTGGCAAATAGTCATACGGTCCCACCTGATGGGAAGCGGTTATCGTCCATGCTTCACATTCATCATCAAAGTAATAAGTTCACATTAGTGTTAAATCATGAAGCGTTTTTGATCCCCGCTGCATATTATAATAGTTCATAGATAAGTTATAACAAAATCTAGAAAGTATCACTGGTTATTAATCTCGTAAAGTACTCAATAACCTATAAATTCCTTTCACAACATTTATTGAAAATTGTTACCAAAATTTTTTTCAGTAACGTTCCACCCATAAGTTCAAAAGTAAGAGCTTAAAAATTCGAGAAACAGATCGATATCAAACAGAGCTCACCCAAACGTTACACATTGGTTAACCTGCCAGATTTGTCTAGACAGGCCGGGTAGGGTTAGTCTAGTCAGCACTGCAGTCTCACGAGCAAGATTGGAATTTTATACTCAAGGGGTCAATGAACTGCCTGAGTGATTAGGGTTGAGCCCGAGATTGCGGAGGATTGATAAGGACACTTAGGTTTACTGCCTATCCCAGTTATATTGCTTGTGGAATCTCAGCCCTTGAATATTTAATTGCGTTAGTAATTTGATTTGCTAAATTGTGAAAGGATTTTGAATTTTAGCCGACTTGTTTTAAAGTTTTAATTTGGTGATTATAATGTGCCGGTATATAACTTAATTAAATAGAAGAATATAGTTATCACGTTTCTGATGTTTCTTGATTTATAACACAGCGTATCTTGCGTGAACGAAATATAAATAAAAATTGGCGCTCTTAAATAATTTGACACATTGTTCCATATTTAAATATGTAAAAAAAACATACAAAAGAGTACATACGCCAGTATAATTGAGTAAATAATCGAATATTTTATTTAAAAGCTGAATGATATAGACTATGCTTTTCCATTTTAATTCTTTTTTTAAACGACTTAAAAAAAAAGATGGAGGTTTTCAATTAGACTGGTATTTTTTTTTTTATGTTTGTTACCTCATAACTTTTTTAAAATTATAAATTAAATAGGATTTAAAAAACAATTTCGATTTCGAAATTGGAACAATAAAGAATTCAAGCGACGCCGCGACGTAGTCTGCACGTAGGTTGGTTGGTTAGTACACAACTATTAAACCAACAGAGGGCATCGACCCTAAACTGTAACCTGATACACGCTAACCTTTCATTGCCTCTGTTTCTACTAAACAAAACGTAGACTATACAGAATTTAGTATAAAAAGACAAAGACAAAAATTGCAATTAGAACCAAAATTATTCGCAGACAGGTAAAGTTCATGGTGAATGCAAATGTCGGAAACTTATAATTTTATTTTCCTGCCTTACGAAACTTACAATTGAATGAATTAATATTTTTATTTTGACAATTGCATGGCAAGAATTTTTGTGTTTAAATGTTGGTAGTATTTTTAACATACCTAATTAATTTTTTAATTAAAAAGATAGGTAACACACAAAAATAATATTTCCCTATATATAAAGATTATATACGGTCTGCCTAAAGAGCAACGTACCCAGTAGTTTAATGTGTTCACAAAAACGGCCTTTCAAATTGCTTTCCTGAAAGTAAACACTTCTAATAATAGCACGTACTGTAAACACAGTTATTTTCGTTTACCTTTAATTTATATTCAGTTTGATTGATGTCACGGATCATCTTGTTGAGATAATATTTAATCAAGCTTACAGGGAAATAAATTGAACTTAGAATAAAAATATCTTTACTTGAGGCTAAATTAGATAGATATGAATAAGGCTTATCTCCAGTAAAACACTCCAAAAGAGCTGATGACGATGACTGGGTAATTAACACGACAGCCCGGTTGGCTTTGTGGTTAGTGACCCTGACTTTCAAGTCGCGGGTCGTGGGTTCGAATCCCACCCAGGACAAACATTTGTATGCATGAATATGTCTGTTTGTCCTGTGTCTGGATGTAAATATATATATAATATGTATGTATCTAAAGTACAAGCACACTTTGAAGTTTACTTTGGAATCATATTGGCCGTGTTTGAAAAATGTCCCAGGGTATTTATTTATTAATTAAGAATTAATTAGTATTCTTGATTTTACGAACACTTTACAGTAGTGATTAAGTCAACTGAAGAAACACAAAATATTTTATAATGACTGAAATATTGATGATGAATCATTTTATTCAAATAGGCGGATCGGAAGGATAGGTATATATGTCTATCAAAAATATGATCGAGTAGAATAACAATATAAAATCTAATTCCATCTCACGTTGGCTGCCAACTTTACGTAGGTAAGTACCAACACAAAAAAAAACACAAACGAACAAATTGTGAAACTTGGAAAAATAAATTTCTCTTTCGAACAGTCTCGTGCTCGTTATTTCATTAAATTCGTCGCAAATGTTGCCACATTTTTTTATAAGATTCCACTTAAAGAACCTCAACTTAAGTTACTACAGTTAATTACCGACTTTTCACTTTGCCGCGACATTTTCGTCTCTTTTTACATCTCATTATTTTTATTTCGTTATTTTTTTTGTCCTTTAGAAAATATGATCTGATATAAAATTGGTACGCACGAACTCACGTATCACCAATTATTTATATTTGAGCGTTAAAAACAATAAAGAAGATATTTTTTACAAATAAAGATATCAAAAAGAACACGTCTACAACACGACCACGTTTGCAATACAAAAAAAACACGTCGAGTTTTACTTTTTATTTAAAAAATACTAGTCGATTTTTAGTGCAACATAAATAATAAAAAAAATATTAGATAATACTCATTTTAACCATCTTACTTATATTTATGTTGCAGATTAGGTTTACAAACTGGATGGTTGTTAGGGATTAGTTTTGCGGTAGTTAGGGCACGTACAGAATTGTGTAAACTTACCTCGTTATACTGACAAGCATCTATTGAAGTTAGCAAGAAGAGCTTCGACTAGAACGTAACTACTACCTACCCGTCAATCGTTAACAGGTCTTGACTATAAAATTGATGTAAGCACAAATATTTACCTCATTTATAGCTGTTTGATCAAGGGGGAATGGGATACTTCCCAAATGGATACTTGAAGAACAAAAATATATAATAAAAATCTTATTACATACAATCCTAACTAATATTATAAATGCGAAAGTAATTCTGTCTGTCTGTCTGAGCCGATTGAACTGAAATTTGGAACATATAGTCTAGAGCCTGAGAAAGGACATAGGCTACTTTTTCTTAGTAGAAAAAGTAGCCTATGTCCTTTTTCTTAGAAGATCCTTGGGAACGCGGGTGAAACCGCAGGGAACCACAAGTAGTATATAAATTCATCCTCATTATATTATTCTCCTTTTATAAATTTGATCTGATCATGTATCAAAATTGAACGGAGGTCAATTCTGAACAAATTATGTTTGAAACTATATCAGTCCTCTATTGCGATTCAATATTAGCAATATGCATTATTAAAGCAAATGCATTATTATATTAATAAATTAATTATATATTCACTTCTCATACTCCGAGATTCATTATGAATTCAGTTTCAGTACTAAGCAAAGCAACACTCAAAGCCAATTGCATCTTGAAACGGAGATGGCAGGAGCTTTCAAAATTAAATATTAAAAGGCCATCTTGGTAACAAAACAAAGACATTATATAAAGGTTGTTTATATTTAAGGCTTCATTCAAACAAGGGTTTTCTCATTCGCACGAGAGTTTTTAACGGACGTTAAAAGAGCGTTCATTTACAATAAACGCATTCCCAAATAGCATAATACGCTCTTTTTCCAACGCCCAAAGTTGAAAATGCAACACCGCTCGATAAAAAAGCGTCGAGTTTTAAAAACGCTGTCGTGTGAACATATACTTGGGAATTCATTTGTTGTATTTTAACGCTTTTTTAACGCCCGTTAATAACTCTCGTGCGAGTGAGGTCTTAGACAGACTTGTCGACTGCGTCACGAAAGAGAAGACACGAAAGAGTGAAAGAGACGGAAGACTAAGTGCAAACTCTAGTATTGTAAAACGGAAAGTTCGCTGGAATTACGGCCGCGGTAGGGTTGGCACTTGGCACTTTTTATTTACCGCACTGGAATATAACTTGGATGAGTGGTTTTGTACGTCGGCGTCGCTTCAAGTATGTTAGAGAGAGAGACTTTTATTGTACATTTCTAAGTTAGGTCAGCAATAGAAGACTTATGGAAATGGATTTTGCAAATAGCCTCTGTAGATTATTTTCGTGGCATAAATCCCAAGTTTAAAAACAAAATAGAAATTAATTGACATTTGTTTCGTTATGAAAATCGAGGTTAGGTTTGATTTCAGTCTAGTTTCAATTAAATAAACTACTAAATTTTATTAAAGTATAGATGAATATAATTGACTACAAGAACTTACTATCTACTATAGGTACACAAAACAACAATGTGACAGCCCTATTATCTAAAGTACTGCGTACATCGGCAGCGCCTCCATAACTAAGCCACTCCGTTTTACGCTATTTGATATAAAACTTCCATCCCTCGGAATATTGGCTCTATTGCTATATAAACAACTAGTTTCCGCCCCGCGGTTTCTCCAGCTTAGTTCCCGTTCCCGTAGGAACAGAAATAAAATAAATATACCTTATGACACTCACAAATAACGTAGCATTCTATTGGTAAAATAATTATTCAGATCGGTCTAGTAGTTTCAGAGACTATTTATTCATAACAAATTTAAAATCAAATCATTCCTCTTTATACTATTATAGTAGAGATCATTACGTTTTATCAACAGTCAAGTATTAGTTATTGTAGTACCTACCTAGTTTATGTACCTACAATAAAAATGTGTGTACCAATTACTTGTTATAAGTCGGCATATTTGGGTTGCTTCACTCGCTTTATTGGTCCATTTAGAAGTAAAATAACGTAAATCAACTCTTTCTGGCTGAAGAAGCAATGTCCTTCGCTTTAAAAAAATAAGATGATCCATCACTCAAGACTGCGACCAAAATCACTTTACAAATACAAAGTTACAAAACAAACAATATAAAACCTTATAAAACGCTAAATCTCAAGTGCCATTAAACATAATTAGAAGAGGCTGCTATCGAAGCAAGTTATTAATCATTCCTAACATAAACGAGCCTCATAAATGTAGTGCTTAATCATTTGCGTTTTATCACTTTACTGCCTAGTTTTATACTTGGACAGCTACAAATTGATTTATATTGAGCTTTATACCTAACATTATTAAAGGTAATTGATTTTATAATTAACACCGTTATCAATAAACTACTCTTTATATATATTCTGTAATGACGTTATTTAAATGTTTTAGTTTCCTACCGTAAGTTTATAGAAGGTCAAATTGGTAACATTGATCAACGGTTTTGTTACCTTTTAAGATTTTTATTAATGCTGACTATTCATGAAACTATCATTGTTTTTGAAAGATTTGTTTATTTATTTTTAAAATCCCTTATTTTTACATTTTATTCTCACATAAGATAATATGAAAAAATGTAACATATTCGGTATCTTTATGAATATACCTATTCGTAATCTGGGCAGTAGAAAACATTTGTTTTTTGCAGGATTTATTGGTAATTTTTGTTTATACTCTCAATTATACCTATATACGTTGATTTTTTTTACAAATATACATTAATTAATATAACAAATATTCTGTTGCTCCAAAATACTCCGTACAAAACACCAAGCAGTACCTACTTATGCTTACGTATATCTTAGAATAACACATGGTTAGCAAAATCCTTTCAGTCAACGAACAGTTTCATACCTGCAGGCGCCATGTTTGCATGTTCAACGGACATGGAACTTCATGCATATGCAGAGGTATGCACTATGCATGCTTTATGCGATCACAGGTCAAAACGCATTGGCTGTGTTATGTACTGCGGGTGTACCAATACATTTATTTCATTTCATAAAATGAGAAAGACGTATCCTCGAAAACAATCTGCCATTTATGTACCCAATGTAAAACATCGCTACATTAAAAGCTAGATTGAAAACAAAATTATACGAAGCAGTATATAGTAAGAATCGAAGAACTAATTCCGTTTATTACTTACGACTCTAGTACTAACATCTTGTTGTTCAATATTGCATGAACTGCACTACAGCGGCCAGTGTGAATAGCAGACTTCGACTTTGCACTTGCCAACTACTGGCAAGTCCCTGGCAAGTCTCTGGCAAGTCTCTGGCAACTGCTGGCAAGTAGCCGTTATTGCCAAAGTTAAGGCCTTTAACGTTCGGGATGTATAGAAAACTTAACTTCGCATGTTCTTGGACGGAAACCAAACGGTTGTATATTATGGGCGAATCAAATTATCAAGTCCTGTAGTCATGTTTTGATTTCACGACCAATTCATTTAATGCTTGTACTTTCGGGAATGTGGTTTACTGGTATACCATCTTGCTCTTATTATGTATTTATTAAAGTTACACCAATTGTTGTGTCTATAAAACAACGTGTTGGCGGTACAGATCGAACTACATATTTTATTTGATACATCCAATTTTACACATAGTTTGGCACTTTTTTAGACACAGTATTCAACAGTGTCAGACAGAGACTACTTCTTGCAACTGGATGGAATCTGACTCATTTAAGGGTCGAAATATCTGTCGCTCTTTCAGTCCACGTAAAGGTGTAAAAGCCATCTGAGGTCACCTTCTAGTCCATTAAAAGAAAAAGGTGTCGCTCTTTAATGAAGTAGGTAGGAGAAAATATACCCAGTTATAATTCCATCGATAAATGCTTGAAAAGACTTATGCCTCACATCATCGCATGCATCGAAAGGTTGAAAGCATTAAGTATTTTGACCTTGACCTTCAGTCCACTTCACGTGCCACGAGACCTTGGGTCACTCAATTATTAACTACCCCACATTAAGGGCGCTATGAAGAAACTCAATTCAAGGTTGTAACTACCTTAGTAGTTTGCGTTTCTTGAATTCTTTTGTGACGTCGACCGTAATTTTGTGAATTGGTATAGGTATTTGTAATTACATATCATATGCACAAAGCATCATTCACATTTTACTGCGTTCGTGATCAGTCTTTGTATAAAAGTTTTGGAATAATGAAAACGAATAAACTAGTTTTTTATGCGCCTCAAACATACCTATACATAAAACATTATCCAGAATAAGAAACCATCTTAGTAATATGAATTGCTAGTTTTTTACTAAGTCGTTTCATACTAAACTTATAATAAACACTTCAAACCCATATCACACATAACATCCACAGATATAATGCGACAAAATTAAAAAGCAATTAGAAGCAATTGTCCTTACCCGACTAAGTACAAGAGACATTATGAGGACTTAGCAACTACTCGGAAGATGTTGGTAAGTTCTACAATGTTGTTCTGAATGGATGCCAGTTGGCAAGAAAAATGCTTGCGAAGCACACCACCCACTGTGACCTACGGAATTAACTATTGATTTTATGTTGTGAAAGGAAATATTATATAGTTGTTGTATAGTTATATACTATTCTCAATGTTAGATGTTTCCTTTATTTTTATTTGTGCTAATAAGTACATGGTACATTTGATAGTAAGGGTTTACCTTTTATAGAATTAAATAAATACCTAAATATACATACAAAAAATGCAATAAAAGTTCTCAAAATAAATTTTATATTGCATTTGTTGATAAGAAGGTGAGAACTACTCTAATGAAAAACATTTATTACTATTATCCCGCGTTGTTTAGTAATACATACATAGAAATAGATGTATTTATTAATACCCCTACTCACCTAAAGCGCTGAAGTTTTAAAGTCTCAGAAAAACAATATTAAAGTTTCGAGTGTCGATTAGCTCTCAAGAGTGGAAAATTCCTTGGAATCGACGGTAAGCGGTCTTATTCGAAGCAGAAAATTAGTCGAACAATCTTTCGTGAGATTGTTTTTATAAAGCTTCTGCTGAAGTTGGAAATATAAAAACAATCTCGATTATTTTAAAGCATTCGTATTGCCAATTAATTTTAAACGGAAATCTTTCAATGGAAAATCTCTGCGATATTCCTATAGATAGTTCATTATTGTTCTGTAAAATTATTTCGAATTGCTTATGGTTTATTAATAGGTATTTTGAATTGTTTCTTTATTGGTTTATTTGTGGTTTGTTTTTTTTAACATATTCAATTATTTTTATAAAAAACACTATTTTTATAAACGAATTGTCTATGAATTGATTATTATTTTTAATACAATATCCTATTTAATATCCCATATGCTGTACCCATGTATCTAAGGGTCATAAAAACTAATCTACATATTTCAAAAACTTTGAAAATCGAAATACCACGATAAATTCTATCAATATAATACTGAAACGTTTACTTTGAACACAAGACATTGATGACGTAACAGATACCTTTTCAGACATAGAGTAAAAAGGAATAAAAAATGTGGAGGTGCGAGCAGGCGGGCAAATCACAATCACACTCACAACTTTTCTTTTTATGCAAATGCATGCAGATTTATCTCTGGAGCGGACACTTGCAAGTCTGACGCGGGCGCACCGCGCGGCCGCGGTAGGGTTGGCGTTGGTGCAATTAATATAATAATTCAACACGATTAATAAGTTTTGAAATTCAATTTGAATTCGGAAGACAACTTGGCACTTTCAAAGAAAAGTACTTTTACTTATAGAAAGCAATTTCTTATTTTATTATAGTAGTTTTGTACCTACAGGTATTTTATAATCATGTGTATACAAAATAATTGTAAGTGTAAAGCATATTAACATGAAGTGTAATATATTTTTACCATACATTCTTGAAGGCTTTTTTCTGAATAAAACTAGCATCTACTTTAAAAATGCTAATCTCATAAATTCTGTCACATATATAAAATTGGCCCTTAATCATGTTCTCAAATAAATTCAAAATGGTGTATATAACTTTTAAATTTAACTTGTTTTTACAGTTCATCCCTGTCCGGTCCGGAACTTGCTAAGTCTGGCGCTGTACCGCACTTAAATGCTCCCGCCACTCGTTGCACTCCTTCCATTTCTTTTTACTTATAGTACGAGATCCGACCGTAGGATCAAGGGTCTGATCTGTTTTTTGCTTCAAACCATTTTTTCATGAATATTTATAACTAGGAGAATAGATATATCCGAGGGTGCCTATCAAATTTTGGCCGGAAGTATTTTTAATAAAATTATTAAAAAAAATTTTTTGCTAAAGCGTCACGTTCACTTGTTTTTTTAATAAAATCTCGTCTACGTCACGGCAATTTATATAAAGATTCTAAAAAATCACGGGTGCCTTCGCCCATTTGCCCGCACCTCCTCGCAGCCAGTTGTAAACAGGTATGATATTGATACACTTTAGCGCTCATAACGTACATCTATGAATTATATATCAAATTAAAGCAATTTTTTTTCTATTAATTATCATATATGGGTGCCTAATTAAATTCGGCCGCAAATAAGGGTTGCCGGGTGTTAAAGATGATAAATATTGTAGGTAGAGTGAAAGAGAGTTAGCGGGGCGCTAACTTGTCGTGAAACATTATAAAACATAAAAAACCAAACAAATTTTTGTTGTTTTATTTATATATCTAAAAATGATTTGATTAATGAACATAAATTAAAATTTATAAAGATGAAGGCGTGTTTTCTGTGTAACGAAAAAAGCAATGTACCTACTCAACTTTGATAATGCATCATTCATAAAGTGCTCGCAAATGTTATTGTTTCATAAAAAAAATATATATCGAAATCATGACATGAAAAAAATGGCTGCCTGCTATTATTTATATTATATATCATCACGCTACGACCAATAGGAGTGGAGCAGCAATGAAGAATGTTTCAAAATCGGTAGTTTTTTTCCTTTTGAGAGCTTCCACTGCGTGCGCTGCGTTAACGGTAAATGTTTCGCAGAAACAATGTTTGATAAGTTTCCCTTCAATAGTCCTAAAAAAAGTCCGCGACAGCATATATATATCTATCTTTTAAGGTTGGCACTATAACTTTTTTTATGCTAACCAAATTTGTTCTAAAATAAAGAATATATTTGTGAAGGTGTTTTGTATAAAGATGATATTTATCCTTATCCAAATAAATACGTTATTCATCACAAATATTTATTTTTAATCGCTCATAGAGATATCGCAGTTTTTAAATAACATCGCAGCAAAATAATCATCAAGTACTCCATCACAACACAATACACACGTCGCCACCGTCCACCATCATCTACGTAAATGATATCACGGGTATAAAGTTTGCGATAGCCGAAAGTAACCATTCCACGCAGACGAAGTCCCGGGCAGAAGCTACTTGTTAATAAAGTGTCATGATTTTGATATATATTTTTTTTATGAAACAATAACATTTGCGAGCACTTTATGAATGATGCATTATCAAAGTTGAGTAGATATCGTAAGTGTACCAGTCGTGGCCACGGTACCAGTAATGGCCAAAAATTAAAAGAAACATCTAGAATTCGGACATGAGCGAATGTTTTTACATTGGGATCACTGTGACATAGACTTTAGACATCGAACTATCTAAGTTTAACGTTTTATTGAATTCAGTCAGTTACATGTACAAATATGCGCGAATACAAAGTGTAAGGTGATTTGAAATTGACAACGACGGCTTTTATTAAGGAAATCGTTAAGGCGGTGAGCAGAAAGTTTCACTTGTAAAATAGTATTGCTTAATTAAAATCAAAATTAGTTTTGTTTCATATGTTAACCATAAAATAAAGATAAACTTAGACTAAGACTGGGGTATCCATTAATGAATTTTCCCTGTCCAAGACTGGGTCACAAAACTACAACTTTTATTTGTTAAATTAATTGAATCCAGCTTTGCCGTATCTCACGCGCAACACATTACAAATATTAAATAAGGACTGGACTTTACAGTTTCACTGTATTCAGTGCTGAAACTTTCACAATTTTGGTAATATTTCACAAAAACCTGTTTTTTTTTCTTCAACTAATGGTGAAAAACCCAATGGTGGCCACCATTGGGTCATTTACCATACATTGCTTTTTTCGTTACACAGAAAACACGCCTTCATCTTTATAAATTTTAATTTATGTTCATTAATCAAATCATTTTTAGATATATAAATAAAACAACAACAATTTGTTTGGTTTTTTATGTTTTATAATGTTTCACGACAAGTTAGCGCCGCTAACTCTCTTTCACTCTACCTACAATATTTATCATCTTTAACACCCGGCAACCCTTATTTGCGGCCGAATTTAATTAGGCACCCATATATGATAATTAATAGAAAAAAAATTGCTTTAATTTGATATATAATTCATAGATGTACGTTATGAGCGCTAAAGTGTATCAATATCATACCTGTTTACAACTGGCTGCGAGGAGGTGCGGGCAAATGGGCGAAGGCACCCGTGATTTTTTTGAATCTTTATATAAATTGCCGTGACGTAGACGAGATTTTATTAAAAAAACAAGTGAACGTGACGCTTTAGCAAAAAAAAATTTTTAATAATTTTGTTAAAAATACTTCCGGCCAAAATTTGATAGGCACCCTCGGATATATCTATTCTCCTAGTTATAAATATTCATGAAAAAATGGTTTGAAGCAAAAAACAGATCAGACCCTTGATCCTACGGTCGGATCTTAGGCTATTACACGCTCCTCCAGCCTTCAAGTTGGGGGGGATTTTAAGTGAACATTATGCACGGAACGGGGAGCAGAGAATTATTAATTATGAGGCTGTAAGTTTTCTGTTATATCTATGCTCAGTGAATTGGTGAGTTTATTGTAACTTAAATTTTTCATCATTATCAGATTATATACGTCTCGTCCGAAGAGCAGGAGCATTAGGTACATGATAACTAAAAAAATACTAATGTGTAACAGTCAATTTGCAAGCTCTTATCAAATTTTAAATAAAGAAATAGTAATTTTTTTTAGGTAATAATTCAACCTTTAAAAACGTCTTGAATATTTTCTTAAGGCGGTCACCAGACGGCGCGTAGGTCTTATCATTAAGTGCCCCAAAAGGGAAACCCTATTAGCGAAACGTTCACCGTCTGAGTCCATTCAAAGTCAAACAAAACTAATGTCAACGCAGCCCTAATGTTAGGGGTCATTGACATTTCTACGTGATCTAATATCAACCCTCCATCGCTTCGCACCGGTGTGGCGGCGCGGGCGACATCGCACACAAAAGTATCAAAACCCCCACAAAAACCTCTATAAGTTTTCTGAATGCCAGTGACTTTAAGATTACGTACCTATAGATTCTTTGAGACATGATAAATGGCCGAAGTAGCGAGTTGACGCCTCGACCATTTGTCTCCCTGTCTGAATACAGAAGCTGCGAAAAAGTCCCCATATTTACATATTGTACGTACTCGCCGTCAGTTTAAATATTCAGACGCCATTTTGGATCTTGCGCAAGTTTTGTGCTAAGTTAACGGTTATTGATTTTAGTTTATGTTGGTAAATGTTTAATTTTACATCGGGCTTGAGTTTACACTCGTTTAAGTACCTACTCCAGTATGCAATTTACTATACTAATTGGTATTTTCTTTAGCTAAAGTTTTATTTTAACAAGAACGAGTAAATGTGTTTTAAATTTATAGATCCCTTTTAACATTAGGTTAGTTTTAAGATATAAATTGATGCTAACTCCGGGTTGCCGGCACAGCTCAAAACTGAGCTGTAACCATAAATTTAACTGATCACCCAATAACTTTAAAAACCCACGCTCAAACATTACCTTATTGAATAATGTAGATGCATCTGTGATAACGATTTAAGCTCACATATCTTATTTATTGTTACTACTTATTCAATATTAAGTGCCATTTAAATTTCAAACTAAAAACAAATTAAATAAGGTTGCTTTTTACTTAAATTTGGGTTTTCTTTATTTACTTTATCTTCACAACGCAATTACATAAGTGAGTGTTATAAATGATGTGTCAGTTTTGATATATGATGAAGATAAATTTAGACATAGTCAAATAACAAATTGATTATCTACCTATGGTAAATGACCCAATGGTGGCCAGTTTAAGAAAAAAAAAACTGGTTTTTGTGAAATATTACCAAAATTGTGAAAGTTTCAGCACTGAATATAGTGAAACTGTAAAGTCCAGTCCTTATTTAATATTTGTAATGTGTTGCGCGTGAGATACGGCCAAGCTGGATTCAATTAATTTAACAAATAAAAGTTGTAGTTTTGTGACCCAGTCTTGGACAGGGAAAGTCTTAGTCTAAGTTTATCTTTATTTTATGGCTAACACATCAAACAAAACTAATTTTGATTTTAATTAAGCAATACTATTTTAGAAGTGAAACTTCCTGCTCACCTCCTTAACGATTTCCTTAAGAAAAGCCGTCGTTGTCAATTTCAAATCACCTTACACTTTGTATTCGCGCAAATTTGTACATGTAACTGACTGAATTCAATAAAACGTTAAACTTAGATAGTTCGATGTCTAAAGTCTATGTCACAGTGATCCCAATGTAAAAACATTCGCTCATGTCCTTTTAATTTTTGGCCATTACTGGTACCGTGGCCACGACTGGTACACTTTACGATACATTTAAAAATAATGAGTCCAATGACAATTTATGCGAGCTTCCAAAAGCCTAAATGAATAAAGTCTATTCTTTACTAGTGGCTTCCCGCGATTCACCTGCATTCCCGGGAGACCTTCAATTTTCTGGGATAAAAAGTAGCCCATGTTCTTTCTCAGGCTCTAGACAATCTATGTACCAAATTTCATTTAACTCAGCTCTGTACTTTTAGCGTGAAAGCGAGACAAACAGAGTTACTTTCGCATTCAAAATATTAGTTAGGATAAAACCCTTATAAGCAATTTAAATATGCTCACTTTAGCACCCCTTTTGGAGGGGTAAATGAAAGCAACTAGGTATAACTTTGATCACGCAAGTCCATTCCATTTCTATTTTTCATCGTTGACCTAAACACCTAACTGTGCTGTACCTACTACGGTTGCATGTCATGGCCTTGCTTAATAATAGGTACTATAGTTAAGCTGCTACTGTGAATAGGGTTACTCACTCGAACGCTAATATACTAAAATTATTTGTTTATAAACTAGTGGCTCCTGTAGTTTCACCTGCGTTTTCGGGGATATTAATCTCCCGGGATATAGTTTGTGTTATTCCAAATTCTTACTGTGTGCCAAATTTCGTCGCGATCCCTTCAGCCGATTTGACGTGAAAGAGTAACACATACATTCGCATTAATAATATTAGTAGATTAAATAAATCTCTAATCTCAAACTAAGCAAATATTAAGATTTTTGATCACTGATAAAAAAAAACTACAGTCAAACGAAAGGAGTTTTAAACGAAATGAATGTTAAAAAAAAATTATATATCTAGTAGTTATTCAACTTCTAACTGGTCATTATGAAACCATTAAAAATCAAGTGTTTCTATTTATTATTATGAAATATAGCATGGTAACCCTGCGGTTTGACTTGTGTAGTACCTACTTAGAGCTCGCAACTTGGCCACTATTGATTTCCCATCAATATAGAGTAAATGTGTATTTGTCACGCGAAAGTTTGAAAGCTCCGTAAGTACTTAACCGAGTTGTCGCAACTTTGGATGGGAAGGGACGAAGTTCCCGTTACACCTACCTATAAATCTTTGCAGCATACGTCCAATAATCGCGCTCGTTTGTCTTTCAGTTTTAACTATTTCCTGCTTTTTCCGAACCCACAAAAGATAAATAGGTTGGTGATGTTTTAAAACCCTTCTCACTGTTTGGCTCTTAGGGCGAGTAAACCCTTCGCGGGAAGGGCGTGTGAAGTTGTTTGTTTTTCCTCGTCGAGATTTATTGATAATTTTGCTGGTTCAAAATTATTAAACAACAGACTGGTTGGCTTTGTGGTTAGTGACCCTGACTTTCTAGCCGCTGGTTTGAATCCCACTCAGGACAAACATTTGTATGCATGAATATGTCTGTTTGTTCTGCGTCTGAATGTAATTATCTATATAAGTATGTATTTAAAAGTAGTTAAAGTAGTATATCAGCTATCTAGTTATCATATCACAAGCTCTGCTTTCTTTAGAATCAGATTGGCCGTGTGTGAAAAATGTCCCAGGATATTTAGGTATTATTAATAGTCAAGAGCTTCCGTTCTTTTAATCCAACATCCGTTAAATCAAATCTACAGTATAAGTAAACTTGAAAAATGTCTCATTTAAAAGGGTGCGCCTTTACCCCGGACAGCGGGGAGCCCCCGGTACAAATCCAATTGTTCCCGGATTTAGCTCCCGAGGGATTGGCCAACTCGTAAATAAAGCCAGATTTCCTTACATTAAAATTTGTCAGGAAAATGAAGGGCTCTTATCTATGGAATTAGAATACTCGTAAAGATGGTAGATTAGTGATTTATTTTCTACGCGTATTTTGTATAGTTTTATCTGATTTAAAGTAATAGTTCAATGAAAGTCGTATCTCTTATAAATTGTAGTAAAACTGATCATAAATTCGCACCATTAAATAAATAAATAAATATCCTGGGACATTTTCACACACGGCCAATCTGATTCCAAACTAAGCAGAGATTGTGATATGGTTACCAGATAGCTGATATACTCCATTGAACAATATCATAAGTCAACATGTATAAACATTTGAAATATGCCAATAATTTGATTGATGATTGAGTTAGTACCAATTATTACACAAACACAGGCATCTTACACACCATTATATATATACGTACCCAATCATGCTATTTTTATAAAGATCTTTATAAAACGATTATGTAACATCAAACTAAAACAAAACCTACTCATTCGGTTTATTTACTTTGGGAAATTATTATAGTTTGGCTCTGTACACACTAGCACATATATTTCTTTGACAGCGTCGTCCTTTGTAAAAGTTTCCCATTAAACTTAAAGTCAATTTACACTCAACGATACCTGTTTCGAAATTGAATGTTGGTACATGTTAACAAATACGAGTTACGATCGCAAAGGTGTAAACTTTCCTTATTAGTTTTCAGTTTGGAATTTCCTAATATGACTTTTATTTGTTATTTTATGGTTCACTGTTCTTCGTTTTTAGGGTTCCTTATGTACAAAGTATATCTTTTCTGTCAGTAAATAGTAAAGAGCATCACATTCTTCATTTTTTCAATTTATAATTTATATAATAAAAAATTGGAATCGATATTTCTTTAATCGGCATTTTTATGTGTAATTTTTGTAAGGAGTAGGTATGAAATGTTGTCGTGAGGGTATTTACTATTGTACGTCT
The DNA here is from genome assembly GCA_905147785.2 of Thyatira batis. Lineage (NCBI taxonomy): Eukaryota > Metazoa > Arthropoda > Insecta > Lepidoptera > Drepanidae > Thyatira > Thyatira batis. Next base: position 7,596,813 of record LR990499.1, read on the forward strand.
CCGTAAGTAAGTCGAACTTGCATATAAACGATTGATTATAATTACCCTCCAAAAAGCAATAGGCCCACAGAGAAGTGGGAGTAATTGATCTTTTTGCTATTCTGATCACGTCGTGCCAAACGAACGCGTATCTTCTTAAATTAATTGGATTTTATTGAATCGCTCACAATTTCAGCGAACTTTTGTTTTCAAAGGCACTCGATCTAAATTGAGTATTTAGAAGAAACATAATGATCTTTTATGTTAGATCTAATAAAATATTATATTTTCTGTATATACTAACGAAGTCAGAAAATATAATAATTAAACATCATCAAAGTATTTATCGAGAAAATATGAACTCAATGCCGCAACCCTAACATTTTCGTGTTGCGTCAATAGATGTCACCACCCGTCAAACTAAACCATACATCCCGCCAAACAAAACAAGGCGTTTAATTTGCAAACACCATTTAAATTATTGGATTACAAATTTCACAATGGGAAATGTCCCGTGGAAATTTGCAAATTTTGTAGTGATTAATCATGCTCCATAGGCTCTTGACATTAGGGGTGGGGTGGTATCGAGGACGAAATATCGATAATTCAATCGGCCACGTGGCCATCAGAAGGCTATTAGTTAATAGTGGACTGCGTTTGGCGTCGAGGGTTGCGATGACAGCGTTATTGATAGGCCTTGTTTTCATTGCCAACGGACGAAGGTTATTGGCTCATGATTTTATTATTTGTAAATGAACTGAAATATTCTAAAAGTTGTTTAGAATCCTACTCTTAATGATTTATGATAAGGTAGGTATGTGTGGCAGAAATATTTAATTACATACCTTAGTAATCTATGCTTCTTATATATGAATTAATATACAAAAAATATTTATTTGTATCTTTTTAACACCTAAACATGACAACACAATACTTAAACCTCTGTCAGTCTCATACCAAGATAATTATTAAACGCGTAAAAGAAAAGCCTAGCTTTCTTCAGATCAAATACAAGAACCGACAATAAACAAATTAATATCAAGCAATAAGAAATCCCAACAGCATATTTACTACCATTTTATACATACAGCTGGCTATTATTGGCACTTGAAAAGCGTTGGGCGAGCAATTAATATCGATAAGATGACCATGACATCTCTATTCGTGCCAACGTATATTTGTGCGTAACACCAAGCGTATTGATTTTGTGTGCGCGCGCACCTTAACCCCTCCTCTAGGGGGTGGTTATGGAGGGAAAGGGGGGGGGGGGGAGGGCAAAAAAGGAACAAGGGTGAACCGACGATTCGAATCGAACCTTTTTATGGAGGGCGCTACAATCCCTTAGGTTAACACTAACGTGTCAGCCGCCGAGAGTTTGTGTAAACTTTTTAAAAGTGCTTTTTACTCATGTGGGGGATTTTAAAAGATAAGCGCTGCCTTTTTTTTGAGCCATGATAAAATTTAGGTATTATATATTATGATGGCGTAAAAAATATGTAATTTTTTAATAGAAATACAATTCACATTAATTTATCAAATATAAGAGCCCATTATCTGCGAATTCATTGAATAAATTAAAATAAGACTTATTGTATAATAAATTCAATACCGTATTAATTATTCCGCGAATTTCTAAGTAACCCTTAGTCATCGACAATATAAATCAAATCAAGTACCTACAGCCATATTGATGAAAGATACAAAAGTGTTAATGTTTTTAAGAGCGAGATTTCTAAAGTAAATTCTTTTGAACTCCAAACAGTATATATACCCAAAATACCTAGAATCAGATAATAATGTAATTTTCATGAGATACGCTTTGCCATTGCCTAAGCTGAGTGATATTCACCCGACTGGATTCAAAGGGAAACCTTGGGCTCTAAATAATTTACATAGACCCAACTCTATATTATCAAGTCCATATTTCATTACTTGCGTATAGATTAAAATTTACTTAATGGAAACGTATTTTACTGTGGAATCAATTCCCACCCTGTACAAAATGTTTGCTCGTATTAATATATCTATTTGCTCTGTTATATAAATATTAATTTTTATTATAAAAAGTATTCCATCAGCTATCTGGTTTAATAAATATATTTCATGCTATGTTTGGTTTAAAATCAAATTAACCGAAATCCAATATTATATTTTCTTATTATTTAGTTAAGGAATATGTGACCAAATGATTCGTGGAAATACTAGTTTAGAAAAGGCGAACATTTTCTTGTTAGAAAAGAAATTGTATCCACTCGTCATATGTATGTAGGAAGGCATTCCACTACTTTTGGATTGGCCCCTTTTTTTCTAAACACGCCGCGCTGCGCACACAAAGTGTCTGTTTTTTGTGGATATAACAATTGAAATGAGGTTTCTATTGCGTTATACATAAGGTACAATATTTTATCAAAAACTTAGTTTTTTAAAACGAAAAAAGTAAAGACCTTAATTTTGGTATTTCCGTTTCGAATAATGTTATTATTTTATGGTTACTTTTATTTTTTTTATATAAATATAATGTAGGTCAATATGTGTGTTTGTGTCTACAGTCGATAAACATTTGAAGTTCAAAAAACAAAAGCCAATCGCTATTAATCCTTTACCACACCGTCAAAGCGTTATTTTTTCTAAAAACTGAACATTCATGTCGATCCATCAACGAGGCATGAGCGTAAAACATTGACTTTATTGGCAGTTTCATAAAGCTACATTGGCAGGGTTGCAACAACCGCAGCGAGCCAATCCGACCCTAGGCTTTGCGTGTAAAACCTAAAATTTATTGCCTAAAAGAACGACTGATTGCCCCACGCAACGATATATTGCTACAACGTAATTGAAAAGCCTTTTTTTTGTACCAGAGATTGGCTTTTTGGTTATAGATATATAAATTATTTAGCTTTCACTGCATGGCAAAGTCCTTCCACCACTGTTTTGATAAAGGTACAAAATTGAAAAAAAAAATCACATACTAGCTGCTATTATTATCCGCATATCCGATGCAAAGTACCTAACCCTTTGCGAGAAAGAATAACATACCTTCATACACACATCCTCACAAAATTAGGGTACTATAAGCAAGATATGATATTTACGAATATACCCGATATATGTAAATGGCATATTATTATATGTTCCAATAAAATTGTCCATACACAATATGCAATTATCATTCATATTGTACCCCGAGAGTATAATATCAACTTTTATATGTGCGTTCAGCAATTTATTGAAATTGGTATCGTACTTTATTATGATGCTGTTTTAACTACATTTTTGACTGTGCTGGAAGATTGCTCGAAGCTTAATGAGTATCATTTTCAATATTATATTAAATTATAACTGATATATCTAATAGGTATAGATAGATATTAACTACGCACAACAAACAGACATTTCGTTTATTGACACATTTTTGTTTTCCGATTCGAACCCATTACCTAAAAGATACTTAATCACTCGCGCGCCAGTCGGATGCCAAGCTACCAACCATGTTTCGTAAAGTAAACATGTCTTCCTAAATTAATTTCCATTCAACTATTTGCGTAACATACCTACTAATTTTATGATCCGCGCAACTCATTTATTCAAAATTTCAAACTAATTTAGTTTACGCGTCTACGGGGTTTGATTAAAATTAATATCAATCTATTTTCTATTACATTATGTTTGTTTGTCGAACGCGCACCTGCGACGTGATAATTTGATTACTTTCACTCGCTACGTTTAATTAAATTGGTCGTAAGTTTTACTTTGAAATATGTCTCAACTTCTAAAGCTCATTAAAAGTTTTCAAGATCAATTTGTTTACTTTTTTTCTATATTTTATTTTATATTTAAATAAACAAAATTATTCGTTCATAATAACGAAAGCTTTGTTTAAAAGTAAAGTTGTATTAAATCTTTCACAAACAGAAGTTGCGGTTTCACCCGCGTTGTTTCCGTTCCCGTGAGAATATAGGAATTATATATTACCTAACTTACACCCTGAAAATGTAGCACTCTTTAAATCGATCCTAAAAATATATAGCCTAAATAATTCGATGTTTATCCTTTATTACATTAGTGTAGGTATGAGATATAGACAACAAAGAAAAAGAATGAGCAATATTATTAAGCCAGACAAACACGCAGACGTTCTGTGGTACTGTTTATTAAGTAGAATGATGAGCTGAGGCCAGTATATAAACGCTCATGCGCTGACTATATTAATCTACAAGACAAAGATTAATTTAAGCGCACTGTCGCGTGTCTTGTGACGTGACAAAGGCGAAACGAAGCTCCTTGAGAGTGAATACTCTTTATCAGGGTGCACCCGCTCGCTATTCAGGTAAGTATGTATATCGTAATTAGAATTATCTTGTGTTTAGAAAAGCAAGGTGCGCGAGCTCAGGTTGCTTGTTGAGAGAGTTAATTATTATGTTAGGATATTCTCACACTCTTAATATGGATAGTAGATTAAAACCATTATAAAGTAGATGCTTTGAGTTTAAAGTTTTTCATTTAATGCTGAAAAAAGCCGACATCTTAAAGCGGGCGGTCGTATTGAATTTAGTGTGATGTTATTAACTTTATCGGTTTATGAAATATACTTGTTGGTTGGTTATGAAATGGTTGAAATATACTTGTTGTGCCCTGCTAAGGTGGGATACGAGCAGTAAGACGTTTTATTTACTTCCGTACATCCCTGACCAGCCATATCATGGTACAGTACAATATGCTGATCTCAGCAAAACTTTTTTAACTAGGATGGCTATCTAGGTTAACAATTAAATCGCGATTGCAATCAGTGAAAGTAAACTGACAAAAAAAAACTGTTTTATCACTCGTGCTGCGTAGTAAATTGGTATGAAAACAGATTATGCATGTGTATGGAGGTAAAACGGTTCCGGAGCGCCAGTGGATCGCAGGAAATTGGCAATTTATCTGGCAGCACGAACCGTCCGACGCCGGCCAGTAAATGCGAATATTTACGCCATAAAATTTGTACGTACCAGTTGATTGCCATTGGCAAAACTGTGTTGATGAAAGGCCAATTAAATTATTGTGTAAATACTCCGCTTTTAAGGGATGTTTATTTCATTTCAATTACGCTCAACAGACGCTTAGCTATCGGAGTAAATTAAAGACGATCAAAACATTTCATAATCCGTTTTTCCGGTTTTGATACTAATTTAATGTTTGGTGTAATTACCAACAATTTAATCCTGTAGCGTGATCATTTATTCTTTAATTGAGTACCTAAAAATATGAATATATTATTAAGAAGGTATTTTATTCAAATGAATAAGTTCAAATCATTTACTCATATTATTTAACGCTTTCTATTATAAAGAGTATTCAATCTCATTCCAGTTCATATACACCACACACAGCGCCATAAATTCGACTATTACCTTAAATATTACGCTAAATACAGAACATTAAGCACATTCCTAACACTCGCTCATATTAAGCTATAAATCTTGAATATCTTCATACATTTCTACGCATGAGTTTCCATGGCTGTACAGAAACCTGCATGGACTGCACTGCGGATACTGGCAACCCTTTGGCACGTGAGAGGCATCCAAATCTGGCAACACCACTAAGTTCTATATAATAAACATTTCCTTTATGTAGGTCACATTGTTATTACTTAAATTATTTTTTGGAGGTCAAGAAGAGCTGCACTGCGGACTTTGTGGACTCATTGGCTCACAAGGCTGCTTAGTATTTGTCTATTGCCTAGGTGGGTCTGTCATGAAACTTGTACCCAAACTTTGGCAATGGAAAAGTATGCATAAAGATACAGAGCTTTTGGGTGTTGTCTCTTATTTGGTGTGAACAATATCAAATATTATGTAGTTCGAAGAAATTCGAACCTTAGCGTAATAATGTATTTACCTCTCTTTTAAATTTTCATAAACTTTTTTTATATTTATAACCTAAAAATAAATAGAGTATCTGCTAAGTGTTAGGTACTAATGAAATTTTACATTAAATGTATTCTATAACTTTAACTCTATTATTCCATAGGTCTTGTCAAGAATATCACGATGAAAATATGATTCTTAATATGACATATGTTATGTTAGATATTAGTGTCTTTATAAGGAAAGTGTTTAACTCTATAGAAACTTTTTCACACGAAAAAGAAATGGTAATAACATGGAACCTGCTATTCATATTATTCTGAGTGACTGGCGTTTGGTGAAGGGAGGTGTACTGTTAGCGGAATTTCCTTGAAAAAAGAAAAAAAAGCCTATTTAGATGTATAGAAATAAAATATTCTTTATATGACATTGTAGAAAAATCTTTAGAACTGCTATATGACTTATCAAAGTGCTACGAGCGTGCTACGAATCACTTTACTAATGACTTTACTATAATTTATAAATAATATTAATTAATGCCTTTGAAATAACTGAAGCTCTGCTGTCTTTATCTGTCACATGACGTTCAGCATACAAAAGAGCAAGACAGATGTAATTTATTACCGGGAGAACTATTCTACCTAGGTAGATGAGGCAAGATTAATTGTCTAGTCACTCTAACTTCGCAAAATGTCAGATTTTAGTTGCGGCATAGGTTGACTACCAAAGTAGGTTACAATTAAGCTACCATTTTTTATCTTCATAATTAAACTACCTCATAAGTTTAATTGAATAAAATATTTTATAGTAGGTACATTTAAATAAATAATTAAAACATTTCTGTTCATCTTCTAGTAATTTTGATCTTCCTAAGTAGGTATCCTATACCATTTTAAGTTTTAATCCATAACTCTATACCTTTAAAGTTTTAATCCATAACTCTATTATAGTTGTCTGACCAATGCTACGAGTTACCTCTACGACTCTGACAAAGTGCTACGAGAGCGCTACGACTTTCTTAGGTACATAACAACATTATTATATATGTCGCTGTGAGATTGAGAATTCGTCAGAATGTATTTAACGAAATTCTAGTGAGAGTAATTACAGATCAGTTATAATTTTACAGTTTTTACAATATCACAGTGACATACACTGGCCAATTTGCGGCAACGCTCTCAAGAAAATATTGTATTTTATTCCTACAAAATATTATTTTAATATGTATTTATCTATTGACTCCATGTCCACATTAGAATGGTATGAATGTTGCCGTTTTAAAGATCTATGACGCACTTATATATTACGTAATATTAGCGTAAACGACGAAATTTTATGGTCCTCATGGCAATAAAGTCTTAATATATTTTCTTAGTAATGTTAATTGGTAGTACAGAACATATACGTTAAATAAATTAAGCGAACATGTTATGTAGGTACATAGAAATATGGAGTACCTTGAAAGCAAGGTGAGATTTTAGTCCTTGAATAAATACTGTTATTTCTCATGGCTGTAATAAAATCTTACATGAAATATATATTTTTATAACTTTATGATTATTTTTTAAGATGATTAAAGCTGAAGAAAAAGTCATATCAATATAGTAGCCACAAGACAAGTAGTCCTTCTGAAACTTCGGTGATAATGTTTATGTAACATTTTGGGTTATTCTACTTTCATTTTCGTCATTACTTCAGAGTATATTGTCAATAGTTTGCTTTATTTTGACTTAGAACGGACAGCCTTATTTATGTAATAATTTTTTTAAGCTCTCCTTCAGTAAGTAGTGTACAATATAAAATATACTCATATGTTAGGTTAGTTGCCTATAATATAATAAAATATTGAAATTACTTGAAAATGTGTACAAGTACTTAGAACACCATAAAATCTTCAATGTTTTTTTTTATACCACAAGGGTGGCAAACAGGCATACGGTCCCACCTGATGGGTAGCGGTTACTGCAGCATATGCGCCTAACACACCAGAGGCTTGCAACCTTAGAAATTAAACAGATAAAACACGATTCTGGTTTAACTGGGAACAAATGAACGCATCTATGCTCATATAATATAACACAGTAACTAGCTTTGAACTAACCGTAACTGTAGCATTGTGTACAAACAGCAGCCGTACATTTGATTACGTGCGTGTACAGACCACTTTAGGACGAGCCTTGCTGTATAGAGAAACTGGTATAAACTAGTTTACCCTACAAATTGCGTGATAGTAGATTCACAAAACTTCCTAATACGTTACTATACCTAGAAAGTACAAATTGTATATACCTAACTATATCAGCGCTGTCCATATTATAAAGATTTTGAAGTAAATAAATAGATGTTTCATATTTATTTGAATCGAATAAGCCTTTGTAAATCTTTAATATCTATACTAATATTATAAAGAGGAAAGATTTGTTTGTTTGTTTGTTTGTTTTTAAGCTATTGCATAGCTTTTATCGCGGGCTCTGAGCGCGGCGACCGAATCAAGAAATTCCGTAACGAAAAAAACCTAACACATCGTCTAACATCGTTTCAGTTCGGCAGACTTCGGCACGGTGTTTGTTTGCTATCTTCTTAACTCTTTGACGTTTTGAAAAAATGGCGTTTGACATTTAAAAAAAACAAAACTCAATTTCCGTATTCGCGCGTAATTATTTTGTTTCTATTTCGTGGCAAGGGTACCACGTCATAAAGCCTAAGTATTCAAATACGTATGCACATCAGAATGCATATTATTAAAAAAAATATATGCTCAAGTATTTTTACAATGTACAAGGCGTCCTTTCTAACCTAACCTTTGTTTAAATCCAAATGTATCATTTATTTAGTACATGTAGCGGCCATTTGCATTTCTAAGCACGCGATGTTGGCGTATTGGTACAAATGTTTGTACGTTGGGCCAACATGGCAATGAAATTAGACCTTTTCTCTAAGATTTATATGAGCTAGTACTTATATATTTTTAAGCTATTGCATAGCTTTTATCGCGGGCTCTGAGCGCGGCGACCGAATCAAGAAATTCCGTAACGAAAAAAACCTAACACCCCCCACTCCGACGGGCAAGGAGGTGTGGCTTGAAGGCCGTGCATCGTCTAACGTCGTTTCAGTTCGGCAGTCTTCGACGGCGTTGTGTGCGATTAGACGTATTGTACGACTCTACGAAACTCGCACGAATCGAGACGAGCTGCTCCGAAATCGGACGAATACATAAGCTGCTTATGAGAAAGTATATAGGTGTAAATGTATTTATGTACAACAGTGAATAGCTGTACTTGTAAAATTTGTGTATGAAGTGTTTTGAATATGAATGAACAAAGTGCATTTATTATTAAAATAAATAAATAAAATTATAATTGCATAAGTTGATACAAAATGCTATGCAATGCAATAGCTTTACCGCGGCAGTCCCCGAGTGCCTCACGTAATTTTTTTGTTTGTTTGTTTGTAATGAATAGGCTCCGAAACTACTGAACCGATTTCAAAAATTCTTTCACCTTTGGAAAGCTACATTATCCCCGAGTAACATAGGCTATATTTTATCCCTGTATTCCCACGGGAACGGGAACTACGCGGGTAAAACCGCGGGGAGGCAGCTAGTACCTCATAAATAGGTACTCAAAGTAATCCGAGACAAGCATTGTGAACGTTTACTATTAAAGTTTCTCATTGTTTAAAAGACAAAACAACTGGAACAATATTGTATTATATTACTAATATATATTTTAATATAAAAGATGAAATACCTACTTAACATTATAAATTCGAACCTACAATACTATTAATATCTAATAATTTCTGTTTCGCTTTTACCACTGAACGGATTGTAATTAACAGAGACGTTGCAGGTCTCCCGAGAACGTAAAAATCAAAAACTAGTTACAAAAAGTAAAAAGTATAAATTTATTTATAAAATAAATTTACCTATACGAAAACGGTACGTTGAAAATATATGAGTGTACATCAAAACACGGTAACTAGCTAGCTACACACTCCACGGACGCGGACGGTTAGCCGTACACCGCGTACACTCGATACGCGTGGGCCTGACACTTTGACACATGCATGATGGCGGTTCCCGGGTTATTCAGCTGAAGTAACGCTTGTTATTCCGCACAGCTTTTTTTCCACTTTGTTTAGAGAATCACTTTTTGCAAATATTTATTTTTTTCTCTGGCTACTTTATGATGTTAGGTTAGATGGGAAGTATCATCGTTGATATTGCATTTCGTTCTGTCAGAAGGAAGCAGATTAATAAATCAAACTTTTTGGCAAATGGGAATAAAAATTAATAATTTATGCGACTGTTTTGTTAGACAACATGTAACTACGATATGACGTTAAAATCAGAATTTAAAAGTAATCAGCTGACATTTGTCTCAGTAGTGAACATTATTACATAACGTTAAGTATTATATTAGTACATAATAAATCTACCAGTTTTTATGTCTGTGAAACCCAATAGTATTGAAGGACATTAGTCCATGTTCACGTCCCTATGGCCGGGGCTCACGGGCTCAGTGGTGAACATTATAACCGCGTTTCGATTTCGGATCACGTACGGAGCTGTACTGCGACTGGAGACCTACTTTTGATGCAGTGTGACCTCCCTTTTCAATGCATAATTTATTTGCGAACACTTGAGAAAATATGTATGGTTGGTTATTTTTTTTCAGCTGTGTCTTTTTTATAACTGCCTTTATGGTATAGAAGTAAAATTTTAATGTGATGTGAGATTTTTGCTACTTAGTTTGAAGCTTTATTATATTAGCATACCTTGTGCACTTATTGCGAAGAATATATGTATTCCGTAGTTTATGTGTGTTTATTAAAATTTTATTAAAGGTATAAACTCTCTCCTAATTCTCCTCTCTGAGTCTTACCTTGAATTTAAATCAAATTTGAACATGAAGCTACTTAACCACCTAAGCATACTTGAAACAAAAACGTTTGTAAATAGTAGGTTCATTACAGTATCGTGCCTGTACAAGCCGCCTGTATGTACACAATCGGCATACTTGTTAGCTTCAGAGCCTTCAGAGGCTGTTCACGTCAAATTGTGTACAGAACACGTGAGCATCGGTAATTGTTTGCCGAATCATTAGACGTACTCACTGTTTAATTGAATTCTGTTGTAATTATGTTCATTAGTATACTAGATGATCCGTGGAAGGTCTTTTGACTTACATTGTTTTGGAATATTTGTCAAAGACGCTTCGTTCCTTTTGGCCGTATGTTATATAGATATGTAGTTTCACACCCTATTCAATTCCTACAATCAAACAAAAATCTAATTTTTACTCTTCATAATGTGTATAACATGTAGATATAATTATTGTTATTAAGCTATTGCATAGCTTTTATCGCGGGCTCTGAGCGCGGCGACCGAATCAAGAAATTCCGTAACGAAAAAAACCTAACACATCGTCTAACGTCGTTTAAGTTCGGCAGACTTCGGCACGGTGTTTGTTTGCTATCTTCTTAACTCTTTGACGTTTTGAAAAAATGGCGTTTGACATTTATAAAAAACAAAACTCAATTTCCGTATTCGCGCGTAATTATTTTGTTTCTATTTCGTGGCAAGGGTACCACGTCATAAAGCCTAAGTATTCAAATACGTATGCACATCAGAATGCATATTATTAAAAAAAAGTTTTACGTGACAACGACTTTGAGTGGTAAAATAATTTTAATGTGAATATTCATTTGTATAGTAGGAAGAAGGATGAAATAATAGTAACAATTTAAAACCTAACGTGACGTGAGCGGAGCGTAACGCAGTTTCTTGAAGTGTCACCCGGCAAACCAATTTATAAGACGTTGTCACGTCAAAATATATGCTCAAGTATTTTTACAATGTACAAGGCGTCCTTTCTAACCTAACCTTTGTTTAAATCCAAATGTATCATTTATTTAGTACATGTAGCGGCCATTTGCATTTCTAAGCACGCGATGTTGGCGTATTGGTACAAATGTTTGTACGTTGGGCCAACATGGCAATGAAATTAGACCTTTTCTCTAAGATTTATATGAGCTAGTACTTATATATTTTTAAGCTATTGCATAGCTTTTATCGCGGGCTCTGAGCGCGGCGACCGAATCAAGAAATTCCGTAACGAAAAAAACCTAACACCCCCCACTCCGACGGGCAAGGAGGTGTGGCTTGAAGGCCGTGCATCGTCTAACGTCGTTTCAGTTCGGCAGTCTTCGACAGTCGACACGGCGTTGTGTGCGATTAGACGTATTGTACGACTCTACGAAACTCGCACGAATCGAGACGAGCTGCTCCGAAATCGGACGAATACATAAGCTGCTTATGAGAAAATATATAGGTGTATATGTATTTATGTACAAAAGTGAATAGCTGTACTTGTAAAATTTGTGTATGAAGTGTTTTGAATATGAATGAACAAAGTGCATTTATTATTAAAATAAATAAATAAAATTATAATTGCATAAGTTGATACAAAATGCTATGCAATGCAATAGCTTTACCGCGGCAGTCCCCGAGTGCCTCACGTAATTTTTTATTTAAATACTTTTTATATTAGTCACTACTTTTAACATTTAGGACATTTACAAAGGGGGACTATCTAAGAAGGATTTTAAGCTGGGACGTGTAATCAGAAGTGTTTTTGTGAGAGAAGTTAAGACTAATTATTTCTTATACCGTATTAATATAGCTACGACTAGAGGCGAGAGATACGACGCTCAAGTTTTCATTTCATTTATAACCTTTCAGGTAGAATCAACAAACAATTTAATATGAGACTACATAAATTCACATCATATGGTATAACTTCTGAAGCGCATACGATAATTGGGGAAAGGGGGTTCCAGACAGGAGCACTTACGTCTCATTAACGTCGCTGCAACGTTAGATTCCATTACTCCGGTGTGTATGGGACATTATACTGTATTATATATGGTTATACTCTCTTGAAGGGTAATGTTCGAATAAAGTAATCTCTATGTTATATAAAAAAAATTGATGCTAGATGAGTTTTAAATTAATTTTTCGCCGCTACGTACTGCTGACCCTAAGGTCACGTGCTCCGTTTTTGCAAAGAACAATCTCATGCTCCGCTCCTATTCGCCGTAGCGTGATGTTATATACCTATACCTGACCTCGATAAATATGCTATCTAAATCTAAAATCATTTTTCAATTTGGAGCAGTAATTCCTGAGTTACACGGCTATCAAACTAACCAGATATCTGTTACTAAGTGACGATATAAAAAAATATTCTGCATAAGTATAACATTGAAATTGGAACAGACAAAAAGAACAACACAAATGAACGTGAAAACCTTTTCAAGTTTTAAATCGAGTCACCCTTTTCCAATGACTGTCGAATGAATTTTTAATCGTATGAGTCACAACCGTATATGGTATAATTCGGTCAGCTGAATCACACAACACCCCTTGTGAGGGAAACACTATGATCAATACTGTGGCGTCGAGCGTCTAGACAAATATAATGACTCGATGTTAGGGCGACAGCGTTATTAATTTATGTGCATTCTACGTCAGATGCACATTCCCTGGATGCAATTTAATAAAGGCACCCCCGCTGGATAATTTGTAGCAACAATTTCAAGACTATTAGTTAAATATATTGGCGTTTCAAACGTATCTTAAGTCTTAACTAGCTTTTTCTAAACGATGAATAACTGGAAATGTTTAAGACATTATGCACCAAATAAATATCCTATGACATTTTTCACACACGGCCAATCTGATTCCAAACTAAGCAGAGCTTGTGATACGGTAACCAGATAGCTGATATACTACTTTTAAATACATACATATAGAAATTAACAGCCAGACACAGAACAAACAGACATATTCATACATACAATGTTTGTCCTGAGTGGGATTCGAACCTACGACCCGCGGCTTGAAAGTTAGGGTTACTAACCACAAAGCCAACCGGCCTGACAAAGTTGCTTCACAGAAACTGTGTAAATAATAAAATAAGTAGCATGAAGACAAAAGAACATGCATCCAACGAGGAATATTATAAAATGGATTTTATTTAAATATCAAATCCTCAGATTATGCGAGTGCTTCCCGTTATTACAATTGAGGGAAAATTTGCTTCACTGGTTTGGAAAAGTGTTTCACTTTGCAAGATGTGACACTTTTACCTCACCAGAGTTTATTTCTGCTGACAATGTACTTACAGTTTGAGATTTTATGCAACGTTTTTCGGGCACTTTTGTGTAAAGGTTTCTAGCGTTCTTAAATAATGTAAAGGTTTATAATAAACTTGGAAGGTAGTTTTTCCCCCGCAGTTTTACCCGCGTAGTTCCCATTCTCGAAAAAATAATTATAGATAGTCAGTTATTCCTGAGATTACCGGGTTCAACCTAACAAACCAACTCTTCAGTTCATTAAAGATAATAAATTATTATTATTATTATTAGCCTGTGTTGTCCCACTGCAGGGCAAAGGCCTCCCCTTCTTTTCTCCACTGTTCCCGGTTTTGAGCTTTGCTGGACCAGTCCTTTGCGAAGTGGTCCAGCTCGTATCGCCATCTTTTCTTAGGTCTGCATATATTGTATATTCAGTTTTATTTAAATTAACTAAATGGAAATCAACGGGTAAAGAATTCAGAATCTTTGTACCAAAATTTTGACAGAGTAATTAAATGACCACATGTGAACGTATGTTCCTGAACAAACAAAAGACTAATCTAACTCCATCCCTTTTCAGTTTCGCTTCGAAAACAAACCTTCACATACGATTACACTTTAGAGAGAATTCAAAAAGAAAGAATTCGAGTCGGCTGTCTAATCAGGGTGTCCGACTCAAAGTAAACCAACCAGAATCCTTTAAAGCCCTACCATTATTAGGATAATGGAGCTTTGAGTATCCTAGCGTAGGATAGGTTCTATCCTAGCGTAACACTGTGCTTCCGGCGGTAGGATTAGTTTCTTTTTGCGAGCCACTTTTGAAATATAAATTCGGAGCCATATTTTATGCTGCCTTATTATTCCATTAACATAAAAAGTTTTTTTTACTTGTTCACTTACTTATTCCTTCGGAACTTTTTTTTCGTGAAAATATAATTTCCCCATTTACAATTCTTTGGTAATTAATTTGGCTGTTTCTATATAACGTCAAATTTAAATCCTAATCTATCGACTATACTTAGTTTAGTTCTATAAGATAAAAATACTAACGATACTAATATAACAGCGCATAAAAGGTGAATAAATCTACGAATTCTAGTCTAATTTGCGAGCCAGTAGGTCTAGGCTATTACGTGCCTTCCGGCGCTTTGTCGTGAATACAAAAATAAACCTCTTACGCAATAGGACCCATTAGGAGTGTCCATTTCCGTGTAGTGTTAATGCTGAATACCTGAATTTATTTGTGCTAAAACTATTTTATTCTGCCTAACATCAATTTATGGGGTATTTATTTTACTAGCTTAGCTATTGTATAGAATTGAACTGTTAATGTAAATGGCAAGACGATTGTATTTCATAACCTAATATGTAAATAAGAAGATGTTTTTATTCGAAAATATATTCTATCGTGAGTCTTTTATTAAAATCACAGCCTCTACGGAGCATATAACCAAAATTAATAAACTACATCTTCAAATTTTGATGACCTTTTTACCTACTATTATTTCTTAGATAAGAGTATAATGTAATATTGTGTTTCATATATGAAATACGAACATCATAAAATACTCGTGAATCGTACTGAGTCAATAAATATTAAATAAGCCAAATAAAATATACTAAATTGCTACTCCGATCCGTACTGCTAAATTTGCCATGAGCAAGGGTGAATTATTGTGCTATATAAATATACTGTGGGGTAATTTAAGGAGCTGTTAGTCGGAAAATCTGATTTCATATATATATAAAACATTGATAAAGTAGTGTTTTTACCAGCTATGACATTTCTTACATAAAGCCAATCTGATACTAAAAGCTAGTAATATGGAAACCAGATATGAACTTTATGTATTACTTCGCACATACGATGCTATAAAGTCACTTATGCGAAGGTAGTAATTTTACATGTTAATATTTTTCAATAATAGTAATTAGTGAGAGTTTTGCTTTTACCTTAAAATGAAGTTTAAAGTTTTAGTTTAAATATTATCATTTTATTTTTAATCGAGAAGAACTATACCTTGTAATAGGATGTTGACTAATCAAATGCTTATTCTTATATAATTTTCAAGTACCTACTTTTTGCAGTCTATGTATGTATGGGCCTTATAGACAAGTTCAGAGTGCTTTAAACTTAGCTTCTTTTATTGGTATCACTCATATTGATCTAGATAAATATTTCGCTACGTACTACGACACTAAAAGCTTGTTTTTCCTTAGTGGGAAATGAAATGTATTTATTCATTCAAATAAGACTTTATAGGCGTTATGAAACGTCAACTTTAATGTACCTAATAGAATTTGAAACACAAACACTTGTTAAAGTGTACATGAATAAAGGACACTTCAATTCTATTCTTAAGTTATGGTAACCAGGCTAACCAGGTCGTACCAATAAGGTACGAGAACAGATGGTAGCATGGTAGCATTTATTTGACGTGTGTAACCATTCAGTGAGGTATGTTTGCTCGTTCCGACGAGCTATTGGCATCGCTTTCGGGCGCAATGATCGTTATTCGTTACCAATTGTTTAGTAAAGCTCTATAGCAGAGTTCAGGGAATTAGAGCTTCTGTTATCTATACTCTATACTAATATTATAAAGGAGTAGAGTTTGTTTGTTTGTTTGTTTGTTTGTTTGTTTGTTTGTTTGTTTGGTTGAACGCGCTAATCTCAGAAACTACTGGTCCGATTTGAAAAATTCTTTCGCCATTGGATAGTCCATTTATCGAGGAAGGCTATAGGCTATATATCATCACGCTATGACCAATAGGAGCGGAGCACCAATGAAGAATGTTTCAAAATCGGGAGATTTCTTTTCCAGTTGAGAGCTTCCGCTGCGTACGATGCGTAAACGGTTAAAGTTACGCTAAAATGATGTATGACAGAATTGTTCCCCTTCAAAAGTTCTAAAAAAAAGTCCGCGATAGCATATGTCTATCTGTTAAGGTTGGCTCACTGTGACCACTTTTTTTTATGAAGATAATATTAATCCTTATCCAAATAAATACGTTATTCATCGCAAGTATTTAATTTAAAACAAAGATGTCGCAAATTTAAAATAACATTGCACCAAAATAATGATCAAGTACTGTACTGCGCGCGCCTTTATGTACCGGGCCTGCGCGTGCAGTCATCAGTTAGCTCTACGGGACCATCCTTCTACGTAAACGAAGGGGGTTGAAAGTTAGCGTTAGCCCAAAGTAACTATTCCACGCGGACGGAGTCGCGGGCAGAAGCTAGTCTTAATATATATAAATCTCGTGTCACAATGTTTGTCCTCAATGGACTCATAAACCACTTAACCGATTATAATAAAATTCGCACACCATGTGCAGTTCGATCCAACTTGAGAGATAGGATAGCTCACATATACTTGGACCCGGTAGGTGGCGCTGGTGGGCAGAACGAAGTCTGCCTGGTCCACTAGTATATTATAGGTAAGAGTACTTCATGTCTTTTAAACTACGTATTTGTAATTCATAAGTGGTGGACTACTTGCTATTAGGACGTCGACGGCACGTCTGACAGAGCTTGTTCGGATTTTTATACGGTTTCCAAGAAAAAGAGAGATTATAAATGCTATACAGGCAATGGGTTGCTTATATTTAATATGAGGAAGTAAAATGTGATTGGAAAGATTTTTATTTCATTATTATATATTTACATACCAACTTTTAAAAATAAGGATTAATCAACAATTGCGAATTCAGAAAAAAAAATACCGGTACAACGCCAATCACAAACGGAGGCAATAAAACAAAATGCAAAGGGTACTTTGCAATTCAAATTATTGTCACCGTTTAAGCTTGCACCGGAAAAATCTATATATACCATCCGATTGGCGCAAACACATTAAAACGCAGGTTGGAAGCAATTAGCGGGCGACGACGCCAGAGAGGGCTCGAACTGAATCGAGCATAACGCTACGATGCAATTTCCGAACGAACGAACCTTCATCCACTAGTACATACACTGTCTGCGGTGTTGCCATCACTGCGAGGCGAAAATATTGCGTTGGTGTTGCTAGGGAGATTTTTTTTTTTATATTATTTTATATAATTTTATAGGGTCGGCAACGCGTGAGTGACGCCTCTGGTGTTGCAAGCGTCCATAGGCTACGGTAACCGCTTCCCATCAGGTGGGACCGTATGCCTGTTTGCCACCCTTGTGGTATAAAAAAAAAAAAAAAATGGCGAAATTTCGATGGTTTCTTTGAGAAAAGTTTTTTAAAACACGTTTTGAGGTCAATGGTTTGGGAGTTTTTGTTATACAATAGCTGCCTCCGTGTGGTTTCACCCGCGTAGAGCCCGTTCCCGAAAATGTAGCTTTCCAATAATGAAATAATTTTTAAAATTGGCACAAAACACAAAAACTATTGCATTTTTGTGTTTATTCATTACAAACATACTCACAAAAAACTTTATAATATTATATGATGAGTTGTGAATATGGATGTATTTTGGTAGTATTTTTTTTTGTTTAATCATCTCTATGTAAGAAATGCATTTGCCATAACTCGTTAGTGTATGATTTCTAACTACATACTGACTGAAAAACAGTGTACGCTACATTGAAATCTGCTGTTAAGTTGGTTAATTCTCGACAAGTAGAGCTTATCGACGAGCAACAAGGTTTATTTCTCTATAACACTATGAATAGCCTGGTGGATAAATATTTATCGAGCAAAAGCACATTATTATTATTTCCAATAGTTGTACCAACCACACACCGAAACACGCAAGTTATTATTGAAATTAACAATATCTCATTATAACTAGTAATAAAGTTTAATACTGTGCACGTTTATGGCCCAAAATGGAAATGAGAGCTTTGTTTTAATTTAATAACTATTTGCATTGTTTCGCTGTAAAATATTTTGGTTTCAATGAACATGCCGTTACGAATTATCACGAGTTTAATATAACATTGTATTTTACAAAAGTTTAGTAATAAAACCATTTTTATGTTAGATATATAAAACACAGATATTTCTTGATATATATTTTGAATAGTTAGGTAAGGTATGATGCATTGTATTAAGTAATTATATTAAAATTATACCTGTCTTACAGTTAATTGCAGTGCATTTAAAAAAAGGTATTTTTTGTGGCTGTAGGTATATAAGAGCTGGTATCAAAAACAGACTCTCGACTAATGTTAGAAAATTTACAATAAACCTTCGAAATCTGATTTATTTAAGTTACTCGATTCATTGCTTGACTTAATTGGTAAACTAAGTAAAAATTTCAATGTTGCCTTTAGATTTTCAGGGGGCCTAAAGCTCCCAAAGCAAGCATATTTTAAGACCACCTACAAATCAAAATTTTACTTTACTCTTTGAAAAAACCAATAAATGCTCCAATACCATATGCACAAACATGCAATAACAGGAGGCCACAGGAAAATGTCCTCCGCCTACTCGTCGTATAAGCCGACTGATTGAAAACGCCAATCACCCGCAACCCACTGTCGTATTGATTGGATGCTCCGCGATATTGCAGCGTAGTCAATAAATATCTTCGGTATTCGACAACATTTTTTTTCTACTGCGTGTGATTTGAACATGTTTTATATGTCATTTCAAATATCAGAATTAGGTATATAATATAAGATTTGCAAGAAATACCTATGCTTACCTCATAAACATTTTGACTTAGACCTTAATTGGTCACTTCTTACCCCCTACTTAATCCCTCTGTCTCAAATTTATTATCACTTACAAGCTCAATAAAGTACATAACGATTTTGAGGTAGGTATCCTTGAGTTTATAAATTTAATATGATTCATGCATGTAAGGAAAAAGCAAAGATTTTATCTTGCTTAATTGAAAAGATCAATCAGCATCAATCTCTGTGTACACGAACTCCGTGCAAGCCTTATCAACTCCAGACACACAATCAAAGACATTCTCAAATTAAAACTCCTTCCTTTAAACATAAAATGGCGTCGAAAAGACCTTACAATTTCCTTTTCCAGTATCATTTACTACGGAAATTTTCCAGCTTATAAAATTGTTAGAAAACTATTAAAGGACGCGGGAGAGCGGATGCTTCCTACGCTTCCGAAAGCTTCGGGGCCCACATCCTGTGCGATTCTGTAAACTACATAAATGACTAGCTCGACTATGCTCTGTCTCTCTCAGAAACTATCCAACTGTGTGAGAGGTCCGCTCATCGAGTGTTGGCGAACGAACTCTCTGTTAGTGAATAGGAGCTGTTGACATCGTATTTAATTAGTTTGTCATGTCCGATATACGCCGGTTCCTGGTATAAAACTTAATTAATATGATAAAAGGAAATTGCGGCCATTCTTTGAATTGTGGAATATTCTGGAGTATGAATGGGATTTATCTGGAATTCTCATCATGATTGATTTAAATTTAAAGAGCTTGACCAGTAGGTAAATACATACTTCTTCATTATGATAGTTCATAACTATTATTAAAGACGGTGATCACTTACAATCTGGTGAATAGCCTCACTCACCCCTTGACATACAAATAAACACATACAAACAAATTCTCTTATCATTTTGTTGATCATAACTTTGTCTTTCACAATTTTGTCGCGGCGTCCTCAAAATTTATGAAGAAATTTACTTAATATAAAAAACTTGTTAAAACCAATTTTGATTTAACTTAAATTCCGCAAACTGAATACTTATTATACTAACCTATAACATCATACAATATGTATGCTATGAATATGTGTCGCGTATCGATTTACATTGTCGAGTGAATCAGCGTTTGTTCTATGATACAGACTTCGTCGCATTCGAGCCTCGGAGCAGCGGACGTCTCACTTCATAGCATAGTTAACGACAAGGACGGAGCACAGACAGTCGAGCTAATATAATTTTACCTTACAGAATTGCCCCCCATTGTGGTTACCTGTGAGGTAGGCTCGCCACAATAGGGTAAGCGCCCCAGTTGCCGCCCCGGGACGATTGACTCACTCACCTGGAACAAGGGGGAATGCGTCATATGTTGCTGTCTGAGCATTCTATTGAGTTTATTTTTATTTTATCCTTGGATATGTACACAAATGATTTTGCATATTGAGGGCACGAGTTATTTAATTGTTTAGCAATTGTTTTATGTCGAGTGAGATTATTTTTACAATATCGAGCTGGAATCATATGTAACTGCTCACATAGTCACGACTATATTTATCTTTATAGCATAATAACGACACATCATAGAGGTAACATTATTTTATGACGAAATAACAATCAGAGGTATATTAACAGAAGGTGGGTGCGGTCACACCGCAACGCGTATATTCGCATGGCCGTGAACTAAAACGCACCCTCATAACGCGATCCCTTTACTGGCCACAATAACCATGTACCACTAAATACGAGCAACTCAAACGAATGGACACATAAAGAGAAGATAAGCTGGCAGAAATAATGCTCTTTAACTGACAACTAAACAAGTTAGACGATGCCTTACTTATGTCAAAATGACAGTTACGTCATACAAAATTACTTTTAGTTTGTGAAAATAACACATCTTTTAGACACCATAAGTTTGTAATGGATAAATTAAAAAGTAAGTTTGTCTATGGTTCGAACGTGCCACCAATGAAAAAAAAGAAACAGAAAACATTTCAATTGTGAAACTCTTTCTATTTTTGAAGTTGATAGAAAAACGTGCTAAAAGTTTTAGGTGTTATTTGGAAATAGAACTCAGAACGGCTGTCAATAGAGCACCGTCCATTAGGTCTATTTTCACTTGCACGTCGATATATAAAGTGAAGCTTTGTAAGTGCCGTGAAAAATGTACTCGCTGACGGGTACACGCTATTTATATCTACGCTTTCGGCCGCTGTCCGACAAATGGGGTAGCTACCCTGCTCTGAAACTACTTGCTTTCACATTTTTCATCTCCTTTTTAGCAGACATATTTCTACGAACGTACCTTAACTTTATGTTTTGAAATGAAAATTCAAAGTTTTGATACTTTTTCTAAAATAACTATAAAAGGGTTTATAATTCTGACTTGTATATTCCTTACATGCTTTATAGGTGAATAAAAGTAAGCGCTTTCTTTCGTATAACAAACTTCTTCGCTGTCTTCAATCAAGTAATATCCAAAGTTTGAACATAAATAACGCATTAAAAAATCAAACCAGTAAACAAATTGCCAACATAAATGATTGTACCCCATCGTTTTCTATTAAATTATGTCATACGCGAACCATATCACGTTTTAATTAAATTCCATCCAAACTCGGTCTGCTAATAAATTCGGAAGTGTGTGCCTATCGCTATAACTTCGTAATTGGATCATATCGCTTGCGTATCGTATCGTGGCGTTGCGTAGCGTTGCTAAATTACGCGGTTGCGTGGAGAGCGTAAGTCCTTTTGTTCTACCACTTAATGATGGCGCTTAATGACGTCATTTGTAAAGTGGTATAGCTGTATAAAATATATTTTATTCATAGACCGCGAAGAATGTAGAGTTGTGGAAGTCTCGTAAGTTAAGTACAATGTCGGTAAGATATACTTGATTTAGATATAAAAAAAAATATTGTGTTTTTCATATCTCTAACCTAAGTCAAAATGTTTAATAAAAATTAATGGCTATGTGAACTGGCTGTAATGTTTATAGTCCAAATGAGGTTGTTATGGAAAAAACGAAGAGGCCAGTTAATAACAGATAACAATACATATTTAAAGAATATCATCTTATATAACCTATGGGCTTATGTAATATAATACATTTGTCGAGGATCCTTCACAAACACTAATTCCGATAATATACTCATGATATCTCGAATGGCTCGTTAGATAAAGCCATATCGTTATATTCCCATCTTGTCTACTACAAAAGGAATCTTTTGATTGAACATATTAATATATTTCCAACATAAATATACTTAATAGGCCAATTATCAATAGTACTGAGAATTATCTATGTAATAAAAGGGATTATTTAAATGTTATGTCGAGACACATAGGTCTTGTTTGCACGTGATATTTTCATAATAATCGTACAATGAAGAAATAGGATATGAAAATGGAATAGTATTTTTGAACATATTGCTTACCAGTGGCTCCTCACGCTTATCCATTTTCCCGGGATAAAAAGTAGCCTAAATCCTTTCTTAGGCTCTAGACTATCTGTGTACCAAATTTTATTTAAACCGGTTCAGAAGTTTTGGCGTGAAACCGAGACAGACAGAGTTACTTTTGCATTTATAATATTAGTTAGGTTTTGCATTACTAGTGCTATAAAGAACGATAGAATAAGAGAAACTATGTGACTCAAAAGATGTAAAACCAGTCTAATAATTTCTTAAGTTTTTCAGTTATTATTATTTGGTTAATGATTTAAATCTTTCTTAAGGTTTAACGAGGCACAAAGACCGTTCTGACATTTTAGTCATGTATACCTTCTTAATAGGCCGGGACCTAGGGTTATATATATATAATTATATGTTCATACTTAGGCTATAGTCGGCAAGTTTTATGAGTTTAGAGCATACCCAAGAAAACTATTTAAATCGATACCAAACGTGCCTAGATCTTTGTCTAAAAATAACCACTTTAAGTTATCATATCTTAGTTTGTAACTTCACCCGTTTCTCACAACTTTTCAACTAATTCAACTAGAAATGGTTTTGCGAGTAATCATAAATCGTCGTAAACGCCGTTTTAAGGAAACTTCTCTCGGTGAATGTTCCTTTTCTCTTTTGCAAAAGCGATTCCATTATATAGTTCGTAAAATATAGAAGATTCGGGGCGAATTGTGCAAGGCGTTTAAAAATCTGACATTACGGTATAAAGGGAAGAGGTAATAAAGTTCGACAGACGCGATAAAAAAAACTATTACACAAAGCTTTAAAGTTAATGGGGAAAAACACTTTTTATAGGAATATAAGTCGGGTAATAAATTTGGTTTCTTTATCATTGTATTATCGTAAAAGATTGAACCGTTACTAATCACTCGCACATGTTTTTTTCCATAACAAAAACACGGCGGAATAATCTTCATAACATAATTTTGCGCAGCCATAATCTCGTTTCGCTTTTGGACAAAATTGCCAACAAACACAAGGCAATCCCATTTGGATCTGTATGAAGACGTTTGACCCACTTGCTTAACTTGCCAAACAATTTTCTATCTTATTACCTCAACTTAAAGTTGAAGTTAACCAATGGTGTTACGGCTGATATAAATTAGGGGAATTGACACGTTATTTTAGAAAAAATCACTGTCTATTAAGGCCAATGATGGTCTCTATGGTTTGGTAAATAGGGTGCATTATACCATGTACATGGGAGTAGTACCTACATACGAATGATATAAGAGGTTCATATAATACAAAGCAAATAGATACTTATTCCATTACATTAACTTTGGTATTGCTACGTGTTGAAGCTGTATCCACATGGGCAGGTATAATATAAGAATAATAATAATATTTTATTGTTGTATGTATGAATACAGAAAGCATATGAACCTAAAGTTTAATGGTTTCAGGAAAGGATAAATGCAAATCAAACAATATTCATACGAATATTATAAATGCTAAAGTAACTCTGTCTGTCTCGCTTTCACGCTAAAACTACGAAACCAATTTAAATGAAATTTGGTACACACATAGTGTAGAGCCTGAGAAAGGACATAGGCTACTTTTTATCCCAGGAAAATGGAAGATCCCCCTGGAAAGCGGGTAAAACCGCGGGGAGCCACTAGTTACTTATGATTATTATAAAAGACGTATCGAACAATCACTATAAAAAAATACTGTCGAACTAAGAACTCCTTCTTTTTTGGAAGTCTGTTAAAAATGAGGTCGGTTTTCCATTTCAAAAACTTCAAATTTCAAACAAGAATGACGTATGTACACAACCAGTTCATAAGCCACAGCGTTTCGTGCAAAAATAAAAAGAAAACAAGTATATTACCAGATGAAAATAACCTCTGCGGTACAATAGAATTTCTTCCGAGTTTTCTTTGTTTCAGAACTTTGCCAGTCGACGACGTGGAGTACCGCAGGCTTGTAGGAATGTAATATACCTATATCAAACAACCATTTTCTGTATAATACCCTCATATTTTCGCGGATTATATGATGGGAGGTTGTGCGAGTGAAAATGCCTGAGATCTTTCTGCGTAATTGAAATGGTGGCGTTACCGTCACGTTACTTTGACTTGTTAATTTTTTGTGGCTTTAGATTTTTTGTTACACTCATTGCAATGATGTAATATGGAGTGTTAGGGATTTTCATTCGATATGTTCCAGGTTTAAAATATGTGATTACACTTTTTATCTATGTTATATGTTTGACAGAAGTGAGAAAAGGGTAGTGTAGTAACTTGCTCTTAGTTATCTATCAACTGCTCAATGAGGTATGGGTACTTGTCTTAGGAAAAAAACCTTACAAAAAGAGCTTTAGAGTCGAAAATTCAAATGAATAAATATATATTAAATTACATTTTTTTAACTTGCACACCGTATTTTTTTACAAATTATGCAGTAGTCATAGGTTTTATATACATTTAAAATAGTACACTTTTTATAAGCCAGTTCTTGTATATTTGATACATATGCTATATTTTATATCTTAAGTCTCTTCGCTTATGACTCTCCAGTGATACCTACCACCACAACTCACTACAGAGTTACATATTAACATTACAGAAAATTTTGAAACTTCACACACATTATAACGAATTCAAACAAACTAATTAGCTACAGCAAACCAAGTTTTATCTCAAACTAAAGTGAATACATTTCGCGGAAAACTACGTGTGTGTGTGTTTGTCACATGTACATGAATGTTTGTATATGTTACACATGTGTGAGTGAGCTAGTGCTTGTAGAATGAAGTGGAGGAAGTTTCTGATCCGAGATTTGTTAGAGTAAACAGTTCATACTTCGCCGATTTGTTTACTGTGCTACTGCATAGACTTGGGTGAACGAATTTTCGCATTATTTATAAGGCATGAAGCTAGTTCATTTATTTCGGCAAATTTCATATTCTTATTTACCAAGATTAACTAAATATCCTGGGTCATTTTTTAATTAAATACATACTTATATAAATAATTACATCCAGACACAGAACAAACAGAAGATTGATGTTCAGTGTAAAGTTTTTATATTTAAAAGTGCAAACCAAGCTGGTTGGAGGTTATATACATGAAATGGTATGCCAATCCAATAGTAATAGCTTTGTTTTGCAATGTCTTTAGGTCATATTGCAGCGCATAATATAGGTACATTATTACATAATATTTTAATATCAAATTACATCGTTCATAAATATTCAAATTCGTCCCACATTCCTGTCATTATCATAAATTAACACTAATCCATTCAGCTTTAACTAATTTACTATCTAGATTATAACTTCCCTAATCTAGACGTACCATCATCAATAACTTAATTCACGAAGATGAAATGTCTTTAACAGAAAACTCAAGTTGAAGAAGATTTTTATGTCAAAAATTCTAAAGGCTGATTTATCTGAGTGACTGAAAGGTAGGCACTAAGTGGGAACTATTTCTCCCTGAAAGTTTTCTAGGTCACAAAAGTAAATGCCTATCATATTTCAGGATTTACGAAAAGCGGCAAATGCGGCAATATTATCGTCGACAGCTTTTTGCTTCAAATCAAATGAGTACTGAGGTCTCGAGTAGGTATTTCAGTTTTGTGTTTGTTACCCATTTTTTTGACGTAAAAAGGTTCTATACATGGATAGTTATTTTTTCAGGCAACTTGATATTTGCTTCATCATGTAGTATTCCAAACAGATTATGTGACACTACTTTTATTTGATATTTCATTACCTAAACAAATTAAAATGGATAAGTTTTGAAACTAACTGTAACTAAATATCAATTTATTGAAATAATGATAAAGAAATCTCTTAGTTTTATAGCAAAATAACCAACCAATATCACTTCGCTCTACCTCATCTCTAGTTCTATTAAACTAGTATTTTAAAAACAACAAAAGACAATAGCTATTTTTACAATCTCCACATTTCCCCGGCGGAAACAAGAGAATGCCATGTCATCGCAAAACAATAGGATCACAGAACAATGGACGAAAGATTCTATAAAAATCTCCTTTAGTACCTACTTTTATCGTGTCCCGGTTAATTAAAACAATCTCTGGAAGCAACTTACTTTAATAGAACTTTGATCATCTATAGGTATGTATTATATATATATTATTAAGTCAAATGATTAGATTTTTTGTTTGTTTGGACGGATCTGAATAATTATTTCACTAATAGAAAGCTGCGTTGATTTTTCAGTCATAAGCTAGGTATATTACCTACATGGCAAACTACTATAGCAATTTCAATACTTTTATTATTTAAGGTAAGAGAACCTGAGAAATTTAATGTGGATGCATACAATTGGGTAGATATTTCCAACCATACCCGGCACCAGCTCCAATTGTGTTTTCAAACCATCCTTTCGCATTGATATACATATGTACACGAATTTTTAACCAAATCGTTGCAGCTATTTAGGAGTTGGGTGGCAAACTCACGTACAGTAGATTATATATTAGGGTAAGCCATAAATATTTTTTATACTTTATGTATTAGAGAAATAAAGATCTAACATATCGTCGCCATTTTTTCCAGGTTTTTCGCAATCAGTTTAAAGTTGGCAATCACTTCAAGTGAAATCCGCACCGAGCACCGAGCACCGAGCGTGTAATCGAGTTGCATCCGAGCCAATACCTGGGGACCTATTTCGTATGTTTATTGCAATCTATTGCTATATGCAACTAAAATAGTCTCGAAATATAGTTGCAAGCGTCCATAGGCTACGGTAACCGCTTCCCATCAGGTCCGTATGCCTGTTTGCCACAGTTGTGGTATATAAAAAAATTAGACTATGAGGTAAGGATGGCATAAAGCCCAACAATCTTGTGAAAAATAAATTTCATAAATATAAGCCTTTGAAAATATTAACAGTTGACTAAGTTGAAAAATATACATATATTACAAAAAAACCTACTATCAAAGGTATGTTTGCATGTAATGTGTATCCAAATACTTTTATTTGTAATTGTTGTTTTATAGATGTACCATTAAAATAGATGCAATTTCAAATAGAAAGCAACTGCATTCGATTTACGTAATCAAATACTTTAATGCGCTTCAAGCATCGCAAAACTCGTGCAGGTATTCCGTTTTATGTTTGTATATATGTTTTTTTAATGGAATAGAAAGAATTGATGACGTCATTTATTTTCAAAGTTCAGTAGGTAACTATTTAGTTGAACAAAAGCGAATTAAAGTAATAAGGGTAGCAGATTCAATCCGTTATATTAATTTTATCTATACATACCTAGTATTATACCAATAACTAAAACAAAATATTACAATATATTTTAATCTAATGTCTGTTTTTATACCTTTTAAAATATCCATTACTATTTAGAAAGTAAAATATCGGATCTAAGTTTAGCAAAACAATAGAGAAAATGCACTGGTGAAATCAAATAGAAAATACAAGAGTACCCTACGGTTCATTATACCGGCGCGGGCTTGTCTTGCCCCCAGCCAGCAATTAGCAAAACCAATTAAAACAAACGGGGTACAGACGTGTTGTCATGACAACCAGTTTTAAAATACCAGGTGTAAAACAATCGTGTTTGGTTCTAACTACGTGTATTCCCGAATACCAAGTTTTAACGACGCGCGGACAAAATAAACTTATTTTATTAAAACCATTTGTTTACTTTGTTTCGTTTGTCTATTATTTTATATGCCACAGACAGTAGCTAATATTAATTTTAATAAATAATAAAATAACAGAACGTAAAAGCAAATTTAATTTACAAATTAATTTGTTTAACAATTCGTACAGTCAGAGCTCTACGAAATTACTGTCTACGCGCCTACGTTGCTACGTGTTATCGTAGCAAATCGTAGACTAGCTACACAAACGCTTCATAGGAGAATTAACTTTAGTACATACAAAATATGGTGCACATTCAATTGTAGTGTGTAACGGTTAATTTAACCCGGCCAATTGCACTATACATTTATGCGTACAAAGCTAGGGTTGTGTCACGAGTGGAGGTGACGCGGCATTAATACGGCAACTAAGTGATTACTATGCAGTGACCGTTTTGGTTATGCAGTGACGTAACCTAATTTGATTTAGGAATACAAAAAGAAACATAAAAAAAAACATTCTGTTCAAACTATTTTTGAATTAGGTAAACATTGGAGAAAAAATTAATGAACCAAAAACGTGCCAAAAGCGTTTTAAGGCAGTGGAACTAATATCTCAGAAAACTCTTATGTAGCA
This sequence comes from Thyatira batis, assembly GCA_905147785.2. Lineage (NCBI taxonomy): Eukaryota > Metazoa > Arthropoda > Insecta > Lepidoptera > Drepanidae > Thyatira > Thyatira batis. Next base: position 7,626,086 of record LR990499.1, read on the forward strand.
ACATATACGTATCCCAGTAAGATAAAAATCACTTCAAATAAAGTAACGTTTAATAAATAACTCCAACCGGCTCGATTTAAAAATGATTCAAAATACAAATTACAAATACTAGCTGTTAATTAAAAACTAACGTAGTTGCATTCCGAATTGAAAATGGGATTTATTTTTAAGTAACATTCGATTTTCGATACAGCATTCGATTATTCGTTTATCGAGTTGCGATATTCGAGTGCATAAAAAAAGTTTCATCAGTGGGAGAGGCAACTACAGATAGCTCTTTGTCACAGTTACGTTAAAAAGGAAAAAGATAAGAGATGGAAAATACGCGTTCCATTTTCCTTTTCCTTTCTTTTCTTTGACAAAATGGATGGCGGGGAAGGGTTGGTTGGGAAATAATGAAGAGGCAGTATGTAGTTGGATATTGTCTCAGTTCCGTATAGTGTTGTTTTCGTCGTTTGAATAATTTCTTTACCACTACAATGGCAGTTTCCAAAATTCATTTTCTACTAGCCTCTGCTCAGGCATATGCTGAGAGCTGTTCCTGCAGCGTTATATTATGATTTACTTTAGTTCTATAATCATTATTGTGTATTGCAATTTAGTGTTTAGCCTTATTTTAGTTTAAATGGTATTATCACACTAATATTTTACAAGCGACAGTTTGCGAATGTGTATGTTTGTTACTTCTTCACGTCTAAACGGCTGGAGCGATTTTGGTAAGGAGTTAGCTGATACCTTAGATTTATACATAGGCTACTTTTTATCCGGGAAGATCCCCTGGGAACGCGAGGAGTCACTAGTATTTTATAATAATCATAATTTTATACAAATATATATATATACAGTTACCAACCATATGTTATTATTTTGATTGCTCTTTACTTATAAATATCATATCACAAATCACCATATTTATTACTTACCGTAGTGACATAGCTTAGAGTACCAGAAACATCACATATTAATCAACCTACTGTGCAATGAATAAAGTCTCGAATAACAATAAAACTCACCGTGTATAAGGTTCAAATTCGCTTGTGCCTCATCAGCTAAAAGGTCCAGTGGTTGGGTCCAACCATCACATTGACTATGTATGACTGTTTAGTTCAAACGAAGTGAACGCGAGAATGACACGATATTATGTATATGTACTGCATTATGTGTTATATATGTATATTATATAGACTATGGTTTAATACTGTTTGGGAGTTTGTTTTAGAATAGAGTAGAATAGAATATACGTTATTGCATAGGCAATAACGTATATTCTACGTGATTAAGACAGGGATGAGAAAGCATAAGTATTTTTTTGCATTTATTTGAATGAATGATTCAGAAAGAAAGAATTAAGAAAATATATTTATTCCGGACTATTTTAAAGTTCAAACAAAAAGCTATATTTCAACCTCCGCTTATACACCATACATTTGAAGATAAAATACATTTTCCCACATGTATTATTAATATTAATATCAAACCCTAAACTATCGCAGTCCAGCGAAAAAACGCAGAGCACCCTAAACCCTGGTGTCATTAACATGAATGGCGCAGTTTTCTCCGAGCACCTCTTTGTCGGCAACCCCTCCCTACATCCCCCCCCCCCCTACTTCCAACACAAGGGGGGTGTGGGCAGACAAAAGGGCCAAACAATGGTTCAGACAAAGAACTTAAACAAGCCAAGTTCTTCAGGGTACCGGCCTTCATTTGTTATTGATTGGATTCGATCGCCTCGTTATCTAACTTAATTAAGATTTATGAGTACGAAGAATAAAGTTTAGCAGGTATATGTGTGTTATGTACGCGGACTACAAAGACGTTTATGAGTATTTTTTGTTGTACAGTCTTTTTGTTTGAGTACTTCGACACTGAGACATAAAGATGTTAAGTCTTATGAGCTCTTCACTAGTTCTCTAACTTTACAGAAACACTGTATGTAGCACCACTTCGTACTGGAAAAATTTACATCTAAATTTCCCTACCTATTCAATAAAATATATATCTAAACCTATGAAAGCATCAGTGTTTCTCTACATACCTTCCTCTTTAATCACTCTATCTATTAAAAACCGCATCAAGAGCTTTAAAGAGCTTTGCATACATAGAGACAGACAGCTGGAAGCTATATTGTTTTATACCATGGTTTATAACAGCAATAAAAGGGTATTTTATATAAAATATATTTCTTGTTGATGTCTAGTCAGTTACTAACGAAATAATCTGCCAAAGTGAACTCTACTTGCTCACAATTTGTACCGGTACATAAACAATGGATACGACATAAATACGAACAAACATCATATCAGTAAACCACCTACGCAACATTGTTGTGGTTCATTGACCTCCCCCCCCCCCCCCCCCCCCTCACATTGTGGTCTAGGCATTATACGCCACTAAAACCACATAGCAATTATCCCGTACAATACTAATCTAGTTAGAGATTGCACTATAAATCCATTTATAATAATCTCTATCGCTGTACCTACAATAATTTATGTATTAAGGAATTAATTAGTTTAGTGGAACGTTTTTACGATAATTACAGTAAAAATTATTATCGTCCAGGTTTCATCCGCTTTCCAAAGGTATCAAATGTTTCCGGGAGAAAAACGTGTAATATACTTATTCCTTGGAAATAGTGTTGTTTTATCAATAAAATAATCCTTGAAATAGAATAGGTGCTCTATGAGAATACCTTTATTTATATTACATAATTGTATGTGCGTACTTACTTTGCCTTATAATATAAGTATAATTATTTCGTGGTATTTGAAATAAGTAGTCCATACTAATTAAAACCCTTCTCAGTCCTTACATACCAGAAATGGTTTGAAAAATAAAACGATCAAGACCAAATTAAAGTTCCGGAATGTCAGCATCAAATCCGTGCACAAACGCAAAACTAATCATGCCAAAGAGTAAATTAAAAACTTTGTAGTTGAATCTCCCAAAGGTAAGGCTTATCTAAACGGGTTTTAATAAGCCAAATGTAACTCCGATTGGCGTACGAGCCGTTCCCGTTCCCCGGGATTACGTACACGTACGGGAACTGTATCCACGGGATTTTTCACGGACTTTATTAGGTTACGTAACGCGAAATATACTTTCGAGTTCCTAGATGCGAGAGTGCGCCCAATTTGCAGTAATGTAAACCATTTTATGTTAGGTGAGAACTGTAATGAAGCCCTTTTATATTTCCCCTGAATAAAAGTGACTGTTGATATGTATATAGGTACGTCATTCTACGTATTAAAATCGTTTCTTTCATTAGTTCATACAAAAATGTAGAACATGAATATAATTATGTAACTAGCTAGCTAGCTGAATGATTTAATAAACTAATTACCATACCAAATTACCTTTTATGCATAATTATATTTCTATGATAATTTATTCATACTGTTAATTTCCATCGTGATTTTTCGCTAAGCTTAGTCAACGTAAATAGTGGGGTAATGAATAGTAAATTGGATTTGCATAACATTATAACGAAATTGTGACATACACACAGAGAGATATAAAATTTTATCAAAATCGATTATGTCCCATGCGTCCTATATCGACATATGTGAACATTGGCTCACGAAAAGTGATGTGTACACCCTGCCACGCACATTCCCGGGAAGTTTCCTGGAGCTATCAAAGGGTCGGTCCCGGGTACTCCTGGTCCCGGTAAACGTGTAATCGTTCCCGGGAGAGTCACCCGGCACGTCACTACGAGAGCACTTTCACACACGTATGTTTGTTATCGTATAATTGGCAGAATATTTATTTGACAAAAAATATACGACGACTTATTTTGCTGAATTTACATAGTAACGAACTAGTGCTTTACATGCCTTTGCCATTGGTACATGAATAAAAAGCTTGTTGAAAAAGATTTACATACATTACTGTAAAATGTAACTTAGATTTCGAAGTAACAGCCTTGAATTACTGTCAAATAAATGTCAGTCAAACCCATTGTATAAAAGTCGGAGCACGCTATCATTTAATCAAACTTCTCGTACGTAATTGAAACTGAAAAAGTTCACAATCGAACTGATCTAATAAGCCAATAGCCCATAGAGATATCTGAGATCGCGACAAATTTAAGATTGAACAGTAAAAATTTTACGTCCGTCATAAAACTGTCGTAAATCGGACTTGGAGTCGAGTCAGGAAGTCGACAGCGTCAGCACACATGGCATCATCGGAAAGACATATTAATACCTATATCATACAGAAAAAACTGGTTATTTAAGAGACGAAATTAGGGAAGTAATGGTAGGATAAGATAAGCACAGTTATTTGGAGAAAACACACAGTAGGTATACCGAATGTTACTATTTCACAGTACTAAGCATCCTTCCGAACCGAGCATTAGACTCGACATTTCAAAAGTGCCTGTTAAGGCCTATTTGAAATAATAAATATATTTCATTTCATTTCATATAAACATAAGTGCCACAATGTACGAAAATCAAAAATAAGAAAACGTATCCCAAACAACTTATCCTTTAAATCTAAATTTCCTCATAAACACAATGTTTTTTTTATAGAAATACTGTTCCTACTAACTACTTGAGAACTGTTAAAGCTACCTATACACGTTCAAAGAGGTTAGAACGCTATTGCCAATATTTGTTTAAACTATAGTATTATGTTTAATCAAAGACTATTGTATGTGGCTTGTGAATAATTAATTAACTCTGCTTTTGTGTTTAGAGAACTATGTAAGTTAGTTGGGTGAACCGACATATTGTACCTTATTAACAAAGATTTACAAATCGGCATCGAGAAAGTGCCAGCTAGCAAGTATATATTTAGACGTATGTACCTATTGACAAATGCCTTTTATATCGTAGTGTCTTGGACGTGACTATTCATTAAATTTAATCCATTTTAAGATTCTACAAAATGGGAAAAAATAATTAAAGGGAAAATATGTTTTTTTGTTTGGAATGAATTAATAATAAAATTAATAATAAATAAAGAAATTTATTTTATCACACACAAGAACGGTACAGTAGATATGCTTACAAACATAAAAGAAAGGTATATATACTAAAATAATAACATCGACCGCCCCGAGTGTGTGATCTGGAGCCTAAACTAGGGCGACCCTGTATTTCAGGTCTCCAGGTCCTCACCCGCGGATCACCAAAACCAAATTACTGGACCGATCTAAAAAAAAATTTCCCTAATAGAAAGCTCCATTATTACACTATAACATAGGCTATATTTTATCCCCGTATTCCTACTACTACGAACCACGCGGGTAAAACCGCGGAAACTCTATAATTCCATTGGACCTCCTCTGTCAAGTCCATGTCTTTTATACAGTTTTGACGTCAAATCTATAAACGGTCAAAAGAGTCATTACATAAATGTACTTACTTTCTTATTATGAAAGGGTCTCCTGAAAGGAAGCTACGTCATATAAAGACATGGTGTAGTAGCTTTGAATCAGCGAATTCAAACCGGGGTTAATTCTAAAGTGGTCTGTTACGTAAAGCGATTTGTATTCGCTTATTTTGCCCTGTAGTGAGAAGATAAGAGAGGCCCTATTTCATTGTAATGGCCTAATGACCCCCCGGAGGGCCGTGAGGGTGGTGCCAGATTGGATGCAGCCACGTAAGGGTGTGTTCGGCCACGACAGGTTATTACTTTGATATATTAACGATTAAATGGCGGTGCACTCAATAATGTGTAGATTTAGTACACGTTCAAATATTTACTGGGCGGTAAATTTTCATAACTGATGTTGTTCCATACTCATATTATTAATTAGAAACTCTATCTATCTTACCTACAGTTTTTTACGCTTTCACGCCAAAATCACTGAAGTGATTTTTAGGACATTTCATGCTGAGATAGACTAGAACTTAGAAAAGGAGAGAATAAAGGCTACAATTTTCTCGGGAAAGATAAGGGGCCCCTTAGAACACCGCTGGAATCCCGGGCCGGAAACTAGTGGGTTTTATTATAACAATCGTTTTTGTTTATCCATTTATTTATACACTAAACTTATAAACATTATATTGTTTTCTTTTACTTAACAAAGGTACACAATATACCTATAAGTAAGGCTTTCAAACTCAAAATAGATTCCGCTTTACGTCCTCTATCCGAATTACATTTGTAATAGAAAGTCGTTTACGAATAAACGTCGCGTCGCTTGAAGGGAACAGTGGGCGAGGTCGTAAAGATGTTGCTTAGTGACATCATTAGCTACCAAGTTTATAGCTTAGAGTTATCGGGCGCTTTATAGCTACGTAGCTGATAAAAGTAACGTAGCCAGTCACTATATTAATTAGTTCTTTGCTCCGCATTTATTAACTCAGTTTTAGTCTCGATTTTGCGCTTATCTTGTTGAACTTTTAATGTGACGGCATGGCGGTACAAAAAATTGTATTATAACAAGAATATGTCTTAATGTAGTTTATTTTTTGTGTTTTAAATGATTAGCATTTGCAATGAATTATAGTTGAGTGGTTAGTCACCGAAATATAAGTATTTGATAAAATTACTATCAGAATTATAACATTGACAGACCGGTTGGTTTTGTGGTTAGTTACCCTGGCATGCAAGTCCCTGGTTGTGGGTTCGAATCCCACCCAGGACATGCATTTGTATGCATGAATACGTCTGTGGCTGAATGGAAATATATATGTATCAATTATGTAGTTACCATAGTACAAGCTCTGCTTAGTTTGGAATCAGATTGGCGATGTGTGAAAAAATTACTTTATTCTATCAATATAATACTTTTACTCCTAAATGTTAACATCATTTACAAGTACATTGTAGGGCTATCCCCTCTGCCATTTCGTGAGTTATCTTCATCCCCTCGAAAGATATAAGGCAGCAGCTATGATCGACGGTTATTCTCAGCGAAAGCTTCGCCGTGCTCACTGATCCACATCTCTGTAATGGCAACCGACCTACGCTAATTGAATAAGACATTGTTATTCACATTTTATGGCCTTTGAAAAATATATCTATCGTTATATATATAAAGCCTAAATCTTTAATTTGATCCAAAAAAAGAGCTTGTACTATGGTAATTAGATATCAAGTATTTTTCTGAAACGTCGACTCTAATACTCGGTTTGGAAGGTTACTTTTGCTGAGAAGAGCCAGAAATAACTCTTTTGGAAACAAGTTTTTGACAATTGTATTTACAAGACAAAACAAGCAGACATTTGGAAGCTTGAAAGTCTGTTCTAGATGGACATCAAACCCATGGTTGTTAAATAATAGTTTATACAAAACAATCTCTATTATGGAGTAAAATTTAAAACATGACCTAACTTTTAAATAATTTTCAATCATAAAGTTATGTCCAAGACATTGATTTACTAAACACAAAAAACAAGTGTGCATGTAACAATAACATCAAAACATCATTAAATTGTTCGCCACAAACGTAACAGAAACAATTTCGGTTATCTCGTATGACACTGACATTTCTTTTTCCTCTTCACAATGGCGGCTCTTCCTTACTTGTGTTTATATGAAACACTCGGTAGCAATAAAAACCGTTGGTTTATAAATTTTCTATGACCACTACGGAATTGCGTGCAATATCCCATGTCCGATGTGAGATCGCGTAAATGTATGAACATATTCGAGTTTTTTTATGAGTTTTTATGACTGTTTGACGGCTTTTGGCGTCTTGGGATTGTACCCGGCGAGATTATGTGCGGGCGCTGTAGCCGGGGGCTGACAGATAAATTGTCAACTATTTTGTTTTGAGGTTATTCTTCATCTCTTTCTATCATCACACTATTTGGTGTGCCTAAATATTGTTATTGGTGACAACCGTTATATTTAATGTAAATTAATAGATAATAGATCATCGAATCTAAGTTTGGCATATTTTTTGTTGTTTGGATAAGTTTTTCTGCGATGCTATAAGTAGGTATATTCATAATAAAGAATAATATAGACTATGTTACTCTTTAATTAGTATTTCGGTATTCAGCTTCATTTATAATTCAATTACCTTGAACAACCTTGCGAAAAAAGGTCTTTAACCTAAAAGCTAAAGAAAAGAAAGTTGGTAAAAAAATTGGATATCAAAGATAACATTGAAACTCCCCGCAAATTGTCGAAACGTGGATAGATCTCTTTGAAAGTTACAAGTCGAAGTAAAGAATTCCCCTTGATCAAATCTGGAGTTGTTACGAAGTTGTTCGTTTTAATTAAAACTGAAAATCAGGTTGAATACTTGCGCAACTTCCCTCTGTCTTTCCCATTCACTTACCTGGAAAAAACAGAAAATATTCTTATGTTAGATTAAATTGCTTTTACAAGAATGTATTTGATAAATAACACTTATTTTATAGAGTTACAGTTTAAAGACTTATAAGCTTTCAATCACACATTATTTTGATATACTAAAAGTGATAGTGTAACCAAATATTTTTGTGAATCTTTACGTTATAACAATAATACAATTTCAATCATAATATTATTTTTATACACACTGTAATTACAGAATATATACTATTTAAACACTCAGGCAAAGAAAAGAGCCACCAAATGTACACCATCGTATAACACGTCCAAATTGCGGTAGTGAACCAGCAACAACCGTTGATATACTAAACAGTTGAAGCCTCTTCTTTATTTTAAAATTTAAATTTTCCGCAAAATACCCCGGCCGAAACTTAATAGTCGCCTTAATTACGCAAACCTCTTGAAATATTCCGCTAAATAAAACATTGGGTTGATTACTATTATTAACGTCTTTATTTAAAACCTTTTCTACATTTAACATAATAAATAATTAAGAAATATACATTCTGTATTTTTGGAGTAGTTTAAACTGTATTAGCGGACCCGGCAGACTTCTTTCTGCCCACCAGCGCCACCTAACGGGTCCAAATTGATGTAATATACACAATAACCTTTCCCATGAAATACTCCGTAATTTGGCGAAAACCGCATGAAAATCTGTTCAGTAGTTATTCTGTATGGTCACATAGCAAAAGCTCTCTTTCCTCATTTATTATATTAAAATATCATGTATAAACTTAGCTTAAATAAGAAAATAAAAAAGTCATACGAAATTCTACCACACCTCGTATAAAAACAAAAATTCATTCGCTACGCATACAAAATCATTTGCTACGAATTTCTCGTAGCACCGTAGCCGTAGCACACGTAGCAAATACAGAATATCTAGTCTATTTTCAGTTTGTTTTTATTAAATCTATATAGCTCGGCATAGACTGAGAGTCATTTTTGAGGTCTGTTCTCACACTTTCCCCGGGTTATTCAACGTGGTCGGGTTACTTAGGTGTGTTTTTCTTCCTTTACTTGGAAAAGTAAAATCCATTGCTATGATAGAACGGTCACAAGGGACCCGCCTGCTCATGAAAGATTATAACTTTTTCTTTACTGTGAATACACACTGTATAAAACTCTACCTATATTTTTCTTGTAATGCATGTAATAATTGGAAATACAGGTTTAGTAGATCACCATGGAAACCAAGGTTTTTCTAATAAAAAGCTTGTTAGGGTTTACTTGTCAACGACATAATTTTTCAAATTATATCTAACCTACTTCATGATAAGAAATAATAATAATCAAATAGATAAATCTCATTCTGTTCTGAATTATGTAGATAATAGGCTAATAGGCAGTACATGAATCTCGAAACTCTACGTAAATATTAGTTGAATACAATGGTTTACAATATAAAAGAGGATATTTCGTTTAACGTTCACAATCTGAGCTATAACGCAAAGTAATTTTATATCCACTTTAAAGTGCGCTGACTACACACAATATCGGACTCAAGGCGATCCCTTTACATTTTACTGAAGCCAATATCGGTACACAGCATCGTTTGTTCTCTGAAACGTCGCATTGTCATATAAATTCGATCAGGACCGCCTATCCCGAGCACATGCGATAAAAAACATTAGCATATAGTTGCGACACCGCCTTCAGCCATATTTTATGAGCAAATAACACAAAGCACGCGTCACAAGCAAAACTTTAACATATAACCTTGTGGAAAAACGACGTCCCCGCAAATATCAACTTTATATACAAAACAGCTACGTCGGAACTGCCTCGTTTTACGTACAACGAACAAAATAAAACCTTAACGCTGTTGTTATAGAGGGAGTTCTCCGACAACTCGAACGTGATCGATTACAAATTGTTTCATTATGTACCTAATTACAGTAGCTGAAGGTAGGTTTTACTTTGTTCCCCGACGGGTGGTGAGTGCCGATGTAAACTGTATCTTAGTGTAATGTCGATACAGTAGTAAATAGTTTGTAGAGTGACAGTGGCCGGCCGCCCCCCGGTGTCCCGGGCACCCTGCGGCGTCTGTAAGGTCAAATGCAAACTTTACCTTTACCCTCTGAAGGGAAACAGCTATTACGCCATTTTATTGGCTTAAAATAAGAGCTGCTCTCGGTAATTGTGTACACCATTGAAAGGCTTTTGTGATTATATTATAAGCATGTTTATGAAAGGTAATCAAAATGTCTCGGTACGACGCGACGGAGAAAAAAATACTTTTTAGCTCCATCGCATCAACAAGTTAGCAACAGACGAAATTACGTTTTCTTGATACGTTGAGGTACTTAAGCGATTTCGCGTTTCCACAACAAATATTCGAGCCAATTTAAAATTATAATGAAGCAATTGAGTACCTTATTTGACAATTTCGCATTTCATTAGCGACGATTTAAAATCGCAGAAACTTAATCAGAGGAAAAGTGCTGTTTCCTCGAATACAATTCTACGTGTCTTTATTGCGTGTATATAAGGTTTAAAATATTGCTTCTCCGACTGCGGTAAATGTGATGTGATTTCTCTTTGTTCGGCCTGACATCGATAGATGTCAATTCATCTAAGAAATGGTCTCTTTGTGATAAAAAGGTGGCCTCTTTAATGTCGCTGTGACAAGTCGACTCACTTTGTATAAATGTATGAGGAAAATCATTTTCATTGATAAATAGACAGAACAGAAATATCTAGGTATTCGTGATTTCTTTATGTTTTAGAAAATAAGCTATTTCCAATTAATAAAACAATTATAATCATATAAAAATCTCTCAGTCTAATGAAATTATTAATGTTAAGCTCTCAAACGATCTACACTAGACACAAAAAGTTAAGGATATGAAAAAAAATCGAAAATTTTGGGCGATTTTCAACGAGCTGTAACTCCGAGGAAAATAATCCCACAGCAAAAAATAGAAAACCAAACTGTAGCTTCAAGTGTCTTGTTTTTGGATATGGTTTTGATTTTTTTGTATCATGTCTGGATCTGGAGAAATTCTATGGAAACTACCAAGGAAAAAAAAAAGCTAATTTTTTGTCGTCGAAAAAAAGGTCCATGGGCTTCAAAAATGTTTTTTTATTGTTTTTGTTAAATGTTCTGTCAGAAAATTTAATGCCCTTTAATTTTTTGTACTTAAGAACCCTGTACAATGATTTATCACGGAGTTATTGTCAATCAACCGAATAAAGGACTTTTTAACTTTGTCAATCAATAACTCTGAGAATAATGATCGTATAGGAAATCGAAGATGGGTTTTGAAAAGAACACAGTATTCTCTATAAGAAAACGTAAACGGCTTTTGTCGAAAACATTTTGATTCACTCAAAAACTTTGACTGAAAAAAAGGCGAAAATTTGCATAATTAAGGATATTTAGGTTTAAGGATATTTAGGTAACTTGGTATAACTTTGGATTAAATCAATGAATGAAGGATATCGTCGGTAATTTTTTAACCTTAAAGTGTCCGGGAAAATCCCTGAAAAACTCAAAGCGCTGCAATGCTTCTTACTTAGTGTCCCGAGGCTCTAAATTTATTGTTTTCGCTAAAAACATCATTATGAACAATGGTTCGATTTCAATCATTTTTTCAATGAAAACATTTTTTTTTCTCAATAATCTTTATTGCTTTGATGAAAATGATCGACTTTTTTTTCAAAATGTCGAATAGAAAAAAAAAACATTCGATGATCTGTCATCATGCGAGAGCGCTTACGAGCAGTGACCCAAAACAGAGGCAATACGCGGTACTGAATTGTGACCTTTATACGTGTAGACCCTTCAATAGCTACATATGGACACACAGACAGACGGACAGACAAACATACACACACACACAAAGTCAAGAAAAAAAAAGAAAATAAAAAAAAAAGTTTTTTTTTTCTATCAAATTTTTTTTAATTAAAGCGATCTTTTACATCAAAGCAATAAAGGTTATTGAGAAAAAAATTATGTTTTCTTTGAAAAAATGATTAAAATCCAACCATCGTTTATAATCGTGATTTTAGCGAAAACAATAAATTTAAAGCCTCGGATCACTAAGAAAGAAGAATTGCAGCGCTTTGAATTTTTCGGGGATTTTCCGGGATTCTTTAAGGTTAAAAAATTACCGACTATATCCTTCATTAATCCATTTTATCCCAAGTTATAGCAAGTTATCTAAATATCCTTAATTATGCAAATTTTCGCCTTTTTTTTAGTCAAAGTTTTTGAGTGAATGAAAATGTTTTCGACAAAAGCCGTTCACGTTTTCTTATAGAAAATATTGTGTAGTTTTCAAAACCTTTCTTAGATTTCCTATACGATCATTATCCTTAGAGTTATTGATCGTCAAAGTTAAAAACTTCTTTTTTCGGTTGATTGACAATAACTCCGTGGTAAATCATTGTACAGGCTTCTTAATTACAACAAATTAAAGGGCATTAAATATCCTAAAAGAGGATTTGACAAAAATCATAAAAAAATCATTTTTGAAGCCCATAGGCCCTTTTTTAGACGACAGAAAATTTGTAATTTTTTTTCCTCGGTACTTTTCTTTGTATTTCTCCAGATCCAAACATAATACAAAAAATTCATGGTCATATCTGTAAACTAGACACTTGTAGCTACAATTTGGTTTTCTTTTTTTTGCTGTACGATTATTTTCCGCGAAGTTACAACTCGTTGAAAATCACCCAAAAATTTCAATATTTTTTTATATCCCTAACTTTTTGTGTCTAGTGTATATTTAGAAATTTAACCTTCTGTAGCGTTTATTAAATGTAAAAACGTAGGTAACTTTATGAATAGAGTTGTCAAACGACGTCTGTCCCCCGCAATGACCAACGCTACAATGAGCACTCTCTCGCCCGTGACGTCACACTGGCACGTTTTAGCAATCTACCCTCGGAGTGGCAGATATTGCATCCTATATGAATTGCTCGATTTTTTTAGTGTACGTTTTTTTAGTGAGTTCGGTTTTTATTCCGCTCATCCCGATGGACTAGAGTTTGTCGAAGCACAGATTTATTTCCTAAAGCTTGTTGGTACTATTATTATGAGACATATTCTACTACAAATAAATACGTTAGTGAATGTTTACATTTATGGAATAGAATCTCATATAGACTTTAGACTATAATCAAATCAATATATATAAAAAATCGTAATAAATTTGAGTAGTAGAGCAAAGTTACAGGTACAATACAATACATAACAACTTCAAATATCAATACCTATCGAATATGCATCAGCTCTATTAATGTTCATTTATGACAACCATCAGATGAACCGTCGACCTACAGAACAATACGTTGTATTTATACTATCATCTAATTAGCAACGAAACACATGCGAGTGAAATTAGGCCCGTCCATCATACATTTCAATATATCTTGAACATAACGTCCTATTGTACGCCGAAATCATCCGCGCGTATTATTAGCGAGCAACGCTGACGCAATACCATAGTGTGTTATCAACCGAAAACCATTGATAGATCGCCATACAATAAAGAATTGATTTCGTGACTGAGCATTATGATACGTGGTCATCGAGCGTGTAACCAATAGAGTAGAACTGTTAACAGTTTTGTTAGAAAACAAAATACGCCAAAACGCTGCGCCGGCCCCTGTGTTCTGATTGGCCGACTCAAGGTCAAGTGTTGCACTAGACGTACACACAGGTCTCTTATTGGTCGGGTACTGTTTTAGTTCGAGCGTGGTTTGTTAGTTATACCGGTTATACATGGCAAATCATTGATGCGTTGCTAAACAAATGGCTCACTATTGCTACTCTATTGGTTACAAGCTCGATGTACGTGGTAGACGAATCGGTTTCCCGCTGCTAGTCCCAGCTAGGGTTTGCGTATTTGAGATGTGTTCTGTGTCAGGACGTAAATATAGATAGAAGTATGTATTTAAAAAGGAAGTTAATGTAGTTCATTCGATTGGCTCTAATTGTCTTTAAGGATTTATTTGGAACTGTCGTCAAAAATAATTATATGCATGGGATGGCCATTACTCAGTGAATTTTTGATCATAATAAATTGATGCAGCTAAAAGTATCTTTATCTCAATTTATTTGACAATTGATTTCAATGTTACATAATCGCGCTATTTTTACACACGACGGCGGAAGGGTTAAGTAAATCCGGATCCGGATAATACGGACGGATCCCCTGTCCTATCCGGTAAGAACACAGATCCTAAATGATTTATATTTGATCTCTCCTGAAACTTAGGGTAAGCCGGACCTGAGGCGTCGATATTGGTGACGTCGAATCTTGTATGACAAATAACTGTTTTTCAAGAGTTTTCTTTAGAAAATTTGTAAAAACAAAAGGTAAGACACACGAGTTTAGTATGCGGACAGAGATGAATTTGAATTTCCTCCGATATTTTTGCAGGCAACGAACCGTATATATTATATATTTTAAACTTTCCTAAATTTCAATTCAGAGGAGAAAACAATATATATTTTATGTAAATAATATTTTCGAATGTACGTCAAAGGCACTTCTAATATAAAATGGAAGTGAGGCGTTTGGAAAGCTGTGAGCTTTTGATTATCTATAAAGATAACTTTCAAGTGAGATCCTCTTTAATATTATTAATCAATCGATGTTACTGTAATTTTTCTTGGCGACTTAGGTTTCCGTTATAATATTTCAGTGCTTGTTGTATTATGTTTCAAAATAGAATATATTAACAATCTATTTAAGAATTCCCTCATTCTTATTATTATTATTATCTAAATTGAGGAAGCAGAAGGGTTATTTTAGATTCAGTCAAAGTATCAGTTCAGAAATCAGGCATGAATTTCCAAAATGAAATGCCACAGTGATGTGGCTTCCTAAAAATTTTTCATTATTAACGTGTCCGAATATTTCATATAATAACTTTTTGTCTACAAATTTTCTATGAAATACGAAGTAGGTAATTTCCAAATTATAATGCGAAAATAATTAACAATTTAATCAGCTATGCATGTACCAGGCACATTTGTAAGATACTCCATCTCTCCCACTTAAATACCGCAGTCCACAGTCCATGTTCTCCAATATAATATGGTACTTACTCTGGCCTGTATCCGATGTGATGCTAATATAATCGTCCTGCGGCTACCCACGCTACTCCCACGCGACTTATTTGTCGTGCTTCGTTTACTACAAGCGTGTTCACTGGGTGACTATTAACTTTATATTGAAAATTTTGTGGCCAATCATGGTTTACAGTCTGAACTTTTAATTATTACTTATGGCTTACAACTATATTCGAAAGGAATATAAAGTAAGCCATTTTTTTACATAATTGAGGACTTCGAATTAATTCGTTGAGTAGGTACCTACCCTAAATATTTTACTAACGCTTTGGTAAATCTATTTACTGAGTTACAAAACCTCAAATTGTAATATAACGCGACTAAAACTATAATATAAAGCTCATGTAGATACAGATTGCCTCACATTGCCAACAAAGAAGAGATGATGATCAACAAATAGCTGAATGCCCTTATAGGAAATCACCAACTCAGTGAACAATGCACTTTGCAAATACTCACCAACTTCGCATCTAAACGCAGCACAGATAATCGATATAAAGCCAAGCAACCGGTCGAGACACGTTCGGATTGTAGAAATCTAGACCGAGACAATTCCACACCCTGTTTGGCAACGCCGGGCCGCACCACGCCAAGAACAACTCATTTAAACCACTCCACACAACTTGCAAACTGGAAATTAATAGTTGAAGTTTAAACTAACTGCTCTGTAGCAATTTGTTTTATAGCCATGGAACCCTTCGTATAGGATAAAGGGAGGCTTGAATCATTTTCAAAGGAGCGGCATGAAAGTTTACAAAAGCAGTTAGATTGTAATATGTATGGGTAACAAAAACAATTCAAAGGATTTGGGTGTGATACCTAACTTACGAACACCCCAACCTACTATAGACAAGGAAATAATTCAAATCACTAACGACCACCGCAGCGCAGCTATGATTAATGCAAAATCACATTTCCAATACTATCGAAAAGTGTTCAAGGAATGATTTAGCTCGTTTCCATTTTCTAAGACGTCACGTCGCGCGTCGCACGTCGCCGGTACGTCCGTTATCGGCAGAAGGCAAGACGAACGATCCTGCGCCGTGACGAAATCCATTACTCTTCGCCGATGGGGCAACGTACGGTTTATTGAGATATTCAGCGACGCCAAACGTGATTTCACGCATATTGATGGTAAATAGTTTGAAACACAGTAGGTAACTGAATTGTGTCGGCGTGGAGGCGAAATTACGCGGGATTTACTGAAACTAGAGTATAAAGTACAATATATCTGTTACTTTAGCTTAATGTAGGATATTATTTGAGTGTTCAATATTGTTTTGGAATCAAATGATACTCGTATATATAGTTTTCTATTTGGCAATAATGTTAATTCAAGCCTTTGAGTTTGATCAATAGAAACAGTTTACTTTTATGAAAGTGGCCGTCGTCGCGTACCAGAACGCTTCCATTTCAAATAGAAACTAGGAATTACATAATAGACGCCTTTCAGTTTTACTACAGTTAGACTTTACATACACTTTACATAGACTTTAAATACAGTAGCTTAAAGTTCAGAATTATCTACTTCATATTAATTTAATTAATCATTTATTATCATATACAATGGAACTGTACCCGTCAGTGTTCAGATGTTTATCAATATTATTCTTGATTATTACTTACGCTCACAATAGCCTGAGGCTATAAAATAGGAGAGTAATAGAACCTCGTTGTTTAGGAAAATTATGTTTTATAGCTCAAGTTAACGGTACAAAGTTATATCCATAAATATGTACCTAAATAAATATTACTTTCGACCGCAGCGTCTGGCCCACACCCTTCTCACATTACGGTGCGATAAAGACGACCATGTATCTATTTGTACGTCATATTAGCCTTATGAAAGATATCTATTTCATATTTATATTAAAAAGAAATAAATAAAAATCTTTGGTTATTTTTTACACAAGGTCAATCTGAATCCTAATTAAGCAGAGCTTGTGCTGAACTGGTAGCAAGATATTTCTAGATACGTCTAGTTTAGACTAAACATACTATTTATAAATAAAATTATATCATTTTATAGATCTGTATATAATACAGAGACTGAACAATAAAATCGGGCATCTCACTTAGAAAAAATATATAGGTTTTAATAGGGCACCTTTTTTTAATTATTTCTCTTTAAAGGGTTTCTCCGTTGCAAAAAAACAAGGGACCAAGAATGTAGAAGGGAGAGAAACCATCATAAAACGTCTATAACATTTTATAGCAGCAATATTCAAACAAATTAACTTCCGCCTCTCGATATGGGGTGAGAAGTGCGCGAAAAATTCTTGTCTCTTTAATAAACCCCCATATTACCTGAACCTCGTATTAATTCTTATAAAGAGGCTTTTATACGACTCTTTAAGGATGTGATAAGGAAGGAAAAAATATCGATACCTACCGATAATATATTGATTAAGTCGAGTTAAGTAGCGATTTTGTATCGTTCCTTGACTACAAATTATTGTTTGACGTCGCGGTCGTTAAATATCCATTTGCTCCTTTGTATTTATACTCCATGTTTTATATAGTGCCTAACCTATTCAGTTACCGCACAAGGTACGCGCATCTATAAAGTTGGAACTTGGTACAAAAGAATCGATAAATAGTCTGCAGGACAACACTATGATCCCGCTTGCACGTACTCGAGGAATTTCTCATTTAGCTGCCCCACTATATGCACCTTTTAACGCCAAAGCACGGCAGAGAGCAACGAAAAATGTGGTATTTTTGCGGTGGAAAAGGGGGCCTTGTTTTTATGTTGCAATATTCCAACGCTCACGAAGATTTTATTTTTCTAGTTCACGTTCAAATACTGTCGTGTCTCCCCGAAATATTTCCATACATTCTATCTATTTTTTTGACTTCCACATTTTTTACTAGATCAGCATGAGGTCATGTAGTACAAATTTCTGCCCTGCCCTGCCCGGTTTCGTCCGCGTTTTTGGGGATATTTTTTCAAAGGTTTCGAATTAGTTTTGCATAACAACCTTTCCGGTCCATACCAATTAGAGTTCGCTGAGCAACACATTTAGCTCATAATTTTCATCTATATAGAAGATGATCATCAATAACAGCATAAAAAATATAAGTCTTTGTTCTTAAAGTATAAAACAGTTAATTTTAATATTCCAGTTCGACGAACTTCCCGTGAATTCTTGCACAAGTGGAATCCGACTAAGTTCGACATGAGAGTGTTGGAATGTCGGGTCTCGAATCTTTAGAATAGGGCTCGAAAGTAAAACAGAACTCGTCGGATTTATTGGTCGGGCAGACTCGGCCAATAGTTCACGAGAAACGTGACTTCGCTATGCGGTGAGAATATCTGCAAGCACTAAGTATGGAGATTGGAAAAGGTTATTGGCAGCAGAACCGACGAGTTCCATTAACTTCACCTCGTTAAAGTTCCACCATGACTCCCCGACGATCCAGCCGAGAGATTATGACGCAATATTGTAATAGCTATTGGATTTTAACATCTTGTTTTTATATACTTACTTAATAGAATAATATAATAGAGAAATTAGTTTACCATATTTTAGGAGCGCTGTATCGAAGCTTATTTGAAATATAGCTGTAAAGATAGATTGCCTTAGTTTTAGGGAATGCATTTGATAATTTCTTATGATTGCTGAGTTTATTGCCGACTCTTGTCAGTAAACGCAACTTTTACAACCGATCATTAAGAGTGACTGTTCATAAGTGCTTGTAAAGGTCTATTTGAATAAAGGCCTTTTGATATGATTTGAACCCCCTTATTTATAAGTCTTGTCTCCTCTTGAGACACTCTACAGATAAATAAGAATATAGATATCATATTGAAATTACTCAATCAAAACAAGTTATAATAAACTAGTGATATTTAGAACGTTAAACATAATAACCGCAAATTAAAACCATGTCATGATTGTCCGCAGATGGTTCAGATTTATGGCAACACCAAGCGTTGACGTGAAATAGCGCCGGCGTCAGCGCCAGTGTCAGCGTCAACGTTCGTTTGTGGCTTATGATAATGACATGATGGCCTATCTGTTACCATTTTAATATGCTTTGGACATTGTTTATGCTTTTTGTCTAGACGCAAAACTGGCCAATCGCGTGCTATACGCATTTTTGAGCCTATGTTTTTATTGGCACGTTTAGGTTATGTCTTTAATGTTTATTATGCTTGTTGACCTTCGTAGGCATTGAAACCTAAGGTTTTGAGTCCTTGAATTTTGAATTTATGTAATGGTATAAAATCAAATAGCATATACATAACTATTTTGAATTTATATTTAAATAAGGAGGTCGTTGTCTTTATTTTATTGTACAAAATGAAATATAACGGTTACCCACACCTAGATTGGAGCTATGAATTTTTATTGCAAATGTCTAGACAAGTGAGCAATAAACTAACCTTTTTTTGAACCCTCTAGTCACTATGTACAGTACTGTTTTTCTATTTGGTTGGTACAGACTCTCGACATACTCAACAACATAACACTTTTACCACATTTTAATAAAAATTATTTGGAGTATTTTAGGTTTATCAATAACAGATCCTATAAAGCGATAGATGAAAGATATATAATACGAGGTTAGATAGTCATCGGAACAAAAACACAAAACAATTGACACAAAAGAACTGTCTGAAACTAACTGGAAAAAACAACATGGAAGCGCTCTGAAACAAAACACTTTAAAAATAAACGATAGGGTAAATAAAGGCGGCGGAGCGAGTCACGGGGCACAACAAGCGTGTGGGTCATGCGGCCGGACGTCCGGAATGTTCGGACGGAAAAATGTAGTTTCCAACACAGAGATAGGAAACTAAAAAGAAAATAAAACTGAACATCGGTAACCAACTCCGTATGAATAAGTTTTAAAACATATGGGTCTGATGCGCAGATGGAATATGTTTTGAATTAATAGATAAAATTTTTGATTAATGATTGTGACGATTGAACTCAGGTGCGGAAGATAGTGCGTACATATAAGTAGGTTAGCAAAAAAATTTGTAACGTCCTATGCATATCATTCGTCGAGTAAATCTCATGGCATTACCAAATATTATTAGTATGTAATACGTAAGTTAAATGACCCTTAATTTATTTTTTATTGCGACAAGGGAAAAATATTTTCACGATAATAAAACTTTTGGTATCCATATTGTAAATCGGTAAAAAAAATGTCATCTCATTGTCTAGACTATAACCTTTACCTTACAAGACCACCACCTCTTCCTATCAAATAAAACTTGTATGAATATTTTAGTAACCCTATCTGCCTTTATAAAGCACATAAAGGCACGTTCACAGTGCGGAGCAGAACGTAGGCGTTAAGACGGAGATAAGCATCTCTCATGCTAACGACGTCAACGCCCGGCCTGTTTTATTGTGCCCTGTTGAATACCCGCCCGAGTGAATGCCTTAAGCGATCAGCGACCTATTTATGAACGTAATCTTAGTGATTTAGTTAGTGTAATTTTTGTTGTAACCTTTGGTGACTTAGGATGTAAGTAGTACATGTAGATTTGAGCGAGTTCATAAAATAAAACAATGAAAAGTAGATATTTAAAGAGATTTAGGCACAACTTTTTTTAACGTAATGCTCTATTGCGAGAAATTTGTAGATACATAAATGAGTACTATTTTGAATTTGACTTGGAAAATAAGTATACAGACAGCCTTAATCTCAGGCTGGAATAAACCAATTCTTGTTCGTAATTATTTATAGGTAATTTCTTCTAAACTATCAGCCAAACACTCCTTATTATCAATAACCATGACCTGTGATAATATACCTATCTTTTATAATAGTTTCGTTCAACCACATGAACATCACTCCCCTTTAAAGCCAACCAGCACCCCGCCGCCCGCTTATCTTTCCACCATCCCCTATTTTATCGAGAATGTGCTCAGTGATTTATGCCTTACCGTTTTCATAATGACGCGATATTCAACGAATACCGGAATAAAGCTCTCCCAGCGCTGTACAGCGCTGCAAAAGGTTATTCCACATGTAATACAACCTATAATAACCCATTATAAGTTATTGGACGTTATAATTATAACACCCTTGTTTGCTTATTAGTAGTGATTTACGATGTGCTAGGAAATGTGAGTGGAAAATGTACATGAATATTATGCTTAGAGGTTCTGAAATTGCTAGTTACGAGTTTTATAGCGGCCTATAATGAAGTGCAGGAAATTGTAAATAGGAAATATTAAACGATATAAAACAAATAATTATTTAAACCATATAACCTTAAAAACCTTAGGAAAATAAATTAATAAAATACAATAAGAAGTCTGGAAGATATCGCTTTTAGCGATGCACCCCCTTGTGCATTTAGTTAAGAAGTTATTTACTGTAATTTTTCATGTCTGTTTTTTGTCTTTTGGTGTACTATAAAGTGTTACCTATCTACCTAAGAAGAGCTCTGGAAGATTCCTCTGTCAACTCCAGACTTTTCTACTATCACTTTTGTTTCCCATATCTAAACAATTATTATGATATTTTACATAAAAAATTGAACCCCGTGCTGCATACATACATTGTTAAGCTACATTCCAACGATCGAATCGATATAGCTCTTTGATCCTTTAAAATGTTCTGTGTCACTCATTCGAATTTAACTCGATAAATACGTTCGTAATTGGATTAAATCACGCATCCTTACACTCCAGTGCGCCGTTGTTGTAAAATACATTTCACTGAATAAATGATAAAAATAGGGCCATCCGCTTTATGTTACATTTCATTTAACTGTGACTTTTGAAGCCTGTCGATATTGCCGAATATATTTAAGCTAATATTTGCCTTTTATTTCTGTTTAATACACCATCATTGATGTTGAATGATAACTTTATTATTTATTTAATGTTTTTAACATTAATTTTAATTTTTAACCTCTTGCAGATGTTTCTAGACTAAATATGGGCTCAGATATAGCTTATGCCGCTTGTTAACTACATTGTAATTCCTGTATTCTGTGACACAAAATAATTAATAGCATGGATAAAACTACGGTAGTATTATAACGAGGAAAATTTGTATTTAGGTTTGTATATCGTAAGTGTACCAGTGGTGGCCACTGTACCAGTAATGGCCAAAAATTGAAAGAAACATCTAGAATTCGGACATTAGCTAATGTTTTTACATTGGGATCACTGTGACATAGACTTTAGACATCGAACTATCTAAGTTTAACGTTTTATTGAATTCAGTCACTTACATGTACAAATTTGCGGGAATGCAAAGTGTAAAATAATTTGAAATTGACAACGACGGCTTTTCTTAAGGAAATCGTTATGGCGGTGAGCAGAAAGTTTCACTTGTAAAATAGTATTGCTTAATTAAAATCAAAATTGGTGTTGTTTGATGTGTTAGCCATAAAATAAAGATAAACTAAGACTAAGACTGGGATATCCATTAATGGATTTTCCCTGGCCAAGACTGGGTCACAAAACTACAACTTTTATTTGTTAAATTAATTGAATCCAGCTTTGCCGTATCTCACGCGTAATACATTACAAATATTAAATAAGGACTGGACTTTACAGTTTCACTATATTCAGTGCTGAAACTTTCACAATTTTGGTAATATTTCACAAAAACCAGTTTTTTTTTTCTTAAACTGGCCATCATTGGGTCATCTATACTAATATTATAAAGAGGAAAGATTTGTTTGTTTGTTTGTTTGTTTGTTTGTAATGAATAGGCTCCGAAACTACTGGACCGATTTCAAAAATTCTTTCACCTTTGGAAAGCTACATTATCCCCGAGTAACATAGGCTATATTTTATCCCTGTATTCCCACGGCAACGGGAACTACGCGGGTAAAACCGCGGGGAGGCAGCTAGTTTACCATATTTGTCTATACTAATATTATATAGAGGAAAGATTTGTTTGTTTGTTTGTTTGTTTGTTTGTAATGAATAGGCTCCGAAACTAATGGACCGATTTCAAAAATTCTTTCACCTTTGGAAAGCTACATTATCCCCGAGTAACATAGGCTATATTTTATCCCTGTATTCCCACGGGAACGGGAACTACGCGGGTAAAACCGCGGGGAGGCAGCTAGTAATGAATAAACTCGAAAACTACTGTGCCGATTTCAAACATTCTTTTACCAATGAAAAGCTACATTATCAGGGAGTAACAAAGGCTATATTTTATCCTTGTACTCCCACCGGAATGGGAACTGCGCGGGTGAAACCGCGCGGAGGCAACTAGTCGAATAATCAGAACAAACACTGGAGTAGGTACCGACCGGATGGCTGGCCAAGCGTGAATGTGACTCAAGAACGCTTCAATAAATCGAATATTGTATTAGAAATATACCTACTTGTTTTGGGTAATTTCTGCTAACGATGTAAATATTTGACGCTTGCAAACTATGTCAAGGGTTTATAGAAAAAATATTATTCGTGTATATGAACTAATTAAGGTAATTTTCTGCTATGACACTATTTGGATCTTCAATCAGTTGATTCGAAAAGTAGATATACAAAATAGGAGCATAATAAAACAGCAACTGAATAAAATCTTACTGCAAATGCTTTATAAAAAGCATTTCTTCCGACAGCTTGATTATGCAGTGTTGGAATTTCATAAAATGGTCGAGTAGTATGCAAATTTTAAGGTAAGGACACTCAAAGTACCTGCGGCGATGGTAAAAAAGCGTCCAAGCACCAACACTCAGCCAGATAAGGCTGGTAGTGACAGAAAAGCAGAAGAGTCCTCGAGATAAGCCACGGTCCTCCGCTCACTTGGTCCAAGAATTAAATAGTCGTCCAGTTTGTAACTACTTATTAAGAAGGCTTTAAGTATGCCGAAATATGTTCTTCTCAATCTTAAGTAGGAAACCTGATTCTACATAGTACAAAAACATAATTAAAAATCTAGATAGAGATAACTCTTTATTGTACATCAAAAGACAAACAGATATAACAATAACAGTAAAAACTTGTACTAGTGACGGTCTTATCGTCAAAAGCGATTTTTACCAGGCAAACGTTGGATGGTAATGATAATTTCGACCACAAAATTAAAAACATTATATAATCCAATATTAGCGGAGTAAACGAAGCGAAAAATACGGTCTTACCTCCGAATTTTTTTACTGTGAACCGATTTGCATGAATTTTTTGGAATTAGGCTCATCTTACCCTTAACTTTAAAAGTGAAAATGATCTGAACTCCGCCTATTATTTTTAAGGGGTGTAAACCACCCCTTAATGGAAAAAATTACATTGAGCCATTTTATCGCTAGAAAACATGTCTAATAGCAAATGGTGAAATTGTAAAGTATTTTCTTACATAATTACCTCATATTAAAATCATTTTCAACCCCTTGAAAATCTTACAACCCTTGCAAATGTGTCATAGTATGGTATAAATATATACCATATAAATATATTATGGCGATAATATTTGTGTATTATCGCTATAATATATTATTAATATAGGTTAGGGTGCGGCGGGGGTGGCCCTCGGGCCACCCTTAAGCCTCGAACGTCTAAATGTTCTGAAATGAACACAAAAAAAGTGACAAAGACTTACTGTCCTAACATAACATTGATTACTACGCCCAAATATAGTTATTTTACACATTGCCGGTGGACCAGCAGGTATTCCATATAATTCCGAGGAAATTTATACATTTCCTAGGATATCGATGCATTAAATAGTTTTTCAAACAATATTGTACACAGTTCCTAAATAGTATCGGAACTGTACACATTTCCTAGGATTTGTATTCAATTCCTTGATTTCATACATTTCTAGTAGCATATATACACATTACAATAGTTGTGGGTCTCTAGTATACTGCGTACTTTCACATTGCTCCAAATATTCGCACTCCGAAATTTTCAGTTACTAAGTAGATAAAAATATGTTAAGTTTTTGGACCATAACTCCTTAAATTTTCATGCTATCACAAGTTATAAAACACCATTGTAAAGGTAATTAAAAGAGCTACAACATCCTTTATTGCAATATATAGTAAAAAAACCTTTTTTTGAAACGGTGAAGGGTTAAAGAGCTTAAGAGAGGCTGTGATTCCGCTGCCACGCGCTCTTTAAACAATCATAACTCCGTCAATTTTTGTTTCACAGAAAAACCAAAACATCCAAATTGTTTGTCAGAAAATTATCAATTTTTTTATTTATACACTTTTATACGTATCTGTCGTCCTTTTTGAGATATTATGAAAAATAGGGTGGAATTTTATAAATATTTGAAAGTTTGTTTTTTATATAATCATGAATTTTTTGAAAAATATGTGTCCTGAAGCAGCCAAACTGATACTATCCATCAAACTCTTCATAATAAAGTTAATTCTAGGCGGAATACGATTAATTTTAATTGTGGTGGAAATGGCACTTATGAAACCCATTGATTTAAAAGAAAAAACATTAGATGCTCCCCTTATTTGCAATACAGCTCACTTATTTTACGTGCAAAAGACTTTAAATAGTGCTCATTTTAAAGCTTATTTTATGCGCTACAAAACCCTTTTGTATGTAAATGCATAAAATGCATCTGCTCGCCACTAGATGGCATTGACCACATCGATTAAATTTCAGATAAAATAAAACACGGCTTTGATCTTTAATATCTAGCTTAATATTGCACGTAGAATACTTTATAAAATACCAAATTGTTCATTGTTTTACCTGCTACAACTTTGTTCTTGATGAAATTTTCGATAAACGTATATTTTTGGAGATATTTGCAAAAAACCGATGAAAACCGTGAAAAAATTGCAAATTTTCAATAGCCAATAACTTGAAAAGTATTGGATTTTTTGAAAAGCTTTATATATGATTTTTGCTTAAAATTAGGCCTTCTATTGATATCCGAGGCAATTTTGAAAAAAAAGAAATTCACCCCCGAGAAGGGGTGGCAACCACACCCAGGGTGGTTGCGGAGTTCAAATCATTTTCACTTTTGAAGTTAAGGGTAAGATGAACCTAATTCCAAAATTGTATGCAATTCGGTTCACAGTAAAAAAAAACGGACCCATAATGCTTCATTTACTCCGCTATATTCTGTAACTATAAATACAAATTACGAGTATATCATCAGCAAATTACACACATTACATTAAGAAGAGTGTTTATTTAAGCGGTGACCAAACACCCACAGATTTTCCTCGAAAGTATAAAATATTCAATATAATAGCTCTATCCACTTACACCTTGCGCCACACAACTCTTCACTTCCTGGTTCCTTAATGAATACAATCTTAATCGCGCTGCCCCTGTCTTAGGTAAATATTTAATTAGGCCACTAGGTGCCTTAACGACTTAATTGTCCAAAATATGGCATTCTGAAGTCATTTGCTTGGAATATTTAGTTCCGTTTTGGTTATGATTTCGTTTAATAATGTCTTAGTAGGTAGTACTTCTATAACCTGCCTTAAGAAGTATAGGGCTAATTTATATAAAGAAGATTATGGATTTGAAGATATATTGAACCTAAGCTACACTTAGTAAAGAAACCACAAGTTACAAAATTAGAAGACCCGAAACGTAATTAACTCAACCAATGGATTAACAGTCACTAAGCACGAAATTGTCAAATTTCATTTAAAGGAATATAAAGTAAAGTTAAATAAGGACAATTCATATTGGTCAATCGAAGTTAGGAATCAAAGGGTAATAAAAAGACTGAACGAGAAATGGATCCGGTAACAAAAACATTAGTAACATAAAACAACTATTCTCTTCAACTGACTTCAAAAGAAAGAAGCATTCAACTTGTACTTTCAAATAAATCCACGTATTTGCCCGCTCCAAGGAATTGGTCTGTTAATATAAATTAAAGTTTAAAGTGTTTAGAAAGAAATAGGAGAAGTGTGTCAGGGCCACGAAACCCTCGAGATAAGCCGAGAGCCGGCGGCAAGTGCGGCTTAATGAGGACTGCGGCGACTTCTTGAGAGTAAACGTACTCCGTAATACTTACACTCATGAGAATTTACGGCAATACAGACGGATGGTTTCGTGGTATAAGGCTACAAGCAGTCATGTTAACTAAAAGACTTTCTATCTCAGTATGTTTGTCTTTTTTCGCGGTAATCGATAAAATCATCAAAGCGTTCAAAAGCTACCATTGTTCTGTTACCAGTAAATGATGCAATATAAATATGCATGTCGTGTCGTCGATTTTGGAAAGAGCCTTCACTCTCCCATAAATGTTATGATAAATGGTCTCACATAAATCAGTAATGAAATTTGTACCATACGAATAAAGAAAAAGCGTTTGTTTTATGCGCAAACTTTTGCAAGATTCATTTCGAGTCTTTACAAGAAGTTTATTGTTTCCAATTATTTCTTCGCTTTCGTTTCACTTTTCTGGATTCCTTTGTTCGAATGGAGGAAAATTGTATTTTAAATGTATACCCATTTCGTAAAAACGTTTAAGTACCTAAACAATTCTGAAGGCACACGGCCACCAAATGTGCAAAACAAAGAATAAGGAATATCAAATAGAGGAAGTAATAAAGGAAGCAGTCAAAATAAGTGGTGAAATATACCAGAGAACCATGACGTAACAGAATAGAACTAGTAAAACAATTCTATGAGGTACTCAAAGTAAAAGGACAAATAATTTTCAAATACAAACGACATCACCCAACGACAATATCATAAGGGCTTAATACAAAATCATGAACCTCAGTGGACTTTGTAAATATAAAGAGCAAAATAAATAGTTAAACAGAAGAGAGCCGAGGGCACACAATTTACTTGAGAAGTTTCGTCATAAACCGCAAGTAAACACAGTTAAAATCAGCGGCGGAGTATCGTGACAAAGTGGAACAAAGTTTCTGGAGCAAGCAGAGCGACAAATTGGACACTCTCCGGGTAGAAATTACCCAAAATACCGCAATGTGTGTCTTGACGAGCCCTATAAAGTATGATGAAGGGTACACGTACAACATGAGCCACAGACTGCTCTTATAATATCTCTGGAAAAATAAAGAACAATTCTACGTTTAATTAACGCAAATGTTGAAGGTAAATATTAATTTAGTTGATGTGTGATACTCAGTAATTGATATAACGCTTTGTATTGATATTGAAGCAATTTCGCTCGCGTCTATTGTCTATATTATGGCGTACATATTTATAAAAGGTAATATTTCATATACTTACATTGGAATAAAAATTCATCAAACAAAGTCGCCAAATATATATAATTCATAATACCGACCATCCGAAACAATTAAATAATACCTCCGACCCAAATAAATATACATACGACTAAAATCCTCAACAATAAAGATGAGTTAAATAAAAACAGCAGCGTAACGCGGTACGAGTATAAGCTAACATAATCTCGGAGTAACACTGAATTTGAATTAGTCCAGCTCCCTTAAAACTTCGTGCCGGACTCGTCCATTACGTAGGTCATTATAAAGGACGGGCGGGCGGCGGTCGAGGAAAGTTTTAATGAGAAGAGGTCCTGCTATCATCACAGACTCAGATAAGGGGTGGGCGGTATAATCCTTGGCTAATTGATTCGCAAAGCGTCGAGTCATGCCCTCGATTTGAGGTCGTGACCGTCATTGAAACACGCCCATAACTGTATCAATACCGTTAAGGGATATTTAGGCCGGGACTAGCCAAGGTTATTGGGTTATTGGCTATATGACGTGACAAAGGAACGTCCTGTCCTTAGGAATATTGGATACCTATATGCGAATCGAATTAAATATGTACTCAAGAACCTATAGATGTCAATCCGTATTAGCCTTTTAATACCTTGTTATTTTGATTCTAGTAAAATAAACATATATGTATAGTAAAATAATAAATGTCCCAGTAAATAACGTAGGTAGATAAGTACATAGACTCCATTATAATAAATTGAAAAATAAATTTGCCTGATTTTAAATTGAAATGCTTTTTCAATAATGAAAAGTTTTCCATTAACCAAATGGCTCTAAATCAGTTTCGTCCGGTCCCTCGGCGACAATTTCTTTGGAACTTGTTTTTTGCTGATCAACTCTTTTGATACTTAAAAAGCGAAGCGCTCGCAACTTTCTTGTAAATGAACATGAAACGGATTTTCAGTTAATTATTCAGAATTCTAGTCCGATGCCCTTTTAGGTTTCAGATAAGTAGGTGTCACGATCCTTATTAAAGTTTACGACATTTAGATACAGCTGTCAGCTAAGCTTAACTTGGATTAAATTTCAATCCTTATTTCCCACTTAATATAACCCAATTTTAGATTCTATTGGTTTTGTCCATTAGTGAACTTTGCCACTTCAAATTTAAGCGAATAATTTAACGGTGAGGTTCAGAAACTTTCGCTTTGATCAATTATAGATAAGACGTCAAAATTGAAACTATCATCAATGAAATTAAAGACCAATTGACTATAACCATTTGTAGTGTAACAGAGCTATTACTCGCAGCACAGAAGGTGCAATTTTGAGCGACAAAAAAGCTCCTGGAAATCCGGCCCATAAAGCTGTCAAGACCGGTGGGTACCCATCAATTACGCCACGTAAGCTCTGCGGACACTCCATTGCAGTCGAGTGGAATCCACTACAATACCGCACGAGCTCTGACGCCATTCAGCCGAAATAAGCTGAGCCACATACAGATTATGAAAGAACTCTTCAAAATGTCGAATAAATTGGTATGAGTTAACATGTGGTTTTGGTAACAGATCGAAGGTAGTAGAAAATACTGTACAACACATTAAGGTAGATATAATAAAAAAAATGCTAAATCTCCAACTTATATAAAGCGATCAATATTAATTTTAATGGTTTCTCTTAACCTATATCGGTCGGAAAATTCAATCAAAACCTTTTCTATTGAGAACGGACAACAATGTTCAACAATTCCACCAAAGAATAGACGCAATAGACCGACCCCTATGGCCTCTATGGCGAACGCAGCAAGGTCGTTTTTCCCTCTGATCTAAAAAAGCAACTCTATTCAACTGGAAATATATCACGGGGGTCACTAGATGGCACTAAACGAGTTCAGTTTTTTCTTTTGGTATTCCCTCGAGTCTCGTTTAGGCGAATAATTGGGACACAGACAGGGTAACCATGGTAAATTAAAAAAAACCTGGACATAAATGTACCTATGTTTTAATAAATTTTCGGGACAAACTACAATGAAAACTTGGTAATAACAATATAGACGTGAATCAAAATATCATTCCTAGAATCATGTGCAACTGGATGGGTAAACTTATAAAACTTGTCCATATAGAAATAGATGTATGGTCACCCTACACAGGAGCTATCCACGCGGTCGTGTTCCCGGGGACATTGCAAGCAAATATGCGAACATCGCTAACGGTGGTCAGGGGACGGGGACGCGGACGTGCTTTTAAGCAGGCTTAGCATACTATTTCGAAGCCTTTACGCCTTTTTATTTGTTTGCACCACATTTTTGCGCTGGTTTTAAGGCTAAATGGCGAAATTAAAGCTGAGTAATGAGAGCATTATCTTCAAGAGCTAATTCGTATACATTACAGCGCTAGACTCTTAGTACCACAATTTTAACACACGATTTTACCGCTAAGCTTTCTCTTGTGTTATGTTAGCAGTTTTTTAACGAATTCATAATATAGAAAAAATAGAGAAAAATATAATAAATTGCAAAGACTATGTAGCTACCTACCTACATAAAGAAGACACCGTGAAAATGAGTAGGTACATTACGCAATATTATGCTGAGCTAATATAATATGACATACTTAATTTACTATACAGAAATAGTTGAATATTTGTCATCACATCAAACCCTGTATATAGTACAAAAGTAACTACGTATATACCTACACCATTCTATTCAATTCTGAAAGCTTTATATTTGCATAGTTCCGAAACCTCCATTCCAAGTTTCATCAATATTCGATACGTGTTTCCTCATATCAGCGAAATATGAATGTTTCCACCCGCCACTGCCAAACTGTTGTATGCCAACATGAAGTAAAGATGGCTGCCTAAGTAAGATACAAAATTGGAAAGCGAACACAACAATTTTGAAGGATTTCACTTCACTACAACCTTCCTAATAGGTACTTCTTGGATTTGGTAAACTAAAATCTGTACATCTGTACTCATCCGATGAGTAGTGTGATAGTATATGGAGGAATCTAGGGAGCCTTTACTATAAAGGAGATTTATTACAATTAAAAACATACCTAAACATACTATCTACAAACAATATATGTATATCAAAGATACATTACAATAAACATTTGTAATGCAAGTAAGATATGAAATAAAGAAAGCTTTATTGTTATTATAAACCCCTTCTTTTAACCACACATAAGATGAAAAAACTTTCGTTGATGATTTTACCTAATATGAAACCTACCTTCCAAAACGAAGAATGGAATTTTGTCTTTTAGTATTATACATATACCTAACTAATAGGTATATACACCTTACCATATAAAACAGAACGTTAAAAAAACTTTAGTTATGTTCATCATTGTTATTTTAATATCCGGATGTACTATGTATTATGCCCGGGTATAAGAACGAAAGGCGCCTTTCCACTCATTAAGTTCTGCTAGTAAGTGTCGCCCAGATACCTACGCTTGATCACGCATTTGTGCACTTCGCATGGTTATTGAAAGCTGTCGTAAACAATATGCTAGCTTTTAGCTCTAATATGATTAATAAATTATTCTGTATTAGTTATTAAATATGAAAACTTGATTTCATTAATGACATTCAATTCAATTTAGAATTCTTAATTATTAATCTAGATAAGTGAAGTAGGTATGTAAATTTTGGATATTATTATAAATACAGAATTGGATGGACTATGCATTGCATGTATGTTCTGTGTGTTCAGCATAGCTTAGGCACTCAAGACGATAAATATTTATAACATAAAATTTAAATCAAAACAAATCAGTCAAGTCATATCACTTTATAAATTACTTTGTTCATTGTTCTATGGATCGTTTGTCGTGTGACGTTGCCCGTAGGCCTATAACGTAATGGTAAGGCGGCTTTATACCCGGGTCACCCGGGTGTACGGAATAATGCGGTCGTCTGATGAGACCGACCCGGGTGAATACTGATGAAGCGAAGCGTGTGCCCGGACTGAACGTCGAGGCCAGATATTAATCACTAAACGCACTGACCCCAATGCATAATATGATGATCTGTTTCGATAAAAATGTTGTGTTTTAATTAACTATTTTACATATATTTTGATTATTTGGTCTTATAATAGATACCTCTCAATAAAAGGCTTGTAGAGTAAAATAACCTTTATGTATGTGAAAACACAAACTATTTGTACACCACGTTTAACTATAGTATGTTTACTATTATATAGTTAAAATATAATCATAATAATGCTCAAAAAAATCCAAAGATCATAAAAAAACGTATGATTTTAGCTATGTAAACATAATAAGAAATATCTCATAGACAAACAGAGTCCCCTAAAACATCATAAAAATCCATCCCCAACAAATAATGGTAACAAGAAACTTGTTTGTTTATAAAACATGTCAAAATCGATCTTCTAATATCCGGGTGAGGGCAAAGAATATATATCGATTACCTGATGTAGGTAGAATAAGCAAAATAGTGGCAACATGTGTTGTTCCAGTCTAGATCAGTCTGATTTATATCCGGATCGTATCAGGTGGGTAATATCCGGGCTAAGTATAACCGGGTGCGAGGGAGCAGGTAAAGGAAATGAAATAATTTTTCATTTTCTCACTTGATTAATTTTCACACATGCTCGCTTCGTTGCAAATAATTTATTAACCGGTAACATCCATGAAGTTTATTGACTGAAATGAATATTATTTTGGTTTACTGGTTTTATAGTTTAATACTAAAATTCATAGGCAAAATCATATTTTATTTGTTCTAATAATGTAATTAACCATATTATATTCATAAAGTACCTACTTATTATTACTGTTCTAATTCCCCTCCAAAACTACAACGCTAAACTAAAATATCCGAAGCTCATATTGACCGTAATTCTACTCGTGAAATAATAATTAGTTAAGCGAAATTGTCTCAAAAACAGTACTAATAAATTCTTGACTTATTATTCAAGAGTCGTCTTGGAGCCTAGAGAATTTATTAAACAGGGTCACGCCCTCGTTTTATAAGGAGAATAAAAAGTAAAACAACACGAACATCTGACAGATGAGATCTGAAATGAGGATCTCGCACCAGTCGCACCACAAGAAATTGTCAGGGGAACGAAAACTTTTATACGCTCATACATAATGCACGCAGTATGAAGCGCACTGAGTAATGGAAATTAAAGAGGCGGGAATGATAAATGCTATTCAATGACATATTTCGTGCATCAGAAGATGGAGAAGCATTTACTCTTAAGGTCTGTGATGATTTCATTTTCATAAAAATAACAATAACAAAGGGCTCAAAGAACAAAAACAAATAAGACAGTTTGTTTGTACGAATCCCGCCTTGTTAGCTCCATCCCACAAGGCTCATTACTGTAAATTAGGTTAGAGAGTCTCCAGAAAAATGGCGGTATATCTTCATCGAATGAATATTCAACTAGATAGCGGTCTTCATGGGGCGCCGGAGTCGCGGGGATAATTAAAAGTAATTATAAAACCCGACCCGCCCCAAGTCGTGTATTGAATTAATAATTCAAACGACACGTAGATTTCGCGAAGAGTCCTCAGCGTCCCCCGATAAGAGAACCATTAAAATGAACGCTGCAGCAGCCATCCTATATTCCTGTGGATTTCTTACCGATTCGAAGATTTTAATGTACGTACCTGCAACAGAAGAGCAAAGCAATTATTAAAATTATCCAAGCGCCAAAGCGGGGAATGTCATTAGCGACATTGCTTTTGAAATTAAATTGTTGTGTCCAGCCGGTCTAGAATTTAGCAATTTATTAATGGCACGCCGGGGCTAAGTAGCCTTTATTGAAATCCCTCGGCGCGGTCCGGGGTCCACCGTTAGACTGGATATCCAGAAAATCTCGCACATTTCAAATATTTTGATAAACTCCCAGCTTGTATAGGTTTACGGTAATGCGGAATGTCAATGTTTATATAAGTATGCTTTGAATTTCTAAACGCTTTGTACCTAGGGAGATATTTAAAGAATTGAGACTAGATTATGAACTGGCCTGTTATGTAAAATAAATAAACAAAGCATATGCTTCTAAACCTTCTAAATGAGTCGTGTTGATATTGTAAGGTAATATGTTAATCATAAATATTAACAAGCTCTTCAAAATGAACTTAACATGTTTCTACGTACACGTATTAATGGTTTCATTACAGAATCCGGGTAGATGACATAAAATCCCCGGATATTAATATATCTTAAGAAGGCACGCGCGCCAGTATCATTACGACATTTCTTTATATTTCGTAGGAAATCCTTACCCTCATATTTACTTTGTGCCTCCGCTTTACTTTACTATTTTGATAAGGAAATAGCTTTTCCTACAACCGACATGTCTTTGAAATAAGTATTTCATTCCATATTCAGTGTCTGTATGCGAAGCGAAGGCGGAACGTTCCGAAGCAAAGTGTTAGAGATAACTTTGTGCGGGCGTCGCCGTCGCTAACAGTATACGAGTATTATACGAAAGCTACACAAATAAATGGTGCGGTGTGACTTTGTAACGTCGCGCATCGCCTGCTATCGCGAGCTTGTATTGCACTATGGCTTTGAGACGGGGAACTGGGAAGCGCTGCGTGCGGTGATGATGTTTTTTCTTTATTTTACAAACGGTTCAAAGACAGAGTGATTCCTTCGATTGAAAGTGAAAAAAATAATAAAGAGGTATTGCATTGCAGTAGGGACGGTGCAGTCACGATTCCAGACAATTTATTTTACAACGGCGACAAGTAAAAATGAAGCGTTGACTGGGATATCGGATGGAATATCGTATTTTTTGTAATAGGATTTTCTTTCACAAAGATATTTTCTTTAGAATTATATTTTAATATTGAAGCGTTAGTTTTGTTAGGAAGATGAAGATAGCTATAGCCCGGAAAAATACGCCTAACTTGGTCATCGTGGACACGTGTCAAAACTTGTGTGTCCCACATATGTTGTTGCCAACTACGCTGGATGACTGCCAATCCACCTAACCTGAACTCACCCTCAGGTTGAACCTGCCAATTTAAGTTGTCATTTCTCATTTGGAGATATTTCTCTGATAG
The DNA here is from genome assembly GCA_905147785.2 of Thyatira batis. Classification (NCBI taxonomy): domain Eukaryota; kingdom Metazoa; phylum Arthropoda; class Insecta; order Lepidoptera; family Drepanidae; genus Thyatira; species Thyatira batis. The sequence goes on from LR990499.1 coordinate 7,661,622, forward strand.
ATATAAACTAAGCACCCATGTAGGTACTTATTCAAAATGTTCTGCAAGCCTACAGAGAAAAGCAGGAGTACCTATATTTTGAGCCAGTGTGTTGATCACGACTATAACTAGAACATTTTTGTCACCTACGTCTTGATTTTCATCTTAAATGTTATGCTAATTTTAACTTTTTATATTCAAGTTAGGTTTTATATTTTTAACTCATTTTTATTTGGGTTCTTTGACTATAATTCCACCGCATTATTTTTATCACGCTAAATGAAGTACATATATAACAACATGCTAGAACACAATTGTACTTCAAAGTACTAAAAAGACGAAAAAAAATACACAAACGAAGAGGAAAAATCGACGTGAATTTATTTAAACTTAATAGTAGCAATATATACTTAATGGTAGGTACATCATATTGAAAGACATTGTATCTCGATAAGACATAATCTCCAACCAAAATATTTGCCATCATTTAATAAAAACTTGCCTGTAGACGTCGACGAATATTTTTTACAGGCAGAAAGTATATTAAAACTCAAACCGCATAATAAATAAAACACATAAAAAGGGAAATATAAAATTACAATTTGAAAACGCTGGAGAGTTCAGTTCTGAATAAAAATTTTCTTTACTTATTGGCCGGCTGGCTTCCGACGACAGTCAGGAAATGAGTTTTGCCGTCACTCCCCATTCCCCCCACCACCCCCTACTGCTAAGGGACAAGCAAACCAACCTCATTATTACCCCGTCACAAAATCTATTTGACCCCATTCTTCTCTAAGGATGCCATTTAACATCTTTGCAAAATAGTAACTATTTTTTAAAATTCCATTAATTTTCTTGAGATGTTTTTTTAAATAATAAAAATATCCTGGGACATTTTTCACACACAGCCAATCTGATTCCAAACTAAGCAGAGCTTGTGATATGGTAATCAGATAGATATACTACATATACTTTTTTTTTTTAAATACATACTTATATAGATATTTACATCCAGACACAGGACAAACAGACATATTCATGCATACAAATGTTTGTCCTGGGTGGGATTCGAACCCACGACCCGCGGCTTGAGAGTCAGGGTCACTAACCCAAAGCCAACCGGGCTGTTTTTATTATACTCTTGCATTTTTTTTCATGACATTTATTTTGACAGTAGACTTAATAATTTTCGTATGTTTTTTTTATATTTTCTGCTTGAGTTTTTGTGTGTTCCTATATTTTGTCTGGATAAAAAGTCTACATCATCTACATATGGTAATTCATTATTTTATACATCAAAACTTATAGCATTGCCAAAAAAAGGTCAACAATGAGAAAAGACGGTCCCGTAAAATGAATAGAAGTTATGTTAAATAAACAAGGCTCTCTATAATCTCCTGCAAAATAAAAGCGAGCACGCAATCCCGACCCGAATCATAAACAATGATGTAATCAAACGATACTTAAGACTTGAAAAACAAACGTAGCTATTAACTTTTTTCTGGATCCACATAAAAAGATTAGGAAACTCGCAAGAGTCCTGAATCATGAAATCCAATTACAAATTCAAGCCACGGCGAACGCCAAAGCTATAAATTTCACCAAAACAATAATGGATGCGCAAGTTTTATCTTCAGCCGAAGTATTCTCACCAACTATTTCACAACGAAATTCCAACCTTATTTGTACTGAAATACCCCTTTTTATTTTACAAATCCGCGATACGTATTTGTAAATCTATCTTGGTTATAGATTTCGTTCCTATTAATCCCAAAAAATATTGCACAGTCCGCATTTGGTAAAGTTAAAAGCGTACCTTGGATTGTGGCCAGTACTGGTCGAAGCTTGGCCAAATCGAGATGGAATTGCTTTTTCGATTTATTGGATAACATAAACAGTGCTTGTGTTGTGGTTTGATTATAAGAATAGCCGATTTATATTATTTATTGTTTATTGAACATTCCCACCCGATTCGCTTATTGATATAAAAATACTTCAGGTACAGCTGATAGTGGGTATCAGGCGAGCATAGCTCGGGAAGATGCATCCGCAGAGGGGATGCACAAAACGCTAGTGCGCCACGAGCCCTAGAGTCGCGTGCCGTCGAGGGCCGCCAGTGATTAGAGCGCGCTAACAAAGCGCAGAGAGCTCTTAACCTACATGCTCCGTTTCACAGCAGCGCCGGTGACACTCCTCGCGACCGCTGCGAGCCTGGTAGCGCACCCTCTCCTTGACAGCTAATATAACACCCCACTTTATTTACTTTTTTATTTTCACACGCAACAACCGTACGTGGTGGATCAAAAGTTTTATCACCCATAATTACATATCAAGTTTCCACAAACGACACAATAAAGTAAAAGCAGCATATAAACGACACGACATAAAACCGTCGAGCAAGCAATATATAAACCAACAGACAATGTAACAAACGGCATCTGCAGATTTCCTAGATAAAACAGAGAACGTGGCGCACCGAAATATTTTAGTTTCATTTTACAAAAGTAGGAGTACTTGCGGAGGCTTTTATGGCATCAGGGAGCAGCAATAAAACGGCATTTAATAAAACGTAGCGGGAGACAGGTAGCGGCACGGGCCGGCGCGCGCGCCTCGCGACACCCGACGACATGAAATACGTTGACACTTCACCCGATATTGATTCCCACAGCTCATTTCTCGCAGAGTGTATCGCGAACATTGTCATATTGATACTCGAGAGTTTATTCTTGAGCTGGCAACTCTTCAAGTAATAACGCGGTTATCTTCGCTCGTTTGCGCCAAAACGGAAGTCTGATATGGCTCGTATAAGAAAATAAAATGCCATAGCATATAATATAAGCGCCAAATTTCGGCGCATACCACGGTAATTACGAGGGAAGTTCGAAGGTGCGAGACAACTTTACGCTCGTAATTTGTTCCTAAACTTGTTTAATGTTCCCCCTGACAAGATAAATTCATTAAACGCTACCTGCTTCGAGCGTTACCCTGGCATCAGAATAGATGAATCTTCGATGTCGCCTCTTGTAACGACATCGTCAATCTAAAGTGTATTGCTCTTAAACTGATATAGCCTAGTGTTACGCCCCACTTGCTTGTATTTCGGGTAAATAAAACGGTATCATTTGATGTAGCTTTGGTGGAACATATAAACATTAATTCAATGAGAATTATTGAACCAGACCATATCAACACTCTAATGTCAGAAATTAGCGGCTCTAAAAGAGTTTTCTTGTAACCAACAATGTAGTACAAATAACTTGAATAATAAACCAGCTAATGGCTTTAGTGTCTTGCCAAGTTTGCTTGTGAATCCAGTTGTATACAAGGGGTGAGCTGTACACTGCATTTAGCTCTGAGCAAGTTCAGTACACATTAAAGTTTTACAATGCTATTAGGACAAGAGACGGGAAATGGATGCATCACTGGTTTCTGGACGATTTAGCTTCGACAAGGATTTGTAACTTTGAAGAAACTTTAGTATATCTTGTTAACTTGCTCACAATGATTGATAGTTTCATTGCGTCTTTGAGATTTCTGATTCCTCCATAATTTGTGGGAATGTTCTGGTATATGAAAGATTGGAGTTTAGTGTCTGTGTACTGTTTATCGCCAATATCAGCTACTTCTACTTGAGTGACTATGTAAGAACTTAGTTCTCCACTATGACATTATTACAAGATGCTTTTAATGTATTGAATAGGGAATAGGCATATAAAATGCAAAGGCACTAAAAAGATGAATCAGACAAATAATGTTGCCAGCACAGAAGTTTATTCACCAGCGATGCACGTTACTCCACAGATAATAAATCTTTTACGATACCCAATAAAATATTCCAGACGACGTTTAAACGACTCCTGTGACTTTATGAATTGAAATGAGGAGTCAGCGTTATGATCTATTTGGGTGATGAATATATAAAAATGGCGTTATTGTTTTCAAAATTGACGTGGAATAGAATGTATTACTTATTCAAAGCCTCTTTCGGAAATGGAATAAGATAACATAAGTTTTAAGTTGAAAGACCAAGAATAAAACATAACTGGTTCATCGAATCTGTACCATCTAAGTCTGGAATGGACGATATAAAGAGGGCTCATTCATTTCATTCACAGGGTTGATGTTTATTAAATGACGACACAGAAGCTATCCAAACCCCTATCCATCCTGAGAATGGTACACTCAAAGGCAACCCGTAACATCCAGAAGCACCACAACTAAAACGTCGTTTGCATTATTGAAATTCCGTTTACACTATTTATAAGGTAAATCGGCCCGGGCCCGAGCGCCACCTTCCACATATTTAATGAAGACCCGAAATAGAGGGTAATGTATGTAAATACATACGGGGTCTCAATTTATTGCAGAAAATTGGTGCCACCTTCAAGATTGTGGCACAAACTTGTAATAGAATTTATTAAGGGCTTAGACAAATAGTCGGATTTAACGTGCAAGAGAGTTGTGATGCTAAGTATTGAATAGTTAAAAGGCTTCTCTGCTAACTTGATCTCTATTGGTTGGACAACCTTTGGAGTGTACTTATCTTTATCTTTGGTATTAGGTACCTATAAGTTTATTTTTATTCTAAGGTGGTTTGATAAGAAAATAATTTTAATTTTTATTTTATTTTATTTATTTATTTAAATTAATTTATTTAAAATAATCAATTAAAAGTTCAATATCAATCAGCATTTTCAATGTACCTAGAAACAATTCCCATAGAAACTACGACGCAGACAAATTAAGGAGAGCTTTGAGCGTTCCATCAGATAACAAACACTGATTGCAATTTGATTTAACCGTACAATCACTAAATCAATCAACTAAGTGTACAGAACAGGGTCACACGTGCACCCGGCTAGGTGGAAAATCTTCACATGCATGTGGCAAATAGATAATGGATTACTAGAATCTACAGACTGTAGGTAAGGATCTAATATACATAGAACATATTTAATTTAATTTGATATTTTTGTTCTTTTTTTGTTCTGGACCTCAAAGTGTTGTCGCAAACTAAGTAATATAATAGAGCTTTAAAATATGATTTACTGTTATTTTATGTAGCGAAAGTAGCAATAGTCTTGGTGCCAAGATTACGATGAAATAATCTGTAAGTTTCATAAAATCTTCAATCATATCTTCTGTTTTTAAGTATTACTACCCGTTAAAGCGTATCATCATCATCAACAGCTCATATACGTCTCCACCGAGGAGCTCGAGCCTCCCCTAACATCGAGGGGGTTTAGGCCATAGTCCACCACGCGGGCCTAGTGCGGATTGGCGGACTTCGCATGCCTTTAATTGTAACATCTCGGGCATGCAGGTTTCCTCACGATGTTTTTCCTTCACCGAAAGCCAGTGGTGTGAATCCGTACGTAAGTTTTTGTAAACTCAGTGGTACGGGCCAGGGATTTGAACCGGCACCCTCACGATCGTGAGTCGGTGCGTTCCCAACTGAGCCACCACGGCTGTTAAAGCGTAAGCATGAAACAATTGCATTCCACAGTATGTGAACAGACCAAGCGGAACAGCCTCTAGGAAATCGGATTAGTGACATATGGCAGAGGTCTGGTATTGAGTGGAATGTATAGACAGGAAACGAGGCATTGTGGTCGACATGTTACGGTCTAGTGACCCTGTATTGACAACACGCTGCGATGACCTGCGTTATGATTCACTTGACGATCCTGTGTGAATCGCCGAATGAGATGAGCTGTATGAATTGGCCTTGTCATAGTTAATTGACAATGAAATTTGCATATTTGTAAGGTTATTCTTGCGGTACGTCAAGGATTCTTGAGATAAAAAGTGTGTATTCGTGAGCCAAGTTCATTTAAATCCCTTAAGGTAGTTATTTTTATTGTTATTGCTATTCAAATATTAACTCAAAAGTTTGTACATAAGACTTTATATGTACAAACTTTTGAGTTAATATTTGAATAGCAACGTGTTGCTTTATATATTCATTTTTGAAGATGATGAGCGCTAAATCAGTGCATCTATAGGAAAGCTTTCAGTTATACCGTCTTCATCACTACGCGGTAACGGAAATTTGGCGAAATCGATGTACCTAGAGGATATTCTAAATCGTTAAGTGTATTCACAACTGATTTGAATAAAAAACATGAAGCTTCATATAAAATTCAACATATCGAGTAAGCCCTAAATAATTTAACCTTAAATCACCCTCCTTCAGACATCCTACAGGGCACCTCAAAATTCATTTTTCACGAGGGCCGCCTTAGAATAAAACGTGTGAGATTAGTTTATCCGCTCGAGAGGCCGGGGTATCAGTGTTTAGGCCCGTCGCCATGGCAACTGGAGCAGAAGGGCCTATTTGCCGCTCCATTGGGCATTTTGTGTGCCTCTGACGTAGCTAAGGGCCAATGTGAGTGATATAACACAGTTATAATGAAGTTTCAAGGCTCATATAATGTAGACGAGGGGTGGTTGTGATGTTGCACGGATTTGAAGGATTAAAGCTTATTTTGAGCGAGTAAAGTAGGACTGTGTTTTGAGTAGAGCAAGTACAGTCCCCACGGCAGTAAAATCGTAATGGGATCATTTATTTTGATTGATATATATATCTATTATTCTATAACAAAATCCAATGTGACCTGATGATCACAAAAAGTATTTACGTTTACGACTACAGTGAAGCTATTAAAAGTACTTCTCACACGTTTCAAACATACTGGGAACCACCACCGTGGGAACATCTAACTGATGCAACGCGAATTACGAAAAAAACCTAAGCTACTTAGAATTTGAAAAAAAAACTACTAAACAAGGAGCGTTTACACGACTTGCTTGCTTGTAAATAGAATTAATTACATGTACGAGTATCACTGGATACAAACAACTGGTTGTGGAATGTGGTGTGAGCCTTTTTATTAGTCGTAGCAAATAGCATAGTTAGTTCTCAAGGACGAGGTCTGTCGGTGTCCCGTTATTCGTAAACTTAGAGTGCAATGGTACGCACTGCTTTTTTTTAACTAGTTATGTTTTTGTCTTTAATTGGCTGTTTCATCTGCAGTAATAAGCATATGCTTGCTATATCTGTAACAATACAGGCAAGCTTTCGCCCTGCGGATTATTATTGTGCCGTTGTTTGGTGGGTATCAAATGTATATTTGACTATTTGTTGTAGAATGTAATGTATTTATGAACCTACATTCTTACAATATTACATTTGCATTTATTATATGTATTAGTAGGATATATACATGCAAACATTCGCATTTTGTAAGCCTTTTTAAGTACCCATAATATATCGAATAAAAAAAATAAAAAATATCCTAGGATACTTATTTATTTATTAATAAATAACGATGTTATAAGGGGGTTAAAAAGGCCTGTAATGCTTCGAAAAAATAATTGCATTTGCACTCTTTGCTCGATTTGGCGGGGGCACTGCCGTGCTCCTAGATAGCGCTCGGTTTATTACTTAGAGTGTGACACGTGCCGACTTAAGTTACGTAGTTTACTTAGTTTTACCTTAAACTTACTAAGTAAAAGTACAACCTAAACTTCTCTAGAGCATCAAGTAAAGTTTAAAATACGTGATTTCACTGTTAAGTATGTTCATGACACTTATATACTTGTTTATATAATCTCAAGGTCTTTAGGTATACTTTTTAGGAAAAATATTTGAAATATTTTTTATAATCGGTACTTAATATGACCTCAAACAGAGTAAAAACCAGAAAAAAATACACTTTATAGAAAGTAGCAAAAAACGGTTTAAGATGGCTGATATAACCTATACATAATTCCTTTAATATAATATATAAATGATAAAGTAACTCTATGTGTTACCATTTACGACAAAACCACCGAACCGAGTTTGATGTAATTTAGTACATGCCAACTATATTAGTCCTAGACCAGAATCGCACTAAACCCTGTCATCAGCTTTATTAAATCGCCCACTACCCTTATTTCTATTCATCAACATTCAACCTCTCAAGAATCTATTTCAAACTAGTAAGTCTACATAAGCCCCGACTTGCAAGCACTGAGCGTAATTTCAATAGCGGCAAAGTGTTTTAAAAATAGAATATTTCCTTTCTTCCTACCCGCTAGTTCTAGCCTTGGTACACGAGACCACGCTACCGTATTCTTCACGAACAAAAGACTGTAACATACAAACTACCTACAAGAAAGTTCCACTGAAGACGCTTTAAAGGTGTGGCTTTGGAATAAGCGATTGTGTGAGCGGAGAGTAAGCGGAGAACGGGTTAACAAGCTAGAACATTTTGTAACTAGTGGCGCTGTTAATAAAACTAATGGCTCCCCGCGTTACCGGGGATCTTCAATTTTCCCGGTATAAAAAGTAGCTGTGTTAATCCAGGTTATAAACTATCTGTGTTCAAAATTTCATCCAAATCTGTCCAGTTGTTTTTGCGTGAAAGAGTAACAAACATCTATCCATACATCACAAACATTCGCATTTATTATATTAGTAGGATTAACTTATAATTAGCTGTCATATTAATATGTATGACATTTTAATATTAAAATATCAGTTTGGTTAATATGATGTTAATAACGTGAATTTAATTAGGTAGGTACTATCGGGAAATTAGGTATTATCAAAAATGTTATTCAAACGCTAATCCTACTTAATAAACTGCTATATTTCGTCACGGTAAATATTTAATGAAAATAGGAGATTGGATAAAATTAATTGATGAAAATATTATGTAGTAGATATTTAGCATTAAAATGTTCTAACCAATTCATTAAACATAATGTAACAATATATATGTAGACATAATTAACATTTTAATCAATTTATTAGAAGCCCTCTCATATAAAACACCTATTCATCGCACAGGGGAAATACGAAAGAAAATTAAATATCTAAGCTCGCTAGTTTCATAGCCGTCCTCTGCAAGGCTTAGCGCCAATGTAGTGCCGCCATCTTGAAGACGGGGATTAAATATCAAAGAGGTTTTCCTTTCTAAAATTGTGGGCAAGAACACAGCTACCCATAAAGTAGTACGAGCCTCGGTTATGAAATGACTTTAATTTTATATTACCCAAGAATAAAAAGCAAACAAAAACCCTAATGAAATCCTACAGGTTTCATTTCGTTTTTACGAATTCGAGGAAAACTTTGACATTTTAAAATGCATTTTCGTTGGTACTGGTGACTAATCCGGATTAATTACGGGCTCAAAATCCCAAATAGACTACAGTAGAATTACTATGTTGTTTTATATCCATTTTGAAGTGACTGAAACCATGTAACCTAATTTAAGAGATTGTTTTGTGGACTAGAATTTATTCGGTCCATTGCGACATTAAGGTATAATAATACTTACCTACATCTAAGGTATCATACAAAATAATCGTTCATGTTATTTATTATAGTATATTTCATATTCACTACCTACTCCAGTGCTAAATAATAGAAATATCTGATTTCCAAAAAATATATATACTTAGTACTAACACTTACCTACATATGAACGCATTAGTTAAATACCTATTTATGTGTGTATTTAAATGTAAAAAGAATATATACCTAATAAATATTTATAATTCACTAGTGGCTCCCCGCGGTTTCACCCGCGTTCCCGGGATAAAAAGTAGCCTATGTGTTATTCCAGAACATATTCTAGCTCTGTGCCAAATTTCAAGCAGATCCCTTCAGCCGTTGGAGCGTGAAAGAGTAACAAATATCCATACTTACAAACTTTTATAATATTAGTAGGATTTTATCATCTCTCTATACATACGCAATTATATTAAAAGCTCATAATTACCGATTGGATTCGGTTACGTACCTCATTTGGCAGTAATAGCACGATGTAGGATAAGCAGTTTATTGGTGCATTACACCTCAAACAAGTGCCGGCTATAACCGGCCATGTTGGTACAATGGAGGCAACCGAGTGCGCACTCCAACGGAGTAGAATGCCGATAACGCACTATGCATCGCTTTTGTGCGGCAATTCGAGTTAGAAATCGTGCTACTGAATTTGTTTGGATTATCTATTCGAGCAATGCAATAATAGTGTATTAGATACGTCTATGATTTGAGATAATGCAATGAACTCGGAAGGTAGATAGGAACTGTAAGGTCCCTATTCGATTTTACATAATCTGAGTCAACGTTTCTCGATGTTATTGTGGCTCCCCGCGGTTTCACCCGCGTTACTTATAAAATAAATAGCCTATATCCTCTCCCAAGCTTTCGTCTATCCCTTTAACAAATCGTTAAGTGGTATAAGCGTGAAAGCATAGGCAGAGTTACTTTCGCAATTTATAATATTAGAAAGGATATGGGTTAGAAAACGGATCATTTGTTATTTATTTGTTATTTATTTATTCATAATTAGAACGGCTAATGCCAATAACACTAATTAGGTACAATTATACTGACTAAAAATTAATTAAATAAAAAACATGAGATCAATATACATAAACTAAAATTAATACTAGTCCTATCACGCAATCGTCTCGCAGTACTTCAAGCATTCAACTATTATTGTCTGCCATCCGTCCGCTTTGTCCGCTCCGGGAGATTTGGAACGTGTGACGGTATTACAAGTTGGAACAGCAAACAGTCTATGTCTTCGAAGACGTAAAAAATTGTCTGGTGTAAATAGTCTACACAATCTCTCGTGTAAGTCAGGAGAGTTAACAATTCCTCGAAGAATTTTGCACATCATAGTAATTTGGTCATAATCTCGCCTTACTTGAAGTGAGTTCATCCCCAGGGTGCCTAGAAGAAATTTGCTAGGGTACATGTAGGGATAGTAGCCACACTGTCGTTTATATACATACCTGAGAAAAGCTTTCTGGACCTTTTCAAGCAATAATATATATTTAGCCTCATAGGGGTTCCAGACGCAGGCACTACTTTCTAGTTTGCTGCGAACTAGAGTGTTAAAAAGAAGTTTAATTATGTTGCAATTGTGAAATATGTTTGAGTTACGTAATACGAATCCTAATTTTCTAAAAGTTTCCTTAGCGAGTGAGTTTATATGATTATGGAATGTAAGTGTGGGGTCAAATATTGTTCCGAGATCTTTAACAGCTTGGACTCGTGTAATAGTTTCGCCTGCCATTTCGTACTTATAAATAATAGGGACACGTTTACGGCCAAAACTCAATACACTACATTTAGATGGATTGAAAGACATTTTGTTAGATTCACTCCAACGAACAACAGCATTTACGTCACGTTGGAGACTTGCGCAATCCTCTTCATTCTTAACTTCATAGTAAAGTTTGAGGTCATCAGCGTACAGAAGACATTTTACTTTAGAGATCACAGTTGGAAGATCATTAACCATTAAAAGAAATAGGAGGGGTCCTAGAATAGTGCCCTGACTAACACCGGAACGAGTATGATACAGCTGCGATTCATAAATTCCTAGTCTAACAAACTGTTGTCGATCTCGGAGGTAATTTGATATGAGATCAAGAAGTCCAGGAGCGAAGCCTATTGTACTTAGCTTTGTCAGCAGGATGTCATTATTGACTCGGTCAAACGCTTTGCTAAAGTCAAAGTATAGAACGTCTACCTGATGTCCTAGATCCATACTTTCAGAAATATAATCAACTAATAATAAAAGGTTAGTATTTACTGATCTTTTGCTGCGAAAACCATGTTGCTCACTACACAGGTAAGGTTCGACTTGTCTGTATATTTCATGGTGGAGAATACTCTCAAATACTTTAGCACACGATGAGATAATTGCAATTGGACGGTGTTCTTCAACATTCTTCTTGTTTTCAGATTTAGGTATAGGTGTAACTCTAGATATCTTCCACTGAGAGGGGTATATTCCAGTACGCAGTGCTAGATTGAATAAGTGGCAGAGTGGTTTATATATTAACTGTTTGCAGTTTTTTAAGATACAAGATGGAATGTTATCTGGTCCAACGGAACTACTAGCTTTCAGTTTGTCTATACCCTTTTTAACCTCTTTGGAAGAGCAAAATGTGATATTAATGTGGTGGCTATTACGGTTATGGTCAAGTCTATTGGTAGTATCTGCATTTAACTCAGGAGTATCAGGTAAAAATACACTTGCAAAGAAATCAGCAAAAGCTTCAGCAGATTTTGTTCCACTTAGCGACTCCCCTTTATATATTATATTTGGTTCAAAACCACCTTTCGATTTTAAACTGGAAATATGACCCCAGAACGCCCGTGGATTGTGTTTGATGTTCTGTTCAGTTAGCCTAACATACGCATTATAAGCATCTGTAATATTTTGTTTCAAATTTGATCTAAATGCTGCGAATGATTCATAATCTTCGATACAGCCCGAACGTTTCCAGGTAGCATGAAGCTTACGCTTAATTTTACAATTTATAATAATATTTTTGGTAAACCAAACTGGATACTGTTTGCGGTTAATCTTATTTCTTATCTTTTTAGGTACACATTCGTCAAAAACTGTATAAATTATTTTGTAAAAATTATTAGTAGCTGCTGTAACGTCGGATGATTGTATAACACTATCCCAGGAGATCAGCGAGAGGAGTGTATATAGTTGATCATAATCACATTTTTTAAAGTTCCAATCCCTAGATTGTTCTATATTACTTGGTTCGATTCTATTAGTATGACAAGTTGATGTAATTGTAACCTTAATATCTAGCGGTGGGTGATAAGCGTCGGGAGTGACCATTCCTTCAGTTATTTTGACAGTCATTTCAGCTATGTTCTCACACTCACGAGCAAGAACCACGTCAAGCATGCCCCCATACGAATTCATCACCACATTCTTCTCTATCAGACCACAATAACATTGAAAATAACAATAATAATTTTTAACATTATGAGATGCACTATTTAAATTTAGGTCACCTAAGATAAAAATTGATCCATTTAAGGATAGAATAAAATTTTCAACCTTACAAAACCAGTTCATATAGTCTATGTCAGTTGCACTAGGCTTAATGTACACAACACATATGAAATAAGTGCGACCATAGAGTGAAAAAGAAACCCATAGATCTTCACCACTCTCAGTCTCAAGATCTTGACGGCGAGACATTGAAATCTGGCCACGCGCTAGTAGCATTACACCACCACAAGGAGTATTTCTATCACGACGAATTACTTTCCAGTCGCCACAAGTTATCTCAGCGTCTTCAACTGATTTATCGAGGAAGGATTCCGTTACTGTTTAACGGAATAAACAATTAATCAAGTCAACAATAGGCAATAACTTATCCATAATCAAATCACACACCCCACAACAAAGGGGCGCTCCGTAACCATTTTTAAACAATGCTACTTTATAAAGCTCTTAAATCCGTAAAAGAAAGGAGAAGGCAAAATAAAACCGCAAATACCACAACTGGGTTGCCGCAAATATATACGATTGACTTTGTGGTTAGTGTCCCTAACTTTCAAGCCGGCTGTCGTGAGTTCCAATCCCACCCAGGACAAACATTTCGACACCAGCTATTTATACTACGCTAACTCGAAATTTGGCAAAAACGTTTTTTTATGCCAAGCTTCTTAGAATTAGGTTTTTTATATGTAAAAAAAAAATTGTGTAGAAATATACAAAAATAACGAAGTTACAAATTTTATAAAACGCTAAGTGCAGGTACTTTTTGAAATCACTCGATTTAAACCACGCCAACTAGTGTTAGCGGAGTGTCCACGGGGAGGGGGCGCATAGATTATATTATGTATTACAAAGTATTTAAATATATATTATAGTAATACGCTACGTATTTCTTAAATTTAAGCACTTTTATAAAAGTCCGTGTATACTACGCAAACACTAGTTAGCGTAGTTTAGAGCGATCAGGTATATTTGTTCATTTGTAGAATGCGCTACTTAGCGACTTTTACTAGCTAAATACTTATGTCAAAGTACAATTATATTTATTCGTTTTCGACGGTAACTTTACCATTCATATTTTTAATGTATTGGCATGTTTATAGGATAATAAAAAACATAATTTTAATGCAATATTTTACCCTTTTTGTAGAATCATAGCTAAATAAATTACCAGCTGAAGTTAATAATCCTGAGTTCGGGATTTTTTATGAGCACATTATGTCTGATGAGATAATTTTAAAATAATAATTATTATATACCTATCCAGTTCAGTCAATTATGAAAATTATGTGCAGACCTACAAGATACAAACTTAAACAACTTGGGGGCTCTTTGTACTCCACTTAATATTTATTTACCAAAGGTATTGACTTCGGTCCAAAAGCCTTCTCCGTTGACATTAAGTCCAACAAGCATCGACATTTTGTTTTCTGTCGTATCTGATGATCCTTCTGACAGCACAGCTAATATAGTTCCTTATCTTCAAACGGTGTAGCCGACTCCTTACCAAAAAACCGAAAATACAACAATCCCACATCTAATCGGTATGTCTGCCCAGAGAAAGTCTTTCAGGTTTGCACATGAATGACAGCCCCAGTAGCAATACAGATTTAGTAACGGCAATATCCACCCCCAGTAATTTTAAAACTTTCGCCTGTTTTCAATGATAGTCTCTATTCTGCGGTATCAAACTAGTACAGATAACTGCGTGAGGGATAAAACAGTAACCATATCGTTTACTATATTATGAAGATACTTATTATCCGCTCATTTCTTTCAAATGAAGATGGAGAAGATGAAGAAGCAACCATTTTATGGAAAAAAGACTTACGGCTTTAATAGAAAAGACTGCAAGAGGCAGAGAAGTGTATTCTCCAGTTGAATGGTATACACCAGTGCGATAGGGAATGGAACTCCTTTATTTTGATTCTAGAAACAATATTAGCTTAATTTTTATTGACAAAATTATCTAGAACAAAGTCAATTAAAATAGTTTATATTGGTAACTACGGCTTGTTGGAAAATAAGTATCGTTTATCTTTTGATTGATAACGTAAGCAAACATGTAGTATATTTTAAAAATACTAGATTATTCCACTTTTAGAGCTTATTCCCGAAAAAGACACGAAACTTTGTTAAATCAATCCAGCAAAATACAAAAACCTTAAATATTATTGTGATAACAATATTATTCCGGAAATGTATTATCGTTATTGTTATCTATTTTATTTAAGGCCTGGGTCTATGGGTATCCCACTGCAGGGCAAATGCCTCCCATCATGCTTTCCACATAAATATTATTATTTTAATAACTGAACATAATGAGGAGAGTTCATTTTCTTTTAAGAATAACAATATTAAGTACTTTATTGATTTAAATAATTATAAGGTACAAAATCGAACTGTGATTGATCTGATCTTCAATTAATCATAAGTAAGCACTTAATTGATATTTAATTAACTGTTGATTACTTACTAGTTTTATACGTTATTAGTTTAAATTATGTATCAAAATTACAGAATATAATATTATCTGCTCTATTTTATCTAGAATCTATAAAAAATAATATAATTTTTAGCTCCACGGAAAGATAAATGAGGCGTTAACTTGTGGCACAGGTCGATGTATAGTACGCTATGTATAATTTGGCGGCTTTTAACACGATATCCGCCAGAGACGTATATACGGGTTAACAAAAAGCTAACTTTAATAACTAGTTATTTAGCCAGTGAATTTATAATAATATATTTTACGGATATATATATAACCCTAAGGTTACAAATAATGCATGATTTATTTGAAAATTATCATCGCAACACAATAAAAATAACACATCTTTATCACTATGACATCCCGTAATACACAACGCTAACGTAAGATAGACGTGTGTAACTTGTAAAATTAATTTGAAGAATTACGTCTATATTCGGCTAACTAGCGCTAAATCGAAAAATAGAAATAATTATGGAAAAATAAATATGAGATATTATAATGAAAAAAATAACCATGAAGGGTTCCAAATTTCAAATAAATATCTTAATTAATGTAAAAGTTATCACGTTTTTTCCTTTATAAGCCTCTCCTGTAAAGTACACATTTCGGACTTAGCGTAGTATAAATAGCTGGTGTCGATTTGTGTGCATGAATATGTCTGAATGTAAATATCTATATAAGTATGTATTTAAAAGTAGTATCTATCTTGTTACCGTAAAAGCTCTGCTTAGTTTGGAATCAGTTCGCCCGTGTGTGAAAAATATCCCAGGATATAATTATTGTTTAAATCTGTGATTTTGTTTAACCGGAGTAAAACTATTTCAAGATGGTTAATGCTATAAGTAGTGGCCCCATTTATTTCCTACACAATACTTATTCATGAGAATTAAAGTTTTCATCGGGCACTTTAAAAATGTAGGATTATTTTCAAACAGAAACATTTTCTGTTAAGATTTTTCTTAGGAATAATGGAGTTTTCTTGTTTAGTTTCTAGCGAGTTTAAATTAGGTGCAATTAACTATGGCCTTTTAATGCTGAAGGAAATCTTTATACCTAAGTATTATTTTATTAATAAGGTGAGATAAATCAAGGCAAAGTTTACTACATATTATATTTTTTTAATGAATGAATAAATAAATAAATATCCTGGGACATTTTTCACACACGGCCAATCTGATTCCAAACTAAGCAGAGCTTGTGATATGGTAACCAGATAGCTGATATACTACATATACTACTTTTAAATACATACTTATATAGATATTTACATCCAGACACAGGACAAACAGACATATTCATGCATACAAATGTTTGTCCTGGGTGGGATTCGAACCCACGACCCGCGGCTTGAGAGTCAGGGTCACTAACCACAAAGCCAACCGGGCTGTCAAATGAAGATGAACTATTTAGAATCATAGACCTAAAACGTTACAATTCGACATTTACAATTCAGAGAAAAGCGGTGTTATGTTAATTAAAAACAAATTCATTAATATCCTATCAAATTTTACAAAATATTCCGACTGTAGGAATAAAAAATCGTGATATCGGTCTGTCCATAGGCAATAAAAAAGTGAAATAGCGTTTGCATATTGATGGACGCTATTATTTTCTACTCCCAAATCCTATTTTACAACGAAATACGAGTTAGTTGATGCATATAAAAACCGCTCTATCTGATGTCCAATCAACACGTGCAGTATTGGAACCAAAGACCATATAACCACTCTATGATTGGAACCCACGATAAAAATGAAACGATAAAAAAAACCAATCAGTCATTTCTCATGCTAAAAATGTCGAGAGAACAAGCAAATGCGAATAAGTTGGTTTTTAAACGAGAATCGTAAGCAGTTTTGATTGTCATCGAACGATGTTTAAAACATATTTAAAAGTCGTATTTAACTAAGCTATTTATTTTTATGTGCCTATAATAAGAAGTCTCGACCGACAAAAGTGTTATTATTTTTCTTCTTTGACAAATGGCGGCTAAAATCTGAGCTACAATGTTACTATTGTTTTAGGTATAAACTAATCTGAAATATGTAGTATATAATCCCCGATAACTGCCTTTCAACTAGATGGATTTAAATGTGATTTTCTTTGTATTCTTAGCGGTGTTTTTAATAAAATGGTTTAGCCGTTTACAGATCATTCGCTGTTTTCATTAGAAAACTTTTTAAATTAATTTTTAAAATTCTGATCATATGTATTAAGATTCAGAAATTAAAAAATATTTTGATTTTTAATTAGTGCTAGAACTAATACCATGGCAATATTAAGACCAACGTTGTAGTATTAACTATCATATTTTTAAGTTTTTTTTAACTTCTTTAATACTCAAAACTTGTCATATTAAAGTAGTTTATCAACTGATATAAAATACGGTCACGTAAGAGCGCCGCTCCTTTGTAAGTACATGTCCGCTCATTGTTTTATATTTTTTTATTCGCATACATTACTGCAGTGCTATAAGTAAAAAGTCTTTAAGTATTAAAAACATCTGCTCTTCCATCCATAAGATTAAAAAGTCCTGAGAGAAAACCGAAGGAAAAAGATAATGAGTTTCTGATACTTAAATTTTGACCACCTGCCAAGAGTTTTTTTAATGCAGATATTTTAGTATACTGTAGGTATTATATTTTGTAAGGTTCTATTGGAATTGGTATTTTGTCGCCTATGAAATAAAAACGGGTTATCTAACTATATCTATCTATAGGTAGGTATATAATAAACTCTACGACCAATGTACTAAAACATATTAATGAAGTAAGCTTAAAAAGCTTCAAACCTAGCGAGCTTAAATCTCTAAATACATAAAGTCGATTTAAAAGTCTGCAATATAAATTCTCTTTTAAAAGAAGCTGCAAGGTGTTAGTGTG
This sequence comes from Thyatira batis, assembly GCA_905147785.2. NCBI lineage: Eukaryota > Metazoa > Arthropoda > Insecta > Lepidoptera > Drepanidae > Thyatira > Thyatira batis. The sequence continues at coordinate 7,679,804 of LR990499.1, forward strand.
TGACGTCAGCGAATCTCAGCAATGCAGCAAATGATTTGTGTCAAACAAAACCCGTTTGCGCACCAAACCAATTGCAGAGTTTTGCTATTCAACCAAGCTTTAATCTTTTGCAATAGATGATTATTCTATTCTGGATTAGCTCTTGTTATAAATGCATTTTTCACATAGAAGTTCACCAAAAGCCCCGCTAAGGGAAATGTATCGAGGCATTTTTTTATTCTAGCTGATCCACGCTACATGTTCTTCTACTGCATAACATCCTCGTTTTCTCTGCTCCTAAATGGTCGTAGCGTGTTGTTATTAACCCTAAAACCTTTCTCGACAAATGGGCTATCTAACACTAGAATGATTTTTAATACAAATCAGTTTGTCCTAAAATTTGCGCGTTGAAACAAACTCTACAGCTTTACAATATAAGTTTAAATGAAAAATCACTTTGTTACATATTAAATTACCCAGTTTATCGATGTTAATATGTGAAATGTCGATACATTTCATGGTTGCAACTGCTATAAATAGGGAACGGTAACATGGGTGTAAATTATGCAAAGTCCAGCGATGACGTCATCGCTGCCGCGCAGTGCTGGCCATCAATATTACATGGGACCTTGAAGGGTATACCTTCTATTCTATAGACCATAGTACTATAATTCTTTTGAAGCAAAAACTTTATAAAAGTTAAAGCTTTTCGATACTTGTTTATTGTCGAATTATACAATCCAATCATTTTTTTCAATTACGTTTTGATAGCGCGAGAAGATAAAAATGTAGCGTTTAATTTTGCACGTTTTGTTTTTTACAGTGTAGAGGTGTTTTTTGCCATTTAAAACTGCAATACTGCAATGTTCATTTTTCTACTTTTTCATTTGGTAACATTATCATAAATTATTCCACCTTTATTCTTTCTATAGTCTTGTAATAATTCGTAGATAATGTACTTACTAAATAGGCTGCAATAATTCCTTTTATGTATCATTTTCAAAATGAACTCTTTACGTTGTCCAAATAAATAGAAAACCCTAAATAACCACAATCCCTAATTTTAACCATGTATTTTATCAATCTATACCTAAGCAGGTAGGCGGAACCCATTGATATTAATTCCTTAAAGACTCTCGCATCATGTCATTAACCTCATGACGTCACATACCCGAACCATGCACGCATTGCAGACTTGACCATGATTATGCAATAAATGAACCAATCAAGAGATTGGATATCTTCCGACGGCGGACGATAGCTCTAGCGTGCCTATTACCTACCAATTTGCAAACCCGAGATTAATTGAAAACCGTACGTGAAGTTTAATCCATATCGACTATGGTTAATAGATAATAACCCCTAATGACTGCATACAAACAGTTGAGACTAAATGCGGCAAATTATATCGCAACTTGATTGGGATTTAGATTCTACTGAAACATAATAAGCTAGTTATATATCCAAGGTTGGTAGAAATTCTATAACATAGAGTATGATAACGAAGCTCGGGTTTGAACCAACGACCTTCGAAGATCAAAGGCGAGTGCTATCTAACGGTGAATTAATTAACCTTCCATATAGCGAAGGATTCATTAATAGGCATAGATTTTTTTATGATTTTTTTTCTGCCCAAGGGTTTTCAGTTTACAGCCTTTGATTTGAAATATTTATCTTGTATGATTTTAGCGTAGACAAAATAAATGTGAATCTAAGGGCATGATAGAGTTATTTTAAATCTAGGTACCTAAGTTCCCTTTTACTTAGTTATGATTGAGAAATACCCGTTAAATGACAAAAGATAAAATTATGATATTTCAAAACCATGATTTCAATCGTTTATATCAGATACTTATTATTTAGAATAGTAGTATTTTTTGCCAAATAAGCAAATTAGAGTTCGCATGAAGTAAAAATAAAATGCAATCATATTTATCGTCGATTAAATGTAGGTATCCGAAGACTTGCTTGCTAAAATAGTAAAATGCATAACATAAAACATAAAGTTTCTTCCAAAGCTGTACGCGATCTCCATGCTGCTTATAAGAGCGGCGGCCGACGGCGCTTCTTCCGAACTAGATAAAATAAAGTCTATTTTTATATAATGTTATTCATTGGATTTTCCGACTCATCAACCTGTCAATACATGTTACGCAATCTATAATCACCTAATGTAACAAAAAAAAAGAATTAAACGATCACGAAAAAACTTTTATGGCATCCGCGAGCATATGAACGCGCTCCTTTCAGCGAGCTACTATTTTACACCCGCCTTGAAAACATTATCAAACGTATTCAATCGATTTTCGACTTAGTAACCCCGACACGACGCCGCTTCGACGAAAACGCGTTATTAAACTAATAACTTATACATATTAATACAACTTACCTGTCCGGCATGTAGGACGTCCAAAAATATGGTAAAAACACATATAAAAAGCACGGCGCGCGACATTTTTGCGGCCGCGATGCGTTCCTTAGCCCGACTGGCGATCAGTGACGTTTGTTCGTAACGCCAGAAACCTGCGTACTAGTCAGTCGACTCGGTACGGCACTGTAGCCGTACCTAGCGTGGTATAGATCGACCCTCCCGGGTGTGAGCGGGACGGAGCGCCCCACTGTATGCGCCAGAGGGAGATAGCCGAGGGAGTAACACGCATGCGCAATGCTGGAAACGCAGCGTACAATGAGGACTATATCGAAGGGAATCGCGAATGCCGTCTTCGTCTGGCTTTGTCTGGATTTCCCGATGATGATGCGTCATTTTTTTTTCGTACTCCTGCGTGCTGGCTCTTATTTCACGTGTCATTGAGTTCAATATCGCTTATTTCTCAGAGAATACACAGCTCAATTAAGTCCGAAATATATATTTTTTTTTACAACATTCGAACATGCTAGCAATTATGTGAAATATCAGATATTTCTTCTTATTGCGTTGGTATAATGGTTCATTGGAATATAGATTTCATTGCTTTCCCTGTAACACACACAAAACCACGGTTTTCATTATAAACAGACAAATTATTTTAATTAAATTCCGACAATGCTTTAAGTTTTACACGGCTTCATTAAAATGTAATTGAAGTTCCTTACTTAGGTATGTAATTGAGAGTTTTCAGAACCTGAAAATAAACTTACTTAGGTAATAAGTTTTCAAAATATATCCCTCTAAAATATTCTTCTAGGCTTCAATACTATTATGATAGCAAAATTGCCAATCATAGTATTATATTTTTAAAAGAATGCTTGAGATTCATAAATTAAAAATAATACATAGAGTTCATATTCTTATGAAAATATCCACCTTATTTTTCTTTATAAATTATTGAACCACTCTGTATAAACCTAACTCATATGTTCACACTCTATGTACTTTCTCTTATATCTCTAACATAATTTCTTATAAGATAATCCACTTAAAACCGGCTCATAAATACCTACTATAAAACATTACTCTCTTGACATAACCTCCAAATACCTTCAACTTCTAAAGACTGTCATAAGTCGGGCATATTCCGATGAAAATTAATAACATTGGACCTGTCGCGTTTAAATATTCACTGGCCCTGATCCAGTCCTGGGGGACGAGGGCCCTAAGACAGGGGCCTGTGGACGGGGGCCCTTAGACGGACTCTGTATCACCTCAGTCCCTTGTCAACACGCGTCATGTATCAATTTCGGACCTCCATTTGACTCGTAACTTCTGAGGTAAACACCCCAAGGGTCTCCTTGGTGGCAATTTTTTGTAGAACTTTATTGATGTCAAACAAATTAAAGGTAAGAAAATTATATATATAAGAAGGTATAGGTATCTTTTATTTATGAATTTCTCTAAATAAAATATTATAATATATTGCGCTAAGGCCCAAAAACAGACATCGTAGAAATCACCTATTCATAGTAATATAAATAAATAAATAAATAATAAATATCCTGGGACATTTTCCACACACGGCCAATCTGATTCCAAACTAAGCAGAGCTTGTGATATGGTAACCAGATAGCTGATATACTACATATACTAAGTTTTAAATACATACTTATATAGATATTTACATCCAGACACAGGACAAACAGACATATTCATGCATACAAATGTTGTCCTGGGTGGGATTCGAACCCACGACCCGCGGCTTGAGAGTCAGGGTCACTAACCACAAAGCCAACCGGGCTGTCTATATAATATAGAGCTTTACAGACAGAATCATTAGACAAAAACATATCTTCCACGTCTTTCACTTCGTTCACCACAATTACAAACACCAGGGTTACGAATCAGCTAACAGCTAAGGAAGAAGAAAAATAATTGATACTAGCATCCGTCCCGTGGTTTCACCTGCGTTATTAGATCCATAGCCACATCGTTTGAACCGTTCATTTTTATTTAGTTAAAGATATAGATAAGTAAAGATATAGATATTTGTATAAAGTTTTTAGTGTTTTACTGATATATATTGATTTAATGATTTTGCCCTTAAAAATTACGGCACTGATTAGTCCGCTTTTTTTATTCTCATTGCACTCAGTTTGTAACCCACCCATTTCATGGAGTATAAGTTATGATACTGTGAGATAGGAATGAATTTATGAGTTGTTTTAGTACTTTCATTTCTGTTCCTGTAGAGAAGAGTCCTAATATCATTGTTTTATAATATCCTGGGACACTGCCTGCCACATAAATGGTTAGTTTATGAATAGAGATTTAAATTCAACGTTTACACTATTCAGAGAAAATGAATAGGTAGGTAGCATTTTAATGATTCAATGCCGTTTATTCAGCTGACAACCTAATGCAGAACATACGAAAGCGAAAACTACTAAAGTTATCAACTGAAAAGAAATACAGCAAGCTTACATTTTAATGTATTTGTTTTAGTTTTAATCTATTTTCTAGTTAGTATATTTAGTTATGTGTATCATAGTATAAACTTAGTTATATAATTTAAGAATATATTGAGGATTTCTCAATCTGTGTCTCATACACCTAAATCAAAGAAATAACAAGAGAAACCCTTAAAATCCAGTAACAACCGGTAAGTACCGGTAACGGTGTCCTATTCACACAACGGTCTAAATGGAGTTATTTTATTCAAATGGGAGTCAGATTCGGAATAAGGTCGTGTCCGCGGGCATTCTGCCATGAGGCTTCCGGACGTCCGGGGCTAGCAGCTGTGATTGGACCAATATTGATCACCTACCTACTTTTTAACATTGCCGAATCTATTTCAAGTATGAGCTTCGAAAGTTTCCTTTCTTCTAGAATATTCTTTAAAAAGTTGCAGCCATGTTTTATTTGTGTTTAGGTTTATTGTAATACATAAACAGTAATTTTCAGCTTTAATCCCTTTTTTAACCGACTTTAACACAACGAAGGAGTATCTTACAAATCTATAACATTGCTCTAATGATTTTGCTATGAAACAGAAGAGTCCATGCTCTTGTATTTTCCGTGTATCTACATGAGGTATACCAGTAACATTGTCAATAGGTTATCGAACTGAAACATGAAGGTGGTAAGTGTCATGTGACTGTAAATTCGACGGCTCTCTTCATCTGAACCAATAATACAAAGTGCAATATTGGCTTCACAGCGAGGGAGGCCGCCCACCTAGTTTTGATCCCACGTATTCAGCAACTCTGCACGATGAGTTTAGAACTTTCATATCCTAACATTATTGTTACTAACATATTATAAAGTTCAAGAGTTGGTTTGTTTGCACGTGTTAATCTCAGGGGACTTACTAATTAAGGTGTTAGATAGTACATTTATCAAAGAAGGCTGTATAACATCACGCTACGACTAGTAGGAGTGGAGAAAATGTTGCAAAAACGGGGACCGTGACACTGACAAAGTTTCAGTCAGCTAGAATACTAAAATTATTGTTAGTTACATTTAGATATACTACCCGACCTTTAGTGCCTAGATGGTGGATAACTAGCTATTGCTTTTTAGACTATCTTGTGTCAAAAGTTAGTATTAACGGCCCGACCCGATGAGGCTTTTTACCCAATTAATCATTCCTGCGTAGGTTTCTTGTATAGTAGATAATGGTACTTTTCAACAAGATTAAACTGTCATTAACATTAACAAAGGAGCGTCCCACAGTCCACTTCACTACAATATAAAGTGTAGGTAGCGGCGTCGAGGCATCCACATCCTCGTAAATGGTAGATACCAAATCGCATTTTGAAGCGAGCCAAGCCGAGCTATTAGAGCATCTGCAGATAGAATGCTCGGGAGAATGTTCTAGATATTTGCATGTGCGGTGGGGAGGGGTGACGTCACCTCCTCCCCCCCAGACGCCGTGCAGACGGGCCGGCATTCAAGCGGGCTCTAAAGTCGTGTGTGCACAGACAGGAGACTAATGCGCCGGTATATTGTTGCAGATCGCTATCGGCGATGCTCATTGTTGCTTGCAAACGACTTGATGGAAAACGTGTGACTTCCAATTTCATACGTTATTACGAAGTAGGGACACAGAAAGAAATAATAAAAGTTTGTCTGGCAGCTAGTTCAGAATCCAAAGCTCGTCACAGATTAACTTCTTAATTTGATTTTACACAGTATTACGTACGTAGGTATATGTAATGAAACGGGTGTATTAAGTCAAATAATGGTTTTGGAGTTTTATTTCGGACATGAGGTGAGGGGGCTACTCTGTAATTTATGATGTAACGCTTTAATATGGGGGTTCGTGCTTTAATTCCGGGGGTGATTTGGGACCAGACAGTTGGGGGAATAGGGTTTATTTTCCATACATGTATATGTATATAATAGAAGGAGATAGCTACATTTTAAACCTTAGTTGCAGAGAAAAAATACTTGTCGTATTACTTAGGCTCGAATATCTGATGATCCCTTTATTGTAATTGGTCGGCGACTCACACTTAAATCCTTCATTATAAAATAGGGACCTTTTATATTTTCTCTACTTTGCAAATTGCAAGTAAGTAGGTGCCTACTTGAGATGAAAGCACTAGGTATGATTCAGAGGTGCATCGCATTTGTCATGCGGTGAAACGAGCAATGTAAAGGGTGCAATTCTATATTATAAAATGACACGGCGGCGGCGGCGGCGTTCTAGCTCTATCTCTTTCATTCACTATGGTGTCACGTGAGAAGTCCGCAGCAAGGTCCTGTTTGACGACAAATTTTGTATTAGAGAATAGAAAGACTGATCGTTCACTAACGACCGATGTCGTAGGTATGTGCGTTGTGTTGTCAACATTGGATATGAACGGATTTCTCTTGAAGAATGACAAGTAAAAATAAACGTAGAGGTAACTACTTTTTACCACTGTAAAGTTTAATAACATAGCTTTTAGCTGTTCTTTGATACTTCTGCGGTTTCGCCTGCGTTCCCGGGGTCCTTAATTTTTTTCGAAATTAGGTACTTACTTTAAAATCAGTTCAGTCGTTTACGTGAAAACGTAACAGACAGTTTACTTCGCATATGCTCGATGCTTCGCATTTATAATATTAGTAGGGGTTGCCTTCAACAATTATTATTAGGTATACATATACCTCCATAAACATCTTACGTGTATTAACAAAGAGTAAAATCTATAGATATGACAGTGTGCACTATGCTCAAAGGTATTTCTATTAAACATGCTAAGCTTAAGTAATGCTTTTCAGTACCTCCATCGCGTTAGATGGGTTCGAGATCTAGTATTGAAGTAGGTAAATAGTTTTGTAAAACGTGTTCTTATATTCTATGTTATGATACAATACTCAGTATCAGATACTGAAGGATATTAAAAAATGGTATTTCACGATAATTGGACGTGGAATTCAAGACCTCAGTAAGTAGCAACTTCAATTTACTTTAGATGCTGTACCTACTAGCTACTTAATTTAACTAACATACTTAGTAGTTAGTTACAGTGTGGTACCTACCTAACTAATATTAAATGCAAATGAAGCTGTCTGTTTGCGTACCGTTTCATGAGTTTGAGACCCTATTTTGTCCTGTTATATTTAAAAATCTCGAAATAAGTTGGCGAAAGTTAAAAACCAATCATTTTAAAAAGATATGAGGGACATATGATAGGTGGATACAAGGTGTATAAATGAATCTGTAGCCTATATAACTAGTATAATCACCCCTAGTTTCCGATCGACATTTTGTTAATGTCACGTAAGGTACCCTAAACCCCTAGGGGGTGTTAATGAAATGTCAAACAAGTATTCCAGTGGCATTGAATTACCGATGGCCCCTGCGGCAGTTCTGTAAGTTTTCCTAAGTTCGTTACACTATTGCTTTTAGCATCTGACCTTGGACTAATAATTTTGAACCTGCAGCGAGAGAAGTAGGTAGTACCTAGTACCGTACCTACCGTACTTTGTACGGCCATATTTTACTACGAAATTGTCACATCAAAACATTCGGTCCGTAAGAAGGTCTTTAAATGAGAAGATGAATGAGGCAAGAAACTCAGTAAGATCACATTATTTAAATCTTTTATCAAAAATCTTCTATCGTATGCCTATAGGTATGTAGCTAGATGCATACTTGAAAAGTAATATATTTAGTACCTAAATTATTTCATGGAGTAAATTTATGGGTAAAATTATTTCATTACAAACTATGCACTTAGGTACTAATCATTTTTACAACTTGTCCAGAAGATAATAGGTCATAGTATTTGACCTTCGATCCTGGAGACCGTGACGTGACCAATAATGGAAGTCAAATATCTTGATCAACCAAACTTTCCATCGTCAAAGAAAGTTTATGAAACCGTTTTCCCTGGAGATAATCTATTGATATTGTAGGTACCTAATAGGTATACTAATATTATGGTATCATATTGAATAGCCTGTTATATTCACCATATGACATGGTTCGATTCTTATCCAGGGACATTTACGTTTTTCATTCATCTTTGAATGAAAAAATGAAAAATGAATGAATGAAAAATGAAAAAATAAAAACAACGAGATTAAAAAGCAATAACTTTATTCACGACATAAATGATTGAACAATTAATATTACAAACATGATATTTATCTACTTTTTGTCTTTACTCTTAAAATAAACATAAATAATACACTATAAGAACATTTCATTGTAACTAATTTATTTATCAAATTAATTATCATAAATATATCCGATATTTAACAAACTTTAACATTTATATCTATTTTATTAACTATAACAAAGTAAAATATTTTTCTTCAACATCTAAAAAAATATAAAAAAATTGTATATTTATTTAATATCTAATTTAGTACCTAATGTTATTGCTTCTTTAAACTTACATAGTTGTTATATCACAGATACATTTCTAGTAATTGTTACAACAATCCATGTTAGTATTTTACATGTTTTAAGTTTCTGAACCACAGACAAAAATACAACTAAATAGAAAGAGTATCATTTAGAGTGAATATCTCAAGAACTTCTAGTCCGATTTGAAAAATCATTTCAATGTTAGATAGCCAATTTATCGAGGAAGGCTACAGGCTATGACGAATAGGAGCGGAGTATCAAGCAAAAATGTTGCAAAAACGGGCAAGCGACTCTTGTCTACTAGTTTTAAATAAAATATGAATCTGAAGTGGGTACTACATATTCAGGAAGGCCTCATACTTTAACTGAAAAATTTCAGTAGAAGTATTATCTTTCAAACTTTCGAGAACTACGTTCATGATTACTTAACAAAATAAGTAATATTTCAAAGAATCCTCTGAGAAGTCGATAATATATTTGGAAACCAGAACCTTATTTCTATATATATAAAAATATCTACAAGTATATAAATAATATTGTAAATAACTGATTAATATTTACATAATTGACGTGAAGCATTATATTTTAAGGTCATATTCCAGTAAAGAAGAGTGTAGAACAAATTATATTGTATAGTGTATCTCTTTCTTATTTAGAGAAAGCTAAACTTCTTAACAAGTGACGAGCTAGGTCCAATTTTATATTTTTAGGTCGGTTAGTACAGTCCACATACTTTGTTAGCGGGCACGGCTTTATCTGAAAAAGTAAAGAGATTTTTATTACAATTTAATTTATGACTAGATATTATATATTGTTAAATCGGAGTCCAAGCGGTACTTGTACCACACCGCTTCTCCAATAAAGGGCAGATCGACAATGTATCTTATGATATAAAATTAACTTAGTTTATCCTATCTGAATAGTTTGTTTATGGATAAATTAATCGCAGGTGGCGAAAGTTTGTGAGTGTGTATGTTTGTTACTTCTTCAACTCTAACCGGATGGACCGCTTTTAATCTAATTTGGTATGGAGTTACTCTGGATTACACACTTTATCCTGGGAAAATTTAAGATCCCCGGGAACGCGGATGAAACCGCGGGTAGCCACTAGTAATATATAAAAATAGACCTCACAACTTCTTTAAAACACACAAAGTATATGAGCACACTCACCAATCATTTTTGGATACGGCAAATTCAACGTATCCATAATATGTATAAACTCCTCTAACGGTTTCGTAAGTCTTGGGTTGTATTTGATTTCTTCGGCCACAGTCGTCGCCGTTTGCCCTTTGTAATCGTGTGCCGGGTACAGTGTGTAGTGAGGGGGCAATGTGAATATCCTCTGGTGCACTGAATTGTATAGGGTTGTTGGTGAACCTTCTTGGAAGTCTGTACGGCCACACCCGCGAATTAAAACTGTGTCGCCTGTGAACGCTACGCCCTGGAATGAATGACGTATTTAAATTAGCATCGTTATAGGGTAGCTTAAAATAACATTTTTTATAGATGAACTTACTGTCTCTTAAGATACAGGTTAACCTATTTTAAGAGGCAGGGTTTTAATATATAGTGTACTGAGTTTTACAACAAAATGTTATAGCCTGGAAAGTATACCTGTCTCCTACACCTATATAATTGTATGCTTAACTTTATATCTGAAACTTTTTGGTAAATAAATAAATTATTATAAGGTTAGAATGTAAGTTGGCTGAAAAGAGGTTAGTCTATAAGGCTCAGAATAATATTAAGATATTTTATGCATTTGTAGAATTCATATGATTTACTATATGTATGTTTATAAAGTTTTATGAGTATCAGGTATGAAGGAACTGCTTTAAATCTGGACAAAAATGTTAAATATATCGCCATCTAGCGGCAAGGTTGGGATATTATAAAGACGTATGGTCTTTATAATATCCCAACCTTGCTGTCATAACTTTCGATAAGAGGCGCCATTATTTTTTGTATACAGACTCTACAACTAACTTATGAACCCCTAATACTTTAAAAGTTCTGAACAGATGGTAATATCTCTGTAACTCTGTTTGACAATAATAGATGAGCCTTCTTAGGCCTTAATTTAATAAATGTATTTAGTTTTTAGTGCTTCAAATATAATCATCATCTCAGCCGTAGGACGTCCACTGCTGAACATAGGCCTCCCCCATCGACTTCCATGCAGACCGGTTGTAGGTTGCCTGCATCCAGCGGGTTCCAGCGACCCTTGTCAGGTCGTCAGTCCACCTTGTAGGTGGACGCCCTACGCTGCGCTTGCCGGTGCGTGGTCTCCACTCGAGAACCCGTCTGCCCCACCGGCCATCGGTTCTACGAGCTATGTGCCCCGCCCACTGCCACTTCAGCTTGCTAATCCGCTGGGCTATGTCGGCGACATTCGTTCGTCTACGGATCTCCTCATTCCTGATTCGATCTCGTAGAGAAACACCGAGCATAGCCCTCTCCATAGCTCGCTGTGTGACCATGAGCTTTCTTATGAGGCCCATAGTGAAAGACCACGTTTCAGAGCCATAGGTGATCACTGGTAACACACACTGATTGAAGACTTTCGTCTTTAGGCACTGAGGTATTTTGGACGAGAAGATGTCGCGGGGTTTCCCGAACGCTGCCCAGCCGAGTTGGATTCGTCGATTGACCTCTTTCTCGAAGTTGGACCTACCTAATTGGACCGTATGCCCTAGGTAGACGTACTCGTCAACAACTTCGAGAATGGAGCTCCCAACTAGTACAGGGGCGGGCGCAACATGGACATTCGACATGACCTTCGTTTTGTCCATGTTCATTTTAAGGCCCACCTGTTGGGAGACTCGATTGAGGTCTTCGAGCATTGTGCTGAGGTCTTCCAGCGATTTTGCCATGACCACGATATCATCAGCAAACCGAAGGTGAGTGATGTACACGCCATTTATGTTGATGCCGAATCCTTTCCATTCCAGGAGCTTGAAGGCATCTTCCAGTGCGGCCGTGAACAGTTTCGGAGAGATAACGTCTCCCTGTCTCACGCCTCTTTGCAATGGAATTGCCTTCGTGCACTGCTCCTGTACTCGGACCGACATGGTGGCATTGTTGTACAAACACTTCAGCACTTCGATATACCGATGGTCAATACGGCACCGCTGTAAAGACTGCAGCACTGCCCAGGTCTCGATCGAATCAAAGGCTTTCTCATAGTCCACAAACGCTAAGCATAGTGGCAAGTTATACTCCTCGGTCTTCTGTATAACTTGCCGCAGCGTGTGGATGTGGTCTATGGTGCTGAAGCCTTTTCGGAACCCGGCTTGTTCGGGAGGCTGGAAGTCATCGAACCTGCACATAAGACGATTCGTGATGACCCTTGAGAACAACTTATAAACATGGCTCAGAAGCGAGATGGGCCTGTAGTTCTTCAATAAGGCGTTGTCCCCTTTTTTGAAGAAAAGGACCACCACGCTTCTGTTCCATGCTTCTGGCGTTGTACCCTCGAACAGGACTAAATCAAAGAGCTTCTGAAGGACTTTAAGTATCGGTGTTCCACCCGCTGTCAGAAGCTCTGATGTGATACCGTCCTCGCCCGGCGCCTTGTTGTCATCCTAGTCTCAAATATAATATAGAACAAAAACTAATAATTATTTACAAAATTGGTAATGAATTCTACAAACATAAGAGTATTAAGTAATCATTATTTGGTATTACATAAACAGTTTTTATCGAGTTTCTGATATGAGCATTATCCGCGGTCAATTTAACTCGATAAATAGTCAATAATCGATAACAATGGTTGTAATCAGACTTTATTAAAGCGATTATTAATATTACAATAAGTACCTACTTTTAAGATTTACTTACAAGAATAGTCGATATATTGTTTTTCAATCCAACACTTTAATATTCCCGAGGATTTGAAGTTTTTTAAGGTTTAATTTAAGTACCTGCCTATTATTGGTAGTGTAGTGTAACCTAGAGAAAAATATATTTCGGTACCTATGCCAAAATTCGTAAAATTTCAACGAGTACATGAATATCATGAATATCCAACTAATATTATAAATGCGAATGTATGTATGGATGTTTGTTACCATTTCACGCGAATGAAATGAGACACACAGTTAGACTATATTCAGGAATAGAACACATAGGGAATGCGGGAGGAACCTCGAGGCGGAATCTAGTATAACATAAGTAAAATTGTTCTTTTAGTGCTGATGGATCTATTAGTATCAGAATGATATATTTATAGACCAACTAGCTGCCGCCCCGCGGTTTCACACGCGTAGTTCCCGTTCTCGTTTCCATGATCACTTAGAGGTCTGAAAAATAAATGTTGTCCGATTCTCAGACCTACTGAATATGCATATAAAATTTCATAAAAATCGGTCAAGCCGTTTCGGAGGAGTTTAATCACAAACACCGCGACACGAGAATTTTATATATTAGATACTAGCTTCTGCCCGCGACTCCGTCCGCGTGGAATAGTTACTTTGGGCTAACGCTAACTTTCAACCCCCTTCGTATACGTAGAAGGATGGTCTCGCAGAGCTAACTGATGACTGCACGCGCCGGCCCGGTACATAAAGGCGCGCGCAGTACAGTAGGTACTTGAACATTATTTTGGTGCAATGTTATTTTAAATTTGCGATATCTCCTAAGATATTCATTGAAATCGAATGATGCAAAGGGCAATTTTGTTTTAAATTAAATACTTGTGATGAATAACGTATTTATTTGGATAAGGATTAATATCATCTTCATAAAAACACCTTCACAAATAATGCTTAATTTTCGAACAAATTTGGTTAGTATAAAAATGGTCACAGTGAGCCAACCCTAACAGATAGACATATGTTATCGCGGACTTTTTTTTAGAACTTTTGAAGGGGAACAATTCTGTAATACATCATTTTAGCGTAACTTTAACCGTTTACGCAGCGTACGCAGCGGAAGCTCTCAACAGGAAAAGAAATCTCCCGATTTTGAAACATTCTTCATTGGTGCTCCGCTCCTATTAGTCATAGCGTGATGATATATAGCCTATAGCCTTCCTCGATAAATGGACTATCCAATGGCGAAAGAATTTTTCAAATCGGACCAGTAGTTTCTGAGATTAGCGCGTTCAACCAAACAAACAAACAAACAAACTCTACTCCTTTATAATATTAGTATAGAAGTATAGATATTATCGCATGTAAGTGAATTTTTGGATCCTTCAACCGGTCTGCATGGAAATCGATTGGGGAGGCTTATATTCAGCAGTGGCTGTCCTATGGCTGATATGATGATGATGAAGTGAATTGTTTAAAATTCATATGAGAAATAAATATTCTTAAGCCCAAAAATTTACCTGTCTATGACATACGTAAGTGAAGCATCCGTTCGTATGTCCCGGAGTCGCCACCGCCACTATCTCGAGGTCACCGACCTTGATGACGTCACCATCCTGCAGGTGAATATCAGCTGTTGCACCTGATGCTTTGCCAATAACGCTCTTAGTACCAGGCAATAAGGATTTCAGCTTCCCCGTACCCGTTATATGGTCGGCATGCATGTGTGTATTCACTGAAAACCAAATTTAAATAAATAAATATCCTGGGACATTTTTCACACAAAGCCAATCTGATTTCAAACTAAGCAGAGCTTGTGATATGGTAACCAGATAGCTGATATACTACATATACTACTTTTAAATACATAAGTACTTATATAGATAATTACATCCAGACACAGAACAAACAGACATATTCATGCAACCAGAATATTTGTCCTGGGTGGGATTCGAACTCAAATTGATTTATTTGTATGACTTTAGACCAGTGTTTCTCATCCCTGCGAGTATTTGTATGGGAGGACACCGTCTACTTATTTTATTTGCAGTACTAAAATATCAGAACACAAAGCTTAGATGGGACATTGAGCAGTCAGGTACTAATGCCATTCCAATCTGAATCTTATTTATTCACAGTGAAGGTCCACTTACTTGCATATACCAAGTTGAAGTTCAGCTCTTTTATAAGTGCGGCATCTCTCTCTGCGTGTTCCAGCACTGGGTCGATGAGCACAGCGTCTCGTGTTTTCGTGTCGCCTAGCAGATACGTGTAGGTGCTGCTTACAGTGTCAAATAGCTGGAAAACGATTTACAATGAGGTGGTAATTTCTTCTTTATAGATATTTTAATCGAGACAGAAAAACAGACATGTTCATGTTCACACAAAGAAAATTACCGTTCTGGATGGGATTCGAACTAATGACCAACAACATAAAGTCAGGGACACTAAGCGAACTGGCCAGCCAAGGTGTAGAGAAACTATCTTTTTCATTAAATTTATAATTCTATTCAATAGGGACAACAAGACAATTTCCTCATAGAATTAACTATTCATTGTCCATGAAATATATTAAATCATTTTAAATGGCTTATTCAGGTAGTGTCATGAGTAAGCAACTAAAAAACAATCATACCTATTGAAATATTTCTATTTTCAATTTTATATCATTGACATAGAGTATATTTTGCACGGCACAAACAATGAATGAAGTCATAAAGAGTAAGGATAAAGTCTAGGAAAATACATTAGTTACATAAAGTTATGTACAGTATGTAAACAGCTGATCATGTTTACAATAGTTATTTAACACTAAGTAATATTTTGTCTGATTTCCCACTTAAGCCATGTTTTTTATGTCTTACAAGTACCTTTAACAAGTACAAGTTTTGTACAAGTGTCTTTAAGACATGCCATGATAAATGGTCATCATTACAATTTACAATACCAGAAGGATGTATTAGTAAATAAAAGCTCTACTAGCTTTTACCACAATTTTCTGAGATTTAAAATTTTACCGGGATGTATTTAAAAGTAGTATATCAGCTATCTGGTTACCATATCACAAGCTCTGCTTAGTTTGGAATCAGATTGGCCATTTGTGAAAAAAATGTCCCAGGATATTTATTTATTTTATTTATTTCCACAACTATTCTAACTCAGTGCCAAATTTCATCCCTTCAGGCATTCTGCCATAATTAAGTAAAAAACATCCAACCACGCAAACATTCATATTTATATCAGTAGTAAGTTATAATAATCTACAAGAGGTTTTAAATTCACAATCAATTGTCCTGATAAGATTAACCCATATCACAACAAATATTTGCACAAAATTGTTTGTTATACTGTAGATAAATAAATAAAAATAATATTAATACTTTACCACTATCAATATTGATAATATACTAATAATATGGGAGTTTGAATACTTGTACACATAAGCGATGATGAAACCTATGTAGAATAAGCTTTCAAATAACACAGGATAATTTATTTCAGGAAAACACGAAGTTTTGCATAGTGGTCTATAAAAGAAATATTAACTAAAGTTTATCAGAAATAAAGTGTTATATCAAAACTTTACTAAATAAGAACTTTAACTAAATTAAAAGTGTGTTCAGTAAAAGTATTAAGTAGTATATTTTGATATCTTACCTGTCTAAAAAATAAGTTAGATCCTTTTTCCACAGATGATAGGAATCTGACTTTAAGCCCTCCATGCTGATGAACCTTTCCCAACTTCACATAACTTAAGGATAGTTGTCTCAACATCCTGAAATTGTAAAACTGTATTTATATATTATTATAACAGAAAGTTGTGTAAGGTACACTATTTATAACTCAATAATGTATGAACCGACTTGGCTGATATTGGTGGAGAGGTAGCTTAGAACCAGGAGACAGACATACTTTTTATCCCGGGAAAATTGAAAATCCCGGGGAACGCGGGTGAAACCGCGGGGAGCCACTAGTTAATTATATATCTAAAAACCTCACTAATACCTATATAGGTTTATTATATATTATCGTGTTAGTAAATGAAGATTCTATTTCAAAAAATAAATAGGTATATTTGTTATCATAACAAACTTTACTTTAGGGATAATTAGACTCTAAAGCTACTCACTCTGCGACCTCCTCAAGTACAGGAAAAACTAACTTTATTTATCCACTAGATGAGTAGTTCCAAGATTCACTGTAAGCTGCTTCTAAAACCACTGCATTTAATATAAACGCTCTCGATACCCATCCACCCAAGTACTGTGCTGCATAAAGCAATCTAGCGGGCCTGCTTGCCTGCCTGCCCTATCTGACAGCTGACTGTCATCTGTGATGTGAATGTCATTCATTATTGTCATCAGCTGTCACATAGGGCTGAGCGGCACCTCAGCTGCTTGGTCACTAATAATCGTATAACCATAGAGCATATCGACTAATGGTTACAATTTTTTCTGGTATATTTTTATGGTATAGGTACCCACCCTTACCTACGGTGCTCAAACCTGGTCTTTGACCGATCAGCAGAGGTTCGCACTCGGGGTTTGCCAGCGAGCCATGGAGCGCAGTATTCTTGGTGTCAAATTGACAGACCGTGTAAGAAACTCCATACTACGCTCCAAAACACAGATCGTTGACGTCACTCTCACGGCTGCTAGGCTAAAGTGGAACTGGGCAGGCCATGTCTGCCGCATGCCGGAAGAAATGTGGGCAAAAATAACGTTTAACTGGGTCCCACAAAACGGCAAACGACATCGCGGTAGACCTAGGCGAAGATGGCGGGACGAGCTAGACCACTTCTCAAAGGAGTGGTCCAGTAAAGCTCTGAACCGAGAGGAGTGGAAGAAAGATGGGGAGGCCTTTGCCCTGCAGTGGGACACTACAGGCTCATAATAATAGTAATAATAGTATTGTGAGGCAGAATTTATTATCGGTATGAACTATAAATTATCATATAAATAATCTAGATTCTAAAATATTTTTTTGCTGAAAACTCGCGCTTTTGCTTTGCTGCATTCCAAAAGAAAAACTCACATGCTCGACTCGACTAATAGGTGTAATTGTATTGCTAATGTCAATAAATTTTGATACTGGCGATAACAATGCTTTTTAATTTATTTAATTTAAGTCAGATTTGGTACAAATTAATTTTTAGGATTTTAAAATAAAATGTAAACAAAAATAAATATTGAATTAAATTAATGTTTCATAGTAAAAGGTAAGAAAATATAATTACTTTTAGCACAATATGAAAAAATATTTTACGAACAAAAAAAGCTAATATAAAAAAACGTGTCCCAAAAAAAATTATACTTGTAACGCTTACGCTTATTCAATGATGGCACAATTGGCACATATCAATAATGTTTAGGTTGTGCACTTTTACTGCCATTTCATATTTTTGTGTTATAATTTCATGATAAATTTCGAATTAGTGTGATATTGATATCGAATACACATGAATTGACCACTAAAACATAGTTCGGTTGTGGTTGAATATCATGTGTTTAGTTTGTTTTGCTTCTATCTTTATCTAGCTACAGATATTTCAATCTTGCCGGCTCACTCTAACACCAGTTACACCCTGCCAATAGCAACGTCATTGACCTGTTTCGCCTCCCCACCACGCCCGTCCGACCAGTCGATAATCGCCTGTGTATGTAATGTAGCGTGTGTGTACGACATGGTTTGTCTGTATGCGAGGAGCTCTGCGAGCGACTTCGCGACTGCGACCAACTGCGTCTGTGCAATGTATTGACTATCTTTTGATGTAAACATTCTCTTGTGTCATTTTGTTTCAGTGCGTTTGTGAGGCCGTATGGATAGCTCTACAAAGCGCATCTAAAAAGAAAATGTAAACAGCTGATTTCGTTTAAATTAAAATTCTCGTGAACTTCATTGTGGATGTGGATTTTAAATCATTCAGTAATAAATATGATAACGTTTTCGAATATATATTAGACTGTAAAGCAAGTTGAAGTGCGATACAACTCTTTGTTTATGACGACAGTGATCTAACAGCTTGTGGTCTGTTTGGTTAAAATGTACATTTTTAAATCGATCGAGTAGTTTCTTTTGTGCATTAATTAGTTTAGTGATATTTTTTTTTGTTATTTTTGAAATTGGAAGTGGTTCCATCTAGCTATACATACGCTCATTGGGTAAGTGCGATATTATATTTTAATAATTATTCAAATAAGTTCATAGTTAATAAAGTTTTATATTTGCATAGTATAGATTTGATTAGAGGAACACGAAAGTTTATTCGTTACATGTCGGAACCTGTTTTGGCTAATTAATAACGGCTGCTTGTCTACGCAAAGTTGTCGTTTAAAAGGCACCTACTTAGATTATGTTTATTTATTATTTACTAACATGATAAAACAAGATTTTACATAATCATTGTAAGTATATAGAATAAAACAAGTTATATTTTTCTCACGCACTATGGAATTCCGTTTTTAAATGAATAATCAATGATACAGTTGTATTTTTTTAATCTATTCTCATATTACAATACAGAATGTAATTTAAATTAAGACTTGCACAATCGCATCACTATTATCGATTTTTGACCGTGACCTATTTACACAATTTGCGTGTTACTATTGGTAACTTCCTTGTGCGGTGGTGTGTTGTATTGAAGCACCTGTTTGTAGTCTATAAATAGGTACCTAATCAGCGTATCTTCTTCTTATCGAATATCAATTTAATTTTTATAAAGTAATTTTGAAAAACAGGTAGGTATTATGGCATCACTTAAGTTTTACATTAACATCCCTTTATCAGGTCAGGCATATAGGTATCTTTATACCTAGGGTATACATTTAAGTAAGTTTTTTTTACTTTGTTTAGACACTTTTATTGTTTTTGGTGTTCAATAAAAATTTTATAGACAGATCTGTCTTTTTCTTAACTTGTGATGTATTGTTAAATTGTGTAGACAAACAGCTTATTAATTAAGGCCCTATAATTTAACCATTGTCCTCGTACGGATATAGAATGAAAAAAACGACGATTTTAAAAAATACTGTCAGAATCGAGTTGTATGTATTCCCGCGCCGCGTTGCAACATCGCGTTCACAAATAGTAGGCTGTCCTTGCCAACGCCGGCGTGCGAAATTAACTAATGCACCACTACTGGCACTAATAATATGCCTACTCCAAATAAATAATAGCGTAGACACGTTAAAACTTGTATTTTATTCGTTAAGCTGTAAGTACATAGTCAAGGCTAGAAAGGAACAAATCTTAATCGGTCCTTTGAGTTATGGTCCGACCAAAATTTTCAACTATTATAACACCACTAGCTGACCCGCGCGACTTCGTTAACGACACTTCCCCGTTATTGGAACATTTTTCATTGATGTTCCGCTCCTATTAGGCAGTCGTAATAGAGTCCTATAGACCTCCTCGATAAATGGGCTATGTAACACTGAAAGAATTTTTCAAATCGGACCAGTAGTTTCACCGCCAACACTGAGATTAGCCCGTTCAAGTAAACAAACCGTTTAGCTTCATATACTTATATTAGTATAGAATCAAGCATATAATAATATGTTTATGCAACGAATTTACAAAACAAGAAATTACTGTTGTAATGTTATCAGCTGACACTTGTAAGAAATCTATACTAATATTATAAAGAGGAAAGATTTGTTTGTTTGTTTGTTTGTTTGTTTGTTTGTTTGTTTGTAATGAATAGGCTCCGAAACTACTGGACCGATTTCAAAAATTCTTTCACCTTTGGAAAGCTACATTATCCCCGAGTAACATAGGCTATATTTTATCCCTGTATTCCCACGGGAACGGGAACTACGCGGGTAAAACCGCGGGAAGGCAGCTAGTTAATTATAAATAAATAAATAAAAAATCCTACGTGCGGTTCCTTTGTTATTATCGGTAAACGTGCTAGACACGTGTTAGCCCCAGGCCACGTTTTTAATGTCACTATGTTTATCACCAAGTCGACCTTCAAGATCCTCGTTACAACATACGTATACAAATCCTATATTATTCACGTTGCTACCGTAAACACTAGTTTATTTTAATTACAAATAGCTTTGTTGTTAGACGGAACTCGCGTGTTGTAAAAACGTATTGTATTACCGATTTTTTTGTAAAACCTAATCCATCTGGATGCCTAGCAGGATTGTATGCCTTCCTTATCTTGATAAAAACGAAGACAGAACCGCTTCAAATCTTCTTGTCGATATTGAAGGAGAAAAAATTTAAATGTATTTGATTAGGCTTTAAGTATATTAGTATTGTACCTATAGTGTACACTACGATCCTTTAGTAGCCTTGTTCTACTGTCAACCCTGATCTAATTCCAAAGGAGAGCTGATGTCAGGCAACTATTATAACAACATCGAAGTTGAAAAAAAGACGTTCATGAAATTAGAGATACCTAAGTAGTAACTAGTATTGATATTGCTGGTAAATCCTTGTTTGTTGAACGTGAACTTAAGCCATAAAAATAGAGTTTTAAGTTTTCTCCGTGACAAAAACAATGGTATGAAAATAAATATTTATCACAAAACATCTAGTTCTATTCGAGTAGAACACGTAATTCTAAAACATCGTCTATGCAATGTTATTCCTTTGAAATGCGCATCACAAATATTAGGTAGGTACTTCACGGTACTACGCAGTTGTTTTATCGCGATAGGATTTGCAAACAATTTTTTGTACAACTTAGACCTTGATGGAAGTCGACAAGCGACACGTGAACGATTTGCCGCCATGTTATTACGAACAGCTGTTTACCAAATCCACAATTTCATTGTTTGAAAACAAGGATTTCCACAATGCGCAATTTGGTGATCGGAGATATGAAATTGTAAACATGTTTACTGTGCAGACGGGCAAAAGACAATATCTAGAAATATTGAATATCATGGATATTAAATCATGTCAAGTAACGTCTGGGAAGGTTCGGTGCCCTCATACCGTCGAGACGGGGTGTGTAGCTAGCCAGCCACCCTTGTTGATGCTCAAATCTTAATTCAGAAGAATTCCACTCCATTTTTATTGTCTTTGACCATATTAAGCATTGCTGCCAATTTAAATTGATTAATACGTTTAGAAACAAATCATTGTTTCGTTCGTGTTACAAATTGAAATCAAGACTTAGTTTGTTATGTTGTATTGTACCTATTATCTCACTTCAATAATTAATTTTCCATACTGGCTTTTGTATAGTTAAGCACTTATCTTTATCTTTTAGAGTTGATCTTAAATCAATCAAATCAGAAACAAAGCTCCAAGGGCTGAAATACAAAAGACAGCCATAAACATAAAAATCGAGCATAAAAGGATAAGGTTGACATTTAAAATTATTAATCCCATTGTTTCAAGGAGGATGCATTGTCTCTTTGTTCCTTGAGCTGAAAACAGATCCTATTTTATTTGACGGCTAAAAAAATATAAGTCTGACTATAAAACTACAGTTACAACCTTGATAGCTCTCACTTTCCAACCTTCCTTATTAAAACGGATCAATGAAACAGGTATAAATAGCCAGCTAATTAGTGTTTTGTTGCCGCATCCGTTACCTAATGTCCAGAGCAGAGCATTATATTTGCAATGAATACACCCAACATGAATTATAACAAAATTCACTCAATTTAATGTTATGTAAATAACAAGTAGAGCGTAAATAAACATAGTTGTAAGCATATATTAATATTTCACAAATGGCTATATAAAAGTTAGTACCTAGTGAAAAACTAGGGGGAAATTTAGGATAGTTTATTAGATCGTCGTCGTTGTCGTCGTCGTCGTCGTCGTCATCGTCATCGTCGTCGTCGTCGTTGTCGTCGTCGTTGTCGTCGTCGTTGTCCTCGTCGCCATTGTCGTCGTCGTCATCGTCGTCGTCGTCGTCGTCCTCGTCCTAGGCCTCCCCTAATGCGCGCCACTTATCCCGGTCCTCCGCTCTCCTCATCCAGCCCCTCCCGGCAACCATACGCAGGTCGTAGGACCACCGGGCTGGATTAATTTATTAGATATCCTTAGTTAATTAATTGACAAGGAGACTTATATCAACTGTTACGCGTTACGCATACGTTCTTGACTAGTAATAAATTGTCCACAAATCAAGGCTTTGTGACATTACATCTATTCAGTCGGGACTAACAATGGATTTATCACTTTCATCCTACTAATATTATAAATGCGAAAGTTTGTTAGTATGGATGGATGGATGTACTCTTTCAGGCCAAAACGGCTGAAGGGATCTGCTTGGAATTTTACACAAAGGATACTTTTATCCGGGGAAAACTGTAACTGAAACTGCAGGGAGCTACTAGTATGTAATAATGGACATTTATCCACTATCACATTGGACATGCACTCCAATTTATGCAGGTGATGAGAGCCTTGCTTAACTGATGGACATCACAAATGTTAGCCAATGTATCTAGAGATGCAACTCGCAATATTATTAGGGACCGTTTCTAATATGGAACAGGATTTTATGTCATAGATAAATAACGTAGATTCGGTCCTTATGACAATTTATGACCAATTATATCTGTAAAAGTAATTCCATTTCTTTCCTTGAAACTTTATACTGGGAATGTGAAGGATTTTCATTTATTTAGATCAAGGTGATGTTGTTAGATGAATGTAATTTTGCTTTGAAATATTAGGTATTAGGTATTTAATCACATTAATCACTAAGTTATATTTAGCATTTACACGAGGTCTTAAATATTTATATCTCTTACGTTCTTATTGACGTGACAACGTCTTATAAATTGGTTTGCCGGGTGACACTTCAAGAAACTGCGTTACGCTCCGCTCACGTAACGTGACGTTATGTTTTAAATTGTTACTATTATTTCATCCTTCTTCCTACTATACGAATGAATATTCACATTAAAATTATTTTACCACTCAAAGTCGTTGTCACGTAAAACTTTCGCCCGTATACCGACTTTACAGGCAACCAATTTTTGACGTGACAACGTCTTATAAATTGGTTTGCCGGGTGACACTTCAAGAAACTGCGTTACGCTCCGCTCACGTTACGTGACGTTATGTTTTAAATTGTTACTATTATTTCATCCTTCTTCCTACTATACGAATGAATATTCACATTAAAATTATTTTACCACTCAAAGTCGTTGTCACGTAAAACTTTCGCCCGTATACCGACTTTACAGGCAACCAATTTTTTTACCTACACATCAACACCAACAACAGCTACATAATACTCCTCAACTTCAGAGATTACTTCATCAGATAATAACATATTCTCGACGAAATGTTCCTCTTATTCATAATTTAATGTCTAGAATAACTACATAAACCACCAAGGTTGCAATATTTCATTACATGCGCTAATAATAAAGATAAGAATCAACAATGAAACGAATCAGAACATTCCGTTTGAAATTAAAGTTGCCTTTAACATGTCTGCTTATTTAAGGGCAAGTTTAAACCGAGGTTTATTGGTAGACAAATTATTCAATTAAAACTGCAGTGTACACATTGACCTCAGACAGTCACGAATTACAAAGTCTACTTAAAATGTACCTTCATTTGAGTCAAGCAATCTCCAACTAATGTTATTGCTGGTAAGTTTACATTGCTTCTGACAAGGCAAGGCTATCGATCAAACTTTTCGTTCTCTTAGTAAGGTATATTCACTGAATATATATTCTCTTAGATACTATATACTGTACCACTTATTATATATATACACATGTCAACAGACAATTTTGTACCTATAAGCAACCTCGAACCAATTAGAATGATATTAGAAAAGTAAATATTCGGATTGGCTTCTAGATAGAGTATAGGATTCCTATTCCCATAGGAATACAGGAAGAAATATAGCTAATTGCACTCATGAATAATGTAGCTTTCTTTTGCTAAAAGAATTATTCAGATCGATCCAGTAGTTTTGGAGCCTCATAACAAACAAACAAAAATTCAAATCTTTGCTCTTTATAATATTACTTTGTATACATAAGGGTTTTATGTTTGAAGTTTATACCTACCTACTTATAAGACCCATGTACATTCTTAAACTGCAAAATGAAGACTTGAATATAGTTCAGAAATGATACATTCGCCTTAGATTATTTTTGGTACACGTTCAAATAAATATGCTCTTGACATCCGTAATTATAGTTGATCCGTCATAATTAAGACGACACGACACTGGTAGAAATGACAAAAATATCCAATTTAATCGTGACTGAGCAGACAACACAGCAATTACTCTGAGGGATTGCTTCATTACGTACCAAACTAAAAGTATTATATATCTAGAATTAAGTAATACATTTAGATGCTTTCAAACGAATTATTTCAACATGAATACATTTATATTAGATATCGGTTCAATTAGGAATCGTCGTTTCGACACGCATACGCATGGATAGGCAGCTTTAAATGTAACGATAAATGGTTTAACCCTTAATCAAATGGATTTTTTTTTTAAATAAAATTATGAATTAAACATGGTTTCTAGGTAAAAGGGCTTTGTAGATTTCGAAAAAAACATCATTTTTTTTATAAAAAGAGGGGAAATGGGGGTTTTACGGTGGGAAATTATTTCCCATTATCCAGTATGGAAAAGCAAAATATAATTAAGTGGGAAATTATTTCCCATCATCCGGAATGGTTACATTTTTTTGGGACATTTTTACTACAAATTCTATACATATTACTTACTCCTACTTTACTTGTTTATTTTTTTTAAATAAAAAATTCAATATAACATGATTGAGTGATTGAATAAAATTATAAAAATAAAATGAAACTAGAATGTTACAAATAATATTTTATTAAGAACTTTTCAAATACTATAATTATGAAAATAACATTACTGAGTAAAACTGTGTGAAATGAGTCATCTTCAGAATCTGAGCCTGATAAATCAGACAAGTCGTCTAAATTTTGTACCACCTCTTCTAATAGTTTCTTGGAGAGCACTTTACGTTCCTTTCTTGCGTCCATATTTGAATAGCTGAAAGTAAATTATAAAAAGTTGGCAATTATGTAGTTTTATCAGCATATTGCACAAATAGTTACAAAAGTCCTAAAACTTATAAGTGGCTTCGTTTGGAATAAAGCATAGAAATCACATAAACGCAGTCACAATTTTGCAAAAAGCCACTAATTTGACTTACTCGCTATCGTATTACAAGTTCCTATACCGTTATTATTACAGCTGACAAACAATTATATATATATATAAAGACACTGATGTTTATCAAAGCAGGAACGAACATTGGGAAATTATTTCCCACCTAATTAAACCTAATAAAATCCAAGAAATATCAGTGCAAAAAGCACAGAAACCGTAAAAAGCATTTAGAAAATAAGTCTAGTTTACATCAATATATTGTTTATGTACTTACCAGATTTTTTTTCTACAAAAATTTTCGAAAGTCCTGCAAGAACCGGTTTTGTGCACCAAAAAATTCAAATTGTGACTTTGACATTGACATACGATGACATTACGCAATTTTGTCCAAAATGTTGCCAAGTAAAATATTTAAAAAGTGTGTAAAATTATTTTGTTCCTGGATTGGTACTGATTAGAGTTACCAGTAAAGAAATAATAAAGAAATATTACGGTACTGTCAAGTGGGAAATAATTTCCCAATATTTGAATAAGGGTTAAATTATTTTTAAAAACGTTTATAAAATACCCAATACATTTTTTATATGTACCAATTTATTTATTTATCAGTTGATATTCTAAGTTCGGTAAATCAACTGCTATCTTTACAGTTCCTTGATCTTTGTGCTCGCACGTTTTCTCATAAAAGACCTTGAATAGATTTCCGCTCAGCTGGTTCGCTGCTTCACTAAGTCGGTACTTACTATGCTCGTTGCGCAGGCGGTCAATCGAGGAGGAAATACTAGCCGTTAACCAATCAATTAATTTCCATTTAAACCTTTAATTATTTTATTGTGCAAATGATAAAATCAAGTATCTAAATGAGAATCTAATTGCGTCGATCGCTTTATTTGGGACGAATGATTGATGTGATTTTGTTTGTACAGACACAATGCCGTCGCTCCTCGAAGCGCTGGAGCGCAAATATGGCGCGAAGGGTGAAGTTAACCCTCCAATAGATGACATGCCAGTGGCCATATTTGTTCCAAAGCGATCGCCTCGGCTGAGCGTGCCAACACTTCTGGTGCTGAACGATTGCGATATCGACTGCGCTGGAGACGCCTGCGTCCTAGCCGACAAGTGTGCCGATGTCGTTGAACTGGATATTGCTAATAACAAGCTAGCCGAATGGGAAGAAGTAAGTATATATCGACTCATTTATTTTTAAACGAAACTCAAACTGTCACCACAGTATACGCCAGTCGAGTCATATCAGCAAACTATGCTGTCGCAATAAAACATAGCGCTCCCATGATTGTGACGATATGTACCAATTATTGATTACAGACGACAGTTGTTTCCGCGGTGTTACGTACCTCCTCAATAATGTACGTTGTGTCTTACAGATATTCGCCATATTGGAGCAAACGCCGCGTGTTCGGTTTCTGAACCTCAGTTTCAATCGTCTCACGGCACAAATTCAGGCAGCACTAGCACTACAGCCTAAATGGGACAGTCTCAGCCATCTCGTGTTGAACTCCACGTACGTCCGATGGCCAAGCATCCACTCGTTACTCAAAGCTCTACCAGCTCTAGAAGAGCTGCATTTGAGCTTGAATGAGTACTCATTCGTGGATTTAACCGGACAAGAAGTCGATGAAAAGGACCAATGTGAAGCGTGCTCTCGCCTAAATGTTGATGTAACAGAACCGGTACATGATCAACTGAAGAAGCTCCACTTTTCTGGAAACCCCGTCTGCAGCTGGAGGGAGATATCAAAACTTGGCTACGCGTTCCCTAATTTGGAAACATTATTGGTTAATGAATGCCATTTAACTACATTAGAGCCGGACCCCTGTGACAAATGCGGCGACACCAATGGAAACAAGAAGAGTCATGATGCTTTTCCGTGAGTAATCAAAGTAAATTATGGCGACCTCCATTGTTATCATACGCCACGCAATGGTGATAATGTATATTTTGCCATTGACCTACTGAGCCCTCTAAATTTTAGATATTTAGACTTAATCACAGTTTACAACATGTTTCATTGATATTTCAGGCATCTCCGATTTCTAAATCTGAACAACACTGGGTTGGCGACGTGGGACGAAGTGGACCGACTGGCACAGTTTCCTGCGCTCAAGAGTCTACGAGTACAGGTGAGCTAATGTATTAATCAAATCCCACAGCATCATGCTAAATACTATTAACGTTTTCTTCTTAAATATCTTTGTATACATCGCAGGAAGAACTAAAAAATGTAAGGTATCGCAGAATTTATATTTCGGATTGTTTAATCAAGTACCTAACTTGGTTCGATGGGCAAGTATTTTCAGAAGATGCATAGCTCATAAATACGAAACAGAAGCTATTAAGCTGAAGTGATTCCGGCATACAATCAGAGATTAACTGCACAAAATCCATTAGCCAACCTGTGCCAATTTAATAGCCGAATCCGATTTGCACACCGAACAACCGTATAACCTTGCAATCATTACCCTTGCGACTTGGAAACTACCAGTGAGGCGTACGTATTGTTTATGCCTGTCGGCGTCGTAATTTATCCGTGTAATGTCCCTCGGGAACCGAGTGCTGGCATAATGCGGGTGAAGGTCTTCCCGATTTAGTGGCGTTCCATTTGACGCTGGGTTGTGCAATCTGGGCTAATGTAGCATCGAATACCGATAGGTTCAGTTCAGGCACGCGTGATTTCGTCACAGCCCTGGATTCCCACCGCTTGCTTCTTCACGTGCAGATATAATTCGGATTTCATATGAGCATGCGTCATCTCGGCTGAATTAACTGCGTATTTCAATATTGTGGTCTTTATTAACATTTGCTTCGAATTGAGTTTCAACCAAAAATCTACTCATTCATGAAATTCAATAGGCTATTGATACTAACGACTTTGTATGCGATTTAAATTTGCGTGGCATCGATTCGTCAAGTTCAATGTTGATTCCAAATAATGCAATAAACTTTTGTACTCTATTTAACTCGTTGTAGTACCTATTCTATGTGTCCTGTCCTTTGTACTTACATGTTTATCATGCTCTACTCTGCATTCAACAAGCAATAATAGCTCTTATAATGTATATGTTAGAGGTACTCTAATCTCTATGTCTAGTTAACACATTTGTGACCGTCACGCCACGAAGAATGTGAAAGTTAGTTCGAGTGTAGTGTGTTTGTTTTAAAAAACGAATATATTAGTACCTTCAAAGCTTAGGACTCTTTTATGTGATGTCATAAATCATCAATTGATTGACGTAGTAATTTTAGATACATCGTATATAACTATTATCCATATTAAGGAGATTGCCAATTTTCATAAGACTCGCAACATTTACCCAACAAGTCACATTGCATATTACGTTATAAGAAATTTTCCTTGACTAGTAGTATTATCTAGGACGCATACGATTTATAAGCAAATACATAATGACTTGATATTCTTTAAAACTATCTTCTTCATAATATAGGTAATATGTGGTAAAAGTTGTAAAATAATCTACCTAAAGGCAAAAACAGGATTGTGGACAATGACAATGAATTACAAGCAATTATAATAATATATAAGTAATATAGGTAATTATCATGAATAAGTATGATAAGATCTGCCGATACCTCCATTTAGTAACTACATACCTATAGAGAAATGGAAAAACATACTTTAAACTTAAAATTTATCCAAATACATTAAGCAGAAATACAATGAATTAATTTAAATAAAAGCATTTAATGTTCAAGAGCAAGAATAAAAGGTCACAGACCACTTGTGTCGCATTAATAAAAAAATATAAATTGCAGTGGAAAGGGTTTGGATCGATGATTCATACATGCAGAAAATGCAGTCAATTCACCAGGCTGGGGTCATTCACAGTAACTGAATTACTTGTCGACCTTGCCTGTCTGTGCGTCTGCAGTGTCAATATGTCGATCGTTCATTCGATGTTCCACTTGAACCGATCGATTCGTTTGATTAATTTCATCACTACACGCTCCACGAGTTCTTATAGCAGCTGTTATTGCTTTACTGACGTCATTGTTATGATGGACTTGTATATTATTCAATTTTCTTACATGTGTAAATAATTAATTAGTGTCTTAGGTAATTTCTTACACTCTGTCAATCTGATTCCAAACTGAACAGAGCTTGTGCTCTGGTAAGCATAGAGCTGATATACTACTTTAAATACATAATTATGTAGATATTGACATTCAGACACAGAATAAACATACATGTCTGTTTATGCACACAAATGTTTGTACTGGGTGGGATCCAAACTGTATACTACCTACCCTTAAAGTATTACTAGTATTTGCTTAACAATCTAAAAATTAATAATGTGGAGAGTGTTAATAAGATGGTTCGAAAAAGTTGTAGTTAGTGAATGCAGACTCAGTTTGCGACGTTAATCCGTCACATTTTCGTTAATTTAAGAACATTGCAACTTAGCAATTTGGGTTTGCAATTGTGCAAAGCATTCTGTCATTGGCGCGGGGTTCCGAGAGATTTGACCTTAGAATATTTGCAGCTATGACTTTGTTCTCTTTCTACGTTGGTAGAGCTTTTAACTGCACAAATAAATAGTCATAACAATGACATACACTAGACTCAAGTTTTACTGATTGTTATTAGTTGTTTCAAATATGAACTGAGTCTATTTGCAATGCACATAGCTCACAGCAGAACATTGACAACTCTACAGTTACAATGTATGATATCGCCTTCATCTGAAACCACGAGCTCGTTTATATAAATTGGAAAATTACCTGCATATCGGACAAATAAACCACTTGATTTACACGTGAATCATATTGGGACAATCAATTCAACGACCGACACTTTTGATGCCTCCGTCCCACGCGTTTTGCGTCTCATCGCCATGTTGTTTTCCGCCATCACCTTTGATTTAAGATTGAATGAGAACTGACGGAGTTAATTGTTGAATTGATTCAGGCGATTATTAGTTAATCGACGATGCTTCTTGAGAATCGACTTGTTCTATAAATGAAATTGTTGCAGCTAGCTGTTTCCCGTCTGTTTACATATCTACAATAAAACATTAGTGAGGTACATTATGAAGTTGTTGGCTCATACAAAATTTATATCGGCGATGCTAGAGCGCGGGTCAGGCCAGCTAACCCAGAAACGATTTGCGTAGTTTGTTTATACATATTTGCATTACATTAAAAACTACTCTTCTTTGGTATCTAAAAGCCTCTAATATTGGCCTAATTCTTGAGGTATTCTTATGTAACCTTTACAGATTCCTTAAAATTGTGTAGAATGTATGTACCTACTGCAAATTAAATTTTTACATAGCTATTTGTAACAAAGTGATGTTATGTTGCGCGATGCGTTTGCGGTGACCTCATTAAAAACCTATTATTATATAGCGTCTAGAAATAGTATTTGCGACTACATATTTAGGTATTTAATTTCAAAAACTATTTCGAACGATTCTCAAACCACAAAACGAAATTAGGTACCTACTACCCGAGGATATTATTGTCGCAATAAAATATTAAAACCAAGTTGTAGTGTAGGTATAAATCTAAATAAAATAACTTGTTTGTACAGACAGTTAGGCGCTAGACTTGATGTTTAATTAATTAGAAGTGATTATAATGACAGCTACGTACCTACTGACTATATTGGTACGAGTATGATACCAAGTTCAACGCTAGTCTTTGTTTAGTCCGCAGACTTACTGTCTCGTTGTTTAAGTAAGACGCTCTAGTCTGGTACCTACTTACTATTTACTTATTCAGTGACGTATGTTATTTATTTTTTTGTGTGAGACAATATAAAATGCATGTTATTCTTGATTTAATTTGTGACACGATGATTTATATTTGAAATATTTTCTCTATACAAAAAAAATTTCGATTCTTAGATATATTTTTTTTAAAAACCTATCATATTCTCCATTAATTCTGTTGCCAGTTTGGATGTATGTAGAAAGATTTAAAGAATAACTTAGTATGTATATTTATTTATATTTAATCTATGGAGTGTCCGTTTGAATCAAGAAATTATTTATTTGAAATACGTCTTGTCCGGGGCAGCTTATAGCCTTATATATACAGTTGTGGTTTGTCGTGACCCATGAATAGTTTACCCTAACCATCCAGGTTTTTGGGTCAACAGCCCCACTGCAGTTTACCTGAATTACTAATACGCACTCTCAAATTAGCTTTTGTAGTAAAAATACACTACCAACCTTAGCTAGAGGTTACGATAGAACCTTATAAAATTGGTACCTTCTTCGA
The DNA here is from genome assembly GCA_905147785.2 of Thyatira batis. NCBI lineage: Eukaryota > Metazoa > Arthropoda > Insecta > Lepidoptera > Drepanidae > Thyatira > Thyatira batis. The sequence goes on from LR990499.1 coordinate 7,712,197, forward strand.
TATAGTAATATAGACAGGCCCTAATAGACTTAATATAGTAAATTAGTCTTTAACTAGTATTATTTCAGATTTAGTTTCCTTTTATCACACAAAGCCTAAGTACCTAATAAATGCCTCCAAACAGTAGTTACAGATAGATTAGCAATTAAATCTGTCGGCACGCAATAATGTTGTTTCCTGTTGGTAACAGGTAATCAGGGTTTTGCCTTTATTTGTAGGAAAGTACCTACTTTAATCTATAAAGTTGCTAATCAGTAAGTACTACAAGTACGTATGATATGTTACATAAAGGTTACTTTCACGAAATACCCTTTAAAAGTTTTGATAATACCACGAAATGCGATGTTTCATCAATCAATCAATCTAACAGCTTATTTAACATGTTACTATCATGAAATTTGCTGTAATTTCCAGTAGGTTAATCAATTTATTACAACTATAATTCATATGAGTACATAAGCAGGTACAACAAATTATTTCCTAGTTCTTTGTTCACGCCAAAGTAAAGGCATATGCTAGATAGCTAGGTGCTTGTAAATCACGCTGCGCAACAAACACTGCACCAGTCTGATATATTATACCTAACCTATGCTATGTAGGGTATGACTAACCTAAGCCCGACTCAGTTGAACTTTCATGGAACTTTCGCTATAGTGATCCTTGTAACTTCTATTGCTTTTGTATAAGTTTAGTATCTTAGTTGCGTAAAAGGAATATAAACTTCTAAAACGTAGCTGTTTTGGAAATCCAGATTGAATGTTCAGCCTTTTTTATTTATAGACAAATTTATAATTAATTAAATCTACATGTCTAACTGTAATTATATTATGTCTAACTGTGATTATGTTATATTATTATAAATTATACCTTGAACGTATAACAATATTTCAAATACATACCTACCTGTAGAAAGTAACTAATGGTCAAATTAAATTCTTACTGGCCACTTATATGTAATAGATTATATGGTGATTTGTAAAAAAATAGATGATTTATATACTTTTACATAAACAAGTAAGTACGGTTTCCGATAGATCGTAATAATAATGAAACCGATACTTTAAAATTAATGATTCAGAACGAAACCGGAGCCGTCACCGATCGGAACGGAACTCAAAATTATTAGCCGCTTAATTTTTGGGGAGATATACGTACGTACCTGTGTGTGCAATGACCGTTGTCCGTTATTTTGAAATGTTGAGTCAGTAAACTTTGTAACGTCGGGTAGTCCGATGACGCAGTGTTGTAAGGCTTGAAAATGTTTAATTGTTCTTTTATGTCTGTCAGCGTTAAGGAATGGCTTAAAAATATGTTTTTTTATTTTTATGATACTGTACGACACGATGAGTATATGAAACTTTTTGTTTCTTCCTTGTTATTGGCGTTTTAACAGACTTGATTGTAATTAAATATATCTTTTACGTTAACAAGCGAACTTAGTAGGTATTATCCCAAAAGTCGTCAGGGGGCTATAAAAACTGCTTGTCAATGACAACATTCAATCAATTCCTTTGTATAAGTAAAATTGATTATCATACGGTAAAAATCCTGCAGGGCTCGATGCATAAAATGATTCCGTCTTCCGTTTTAAGGCAAAACGTGTTGGTGAGGTGGCACGCGCAATCGAGATGCTAGACACAAACAAAGGAATCGTGAAATCCCAATACCTTCTCGACTCTATATCCTCGTTATTAAGTTGCTATTTAGTTTGCACATGATTCTGTATCTAAACCGCATCTTTTACATCACGGCTAATGACGCCATTTGTGTTACTTTGTAGGACCTACCTATACTTTGCCTACTAGGAATACCTAAGTACTTTTTAGTTCTTCCGCAGCGTCACTAAATTGTACCTTATGTCATATCTGGAAGCATTCAAGGCTATGCTTCGTAATGACAGAATACCTTCTTAACATATCTAAAGGTACGAGTATCTTAGTATTTGACTGACCGGTTGTTTTGTGTTTAGCGAAATAGCGACCCTGACTTTAACTCGACCTCCGCGTGTAGTTCGTTTTTAAAACACACCTTGTTTGTTTTGTGTCTGAATGTGAATATCTCATATATTTATAGTTGGATATGTAGCATGGTTACCTACCATAATACAAGCTCTACTTAGTTTGAAATTACATTGGTAAATGTATGAATAATATCCAAAGATATTTAGGTATTTGTTTTATCTATGTATAACGTTTACTACAGCAGATAAGTTGGTAATTTTACATTTCATGGTACAGGAGATACAGGAAAGCGATGACTAGTAGTAGGTACATACATTTATCATAGCAAAGTCGGAGCCAATTGCGATTTAAAGTCCTCCCTACAAGGAAACTTGATCCTTCGGAGCCTTGAGACGAACAAAAACCGATTCAATTTAAATCTACTGGTTTTGTTTTTGTTTGAACATGTCCGTGAGAGTCGTGAGGTCGTGACTATTATTTATTTATATGAGTGTGGATTGGATTTCCTCTTTATACTTAATCATCGGTGCATCCTTTTCCTTTCCATTTGAAACTGACAATATTTATATAAGCTGTTTATCGGGTTCATTGACATCAATTAAAACATTGCTATAAATGAATAACCATTTATTCATTAGATTCACACTTGTTTTGTAATGCAAAATAATAATGCTGTTTGTGTTTCGTTTTTGCCGAACTCACTTTCTATGTTACCAATTGGACTAGCAAAAATGATTGTAAGATTAAATAAAGATTGTATTTATAGGTGCTAATTCGCTACAATTATTAGTTTGATATCAATATATTACCCATGTCACTTTTAATTAAAATACACATTTACTATATTATTTTAAGAACATCATTTATAATTTACCAAAAGAATGTACCTAAATGGATTCTAGAAACGAATGCAATGCATTCGGTAACGCGCAAAGCATTACTTATTTACTTATTATACTACTTAAATTATTATAGTAAAGCATTAGGTACTTAATATACCTAGTGTTGCAAGCGTCCGTAGTAGCCATTACTAAAAATCCCGTTGACATTAGGGCTGGCCACTATGGGAGCGCAACGAGTCGACGGAGCACGAACGGCGGCTGCTCCTCGTGGCCCGGCTGCCGCGCGTGCGCACGCTCAACGGCGGCGGCGCCGTGCCGCCCGAGGAGCGCGACGCCGCCGAGCGAGCCTTCATCAGGTACTACATGGAGAAGCCCGAGTCTGATCGACCTGACAGGTGAGTTCAATAAATTGTCATCTTTTATAAGTCCCTAGAAATGTCCATCGCATCAATTAGGTAAAAAAAAACAGTTGAACTATCGGATACCATAATATTCTAGTCCATACTTACTATTACTTACTAATACTTACTATTAGTCATTTGTTTGATTGCTTGAACGCGCTAATCTTGCTACTGGTCCGATTTGAAAAATTATTTCAGTGTCAGATAGCCCATTTATCGAGGAAGGTTTTTAGGTAGGTATATGCTATATTATACCATCACGCTACGACAATTAGGAGCGAAACATCAATCAAAAATGTTACAAAAACGAGCAAGTGACGCTAACGAAGTTGCGCGCGTTAACTAGTGTTTAAATAAAACGGTGATTGCTGTGACAGTTAAAATTATGGCGGTCAAAGAAATGAAAATGTTTTGTTAATTCTGATTCTTATTTGGCTGTCATTTTAATTTATATAATGTCGTCAGCATCGGATATAACTAGACAGATATAAATATACAAGTACCTCTGGAGATAATAAAGTAACTAAGTAGGTACCTAGATAGTTGGAATGATTCGATATGATATACCTAAGATAGACGGGACTATTATCAGAAATGCGCATTTCACTATCTATTTGCATGAAAAACGTACCGTAAAACGGATATAAATTCTATGACTCTCAAAAATGGTACAATAAACATCATTTCCATTCTTATTAGTAGCAAGAACTCAAGTGCGAGATCACATAGGACTTATACCTATCACTGCGAATTTCCATTTTGTCTTTGACCCTAAAGTACCTATCTAAATGACAATAACTGGTGCCTAACCTGTCGTGGGAATATGATCGAAGGTCCTATCAATAAGGAGTCGCGTGGGCGAAGTATTTGCGCTAACATCCACGCGACCTAAATGACTAAATCTACATGCTAATGAGATGGCCTGCATTGGGACATTTTGTAACTAATACAGGCCAGTAGGATAGCTATCTTATAAGCATTATAATATTACTCGATTTGTAAATATTTGATCGAATAAGGATGCGATACCGTATTGGATTTTTCAATTATGAATGATGCTTAAGTAATCGCTTTAAATGTTTTTCGAGTGTTTTCGCGATTATGTGGGTACGTCTCTACCACAAGTACCTACCACATAAAAGGTAGGTATATCTATATATTTATGCGCTATTTCCATTCCATCAAATGTCCTGAATTAAACACAATATCAGAATAGATCTACTAGTTATAAGAGTAGGTACGAGCTCTTTGAGATAAAATGATGGAAGATTTTAAGAAAGCTTTAGACAGAATATTTAGTTAGGTAACTTTCATTGATATGTACTACACATAAAAAATACACATTATATAAAGGCGCCTTCATAATTAATTAGACTATATTTATAACTGGTAGGTACTGGGAGCTGGTCAGCGTGCACGGCAAGCTGGACCCGCTGGTGTCCGTGGACCTGAGGCCGGAGAAGCGCGTGCAGATCACCTTCACCTGCGGGGACAATAGCGAAGTTCGCACTGTCGACGTTTACAGGTAGGAATATAGTGTTGCCATTATATTTTTATCCAAATTAGTGTGCTCTAAATTGGTTTGCTGTGGCAACACTGGCAACACATACATACGCCATTCGCCAAAAATCGGTCATAGTGTGTCAAGCGAGACACATCTTCATATCATAAAGGGAATTCTCAGATCTCGACAATTTTATATGAATACCCTATATAAACATGTTTTATAGATCGTTAGTTATTTGGTAGAGAATAATAATATTGAAATTTGAGGTATTAATTGAACCGATTTTAAAGTTTTACGTGTGTAATTTTCAGAACTGTATCGGACCTAAAGTCGCGGTTGGAGAGAATGGCCGGTTTTCCCGCTTCAAAAATGAGACTATTTTATGTTGATCAAGAACTCCGGGACACCCAGGTAAATATAAACTTATAAATATCCTGAGACATAGGTATTAAACACGAGACCAAACTGATTCCAAACTAAATAGAAATCCTGTAGTCTGCAGAAGGGTGGTATACTAGGTACACCTTGATAAACAGACTTATGCATCACATTTAAATCTTTGTCCTAGTCAGAAATGAAACCTACAACTAGCGACCTAGGCAGTTAACCACCAATCTACAAAGCAATATATAAAATCTGTTGGTGGACATAAATATTAAGAGTACATATTTTATTTGTGAAGTTTTTCCAGGGTCCAGAGGAGATGAAGTATCCCACGAAGCAGCTGTACTCGTACAACATCAGGTCGGGCGATGAGATCATCATCGACTCCAAGTTGAAACATTCTATCTCTTCCAACTCGAGCGCGTGAGGCGACACATTCGATACTAAAACGTTAAGTGCATTTCTTATTAACAGACGTAATTTTAATCATCTCAATGTATTTTTCTAGACACCATTATTCACACCATGTAGATGGAATATTACTGTAGATATGTATTAAACTACATTTAGGTAACTCACCATTTTTCTTCTAATAAGAAATGCAGTTAACTTTTGCCATTGAAATGCCATTACAAATATAATCCCCTGCTTATTTTGTCCTATTAACAAACTGAAGTGTGAAACGAGTTTTTGTTATATTTTTTAAGAAATCGTATTGTTTTCTGTACTGGGAATGTCTGTTTTCATTAATATAGTGATCAAAATGGTTGTCACAAAGCATTTAGTTTTAAGTTTTCCCTTTGAGCTGAAAGCTTGATATTATTTTTAACTTTTATTTACAACAAATTCATAGAAATATAGAAGCTGAATGATTTATCTACTAGCTTTAAAAATCACGCATGCTACTTTTTTGTTTTAAAGTCTAAACCCTTTGTTTTATTTGCAATAAGCAACTGTGATAGTAAATTATAAATATTATGGTGAAATGAAATGCTAAATCTGAAATTGAACTACTTATCATGTATCATTATTTTCGCATATCTACATTTTGTAGTATTATCTACTTATATTTGTCATCTTAAAATAAGTGTTATAAATGTGCTTATTAACAAAATATAAAATACAAGTGATACTAACTGCCATTTTGCTAATGTACCTACCTATACTGTCGTAATGTAAAAGAAATTTTAAAATTCCTTAATTCATCTGAATGAAGAAATCTTTCCTACTTCCTTCTATTTAATGTGATCGAACTTGGCTTCGATAGTCCTTCGAGCCAGACATGTGCCTAATTGCACCATGGTGTAGCCAAATTTAAAGTTCATTAATAAAACGTATTTTGAGAAATCCGGATATGCTAAATTGTTAAGTAAAATACTGCCACAATTACATCTACAGTAGTTCTAGAATATTGGTTCAAAATGAAAATAAATGGAATATAATTAAATGTATGTAATAAATACTTTGTTTTATTTTAACCGAGAAAGAACAACCAACTTATTCGTCAGCTATCAATCCATAGTTTTTTTCCATACACATACATCATAGCATCTTGGACTTCATCTATAACTTTATCATAAACCACAAGCCAGTTTTTGTCGCCCATTTCGCGAGTTCTTCTTTTAAGGAAATTTACTAAAATGTTAAGTTTTTCTAGGTTTCTCTTTATGACCATGTCCCTCATATATGCCGTTATTAGATCAATATCACAAGGCAATGGAGTCTGCCCGCTTTCCAACCAGGCTCTTAACAATTCTCTTACTTTTTCCCATGGGAATCCTATTAGACCTGCTGGCTCTTCTTTTATTTTTGATTCTTTGCTATCAGTGTTTGCCTTAGCCTCATATTCGTTTACTGGAGTCTTACTTGGTTCTCTTACCATTGGATCTTTATATGGAGTATCTCTAGTACTCTGTCCAGAAAGGAACTTATTTAAAAGATTTTTTGAAGAAGTTTGTTGGGCTTTAAGATGTTTAGGAGGTCTACCTCTTCTTTTTCCCGGTGACTTTAGTTGGGCTTTGCCTGGGGATTTAAGTACTGTAGATTCAATTTGTTTAGTTGGTTTGTGTTCAACCTTTTCCTCATTGACCATATTGAAACTCTTCAACATTTTAGAATCTTCATTTATTAACTTATTTTCAAGTTTAGTTTCTGGTTTAATACTTTTACACAAAAATTTGTTCATAGCCCCAGTGGTGGGCTTACTCATAATGGACTCTAATTTTGTGACCTGAATCCCAATTCCTCTCATTTCTTTGGGGTCAATGTTCTGTTTTTTACATAGGGAAATCACTTCCTTTGTAATTGTTTCAACATCATTTGTGGCATTATTCAGTGATGAAGATTTATTTATAACATTACAAAACCCATGGCCCATAAACTTAGCTGTCTCCACTGGTGCCTCTTCTGCTCTTACCATGAGTTTAAGAGTTATGCATTTCCCTTTAACTTTAAATTGTTGTAATCTTAAATGTACTTCTGCCGATAATTGTTTCAGAAATTCAAGACATTGATCTTCATTTTCAAATCTAATGCCATAGTTGACTTCTGCCGATACTGACTTTCTAACAGTATGAAATGTTAAGGGATTTGTGTCTCGACCTCGACATTGGTCAAAAAGTTGAGCACCAGTTTTGTTACCAAAATGGCACTTCAATGTAGCTATGGATAAATTCTGTAATGATCCACATGTCATATGACCTAAAGATTCCAGCTTTTGAGCAATTTGTTTTCCCACACCGGGTAAATCTTTGAGTTTAATATCAAACATAAAATCCTCAACTAGATCAACTGTTAGGAAAAACTGACCATCAGGTTTAGCTTTTTTTGTTGCCAATCTGGCTTGCAAACGATTGCCACCAAATCCAGTAGAGCATGGACAACCAGTTATACTCTTTATTTCTTTTCTCAAAACAGTTGCAAAATCTTGTACACTTACATTCATTTCTTTTAACAGATCTGTACAATCTACATACATCTCATCACATGACACTGCCTCTATATCTAAAGTGTATTTAGCGATAGTATTGTATAATGCATATGCAACCTCCTTGTATCCTTCAAAATCATAAGGAATTGTTTGTAAATCAAGACAAAGCTTTAAAGCTGCCCCCATAAACATACCATTACCAATGCCTTTTGCTCTGGCTTCATAAGAACATGATGCTATTTCACTCATTGAACCATATTTATCACCTTCATCAGTTATATTGTCCACCCTACTTTCGAATTTAACTTCCTCCTCTGGTACTCCAGTAGCTTTACCAAACTTTTTAGCTTGTTTTTGTCTATATAAATTAAATTCGGTACTTCTATCCACTCCTGGACGTTTATGCCTAGCTTGACCACCTTTAGAATGAGTTACAGCAACTGGTTTACCTTTCAGCTCTGGTCTATTACGTAATCCAACTGACACAAAAAAACAATCCATATCTATGTGCATAATGGACTTTCCTTTCTCAAAATGTATTTGAGATAGATCATTTTCTAATGTATTTAAATTGTCTATTTTGTTTTTCAATTCTTCTCGAGAAGGAAATATAAAGTTACTATTCTCCCTTAATTCATTGACATGTTGTTTGAAACATGCACCCAGTTGAGAAATATGATGTAGCCGGGAGTTATTATAAAATTCAGATATGAAATGGGGATCAGCAGCGGTTTTAGTAGTTTGTTGCTTTGGTTTAGTTTCATTAATATTTTCTGGGTTTGATAAATCTTCAGCAATAACATTAATCATTGAGGAAGTGGCAGAAGAGTATATGCCGTTATTTATAATAGAGCCTTTCGTGTTTTCAGGTATCAAATTAACTTTGTCTTCTATTGATGGTTCAATGATTAGTTTACTTTCATTAGACAATTCATTTTTTATTGTTTTGTTAAAGTTTAATTGAGGCTGTCCTCTTGAATTTTTATAAAGTAAATATTCACGGTAATTTAATAAACGGTTTGCTGCTATGCTGTCTGTTATCCACTCAGGTTTTACAACTCTGGCTAAGGACATATTCTTTACTTTTGTATCTGGTAGGTTAGATGCAATAATATAGTCATCACTTCTTTGGTATGTGTGATAAACTCCGCCGTGATTAGCCATCAGGATTTTGAGTTCATCAGCAGAAGGTGTTGTAAATCCATTCACAAAAACACTTACTCCATTAAAAATATCACTTATTTGCTTTTCCTTTCCTGCTTTCGATGTGTATTGTTCCTCTAATTTTGCAATTTTGGCCTGCATGTAGCCGCCCCACGCTTCAAATCCATTGTCAGGAAATTTATCGTCACGTCGTCTCATTTTTTAAAATAAATATTAGTATTACTTTATTCAGTTTCAAAATTTTGCCTCCATCCATACTTCAATCAACAGGATTTATTAACTTTCAACATCATACCATAAACAAATAATAATACTTTCATTACTAACTTAAAAATTATAAGATTTAAATCGACTAACTAGAAAGAAAGGGCCATGGCAGGCCATGGCTTACTTGACAATCTTTTTGAATATAGACCCATGATATAGACATGGTCACTGTGTTTACGGAAGGTCTTTTGTTTACGGACCGAATGAATAACATCCATACTTTGTTTTTTGTTGCCCTGTGGCCTGTCACTGTCAGTTGGCACTTGGTAGTTTAGTTATTATGTATCATCTATGCTTGGTAGCTAACGTAGATTTAATTTTAAAATTTGTTTGCAAGCGAATTGTTTGAAGCTTCTTACATAAACACGGAAGAAACATAATTCTGAAATCTGACAATATTGAGAATACTAGATATAAAAAATGTCAATGATAGATGAAGAAGAGTTATTAGTGGCTCCATGGATCGGCCCTTCAAGTTGCAAAAATGTATTGACCGTGATAGTGCTTTCAACGAATGTAGAAATTATCGAAAGAATATCTGAAGCTCTTACAGAAGTACATAATAAATCAAGTTTCAGATGGAAACTGGTAGTTTTACGTTCTTTCAACTTGGAAAATGTAGTAAAACAAGCTGAGTTAACAGGAACAGTTGGACTTGACTTGGTTGTTCTAGCTATGGATACAAATAGGATATCTTGTTTGGAATGGGTTAAGAAAGAGCTTGGCCACGTTCATCCAGATCTAAGGAGGCGTCGAGTTGTTCTAGTGAATGCTGGTGGATTGCCCGTTAATGCAATGGCTGTTAGTGCAGAAGAACTGATTGGACTCCGTTCATATTTCAATTTGGAAATGTTTACTGCAGATGTATTTGATGCAGCTGGTGCTCTATTTTTATCAAAAAGGCTATTGAATTATGCACAAGTATTTGTTGGTGTTAAAACTGGTATTCCTAATTTACATGTATAATGAATATAGGGTGTTTACACTATATTGTTCATAACCATACATTTAAGGTCAGTTTAAGGAGACTGATAGAATTAATCGTGCTTTTTATGCAGATATTTAGGTTATTACATACTTTTACCATTAAAACAAGCCATAAATACATACACCAATAACATTTAAGAGTTTTATGGAGTTGTTATAAGGTTTTATGGACTTCTGTGTGTAACATTATATAATAATTTCATAATAATTGAATGTAATTCTCTCTGTTCTACCACAAGCCATAGTAAAATTGTTTATTGCCCTTACTGCATACCATGCCATATATGGACACAAAGAAATATAATGTTTTCTAGCGCAATAAAAAAATATTCTTAGAAAATATAATAATTTTTTATTCCATCTTTAATAATGGTAAGAGGTTAAGAGGTGTGTGGATTTCATAATCAATAAAAACATATTTATTTTTACACATGTCTGAATCATTTATTATACCTTGATTGTACTACAAAATAATAGGAAGTTTTCTACAGTTACAATTATATATTACATAAATAATGAAACAATTACAGCAGTCCTCACTTCCGTGTGGCAACCTCACAATATTTATGTATCAACACTATTGCTATTTGTAATACAAAAAACAAAAATAAACTTTCTAGAGGGATGTGCACAGATAAAATGGACATAACATGACCTTAACTTAAGATCTAACTGAAATACTGCTTGTTTGTTAACATATGTTGATTTTAATCATAAATAACTCTATAGCCATAAAAAATCTACTACAATCCAATATGTAAAATATAATGAAACAATATTGAAAATAATTATTCATAAAATTAAATACTAGCAAGTCACATAATGAAATGCATTATAATTTCCACGTCACACTGGTAGGTACAATAATTAAGTCTAAAATATACTATAAATTGCTGCATCTAAAATTAAAGTCACCACAGTGACTCAATAAAAATAACGTATACAAAAAATTTAAGATTAGGCAATATCACAACTAAACCGCCTGTTCACTGTCAGGCAAATAAATACACTCATAAGTCATAACCATTGATACAGTTTCGCTATTGGAATCACAAATTATAGTCTTACATTTCGCCACGTTTTCAGATAATATTATGCATATGCAAATAAAAAATGAGAAGACAGACAGTCATACTGCAGTGTAAATATACCAATGTGAATCAATATATTTTGGGCCAAGCACATCTTGTGTATTGTAGTATATTGTTTTCACAGACAGTGTTGACAAGAATAACATTTGAGACAGCATAGTAAAAATTTTTTACAGCCAAATGTTTTTCCTCCATACCAAATACATTTCTCGGGTATGATTTGCAAAATGATTTCTTTATAAACAAATTAATAATTCATTTGTCCCCGGTCAAGCTGTATAAAACTCGAATATGTTTGTTTGTTTGAAATCAGGTGTATTTTGCATTTCAAGATATTTCCCAATGTGTTTGGTGGACTGTGTGGTGTCAGCACTAATACCACATCAGTAATTATTGGTTTGAAGATACATATCAATTTCACTATTTAATCATTTATTATGAGTGTCATGGCCCCAATTCTTGCTTCTGCAGGTCATGTAAAAAATATGATTTTTTTGAACAAAACACTATCAATGTTATTAGAGGTTTATGTGTTGTATATTGATATACATATCAATGGTTACACTTACATCAGGTCATGGTCTGAGATATAAATATTCCAATGAGTATTTTAATTGCAATCAAAAATGTTGCTCTACTTGAACGAAATATTAATCGAAATTATCACATAAACCAATAAATAACATTAATTTTACTATAAATTGGTGTTCGAGTCACTTAACATAGCATAGTTACATCACTATCTTTATACTTTAATATATTCTCGGGTGCATTCGTTCGTGTAGATTCCACGCTCACGGATAGTTAAGATGTTAAAGACACAGAAGTTATCTAACTACTGACATATAACATAACTTATCACTAATTTCCTGTACTGAGAGATATAGTTAAAACTATCTGACACTCAAAGCGTCTCCACATAGACGACATTCGACATTTACTTGCAATCTAATACCAATTGATAATAAAGAAACAAGTGTCTCAGGATTGTGCTAAGAGTAAGTCATAGTCGCCCTTTGCTAAGACGCTGTAGAATACTTTGTTCAACAAGCCTTATTAAGATGATCCCTTATTTATTACACATGGAGTGTCAGAATATAGAATGTTTACGTTCCATAGGCACAAGTGTCACATTTCAAGTTTGAGCACAATATTCTATCAATTTAATCTTAAAATATGACGAAACTTGTGCGACGGCTCACCGGTTAATTCTACGCCTTAGGCTTCCGCTGTTGAGTGAAGTAGACAAACATAATCAGAGATCGTATGATATGTGGACGCGAATCGTCCTGTTCGCATGTAGACGCATTCTGTCTATAATCTACTGTGAAGACAAAACTATGGGATTTAAAATAAAATACTGAGATTCTTGATATGTAGCATCAGAGCGTAAGCCTCAAGACGAAAAGCTACATTTACAGAGCTAACACCTCGATTTATCACTTCCTATTTTGGCCAGACGATCACGTCGAGTCCAGTGGGCCGGCGGTCGACCGTGGGCCCACCTCGCTCTATAGCAGCGTAGCACCTATTCAACCGTTCACTGTACACATCTCTTACTTATACATTCTTCACTGCGCCTGAAAAGAAGATATTCACACATGAGTGCAACGTAATGAATGATAAAAATGATGCAGTACACAGATGGATTAATCATATTTATTTACAACATTAGAGGTAGACAACAATATTTACTTAATAAGTGGTCGATACATCCATTCATTCTCAAATACATATTTTTTTATAATATTGCATATAATCACTATTTATTTTTTATACCACTACGGTGGCAAACAAGCATGCTACTTTATATGCAAAGTGGTTACCGCGATGCATTTCAGCTTGCATCTCTATCCAGTGTAATCGAGTAGTGACACGTGACTCACCGTTAGCTGAATATTTAATCGGAGTCGAGGTCGACGACGTCGTTGGAGAAGGCGGGCGGCGCGGGCACGCGGGGCTGCATGGGCGGGCGGCCGCGCGGGCGGGAGGCGCCGGTGGCCCCGGTGGCGCCGGTGGTCCCGGTGGCCCCGGTGCCCCCGGTGCCCCCGCCCAGCATGATCTCGCGGGCGCGTTGCTGCTGCAGCGCCATCGCCACGGGGTCGCGGCTGCCGAGCCCGCCTGCGTAGAACTTCGCGCCCATTTGCTGTGTCAACAATTCTCGTTATACGTTCATTATGTACACCGGGTGGGTGTGTTAGTTGGCCAGCGGTTATGCCTTCTAGTAAGATTATTTATGTAAAGTTTTGAATGTTATTCGTTTTTATGTCTTTAATCTATTAGTTAGTGATTGGGTTAATAAATCTAACTGTTAATATACATACAGTATTTTGTTAATGTACAATTTCAATATAACACAACATACATAGTTTGCAAATAAGTCTGAGCATAGATATAAATAAAGTCCACCTATATATTATTTAAGAAACTTCCGAACCGGTTGTAGTTTCAGCAACTTTGACTTTCATAAGTGCCTTATGAAAGTTGAATTTTGCTTTTTAGGGGATAAAACTGTACAAAAAGCATTAATTTAAAAATTTTTAGCTAATAAAATAGTGTGTTGGTGTATAGTTACATTTTGTTGTTGCTGCATGAGCTGCTGCAGACGGATCTGCTGCTGCTGCTGGTGCTGGCGCTGCCACGGCGGCTCGTACTGCAGCCCGCTCGAGCCGCTCATGCCGCCCGCACTGCCCACGCCCCCGGCGCCGCCTGCACTGCCTGGATAATAACATTACACCATATAGAACTGATATAAATACTTATTTTTTTCTTTATACCACAAATTTGACAAACAGGCATAAGATACTGTAACATTCTTCTTGCAATCCAATGCAGTCTGAACTGAATTGTTCTTACGCCATGAAGAATTTAAGGAATAAATATACATATAAGCCCCCCATCGCTATATCAAATGTCATCTGACATTTTAAATATACAAATAATCCAGATTTTTAATTCTATTATAAAACAGAAATCATGTTATTACATAATTAATCCCTCAAGACTTTATGTAGTAATTCCAAATTCATTATAAATATCTACGATACTTACTCTGATTCATAACAGAATTCATCATGGCCGGATTCATCATGCCGGGCTGCTGTGCATACTTGTAGATCTCACCCATTTTCTGCATCAACTGTAAAACAAGAAACAATATTTGTATATAATACTTATATTCAATTCTATCTACATACATAATATACATGTTAAAAATAATATCATGCTAACATAAAATGTAACATAAAAGAAAACGGTGTCATATGGCGTACACTATGACTAACATTCGACAATATAAATATCTTTATATTATAACTTACGCCATAGTCATATCCACCGAACATCTAAACAAATAAATATTACAATTTGGTTAATTTATTTGCACATGTATAACATATTACAAATTGTACAATATATGTACTAAACAACAAAACTATCATCGACGGAAAATATAAGCTATTTAAAAATCTATATACAAGAAAAAATTTAATTAAGGGTTATTTCTTTATATAAATTTTGCTAAAGTAGCTTTACTTGAGCCCAAGATGCTTACAACCAAAATCCTTTAAATAAACGTCTATAAAACATATCAGTTTATTTTTGTTTCCTTAAGTAACTTTAGTTGTATTGTATCTTTATAGCCATCTGGTAACTATCGATATTTTTTGAGCAGATATTCCTGTGTATTGACATCTAAAGACATGTATTTCAATATCAAAAATAATAGAAAACCAAATTTTCATAGCATATATGCCAATAATAAATTATAGACAATATTACTTTTAGTCAC
Organism: Thyatira batis; assembly: GCA_905147785.2. NCBI lineage: Eukaryota > Metazoa > Arthropoda > Insecta > Lepidoptera > Drepanidae > Thyatira > Thyatira batis. Next base: position 7,727,520 of record LR990499.1, read on the forward strand.
TGTTCTCAAACGATATAAACTCACCCCAGGATTAGAGTTGTATATAAGTGGCAGCATGTCCCTTATTTGATTGTCGTTCATGTTGGGCATGTCCTTGCGCAGCATCGCCGCTAGGGCTGCATACGCCAGTTGCTGCTGTTGTGCTAGGAGACCTGGGACTGTCGAGATAGATTTTATTCAAGCCAATATAATTTTATAGTTTTGAAAATCGGCTTTTGGTGATAATTATTAATTTGTATAATGCAGGTATATATTACATTAAGTATCATATTATGAGATCGTGATATTTAACTACATTTATTTTCATTGTCATCTAGAAAAAAGTCCATCCATTCCAAATTAATTTAGTGACCAGCATGTTTTTAGAACCTGTACACCATAATTAATCAAAGGTTAATAGGAGTCAAATAAATATAAATTTGTAGAAATAAATCCATAATACATTTATGATAGACTTGTATTATGCATTAGAGAATCCATTGTATAGGATAAAGTCGACCCTAAATAGGATAAGGCGAGGGAAATGATGATGATTCTATAAGACAAAAGAGTTCATTGTTTTTAAAATTGGTGTGATTTGAATCTGTTTCACGATACTTTCAAGTTTTATGAAAATAATGATATATTTATATAAAGAAGTGTATGAGCTCACCCATTCCATTGTGCATGGGCCAGGGCGAGGGGAAGGGCGCGGGCGGCGGCTTGTTCTTCTCGTTCTCGAAGTCCTCCCAAGCTGCCTTACGCTCCTCCTCACTGAGGGTCTCCTCCTCCTTATTCTCAAGAAGAGAATCGTGCTCATGGTACTTGTAGATCTGCATAGGAAGATATATATCTTATTAGCTTAGTAGGCTATATCTGTATTCTGTACCAAATTCCATCAACTACCGAACAGACGAGTTACTTTGGAATTTATAATACTAGTGACTCACCGTTGTTTCACCCGCGTTACTCTGATATCAAAAATTATCATGGACATTTTTTCTAGGACCTAGATTAACAGCTAGACTACTTTTTAGAACACAAATGTATGTCTGTCATTTTTCCTAAAAATACTTTCGATAGTTTTTGCGTGAAACAGTCAGAAACATATATTCATACTCACATAATTTTGCATACAATACTACCTCCACGTGGCTTACCCGCGGAGCTTTCCATCGGTGAAAGAATTATTCAGATTCGTTCCACAGTTTTTAAAATTCAGAGCGGTTCTGTAGTTTTTAAGTTTATTTGTTACATACAAATCTTTCCTATTCAAAAATTTTAGTAGGACAAGTGAGGGTAATACCTGAGCCTCATGCTCCCTCAGCATCTCAGCGAACAAACGGTCTTTAGGCAGCGGTGGTAGAGGGCGGGGTTGCGGCGGCTGCGGCTCGAACTTGTACAGCTCTGCGAGGTCGTTCTCAGCGTAGTGGCGGTCGATTTGTTGCTCGTCGATCACGCGCTTAGATATAGCCTGCTTTGTTACTTGACGCTCGTATATCTTCTCCTCCATTGTGCCCTGGAATGTGGAGGATAATATATTTGCAAAATATTTTTATGACTGACTAGTTAACCCGACATTCGTTGTCCTGTCATAACAGTTATGTCGAGTTAACTAGTCTTTAATATTTATTTAGTTGTCAAGAATAGATTTGAAATTGACATTATTAATAACATCGTCATTATTAACAAGTTATAACCAGGGAGTCGTTGTAAAAACATTTATATTTTTATTTGCATTTACTTTTTGCTGTACCTAAATAGGAAAAGGCGAGAACGATGATGATTTACATCGTTTTTTTGGGGCAAAATCTAATAATAATCTATCAAAAATAAATGACCATACCAAAGTTTTATGACAATGATTTTGGAACATACAAACATTAATTTTTATCTCAATACAAATTTGGTGTTTATAGAAATGTGGAGGCAAAAACTCACCATAGCTAGAAACCTGTAGACATAGCACGGCTTCTTCTGCCCAAAGCGGTACACCCTGAATATGCTCTGCACGTCGTGTGAGGGGTTCCACGATACGTCGAAGATGACGACGCGGTTGGCGGCCACCAGGTTGATACCGAGCCCACCGGCGCGTGTCGATATTAGGAACAATCTGTAAAAACAATAAAAAGTTCAAAATAAAAATTGTAATAAGGTTCAAAATTCAAATAACATACTTTTGAAGGTATTACGATAAAGTCATGCCGAAATAGCACAGGATACTTAGATACAGTTGTAACAATCAGCTTCAATTTATTATTTTAAATAAACTGCTTATGTACATATTTCGTTTTAATCTGTTTTAAGTTTCTAATGCTGCGTATTAGAAAACAGAGATTTATATTAATATTGTTAATCTTAAAAAAAAATTACTTACATTAAAACACACGCAGAAAATCAAATAAGAATGCGAAAGCACTATAGAGAAAATCATTGTATATAAAAATATCATGAATAAAAAATAAGTATGTATATGGATTAATCTATTCCAATCATATTGTACTATATTTAACCAAATAATATTTTATCATTTGACATACCTTGCTCTGGGATTATCTTCCCTATTGAAGTTCTTGCACCAGATTGATCTGTTCTCGCAAGATGTTGAGCCGTCGAGTCGGAAATAATCCACTCCTGGCGACCATGAGCCTGAAAATTCAGTAAATATGATAACTCATTGTACATTTCGAATATTTTGTCATTGGTACTTTTAGCACAATTCAATTACTTAAGCTTTTAAAACTATTACAAGAGAAATTGAAGTGTCTAAATTCTGGATATTCCTACCTCAATGCAAAACTCAAGTTTTTTTTATACCACGATTTTAGCAAACAGGCATGCGGCCCACCTGATGGAAAGTGGTTACCACAGCCTATGGACACCTGCAACACCAGGGGCATCACGGGTGCGTTGCCAACCGTTTAAAAACCTATTGCCTCCTTTTTTTAAAAACCCCATACTGTATTCCCCGGTAAAAACCACAGCAGGGAGTAGATAATTAATTGGCATAACAAAATTAATGAATATTGATTTGCATTACTTACCAACATGGCTGCCTAGCTTCTCGTCGATGCGTCCCTCTTGCGTGGCCTCGTCCACTTTCCCCAAGAAGTGTTCGATCAGATCCAACGAGTACAGCGATTGGGAGAACACCAACCTGAATAATATAAGTTACATGATTAAAAACTAGTGATTCTATAGGATTCACTTTATTTAAGATAGTGTCTTCCCGCGGCTTCGCCCGTGTTCCCGGGGATCTTCAATTTTCCCGGGATAAAAAGTAGCCTATGTCTTTTCTCAGGCTCTGGATTATCTGTGTACCAAATTTCGTTTAAATCGGTTCTGTAGTTTTAGCGTGAAAGCGTAACAGACAGACAGAGTTACTTTCGCATTTATAATATTAGTATGGATGTATTTAAATATATGATAATAACTGTGGGCTGTTTCAGTATTTTATTGATATCAGTTGTGATATTCAGACTGTAAAATGAAGCACCAAAAAAGCGAAAAGAAGTGTCACTTTTTAGATTTACATTCATTGTTAGGTCAACAAAAGACAAGATTGAAAAAGAATGCTTTCTAATAGCCAAGCTCAAATGAAACTATACCTTGTTTAATAATGAATAAAGACATTTTCATTTTTCGTCTTCAATATAAATGATTATCACTTTATTTACTACTATTTGAATAATTACTTTAATGCTAAAGCCTCACTCATCTACATCATACATTATTTCTTATAAACATATCAAAAACTGATGAAATCAACCTATTAATAAATTCAAAGAATCAACTCACAGCTTATCCCCAATAGCCTCGCACTGGCGCAGTATATCGAAGAGTAACACTAATTTGTGCGAATTGCGCATGTCGTCGATTTCCTCCTCTGTCACCAATTTGATCCACCACTCCGTTGGGTTCTCGTTCTTCACTTCGACCACGTCATCAGATTCTCTTACGTCGTCATCCATTTCAACTGGGAAAATGAAATATTTATAATTAAGGCATGTTATATTAATTATTCCATTAACGTATTGTGAATTTTCAAGTATATAATAATTAATTATCCTGTCTATTTTTGAGTCTGAATATTAGAAGATGAAAATATAGCTTTTAAGATATCACAATATCTAAATCTAATACACAGTAATGTATTTAAACTTTATGCAAACATATAATTTTTTTACGCAAAAAAAGACCATTTATAACAGATAAATTATAGCAACATAGCTCTTAGATATACATTTTATAAAAATGTTATGGAACACTCTAACTAAAGGTAGGTTCTAGACAAAATACTGCTATGCCTTGTGGCATTTAACTTGTGTTAAACTACATTTCTAAATAAAATATGTGAGAAAATATGTATAGTTTAAATACCTGGATTGGCTCTAGTCCCCCGCCTCACAGAGTATTTGGGGTCCTTGTTCTTGCCCTTTTTGGCAGACTTCTTCTTTTTGCTCTTCTTACGGCTATCGTCACTGGCATCCGACAAATCATCACTAGATTCTTCTGTTGATGACTCCTGAATACGTAAAAAAAATGTTATATGTATATTAAAATTGTCGTGTCACAATGTCACTCCTCCGATTTTTATGAAATTTTATATGCATATTCAATAGGTCTGAGAATCGGCTACTATCTATTTTTGATACCCCTGTGATCACGGGAACGGAAACTACGCGGGTGAAACCGCGTGGCGGCAGCTCGTATATTTATATAATTTTTATCCAAAACCCTCATTCAAGGATAAGTTTTTATGGCAATCGAACTATATGGATGCAATAATTATACATCTTGGATTATATACCTGCGCAAAATTATTTACCTAGTTTTGGTGGAATTTTGAAAGAGCATTATATTTGAAACTTCAAATAAGAATACTTACGTCAGGCGTCGAATCATCGTCGATGAAATCAACCAGTGAGCCTTCTGAATCTTCCTCCTCCCTTTCTCTCTATAAAAAAAAATATAAGTTTCAGGAGAAAATAATGATAAATATGCATATTTTGCTTTAACCACAAATGCATTTACCATATGTTATTACGATCATCAGATGGGTAACAAAACTATATGTTTTTAAAAAAAACTATTTATAAATTTTACCTTTTTCTGCTGCATGATCTCGTATCTCTCAGAATTGTACTTGAGTACAAGTGGATGAGTCCATATCCTTTGTAGAGATTGGAAATCAGGAAACAGGAATCCCGACGACTTGCCCGCAAGTGGTCTATAATACATATAACAATCAATTAAATGTCAAAAATGTGAGCCATATTAAAATTTTAGAAATAACTTTATGTTAGTCATTTAGCTTATATTTTTAATTGTCACATAATATATATCCTTAAACTGCCAGGCCTAACGAATCTAGACACGCGGGAGTGTGTCAAGCCAAGTTCAAGCAAAGGAACTGGCTAGCCAGCGCCCAGAGTAATATTATATGTACCACTTTTGATATGACATATATACATTAGTAATACCAACGGTATATATCGCAAATGTGTCAACTCTTATACGTTATTAAGTCTCATGTCGTTGTTTACAAGTGAAAGTCACTATAATAATGATAATAAATAAAATACAAATAGTTTTATAAATAAGTTTACCTTCGTGAATAGTTGTCCAAATAGAACTGATATAATTTGGTCTGCACCTCAGCCAGCGTGATGAACAGCACATATTCGTGTTTGGGAGGTAAAAAGGGCGCCAGCACCCCGTAATCCCTCCGCTGAAAATTTATTACGCCTTTAATTACCTTGATTTGTCACATATTTAGAAAACGAGTTATTTGAATTTAATTTATATACAAACTTGTATAAATCTATTAAAATAAGATTTTGCTATACAATGCTCGATTCACATAGCGAGAGCGTGCGGATAGCAACCACGTACATAATGCCAATAATAGTCATAAAAATATCCTCGTATACATTGCCAATACAACGAAATCCTCGTCACCAATAACGACATTGATATTTTTAATTCAAAACTGTATCAGTTCCGGAGGCAATTAAAAATAATTCTGTTTTAAGTATCTTTTTTGTGTTTTAGTTTTATTTTTGTCTTAATATCTTTTATTTTGTAATATTATGTATTTTTATATTCATTCAAGCTCTTCTAGCGATTATTCATGTCACATACCAAAATGCATCTAGGCTAGGCATACATTGAGTGGGATATAGTCCAGGTCAAAACCTGCTATCCCTTATGTAATAATCTTTTATAAACTATATTCTGTATTGTGTGCTATATATATTAAATAAATAAATATACTGCATGATGTATAGCATTTTTATAAAAATACCTTTGGTAACCACACCATTAATAAATCAGTGAGTTTTCGATATCAAATTCGATGCTAATTAAGGCCCATAAAAGCTATTATGAAATCATTTTGAATTTGAGTCTAGTCTGTCTATTCTAATAACCTTTTGAAACGCCAACGCAAAAAAAAATATGTTAATTTTATTAATTTACCTGTACAGCGCCATCAAGCATCTTATGCAGTACGTGCGACCGCCGCTTCATGATCCTAATGTCGTGCTCCGTCGAGTCCGTGTACTGTCCGTTGGTGATGGGGTTCACGAATCTGTTCAGGTACTCGTTGTATTTACCAAGCAAATTCGGCTTCACAAATTGTACCATGCAGTAATCTGTAATAAAAATACACGATCTAGTAACCACGAGTCTTACGCACATAAGATGCTATAATGTCACTTAAGCAAATTATGTAATATATTAAGAGAAGCATTTGAAGCAAAAATTCAACATCTTATGAAAACGTATAGTTCTTCTCAACTAAACAAATATAATAATATATTATTTTGTATATTTCATGTACAACTTTAAACTTCATTTTAAAGTACTATTAAAAAAACTACTTGTATAATACTAGCGATATAGAGCAATAAATAAAAAAGGTAATACATACATTCTTTGAGATTATTTTGCAGCGGTGTACCAGTAAGTACGATTCTACGCCGCGTCTTCACTCTGTTCATGGATTGAGACAGGCTAGTCTTCTCGTTCTTTAGTAAATGACCCTCGTCACATACCACGAGGTCTGGACCTGTAAGTAAAATTAAAATATTAACATACCTATCGTAAGTGTACCAGTCGTGGCCACGGTACCAGTAATGGCCAAAAATTAAAAGAAACATCTAGAATTCGGCATGAGCGAATGTTTTTACATTGGGATCACTGTTACATAGACTTTAGACATCGAACTATCTAAGTTTAACGTTTTATTGAATTCAGTCAGTTACATGTACAAATATGCGCGAATACAAAGTGTAAGGTGATTTGAAATTGACAACGACGGCTTTTCTTAAGGAAATCGTTCAGGCGGTGAGCAGAAAGTTTCACTTGTAAAATAGTATTGCTTAATTAAAATCAAAATTAGTTTTGTTTCATGTGTTAACCATAAAATAAAGATAAACTTAGACTAAGACTGGGGTATCCATTAATGAATTTTCCCTGTCCAAGACTGGGTCACAAAACTACAACTTTTATTTGTAAAATTAATTGAATCCAGCTTTGCCGTATCTCACGCGCAACACATTTCAAATATTAAATAAGGACTGGACTTTACAGTTTCACTATATTCAGTGCTGAAGCTTTAACAATTTTGGTAATATTTCACAAAAACCAGTTTTTTTTTCTTAAACTGGCCACCATTGGGTCATTTACCATACATAGAAATGGTGAACTATAAAATTTTGTATTAGGAAGGGCGACGTCAGAATCTGGAACTATAAGTTTCGCTATTATTTAGATACTTGGCAAAGGACTGGATATAAAATAATGTATCTTTAAATTTGATTGTTTACCCACTATTGTGGTATACCCTATACTTTTTGTCACATTTTGGCACTATCTATCGTCCAAAAGTTTCGCGTTCCTGGGGAATAGGGAATTTTTGCTTTCTGAGATTACCGATCAAACTTTTACATTACATAACCCCTTTGCATTATTATAAGTTACTAGCGGACCCGGCAGACTTCGTTCTGCCCACCAGCGCCACCTACCGGCTCCAAATTGATGTATTATACATAAAAAACCATCCCCATGAAATACTCCTTATATTGTAACTATCAGTTTATTAAATACGATTTATTTAATTTTACATTAACTATTAATAAATGTACTTTATTCCCAAATAAATATTTATTGAATGTAAAAAAATATTTAATATTGTTGTCTTCAAAGAAATTAAAAAATGAATAGTTAATAAATCCTTCCATCGGTGTATTGGTAAAAAACAGTGACAATATATGTATTGATAAGATATGTATCTAAATGTAATCAAAATATCTGTATTTTTTTATTTTTATTGAACTAAATAATATTTAATTATTTTTATTATAACTGATCGATTGATCGTTGATCGGTTATCGACAGGTGAAGGCGGAAGATAAAATAAAAATCGCGATGGTAAAATAGGGGTTGATTGTAAAGGGTTGAAAATTCAGGGTTATATGTATTTACTAATGCTGTAACATAAAAAAATAAAAAAAAATTTTTTTTCAAAAATTGAAAAAAAAAAAATTTGGGGTGGCTTACCCTTAACATTTAAGGGGATGAAAAATAGATGTTGTCCGATTCTCAAACCTACCGAATATGGATACAAAATTTCATGAGAATCGGTCGAGCCGTTTCGGAGGAGTTTTACCACAAACTTCGCGACGCTAGAATTTTATATATTAGATATTCTGTCATGTCTTTTGTTTCTTTGAGAGCCGGTTGGTTTTGTGTCCCTGACTTTCAAGCCGCCGGTCGTGGGTTCATATCCCACCCCGGACAAGCATTTGTATGCATGAATATGTCTGTTTGTAATAATCTATATAAAAGCATATGTACATGTAGTATATCAGCTATCTGGTAACCATATCAAAAGCTCTGCTTGGTTCGGATTTAGATTGGCCATGTGTGGAAAATGTCCCAGGATATTTATTGATTTCTAGTTGGGTAAATAAGCAAGGTCGGTACCCGGGTCGACGAGGCTCTCCTGGAAGTTCCGGAGCATCTTCTTCTTGTACTTCTTGTTGTTGTCGGCGGAGAGGTTGCGGAACATCTCGTAGCCGAGCACGCACACGCCGCCGCCGCTGAACCAGCTCTGCAGCTGGTACGCGCGCTCGGAGTTCTGCTTGTACCTGCGTCGCCACATTAACGATACATTATCATACAGACCGACCGGTGAGACAGACTGGTTAAAAAAATATTTAAATACAGTATACATTGTTATGGAAGAGCGAGGTCTCCTAGTACAAGTATTTCCATAGTTAAAAGGAATTCGCCACTACGTTTAATACTCGATAATTAAGTTTTTTGAAAATTAATATTCATAATACCAACTACTATAAAAGATATATTCCCTTAGACAAAGAAGACCTTGTAAGACTAGTAAAGTGTACACCTATTTGTATACTATTCAGGATATATTTTAAACATTTCTGGTAAAAAATTATATGAGACTTATATGAGCCAAAATTCTGATCATATTTTGTGTAAAACATTGCTAAGAACACGCTCCATAAAATGAACTTTCAATGGGAAAACCGCACCAAAATGGCTCATTTTTTTTATGTCACAAGATAGTCACACTTTCAACTTATAACTACATTACGCCAAACATTTATATCTTAGTTCTGTTTGAAGATCTTATTATCATCAGCTCATATACGTCTACACCGAGGAGCTCGAGTCTCACCTAAAATCGAGGGGGTATAGGCCATAGTCCACCACGCGGGCCTAGTGCGGATAAGCGGACTTCACATGCCATTAATTGTGACAAGCAATACATTACTAACCTTGACAGTTCGTACACATCAACCTCATAGTCAGCCTCAGAGTGTTTGAGCCACATGCGGAACTCGTTGACCCAGTTGAGTACAGTGGACAGCGGACACACAACCAGCACTCGGTGCACGTTAGTTAACGAACTGTGGGTGAGCAGCGTATGTGTCAGGGACACCACCTGGGAACAAATATACATAAGAATTTTATTGTATAAATAAGTATGTGTAGTTTCAAATAGACCTTCAAAAGGACTAATGAATTGTCGCTGGGTTAAAAAAGGTTTACTTTGCAGAGAAAAATAAATCCAGCGATATTTAAAAGTCAAGGTAGTGGTTTTTCTGTTATACCTATTTTATGCAGTCTTATCTCAAATTACGAATATTTAAAAACTACTACCATCTATTGCTTTTCGTTAAAGTAAAACTTACAAAAATAAATGACAAAAAAGTCATCTAACAATTGATATGGGTTTCAAAAACTCGGGTTTAAAACCTTGTATCAAATAGGGGTCTAACTTACAGACCCGTAACAATTGTTAAGTGGTTGAAAATAATAATAAAAATAGCAGCAACAATATTATCTTCACTTGTTTTTCAAAAATATGACTTACCTGTAGTGTTTTTCCGAGACCCATGCAGTGGGCCAAAATACATCCAGAGCCTTTGTCTTTCTTGATGCGCTTCACGCTCTCGAAGCATGCGTCCCACATGAACTTTATACCATTTGCCTGTCAACAGAAAATAATTCTAACTTAAATGTAGCCAATCATGTTTGAATCTAAGTAGAACTAATACTATTTAGAGTTTAGACACAGACATAATAGGCAAATATTTATCCTGTATGAGAACTATACCGACAACCGATATATATATAAACGAAAGTTTGTAAATGAATATTGGATGTATGTTTGTTACTCTTACACGCGAAAACTACTGAACGGATTTGCATTAAACTTGGAACACAGATAGTTAATAACCTGGATTAACACAGGCTACTTATTATACCGGGAAAAAAATTAAGTTTTGCTAGTATTAAAATAATTATTTACCTGATGCGGCTTCAGTTTTTTTACGAGTCCTCTGTCTACTTCAATCAATGGATCCTTGGTCTCAGGGTCGAAGTCCAACACAACCTTATCGAGGACTACCTCATCTGGCTTGCCGGACTCATCAAATTGTAAGTTGTTGTACTGTAATATTAATTGTAGACATTCTTTATCTTATACTGTCACTTTATCACTTCATGATGTAACTAAATTAGTGTTACACATTTAATTTTCAAATAGTAAATTTTTTAAATGAGCAAATAATTAATTAATAATTCTATTATTAAATCTAGTCTCAAGTTGTACATAGATAGATGTTATCAATTTTCCTTGAAATGTAAAACGCATTAATAAATACATCTGAGGTTAGAAATGTATAATTGTCATTAAAAGAAAAAATTTAAGATAATACAGTAAATAATACACATACCAATTTTTGTCTTTCGGTAATACGAGCAATCCTCTCCTTTTCCTCACGCGCTGCCTTTTTGGTCGCCTCTTCCAATTGGTTTTTACCCATAACCTGTAAACAATGACATTTTTTAATATACTTGCAATACTTGCAAATGTTTCTGACTCAAAAACGATGGAATTTTGAAAAACCTTGATACAAAAATCATTTCTGGATTAAATTAAATTCCTATATTGGACATTATTGATGCGAAAGTGAACATGGGTAGAACCGCAATGAAGAAAATAGTACACTATATAAAGGAAAAATGTGATAATCTTACCTTACGAATGTTTTTTCTGCCATGTTTGTTCCGGCCCTCGGTCTCGCTGTCGTCGGAGCCGGACACGTCGCTGTCTTCGTTCAGCTGTTTTATGCGACGACGCTTTTTCTTGCTGTAATAAATTGATAGATATATTTAATATATTCCGTTTTCAACTAAACTCCGTAATTTTTTAGGGAGGGGGTTATTTTTTCGTTCGTTCGTTCGTTCGTTATATTTTTTAAATGACCTAAATAAAAAATATAATGAACTAACACTATAGATTCACGATTTATTCGATCACTAACTTAATCAATAAAAAAAATGTTTATTATGTACAAAGATATAGGTAAAATTATGTTTTACACCATTAGTAGTTTGGGTTAAATAAAAACAGCAAAATTATGTTTATGAAATATAGCACCCTGTGAACAAAATGAACAACAAAAAAAAACAAAAATGAACAAAACTGCACGGGTTATTTTTTTCACTAATCTGCCTATAGAACTCTCTTAAGGAACATGAAGGTGCTTCTAAAGGCCTTTGCCCTTACGCAATTTCCCACCGTACCTGCCATTAGACGACGATCCGCCAGACGCATCACTATCGCTGGCGGCCTTCTTCTTTCTCTTTCTTTTGGATTCAGAGCCTTCGTCTTCAGAATCTTCAAAGTCACTGAGCTTCTCCGCCAGCTTACGACGCGACGAGCCCGCTTCCGAGTCAGAAGATATCGCGTTGTTTTTGCGACGCTTCAGCTTTACGCTGTCACCAGAAAAAACAATTCTTTGAGTTATACATATATCATTTCATCTTGCTTACCCCTGCAATTTTGTTAGCGTCACGTTCCCCATTAATAAATAAATAACAGACAAGGTTATTTTGACAGCCCGGTTGGCTTTGTGGTTAGTGACCCTAACTCTCAAGCCGCGGGTCGTGGGTTCGAATCCCACCCAGGACAAACATTTGTATGCATGAATATGTCTGTTTGTCCTGTGTCTGGATGTAAATATCTATATAAGTATGTATTTAAAAAATAAAAAAAAACGTAGTATATGTAGTATATCAGCTATCTGGTTACCATATCACAAGCTCTGCTTAGTTTGGAATCAGATTGGCCGTGTGTGAAAAATGTCCCAGGATATTTATTATTATTATTATTAAATATCCTGAGACGTGTGCTAAAAGCAAAATATTTTAAACTACATACTACGTATTGTACATACTACATACGACATTTTAAATAAGCCGTCTTTTATTTTTATTTCAATTGTTTGTTGTCTAATGTCCAATACAAACAAAATATACATTCTAATCTATTTGATTTATTTTCCATCCGTTCTAAATCTTCAGCCGATTTGGTATTCCAATGATACCAGACTGCGATACTATAATGTATTGCAATTATAAATTACACTTTGATTAATATTTTTATAAGAATTGAGCTTGTATCATACAAATTAGATTTTATATTAAGTCCTCAACAGGAAGTGACTTACCTTTCCTCATCTGTCTCATCTTCCTTTTGAAATTCCTGCAAACAAAACGTTATTGAATAAAAACACAGTGAAGTAAACATCCTAGATATGTATATGGGTATATTTTTTGATGTTAAACACACTTGAGAATATGTAATTTTTTAAATTGATTAAAAATATATAGTAAAAAAAATACAAACATTAACTGCCAGACAAATTTGTGTAGTTTTTAGATAACAATTATGAACTGTGACCTTACACATATTTGAATAACAATAATCTTCACAATATATTCCATTTTAAGGCTAATCTATTCAAATGGCTTACTGAATAATGTTTTAATACATTAAAGGAGTTTTCGGTTGATATTTAATAAAATATTATGTAGTAACGCCATTTAATCACATCATTACCGTGACATAAAAGATATAAACTCCATAATTTTGCAAGCTTCTTTATCTATAGGTACTTATATTAGATTTTTGTTTGTTATGAATATTCTCCGAAGCTTCTGGAGCGACCTGAATAATTCTTCCATGAATAGAAAGCTACGTTATTTTTCTGTGTCATAGGATATATTTTATTCCTGCATTCCTGCGGGAACTACGCGGATGAAACTACGGCCGGAAGCTAGTATAGTATATAGGTACATATTTAATTTGTAATCACAACAACAGCTGAAGGGATTTAGACAAAACTTGGCACACAAACTTATCCTGGATTAAAACATAAGATACTTTTTATCCTGAGAAAATTGGAGATCCAAAGAAATTACCTCAGAGCTTTTGTCTTTCTCGTTATGTGAGATGGAGGAGTCACTCTCGCCGAGCAACTCATCTTTGGCGAGGTGTTGCAGGCCGCTTCCATTTAACTTTTGTATAGGCACCGGTGGCAGTTCTGGAATACATCAAAATGGATTAATATTTATAAATAATACATGTATAAATAAATACCCTGGGACATTTTATGGCCAATCTGATTCCAAGCTAAGCAGAGATTGCGTTAACCAGATAGCTACATTTCAAAATACATATTTATGTAGATATTTTTATTCTGACACAGATCTATGGCATTATTCCCACAAATTTTAGGGTAATAATTAATCTTGTTGGATTCTCATTATGTTGCATCAACAATATAAGCTGCGGTAACCGTTTTCTCTTAGGTGGGCCGCATGCCGGTTTGCCACCGTCGTGGTATAAAAAAAAAGTTACTAGTAATTAGTAATATGTCGACTCAAGCAACCCAAATTCTACATGTGACTTATTAACATCACTATATCATAATACGATTTTAATTAATCTATCCATTTAATAATCTGAAAGTAATCGGTAAGGAGTAATACTAGCTTCTAATAGTAAATGATAGTCTTGTGTCAACAAACCTTCTAGTTCACCGTCGCTGCCCGCCAAGGAAGCGGCGCCGGCGTCAGAGCTCTCCGATTGCAGATATTCCTCGCCAATCAGGGACGTTTTAGGAGCATTGCTACTTTTCTCCCTTGTATTAGAGTTCACAGTTTTGTCGGACGAAGCGGAGACCCGCCGTCGATGTGATGTATTTAGTTTATTTAAATTTGTCAGCCTATGAAATTACAACAATTATAATTAACGGGATTCTTGTGTAACTAATGTCATTAAATCAATGAATATTTTCTTATTGTGTCTTATACCCAGCACGGATCAGTCTAATAGTCAATTTAATACCATTAAAAGTTACATTATCAGGCAGTAACAGGCTTTTTTATCTTTATTCCTACGAGAATCACGCGGCTGAAACCGCGCGACCGTAGTACCTGCATATAAATCTAGGAAGATTTTGCTGACAAAGATATGTCAATACCTAATCATGTCTGTCTAGCCTTCCGTAGATATACCAGAAAGGTCATGCTCCATTATAAGTATGAATCATTTCAATATTTTAGGTAGATAGTAATAACATACACTACCCCTACCTAACACATGAGTTCTCTATTAACGATCTAATTTACATATTAATTAATGTAAGCCCATGGGGTATCTCTATTATTTTCATACGAAACTAGAGCGCCTATGTATAGTAAGTAAGGTCTAATTCCGAAGAAACGCTCCCAGTAGGAATCCTATAGTAGTCCTAAGAAAACATCGTGAGGAAATCTTAACGTTGTAGGTTATTTTACATGAATGCCATGGTGAAGAAAATCTTGCTCCCGATGTTCCTGTAGCTATACTAAAATGTCCCATGTATGATAAGTTTTCTCTCCACCCCATTATACTGAGATTATGGTAATGTATAGATATATACAAACAAATATATACATAACTTATGTTCATACGTAGCCTGTGCGCGCCTTGATGTGTACGATCGATAAACGGTAAAGAGTAAGTAGGCATAGTTAGATTCCAGTCCCATCTGTTTATGTTCCACCATTTTATGATGTATTTGAGAAGGATTTTATGAAACTTAACTAGAATTGTCTTGTAGCTGTGAAAGAAGACTTTATGGGATGTCCTTTCCTGTTTTAGCAAATCCAGTCCAGCTGTATAAAAATCACCAACTCCATACTAGGTATTTGGTTGTTTTTTCTTACTGTAAGATTCAGTAGTTAAAAACATACAAATATTTTAGAGGTACTTACACTTCTTGCTAGGGGGCTTTTTAAGTAAGAAACCTGAGTTTGGACCTGAGTTGGTATACTCTGGTCCATAAAACTTCTGCTAAATTTGTATGAATTGATTCGTGACGGCAGTTGTTTTAATGCCACTTAATTTGGCCTTATTTTGATGTCACCTAATTATATGGCAAAAGTATTTATATAATACTGGTTTATGTGCTTTAGGACTATATCCTCCTACAGACAGAACCATGTTGGGTTTTGGCACACAAATATTTACCCGTCAATTTCTTTGTCACTTGTGTCTCGGTTATCTGAGTTTTGGCTGCTACAGTTCCCGGGTTTTGCCTTAGAGCGGACCATCTGTAATAATTTTCATCTTTTATGTTCTGTCACGTGTGGTACAAATTATATTGCAAACTAAAGACATATGAGTTCCATGAGCAATAGAAGTACCTATTTTATACTTTTTCATAATTAGTTTTATTTTAACTATATAACTCTAGTTTGTAATGACGTTAACATTATATCTACCTGTTTTAATCTCATTAATGTACCAAGCCAATTATCACTAACAACCAAATAAAAACACCAAATAATTTATATTGGTATTTAATAGGCTAAACTATAATAATTATATATTAATACTATCAATAGTATGACACAGACTTAAATTCTAAATGTGTTTTGACTTTAGAAATTGCACTCAACAATTATTATAATATTGAACATACACAAACATGACTTATCTATACTAAGTAAATGTACTTTTATAACTTAAACTATTATATTGTTTTGTTGTTAATTACAATGTCCCAACCTTACTACTACTACTGGAGTTTGACTGTTCATCCATATTGTCTTTATTTTGGTCTCTGCTGTGCCCCTCCAGTTTCTCCTCATCGGAATCCCTATTACTCTTTTTCTTGCTTTTTTTATCAGAATCTGAAGAATTTGGTGAAGAACTATCATTCTTGTAAACCAATTTTGGTGAGATATCACTTGATGATGATGACACTCTCTTTCTATGTTTTTTATCCACACTTATTTCTTCATCAGAACTAGCTCCTTTAAGTAGAGATTTTTTAATTTCATTCAATGCTTTCTTAAGTTGTTCATCTTCTGTGTCTGAGCTCGAGTAAGTCAGCAACATCTTTTTTGCATGCATACTCTCCATTATATGTTTTCTCTTGGATTGTGGTGTAAATATCCGTTTTCTTTTTTTTCTTTGACTTAGAGGAGTCCTTGCAATATCATCAGAGGACTGTGAACTTTTATCACTTTTGTGTTTTGTAGGTGTTACTTCTTTGTCAGCATGTTCATCATCAGCTTCTTCATTTTTTGAGTTATTTTCGTGTACATCCATTTTGTCAGTGTTTTCACATTCTCTTGACTGATTCTCAGCATCCACAGAAGAATCATTAGGTAAATTTAGTTTTTCAGTCTTTTCTTTCGGAGCAATATTACTTTGATCAACATTTGAATCTTTCTGTGGAGCAATTGTTGATCCTACACTTGTATTACCACTTTTTGGGTGAAATGGGTCATTTTCATCAGATTTTTCATTGTTATCAGAATCAGATTCGTTTAGTAGTGCATTCTTAACTTTCTCTGCTTCAGCAGTTAATTCTTTATTTGAATGATCATCATCAGAATCGTTTAGTAGTGCATTCTTAACTTTCTCTGCTTCAGCAGTTAAATCTTTATTTGAATGATTATCATCAGAATCAGTGTCATATAACAAAGCATTCTTAACCTTATTTACATCTTCAAACTGTTTTAATTGAGGTTTCTTGCTTTTTGTATGACTATCCAGACTATGTTTGAAGATACTTTTACTATTATCTGTAACTGTACTGATGTCTGATGCATCTTGTGTTTTATTTGAAACCTCGCAGAGAATGGAACCTTCTTGAGTTATTAACTTTAGGTTGTGTGAACGTAAAAAGTTTTCTGATAATTTTGGTAGCCTATCAATATTTATAAGAAACCTTTTTGGACTAAATGCCTTAGCTTCCTTTCGTTTCTTTTCCCAGTACTCCTGTTCAGATTTTCTTCTTGAGCCTTTTATCAAATCATTGTTTATGTTACTGTCTTTTTGTCGGGATGTATTTGTTCCACTTTTTATTCTATGATTCCCTGTTTTATTTTTCACTGTAGATGGATTAACTTTATCACTTTTTAAAACATCTGGTTTGAGTAATTTGGCTATGTTTACACATTTAATAGTGGGTTTATTAAGGGAGCTTTTATGACTTTCTCCTGATTCAGATGTTTCGTTGTTATCAGAATTACCAGATTTTTCTATTTTGCTATCTGTTTCAATATCAGAAACTATATTTTCTTTTTTTTTATGTGTATTACCTGTGGAAATAGTTTTCTCATTATCTGTCTTTTCAACCTCTTCACTGCTATTGGAACTGTCATCAATTACTCTTACTTTCTTAAACTTTCTTTTTTGGCATTTCTTGAGCTCTAGTGCATTCTTTGAATTTTCTGATATATTATGCTTTACTGAATTGCTTTCACCTTCAATATCATTATTTTTAGATTTATCAAGATGTATGTCACTGTGACTTTGAGACATGCTACTGACACTTTTTGGTGTTGTACTTTCTTCTGTATTATCATTTTCTATATGATCTGATGCACTGTGTATGTCCACTGTCTCATCAATTTTACTTTCTGAACTAACCTGCTCACATAATGATTTATGTTTCAGTGTAACCATTTCATCAGGTTTATTCTTAAGAGGTGTTTTATTTCTCAATCTATACAAATTGCAGTCATAGTAAACTGGATACTTATCTTGCTTGGACAATGACATTCTCTTTGTCAAGACTTTTACAGACATGAAATGTTTCAAAGGAATTCTTTTAGATTTTGGTATTTTCAATTTTCTTGACTGGTATGTGAAAAAATGATAGTCAGATTTATTTTCTATATTTTTACTAGAATTCGCACATTTCCCGCCATTACTCGAAGCTTGAGATTCGTGAACATGCGACAATACCTTACGGACGCCGGTCACGACATTTTCCAGCGATTTTTTTGACAGCTCGCAAATAAGAAGTGCCTTATTGGCAGCTCGTTCCACGGCATGAGCATTTTTTAATTTTGCTTTGCTTATTCTTTTCACTTTGAGGTTCTCAGAACGAGTATGCATATTTAATCCAAGCTTGGAAAGGTACTCCATCGCCTCACACAAGAGATCGCTTACAGGTACTTCGGCCGCCATTTCGAAGAACTCGATATTTACATCAAGAGCGTCTTATTTAGCCCGTTCAATAAGAAGCAACAACTTATTGTCCCGTTAAAATAGCTTTGTTTCAGCATTCGGGTATCTAAACAATCGCGAAATTGTTAAAACTGTCCATTAAAAACACACACAGAAAATGACGAAAATGGAAATAAAAAAACCATAGACTAAAAAAACATTCCATTACTTTTCTAAAATTTCGAGTCGCTAACTTCACTTTACTGTCAATTTTTAATGTCAACTTCAATATATCCTGGTTTGAGAACACAAAAAATTTATAATTTAATTCAAGCTATTATATGAACTTAGAAACATCAGCAGAAATACTATTCATTTAAAAGTAGCTAACTTGAAATGCAGCGTAGTGTACCTGTGCGACCTACTCAATTTTGCCGGGTTATAGCCACAATACATAAATATAACTACAAAATAGCGGCAAATAGGACTATATACGTAACTATAATACATACATACACCGCTCTACTCAATATATTTTACTCAACTAACATAAAGTAGTTTTAAATTGAACACAGCTGGGTTTTAAAATTACTATCTTTGTAGCGTCTGCCTTGTAAGAACTAACTCTACAAAAAATATACATGTACCAATTTTTTGTACTCACCTTTCATGTAAATGGCTGAACAAGCGTTTTAGGGAATCCTTTGGAATAAATGAACTTAAATATTGTTGAAATACATTGCAATAGTACACTAAACAGATTTTACGTTAAAACCATACACATATTTCACTTCTGGATCATAAAATCGGCGATATACGCTACCTAAGTAAACTATCCAAAACAGTCGTGAAAAAGGACCATAGATAAAACTAGAGATGCAATGTACCACGAAAGTCAAATGCAAATGATTTATCAATCCAAACTATACCTATATAATACCTAGTCACAATCAATAACGATTACCGACTTAAAATTTATTTCTTGTTTTTATATGCAAATATCCATATTTTGCTTTTATCATATACCATTATATGAAATATAAAATTTTCATTTTCATTTTTTCATATCACACACACATCCCAGCAGATTTTTGCTTTTACAGTTGCGCAGTTTTTTTTATGTTTGATAAACAAGTATGATAACTATACATTTAATTTTTAAGTTTATTCTTAAAACAATACAACATATTTATATGATTTAGGGCCAATTAAATACGATGACTATTTACTCCAAACATATTGTGTTCTGAGGAATAATATATGAGAAAAAATATATGTTTATGTTTAGATATAAAATAAAAAAATATACCTACTCGTCAGTGTATTCCCCAAAAATACATAGTTTTGTAAAAGTTGGTCATTATATATTTTACACAATCTAATATATAATACTCGAAAGCATGCATGGCTTTTAAGTATATTTTTTTTATAGTCAGTAAATAGGTACTTTTTAATTCAATAATAAATCTACGAGATTTCCCATATAATACAATATTGCATGCATTATACCACAGATTACTACATAGTAACAATGTAATGTACCATTTTATTACCACATCCAGTACCTATTTATACCCTTAGTAAATATAGTAATATGTAAAAACTTAATTTATTAGACGGTTAATTTCTTTATCAGTCTCAGCTCACTCAGGGTAAAATAATTTATATATTACTTGTCTGTGGATAAACTATATGTCTCTAATGTTAAATCAAATCAATCTGTCAGTCACTCAGACGTTCGTACGGCAAAAATTCGAAACAAAAGCCTATTGTGTAATAGAATACGATGTTTGTGAGATCGCTTCGGGGTAACGTTATCAGAACCTTCACTAGGTGTTACAGTGAAGGTTCTAGCCAGAGTCAGGGTCCTCCCTCGTCGTCCACATCGTCGGCTCAAGTTCCAAATGTTCCTGGCTTGAGCAGTGCTGTGGTGCACCCAGCTAGTCAGCCAGTCGGCCCGGACGTCAATCCTAACAAATCTGGAGCTTATAAAGTCCCAGAGTACTTTTGTTATGACAATGTGAGCTTTTTTGAAGCTGAAGTCGAAATGTCCAAATTTAGATTACCACAACCATCAGCTGTAAAGCAGTAATATGAAATGTTGACCCACTTGTTTTGTTTAGGATTATAATAAATTATATTAGTTGCATTACCTGGATGTTTTATTTTAATCATTAAATACTATGTACCAATAAGGACTGGATACCAATTTTTTTATTATTATTTATAATATATATATTCATGTAGATCAACCACCTTAAAATTTAACCCTTGGTATATTTATATCGTATTTGATTAAATAAATATTAAACATAAATTATGTATGTTGTGGAATAAATAAGCATGATATACTTAATTAAAAAGGCTGTTTATATACCTAGTTACTTACAATTAAAGAATTTGCACTAAGGTGCTCCTAATGGTTCTTCAAAAAATTACCTCAATAAAGAATGTATCATTAGTATACACAATAAAGGTAAATCTATATGTAGTTTAGATTGTTCAGTATATGGGTGTAGTAAAACAAGCTAAAATATTTTCAGACATTTAATTGCAATCACTGGATTCCCATACATACTATTATCCTACAACTAAATAACATAAAATGCAACTTTACATTTTAAATTGAACAGACATTTTACATGTGAAATGCTTTTTAATAAAACTCAAATGCACTAAATAGCAACTGAAGCAGCTCCACTTATAATAACTGCAGCTTCATCATCTGAAAGAGCGGTCGCTGGCTCCAGGCATTCAGCGCACACACTCTCAGCCTTATGTTACTTCTTCTTAGTCAGCTTCTCAGACAAGTCGTCAAAGGTGGGATCTTGGAGGTTGATCATCAAGCTGTTGCCAGGAAGGAAGACACGGTTTTGAGATTGTGCGATCATTCTGGAAATACTTTGTGCTGCTCGAATCTTACGTAGTTTAAGGTAACCAGGGTTCATACCCATAGCTTTACCCAACATCTCTGCAGCTTCAGCTTCTCCCTCAGCTTGTACAATTTTTTGCTGACGTTCTTGTTTAGCTCTTTCTACGACAAAGGCGGCACGCTGAGCCTCCTGTTGAGCCACTTGTTTAGCTTCAACAGCTGCTGTATATTCCTTTCCGAAGCTTAATTCTGTTAGTGATACATCATCCAAAATTATGTTGAAATCAGCAGCACGCTCTACTAGCTCTCTCCTAATAAGTAAAGATACTTGTTGACGCTGTGTTATCAATTGTGATGCATTAAACTTGGCAACAACAGATTTCAAGACTTCATTGCAAATAGATGGCAATACTTTCTCATCATAATCAGTTCCAAGTTGTCTGTACATGGTAGGAAGACTGCTGGAATCTGGTCGGGATAATACTCTTAGTGAAATGTTTACCATCTGCAAGTCCTTGGAACCAGTGGGAGATGAGATTTTACGGGGACGGGATCTGATATCATAGATGATTGGATACTGGAACCAAGGAACACGGAAGTGCAATCCTTCGCTCATTACGTGTTGCTGGATACCTCCTATCCTGTTGAACATGATAGCACGATGACCACCCTCGACGGTAAACATCGCTTGCGAAATGCCGTAAGCCGCAGCACCGACGACAGCAACAACTTTCAGACCGATGCTGAGACCAGGCGGTCCACCCTTCGCAAATTTCCCCGCCATATCGTTCAACTTACTTTGCGCCATTATTGAGCAGTAACAATATCAGGAAACAAAATTTTCCAAAAACTCGATATAATTCTAACCTACAAACGAAGAAATTGTGCAATAACCATAGACAAAAAGAAGTAAATTAAGGAGAATGAATGAACTAGTTACTAGAACCACAGATTAGGTCTTCCATAATCATGAAAGCTAATTTTAGATGATGAGAGTTTCATATTTGTTAGACATTTAGTCGGACTAAATGGCAGTCAAATATTTGTTTTATTCTCTGTAACGATATCATACACATAATGTTTTTTTTTTATTTTGTTGTTTGTATCATTAAATCTTAAAGTAACCAGGAACGACAGGGTCATTAATTATATCAATTGCACCTCCTCATTAAAAAATTGAGCCTCATTTACCACTCCATTCAATAGCACAACAAAAAAATTAAGAAAATCAGATGTTAATTCATAAAGAATATCAACTGAGTCCCCCTCCCTATTTAAAAAAAATACTGACATGACATGATGACAGTCACTATACTCTTTGACAGTCACATCATATCACAAACATGATATGTCATGTCATACAAAAAAAAGTAAAAAGTAAATGTTTTTGCATGTAAAAAATATTTTTTGTGTAAATTTTTAAAGCTTAATCTAGTCCGATTCAAGACATTTGTTCTTTCTGGGAATTAAAAGGCGCTTCTGAATAGCCTGAGAGGTCTATTGAGTTTTGATTTAGGGCTTGTGGTTGCAACCATGGATTCGTGTCTTGGAGTTGAACAAGATTTGGACAAAGCGTTAACAAAGTTCAACACACTCAATGACAACACAAATAGAGTATTGCAAGATATTATTGATCAAGTTGAAGACTTAAGGAAAGAAATATCTAAACGTGAGTTTGCACCTTTGTTTAGATATGACCTACCTCTAGCACAGATAAATATTTCCTTTCCCTTATAATGAGTTGTTGCCAAGAAATAATTTAAATAGCTTTATCACTTTATCTTCATCATTTGATCACTGATTCTAATCATTTGATCAATTTATTGTTCAGTAAATTAGTGAGTTTGCATTGTTTTTATTTTAATTCTGCATTAAGTTTTTCCTAAACCCTCTATGCAATTAAGGATATTGCTGTGATCATATATTATTGATCAAAAATACTTTTTTGAGTGTAAACAAATCAGTTATGATACAGTAAACTTAAAATATTTGTTATTTAACCTTGAGGATAAACTGATCAAACCACATTATAAACAAATAATATATTCAACATGGATTAAGTAAAATTTTATCTTTTTCGTTCGCTATACACAGACAAAACTTTGAACCTAATTTTTTGTCATGTTGTTTTGATTATAGTTTAAATGTAATTTACTCTTTTGAGATAAAGTGTTATCGTTATTAGTGTAAGCATATATTATAATATTAATATTGCTTATATTGATACATAGCAAACAAATAAATAAACATCCTGGATTTTTTTAAGATATGGTCCCAAATATTTGGTACTAACCTAATCAGAGTTGTTTAGTAATGAAATAACTGATGCAATATGTTTGTCTTAATATGAGTACTTGCAACATTTTTTTTTACACCATATCACCATATATATCATTTTTAAAATTTTACAGAACCACCGAACACACCAGTGTCACAAATGCAATCAATGGTGATGAGTGATCTCACATCATCTGTTAAACAATCCGTGTTCCAGATGTCCGCAGGTAATGTCACCTTATATTAAACATAATCTCTTTATTATTTACTTGTGCAAAATGTGAATCAAATGTGAATTATGAAATGAAAGAGAATTTATCTATTTTGACTAGTAACCCATGTGGAAAATGACCCAGGATATTAATCATGATTCCACGATTTATAATATACTAGCTGCCTCCCCGCGGTTTTACCCGCGTAGTTCCCGTACCCATGGGAATACAGGGATAAAATATAGCCTATGTTACTCGGGGATAATGTAGCTTTCCAAAGGTGAAAGAATTTTTGAAATCGGTCCAGTAGTTTCGGAGCCTATTCATTACAAACAAACAAACAAATCTTTCCTCTTTATAATATTAGTATAGATATCAATCAATATATAAATCATAAGATTAGATCAATTTGGTAATGGGATATTATTATTTATACTTCACAGAACATCGAGAACTGCACGCGACCGTATCTCGAGTGGGCAAGTCCATCGACCGGCATTTCATTGCGGATTACGCGTCAGTGGCACCAAAAGCCGAGACATTCTGCTCTGACGCCAACCGCCCAATCATGGAGCAGGCTATCGCTCAGCATTTGTATAGACAGGTATATACTTTAAAGATTATAAAGTTGTTATTATTGTATGTTTTTTGTTTCATTTCAAAGGCCAGGATTTTATTATGTATATCTTGACATGATAAAGAGTTTAAGAGCAAAATAAATTTTACACAAAATATTGCCTGGTACAACACATTCTCAGGACATCTTCAATTTCTCCAGTATAAAAAGTAACTAAATTGTAAATCAAAAAATTTGTCTAATTCACCCAGATCACTTCAGCAATTGTTGTGTGAAACAATAACGAACATTCTAACAAAGTTACTTTATGAAGAATTTTTAATATTAGTAGCGGCCTGTATATCATAGCCAATTTAAACCTTAAATTCATCCACTCTAGATCTATATTGATTCGACCGACCGGTTGGCTTTGTGGTTAGTGACCCTGACTCTCAAGCCGCCGGTCGTGGGTTCGATTCTATGTAATTCTAATATGCACGTTTGTTCTGTGTCTGGATGTAATTATCTATATAAGTATGTATTTAAAACGTAGTATATGTAGTATATCAGCTATCTGGTTACCATATCACCAGCTCTGCTTAGTTTGGAATCAGATTGGCCGTGTGTGAAAAATGTCCCAGGATATTTATTATATTTAATATTAAATGTGAATACATTAGGGTCTAGAAGACGTAGGGGACGCGTTCGTATCGGAGGCTGGTATAACAGGTGTGGAGCGAACATGCACGTTCGCAGCGCTGCAACGGTGTGCCGCCGCGCTGGCCGAGGGCGACCCCGCGCCGGCGCTGGCGTGGGCTGAACGACGGAAACAGGACTTGGCGCATTCGCCGCTGCCTTTCACGCTGCACAGGATGCAGGCGCTTAAGGTATGGTGGATAGTGTGGGATGGTGGATAGTGAGGGATGATGGATAGTGAGGGATGATGGATAGTGTGGGATGATGGATAGTGTGGGATGGTGGATAGTGAGGGAGGGAGATTTTTACAGTGTACCTGGTGTTGCAAGCTTCCATAGGCTATGGTAACTGCTCCCATCAGGTGAGGCGTATGTCTGTTTGCCACCTTATTGGTATAGAAAATAAATAAAAATGCTGCTTGGCTGTAGCCAATTAGCAGCATATCAATAAATAATGGTTAATTTTCAAAAAAGCTTTCACAAGCACTTATGAATACTCAGACTTAAATGCTTGGTTCGGAAGGTTTGTCTTGCTAAGAAGAGCCGGCAATAAACTCAGTAATTTTTCTATAAAAATATAATTAGATTTATACATTTTGAAGATTGGGTCTCACTGAATGTTTAGAGGTACTGTAATTTTGGATAGCGTAAATAAATGTTAACATATAAGTGTTATAAATCTAAATTATCATTTTATAATTTAATAAAAGAAGAATTGGCTATATAGCATGTAGTTCTGAGGAGAATCTAATATTGTGTTGAATCACCGTTACTTACCTCAAATTACCTACCCATTAATAAATTAGTTATTATTACTAAGCATTCAATATAATGTTGAGTTGAATCACCGTTAGTATTGTTATTTACCCCAATAAATGACTTATTATTACTCTGTATCCACAGTTGGGTCGCGAGCGCGGTGTATCCGCAGCCATAGAGTACGCTCGGGGCGTGTTCCCCGCCCACGCTGCTCGCCACGAGCGGCAGCTGCAGGCCGCCGTGTGTGCGCTCGCCTGGTGCACCCCCGGAGCGGGGACTCCGCCGCCGCATTATGCGCACTTGTTGCACCCCACCGCGCTGGGTATGTTCTGTAATGAACTGTACTGTTGGCTATGTATTGTACTGTTGGGTACTGTACTGTTGGGTACTGTACTGTTGGGTACTGTACTGTTGGGTACTGTACTATTGGGTATGTACTGTTGGGTACTGTACTTTTGGGTATGTACTGTAATGTACCCCACCGCGCTGGGTATGTACTGTACAAGCTACACGCTATCCCGCATATCCAGCGTACGCAGACAAGGGTTGTCGAGTCTGACGACGAAACCACAAAATTCCAAGACCAACTTGCAGCCGGAAACTCAGTTCGCGATACACAGCCGCCACCACCCCACTCTAATACACAAATCCGATTCCGTGTGGACTGTCTTTTTTTCTTTGAGTCACCGTTCCAGATAGGTATACAGCGTGGTGACTAATAAAATATCAATAGGTTAGAACCATTCAAACTAGGTACTAAATAGTAAATCTGGTTGCACAGGTCTGGAGGCAGCCGAGCAGTTCATCTCGGTGTCGTGCGCGCTGCTCCGGCTGGCGCCGCTGTCCGCGCTGGCGGGCGCCGTGGCGGCCGGCGCGCGCGCGCTGCCCGCGCTGCACGACATCCGCGCCAAGATGTCGCATCCGCACGTGCTCGCCGCCTGGTCCGACGAGGAGCTGCCCTTCGAGGTACGCACCACCCCCACCCCCACCCACTACCCCGTCACCACACCACACAACCGTACAGCAGTTCATCTCGGTGTCGTGCGCGCTGCTCCGGCTGGCGCCGCTGTCCGCGCTGGCGGGCGCCGTGGCGGCCGGCGCGCGCGCGCTGCCCGCGCTGCACGACATCCGCGCCAAGATGTCGCATCCGCACGTGCTCGCCGCCTGGTCCGACGAGGAGCTGCCCTTCGAGGTACGCACCACCCCCACCCCCACCCACTACCCCGTCACCACACCACACAACCGTACAGCAGTTCATCTCGGTGTCGTGCGCGCTGCTCCGGCTGGCGCCGCTGTCCGCGCTGGCGGGCGCCGTGGCGGCCGGCGCGCGCGCGCTGCCCGCGCTGCACGACATCCGCGCCAAGATGTCGCATCCGCACGTGCTCGCCGCCTGGTCCGACGAGGAGCTGCCCTTCGAGGTACGCACCACCCCCACCCCCACCCACTACCCCGTCACCACACCACACAACCGTACAGCAGTTCATCTCGGTGTCGTGCGCGCTGCTCCGGCTGGCGCCGCTGTCCGCGCTGGCGGGCGCCGTGGCGGCCGGCGCGCGCGCGCTGCCCGCGCTGCACGACATCCGCGCCAAGATGTCGCATCCGCACGTGCTCGCCGCCTGGTCCGACGAGGAGCTGCCCTTCGAGGTACGCACCACCCCCACCCCCACCCACTACCCCGTCACCACACCACACAACCGTACAGCAGTTCATCTCGGTGTCGTGCGCGCTGCTCCGGCTGGCGCCGCTGTCCGCGCTGGCGGGCGCCGTGGCGGCCGGCGCGCGCGCGCTGCCCGCGCTGCACGACATCCGCGCCAAGATGTCGCATCCGCACGTGCTCGCCGCCTGGTCCGACGAGGAGCTGCCCTTCGAGGTACGCACCACCCCCACCCCCACCCACTACCCCGTCACCACACCACACAACCGTACAGCAGTTCATCTCGGTGTCGTGCGCGCTGCTCCGGCTGGCGCCGCTGTCCGCGCTGGCGGGCGCCGTGGCGGCCGGCGCGCGCGCGCTGCCCGCGCTGCACGACATCCGCGCCAAGATGTCGCATCCGCACGTGCTCGCCGCCTGGTCCGACGAGGAGCTGCCCTTCGAGGTACGCACCACCCCCACCCCCACCCACTACCCCGTCACCACACCACACAACCGTACAGCAGTTCATCTCGGTGTCGTGCGCGCTGCTCCGGCTGGCGCCGCTGTCCGCGCTGGCGGGCGCCGTGGCGGCCGGCGCGCGCGCGCTGCCCGCGCTGCACGACATCCGCGCCAAGATGTCGCATCCGCACGTGCTCGCCGCCTGGTCCGACGAGGAGCTGCCCTTCGAGGTACGCACCACCCCCACCCCCACCCACTACCCCGTCACCACACCACACAACCGTACAGCAGTTCATCTCGGTGTCGTGCGCGCTGCTCCGGCTGGCGCCGCTGTCCGCGCTGGCGGGCGCCGTGGCGGCCGGCGCGCGCGCGCTGCCCGCGCTGCACGACATCCGCGCCAAGATGTCGCATCCGCACGTGCTCGCCGCCTGGTCCGACGAGGAGCTGCCCTTCGAGGTACGCACCACCCCCACCCCCACCCACTACCCCGTCACCACACCACACAACCGTACAGCAGTTCATCTCGGTGTCGTGCGCGCTGCTCCGGCTGGCGCCGCTGTCCGCGCTGGCGGGCGCCGTGGCGGCCGGCGCGCGCGCGCTGCCCGCGCTGCACGACATCCGCGCCAAGATGTCGCATCCGCACGTGCTCGCCGCCTGGTCCGACGAGGAGCTGCCCTTCGAGGTACGCACCACCCCCACCCCCACCCACTACCCCGTCACCACACCACACAACCGTACAGCAGTTCATCTCGGTGTCGTGCGCGCTGCTCCGGCTGGCGCCGCTGTCCGCGCTGGCGGGCGCCGTGGCGGCCGGCGCGCGCGCGCTGCCCGCGCTGCACGACATCCGCGCCAAGATGTCGCATCCGCACGTGCTCGCCGCCTGGTCCGACGAGGAGCTGCCCTTCGAGGTACGCACCACCCCCACCCCCACCCACTACCCCGTCACCACACCACACAACCGTACAGCAGTTCATCTCGGTGTCGTGCGCGCTGCTCCGGCTGGCGCCGCTGTCCGCGCTGGCGGGCGCCGTGGCGGCCGGCGCGCGCGCGCTGCCCGCGCTGCACGACATCCGCGCCAAGATGTCGCATCCGCACGTGCTCGCCGCCTGGTCCGACGAGGAGCTGCCCTTCGAGGTACGCACCACCCCCACCCCCACCCACTACCCCGTCACCACACCACACAACCGTACAGCAGTTCATCTCGGTGTCGTGCGCGCTGCTCCGGCTGGCGCCGCTGTCCGCGCTGGCGGGCGCCGTGGCGGCCGGCGCGCGCGCGCTGCCCGCGCTGCACGACATCCGCGCCAAGATGTCGCATCCGCACGTGCTCGCCGCCTGGTCCGACGAGGAGCTGCCCTTCGAGGTACGCACCACCCCCACCCCCACCCACTACCCCGTCACCACACCACACAACCGTACAGCAGTTCATCTCGGTGTCGTGCGCGCTGCTCCGGCTGGCGCCGCTGTCCGCGCTGGCGGGCGCCGTGGCGGCCGGCGCGCGCGCGCTGCCCGCGCTGCACGACATCCGCGCCAAGATGTCGCATCCGCACGTGCTCGCCGCCTGGTCCGACGAGGAGCTGCCCTTCGAGGTACGCACCACCCCCACCCCCACCCACTACCCCGTCACCACACCACACAACCGTACAGCAGTTCATCTCGGTGTCGTGCGCGCTGCTCCGGCTGGCGCCGCTGTCCGCGCTGGCGGGCGCCGTGGCGGCCGGCGCGCGCGCGCTGCCCGCGCTGCACGACATCCGCGCCAAGATGTCGCATCCGCACGTGCTCGCCGCCTGGTCCGACGAGGAGCTGCCCTTCGAGGTACGCACCACCCCCACCCCCACCCACTACCCCGTCACCACACCACACAACCGTACAGCAGTTCATCTCGGTGTCGTGCGCGCTGCTCCGGCTGGCGCCGCTGTCCGCGCTGGCGGGCGCCGTGGCGGCCGGCGCGCGCGCGCTGCCCGCGCTGCACGACATCCGCGCCAAGATGTCGCATCCGCACGTGCTCGCCGCCTGGTCCGACGAGGAGCTGCCCTTCGAGGTACGCACCACCCCCACCCCCACCCACTACCCCGTCACCACACCACACAACCGTACAGCAGTTCATCTCGGTGTCGTGCGCGCTGCTCCGGCTGGCGCCGCTGTCCGCGCTGGCGGGCGCCGTGGCGGCCGGCGCGCGCGCGCTGCCCGCGCTGCACGACATCCGCGCCAAGATGTCGCATCCGCACGTGCTCGCCGCCTGGTCCGACGAGGAGCTGCCCTTCGAGGTACGCACCACCCCCACCCCCACCCACTACCCCGTCACCACACCACACAACCGTACAGCAGTTCATCTCGGTGTCGTGCGCGCTGCTCCGGCTGGCGCCGCTGTCCGCGCTGGCGGGCGCCGTGGCGGCCGGCGCGCGCGCGCTGCCCGCGCTGCACGACATCCGCGCCAAGATGTCGCATCCGCACGTGCTCGCCGCCTGGTCCGACGAGGAGCTGCCCTTCGAGGTACGCACCACCCCCACCCCCACCCACTACCCCGTCACCACACCACACAACCGTACAGCAGTTCATCTCGGTGTCGTGCGCGCTGCTCCGGCTGGCGCCGCTGTCCGCGCTGGCGGGCGCCGTGGCGGCCGGCGCGCGCGCGCTGCCCGCGCTGCACGACATCCGCGCCAAGATGTCGCATCCGCACGTGCTCGCCGCCTGGTCCGACGAGGAGCTGCCCTTCGAGGTACGCACCACCCCCACCCCCACCCACTACCCCGTCACCACACCACACAACCGTACAGCAGTTCATCTCGGTGTCGTGCGCGCTGCTCCGGCTGGCGCCGCTGTCCGCGCTGGCGGGCGCCGTGGCGGCCGGCGCGCGCGCGCTGCCCGCGCTGCACGACATCCGCGCCAAGATGTCGCATCCGCACGTGCTCGCCGCCTGGTCCGACGAGGAGCTGCCCTTCGAGGTACGCACCACCCCCACCCCCACCCACTACCCCGTCACCACACCACACAACCGTACAGCAGTTCATCTCGGTGTCGTGCGCGCTGCTCCGGCTGGCGCCGCTGTCCGCGCTGGCGGGCGCCGTGGCGGCCGGCGCGCGCGCGCTGCCCGCGCTGCACGACATCCGCGCCAAGATGTCGCATCCGCACGTGCTCGCCGCCTGGTCCGACGAGGAGCTGCCCTTCGAGGTACGCACCACCCCCACCCCCACCCACTACCCCGTCACCACACCACACAACCGTACAGCAGTTCATCTCGGTGTCGTGCGCGCTGCTCCGGCTGGCGCCGCTGTCCGCGCTGGCGGGCGCCGTGGCGGCCGGCGCGCGCGCGCTGCCCGCGCTGCACGACATCCGCGCCAAGATGTCGCATCCGCACGTGCTCGCCGCCTGGTCCGACGAGGAGCTGCCCTTCGAGGTACGCACCACCCCCACCCCCACCCACTACCCCGTCACCACACCACACAACCGTACAGCAGTTCATCTCGGTGTCGTGCGCGCTGCTCCGGCTGGCGCCGCTGTCCGCGCTGGCGGGCGCCGTGGCGGCCGGCGCGCGCGCGCTGCCCGCGCTGCACGACATCCGCGCCAAGATGTCGCATCCGCACGTGCTCGCCGCCTGGTCCGACGAGGAGCTGCCCTTCGAGGTACGCACCACCCCCACCCCCACCCACTACCCCGTCACCACACCACACAACCGTACAGCAGTTCATCTCGGTGTCGTGCGCGCTGCTCCGGCTGGCGCCGCTGTCCGCGCTGGCGGGCGCCGTGGCGGCCGGCGCGCGCGCGCTGCCCGCGCTGCACGACATCCGCGCCAAGATGTCGCATCCGCACGTGCTCGCCGCCTGGTCCGACGAGGAGCTGCCCTTCGAGGTACGCACCACCCCCACCCCCACCCACTACCCCGTCACCACACCACACAACCGTACAGCAGTTCATCTCGGTGTCGTGCGCGCTGCTCCGGCTGGCGCCGCTGTCCGCGCTGGCGGGCGCCGTGGCGGCCGGCGCGCGCGCGCTGCCCGCGCTGCACGACATCCGCGCCAAGATGTCGCATCCGCACGTGCTCGCCGCCTGGTCCGACGAGGAGCTGCCCTTCGAGGTACGTGTCGTATAATGTATTTGTTAAGAATAATGAGGGTGTGCACATATTTTATAATAAAGTCAGTTAGCAACCGACCGCTGCCTTTTATTGACGTACGTTACACTGTCGACGAGTTCGGGATCATTTATTTGCAGATTTTTTTTTCTGAGTGCAATTGTGACACGTTACGATGCCGTTAGGTAAAATCGAAAGTTTTGATTTACATTCAAAACTATGGAACGCATATGTGAGACGAGTGAAACAGTTTATTCTGTTAAATGATATAAAAAAAGAACTCCACGTTGCTACTCTTATAACCGTGGTTGGTGAACCGACTTATAATTTGATGTGTGACTTGTGTGCGCCGGATAATCCTGAGGATAAATCCTTTGATAATCTGATTAAAATTGTGGCGGATCATCTAGAACCACAACGTTCAGTAATTGCGGAAAGACACGTTTTTCGATTGAGAAGACAAAAATTGAGTGAGTCTTTGACGGAATACCTACAGAACCTCAAACACTTAGCCGCCACCTGTGAATTTGGTACTAGTCTAGAAGAAAATCTACGCGATCAATTCGTTTCCGGGTTGGCTAGCGACGATATGAGGTCACGTCTGTTTGCCGAGAAAGACATTCAATACAAGAAGGCGGTGGAGCTAGCTCTGGCTTTAGAAGCGGCAGAAAAGCATGCGGAGGCGAGCGCTATGAGCGGCGAGTCCAGCGGGCGCGGGGCCCTGGCCGGCGGCGGCGGCGGCGGCGGCGGGACCGGCAGCGGCGGGATCGGCAGCGCGAGCGCAGGCGAGGCTGGCGGGGCGGGCGAGGGCCTGCATGCCGTGCGGAGTGCGCGTGCCGGCGCAGCCGCAGCGGCGCGCCCCTCGCAGTGTTGGAGGTGCGGCAAGCCGCACCGACCAGATAAGTGTCGTTTTAAACAATACAACTGCGATAATTGCCAGCGTAAGGGTCATTTAAAAATTATGTGTAAAGTGTCGGAAAATAAATTTGCTAGTAAAAGGCATAATTTTATAGATGACGAGGACGACTACGATATGTACAATATTCGGGTAACTTCAAGTGGGGATAAACCTTATTTTGTTCATGTAATAATTGACGATAAATTGTTAAAATGTGAAGTCGATACGGGCAGTAAAATTTCGGCAATAAACGAACACGATTATTCGCGGTTATTTTCTAATTATCCCTTATTTTTTGATAATATTAAATTATGTTCCTATTCGGGTTCTGTGATTGAACCTTTGGGTTATATTAAGGTAACTGCACGAATTGACCACATTAAACAACATGATTTAAAATTGTACATTATAAAAAATGGTAACAGACCCTTACTCGGTAGAAGTTGGATGCGTTTGTTTAACATTAATCAGTTATGTTTTAATAATATAATTAGTCCAGAAACCTGTATTGATGAGATTATACAAGAATTGAAAAGGGATTTTCCTAGTGTTTTTACAGAGGAGTTAGGAAAATGTAAAAAAGAAATTCGTTTACAGCTCACAGATAAAGAACCGATATTCGTTAGGGCGCGGCCCGTGCCACTTGCTTTAAAAGAGGGGGTCGAGCGCGAATTATATCGTTTACAAAAAGAGGGTTCTATATATCCTATCGAACATTCGGATTATGGTACCCCTATCGTTCCTGTTATTAAATCATCCGGGGAAATACGTATTTGCGGGGACTATAAAATAACTATAAATCCAAAATTAAAAAGAGATCATTACCCACTTCCACGCATAGATGAACTGTTTGCAGCGTTGAGTGGAGGTCAAGAATTTTCTAAAATAGATCTCACTACTGCGTATATGCAAGTTCCCCTCAGTGAGGAGTCGCAGGCCGTAACGGCGATATCCACCCACTTGGGGACATTTGCTTTTCGGCGTACACCTTACGGCTTAAGTTGTGTGCCGGAAAAATTTCAAAAGATAATGGAGGAAACCTTACGAGGTTTACCAAATACGGTGACATTTTTAGACGACATTTGCGTGACGGGGTCAAATCGGATTCAACATATACGAAACCTGCGAGCTGTAATCGAAAGATTAGCCGAAATGGGGCTAACGGTTAAAATAAATAAATGTAAATTTTTGCAAAAAAGTGTTTCATACCTAGGATTTATAATAGATAAAGACGGGCTACATCCTGACAACACAAAGGTGGAGGCCATATTAAAAGCTCCACGACCATGTAATGTTACTCAATTGAAGGCATTTTTAGGGTTGGTAAACTATTATGGTAAATTTATACCCAATTTATGTGTTTTACTCCATCCATTATACTTATTACTAAAAAAAGAGACACCGTGGTCATGGGACCAGAAGTGTGAAAATTCTTTTACCGAAACAAAGAAATGTTTATCCAGTGATAAAGTTTTGATTCACTACGATCGCTCGACTCAGTTAGTTTTATCGGTGGATAGTAGTGCATATGGAGTGGGGGCTGTATTGGCACATAAATTAACAGACGGATCAGAGCGACCAATCAGTTGTGCTTCGCGAACATTGACGGAAGCGGAAAAAAACTACAGTCAATTAGATAAAGAGGCTTTGGCAATCATTTACGGGGTACAAAAACACCATCAATATCTTTTCGGCAGGTCATTTTTACTTAAAACAGACCATAAACCGCTGACCTATATTTTTGCCCCAAAAGGTGGTATTCCACAAACGGCTGCGTGTAGGTTACAACGCTGGGCAGTCAAACTAGCTGCTTATGATTTTACAATCGAATACGTCAGTTCTAAGAATAATGGCAACGCCGATGCGCTCTCGCGTTTACCGTTAGATAGGGATAAGCAGGTAGTCAATGAGTCACGCGACAATAACCATTATTTGTTTTTAATGAATGATACTTTACCGATTACGTAGTAGACTGGATATAATACGGCCTAATACGGCAGATATTGTCAAAGAAGCACAAAGAAAACAAATGTCGGACGCGGGTGGTGTAGATAGGAACTTTGAAATTGGTGATGCGGTCTTAACGCGAAATTATTCTAAACTTGGTTCGGACAAATGGATTAAGGGAAATATAGTACAAAAAACGGGTCCAGTTTCTTACAAAATTAATCTAGACACGGGTAGTGATTGCCGGAGACACAGCGACCAAATCTTACCGTTGAAGCGAAGTAGGTTTTCTTTATCATCAAGTAGGTTGAACGATTCGGAGGATATACTTGCGTCGAGGGCCGAGGACAATAAAAAAGTACAAGATAGTGACTTATGTACGTCACCATTAGTTAGTGAAACAGATACAGAGCCACCTTTGCCATCGCTACCGGCGTCCCCAGTTAATGGCAGCGAACGGGCTAAGAGGGCCCACAATAGGCAAATAAAAAAATTAAACGAAGGGATGGAGTAAAAATATATTATAAAAAAAAAAAAAAAAAAAAAAGTTTCGTTTTACCTGTATTCAACGGAGTAACATATTCTAAAGTAAATCAGTTATAAGTAAATAATTATATATAACATATTGTATGTAGATATTAAGCATTTAATTATATAAGTATAAACTTTTTTTTCGGTGGAGGATAATATAGGCTATTATATTTCATATATTTTTTGATAGTTCATATGTTAGGTATAATTAGTATACGGGCTTGATTCTTAGGGGTGAGAAGTGTCGTATAATGTATTTGTTAAGAATAATGAGGGTGTGCACATATTTTATAATAAAGTCAGTTAGCAACCGACCGCTGCCTTTTATTGACGTACGTTACAGTACGCACCACCCCCACCCCCACCCACTACCCCGTCACCACACCACACAACCGTACAGCAGTTCATCTCGGTGTCGTGCGCGCTGCTCCGGCTGGCGCCGCTGTCCGCGCTGGCGGGCGCCGGGGCGGCCGGCGCGCGCGCGCTGCCCGCGCTGCACGACATCCGCGCCAAGATGTCGCATCCGCACGTGCTCGCCGCCTGGTCCGACGAGGAGCTGCCCTTCGAGGTACGCACCACCCCCACCCCCACCCACTACCCCGTCACCACACCACACAACCGTACAGCAGTTCATCTCGGTGTCGTGCGCGCTGCTCCGGCTGGCGCCGCTGTCCGCGCTGGCGGGCGCCGTGGCGGCCGGCGCGCGCGCGCTGCCCGCGCTGCACGACATCCGCGCCAAGATGTCGCATCCGCACGTGCTCGCCGCCTGGTCCGACGAGGAGCTGCCCTTCGAGGTACGCACCACCCCCACCCCCACCCACTACCCCGTCACCACACCACACAACCGTACAGCAGTTCATCTCGGTGTCGTGCGCGCTGCTCCGGCTGGCGCCGCTGTCCGCGCTGGCGGGCGCCGTGGCGGCCGGCGCGCGCGCGCTGCCCGCGCTGCACGACATCCGCGCCAAGATGTCGCATCCGCACGTGCTCGCCGCCTGGTCCGACGAGGAGCTGCCCTTCGAGGTACGCACCACCCCCACCCCCACCCACTACCCCGTCACCACACCACACAACCGTACAGCAGTTCATCTCGGTGTCGTGCGCGCTGCTCCGGCTGGCGCCGCTGTCCGCGCTGGCGGGCGCCGTGGCGGCCGGCGCGCGCGCGCTGCCCGCGCTGCACGACATCCGCGCCAAGATGTCGCATCCGCACGTGCTCGCCGCCTGGTCCGACGAGGAGCTGCCCTTCGAGGTACGCACCACCCCCACCCCCACCCACTACCCCGTCACCACACCACACAACCGTACAGCAGTTCATCTCGGTGTCGTGCGCGCTGCTCCGGCTGGCGCCGCTGTCCGCGCTGGCGGGCGCCGTGGCGGCCGGCGCGCGCGCGCTGCCCGCGCTGCACGACATCCGCGCCAAGATGTCGCATCCGCACGTGCTCGCCGCCTGGTCCGACGAGGAGCTGCCCTTCGAGGTACGCACCACCCCCACCCCCACCCACTACCCCGTCACCACACCACACAACCGTACAGCAGTTCATCTCGGTGTCGTGCGCGCTGCTCCGGCTGGCGCCGCTGTCCGCGCTGGCGGGCGCCGTGGCGGCCGGCGCGCGCGCGCTGCCCGCGCTGCACGACATCCGCGCCAAGATGTCGCATCCGCACGTGCTCGCCGCCTGGTCCGACGAGGAGCTGCCCTTCGAGGTACGCACCACCCCCACCCCCACCCACTACCCCGTCACCACACCACACAACCGTACAGCAGTTCATCTCGGTGTCGTGCGCGCTACTCCGGCTGGCGCCGCTGTCCGCGCTGGCGGGCGCCGTGGCGGCCGGCGCGCGCGCGCTGCCCGCGCTGCACGACATCCGCGCCAAGATGTCGCATCCGCACGTGCTCGCCGCCTGGTCCGACGAGGAGCTGCCCTTCGAGGTACGCACCACCCCCACCCCCACCCACTACCCCGTCACCACACCACACAACCGTACAGCAGTTCATCTCGGTGTCGTGCGCGCTGCTCCGGCTGGCGCCGCTGTCCGCGCTGGCGGGCGCCGTGGCGGCCGGCGCGCGCGCGCTGCCCGCGCTGCACGACATCCGCGCCAAGATGTCGCATCCGCACGTGCTCGCCGCCTGGTCCGACGAGGAGCTGCCCTTCGAGGTACGCACCACCCCCACCCCCACCCACTACCCCGTCACCACACCACACAACCGTACAGCAGTTCATCTCGGTGTCGTGCGCGCTGCCCGCGCTGCACGACATCCGCGCCAAGATGTCGCATCCGCACGTGCTCGCCGCCTGGTCCGACGAGGAGCTGCCCTTCGAGGTACGCACCACCCCCACCCCCACCCACTACCCCGTCACCACACCACACAACCCTACAGCAGTTCATCTCGGTGTCGTGCGCGCTGCTCCGGCTGGCGCCGCTGTCCGCGCTGGCGGGCGCCGTGGCGGCCGGCGCGCGCGCGCTGCCCGCGCTGCACGACATCCGCGCCAAGATGTCGCATCCGCACGTGCTCGCCGCCTGGTCCGACGAGGAGCTGCCCTTCGAGGTACGCACCACCCCCACCCCCACCCACTACCCCGTCACCACACCACACAACCGTACAGCAGTTCATCTCGGTGTCGTGCGCGCTGCTCCGGCTGGCGCCGCTGTCCGCGCTGGCGGGCGCCGTGGCGGCCGGCGCGCGCGCGCTGCCCGCGCTGCACGACATCCGCGCCAAGATGTCGCATCCGCACGTGCTCGCCGCCTGGTCCGACGAGGAGCTGCCCTTCGAGGTACGCACCACCCCCACCCCCACCCACTACCCCGTCACCACACCACACAACCGTACAGCAGTTCATCTCGGTGTCGTGCGCGCTGCTCCGGCTGGCGCCGCTGTCCGCGCTGGCGGGCGCCGTGGCGGCCGGCGCGCGCGCGCTGCCCGCGCTGCACGACATCCGCGCCAAGATGTCGCATCCGCACGTGCTCGCCGCCTGGTCCGACGAGGAGCTGCCCTTCGAGGTACGCACCACCCCCACCCCCACCCACTACCCCGTCACCACACCACACAACCGTACAGCAGTTCATCTCGGTGTCGTGCGCGCTGCTCCGGCTGGCGCCGCTGTCCGCGCTGGCGGGCGCCGTGGCGGCCGGCGCGCGCGCGCTGCCCGCGCTGCACGACATCCGCGCCAAGATGTCGCATCCGCACGTGCTCGCCGCCTGGTCCGACGAGGAGCTGCCCTTCGAGGTACGCACCACCCCCCCCCCCACCCACTACCCCGTCACCACACCACACAACCGTACAGCAGTTCATCTCGGTGTCGTGCGCGCTGCTCCGGCTGGCGCCGCTGTCCGCGCTGGCGGGCGCCGTGGCGGCCGGCGCGCGCGCGCTGCCCGCGCTGCACGACATCCGCGCCAAGATGTCGCATCCGCACGTGCTCGCCGCCTGGTCCGACGAGGAGCTGCCCTTCGAGGTACGCACCACCCCCACCCCCACCCACTACCCCGTCACCACACCACACAACCGTACAGCAGTTCATCTCGGTGTCGTGCGCGCTGCTCCGGCTGGCGCCGCTGTCCGCGCTGGCGGGCGCCGTGGTGGCCGGCGCGCGCGCGCTGCCCGCGCTGCACGACATCCGCGCCAAGATGTCGCATCCGCACGTGCTCGCCGCCTGGTCCGACGAGGAGCTGCCCTTCGAGGTACGCACCACCCCCACCCCCACCCACTACCCCGTCACCACACCACACAACCGTACAGCAGTTCATCTCGGTGTCGTGCGCGCTGCTCCGGCTGGCGCCGCTGTCCGCGCTGGCGGGCGCCGTGGCGGCCGGCGCGCGCGCGCTGCCCGCGCTGCACGACATCCGCGCCAAGATGTCGCATCCGCACGTGCTCGCCGCCTGGTCCGACGAGGAGCTGCCCTTCGAGGTACGCACCACCCCCACCCCCACCCACTACCCCGTCACCACACCACACAACCGTACAGCAGTTCATCTCGGTGTCGTGCGCGCTGCTCCGGCTGGCGCCGCTGTCCGCGCTGGCGGGCGCCGTGGCGGCCGGCGCGCGCGCGCTGCCCGCGCTGCACGACATCCGCGCCAAGATGTCGCATCCGCACGTGCTCGCCGCCTGGTCCGACGAGGAGCTGCCCTTCGAGGTACGCACCACCCCCACCCCCACCCACTACCCCGTCACCACACCACACAACCGTACAGCAGTTCATCTCGGTGTCGTGCGCGCTGCTCCGGCTGGCGCCGCTGTCCGCGCTGGCGGGCGCCGTGGCGGCCGGCGCGCGCGCGCTGCCCGCGCTGCACGACATCCGCGCCAAGATGTCGCATCCGCACGTGCTCGCCGCCTGGTCCGACGAGGAGCTGCCCTTCGAGGTACGCACCACCCCCACCCCCACCCACTACCCCGTCACCACACCACACAACCGTACAGCAGTTCATCTCGGTGTCGTGCGCGCTGCTCCGGCTGGCGCCGCTGTCCGCGCTGGCGGGCGCCGTGGCGGCCGGCGCGCGCGCGCTGCCCGCGCTGCACGACATCCGCGCCAAGATGTCGCATCCGCACGTGCTCGCCGCCTGGTCCGACGAGGAGCTGCCCTTCGAGGTACGCACCACCCCCACCCCCACCCACTACCCCGTCACCACACCACACAACCGTACAGCAGTTCATCTCGGTGTCGTGCGCGCTGCTCCGGCTGGCGCCGCTGTCCGCGCTGGCGGGCGCCGTGGCGGCCGGCGCGCGCGCGCTGCCCGCGCTGCACGACATCCGCGCCAAGATGTCGCATCCGCACGTGCTCGCCGCCTGGTCCGACGAGGAGCTGCCCTTCGAGGTGCCGCCCCACTACACCACACCACACCACACTATACAACACAACATGATGCTACAGTACATGACACTACGCTACACTACATGACGCTATAGTACATGACACCACGCTACACAACTTGACACTATACTGAACTATATGACGATATAATACACTACATATCGATATAATGCACTACATGACGCTATACTGCACTACATGACGATATACTGCACTACATGATGATATACTGCACTACATGACGATATACTGCACTACATGATGATATACTGCACTACATGATGATATACTGCACTACATGACGATATACTGCACTATATGACGACATACTGCACGACATGACGATATACTACATAACATTATGACATACTACATATCGCTAGCTTGGTACACTGCACTATAATACATGATGCTACATCCTCACACTACACACTGACAATAAACAAAAGAACAATTTATATACATATTTAAAATTAGTATATTAGCTATCTACTTACCACAGTAATCAAATTGGCCCTTCGTAAAAACAATCTCAATATATCAATTAACTTCTTATTACACTACCCAAAGTATTGCACCTAACTTACTGTTTTAATTGTATAATAATATTACAGGTGGACCTTGGTGAGGACGGCGGCGGATACCACTCGGTGTTCGCGTGCCCCATCCTGCGGCAACAGGCCTCGGAACAGAACCCGCCGATGCGGCTACTCTGCGGCCACGTCATCTCGAGAGACGCTCTCAACAAACTCGCTATGGGTGCTAAGTATGTATATCATATTATGCAGTCATGGATTAACCCTTAAACAAATTAAGGAATTTCCTAGGGCATCACGTCAGGGGAGGCACCAGAAGAAGCACAAAAAATCCATCCTTAGGGCATCACGTCTCACTCTCACGTCTCCAAAAACCACACCAAAAATGGTTTATAGACCGATTCTAGTTTACGTAAGGTTAACGCCCCATGGGCGTGAATTACCTACTTATGACATCAAAAAGTCTAAATCCGTCACTGGATTTATGCTAACAGATTGGTGTACATGAATTAAATGTACATATATTGTAGTTGTTGCCTTCAAATTTGATTACTGAATTTTTCCATAATTATCATTCAAACTAAACAAAAAATAAATACGCGCATATTGCGCATTTTTTCTATACACACATTTTTCTCTATGTAATATTTTAATATGACTGCATATTTTGAAATATTTCTTGTTTTGATTTAAAACTGATCAATAAATATGTATTTATTTCAGACTGAAGTGCCCCTACTGTCCCATGGAGCAATCCCCAGCCGAAGCGCGACAGATATACTTCTCGTGAACCAACAGTCAATGGCACGTTTATTTACACATAAATATTATAAAAATAAATAAACATTACGGTATTTTCGAATGGTAGCACAAGGGAACCGGACATTATGCCACAAATGTGAGTTGTATATATTTCTTATTAGTATTGTTTGTTTTTAGTTTTCAAATAAGATGTTATACTTGACCACATACCTATAAATCTAACTACACTCGAATGTATGTACTTCGTGTGTCAAAAAGTAGCAAAAATTCTACTAAAACTCTACTTAAAAGCAGTAATTTAGTCTGCGACGTCAAAAAAGATTTGACACGGTTGGTCTTCTCATACAATTTGAAGTACTTACGTTAGCTAGTTAGATTTATAGGTCTGTGTTCGTGACATAGGCTAGTTTTAGTAAGATTTTCCCAAATGTGACGATCCTTTGAGTAGTGGCTCGGTCAACCTAAATTGCAGAGTTGTGCCAATGTCATTTAAGATATTATGTATTATGTTTCGTGTTAACTTCAAGCACTTTTTAATTTTGGACTTGCATGGTAACTAATACATCCTATAATTTGTAAAGCTATAAAACTTGTGTTCAATATTCAGTAACTTTAAATAATAATTTAATTTATTACATTTGTGGCAAATC
This sequence comes from Thyatira batis, assembly GCA_905147785.2. NCBI lineage: Eukaryota > Metazoa > Arthropoda > Insecta > Lepidoptera > Drepanidae > Thyatira > Thyatira batis. The sequence goes on from LR990499.1 coordinate 7,769,995, forward strand.
GAGACGAAAGTGAGATCACAGTGAAGGAAAAAAAAGTCAAATTCAAATTAATATTTTGTAAGGTTATTATAAAGGCTATATAGTTCAGCTGAGACGATGTGGGGCTTTGTCTTTTCGTTGTGTGATTTATATTGAAATTTTCGTGGTTGTTTAAATATTTCATAAAATGTACTTGAAGAATATTGATAAAATATATTTTTAATATCGATATAAAGGCAGCTGCTAGCCTGAAGTTAAAGTTGCCTGCATCTTGCTTGTATCCAGAAAATTGTAAATTCAATCTGGCTGGTTAAGTTTTTCTATACCTATATCTAATTTTGGTCTTGTTTTTTATTTACCAATAATAAAAGATATTACCCTGCCCTAATGGATCATCTCAGTTAAACTTATTCGCCTATTATTTGTATAGGTCTGACACTGTGACATTTGTAGATATTCTATAGAAATGCTCTGATAGACGTTGATAGCGTAGACTGCATCATATTGTAATTATTATAAGATGAATATATATTATTGTATGTTTACTACTGACTGGTTGTAGAGCCGCTTTTGTTCTTTTTGTAATAAAACTTACCAAGTAGTATTTGACTTTTATTCATACAGTTACCAAGTAGTAAACGAAAAATGCGGGTAAAACTGCGGACTTAATGTTAGTGGAATAATAAAACTCAGGATATTATCCTCGGTACATCATTTATTTAAAGGATATGTACAAAGACAAAAGGGTTTTAGGACAAATAAAATTTTGGCAATAACTCTCAACAATAGCAATAATAATATTAATAAAGAGTGTCGTTTATAAGCCGGCAAAAATAACAACAACAATAATTAATTTATACTTAAAATATAGTTCGGATATACCCACTAGCTCGAGGCTAGTTGTTTCGTTTATGACGTCACCACTAGAACACATCAGAACTATGTACATGTAATTCATTTGTCTAAATCATTATAATATTTAGTCACTAAAAAAATTACGTACAGACTGTAAAATAAGTAATTAGGTCAAACGTCTGAAATGCAGAATGGTTCTATTGTAGGTTTATTCATTTATTGTTCCTACTACGAGAAACTCTACGGGTCCTTTGTGCCAGTGGTGATACCATAAAACTGTTCATAAAACGATTTTTCTTAACAAAAATCCCATATTTTACACAAGACATTATTATCCGTTTAAAAATTCCCGTTTTACAAACTCAATACCAAATTAAATAATAACATCGTTAATTAACCTAACAATAAATTAATTGATAAAAAATATTTCTTTTGACAATCAAATGTGAGCCGCAACGATTTTAATATCATATCGATATAACTTTTTTTATATAAGAAGTTTTGAAAACGTGAACAACTGTTTGGTATTGTAATGCGGCTTCTAGAAAACCATTTTACAAACGAGTTGATTACGAACACAAAATACCTCTACATTCCTTAAAAACCATGGAGACCATAACATGTGCTGTGTAATAAGTAGGTAAGCAAGAAAAGCATTTTATTGCTGGCATTTCAGCATTGGGTGGAACTATCATATAAATATTCCTTCGGAAACCTAAAGAAAACCTTAATACATACAACGTTACCTTCAACATGATTTTTAATGAAGTGAGCTTCACTTTAATAGACTTATCAAATAAATCGCAATTTATCACACATAATATTATATACGTAGCATCTACCAGCAAAGTACTACAATTAGGTACTAATTATTGCTGTAAAATTTCATCTACATTTCATTACATGTACCACCGAAAGAAAGGAGTTCACGTTCGAGGCAAAAAGTCCCTGCAAAATAACTCGTAAAATGAAGTACCTAAAGTAGCTTTTTACAAAGCGCAATTCTGAAGTTATATTTCTATCCTAATACGAGTAGTAAACATCACAAGCACGTGTATTATTAAAAAAATAACATTATTTTAATTATTTGCAATGACTTTTTTCCTCGAATGTCGATATCTAAGAGGAAACAATATGAGTAAGATGGAAGACGCTCCTAAATACAGCAAAATGTATGTATTTTCATTATTTAGCAATTACAATAAATTATATAATATCACTTAACACCTAATCTATACGTTACATAGTACTTTTAATTATTTAATATATAAATACATTCATATTACTGGTATTTGAATTTGCCCGCTAAGTGGTAATATGTATCTTTTCACATTTGGCACACATCAACCTTTCTTTTGCCTACGCGCATATGAAAGTTACAAGGAAGTTATAATTAATACAATATTTTATAGACATGACGGAATAGATAAAACAAAAATCCAATTCATTCGTTGTAAGGGACAGTATTTAAGCATGACCCCTAAATTACATTGAATTAACTAATAAATAGCGGTATAAGAAATTTTTGATGCCTTTTTATTGCGTGCAAAATAATACCAATTAAATTAAGGCGTGCAACATATGTTACTTTTTGGTATTTATGTATTTGCATGCTAAGTATGTAACGAGTCGAAATAAATAAATAACAAAACGATATTATGCGGGTAAGGGAAAAATAAGATATCCATTTCACTACTAAATAATATTGCTTCATCACAAATCAGTCATTGCATCAGTCTAGTTAATGTTCCTACGTGTAGTTTTTTTTATAATTTTACTCGTCAATGAATATTTTGAACTGAAAAGACGTCCGATTTTTTCCTAAAATTAAGTAACATATTAAACGCGATGCATAATTTATGTTATAACTAAACCAAATCCAAGTATAATGCAATACTCCAAAGACAGAACAGTTAGTTAGGCTTCAACACATATCATATCACATACAACTCTAGTTGGTGTATTCATTCAAGGCTTACCGCTAAGTAACTGTTAAATTTTATCTAAAGTCACAATATACTATAGTGCTTTTGGTTGTTTATCTCCCAAAGGATCCCTAGAGACCACTTACTATTTCACAAATTTCATACAACACAATATAGACACAGTTAACCATAGGATTCCTGGGCAGTTGCAGTAATGACTGTATTTGTCAGCAATCTAGATCTTACATAGACACATGAGGTGATTTTCATCGCAGATTTTTTATTATTTGCTATAATTGGTGTAATCTGGTCCTTAGTCAATGATATAGTAGAAGCGTAAAGTAGGCACTTGAGAGCAATCCATCTCTTGTACGAATACCATTCAATATTAATATTTGTAAAACTGCCAGTAAGCTTAACATATTTTAACTGTGTGTCACAGGCAACATTTCCTATGTAATAATTTATTGCATTCATTATGTTGAGAGCACATTTCTACAGAAGAAAGAAGAAAATTAACAGCTATTTCATTTAATATTAATAAAATTTCACTAATATTCAGGCGATTGCCTTTACTAACGCTTATCCTTTACATCGCTGTCTAATATTAATAATAGTACTTAATAAAGATATTACATGATAAGAAGTTGAGTAAATGTTTCACGTATTCAAAATGTATGCACAGATTCGGTTTTGAACCTTCAATATGGTACATAAGTATTAGTTTTGTTTAGACGTTTGTATGAAGTAGATCACTTGGTTCATGAACACAAAATACGGTTTGCTTATGGCTAATGCACTATCATACATACATTATCACTTTTAAAAGTAACGCAGATTGAATACATTTCGTTCGCCCTGTATACAACATTTATTTGTATAGTTATTTCAGCGTTCAGATCACAAGTAAGATGTATACTATATAATTTATATTTAATACATCCTATATTGCTCAGATTATAATAGAATATATTACTCTTTAATATTATACAATTATTGTAAAAATGGTTCATAAATAATTGGTTTAATTTCCGTAGGCGAAGCGAAATAAATATGATTACAACTTAAAAACTACCGTGTGCCACATTTCCTATGTTTCCTAGTAATAAAATTTATTCAATAAATGTCCATCACTCAGGCAACATTCGGCATATGACAAATGACGAAAATGTGGCAACACTAATTAATTTAAACATAGGATTAAATTTTCTTATAATATTTAATGATATTATGAATGATCGACTAATAGTAGCCAGGGGGAGACCTACGAAACCTAAATGCATAAGGGAGAACTGTTAACCTATTTTCCATTCCCATTTAAATAATATATTCATAATAAGTAGTATCACATCTATCACTATTAGTAACTACCTTTACGATAACGTGTAATTATACAAGGCAATATGATTTGTGGAGAAGAGATGCCTTTGTATATGTGATGTTATATTACACCTTGTAAATATTTTAGAATGGAAAAATAGTCCGGACCTAACTAATCAGCGAATGAGCCATATTTCATAAGCATGATATTTATTATCTCGTAATTTAATAATTTATAATTTAAATATTAATATAGTAAAGACATTATGTGTATACGTCACCGAAATTGTTTATATGGATTGTCTTTATTGGACTAGAGAATGGTAAACATTTTTTTTGTCTATTTGTAGTTGCGACAATAGACATAATAATTCTCGTAACAAATTTTGATTTTTAAATGTTACAGTTCTAAGAACTAATAACAATAAATCACCGACATTAGTTAGAGCTTTGCCCCGAAAATTTAAACATATTGCTCTCTCAGAAACATTTGATACGAAATTTGGATTTTTCTCTTATTTTACATAAATAAATATACATTTCACATTACAAAATGAACAACAGGGTTGCTCTTTCAGCCAGTAACCTAATTACATTTATCGAAACACCAAAACTCAACGAAAATTTTACTACAATAATATAGTCTTTGTCGCAAATCAACTCGATTTTATATGTAGATTTTTTTAAGAAACATTAAATTTATATAACGTTCGTTTGGGCGAATCACACGTATCGCAAGACTTGCGTCAATTCAATTAAGTATCATATGCCAGGTACGAATTATTACTTTGATTTAGTTAGGATTCTACAATTATATTATGTTGGTGTTCTGTTTTGTTTAGGTTACAGAATTGGGACTCTTTTGAGGGCAAATGGCATCGACAGTCGGTCACATTTAATAAGTAGTATTGACTTCTTGTCAAAACGGCCAATTAAATACCAGCCGTTTACATATCTGCGGCCAAAATTAATAACCTACCCCATGTAATTTGACAATACAATACAAATATTATCGAAAATCAGTATTCGATTATAATCACGGCCTTTGGGGCTCTATACAAACCGAGCCTTGAACAAAAAGCACTAAATTCTCAACTTTACGAAAGAGCACGAAATCGACATCTAACCGAAAAAAATATTTTTTTAATGCGTCTGACTACCAGCTAGCAGTCCCCGCTCATACGGGCGGTACATCTAACCGAGTCGACAAGCCATGTTGCCCTTAGAACGAGTCTCTATCTGGGGTGTGGTGTGTGTGTGTGGGGGTGTGTGTGGGGTGACGCCGCTAGCTGGGGTGGGTGTGGGGATGGTGGGGCACCCCGGCCAGGTTGAGCAGCGCCTCGGCCGTGCGGCGCTCCTCGCCGGTGCCGCTGTACGAGTGCTCGTCGCGCGCGCACCGGGATATCACCAGGTGCGCCGCCGGGGGGAGCTGCCCACACACATACACAATATTTAATATAGCTAGGTCAATGCACTGCGACCTGGAATGCATCGAAAATGAAAACATAAAAGTCAAAATAATAGGACTCGAAGAATAAGTCTAATACCCAATACATATTTTGAAACAGTTGTTTTGAAAAATACACATCACTTGACCAGAATCACTAATAACGGAATCAGAAACATAAAAAGATTTTATTTAAGAAACAAACGGTTTTACATGTTCAAGAATAGTTTCCTTAAAATATCTCTCTATAATAATTTTTGTATTAAATTACTATACTCTTTTTATCTAATTAACCCAACTTGTATTCTAAACCTATTTGAATTAAAAACATTAATTTTCATTAAATTGTAATTCAAAAGTCTAATATATAATTTAATTATAACACCAGTTATTTTCATTAAATATAATTCAGAAGATAACAGTACCTGGTCGAGCACGGCAGGGCCGTACTTCATGGCGAGCACGGTGGCGGCGGCGAGGTACTCGTCCGCGCCGGGCTCGGGCCGCGCCGCCAGCCGCCGCGCCAGGAACGGGAACAGCACCGGGTCCGGGCAGTTCTTGTCCACCGACTCCGGCTCTGCCTCTATCTCCATCTCCCTCTCGCGCTCCCGCTCCCTCTCCCTCTCTCGCTCCCTCTCCCGCTCCCGCTCCCGCTCGGGCTCCGGCTCCCGGTGGAGGCCGAACGCCTGTCGACATATCTTGTAACATTACACCGACGGCCACGAATACCTGTACTATATAATGTTTAGCGACGGGGTTGTCGAACAGCCCCAGCAAGGCTGATGAGATGGGAAGCCTCCGTCGACTCGCGACCCTGGGCCGCGAGGCTCGGGCGGCGTGAAGCCGGTCCCTAGGTACACACCTGGGTGGGCGAGAGCTCGTCCTCAGCGAGACACGTATCAGCTATTTCTTGCGACGCCGGCATAGTTTTCTGCGTGACACGGGCACGTTGTAATTTTGATACATTCATCATTATCAGATTGTTATTAGATATATTTTATGTTATTTTTTATTAATACTGCCGCCATGCATCATGTGTTATTTGTGATGCAGTTATGTTAGCGGTTACTTATGTTAGGTAAATAAAAATATCCTGGGATATTTGCAGTTTATCCCATAGTTCATCTTAGACTAAGCACCTTGTGCTTTGGCATATTTTTTGGTCGATATACTTCTATGAGTCTAAACACAGAACATACTTATTATAATTAATGCACACAAAGCATTGCCATGGGAATCGAACCCACGACTCATATAACAGAAATATTCACTGTATGAGCATATTAGACTAGCTCTTGTCATGCGGTTTCACCCATATTCTCAGGTAATTTTCTCTACAACACTCACTTGAGAATAGTATTTTTTTTAGCGGATCAATAGTTTTGGAGATTACATCCAAATAGACAAACATTTATTAGTGTAGAATAGTAAGAAACCTGTAATAATGATGCGCGATGTTGCGGATCCACGGTCCAGAGGGACCCTTTACCCAGCCCCGGCGCAGCTGCCACCTGAAAACCAATTTTAATTATTGCTCTGAAAGGTCTATTTCAAATAAAAATACTAAAATTCTTACAAATAAACAAGAAACGTATAAGTTCTTAATCTTGTAAACCATGTTTTTGGAGTTGCAAAGTATGTGCTAGAGACCAATAAGTATTGTCAAAAATACATTTCATTTTCCAATATCATAAAAATAAATAAATATCCTGGGACATTTTTCACACACGGCCTATCTGATTCCAAAGTAAGCTTCAAATGAAGCTTGTGTTATGGTAACCAGATAGCTGATTTACTATATATAATAGTGACATATACATAATAAATGCAACATGCTCACCTTATGGAAACACTTGTTCAACGACAAATTATGCCTGACGCTGTTCTTCCAGCCTTGGGGCGCGTGTTTGAAGTACGGGAAGTGTCTCACGATCCAGGCGTAGATCTCCTTGACGGGGAGGGCTTGCGCTGGGGCAGCTTCGATGGCCATGAAGATGAGGCACGAGAACGAGTAGGGGGGCTTGGCGTGGGACGCGGGGGGTGGGGGAGGGGACGCGGGGGACGGGGGGGACTTGCAGGGGGTACGAGGAGGGGAACCCATGCGGATTATCGGTGGAGGTGTCTTCGATTCTGTCTGTTGGGTACCATCATTTTGTTATTTTATTTTATCACTGAGGAAAACTTACAGCTAAGTACAAAATTGATTGAGTACAGACAGTGTAAAAAATGGAAGGCCAATTACAAGTTTTCACGTATTAACAAATAGAATGTATACAGAAAGAAGGGAAAGTGAACGAAGAGATATGTGATGTCAAAATATTTGTTGCGTGATGAAAAATTGACTTAGGATAGTAATGTTTGCCCTTGCGTCGGTTTAAAGTAGAAGTAGAGTTTATTTATTTGTATATTTAATTTAATTTATTTAATTAATTGTATGCATGCAAATTGTGTTGGTACACCTAATAAATAAATATGAAACAAGTATAATATACCTAAGTAATAAGAATTAACTTATTTACCCCATTTAATTTTGATAAAAATAATTATTCCTGATATATTTTCCCCCCGTCTAGCACGCGTCTAAGCAGATAATTCTCGGTAGATTATATATTTATATAAGGTTAAACAAATCATTTTCCTTGAAACACCACGCTGGCGCCGGCACTTGTATAAACAATTTGTAGATATTATTTATTTAAAATGTTACGCTATAACGTAATCATTGGTACGTTAGTTTAGTATTCTGTATTAATTTATGTTTAAAGTTTTCTTATTTACTTTTTTATGCAGTAGAATCTTACGCTTTAACCTTTAGCTAAGAAATTGTACTTTAAAATAAAATACAACTTATAAGATTATTATGTCCTTTTGTGTGCATCACTACTTAGAATAAAACAAAGTCGCTTTCCGCCGTCTGTCTGTCCCTATGTATGCTTTGATCTTTAAAACTACGCAACGGATTTTGATGCGGTTTTTTTTAATAGATAGAGTGATTCTTGAGGAAGGTTTTTATGTATAAATCATTACGCTATGACGAATAGGAGCGGAGCATCAATCAAAACTGTTGCAAAAACGGGCAAGTGACGCTAACGAAGTTGCGCGGGTCAACTATTATATATATAAAACTTACCTTTACAACCACCTGACTGCCAATCATTTTGCCATCCTCCAAGTCGCTTTTTGTTAAGTTTATACCTGAAAATGTTTGGTTTATTTAGATATTGCCACCAAGATCCTGTCTGGTGATAAATTCTAGTATCAAGTTTTTATAACAATGACCGTTCTGATAATTCAATCACGACTTTGGAGGTTTTTTAGAACACACTACTTGTGTCCTGTGTATAAAAAGTTAGTTAATAATAAAAATAAACGGTTGTTTTCGACCACACTTATATGGATAAGTAATGGTAGTAAGGAAAACGAAGATTCTGAAAATAAAATCTGTAGCTTACAGTATTTTGATGACACTATAAATTTGACCTATGGATAAATAAAAATAAAATAAATAAATATCCTGGGACATTTTTCACACACAGCCAATCTGATTCCAAATTAAGCAGAGCTTGATGCAGGGTATAAAATTTTTGTTTACATACTGCATGCCCGATATATGATATTCTTCAAGATAAGGCAACTTGATTACACAATGCAAACAAACTAGCTTTCTTGTAACAATTAAATAGGACGAACAATGTTTTACAACAAAAATCTTAAGACATAGTGAATCCGTCTGAAAAAAAAAACGATATTTTTATGAATTATATTAGTTTCTTAAATATTTTTCTTCACTAAATATTCTTATTAAGAGGAAGAATTCCATAGGCTCTGGAACTACTAGACCGATATAAATTCTTTTCAGCATTAGAAAGCTACTATTTCAGGGAGCATAGGCTATATTTTACCCCACTATTCCTACGGGAACGGGAACTACGCGGGTGAAAACAGGCACGTCAAACATATAGTACAAACCTCTAAGTAGATTTCTGTCTTGCAGCCAGCTGAGGCTGGTGAGGTCGTCGTCATGGTCCGCTAGGGGCAGGTTGCCTGCGTTGCCTCCGCACGCAACACTAAAACAATACACACATATGACATAGACATATCGGGGTGGGGAGATACAATAACAGAGTATTATAAACCGATTTTGATTGCTAAACGCCCAGTCTAAAAGTTAGGCTTAAACGTTCATAGGATCGTCAAAAAAGTCGTCTAAACTTGGATTAGTTGAGACGACTTTTTTTAATTCAAAATCGTCAAAAAAGTTCTAAAATCGCCTACAGTCCCTGTGGATGTAAATCTCTATTCAACATCAGTGCTGGTTTACGCATAGAATAATAATGGATGATAATATGACTCCTATGGGATTACATAGCTACCGAGTCTAAATGTACCGTAAGATCAACCTTAATGCACTGCCGTATGAAACCGCCCAATAGTCGGGGAGTTAGATCCGCAGTAATTTTGTAAATAAAATAAATATAAAATATAAATATCCTGGGACATTTTTCACACACGGCCTAAGACTCTATCTAAACTAGAGATATAACTATCTCGCTCTTCCGTACACGAAACGTCACGTGACAGATAGAGACTGATTAGTTATAGACATTCCACGCTTTGTTTTATGAACACGAGGGCAATAGTACATAGGTACAGTAGGTAACAGGTATTCACCCGCTCATTGCATCGATCGGTATACCAAAATAGATTTTTCGCATCACGATAAGTAGTCATCAGCGAGATTATTTAAGGAAATAACTATGGACGTACTATATGAGTTACCATACTAATATTATAAAAGCGAAAGTATGTAATGATGGATGTTTGTTAATCATTCACGCCAAAATGGCTGAAAGGATCTAAATAAAAATTGGCATAGAGTTAGAAAATGTTTTGGAAATGCAAATAGATAACTTTTCATTCACTTGAGTATCCGATGAAACCGCAGAAAGAAATTTTGTGTTGCATAAAAGCTTGAATGTATTTATATAAAACAACTAGTGGACCAGGCAGACTTCGTTCTGCCCACCAGCGCCACGTACCGGGTCCAAGTATATGTAAGCTATCCTATCTCTCAAGTTGGATCGAACTGCACATGGTGTGTGAATTTTATTATAATCGGTTAAGTGGTTTAGGAGTCCATTGAGGTCAAACATTGTGACACGAGATTTATATGACGGATGAGGATGTTGATGATGGTTATATCCCTCAGAAGACATTATATGGGCTCAATGTGGTAACGAGCAAGTAAAAGAGTAAACTGATATAATGATTTATTTAAGTAGGTAGTTAATATACAACGAGTCGTAAGACAGTTCCCAGACTAGTTGTCCGCACGGTGGCTCGGGTCGAAGTGTCCTCCCCACTCGCTCGAACGACTAAGCCGGACTCTGCCGAAGCGATGACGTCATCGCTTGCGCCTCGTTACATTCACCGTTCCGACACGGCCATCCTACGGGACACACGTCCCTGTGTGTTATTCTCCTGAAACAATATTCAATGCACAGTATCACATAGCTCGGTCACTCCTGACCAATCAGTAATCAATTAGGAAATGTACCTTGTGTGTATGTACAATCACATACAAAGTACTTTTTCATTTAGCTTTAATTTTCTCTTTAATCAGTTAAATCTTACATCAACACTTAAATTAAATATGGGGACACTCAAAGTATAACTGACACGGGTATTGTTTTGTCTCAGAGATAAACCACATAAACCAAAACACATTAACTCTGCATGTGATGATTGGCTACACACAGCCCAGTAACCTCCAGTTACTACTCATCTTTACGCGAACCTCTTATGTGAACGCCGAGTCTCCCCAGGACTCTATGGTTTCTACAGAAACCCGACCTCCGCCAGAGTTGACTGCCTACCGCGTACTCACGGACTACTTATTGTAGACACCGATTTCTACTGAGCTACGGCTACACGACAACCTCTGGTACGGTCCCATCATCATGCAAACTTAAATACTTTCTTGATCATTATCATTACTATTACTACTCTCTATTTCAAGCTCGTCAGTTACACCCTGATTTTCTGGAATTTTTCTCAACTTATCATGAGCATACTTGTAAGTACGTTTACAATTAAGCGATTTTAAAGTATAACGGTCACCGTCAAGAACTTCAATAACCTCAAATGGTCCTTTAAATTTTGGATCTAATTTGGTTTGATTACGTTCCTCATTCATTATCAAAACAAAATCTCCTACCGAAAATGTATTTACTTTCGCCTTTGACTGATCAAACCTTCGCTTTTCGTAAGATGCTGCAGACTCTATGTTATGTAAAGCTTCATCTCTAACAGTGTCTAAGTCGATCTCAGTCTCTACGTCATCTAATGCCATCAATGATAGAGGCCGCGCAACCTTACCAATTAATAATTCTAACGGACTAGCTTTTGTCGTTCTGTTAACCGTGCAATTAATCGCTAGTTGAACTTCGCCTAAAGAATCCTGCCATGAACGACCTTTTGTTTCGACTGTAGTTAACATAGACTTTAACACTGACATTACACGCTCTACCTGTCCATTTGCACGCGAAGAGCCCGTTGCGATCAAATGTAAGTTAATATTACAGGAATTACAGAACTCTTTAAATTCTTTACTCGCGAAACAACGTCCTTGATCCGCGATTACTCGAGTCGGAGTACCAAATAGCGCTACACTATCTCTTACAGCTTTGATACTACTTTCAGAATCGATATTTGTCGTGTGAAACAATAAGACGTATTTCGTAAACGCATCAATAAGTACAAACACATATTCTTTGCGATCGCTTTTACCGCTAAGTTTTCCCGTCGCGTCTATGTGTACTGTGTGCCAGGGCGATCCTACCTTAGGTATTGGATGTAATCGAGCTTGTACCTTTCCCGAGTGTGATTTTGCTACTTTACACGTTACACAACTGTCAATAAATTTCTTAACATAACGGGACATTCCCTCAAACCAATAGACGTCATAGAGCTTTTCTAGAGTCTTATCATAACCGAGATGAATGAGTGACTCATGAACGTTGCTCACTACTGACCATCTGATGGCTTTAGGGAGAATCGGTAAACATTTAGTACGACCATTGCGCTGAATTTTACGATAAAGAACACCTTTACGAATATCATACGTTTTTGCTACGTCATCATTTAATTGTCCGTTATTAATGTCAGAAATAAGCTTAGAGATTTCAGAATCACGTTTTTGTTCAGCAAGTAACCAATTACCGGAGAGTTCGGTCAAATTAATTAATTTCCTTATTTCTACCTTACAATTTGAATTTTTATTGACATTACAATCAAGAGAAGGGGGGTGATTCCGTGACAGGAAATCAGCGTGTGCCATATCTTTTCCTTTGTTATAAACTACCTCAAAATCAAAGCATTGTAAGTAGGCCCACCACCTGTGAACACGTGGTGTCAAATCAATCTTTTTACGTGATGATTTCAGTGAATTGCAATCGGTTACAACTACGAATTTTCTACCGTGTAAATATTGTCTAAATTGCTTGATGGCGTTAACAACCGCTAATGTCTCAAGCTCGTAACTATGATAACGTGACTCAGCAGGTGTGGTCCTCTTACTAAAATATGCGACTACTCTACGCTTGCCGTCTACGAGTTGGAAAAGGATAGCTCCGTAGCCATCAGAACTAGCGTCCGTGTGCAACTCTACTGGATATTTAGGATCAAAGATTATTAATACCGGCTCTTTTGTCAGAATGGAAATTATTTCCTGTCTAATTTGTTCATGACGCTGTTGCCATGAAAAAGGAACCTTATCGCAAGTTAATTTATAAAGTGGACCCATTACCCGAGAAAAGTTAGGCACAAACTGCCTGAAGTACGTGGCTAAACCTATGAATTGCCTTAACTGTGTTACGGTGGAGGGTGGAGGTAGGCTAGACAGCGACTCTACCTTTCTACGGTTAGGTCTAATCTCTCCTGACTGAACTTCGTACCCTAGAAACTCTAGTTGCGTTTTCAGGAACGAACACTTAGTTAAATTTAAAGAAAACCCAGCTTTAGTCAATGTTTCTAAAACTACACCTAGTCTCTCGACACCGTCCTCAATAGACTCCGACATGATCAGGATATCATCAACGTAGACGATAACGTAGGTATTTGCTAACGTACCTAGAGCTTTAACAATAGCTCGTTGAAAAACCGATATTGCATTGCGTAGCCCGAATGGCATAGTCAAATATTCGTATTGACCATCCGGAGTTATGAACGCAGTACGCTGTATAGATTCTTCAGAAATTATGGGAATTAAATGAAAACCAGATGCACAATCTAGCTTAGAAAAATACCGCGCGCCATGTAATCTTGAAATCTGGTCCGAAATAAGCGGTAACGGGTAACGATCTGGTACAGTATTATTATTCAGTTCTCGGTAATCTATACACATTCTCGCCGAACCGTCACGTTTTTTAACCAAAAGCGCTGGGCTCGCAAACGGTGAGTCACTTGGTCTGATAATATTCGCACGCAATAGCTCATCTACTCGTTCACGCATTACTTTTCTTTCTTCCGCACTAAGCCTATAAGGTCGCCTTTGTACCGTTAAATTAGGATCAATTAATCGAATAACAAGTTCACCCGTAGTTACGCGCGTCCGCGGCATGCCAGTAATAAAATAGTCCGAATACTTAGATAACACTGAAATGATCGCCGATTTATGTACCTCAGAAACGTCTGTGTCAATTGTCGTTAAATTATTTACACTCTGTAACTCAGTAATACACGAACTAGACGGACCGATATTATTTGACTCGACCGAGGGTAGTAAATTAAAATTGTCTACGTTAAAAACTTTAGAAATCTTAAAATGTGACGCGGTCATAGTAACAATAAACCCTTGCCATAATATTTCACGGCCTAACATAATATCACTACGTAGGTAGGTATCTGGCAAAACGTGTAACAAAACATCGATTAAACTATCATCTATTTCAACAACACAAGAAATCTGAACGGTACTATCTATACTCGTCTGACTAATCCCTTTCAATGTAACAATATTTTGTTCGCGTTTACCAATAAACTTACACGATACACTCTCTTTAATTAGTGAACACTCGGCACCCGAATCATAATGAAAAACAAATGACTGACCTTGATGTTTTAAAGTTCCTGCCGGGGAATCGACGACACACACGTCAACCCGTCGCTCGCTGTGTGAGGTGCTCGCCGCCACGGCGCCGCCACCTCCGTTAGGGCACCGGGTGGAGATATGTCCTTGTTTTCCGCATTTGTAGCAGACGACGGTACTGGTCGTAGCGACTGGCTGCTGAGGGTTGGGTCTTGAAGTCTGGCCATGATGCGTTTTTGCAGGATTGCCTTTTGGTTGCTGCCTATGAAAGCAATCCGCTCGTCTATGTCCGGTTTTTCCGCAGTGAAAACATTTTATTGGTGGTGGTATAGACTCCTTCGTTCGCTTGTTTTCAAATGTTTTACGATCCGGTTCAGTGTTGGATTTGCGCTTTAGGTACGTAAAAGCTTGCAATTCCTGCTGTAATCGCTGACGACTGTTCAACTCGGATGTAAACGCCATTCTTTGTAGTCGTGAATCGAACTGAGAAATGTGTGCGACTGTTGTTGCCACCACAATCTGTTCAACGGTGAGGCTTTTCCAGCGGTTGAATAACATCGCCATAACACGACTGCCGTATGCCGCCAAATTTTCATTATCTTTAGGTTTATCAGCACTTAATTTTATGAGGGTACCCGCAGGTGTTTCAGTGCTCACAAACCTTGCTGTGAATAGTTCCTTAAACTCCGCCCATGTCATGCCGGGGTATGTAATCGAAGAAAGCCACGATGATGCTGCACCTTTCAGCGCCTTACTGATCGTGACGATAAGGTGACCTCCTTCCATCGGGTTGTCGGCGAAGCACATGTCCGAAGTTGTACACCATGAACGTGCGTCTGCGTCACTCTTGTCTGGGTCGAATTCCGGTAGATTTACCCTTTGAGTAGAACGTTGTGGTTTACTCAGTGCTTCAATTAACGCCTTCATATTCGAATTTTGCATTTCGAATAATAACCTCCAATTGTCCTTGCTGCCGCCATTATCGTTTTCTTCGCCACGTGGTGTGACCTCGGTGGGGTTCTCATTTGCTTGCTCGGATCCCACTTCTGATGACGGATGAGGATGATGATGATGGTTATATCCCTCAGAAGACATTATATGGGCTCAATGTGGTAACGAGCAAGTAAAAGAGTAAACTGATATAATGATTTATTTAAGTAGGTAGTTAATATACAACGAGTCGTAAGACAGTTCCCAGACTAGTTGTCCGCACGGTGGCTCGGGTCGAAGTGTCCTCCCCACTCGCTCGAACGACTAAGCCGGACTCTGCCGAAGCGATGACGTCATCGCTTGCGCCTCGTTACATTCACCGTTCCGACATATATATATTCAGACTAGTTGACTGGCGCAGCTTCGTTAGCGTCACTTCCCCGTTTTCGTTGATGGTCCGCTCCTATAGGTCGTAGTGTCATGATAGCCTATAGCTTTCCTTAATAAATGGGATATCTAACACTAAAGGATCTCCAATTGGACCAGTTTTTCCTGAGATTAGCGCGTTCAATCAAACAAACAAGCAAACTCTTTAGCTTAATATTAGTATAGATTGGCGCCTATCTATAAACATTATTGAGACGAGGTATTTCATAATGTACGTATTGTATTATCAACATGTAAGTCACCAGTGTTTATCACGCCTCTTACCCACTAACCTACCAAAATGATAAAAGTCAAACATTATCAATTCTTTTCACAGTGACTTGGCGTTGATTGATTGTAGTTACGTTTAAAACAAAAAAAAATACAGGTAGCAACGCACCTACATAATCCGTTTAAATATTTCGTGACCCAATTTTAAAGAACCTTGCGGCACTAGTGTGCAATTTTATACAAATATCATATTACGTGTTAGGCACATTAGCTTTACTGTGCATTCTATTAAATTAACATAGGTCTGATAATAGCGCTTATGTTAATGATTGGATCACCTACATAGTGAGTACCTACGGCTCAGCAATGTCATGTTGGTACTTCAAACATCATAAATATGGGTCTTGACTCAGTACCTATTAAGACCTTCTGAGAACTTCCTGAACTTGTTCCTGGGGTTTATATATCCTAATATTATAATCATATAAACGAAAGTTTTTGGGAATGTATGTTTGTACCTCTACCACGCCAGAACGGCTAAAGGAAACGCAATGAATTTGGCACAGAGATAGAGTTCCGGAATAACACACATTCATTATACAATAGGTACATAGACTACATTTTATCTTGAAAATTGAAGATTCTCGGAAACGGAGCCACAAGTGACATTATAGATTCTCCTTTTGGTCATTAGGAATTTTAATGATAATTAATTATCATCGATATTGAATAATACAATAGCGTGTAAGCCGTTAAAATTATGATTACATACATATTTTTGATGGCACGTGACGCGATAAAATATAACAGAAAAAATTCAAACTGTCGCAACCTTTACAGTGGATAAATCAACAAAAAGAAAATCGCATGGCTTCTCGCAAATACGCAATTAAACGACCACGACCACGTGATGTTACCATAAGGTTTCTGGGTGTTGAAATATTTCAGCGTTGCCCACAACAATATTGACCAATCTTGGATTTGAATACTGTCATGAGAATTGGTTATGGAAAATATCTTTATCAAGTTTCTTTCAGGCTTTTCGTGCTACTATCGATCACACGATCATTTATGATGACTTAAAGATTACGGTCCACAGATTTGTAATTAATGGTCGCGAGTCAAAAACAGCAAAAATGTCTACTTTCTACGCCGTCTTTTAGACCCGATCGAGCGTTATTGCCATTGGACGTTAGAGAAAGAATGACACGGTTGGTCTTCATACGAGTTGAGGTAGTTACATTATGTAGTTACATTAAAGAGCCAAGTTACGGTCAACCGTATGTCCTAAAGAATTATTAATACCCAGTAGCGTAGTATTTAGGAGCTACTTAGGAAATGTCAACAACCGAGGCAGAGACCTCGGATGGAGCTAGGGCCGTGCGTGAGTAATGAGTTAGTTGGGAGCTATACTTTTGTTAAGTCAATGACACTATTGAAGCATTGCTATTTGACAGGCAAGAAATGTGGTAATAATTCAACTAGTTTTACATAGAAGAGCTCGCCTAGAAGTTGCCAATATAGACGATATTTCCTTGGGGAATAATACCCGTTTGTTGGATGATTTATTCTAAATCTGTATATTAGACTTAGTAGGTCGAAGGGGGATGGTACCATCATACCATCTTCTTAAAGTTAAAGGGAGGTCAAGTTTATATCATGTTTTATGTATGATTGACAAGGCAAAGGCGATGCTCCTGTTGTTACACCTAGAGCTAGGAAATGAAAACTAATAGTTATGAATTGTCAACTGTAACGCTCAGTGAGCAAAGTTGTTTTACTATCAAGAGTTCTGGTAACTTACGCAGCCTGTGGCACTTCCAAATCGGACTCGTCCGAGCCGTCGTCGATGTCGTCGAAGTTGTCAATGACCCGGCCGGAGACCTCGAGGCGGCGCAGCGAGCGGCCGCTGGAGGCGACGTGCCTCGCGATCTGTCGGATGAGGCGCCGAGGCAGCGGCAGGGATGCGCGCGCGCCTCGCGCCGGGGACCCACCGCGCTCGCCTCGCATTGGCGCCATCTGTTGTCCAACATATACACCTAATTAAGTTAATTAATCCTACTTATAATGTAAATGCGAAAGTTTGAGAGAATGTATGTACATTTTGAATTATGTATGGATGTTTGATACTGTTTCACGTTCAGGCGTTCTGACGCCTGATGGGATCGCGATGAAATTTCATCGACTTTTTATCCTAGAAAATAGGCAGACCCCCGGGAACGCGGGTTAAACCGACCAAAGACAGTCTTTGATGTGGATTCTGCAATTTCTGCAGAATTAGAGGTCCTTCTCATTCTTAAAGTTAGGTACATACGTGTTTTCTGATGGTAGGTTCAGGAAATGATTTGTGACTAACCGCTGATACTCAGGTTTAAAATTTATATAATGTTAACAGATTTTATTCGATACGGCAGTTGTAGTACTATAATTAAGCGCTTTGCGAATTTATGTTCTTAATTTACTTATGCGAATCCATTATGTCATAGTCGAGCGATTGTTAACTATTGTTTTAGGTGTTAAATTGTAATCGTTGTTGACACTCAACAATTGTTTTGTTAATGACGCAATAAGACGCAGAGGATATTTAAATGAGACGAGAGTAGAACTAATTGATAAATACTATATGCATAATATTTGTGTGTATAGTAATGTCATAGTTGAGATATCGTAATGGGAACGCGTCGAGTACATAACGGAGTAGTGACCTAAACCAGTTGCAGCGAATGACCTAATTCTGAAACACGTCGTTGAAAAGTATGGATTTAATGTAGAGCTCGTTGCATTAGCGTCGTAAAGTTATGTATTTTATTGCCGATAGTGGATCTTTAGTAAGTACTGCCTGGTTGTCAAGTATCGACAGACGGCACATACCACGAGCTCGGGCGCCGGTCACGAGATACAGATGTATATGAGTAGGTGCGTACATAAGTAGGTACACATTTAAAAATGCGTTGCCAGTTTTCACAAGCGACGCTATATCCAGTTTCGAGTTTACTAATCGTATTTACTCACAGCCCAGCTCTATTAGCATCTCTAACAGAAGGTTCGTCGTATTTTTTTTGTGCTTTATAGAGGGACATGAAATCTGTGTATGTAGTTTCAAATGAAATGACGAGCACTCATAAAGCTCACTTCGGAAGTTTGCTTTTACTGAGCAGATGCGGAAATAAATTCAGTAATTAGTTTATTACAACATAATTATTGTCCAATTACATATCTAAGAATACCGTATCTGTTCATATAAATAATCTCGCACAATCGATTGAGCAGTTACGTAGGCACACAGTTAGATTGGCATGACGCTAGCCATTAAATATAGAAAACGTGTTTTGTTACATAAAAAAAAACAAGGAAACCGGAATGAGCGAAAAGAAAATACGCTTTATATCTTCAGTTTAATTTATCACAATGAGTAGTGACACAATCACATAATATTGCGTGACCTTGGCATAGTAACAAACGAAAATGTAATCGAGTAGCGTCGCGTCGCGTCGCGGCGACACGGGACGCCACGCGACCGCGCGCCGCGCCGCGCCGTCACCCGCCGACGCCGCCGCGGTTCCGCTGCGATTATCTAACATGCAATTACACTAATATATCATTTACCGTGTCCTATTATGGAGATGAGGAACATAGATAGAATAATAAATAACTATATTATACACCAAAACAAAACAATAAACTGGTAAACGCACCATTTGGTTACTTAGTATAATTAATACGTAAGTCTTATCGATGTAAATCAGTTGCTAAAGCTATTGCAACCTATAC
Source organism: Thyatira batis (assembly GCA_905147785.2). Classification (NCBI taxonomy): domain Eukaryota; kingdom Metazoa; phylum Arthropoda; class Insecta; order Lepidoptera; family Drepanidae; genus Thyatira; species Thyatira batis. Next base: position 7,789,967 of record LR990499.1, read on the forward strand.
ATATACACTGATTAAGTGCGGATAAGAATTGCGGCATGACGAGATTGATCGATATTCAAGAATGTGCCTAGGATACCTAGATACGGAGAAAACAACACTACCGATTTTTATCTGAGCAACCGCTGTAGGCCAGATTTCCTTATTATTGTTGAATTGGTTTTTCCAAATGGTACAGTCAATGCGGGCATTCCATTTAATGCAGTGAAAAACATACAGGCTAACACGAATTTATGCCTGACGTGACATCAATTATGATAACAATTGTACAGAGAATTTAGCGAGAAATTGCTAGCTAGGTTCTTCTAAGAATCCAAATTACACGGTTTGACAAAAGCTCATTATTTTTCGTATATTGATATACCAAGCTTTTATTGGCATATTTCTGATCTATAGTAAGCTATTGTAATTGAATACGACCTTCATAGAAAGTAGTTAAAATTATTTCTACTATTTTTAAGAGAACAGGGTTGGGTCTGACGCCCAGCTCTAATTGGAAATAGATAGCCGTTTGAAACGAACCGATACTTAAATAGTATACCAATACAACTAGTAGGTCAATGTAAAAGCCTGTCTGATGAAATTGATCAAGTTAAGGGTTGAAAATTAATGAACCAAATAATTTATTGATCCGAGATTTTCTTGACCAGAAATTATATAAGTTCTTATGTATATAAAATACAGTATTTCGACCGGTTGTCACAAGACTGACGGAGCACCTGATTACGACAGGCGTAACAATAGAAATAACATTTTATTTTTGACAGAATATTTTTGCCTAGAGGATATTTTTATCAACATTGTTTGAACGCTCACTAATCTTATCAATTTTTGTTCCAACTACATGTATCATTAACAAATATAATTTTCACGTTTTTATTAACTGGTAAACGTGTAAAAATGCACCTTGCATTTATCTGCCCATTTAACCAACATTTCCTTTAATTTCATTCAAAAATATCTCATCTATCTCAATTTAATGTATTATTTTCAAACCAATTTTTTTGTTGCCTGGAATAAACTAGGACATATTTATAATACCTTAGGGAGCTATAGAATAATAGGATACTGGTGATGTAGTACTAAAAACACTCAAAACTAATTAAATCTTGATAGGAATGTTGGATAATACAAATAGAGGTCTTTAATATGTTGCAAGCAAGCACAAACATGAGGTACAAAACATTATTGACAGCGAGCTTCCAATGAGGAAACTAAATGATGTCATTATTCACTCAACTCAACATACTGTTATTTATTTGTTATGACATTGATATCAAGTTGTGATGAGCACCACTGTATGTCTGATTGCTATGAAAAATGTTGTATATCAAGTACTACATTAGTATAATAATAATGCATTCTGCAATGATAACAACCATATTAAATCAATTAGTTCCCATACTGTTTGAATATAAGTCAATAAAGAAGTAGAATTCAATAAAAAATTGCAGGCTCAAAGTTCTAAAGTATTAAGTTAGTCTCTCATATTCTTGTTTGTTCCCTCATATTGAATAAATCAATATTTGCCATATTATTAGCATGTCTAATTTGTATTAATATAATCTAACAAGTCATCATAAAAAAAATGTTTAATATAAAATGTACATTTGATTATATTATATATTCAAGATAGTAGCTAGTCTCAGGTGCGTCACATACAATATCTCAGTTTCGTAGCTGTATTACTTATCATTTAGGCAAAGATTAAATGGCCTTGTTATTCTATGTTATGTTGGATACCTACCTACTGTGGTAACATGTAAGATTTGTATAAAAATATGACTTGAGAATAATAAATTAATGTTCAAATGCAACATTTCATTCTCATCACTAAGCAACATGAGATACCACAATCTTGCATAGAGTAACTAATTAAGAAACTGGAGCATTGTCTCTGGGTGACAATTAAATTTAGAAATTCTACAGGAAGTGTAAATAGAAATCTAGGTCACTCAAAGGTCTATGTGCTATTTTTAACATGTGCTACAACAGAGTTTAAAATTTTTCATTTCCTATTTCAAGCACCTTCTTTAACCTTTGCATCAGGTATGAATATGTCATGATGTTGCACATTACAAATAAAATCAAAATACTTACAACACTTGAGAATGACACACAAGCAACCAGCAAAGAATAAAACCCTTTTACTTGTACATACATAAATATGTTATGGTCAAAGACACCCTAGCAACCTGAGTAGTGAAATAACGCGTTCTATAGAATGTGGTGTGATGTAACAGTAACAGCCAGTAACCATGTGTTGTTGTGTTGATTGGGTCAGCAGTGGCATCAACAATGTGTTGCTAGGAAACTGGTGATCCGGCCAGCGCGGCGGCGGAGCGACCGCGTGTGTGATTGCGTCGCGACTCGTGCTCGTGCGTCGTGCGCTGCGCGTTGCGTCGTCCTACGACGTGGAACCTTCTCCATGCACGTGCTATCGCATACTTCCAAGGGCCATTACATAACCGCAGGGACCGCACCAGACACCACGCCGAGGACACCACACACGTCGACTAACACCCGTTCCATATTTAGAAGGAGCGCCACCGAATGCGTCTCGACGATGTTCATGCGTCGTCACATTTTTAGAACCGCATGTAAACGATACTTCTGCACCCCACGCTGATATTTGATCAAACCGACACTCTTATTGCGTTATTCAGGGTGCATGAGCCAAAATACGTTTAGAAAACCGACTCAATCCAGAGGTAGCCCGATAAACCTTCGCTAAGAAACCTTCTAAATAAATTGTCTGATTGAAGAATAGCACTCACCTTCTAGATGCAGCTTTAATGGGATGCACAAACTTAGATTAACAATAAATAAACAGCATTCCGCGACCTCAGTACTTGTGATCAACACACTCAACAACTCAACAAAAAAACACCTTCCTCAACACCCAATCAAACCAAAAACTAGAGAGCAACCTACATAAATAAACATATGAGTTTTCATGTCTATGGCTTTTTCCGTTTCCTATTTCAGTGGCAATCAGTGGTTCATAGTTCTGAATTTTTTTCAAAATTTAGTCGATTATTTATAAATATTATGAATAGCATTTTAGTCTGATATCAATGTTCGACCAACTTTAAAAAAAAATTGTACTAATTTAAATAATATATTTTACATCTTAAATCTTATCATTTGTTTTTCAGAAATAGAGCAGTTATTTTATGGGTAATCAATATCTAAAATACGAACGTGGCTTAATTGAATAAACTGGCAACAACGTCATTGACCAAAAAGAAAAAAACACGTTAACTTGACGTGGACTAAAGTAGCTGGCTCATTTCAGCGAAATAAAATATTAAGTTATAGGAATATTACACTGTATTCTAAGTGAATTGATACTATAAAATACAAGCTAAATGTTAGCTTTTTGAATGAAGATGGCCTTAAATCAGGTAAGTGCATACTTTTTCATTTAAAGCGACTTTACCGTGTCAACCTATTTTACAGAATAGCTGATGTGTTTCTCGGTGTTTTACTTTTATTTTTCATATTTCACAGAAAATGTGTTGGATGCTGAGTGTGGTGTTGTTACCGTTACTTTTAAGTCAAACTACGGAGGGTGCTGCGGTAATATCTATTGACTTAGGGTCAGAATGGATGAAGATCGGTATCGTGTCTCCCGGTGTCCCTATGGAGATAGTTTTGAATAAGGAGTCTAAGAGGAAGACTCCAGCTGTTGTGGCATTTAGGGATGGCGTGAGGACATTCGGCGAAGACGCAGTTACAGTCGGCGTCAGATTCCCGAAAAACTCATATAAATATTTGTTGGATTTGCTTGGAAAGACATATGATCACCCTATGGTGCAAGCTTACAGGTCAGTGACATGCTTTCACTTACTTGACTTACAATTTCAAGCAATGGTTACTGTAACTAGAATAGTTTAATTCACAACATCTTGTGAACTAAGTAATACTATTGATCTTGTATAAATTGCCCAGTAAATTATTTTGAAATTTTCTTTTAATGTTATTCAAATTCTTACCTACTTTCTCTACTAAAAACTGTAATCCTACTACTGTTATAGGTATAGGTTTTTATACTTAAAAATGATAACTCTAACATTTATGATGCAACATGTTGGGACAAACATTTATATGTGATTTTATATACTTTAGGGAAAGGTATCCCTACTATGAGATAGTTGAGACTGAGCGTGGCACTCCTGAGTTCATCCATGATGAAAACACCAGATTTTCACCTGAAGAACTGGTTGCACAGCTCCTGGCTAAAGCTAAGGAGTTTGCTGAGATCAGCCATGGTGAAGGTAGGGCTATACTTCTAACAATTCTTATGTATTTTGTTATAAATTGTATTAAATGCCTCTCTCTTTTCTTAAATAATCAGACTGCTAAGTTTATTATTCTTTAATGCTATGAACCATTGTTTTTTATCTATGTTCAAAATCAAATACTTAAGCTTAATATGTACTACATTTTATTTAAATGAGAATAATAGGTATTTTAACAAATTTATCATACTGTTCTAGGTCAACCAATCACGGAATGTGTCCTGACAATCCCTGGCTACTTCAACCAGGCTGAACGTCGTGCTGTTAAAGAAGCTGCAGCCCTCGCCGGTCTCAATGTTCTACAGCTGATCAATGATTACACCGCTATCGCCATTAACTACGGAATATTTAGGAGGAAGGTGAGAAATATTCATACCTTCAATTCTTAAGGATCTTCAATTTTTTTGTGATAATAAGTAGCCTGTCCTTTCTCAGGCTCTGGACTATCTGTGTACCAAATTTAATTTTAATTGGTTCAGTAGTTTTAGTGTGAAAGCGAGACAGATAGATAGAGTTACATTCGCATTTATAATATTAATTAAGATTAATTATCTATTAGTAAAACAACTACCTTATTTGAGAAATACCTATAAAATTAAATAAGGTAACTTAACATTACTAATCAAAGAGAAATATACATAAAAATTTGGAGTCTTAATTGTATTTATACAGCTTGTTAAAACAAACAATATTACTATTATATTCATTCAGACAAAGAACTGCTGTTTTATAATATAGTGGCTTCCCGTGGTTTTACCTGCATACCCAGGAGATCTTTCATTTTCCTGGGATAAAATATTTTTGGGAAACTATTTACTTATTGGTTTATCATTTGTTTAGTGGCAATAAACCTTCTAGCAAGATTCTCCGATATTTAACTACAGGTTATACACAAGAAATAGTTACGTGATTGCACTGTCACGTAACTATTTCGCGTGCAACGGTTACCACTGTTTTTACAGCAAGTAAAAAAGTATTATTCTAAAGAGAGAAAACTCTGTAAAATTTATACTGTTTATTGTCATTGAACAATTGTTAACTTCCATAAGTGCCGGTGAAGGCCTATTTTAATGTAAAAATATATTTCATTTTATTTCATTCCAGTTACAGTTCATAAAAGAATTTGTAAGGATTTTTTTTTGTAATTTCTTAAACTAAATTTAAATGATATTTTTTTATACATGTTTAGTCAAGTTATGAATAGTCAAGACTCTAATGCTCGTTTGGAATGTAGCTTTTCCTGTAAAGAGCTGACAATAAACTCGATAATTACTCCATCCAAATCAGACAGTTTAATTACAATATTTTTATTTATGGTTATTGTATTATAATGTCAAAAGAAGTTCTAAAATAATTTAATTGATAATAAAATATATATTTAACAGGAAATCAATGAAACAGCATGGTACACATTATTCTTCGACATGGGCGCTGCATCCACTAAGGCTGCCCTCGTCGAGTACAAGACTGTTAAGATAAAGGACAAGGGCTATGTCGAGACTGTGCCACAACTCCAGGTCTTGGGCGTTGGTTTTGATAGGTAAGGTTTGATTTACCTTTTACTATCTTCTTACAGTGTTAGTGCTATCAATATACTGACTTCCTTACTTATGTTAGTGCTGTTTCACTAATATTTTCTGCAATAAATATCCAATGTAACTTAGTAATAAATTAGATTTGCTTTCAGTCATTGCAAAAATGGATGGGTTCCTTTAGTGATTAAGTATGGGTTATGTTTAAACCCTGATAAAGATAGTATGGATTTTATATATCAGTAAAGACCAGTAGCAGATATTACTATGATAAAATGATTAAGATATAACTTTGTTATAACTTAACTTTTTCCCATGTGCAACAACATTCATCATTTATTCTGAACTCTTGTGTATTCAATGAATTACCGAATATCTCATTTTATATTCACATAGAAATTGTATTTAAATAATTATCCTAGGAAGTTTTATACCCTATCGAGTCCAAACTAAGCAGGGCTTATTAGATAGATATTTTGCTTCTAGATACCGAACAAACAAACATGTTCATGCACATAAATTGTCCTAGTTGCGATCTAAATCCCCAACCGGCTTGCAAATCATGGTTACTAACAACCAAGCTAACCCTGTATGTACTTAATAATTTTTTTATTATCAGGACACTTGGTGGACACGAGATGACTCTACGTCTCCGCGAGCACCTGATCAAGGCGTGGGTAGCGAACGGCGGCGGCGACGTTAGGGCTTCGCCCCGTGCCATGGAGAAACTGTTGCGAGAGGCCGAGAGATTGAAGATCGTCCTCTCAGCCAACCCCGAACATTATGCCCAGATTGAAAGCTTGTTGGACGACAAGGACTTTAAGTTGTTGGTAAGTATTTTAGTGGATTAAAATGGTCAATAGTATAATAGTACTTAACATGAAGAAAATATTATTTAAAATCATTCTCTAATTAAATACTGATCCCGTTTAACAATGAAAGTACATTACTGCTATATATTTTAGGTGTATATAAAGTAAAAATAATAGTAATTTATGTTACAAAGTTGACTCGGAGGTAGGGTAATAGAGGTAGCTAGGTAGGTAGGGTAATAGAGGTAGCTAGGTAGGTAGGGTAATAGAGCTAGTTAGTAATAAGATTTATTTATGATACAGGTAACCCGCGAGGAGTTAGAAGAGTTATGTTCAGACCTATGGGAGCGTGTAGCGGGGGTGGTACGTCGGGCTGTAGCGGCTGCGGGAGGGGCGGGACAGGGGGGGAGGCTCGTGTTAGCCGGCGGGGCGGCACGTGCCCCCGCTGTGCATCGAGCTCTGGAGGGGGCCGTGGGACACGAGCCGGCCAGGTCCATCAATGCAGATGAAGCTGCTACCATGGGAGCTGTGTATAGGTACGTGCCCACAAGGAAATAAGTAGCGGTGGTGGTACGGCGGGGGGCGTGGGGCAGGGGGAGCGGCACGTGCCCCCGCCGTGCATCGAGCTCTCGAGGGGGCCGTGGGACACGAGCCCGCCCGCTCTATCAACGCAGATGAAGCTGCTACCATGGGAGCTGTCTATAGGTATGTGTGATATAGGTAGCCCGCAAGGAACTAGGTAGGGGGGGGTGGTACGGCGTGGGGCGCGGGGCCACGAGCCGGCCAGGTCTATCAATGCAGACGAGGAACCATGCTACCATGGAAGCTGCATACCTATAGGTATGTGTGTGATGTAGGTAGCTCGCGAGGAACTAGAACACTTATATAAGCGTGTAGTAGGGGTGGTATGGCGGGGGGAGCGGGACAGGGGGGGCGGCTCGTGTTAGCCGGGGGGGCGGCACGTGCCCCCGCTGTGCATCGAGCACTCGAGGGGGCCGTGGGACACGAGCCGGCCAGGTCCATCAACGCAGATGAAGCTGCCACCATGGGAGCCGTGTATAGGTACGTGCCCACAAGGAAATAGGTAGCGGTGGTGGTACGGCGGGGGGCCTGGGGCAGGGGGAGCGGCACGTGCCTCCGCTGTGCATCTTTGCTCTGGAGCTCTGGAGGGGGCCGTGGGACACGAGCCGGCCAGATCGATCAACGCACATGAGGCTGCTACCATGGGAGCCGTGTATAGGTATGTGTGTACAGGTCACCCGCGAGGAACTAGGTAGCGGGGGTGGTACGGCGCGGGGCCACGAGCCGGCCAGTCTATCAATGCAGACGAGGGCACTACCATGGGAGCTGTCTATAGGTACGTGTGTAGTAAGTAACCCGCTAGGAACTAGGTAGCTGGGGTGGTACGGCGGGGAGCGCGGGGTAGGGGGGACGGCTCGTGCTGGCGGGAGGAGCTGTCTATAGGTATGTTTTTACTATATAAGAATATTTTTTAGTACAGTTACTAAAAAAATATTCTAGTACCTGTTGACCTGGCAGAGGACCGTGGGACATGAGTCAGCCAGGTTGATCAATGCAGACGAGGCCACCACCATAGGAGGTGTGTATAGGTATGTGTGTGATACAGGCACTTATATTCAGATTTGTGGGAGCGTGTAGTAGGGTTGGTAAGGCGGGGGGAGCGGGGCAGGGCGGCGGCACAAGCCCCCCCCCCCCTGTGGGATCAAGGTACTATGACAACTGGCTTATAGATGTTATTGTAATAATGGTAATTTATAAATAGAATTTTGATATCACTATGTGATTAAATAAAAACTTGATAAAAAATTACTAGTATGATAAATAAACAAAATGCAATTTTAAATATAACCTATAACCAACCTAACTGAAAATAACCAATTAACTTGTAAATCTCGTATAGCCTTAGTCACACCTTTTACTTAATATGAATTTAAATAATGTTTGTTGTACACAGGGCGGCGTCCCTAGCTACCGGCTACAAGGTGGCGCCACTGAACGTGCGCGACGCCGTGGTGCTGCCCGTGCAGGTTGTCTTCACCAGACACGTCGATGGAAATGATAAACTGGTAAGTCAAACATATAATACATTCTTATATTCAAATGAGACTCTAAAGAAAAGAGTACATATTCGTACAATATAGTATAGAATTCTGGTAACAAAGTAATATCAGAATCATATTCTGTTAAATAAGTTATTACTCAAATTCTAGTAAAGAGAGGTTATTTTAATGATTTCTTAAAATTATTTATTGGCTTAATATTGATACAATGCTATTCTTCTTTGCAGGAAGTAATGGTAAAATATAAGTTATATTTTTTCTGAATATAAATAAAAAACATTACTATATATTTCTATACTGGATTACATATTTTTCTTTTAAAGAATCTTATAAATTATAATACATTTCCGCCTTAGTCAATTAGTTATAAAATTTGATTAATAATGTTTTCATATTGAGTAGAATCAACAATCTTAATTCACACGGGTTATCAAGTATGGAAAAGGATATAAAACTTAACTATCTAAAATATTGTTACAGATCAAGAGAACACTCTTCGGCCCCATGAATCCTTACCCACAAAAGAAGGTAATCACTTTCAACAAACACACAGATGACTTTAGCTTCAATGTGAACTATGCAGAGTTAGATCACATACCATCTAATGAACTCAATTATATTGGCGCTTTGAACCTCACTCAAGTTGTGTTGAGCGGCGTGAGCGATGTCCTAACTAAATATTCTGCAGAAAATATCGAACATAAAGGTATCAAGGCACACTTCAACATGGATGACTCGGGCATACTCAATTTAGTTAACGTAGAATTTGTTGCCGAAAAAACTGTTACCGATGAGGATGACGACTCAGATAGCACACTCTCCAAAATAGGCAGCACTATCAGTAAACTATTCGGTTCTGACGCTGAAACTCCGGAAAAACTCGACGAGAAACTTGAAGAGAAGCCCGAGGAAGCCGAGAAGAATGACACAGCCAAAGCAAATGAAACAACAACAGACAAACAAAACGCAACAGACGCTGAAGCCAAACCGAAACCGAAAATAGTGATCATGAAGGAGCCGATCAAAAGTGAGGAACAAGTCATGAACATACAACCTCTGAACGAGGACCAGTTCAAGAGCTCTAAGGCGAAAATCGCAGAGTTGAATTTAATAGACAGGAAACGAGTGGAACGTGAAACCGCGTTAAACAATTTGGAAGCTTTTGTCATTGACGCACAGTTGAAAATAGATATGGAAGAGTACGCCGAATGTGGAACACCAGAGGAGATTGAGGCAATCAAAAAACTGTGCAGCGAGACATCTGAGTGGTTATACGATGACGGGTATGAAGCCGCTACCGAATTGTACGAGGAGAAACTCGGCAAGATCAAAGAGAAGACCAACCCAATATTTTACAAACACTGGGAGCATAGAGAAAGGCCTGATGCCGTCGCCGCTATCCGTAACATGTTGAACAGCTCAAAGGAATTCCTCAAAATGTCCAAGAACTTCACAAAAGACGTGAACGAAGATAAAGATGTGTTCACTGAAGTCGAAATTGGAGTTCTCGAGAAGAAAATTGATGAAACCGAGACCTGGCTCAACAAATCTATCAAGGAGCAGAATGCATTGAAAAAGAACGCCGACTTGAAATTAACTGTTGACGGTATAAGAGAAAAGATGTCGAACTTAGACCGTGAAGTGAAGTATCTCTTGAATAAGTTGAAAATATGGCGACCCAAGAAACCAGTTAAGAAGGAAACGGAGAATAAAACCGAGGAGGTGATTTCGGAACCAGAACCAGAGGCCACTGAGAAAACGGAAACTCAAGAGGAGATTCCGGAGCAGGTTTCGGAAACAGAGAAAGACTCTGGCGGCGAGACAACTGAGCCCCCACTGCAGTTAGAAGACGGCAAAGATGATCATTCCGAGTTATAATAGTTTTGAGTGAGCTAACTTAATTTATTAGTCTAATTATTTTTATTTAATTCGAAAGTCGCCGTGTCTTGTTCGTTTTTGATACTACTATTGATATGTTAAGAACCAGTGAAAGAAGTATGTACAAAAATGAAAATTAACTTAGTATTAGAGATGTGATTATTTAGTACCAAAAGTGAACAAGTCATGCATGTTCAATCTTCAATCTCAATTCGCACTGCGGCCGTCTTTCCCCTATTCCAATATGAATTTAAAAAATTATTTATCCATGTCTATTTGTGTCGTTTGGTTACATTTTTAATTGTTTTTTTATACGAGCGGCTTCTCTCTATGTTGTGCAGTGGCCCCACTAATGTTAATGGACGCGAGAATGTTATTAATCTATTTATTGTAAACGTTTATGTGATATATTAAAGGCTATAAGTTTGTGTGAGTATTATGCAGTTTTTCTACTACAGACATCAATATAGAGGCACAAATATTGCATTAGATTTAATGTTTTAATCACCAGAAAATTGTCGGTAGAAGAAAAACGGCGTTCAGACTTAAGTCAAGTAATTGTCTTAAGTGAGATTTGTTCATAACCCAGTCGCAAATGGAAATAAATTATACAATGAACATATTATGGTTTCATTTCACCAATAAATAATTTACTAACCAAACTTGATTGGGGTTGTCAGAAATAGGTGACAAATGTTGTATGTTGGACCCAAAGTGGCATAAAATATACTAAAATTCCATCCACATTTTTAGTTAATAATTAACATCGTGCAACAATTAATTTTTCGTAGTTATCATTTATCAATATTAAAATTCGTTCCATTTTATAATAAACAAGGGAGGGCTCAGTATTATCTTCAGTATATTCTTATTTTCTTTCAATATAAATTCCATAATGTATATAATGCGCCCTTACTGAGACATTCTTGGAAGGATATTGTCCTTATTTTTTGAATCCTGAAAGCTGATATAAGCTTTTATACCATAAGAGCTTCGGAGAAATATCAAAGCCCTACTCGCTCACATTAAAATCATGAATACATTAAGTACGAAGTGACTTGTCAGCTCATGACATTACTGACTGCAGAATTCACTTACGCACGGTCTTCATACGTTACTTTCTAGTGGATACACGATTTACTCATTCATCATTTAAGCATTAGTTGTAGTTACGACAAGAACTCTGAAGTTTAACTATTTAAAAGGAATATATTTTTTGCACTCTAGCAAACAATAGACTAAAAAGTGTCCATCATTGTTTTCATTATTTGCTACTATGTATATAGTAATATACATTAATATTACAGCTAATACTATAGGGTATAGTAAGTTTAGTTATCTGCAAATCTGAATCGGAGTCAATCCTACCAATATTATAAATGCGAAAGATTTTAAGAATGTACCTATCTAATATCTATGGATGTATATATCGACGGTAGAAAGCAATTTTGTCGTATCTAGAAAAATCGTTTTTTATTTCTCTCTCTCTTTTTTTGAAGAAAATAATTTAGAATAAATTTATTGAGTCTGCCGGAATTATCATTATTATCTTACAAGTTCTTATTTAGGATTAAATACTTTTTTTATGATATTTTTCAATAGTTATTTTACTCTGGCGTAAACCTCTATTTTTTAGATACGACAAAATTGCTTTCTACCTTCGATATGTATGTTTGTTACCTACTCTTTCACGTTAGAACGGCTTAAGGGCTCGCGATGAAATTGGCACAGAGTATAGAATGTTTTGGAATAACACATAGGCTACTTTTTATCCGTCGAAAATTGAAGATCCACTGGGTACTCTGGTGAACCCGCGGGGACCATTAGTCTATTATAACTTTGTCGTGAACACAGGTAAGTTAGTGATTTATCGGTTAAACAATAAAAAAAATATGTTTAGTGCATTAACTAAAATGTTGCTTTATTATACCTATGTTTATAATTAATGCGTCAACAACATTAAACAAAACGTACGGCAATACATAAGAATTTGTAGTACAGTTCATGAAGTCAATAATTATAGAAATTAGGCCGATCGGTGCGTGTCGTTGCTATAAACAATGTAAGAGGGTTATTTTATCGAAACAAAATACATACCTATACCAACAATTCAACGAAAACAAGCCTAAAAATTCTAGTCTCTGATTCAATCTGATATAGATGATCTAGGTACGTACCTATCATCTCAACGTATATTCTACTTAACCTACTCACGTACATACAAGATGGTTTATGCTTTCACTAGACTTTGATATAGGCTCAGATATGTTATTATAGTAGATAAAGTAGGTATACCTATCTCATAGTATTTTATTTCTATTTCTACTAGCGGCTTTGTGCTATCGAAACGTAGTTGATTGTATAAATCTGATATCCACGCTTCGCGATTTTTCTACGTTTCCCGGAATAAAAGCTATGCTAAGCGGTTTTGCATTGAAATAACAAGCTTACAACAATGGTTACACCACCAACAATGGCTTACACCTTAATATTAACGGATATTTTACGCTGTTCATTATAAATATATAGTTAGTAGACATTAGACCTAATCATTAAATTTTCATGGAAAGTCAACTCGAGTCTAAGATAGATACTGTTGTCTAGTTTTGGAACTAGGATTATCAATATTTCTTGCTCATTTACAACAAGTACCCATGTAACAACATGTAGGTAATAAAACGTAATAGAAATTGCAAATGATGAAGCGATTGTATACAAGTAGGTACCTACTACAGCCTCTGGGCTCATAATAGATAAGAAAACACCAGTTATGTTAAATTCCTTATTGATATTTAATCAATGCTTGTTTTTATTTAATGGAATACAAGTATCCATAATCTTGAATCTCTCAATTTAACGTTGAATAAAATAGTCAAGTAAGCAGGCAATTAAGGAGCGACTGCAGGCTCACTAATCATCAGATACCGGCTGGGCAGCAAAAACTGAATTCCTATAGAAAATAAAAATTACAAAATGATTTCGTTGAAAAGCCGACAGACAGGTATAAAAGCTGCATGAGTAGTCATAAAATTACCCACTAGACGGCTTACAGGCTTTTTACTCTATTTCTTTGTACTAACTAGGAATTTATCTTATATGGAATTCAGGGTTTTGCTGCCACTGTTGTTATTTGGCTTGATGTGTTATGTTTAGGTACATTATTCCTACACGTGGTATTTTTTGTTATGTTCTTGATATGTTTTTAGAAAAAAATCGTCATCTAAATATAAGTTCTTGTCAAGTATTTTTTATTGTTTGGAATTTTAAGTTGATGTGTTGTATTATTGTATGTATCTTCAGCGATATTATTAATGATTCAGTTTTTATTCAACCAGCATAAAAAGCAGTTAGTATTGTTTTCGTAATATAGCTCCGAGGCATTTTAAATGAATGTTAAATCATACAAAATCTGGACAGGCTCCTCAAGCGTCCTGTGCCCCATTACCAGCAACTTGTTTCAAAAGAGCTTTTGTTTTTTCAAGTCCCGAAGTATGCCCGAAGGAAGAACTCGGCGCCCGCGCCGTGCACTGGCGCCTTTCTCCGTAAGAATGAGACGGGTATGTCTAATTTGGTGCGCATTGAAGGGAGACAAAGCAATAGCATTCGCGTCACAAACAGACAAGCCAAACGAATCCAGTTTGCTTGCTATAGGCCGGCCACTCGGTTGTGTATCGTTTGGCGTGCGTTTTCGTCAGTGATGTAAACAAAAAAAACTTAATTTTGTGTGTTAACCAAAAAGTTCCCTGACATAGTGGCGTGCGAAGTATGTGCTGATATTCAGTTCTAGTTTGTGAGGATACCCGTGGGATTTGTTTGTAAGTAATAAGTAAGAATGCAGGTCGTTCCCTCTCGCGTCCCTCTTGGAGGAATGCATGCACCTCGCTCGCCGGCCCTGCCTGCGCCTGCCCTGCGTGCCCTGCCTGGCCGCTGGCGCACCTTGCGACTATCGAATTTTACTCTTCAATCAATACAATTACGTACTTTCTTCGACACGCAGTTAACACATTGTTAAATTGACGTTTTGATTATCTTCTACGAAAACACCGGTCAGGAAGTTTTCGAATTGTTAATGTGATGTTGATACATCTTTCGTTACCAAATACCTAAACAAAAAGGTTATTTGTTATGTTACAACGTTTGGTCAGTCAAGTTCGAGCAAATACTTAGAATTTGTGACCCTTTTTTGTTACAAGTTCATTAGAGATTGACAAAGGTTATGTCAATCGTAACTTTAGTATTTGTTTAATTGTTTTGGAATCCTTGTTCTTTAACCCTAGAAAACATAGGTATGCGTTAGTGAATAAAATCGTATGTGAACAAACTCATGTTTTGTAGGTAATTTTATGTGACCTTTAACTGGCTGGATATTACTTCTAAGATATTGTAATGTATTTTTTTTTTATCTTTCTCATGTTGCACTTTCACATCGCAGTGTCATGTACTCATTGATAAATGTGTGATCTCTGACCTTGATTTACATAATTCATTCATAAGCATGCGATATTTTGGTTTTTGTATCTCTATTTTGAAGATGGCTATTAATATCCTAAGTGCTATTCGTTCTGGTATCCACTTTATTTTAGTCTGCATCTCAAGAATCTCAACGTTATAGCGGACTTGCATTGAAATCCCAGATAAAAAATATGCATAGTTTATTGGTTTTGACGATTGCATCCTACAATAATCGATGTACATATACAAAGAAAAAAACATACCGGCCGAATTGAGAACCTCCTCCTTTTTGGGATGTCGGTTAAAAAGAGTTAGGCCATGTAGATGGTAGTGAAATTGAAGAATTAATGGATTCGATAATGCAAGCTTTACATAATAGCTACACGAAAACTTCAGATAAAATAATAAAAAATATTTAAAGCCGGAAGAAATTATGTAAATAAAAGTTTGTGTTCTATGCATTTCTAAACTATCAATCAGTTGTGACGAAACTTTTTGACTTAAGTTGCCGCGCTTAAACAATCTACTTATAAAGGTAAATGCCGAAATAAAAAAATAAACTCACCAAACTTTTTTACTTGTTGCAATGCTTGGTTACAGCCAGTGGAAAATAAAACTATGATAAGTATCAAATGTCATGTTTCCATTAACTGGATTAACTGGCATTAAATCAACTAGCATCATGAACACAGAGACAATGAGTGTGACGTTAGGTATGTTACGGTACATGGTCATGGTGCATTGTTACCTATGGTTTATATATTGATCTGTTTACTGACCATTTTTGGTTCGAGCCAACCGTGTCTTGACCATCGACCACAGACTTAAATAGACACCGCGAATGTCAAAATCGTGAATTCCCGAATTATTGCCTCGTTTTTTTATGCTTCTTAAAATGGGCAAGGTACTGAAGGATATGTTAATTAACAAAGCATTACATACACTGCCACCTGTCTATCCATATGATGGATAGCTTAGTATTTAAATATTATGTATCAACGTTCTATTTAGTTTTAAAACAATGGATTATTGTAAATGATACGTTCAGCTAATTATATTGTTGACCGTACATAATGAAGCCGGTACTTTATGATGATGATAAAATACGTAACGAAAACACAATTGATAACGAGATGCGTACGTGATTTGAGCATAGCGTCTTCGTTTAAAATATGTATGTAAATAGGTCGTTTAGCCATTGACATCTATTAAGGTCACTGGATTTGCAACCTCAAGGCTACGTTATCCGAATTTATCTCCTATTGTCATTGTAATAACTAATAAGATACAATAAAGAATGCGGTGCAACTCAAAAAAAAAATTAAGCACGTTTTAAAAAATAAATCTACATACCAACTCTATGCAATAAAAAAACAAATCAGTTGTATCTTTGGAATTATCGATGTAAAAAAAACGTGTTTTGAATTCCTGATTCCACCTGCCAGTTAAAAAAAATACTATCACAGACATGCATCGTACAGATTTTAAGAATTATATATATCGGTTAATATCGTAACGATGTTCCCAGAACCGTCTTACCTTTAATATCCATATAGAGCTTATCTCAAACAGAATATTTCAAACGAAACCTTTGCCCTCCCGTGGGTTGTAAATACCTTCTTTGGACGCCCCATTTAGTTCCAAACAGATGAAAGTACCTACCTGTTTCAATATAAACAGGTTATTTGATAGCAGTGTTAAAGCCGACCCTGCTCAGTGCTCATCACATTTTATAAATGTCGTGATTTAAGACCTTGAAGGGAATTGCAGTTGACTCGTATCACTGTGAAGGTTCATCCGTTTATTTTCACGAAGCGAAAGTAGAGTTATTGTGCGTGTGGCATTACTGACAGCTATCCATCAGGGCGGCAACATTCAAACATTCATCGTGCTTTCATGCAAGGAGGTTTTATAGGAATAGAATGTACCAACATAAATTTATTAATAAATGCTGAGAGCGCTTGAAATGTAATTAATATCTTGGTATATTATCGAAAATAATGAACACGAATGATAATTATAAAACCTGTCGCTGTAATATATTACATATAGACATTAAGTCTTAGACAATTTACAACCACACCACAGCCTAAAATCCAGCGTACTAACATATCAATAAATAGGTAGCTTACAGTGGTAAATTCAGTTCAGTCTAGGTCCGTTTCAAAAAGCTACATTCTACGAAACATGGAGTGTTTTTTTGACGGGACGGATATTGCTCACAAAAGCCAATACTGTAGAGAGTGTAGAGTTTTTTTTATCTGGCTCTCCGGTTATCCATCAAGCCGACAACATTCAAACGATCACAACGTGTATTCGAACACAACATTGCATCAAACTTATGATTTATTGTTGTTGTAGCGCGGATTCCATCGACTTATAAGCGATTTATTTTATCTAGACAATTTTTTATCGACTGTCGAGTGAATATAATATATAAATATATTCCTGATGTATATAAATAGGTATATATAGGTATTTGGTCTCCCCGCGGTTTCACCGGCGTTCCCAGGTCATCTTAATTTTTCCCGGGATCATAAGTAGCCTACGCGTTATTTTAGAAAATATTGTAGTCTGCCAAATTTCATCGCGATCCCTTCAGTCCTGGCGTGAAAGAGTAAGAAACGTATATATATATCCACATCCATACATTCTCACAAACTTTCGAATTTATAGGTATACTGTATACCTACTTCTTACTAATCGGGATGATATCCGCGTACATTATTATAAAAGTCATGAAAGTAGGTATATTTTGTTTTGATTAACCTTGACGTGTTGATCTAGTCGCATTTATCGTTGAAGAAAATACTCTTCTCTCATTTTTTATTTTTTTCTAAATGTGTACGATTTGGCTATTCTCAAAATTCGTTATAGTCCAAATGAGTTTGTTATGTAAAAAAAAGTAAATCCATAGTTAAACCGTAAAGCTTATGATTTCGATATTATAAAGCATACCTATTTCAATGGGGATTAAACAGATTTAAGAACAGTGAATTCCTGGTAATTCCATCTTATATAATAGCTAACTAATTATTATTTGGCAAAAGGATTTAATGTATAAAATAAGTAATTAATCTATTCTACCATGTTGGTTTTTGAAATTCTGTAAACCCCTTATCTTATTCTGATGAGTGTAACTACCTGAACCGCAACTAACTACTGCTTTGAGAGATTGTAATATCTTTAATTTATACATTTAAAGCTTTAATAGCTTCCACGGAACCCGCATTTCCTTGGATCTTAAATTTTCCCGTAATAAAAAGTAGCCTATGTGCTACTCCAGCTTTTATTTAACCCTGTGCTAATTTTCATCCAGATACCTTCAGCCGTTCTGACTTGGTTGAGTAATAAACATCTAAACTTCACATTTATAATATTTATAAGATATTATTACAAAATTATTTATCTCAAACACGTTAGAAAACAAGTTTTAAAAGAACATAAACGTCGGCAGGTCGGACACGGCTCCGCAGGTAATCGATTTTATTAATTAAAACTACTCAGATCAGATGAACACGATATCAGCAAAGCTACAGTTTATTTACGGATATGACATAATACTTAATTTATATTATCAGATTCGATCTAAATGTTGGAGCACGCGACCCAAACACTTGATTATTATTCTTAAATGCATTTGGTGGCGAGTTTATTTCTATAAAGCGGCGTAAAATGCATTTTTACTTCCCATTTACTTGATTTTTGTCTTATTAACAGGCCATGTGAAATCAATAAAATCATTGCGGTTTTGGTTAGAGTTAGCTCTGCTTGGTACATACAAAATAGTTGATATTCGCTACGCGTTAGGTACCTGAAACCGTGTAATAAAGACCAAATGAGTTTGGCCGTCAGAAAGCTTTACATAAGTTATGTTATCAACATATATGTGTTACAAAGAAATCCGCAAATTGGTAATTATATAGCGCGAATACTTATATAAGCTTATCTCAAATTGTATCAAATACTGATGACGGCTATAGATGAGTTTATGTATAAGGAATAGAAGATTGATTCTTTCGCTACATCCACGAATTACTTTTGCAGTCATCATATAACTATTAGGTACATACTAGTATAGAAGTATAGATATGGGTACGTTAAACATATACAGTCTTTTGAGTGCACCAGTAACCGTTGCAATTATTTGTCGAGCACGTCAACTTTCGGGACGTAGCAGAACGACGGAAACTTAGGTATTTGCAGGTCTTGGCGATCCTCCAAGTTTAATATACTGGAATGCGGTTTGCATCTACAATTTTTTAGGGTTAATATCGCAAGGCTGTAATCTAACATAGTTGTGGTTAATATTATAGATTTTTCAATTTATCCATTGGCAGTATAACTTCATGTACAGAAATTGTAGGTAATTGTACAAAGTTTCCCGAATATTTAAAAAAAATTGCATCCGCATAAAATAAACGACCCTCCTGTTGAAAAAACTCGGAAGTACACGTTCTATAGTCTTTGTTTTGTGTGAATCCCCTTTGACACCTTCCCGATTTCCTTCCGATAGCGTCATTAAGCACGTGGCAACACTCGGGCCGCGGGTGAACAATAGTAAGTGTTGCAAGGTGCAAAATTATCAGACTACCTCTCGGTGGTCCCGCGAGCACGTGGATTAAGTGGCCCTAAGCAGCAATTAGCGTAAGTATTTTACGGGTATACGCTAATGAGCTAGATATAAGGTTCAATTTAGATTGTACCTTGTAGTAAGTAGGTACTTAATAGTCGATTGGCATGCCACCTACCACGTGGGATTACGGATAGTAAACACGTTTAGAAAAGGATAGTTAGAATAAATATCATAATTTTTGTGCGTTACAAGTAGCAAACAGAACCCTAAGATCCATATTAATTTATAGCGCCGAATCCAAATTATATTATTCTTTATTATTTTAATAAAAACCTACTTACTATTTTATTTACTTGTTGGAATATATTCATGATTATATTACATACAGTCAAAAAGGCTCGTTTTTAGTAAAACGAATTTTAAACATACCATAATTGACTCACAGCCCCTCGGAATAAGGTGCTTATTATGCTGCCACGGCCACAGAACGGCTTATATTATTCAGAAGCATCTCATATCAGAATAAAACATGAAAACGTAACACCAAAGCTGAGCCGGTAAAGCAATTCTCCCCCTACTTCGAAAACATTTGTCTGATAATTTTACTACCACAGAGCGATTATTGTGAGTGTATTGTATTGACTTATTATTCAAAGTAGAGTACGATATTCATAAAATTATCGGAATAATGCATGATAAAAGAGTCGTAAAAACGTTACAGAAGAATAATATTTCCACGAATTTCGTTTGAGGACGACTTGATTTTGTATGTGGACCGTAATGTGTTTTAATGGAGAGCTTAGCTTTTTTTTGTGAAAATATTAAGGAGGTAACTGTCTTGATATACCTAATATTCTTATATGGACACTACTACCTTTGCATAATTTTATTACTCATTTAGACATGGCCATTGGGTGAAATCCCTTTCCCATTAAAATAAAATAAATGATCTGTATTAAACGCCGCAAAATTTAAACAAAACTAAGCAGAGTTTTTTCATCTTAGGTAACCAGATAACTACATAGACGTACTTATTACATTTTAATATGTATATATTCTGATTTTCCATGCCCAGACGAAAATTTTCATCGTCTCAAGCTATACAATACAGTAGATAAGACCAGTACCACACCAACACTCTATAAGCCGAGAAGTATGTACTAAAGATAGTAGTTTAGTGACGGTATTTATATAAGTAGACAGCAAGTCCACTGACCATTTGCAATTGCAACGTAACCGGATCCCTTTTTGCTGTAATTCCCTTGCAAAGGGCACAGATGCCAGTCGGAGATAATATCCTCACTCCTAAACAACGTATCGTATGTGTGTATAGTGGTAGTGACATCGATGGTCGTTGGTTCTACAAGCTTGACCTTTGAATGTGAGCTTGTTTGGAGATAGCTATTTAACCATCGCCTACAATAAGCACTTTCAGTTTTGATTTAAAGGTTTTTTGGCACCTTTTCACAAGTATGTCGATGTGCTTATTGGAATAATTTTCTTTTTTTATGGATCGGGTGTTACCTCTACATAGAATAAAACAAAGTCGTCCACTGTCTGTACGCTTAGGTCTTTGTAGCTACGCAAGGGATTTTGATGCGGCTTTTCACAATAGAGTAAAAAAATTGTGAATCAAGAGGAAAGATTTACGCATTGTTAAATATAAGTTAATTGAAATATGAAAAAGATACTTTGCTAATATTATGAGTAGCACAAAATATTATGAATTTCTTCTTTGCTTTCCCCTCAAACAGTTCAAGAAACGTTTACCATATGAAGTGTCTTTTTCAGTAGCACACACTTCTATTAGGTATGTACTGTACCTACTTGCTAAGTTTCAGTTAGAAGTGCAAGGGGGCGCTGAAATTACAGTCACTTGAGACTTTATAATGTCTAAAAGACCATTCTTTAGATTGTTACACCCCTTCCTAGTGTTTCCACCATTATTCGCCTTTATACGACACAAGTTGACCCACGGAACTTCGTTTTCAACTTTTTCGATTAATGCTCCGCTCCTATTCATCGTAGCATGATGATATAAAGCCTATCTAGGACTGAAAGTTTTATTCTAAACGGACCATTAGTTCCTGAGATTAGCATGTTCAACCAAAGAAACTCTTCAGCTTTATATACATAGATTAAAAGTATCACGTTTCTCGCCTCAATAAAACATTTTGACATTAATCCCCAAAAGCTGAACCAAATCAATGATCATTGTCTGGAGCAAGTTATTATGAAACTGTACTATGTCATCGATCCCCCCCCCATTCGCCGGACCACACGCCGTCAGTAGTTCCGGGTACGACACAGTTCGTGTTACCATCAAAATCGTACCATTGATCGGTATAGTAGAGGAAACAAATACTAGGTACTATGTATATGAAAAACTTAACAAATACTTATTATGTGCACTAACATGTCTACTGGTCGACTTTTAAAACAACTAAAATTACCATACTGTAGTATATATCTTCTACCGATTATGTCGTAGATAAAGGACCCTTATAATATCCTACTTCCAACTAATATTATAACAAAGAACATTTGTAAGAATATATTATTGTAAGAATATAAACTGTATTACGCCAGAACGGCTAAAGAAAACTGAGATGAAACTAAGATAGAAATTCATAACCAAAATTATAAGAAAATGCTTTAAAATCTTTCGCAATTACATCAATCAATAAAACTCGAAGACTGAATAAAAAGTTATGTTAAAAGATACATTTAACTCCTCAAGTGTACAGGCCCAACGACTATATAAGTGCCACCGGTTTCGGCCAACTTCTGATTGACTTGATTGATGTAAATTGTAAATCTACCGATCGGTATTCCAATCACTACAGCCGTAAAGATTCGGAGTCGTTAACCGTATTGCCGGATGAATTATCCACTTCCCTTATTATCTTTATGAATAGGAAAGGGACGCCATGCCATACCTTGTTATATATAGCCTATATGCGGTATGCTTAGAATTTGGTTTATTAGGGCAATGGATGTATTTTGAATTGCCTTAAGGTTTCTCAATGATTTTACGGTTCTGTGGAAACGATTTTATACTACTTAATGAATGGCAACTAATTTCAAATAATTAAATTTATTATAGGTAAATCAGACAGAAAGCAATAAAACGTATTTAAAACAGCAATAA
The DNA here is from genome assembly GCA_905147785.2 of Thyatira batis. Taxonomy (NCBI): domain Eukaryota; kingdom Metazoa; phylum Arthropoda; class Insecta; order Lepidoptera; family Drepanidae; genus Thyatira; species Thyatira batis. The sequence goes on from LR990499.1 coordinate 7,812,750, forward strand.
AAATATAAATAAATAAATTAAAGGCCTTTGAGTCTTACACAAGTATATTTCAAATATGCATTAATTACCTACTTAAAAAATATACCATTATTAAAAAAAAAGGGTTAATAAATTTAAGCATTTTTTTTCTTAAGACGAAAATAAAACCTCTGGAAGAATATAGAGGGTATTTACAAATTCAGTTCAAGTGGTTTCGGGTGACTACATCATAATTAATTATTTGAATTAACATAGTTAATATATCGCAAAAAAGAAAACACACAATTACTCATCCATTTCATTGCGATATGATAATGTGAATAAATAATATTAATTACAACATGATAAATGAACACTATAGTAGTGAAGGGAAATTTTGGGAAAACGGGAGAAGTTACTCCATTTTTTAAGCTTCCGTCGCGTGTGCAGCCTTAATGGTTAAAGTTACATAGAAATTATGTATGACGGAAATATTGTACACAAAATTTTCTAAAAAATATCCCGCAATAGCATATGTCTATCTTTTATAGTTGACTCAGAATAACACGTGTAACTCCTGATAGCTTAGCAGTTCGGAGCATTCTGATTATATTTGTTTACTCTTACGTTTATAATACTCTCACTAATCCCTAATTTAAAAAAGTTAACATTATTACCTATTCAATAAAAAAGAATCATAGAAATCGGTATAGAAACACCAAAATTATAGAAGAAATAAGCCATCGCGTCGTCACACGTGAATACTAAATCATGCTATAAGTAAGGATTATTTTTAAACGACTTAAAAAAAAGGAGGAGGTTCGAGGAACGAAGTCGCGGGTTAAAGTTAGATTTAGCCCAAAGAAACTATTCCACGCGAACGAAGTCGCTGGCAGAAGCTAGTATATAATATTAACTGGGTTTATTTGTTTGCCGATATTAATAGCTATGTAATAGTTTTACTGTCATCAATAAAAACATTGGTTTTGAATACATTAAATGTTTTAATGACACGTGGGAAATTGGTTTTGCATAGTGGTTTGCTCTTTAATTATACATATACCTTTATCTATACTTATCTATATCTATACTTCTATACTAATATTATAAAGAGGAAAGATTTGTTTGTTTGTTTGTTTGTAATGAATAGGCTCCGAAACTACTGGACCGATTTCAAAAAATTCTTTCACCTTTGGAAAGCTACATTATCCCCGAGTAACATAGGCTATATTTTATCCCTGTATTCCCACGGGAACGGGAACTACGCGGGTAAAACCGCGCGGAGGCAGCTAGTACGTATACGGTATATGAAATGATATTATATGAAAAATTTCACAGGCACTTATGAAACGTCGACTCTAATGCTCGGTTCGGAAGGTTGTTTTTCTGAGAAGAGTAGTATATATATTCTATAGCTGCCTCCGCGCGGTTTTACCCGCGTAGTGCACGTTTCCGTAGGAATACTAGGATAAAATGTGTTACTCGCTGATAATCTAGCTTTCAATTGTTGCGAGAATTATTCAGATCAGTCCAATTGTTTTAAGTTTATTCGTTACATAGAAATCTTTCCTGTTTATAATACATATTAGTATGATAAAAAATCATTTTATTTAAATTATTAAGAGCTTGATTTAAGAATTCATTTAATACACAAGTTTTACATAAATACGCTCCTAGTCCTACGTAAGATTCGTCACGCCCGTCTCCTAAGGGGGAGACATAAACCACAGATTTCTAGTTAACCACGCAATTTATTTATCATATCATATCTCGCGGTTTCACCTGCGTTATGAGAGGACAGAAATAAAGCTGACACAAAATTTAAAGCTTTAAAAAAAAAAACAACAATCTGATGTGATTTTACGATGATTACCTATTGAATTACTATTTACTTCAAAAGTATACGAAGATTTGTTTCTTCCGCATATACTTAAATATATTATCAACTTGTGCCAAGTAGGCCGACAAACAGGTAGAGCAGATGGTCTGATGGTAAGTGGTCACCGCCGCATATGGTCATTTGAAATACCAGGCTTCGTCCGATCTTGAACCTGTAATTTAGTAGGCACCTTTGCCTTTCTAACCGAAACTCAGTTTATAGGTGTGTAGTGAAAATTATAGTCTTTAGATTTGTTTCACTTCTGAGTAATTTTACATGAAAGTTGATAAATCGCCAAACCTTTACACTGCTGAATCGATATTCTTGTCGATTATCTCTATCATATCAGCTTTTAAACTGAAAAACACATCAAAATCAGTTCTTTCAGACGGCTCAAACAGACACAGAGTGAGACACGCAAAACCTTTTCTTTTTGCCTCGGGGGTTAAAAATAACATTGAAATGCGGGGTTTATTTATTTTCCCCATACATAGCATATTCATTTAGATTTCATGTGTCCACAGCTATGATTAATCTCGCGTAATTTTAACGAATATAATCTTCGGTGAGTGCTGGGAAATGAAAAGGGTTGCCATCAAAAGGAATGAAAGTAATAATTTTTATAGTCACACTCACACATGTACACGCGTGGCGTGTGTGGCGTGTGTGTGGCGGTGTGCGTGTGGCATGCGGGCCCATACAATTGTTTTACGGTTGCTATTATTAAAAGTACCAACAGGTTTCTCTTTCAAACATTTTTATATTATTATAGCTTTCACGTGCGTTCCAGAAATATTTTCAAGATAATATAATACCTTTGGATGTTGTGTCAGATATCTTGAAAGAACTGTTAGCATTGATATAACCGTTCGATGAAAATAGTTTTTGATTTAATCTTCGCTTAGCTAGAAATAAAACAAACTTAGTTTATCTTAGGTAGCCGCATCCTGAACGGATGGCACAAATTTAGAAACATTTAAAAGTAGCAATGTCATCATGCCTAAAAAAGGTTCTTATCTAAAGATTGTTTTTGTCTATAACTAAGCTTACCTCGATTCAAGGCAGTCAACGCTCTTATTAAAATTGTGCCAAATGCGATTCGACAGCAAAATAACTATTTTCGAGCAAAATGACGTTCCAACTCGGTGTCGAAATATTTATTGAACTATTTTTTTGTGAATGAATTCCGTAAATTCACTGAAGCACAATTTCACAATGGCAGGAACTGTTGGAATCAGTTAATGCAAACTGTGAAACATCCAGAACATTTTCACATCGAGTGTGACTAGTTTAGCGAGATATTTGTTAACGGAATGGACTCCGTTTCTCGCGTTCCCAGAGATCCGTATCTATTTAACTAGAACCCTTCTAATCGGATTCAACATACAATTTCGTTGAAAATCTTTTTAGGTATTCTTCGAACACAATCACATTTTAATAGTGGTCATCAACCCTGTCGGTAGCTGTCAATTAGCCAGCTATTAAATCTGTCTGTCAAGGAAGCAGTTAACATGTCCAAAACTATTTGATATTAGCAAGGATACGTCAATATATGCTTACGTAAAAGATGTCCTCGTATGGTAGGCGTGTGTGGAATACGTTAGGAGCGAGCTGGTTGAACCGTAATGAGATGTCAACGCATGCTCTTGATAACAATGCTAATCGCCTCCGTATTTGATGAATGAACTGACAGGTGAGTTGGCTTAGCCGCTGAACGTGGCTTCGATTCCCGGGACTAATATTTTGTATGGCATGTAGGTATATAGATAGATAGATAACTCTTTATTGTACATCAAAGGAGAAAACAAATAAACAATAACAGTAGAACTTAACTAAATGCACAACGCGGTCTTATCGCTAAAAGCAATTTCTTCATATATACCTATGGTAAATGACCCAATGGTGGCCAGTTTAAGAAAAAAAAAACAGGTTTTTGTGAAATATTACCAAAATTGTGAAAGTTTCAGCGCTGAATATAGTGAAACTGTAAAGTCCAGTCCTTATTTAATATTTGTAATGTATTACGCGTGAGATACGGCAAAGCTGGATTCAATTAATTTAACAAATAAAAGTTGTAGTTTTGTGACCCAGTCTTGGCCAGGGAAAATTCATTAATGGATACCCCAGTCTTAGTCTAAGTTTATCTTTATTTTATGGCTACCACATGAAACAAATCTAATTTTGATTTTAATTAAGCAATACTATTTTACAAGTGAAACTTTCTGCTCACCGCCTTAACGATTTCCTTAAGAAAAGCCGTCGTTGTCAATTTCAAATCACCTTACACTTTGTATTCCCGCAAATTTGTACATGTAACTGACTGAATTCAATAAAACGTTAAACTTAGATAGTTCGATGTCTAAAGTCTATGTCACAGTGATCCCAATGTAAAAACATTCGCTCATGTCCGAATTCTAGATGTTTCTTTTAATTTTTGGCCATTACTGGTACCGTGGCCACGACTGGTACACTTACGATATGTATATAATGTATTTTTACTTTATATGTCATAATAATAGATATAATAGAGATAAGAGACTAACAAAAAAATTGTGTAGAAAATGACTAGCCTATTTTAAGCCGCATCCAAATCATATAACATATTAAATAACTACCTGAGAAACTAGATTTGAAGTAGAATATTAACGATCAGCTAACTAAAATCCCTGCTTAATTTGTAATTATATTTGCGGGCTGAAAAATATGTTCAAGGATCTTTTAATGAACATGTATCAAAGTGTCCTTTAGCTTTATGCTATTTCACAGTCCTCATTCCTACAGGCACATCTGAAATTGTAATCTCTATTAATGTTTTCTCGTTTCTGGAATAAGAATATTGCAAAGAGGTTTTGGGCTGAAAATTTAAGTTTTTATTTTATTTTAAAATTCTTAATATTGTGACTGGATAGCAGCCCCGGATCTTCAATTTTTTTTAGGCGGGGCAAAAACTGCAAAATGCCGCCCCCCCCCCGTGCCCACTTTATCATCTTTGTAATTTCAGATGTTGAACAAAAAGTTGAGGATATAAATAAATTTCGAAATTATTGGGGGAAAATAAATCGTACAGCAAAAAAAAAAGAGAACCAAATTGTAGCTTCAAGTGTCTAGTCTTTAGATACGATACGACCATGACGTTTTTGTGATCATGTCATGATCATTTTTTGGGTCTTGAAAAATTCTAAGGAAACTACCTAGGAAAAAAAATGCAACATTTTTGTCGTCTAAAAAAATATTCAATCAAAAGGCTTTTAATCGTATATGAAATTGAAGAAGGGGTTTGAAAACAACACAACATTCTCTATAAAAAAACATTAATGACTCTTGTCGAAAACATCTTTTTTGAATTGAAAACTTTGTCTGACAGATTAACATACACACACAGTCGAGAAAAAAAAGGAAAATTTAATAAAATTATTTTTTATCTCTTTCATCACTACTACATCACTATTACAAAAATCGAGTTTTCAATGAAAAACTTTTTAAAATTGAACCATCGTTCATAATGGTGACTTAAGCGAAAACAATTTTAAAGCCTCGGGGTACTAAGTAAAAAGCATTGCAACGCTTTGAATTTTTCAGGGATTTTTCAACCAACCAACTTAAAAAAATACCGGCGATATCCTTAATTCATCCTTTTTATCCAAAGTTATCTAAATTTATTTATGAAAATTTTTGCCTTTTTTCCAATTCAATTCAGATTTCAATTCCATACAAATATTTTCGACAAGAACCATTCATGTTTTCTTATACAAAATATTGTGTAGTTTTAAAAAAAATCTTCAGTTTTCTATTCGATCATTATTCCCAGAGTTATTCATTGTCAATGTTAAAAAGTAATTTTTTTGTTTGACTAGCAATAACTCCGTGGCAAATCATCATAGGTTTATTTATTACAACAAATTAAAGGGCATTAAATTCTATATCTAAAAGAGTATTTGACAAAAACAATAGAAAAATATTTTTTGAAGCCGTACGGGCTTTTATTTTATTTAGATGACAAAAAATTTGCATTTTTCCTTGGTAGTTTCCTTAGAGTTTCTCCAGACCCAAAGATGATACAAAAAATTCATGGTCGTATCTGAAAACTAAACACTTGAAGCTACAATTTGGTTTTCTCTTTTAACTGTACGATTATTTTCCTCGGAGTCATAGCTCGTTGAAAATCACCCAAAATTTTCGAAATTTGTTTATATCCCAAATTTTTTGTGTTTAGTGTATAATGCTGAAGAGTTTGTTTGTTTGCTTGAACGAGTTAATCTCAGGAACTATATAACTAGATAGTCCATTTATCAAGAAAGGCTATAGGCTATACATATATCATCACGCTATGACGAATAGGAGCGGAGCATAAACCAAAAATGTTGAAAAAACGGGCAAATGATGCTAACGAACTTGCGCGGGTCAACTATGTATGTTTTATACACAGACAGGATAAGATTTAAAATATAAGAAATATATTACCTATTGCATTTGTGTATTGAAAATTGAAATTACATTTTTGACTGATTTAGACTTAGACTGTCGGCGAGGCATTCGGACTTTTCATCACTCTCAAACGCGGGAGGTTTAAACCATGCCTACGTGCCTCGCGAATCATAAAATGTTCGTATAGCAAGTCTCACTTGTCGCTCTCGCCGCCCCAGTCACATGGTCTGTGTGCTGTACCCTTGGGTATCGGTCGAGTTGATATGACCACAAAATAAGAATGAATTTCAGTACTTGTACTATTATTTATTCTATGGTTAAAGTTATCCATTCGTCTGTCAAGTGTGAATTTGCCGCCCCTCTGAACGTGCCGCCCGGGGCGTGGGCCCCGGCTCGCCCCCCCCTAGATCCGGCCCTGCTGGATAGTGTAGTACTTAATTGGATTTTTAGTTCAATAGTTAAAAGTCTCTTACAAAAGTATTTACTAATCTATATCTTAAAATGTAAATTAGCATTTGAATATATATAAACGTACCTACGGACTACTTTTTGTTAGACGGGAAAACTTATTTCTAGATCTCTTCTTAGAAAAAACCTTGACAATGGGATCGTGTAAATTGTGACACTAAATAAAGCTTAGCCGTGACATTCTGTAGGGGTAAGTCACGACATGTTTACACTTTTAATTTCACTTGAACCTGGCGGAACGCAGTTGTCTGCCCTTGAAAAGGTTTAAACAGGGCTGCCAACATGCTGGCATAACTATCTACAATCTTTATATGCTTTTTTTTTAATAAATCCATTGCCAGATGCACGATTTTGGCACAATAATTGGAAGCGATGGGGTTATATGGATTTTTTTCTAAATAGACTAAATTTTCTAGGCTTTGTCTTAGAGGAAATCCCTTAAACAATAATTAAAATACGTGAGGCACTCGGGGACTGCCGCGGTAAAGCTATTGCATTGCATAGCATTTTGTATCAACTTATGAAATTATAATTTTATTTATTTATTTTAATAATAAATGCACTTTGTTCATTCATATTCAAAACACTTCATACACTAATTTTACAAGTACAGCTATTCACTGTTGTACATAAATACATATACACCTATATACTTTCTCATAAACAGCTGCTTATGTATTCGTCCGATTTCGGAGCAGCTCGTCTCGATTCGTGCGAGTTTCGTAGAGTCGTACAATACGTCTAATCGCACACAACGCCGTGTCGAAGACTGCCGAACCGAACTGAAACGACGTTAGACGATGCACGGCCTTCAAGCCACACCTCCTTGCCCGTCGGAGTGGGGGGTGTTAGGTTTTTTCGTTACGGAATTTCTTGATTCGGTCGCCGCGCTCAGAGCGCGCGATAAAAGCTATGCAATAGCTTAAAAAATCCTTGGACAATTTGTACACATTTTTATTTTATTTATTTTAAACTGTGTAACAGGAACCACTTAATAATTTGAGCTTGCAAGCCTTGCAGGTAATACGAGTTATGGTCAAAGACGAGTTGGCCAAATAAGTAACTTAAGTAGTGAATGGTCGAGTACAAAAACTCGGTCCGGCGCGGTCTGCAATGTGGCCGGGCGAGATACAGCAGCGTCACAGGAAATGCCGAGGAGGCTGTTTATAGGCTGTACCACTAGAAAAAACCATCGATATATCGGGTACCTATTCGATTTATTCTCAACATGTCTACGTTTTTTTATTGCCAGTTTCGTTTTGAATCGCAAGTTAAATAAACGTATAAGCGCGTGCGAAGTTAATCTGTGCACGCAATTGCATTACATGTTTTATTTAAAGAGGATGTGTGTTTTATTGGCATATGTGCATAGCATATTGTTTTTTTTACTTGATATGTACATTTGATACAATTTTTTTAATGAAACAATCGATTAAATTAGAAGTTCAGTTTTATCGATTAAGTTACGTAGTGTAGCTGTACCTTAAAGGAACCCTTATAACTTAGTCCTATTTATAGTCCTTTAGCAATGCTTAGTCATAGTATGAGCAAATTCCTGTTATTTATTATGGAATAAACCGGTGGCACCTATAACGTGCCCGGAATGTCAAATGGATAACGACATGTTAAGTCTGTTATAGCTAATTTGAATATAGAATCTATTCGCGGTTAGGGTTACCATATCAATAATGAATAGTGTTGTGAAACAACAAAGATGGCTTTGTGAACGAATACAGCTGGCTCTATTTACGAACGGGATTTATAAGCGGGGCTAATTACAAATTATATATAATATTACAAGACAAATATTGTGGTATCAAATATTGTTTATACGTGCGGTACGAGAAAGAAATTTCCGGTATGTCATATAAGAGCATACAAAGATGTTTATGAATAGTAAGCCTATATTACATTTCTTAAGCGTCAACACTGCGTATATTCTTAAAAAGTTACGCATTTGACAGTCAAATATTTACACAACACATCGCAAATGTTTATCATCATTTGAGACTATTTTTCGCCTACATTAAGTGCAACAGGATCAAATCAAAATTTAATCGCTTATTGTTTTTAGTCATACACTTCGTGTCTTTCAATATCTTTTCTGACATTGGCAGAATTGTCGACAGCGGCATTGTTGCCATATATATAAAAATTAAATAGAATAGGTACTATTTTTCGAAATAACATTGTATAAATTAATGTAAAGATGCATTATTATAATTGATTACCTCATTCGCACGAGAGTTTTTCTAACGGACGTTAAAAAATCTCTTGTGCGAATGAGTGCTTACTCTACCTCGATAACAAGTAGTGAAGCGAAGTTACAGGTTTTATCATCGATTAACATTATTAGCTCGACGGTTATTAGCTGGTTATTACTCTGTTATCGATTAGCGATTTCTTTATTGCTTATTACTTCTAAGGGTTATTGTCGTTTAAAAGCTGCACCAATAAGCGTAAATAAATACTTTTAAGGGTTATTTATTATGTATGTATATGTTTATGACTATTCTAGTAACTAATTTCTATGTCTATACTAATATTATAAAGAGGAAAGATTTGTTTGTTTGTTTGTAATGAATAGGCTCCGAAACTACTGGACCGATTTCAAAAATTCTTTCACCTTTAGAAAGCTACATTATCCCCGAGTAACATAGGCTATATTTTATCCCTGTATTCCCACGGGAACGGGAACTACGCGGGTAAAACCGCGCGTTGGCAGCTAGTATTAAATAATTGGCTGGTTTTAATTGATCGGATGATGATTTTTTGAGAGATCAAATTTAGGAGATGGTTCTCATATTTTTTTTCTTTTGCGTATCTAAATACTGTTCTCAATAGAGATAAAACTAGAAGACATCAATTAAGTTCATAGTTTATGTAACCGTGCAACAAGTGGGAAATAATCTATACAAGTTTAACTCAATGCAAATAGGTATCATATTCTCGCATATCACAAACAATAACATTATTCAATGAACTTGTAAGTGCAATAACGTTAGTTAGTGTGTGACAATACAGACAGACTTGACACGTTGTTAAGTCTTTATTGTGGTATAAATAGCCCGTTGCCGGCGGTAACACAGTTATTATGAAAATATTTTGGCTTATGGGCACGAGTCGGATTCATATTTCAACAACGTTCTAATTTAGAATTTGTGTTTTCCCTTTTCACTTGCCTATGTGTAGCGATAATAGGCTGAATTGCAGCGAGTTTTCGTCTCTATGCTGAATGAGAATTAAAAAATATAAAAGGTAATTAACCTCCCACATTGTGGAGTGATGTGAATGACATTTTGATCCTTTTGTATCCGCTTGTTTATTCACTGTTTTGTGGCAACGTAGAAGTTTTATCTACGAATTAATTTATCGTTCAGCCTTTGATGTTTGCGGCTATAAAAAAAATCTGTGGGCTCTAACAAAAGCGCGATTTCTATCTACGCTGAGTGATTGTAATAATTTTGTGAAAACAAAGTGAAGGACAAAAATATTATTTAGATCGTGTAGTACAAAGAATTTCATATCGGGAGCAGGTTGGGAATGTGGTTGTTTCACTGGTTTTATCGAGAAACGTGTTCTAAATTCGCCAGAAGGCCTATAAAGAAGATATTTGGGGCTGTTATTTTAATATTACCTATGTTATAAATTTTCCAAGTAGAAATTACATGATGATTATGAAAACATAATTTTATTATTAAGGGAGAGTTCTTTACCCCTACGTGCTGTTTAATATCAAGAGTATTTCATGGCTCGTCTGTTTCTTTTACAATTATTTTGTTCTCCTTTAGTCTCATTAATTAGTCCTAATTTTATGTTAAAACTAGGTACAATATACATAGATGCAATCGCTAGTATATGTTTTATATATATTACCTTAATACTAGATTATAAGCACCATTTAGACTAGATATGTCTTTATGTAGTAGTAAGATTTAGTCAGTTAGTTAAAACAATCTGGCTTGATATATTTCTTGACATATGTCATCACTCCATTATTACCAACATAACAATAACTTGCATATTCAGGATACCAAGTTGTTTCGAATTTTAATTCACGTTTTTTCTTCTTAATTTGAACGCGAACTTTCTTATTTGTCAAGTACCTAGTGTAATAAGTTTTTTTTTGTTTCAGGGTTGCCAACATGGGATGCCTACTGTACCTTCAGCTCCTTCTGGCAATAGTCGTGCCAGCGATAGCCGGTAAGTGTCCCGAATGTTTTCCTTTCCCAGTCGTAAAATACAAATGGTACCAAACGCTGAACAATTTCCCTCCACGCTACGATTCTGCGAGATTTATTATGCTGTTGAATTTAAGGGATCCGAATTTCGTGTATTTAAAGGGTTTTGTTTCTGAACAAATTAAACGTGTTCCCTTCATGTAATTACATACATTTTCAAATCTGGCAATGTGATCATTTAATAAGATGACTGGGTAATAATGTAGGCGTGTACGTAGGTAGGTAGGTAGGTAAATATGAAGTTATTTCCTGACACTACTTATGAGACGTGTTTCAGATTCATAAATAAAAATTATCATGAATTTCTTATAGCCCCGTTTTTTTTAACTAACTACATATTTACAGACAATTTTCAAATAACAATATCTAAGCAACTAAGTAATCAAACATGTACGTTTTATCGGAAAATCTTAATTGTCCCGGGATAAAATGTAGCCAATATGTTATTTCAGAACTTCAGTGCTTAATTTCATCCAGATCTCTTCAGCCGTTCTGACGTGAAACAGTTACAAACATCCATACAAACGTTCGGATTTATAGTACCTACCTACATGAAGAATAAAGCGTTGGCATTTGAAAAATGACTATAATTAAAAATAATGTTCATGATATGTAAATTAGCTTTTAATTTATTTACCTCCCGTTAGACAGATACAAATTAAATGTACTGATATCTACCAATAAAACAAGTTATACAACATCTCATAGCAAGAATGCTCACTTTACCTTTGCGACACAGTAACTTGAAACACGTAATTAGAAAGTGTAATTATTTTAATCTGTTTACACTTAATCATAAAAATTTATATCAAACGAAGTATCACATTTATTTTTACTAGTGGGTCCCCGCGGGTTTACCCGCATCCCCGGGGGATCTTTGATTTTCCCGGGATAAAAAGTAACCTATGTGTTAATTCATAGTGTCAGTTAATCCATACAAAATTTTAGTAAAATCACTCCAGTCGTTTAGACCTGAAGAAGTAACATATATAGTAACATACACACTCACAAACCTTAATAATATTAGTGTGATTTGTTACAAATTTGGTCTCAACTATTGTAATTTAAGCTGTCGGATTATTTTCAAAACGCTTTATCCATTGCTGGTTATTTTCGAAGCGTTTGAATTTTTATGAATAGAAGCGGCATTGGTTGTCGTGTTAAATGGTATGGCGGTTGTTTTTTGTTTTCTATTTTGAAATTGTAACAGCCGCCATGGCGGGGTAAGCTCCCGGATACGGCAGGTAGCTACGCCCACATTGACAAGGGTTTTAGTGCTGGTAAATAGACGAAAATACTCGGGTGGATGATTCCGTATACCATAAATATGTCCTTTTATTTACCTTATATGGATGATACACTACCGAGTACCGACTTGGTGTATACCGATGTAGATAGGACTTCAGTCGGTTAAAATATCAAAAGGTTTCACCGACACTAAAGTAGGTATTTCTAGTCTAGTCTATCTGAGGATCTGATGTCATCGTTTTAAAATAACACAGACCTGCGCTTAGCTCGCCTGTTCTGCCTATATTCGAATTTAGAATTGAGGAGGGAGCCTGCTTTAGAAGCTTAGAGGATTTTTTTGGGAAGGAAAGAAATATTTGATTGAAACGAAACTTTCAGGTTTTATTGTTATGTATTTCAAGAGTCTTCTCAAATTTTTTCATCAAAATATATGTCATATTATGCGTGGTACACAAGCATTTCGCCGAGGCGCCTCGAGTATGCATGTGTCGTTCGATTTTTTTAGCTTCTAAAGCATGCTCCCCACTTGAGATTCTTTTTTTTTTTTTTTTGCTTTTTGACATAAGGAACCCTAAAAAGTAATTCGGCTGTTTGTGTATGTGTACAGTAAAAATTTTACGCTTACTCGTCGTTATGTTATGTATTTGTGTGAAGTCATTAGTAACTACCGACTCGACATGAGATTTGAGTTTTTTTTATTCCGTATCCTCAGTCCTTAGTGATAACCATCGAGCGATACCTTTTCAAAGAATATGGTGCGACCCTAAAAAAAAAGTCAATCTTACTTTTGAAAAGATTTTTTTCCGTACGCTTTTGCTACTGAATGTTACTTAAATTATTATTTTAGTAATCCCCGATTTCTTTCAATTGAATACCTAGAAAGTAATTAGTTTATGATGTTTCGTATTCGAAATATATTTCAAAGATTATTTTTATTGGTTATCAAATCAAATAAGTTATCAAAAATCTATTTAGTTTGAGGCTGAGTTTTTTGCCAGCAGGCTTCGAATTGATATTTAATTATACGTATTTAAAAACCTACATATGCAAATATCTCTCAGACCAGTATATATGTCAGCAATAAGGAACTTTTCAAGGAATCAGTCAGTAGAAATAAAAACAGATTTTATCACCACATAAATTTATGTGTAACGAGCTAACATCGCGAGTTTGGCTATTTTAGCTCTGTTAGTGGCAATTTGTGTCTCAGATTCTCTTTTATGTAATTCTTATTATAAGTGACAACTTGTAAATAAAGTACGGTCAACAATATTATACCATTTGCCAAATGTTGACTGTATCCGTAAAATATAAGGCACTTTCACAAAACGTTCATTTATTTTTTCTTACCATATTTATTTGTACAGGTGCTTTCTACATCTGTTCAACTATTTATGTGGCGCTGCAGGTGATTTTGTTAAAAAATACAATTACCTTTAAGTTTCGAAGTTGGTTTTAAATTATTATAAATTTACAGTTAATGTTTTCGACAATGTGTAGTCTCATAAAGTAAGAGCCATCCTTGTTTTTCATATCTGTTTAAATATGGTTATGAAAAATGGTTTCCCAAAACCTATTAATTCCCTAAATAAACGTAAACCTATTCAATGTCATGAACGTACTTCACGTACCAAGTAACAAACAAACGTTTGCGTTCACATAAATAGTATTAGTAAGATTAAATTGTCATTGAAATTATAGTGAAAGATTCACAAATGTTCTGTCCTTATCGCATCCCGACACTTGGCAAAAGCATAAAACGGTTTAAATTCTTCATAACCCCACGGTCATTGACTGACGGGACTGAAATCTCATAAATTGGAACCCAACAACAAAGACAAATAAAATGCAACATCTCAATTACGTGCATTACAATAAAATTAAACCTTATGCGTACCTTTTAGGGTTGTAATTTGTTTGGCTCGCGGTGCACGTATGCCTTTATTGATGTGAAGAGGATGCGTCATCCGAGATCGAAATGTGTGGGTAACAAGGTATCAAGGACATCAGGATTTCGTTTTTTTTTTATTGTTACGGTCAGACTTTTGGTATGCAAATAAAAAAGTGGTCATAATTATGTTTCCTTTGTGTTGTACGTCTCGTTTAGATGTTGTTGCTAATCATAGATAGCTCGTCTATTTCAAGCAAGATACTGATTTAATTTTATTTGAAAAATCTCTTTAAGGGTTAGATAAAGACCATTAATAAACTAAGGCTTATACTATTTGATTATATATAGTTTTTAAAATGTATATCCTACTTAGATCATGATATTGCTCGATGTTTTTCTATATAAAAGCTTTCATATGTAGCTTTAGTTTTTCCATCCGCAGCTTATATAAATTGCTAAAGCTTCCCGTCTCACACTTTCCCACGAGCAAAAAAGAGACTTTAGACTTATAAGTTTCATATCTGCATTGTTTTTGTATACTTACGGAAGTTAAAGTTTATTTCATACTAGCTTCTGCCAGCGACTTCGTTCGCGTGGAATAGTTATTTGGGCTAACTCTAACTTTATCCCGCGACTTCGTTTACGTAGAAGGTTAGTATCTCGCAGAGCTAACTGGTGCCACCGGCCTCGCGCCCTGCCCGCGTGCAGTAGGTACGCGATAATTATTTGCTGCAATTATGGTAACAAACATAAAAATAAATAATACCAGTCTAATCGAGAACCTCCTCCTTTTTTTGAAGTCGTTTAAAAATAATGCTTATAGCATGATTTAGTATTCACGTGTGACGGCGCGATGGCTTATAACATTTATAATTTTGGTGTTTCTATACCGATTTCTATGATTCTTTTTTTATTGAATAGGTAATAATGTAAACTTTTTTAAATTAGGAATGAGTGAGAGTATTATAAACGTAAGAGTAAACAAATATAATCAGAATGCTCCAAATTGCTAAGCTATCGGGAGTTACACGTGTTATTGTGAGTCAACCATAAAAGATAGACATATGCTGGTGCGGAATATTTTTTAGACAATTTTATGTAAAATATTTCCGTCATACATGATTTCTATGTAACTTTAACCATTAAGGCTGCACACGCGACGGAAGCTTAAAAAATGGTGTAACTTCTCCCGTTTTCCCAAAATTTCCCTTCACTACTCTGCTCCTATTGCTTGTAGCGTGATGAAAAGTATCCTATAACCTGCCCAGGAGTATGAAGAATAATTGTACCAAGTTTCGTTAAAATTCGTCCAGTAGTTTTTGTTTCTATAAGGAACATACAGACAGACAGACAGACAGACAGACAGACAGACAGACAGACAGACAGACAGACAGACAGACAGACAAAAAATTTACTGATTGCATTTTTGGCATCAGTATCGATCACTAATCACCCCCTGATAGTTATTTTGTAAATATATTTCATGTACAGAATTGACCTCTCTACAGATTTATTATAAGTATAGATAATAAACTAAATATACGGGACATTGTATGATGGCCCTTAGTGCGAGCGAGTCCAAGTTTTTATAGTCATCTAAATTGTATCAAAAATGAGTTGTCGTTTACCTTGCAAATCGGGACATAGTTTCCACGATGTTATTTATGACACTTACTAACTTCCTAATGCTCAACTCTTTGGCTCAACTAATAAGTATTTATCAATGTACAAGTTTGTTTATACTTAGAATGGATTATCAGATCGACATGACTTTTTGTACTTAGACGGTCGGAAATATTGCCTAATTAGTAGTGATGTGCCGAGTCGCTGTTTTGGTGGATCGAGTTGACTCGAGTCAGTTTATACGATACTCGAATCATGACTCGATTCCCTCTACTCGAATTCTATGTTTGGTATTCGAATACTGACTCGAGTCCGGCTGGACTCGAGTCCGGCTGGACTCGAGTCCGGCTGGACTCGAGTCAGTATTTGAATTCCAGCTAGACTCGAATCAACCCTCATTACCGATTCCTTTTTTCCTAATGTTGCGGTTGGCATCGACCTCAAAAGAAATATTGCTCATATCCGATTATGAAGACGCTTCATGATTCTAAATATTTATGTAACTAAGTTATTATTTATCAGGTATCAAAGTTATTACTTTTCAGTTATTCGTTTGTGTTTTAAAGTTCGGTAAATGTTGTTTAAATTACTTTTTAATGAAAGATAATTAAAAACATAGAGCGTAACTAAACTCGTATACTAGACTCGAGTCAATTAAAGTCGCATAAATAGAATCGAGTTAGCAATTACGAATCGATTCTTCTTGACTCGAGTACTGGAATCGAGTCTGGCGTACTCGAATCAAAATAAATTGGTATTCGAGTAGGCGAGTCCAAAGCAGGAATCGAGTCTGACTCGAGTCAAACCGTACTCGGCACATCGCTACTAATTAGTTATTATCTTTCATATAATATGTATAATTAGATTTGAGATATTTATAATATGGGACTAGTTGCTTGTAAAAAAAGAAAGTTATTATTATTTCAAAAAGAATAACGCTTCAAATTATAATCAATGTCATTTACTTAGAAAAAACTCGCTTGAACAAATAACAGACCCAAAAAAAAAAAATAAGCTCTAGCAGTGTTAATGACCTAGTAGTTTTCATTATCCCTCGGTACACATTTATTAACATTCAAGATATGAAACAAAGATACGGTATCTATTCAAATAAACGCGAGTGTATTTTCACTGTACTTGTGCCAAAATTACATTCTGCCATCTCTTGTATTTGGGTCATAGCGCATTGGAAACCTAAAATTAGGTCTCATATATCTATATTTGTTTAGTACTTAGTCTATATTTGATATTAGTGTGCCTTGAACCCAATTGTAATTATGGTACTAAAACATACCTAGGTATAATTTCTTTGTTCGCGCAAATAAATGCATAACTATTATTGAGTTTTAGACATTGTTTTTGCTAAATAATCTACGATATAAATAATTACAACAATTGTATAAAAAACGATACATAAGTTTGTCTTTTCATACATAAGTATTTATTTATTGAATTTCTCTGATTCCATTCTTCTTTATTAACTTACTTACCTGATAGTTACTATTCTATATATTACCTAAATAATACTGTGTACATTAAACACCTATATTCTTGTTTCCACACTTACCTATAATGTAATCTTATCTATCCCATTGCTCTAACCCCAATCATTACCATTTTGTTCCAGAAATTGAAATGAAGTTCATCAAGTATCCAGAATCAGTGATAGCACCAGTTGGGGACACAGTCACCTTCGAGTGCGCCGTGAACGTGCCAGGCGAGAGGCTGGTGTGGAGGTGGAAGCCATTTGAAGGTCCCGAAGACGACTGGAAAGATATTAAGGAGACAAAGAACAACGAGTCTCCCGAAGTTTCAGCTAAACTAGTGGTGGAGATTAAAGAAGATACGCAGAAGGCTTTGTACCAGGTAAGGGTTATGCTACTTTATTTTTTTGCAGCATTATATGTCATGTTAATATCTTTAAGACAAGGACTCTCTAAAAGGATTTAGTGCTAAAAAGGGTCCAAGAAAACACTAAAAAACACAATTTTTCTGTTTCAGTGCGTCGTCTGGTACGGTTCAGTGAGCCTGGTCTCGGTACCAGCTCGGCTGACCATAGCGAAGGTAGACCTGTCGAAGAACACTCCAGAAAAGCGGGTGATCACTGCACCCATCCACAATACAATCGTACTACATTGTAAGGAACCACAGTCGGATCCACCAGCAGTTCTTACGTGGTGGAAAGATGATGGAAAGGTATTATTTATTGTTCAGATTCCACTCTATGATTAGGTACATTCTCGCAACTGGGGGAACTCCTTGAACTTTTGTGATACCCTTTTTTGGGTTTTTTAGATAAATAAATTGCCTAATCAGTTCTGTAGTTCTTGTTATTTATTAAGAACAGTGTCACGATCAGGTAGTCCTTAAGATTTTTAATTAATCAGCTTCTTTTGACGTGACAACGTCTTATAAATTGGTTTGCCGGGTGACACTTCAAGAAACAGCGTTACGCTCCGCTCACGTAACGTGACGTTATGTTTTAAATTGTTACTATTGACGTGACAACGTCTTATAAATTGGTTTGCCGGGTGACACTTCAAGAAACTGCGTTACGCTCCGCTCACGTAACGTGACGTTATGTTTTAAATTGTTACTATTATTTCATCCTTCTTCCTACTATACGAATGAATATTCACATTAAAATTATTTTACCACTCAAAGTCGTTGTCACGTAAAACTTTCGCCCGTATACCGACTTTACAGGCAACCAATTTTTTTTAAGTAGAAGGAAACCTCACAACGGTCTATGGATATTTGCGGTACTACTAGGGCATTATTTTAAGACATGAAATTTCAAGCCTCGTATTTCTAAAATATGCTAACTCTATGTAGAACCGAAAAAGTAATGTATGTATGTATGTATATACTTAGTAGTGGAAATAACCATATGTTATGGTGGTGGTAGTTACTAGACAAACTCTGAGCTGAATTTCAACCTAAAGAATCCTATGCCTTTTCTTGATACAATCACTTGTTTAAACAACTTAAACTTGGATATAAAGTTACAAATATAATAACAGTTTGGATTATTCCAATACCTTTTGATTATAGAGAATTTACAAACATTTTTTCAGCAGATTTTTTCCACAAATCTTTTTCATTATAGTGGAGTAGACGGGGTAAACGAATAGCTACGTTTAGTAATGAAAATGATATTGCTGTATTCAAATAATATTCTTTTATATTCCCGAGGAATTTACTAATATGTAGGCACAGTATGTATAGTAGGTAGATTGTCGTTCATCCACATTAATAATACTGAAGCTTACTTCATAACAGTCAGAAAATAATTTCATTTTACCTTATCTGTAACAAAAAAATAATCACAAAAACCGGGTTCGTTTATGAAGGGTTCTGCAATACATATACAAATTTCAATTATCTGCCTATGCCCTATAATGATTATGAGATAGAGGCCGGTGACTGACAGACGGACAGACAACGCGGGAGCGGAGGTTTAGTAATTGGGTTACCGTTCCGTTGGTTACTCCGGTTACGGAATCCTCAAAAGCGTTCTTACTATTGGAACTATCACAATAATCCAAGGACTACAAAGAGATAGCAATTTTAGATCATAAAAATAAATATATCCTGGGACATTTTTCACACACCGCCAATCTGATTCCAAATTAAGCAGAGCTTGTGATATGATAACCAGATAGCTGATATACTATATGGTAAATGACCCAATGGTGGCCAGTTTAAGAAAAAAAAACTGGTTTTTGTGAAATATTACCAAAATTGTGAAAGTTTCAGCACTGAATATAGTGAAACTGTAAAGTCCAGTCCTTATTTAATATTTGTAATGTGTTGCGCGTGAGATACGGCAAAGCTGGATTCAATTAATTTAACAAATAAAAGTTGTAGTTTTGTGACCCAGTCTTGGACAGGGAAAATTCATTAATGGATACCCCAGTCTTAGTCTTAGTTTATCTTTATTTTATGGTTAACACATCAAACAAAACTAATTTTGATTTTAATTAAGCAATCCAATATTTTACTACAATATTTTACAAGTAAAACTTTCTGCTCACCGCCTTAACGATTTCCTTAAGAGAAGCCGTCGTTGTCAATTTCAAATCACCTTACACTTTGTATTCGCGCATATTTGTACATGTAACTGACTGAATTCAATAAAACGTTAAACTTAGATAGTTCGATGTCTAAAGTCTATGTCACAGTGATCCCAATGTAAAAACATTCGCTCATGTCCGAATTCTAGATGTTTCTTTTAATTTTTGGCCATTACTGGTACCGTGGCCACGACTGGTACACTTACGACATATTATACTACTTTTTAAATACATAGATATTAACATCCAGGAACAGAACAAGCATACAAATATTTGACCTGGGTGTGATTCGAATCGACGACTGGTCAACTGGTAAGTCAGGGTCACTAACCAAATAGCCAACTGAGCTGTCAATAAAACTTACAATTCTTGTTCCAGAAATCAAAGAAGGTTCTAGAAACTCCCCACGGAGTTCTTGTGATACATAATGCTTCACTGACAGACAGTGGGACGTACGGTTGCAAAGCCACTAATGAGATCAGTGGACAGACCCTGGATCTACCAGAGAGGACGCATCTGAAGATCCAGCATGAGGGAAATGGTGGTGTGAGGTATCTATACTAATATTATAAAGAGGAAAGATTTGTTTGTTTGTTTGTTTGTAATGAATAGGCTCCGAAACTACTGGACCGATTTCAAAAATTCTTTCACCTTTGTAAAGCTACATTATCCCCGAGTAACATAGGCTATATTTTATCCCTGTATTCCCACGGGAACGGGAACTACGCGGAGGCAGCTAGTGTAGAAATAAAAGTTTTTATGAGAAAATACTTTTAATTTAACGTAGGATCGAAATAACACGGCAACAAAGGTCGACACATTTTTTTTAATTATAACTATTTTATGCTTCGCGGTTTCAACAATATGCGATCAACATAAACTTTTCTTTCTGTTTCATAAAAACCTTTTTAGACCAAATTAGTTCAGGTTTTTTCGAGTTTTGCGCTTAGGATCATTTAGCCTTTAGTTATAATTTATATAGGTTAGGTACATGTAGCGATCTGTATACCTACTATGTAACAGACGAAGTAAAATATATAATATCTAGGTATGGGTTAATTGCTCATTTGCTTGACATTCGAAAATTTTATTCATACTTTAGTGTTATATTTATCTAGCTAGATCTAAATTGATATGCAAGTGTTCCTTAGTCACCCTTACTAAGTTGTAGACTCATATTACTTACATAGTACGCACTTAACACCCTAATGATTAATTGCGTACTAAAGTCGTAACAATGACTAAAATAAAAGCAAGACAGGTGTGAATACAACAAAAAAAACCTTATGTTTTATATCCACACTTAATAAATAAATCAACTTTTATGAAACATCTGTTGCGATATTAAATGGAGGTACTTAGTTTTATTTGAAATTGTAATTTATTTGATTCAACATAAATATAAATGTAGACTAGAAAACTCTATTTACCTCTAATCAAGTTTTTCATACTAAATTATAGACGAAATAAACTTGCTCAACACTTCAGGCACAGTAAATTCCATTCATCCACAAAAAATACGCTTTCCAACTATACGACACCCCTTTATAATCCCCTCCAGGTTCCTAGAGACAGAAGACTACGTGGGCATAAAGGACATTGAGAATGAGAACACGCTGACGGTGTCGGTGAAGCAGGGTGGGACTCTCCGGTTGTGGTGCGGGGTTGTGGGGACTCCTCCACCTCGGGTTTCATGGAGTAGGGCGGGCGAGGGTCGCCCGGGGCCGGCCCTGCCGCGCCGCCATGACCACGCGCTGGTGGTTCCTTCCTTCACTGTCAATGATGAGGTAAGCACTTGAGATTGTTCTTGTCTATACTAATAATATAAAGAGGAAAGATTTGTTTGTTTGTTTGTTTGTTTGTTTGTTTGTTTGTTTGTTTGTTTGTTTGTTTGTTTGTTTGTAACGAATAGGCTCCGAAACTACTGGACCGATTTCAAAAATTCTTTCACCTTTGGAAAGCTACATTATCCCCGAGTAACATAGGCTATATTTTATCCCTGTATTCCCACGGGAACGGGAACTACGCGGGTAAAACCGCGGGGAGGCAGCTAGTATTTAATAATACGACTGATCATTATTTTTGGATATGTCCTATGGGACCCAAATACTTAATGTAACCGTTTTGTAATTCGACATTAAAGTGTGTGTAATTCATATTTAATGTCAGTTAAAAAATTACAAATTTCTCACATATTTATTTCAAAGTATCTAATTGCCTATATAAATAAGACTTCTGTTTGTTTACTAAATCTTGACCAATATCTTTAGTAACATCATAAAATAGAAAACAAATTCACCAGTTATACCTAATTGATTCTCCAAATCATAGGCAAAGGCGTTATTGTTCACAGGCCAAAAAGCTCAAATAGGTGGAACACTTTAAACAATAACGAATACTTTCGCAGGGCATATACTCCTGCTCAGCGAACGGCATCCGTCGTTCTTGGAAGGTGGTAGCCCTCCAGCCTCCACAGTGGGACGGTTCCACCAGCAACGCTAACGCCAGCGAGGGTGACAAAGCTCACGTATCTTGTGGGACATCGAGTGGACAGCCCCCACCTACTGTGCACTGGGTGTTGAATGCTGAGTTTCTTAAACCTGGAAAGGGGATTAAGGCTAATAGTGAGTATCTTTTAAATTTCCATTTCGATACCTTAATTTGCAAACCTAATAAATCCACTTTTGAATATAACCCAGAACATACATTTGTGTTACCCATTCAAGAGTTGTAAAAGGTAATAATTAAGGACGATGATTGTCTGATTACTCTGGTCGACAGTGGCCTTTAGCCAGGCCTATGACGTAAGATAAACGTTGGATATATTAATGCTCACAATTCATGAACCTATCATTGATTTTCATTGCCTTGCTCTCTTTTATTCTTTAGATCCCTAGCTGTTCCACTGTTTTTATATGCACATATGCTAAAAACATGAGTAAATTCAGTACTTTCATAGATATTTTTGCCATCTGGGCTGTTAAAAACATATTTTTTTGTAGAGCAGTGTTATTTATTGACGTTATGTAAAGTACGATATGTTATTGTCACCAGATTCAGACTTAACGATCGAGCGAGCTGAGAAGCGGCACGCCGGCATAGTCCAGTGCTTCGCTTGCAATTCGCTCGCCTGCGTGTACGACGCGGCGATACTTACTGTGGTCCCGCTGCAGATATCTGATCAGGTTGGAACTCTTTATTATATATTAGCAGCTATTCTTTTTTAATATTATTGATACGGTATTTATAAATTTGACAAGGTATTCAAAAATTATATAATCAAAATTTTATTGAAATAATGGAATGATTATTGATTCAATACATAGATTTATAGTTAAGTAACTTATATTTACAAACACCTAGAAATTAAAAAATATTAATACTTAGATACTTACACTAAACATATATTTTTCCTTACGCAATTGTTTCTTCATAAAAATACTTCGTTATGAACGATTCTATTGTAAACGGCAATCGAGCTTAAATTATTGTTAGGAATATTTGTTTACTACATTGTTATTTAAGTAAGAGTTTTCAGCCGTATGAACAAAATGATTATACAATTAAGTATTTAAGAAAAGTAAATAGATAAATATCTGACGGAGGGTTGAAATTGTTTACACTGTATCAACTCTATACAAATATTTATCAAAATAGCTCTTCATTTGTATTAGCAACTAAATATAATTAATCCTACTTAAGTACTCAAACGAGTGACGTACCTACTACTGACTGATTTATGTTCGATAATGTATTTTTTTTACAGGAATACTCATTTGAAGTACCGAAGACACTACAAATTTCATCTCAACCAAAAAGACATTCAAATAGAAAGAATCCGAAAAAACAAAAAGGTGAGATACGAATATTTAGGACAAGCAAAATTATATTTTGACATGAACATTTTAATATCAATCAATTTCATTAATATCTATTTATTGTGATTCAAAGGCCAACTTGAAGATTTCATTCATTATTCATTTTTGCTCATTATATTGAAGAATGGGGAAGGAAATAGCATTGTAAGTGAGATTCCTCAAAAGGCTCTTCAAATACCTTTCTTATAAAATTACGAAAGAAAATTTTACTGAGTGACGTAAAATTTAATAACTTCGAATACATACTTTAACTATGTAGTATGATCAAACTAACTGTGAATTCTCGTAAAACTTAGTTCAGAGCTTACTTTATAAAAAGAAAAGCAATATTTCTGAAGACTTTATATTTTATGTCTTTTGTCATCAGTTTTCTCGGAACATAGTTTCCTTCCCGGGATGAAACGGGAACATGAACTTTATAACTAAGTGGATATAAAAGTTAATATCCTTTGCCAGTTTCTAAGCTGTAGCCGGCTGACGTGTTTCGCTGCTTTATTAAATCATTTATGTAAATATCCTTACAGTCTATATCCTTCTGCGATCATGTGATCATGTTGGTAACATGTTGAAACGATATCATTTCCTATATCTATATATATTATACACCTAATAATGAAATGTAATTAAGTACATAAACTCATCACTTGAAAAAAGTATGTTAGGTGTTGCAAATTGCTTCTTTGGGTCTAAATAATGTCTGTGAATAAAAACGTTTTTTTTAAAGTGGTTAATTTTTATTAGCTACGTGACATGTGAAATACAAATTGAAATGAACATTTTTCTTGCAGCTGTGATGGTGCCGCCGTCTCGGCCCAATGTGACACGTTTGTCTGATGACAAAGTCATGGTGACTTGGTCTAACGCCAACCATGGCTTGACTATTCAATTCTTTAAGGTAATTCTACTACTACTTCATACAGTACTATTTGATAACTCGCGAAAAGATCTGCTAAGAGTGTATTTTCTATCATAGACATTTGATCTGCAAAAAAATGTACCCTACTCTATATTTGTCTAGTATTTTACTCAAATAACTTTACATTACTCTATTAACCAATATTCGTGGGTTTATCCCAGAATATCACAACACTTTTTATTAGCTTTCTGTTTCTGTCCTAGAAATGGTTTCAAGAAAATAATTCTATGCAAAACCATCCACGTCCGTAGGTGCAGTACAGAGAAGTGACAAACACGAGCAACGTGCAGTGGAACACTGCCAACCAGGACATCCCGGCGCACATACACTCGTACGAAATCGACGGCCTGATACCAGACAAATACTATAAGTGAGTTTCTGATATGACAACAAAAATACAGGTGGAAGTGTAATGTAGGCGTTGTGTAATGTGTAATCAGTGGGCAGTTACGCTTCATATTTCATGTATGTTTTACAAGAAGGAAGAATAGGCGAAGAAAGGCTACATAAGCCTGACTGACTAGGAGTCAAAGTGGTCGCCAAGGCCGTAATCGGTCGGACCAATCATCATCATGTTTTACAACGTTAAAGTAAAAATTATAGTAAGTATTTATATCCTACTTATCCTACTTATTATAAAGGCGAAAGTTTGTATGTATGTATGGATGTTTGTTACTCTTTCACGTAAAAACTACTGAATGGATTTGAATGAAATTTGGAATAAAGATAGCTTATAACCTGGATTAACATATAGGCTACTTTTTATCCCGGGAAAATGGAAGACCTCCCGGGTACGCGGGTGAAACCGCGGGGAGCCACTAGTATATATTATAAAGGCGAAAGTTTGTATGTATGTATGGATGTTTGTTACTCTTTCACGTAAAAACTACTGAATGGATTTGAATGAAATTTGGAATAAAGATAGCTTATAACCTGGATTAACATATAGGCTACTTTTTATCCCGGGAAAATGGAAGACCTCCCGGGTACGCGGGTGAAACCGCGGGGAGCCACTAGTATTATATATAATTTCCATTCTCACTTATATGGGATATGTGATTTCGTTATAATTTTCAAAGTTTTCTTATCATGTGTTTAATTTCATTTGCGTGTTGTTCTATCTATGTGTATGATCAAGTAGGTAATATTTGTTGTATTTAAATTTTTTTTTAACTTGTATACCATTCTTTTATATTCAATAGAGATCGTAACTTACAACCAGGCGAGGTACACAAAGGCGACACCGATCTTAAAATAAACCGCGCAGCCCCTTCCACCTAATTCACTATTCCGTGGTTTCTAAAGTTTCCTAGACGTTGACTGGTTACTTGCACTTGTGTGCTGTTTTGAGATATTATTGCGAGAATTGTTAATGTTTTGTTCGTTTAGCATTTGTATTGCGACTGAAGTCGGGATTTATGTATTATCCTACTAATATTATAAATGCGAAAGTTTGTGAGAAAGTTTGTTACAATTTCATGTAACAACAGCTAAAGGGATCTGAATGAAATTTGGCAAAGAGAATATTCTGAAATAGCGCATGAGCTATTTTTCGGTCCCCTGGAAACTCGGGTGAAACCACGGGACGGAAGCTAGTTATGTCCGAAAATACCTGTTCGTCCCTTAGGAAATACGTAAGTAGGAACTGGGGGATACATCCTGTTATCCTGTAATTAGTCACTTAATCATGTCATCAATTACCTACTATTAGTAGGTTTACTGTTAAGTTTAGCAGGCACGCGTAAATCGATTCGAAGTTGTTTTGATCAATGTGACGAAATATGTGGTAATGTTAAAATGTGAATTATTACATAAACTAATTTAGGTACTTATTGCACGGGAAAATACTATAAGCATGTGAAATAAATATAAATTTACGATACTAATAAAAAAGTATATAATTAGATATCGGTACATATTTCAAAGTGGTTAAAGAGTTGCTATAGGTAATTGTAATTTTGCTTAGTTCGTTGTGCCATATTTCCTTTTAAGTTAGGGTTTTCGAAGCCCGGTCTTCAATTAATATGATGTAACTATCATGGAAAGCAGCAAAAAATTGGTACTTTTTATAATAATATGTATCTATTTATTAGATTTAAGGTGTTATGGGCATAGTTGCCCGATATAAAGAAATTATCATTACTATTAAAATCGTTTTTTTCCCAGGTTCCGCATAGCAGCGGTATACTCAAACCAGGACAACAACCTGGGCCGGAGCAGTGCCAAGTTCTACCTGCAGAGCGCCAGGAAAGGCAACTTCAGTGCTCCACTCGCGCCAGTACTCGCCCAAGCTGTTGCCAACTCGCCACATTCCATTCAACTTAACTGGACGGTAAGTCTGCGATGCGATTGGTTGAGATGTTGGAGCGGACCAATCAGAATGCCGAATGGATATCAAATAGTAACTGTCCAGTGAACAAATATCCTAAGATGTTTTTTACATGCGGCCAAACTCAGCACAGCTTGTTCTATGGTAACGGATACTACTTTACTTTTAGAGACGTATAAACGTGTATAGCATTGTTTTATCACAACAATTTTTACTTAACACAATGATTTTTATCGCTTTGTCTATATTTATTCATAGGTATGTAATTTTTAATCAACATACATAAAAATAAGAACGCAAAATATGTGATATTATATAATATTCCGTAATGAAACTATTTAGAGTTCTCAACTTACTATAAAACATATTTGTATTTCACTGTTATAATCCATTAGCAATGTTGAACATTACTCCGAGCAAACTTCTTATAAAAAGCATTTTTCCATTTTAAGTGAAATATTCTTGCTTAACAACATCTCAGTACGATGTCGACCAAACGATTTTTTACTTTGAACAATGAAAGCTTTAAAAGCAATTGAAAGGTCTTTGGATCTTACAGACTAATATATGTACAAACACTGACTAAAAGCATAGCTTTATCTTTACTTGTTGGTAGGTACTGACTAAACTAAAAGCTTACTATTTATATAATAATATAATATGGTATAACAACAAATATGATTGGATATGCTTTATTCGTCTCGTTTAGATTACCGTTATAACTATTAAATATTTGTCATCAATACATCTCAGCTAAAATCTGAATTTATTACATACTTAAGTGTACCCGTGTCACAAATAATTAATTAATGTTCATTATAATGCAATAACGCAGACCCGTACTCGGCATTATTGGCGCCCAGGGCGAAATACTGATTTGCCCCTCCAACCATAATATGGAATTTCTAGTGGTGCTAATTGGATTTACTGACATTCATATCACGTATATTTTAGCTTTTGGAATTTGTCAATCGCATATAACTGAATGGCAGATTGCAATTTATACTTGGCATAACATAATTAGGCGCTAATTCCCAATGTACCTACCTCCAGGGATGTATTCTAAACTTATTAATTACGATTGCGCCATGCGATTCTGTCTAGTTTATATGAATTATTCATTGAACTTCGTATTATAGTGGGTAGTTGTTATCTAAACTTCTGTTTAGTTAACATTATAATTATGTGCGTGTCATTATACCAACAACGTTGGTTTCCAAGTTTCTCATGTTGTAGCATTTCCGTATTAATTCTGAAATATTTTAATCTTGTACTTAGTTATATTCTTTAAAATTTTCTTTAAAGTGGTTTAACTTAATTAGCTTTGTCTCATTCTCTCGTACACGTCAAATGACAGATAGAAACGATACATAGCTGTTGATGAAGTCAGTATTTACGGTATTAATAAAATACCTACTTACGACTTAAGGACCTAAAATGAGGCCATGTTCGTCTTACGGACTGATGTTGTTACAGCTATATTCATTAAGTAATGAGGGAGCATCTGTTTTTTCTATACTAAGTAAAAGACAAGTCTAAATACGACATAGAGACTAAATATCTGCTTTTTTACTCAATGAGATTAAAGAATTAAATTTTATATCCAAGAATGAGTAATTAAAGAATTAAATTTTATATCCAATTCATCGATATTACGAGTCTATATAACGAGAGGATTCGCATGTAGACTATTTATCAAAATATAAATTACTAGTTGCCTCCTGGTTCCACCCGCGAAGTTTCTGTTCACGTGGGAATATTTTGAAATATAGCCTTTGTTGCTTCTTGATAATGTACCTTTCCAATGGTGAAATAATTTTTGAAATCAGCTGAGTAGTTTTTGAGTTCATTCATTACAGTATAGTTTAGGTTCGTGTAGATTTTGACAAACCTCTATATTTCGATTCTTCTTCACAGTGGTCAAAAGGTAGCGGTATAGAAGCGGAAGGCTTTTACGTATACTACCGCGCGGTGTCTTCAGCCGGTGCGTATGAGAAGGTGCTGGTGCCGGGCGGCGCGGCGGCTCGGACCACGCAGCTGCAGCACTTAGCTGCAGATACTCCGTACGAGTTGAAGCTAGTTGCATTTAGTACGCAGTCACCATCTGAATTCAGTTCTATAAAGGTAAATTTCTTAAGCTTTTCCATCATTTCGCACTTTTTTGGGGCATTGTGATAATATACATACCCGCCTAAGTAAAATATGTCCATGGGCTACCAAAAATTAGTAGCCAATTTTCGCTTTTACGCGGATAATGACATTTTTTATCGTTTAACTAAATAATAAGTTCAGAATAAATAGTAAAGCCCAGTTTGCCCAACCCTAAATACGCTCCGATTGGATTTTAAATAAATTAAAGCGTGTATGTTAAAATATTTATTGTAATAAATAATTTCAAAAGTTTTCAACGATATAAAGCTACGGATAAAATAAAACCTCCGTACAAACAATCGCACAACCTCCATAATCCCCATCCAGATCTACTCGGTTCCCATTCCGATCGCTGGGATCAATTTTATTGTATAAAATTTATGCTGACATTGTAAAAGTCGCAGAATTTTTAATCGACGTCGTGTGATCGACTGCCACATTCTAAATGGAAATATGATATTCAAATTGTGTTGTATTGATCGGTTTGAATAATATGAGCGATGTCAAACGTGTTATTAAAAAGTAAACGTACCTATCAATTATCTTTCATAAAATATTAAAATAAAATAAAAACTACAGTGATTCTAATGTAACTAGTAGGCACTAACTCTTCACTTCTCTCTTTGTCATTTTATTTCTAATGACTTATTTTTTTATTTATTTATTTATTGAGAATCAAACGGCAACAATAATACATATAGATACAATCACAACATATAACACAGTACTTAGTTCCTATACAAAGTATAATCAACATTGCATGGTACGTCATAGGTGGCGAAGACACTACCATCACCTTCGGGCTCATCAGGCGGGGCGAGCAGCCCGGCGCCAGGGGCGGGGGCGGGGTCGGGGGCCGGGGCGGGGGCGGGGACGGGGGCCGGGGCCGGGGCGGGGGCGGGGGCCGGCGGCGCGCCCGACGCGCTGGTGACGGCGGGCGGCGCGGTGGGCGCAGCGGCCCTGCTCGTGATCCTGGCCGTCACGCTGCTCCTATGCCGCCGTGCCAAGAGACCACCGGCTGATAGTTAGTATCACTCGATATTCAACCACTAGCTTTAAGGAATTAGGCTCAGGGAGCCTAGTGTGGATTGGCAGTCTTCATACACCTTTTAACATTACTCCCTAGGTTATGCAGGTTTCCTTCACCAAGTTTAATATGGCATTAAATTTTATGGGACATGTGCATCCGAGGGTTGGGAACCTATAGGTTGTTTACGGAGCTACTTCTGAAGACAAGTCAAACTTTTAATGATGAATAAGTACTTCTATATAATAACAAGATGTGCATTGAGCATATTGCCATTAAAGTAACTAGTAAGATAATTATAAAAGCGAGGACATTTATAAGTATCTTTTATGCTGTGTTTTTCTTTTAGTGTCGGTACGTAAACAAATGGATGGAATCCTACTTACATTATGACTGCTCTTAGAGAAATTAATTTCACTAAAAGGAAATACCTTATTTCCTCATTCGCAAGGTTTTTCATTTATTTCCAATTATCTTATAATGGACGGCAAATTAAGGTCGTAATTTTAAATAATTAGCAGGACTTCCTTCTTTTAATTTGTAAGTTTATTTTTATATTTAACGTACTAGCTATACCCAGTTACTTTTATCGTGCCCCAAGATGGCAGCTCTTTCAAACAGCCGAAGGAATCAGAGTCTAAAGTTGAGCAGATTCGATATGTTCATAAACTTGAATTCTTGCTAGTAAGCATATTCTGGCCAGTAGGCCAAAATATTACACAGCTAGGTATGAAAAATATCTTGCCATTTTATAAAACAGGTACCTACTTGCGGTGTTTATATGATTTTATTTTTATTTCAGAAGAAAAAGGTTCGGGTCCAGAAAGCGGTGGAGCTAACGGGTACATTCCAGCTAAAGTTCCCATCACTATCACAGCTAACCCTATGCATTCTGAGGTAAGAAATATTCATAAACACCATTTGACATAAATCCCTTTTTAAAGGACGTTTTTGTCTAAGTCGAAACTCGCTCTTTTTGCCATTTCGAAAAGAAAGAGAGGAAAGTAGATATAGTTTTCATTAAGTTGATTGCATAACAGAAATGGGGCTTATATTTCCTACTCTAAAATGTCCACTACCGCCAATGTACCTTAAATCCATCCCTTTTTTTTTTTTTTTTTTTTTTTTCGACAGGAAACTGCATTACGCATACCCCCGCACCTCAAAGGGACGGTGCGGGTGGTTATGTGGGACTCTCCTCTACATGAGTGAGGCATACCCACTAAAAACCTGTCGGTGATCCTATATGCTCTTTTTGCAGATGTCACGGGCGCACTAGTGTGTTTCAACCGCGACATCTGCAAGCTGGCCCCAGCCTTAAAAGCCGGGGCCTCCGCGCCAAGAAGGAGGGGACCAGGATCACTTGGTCCCCTCCCTAGACATGTGGGCTATTTCAGCTAGCAGGGAGTCCCATTCCCTGCCGGCCAGCACCACTACGGGGGGGCGAGGGCGGCTATGTATTGCCGCCTTCTCCTCCCCACTCGTCTGCGCCGGAGTGGGGGCGCTAAGGGATCAGCCTCACGCTCCCGCTCCCTCGCCTCCTTCTGCGACATGACCGTTTCGCAGAAGGAGACGACTGCCTCCCATGCCCTCTCACTTCCCACCATGGCGTATACGACGCCAGGAAGTGAGAGGTCACCGCCAACCGCCGCCACCAGGGTGCGGCGCTCGCCCGACCACGTCGGGCACACCTCTAGGGTGTGCTGTGCCGTGTCATCGCCGGCGCCGCACCCGTGGCACGACGTCGTCTCCTCCCTTCCGATTCGACACAGGTACCGTCCGAAGCATCCATGCCCGGACAGCACCTGTGTGACCCGGAAGGTGAGGGACCCGTGAGTTCTCCCACACCATTCCTGCAGCTGTGGGCGTATGGCCTCTATCGTGCGGACGCCATATTCAGCGTCCACTAAGCCATCCGCCCAAAGCTCCAGGACCTTCAGGTTCCTCCTCTCCCGGGCGCGGGCGAGCTCCTCCGGGGCGAGTGAATCGCCCCGGGCTCTTTGTTCGACCCGCATCCGATATGCTTCGGCCAGCACTACCGCCTCAATCTCCCAGGGAGGAGTTCCGGCAAGCGCACAGGCCGCTGCATGGCTAACCGTGCGGTAAGCCCGGCAAGCTCGCACCGCAATGATGCGTTGCGGCCTGCGGAGAAGGGCCCTGTTCTGCCTGTCGAGGGCTCCTACCCATATTGGCGCGCCATACAGGGCCATGCTACGGATTACCATAGCATATAGCCGCCTGCACGGCGCGCCTGGACCACCCAGGTTTGGGAGGAGTCTCGACAGGGCCGCAGCCGCGCCGACGAGGCGGGGGGTCAGCGTCCGGAAGTGATCTCCGAACCGCCACCCCCCGTCGATGATAAGGCCAAGATATTTGATCTTGGCCTTAACCCCGATTACATCGCCGTCAACCCGGAGAGCGGCCCCCGCTGGAACTCTCCACCTCGGCCCCTTGAAGCAAAGGGCCTCGGTTTTACTGAGCGCCACTCGGAGGCTTAGCGCCCCGATCCTCCGGATCACCAGGGATGCCCCGACTTCCGCCCTTCTCTTTAGAGCCTCCCAGGTGTTGTCCCGGACGGCTACCAATGTGTCATCTGCGTAGCAGATGACCGCCATCCGGGGCAGCACCTCCCCGCGGATAGCCCAGTCAAAGCCGATGTTCCATAACAGGGGCCCTAGAACGGACCCCTGGGGAACACCGCAGGCCATCCGCCTCTCCCTCCGAGCACCTCCCCTCTCTATGTAGGACACTACCCGTCCCTGGAGGTAGTGACCCACGACCCTTCGAAGGTAGAGGGGCAATCCATGGTACCGGAGTGCCTCCTACCTTAAATCCAACCCTGTATTAAGGGTCTATAACCGTTATCAAAGCAGTTGGCAGACGGGTTAGTCATTAGTAGATGTGTAGATTAGAAATGTTTTACCTTAATCACTTTCCATAGGGTCCTGGAAAGAAGTTAATGGCTTTTTCATCTTTACTAACGGTTTACCTCGAGCACCCAGGGGAACTTATATAATATTTTTCTGGAGTGAAAAGTAGCCTATTTGCTAATGCTGGATTTCTATTTGGATATTCTAAATCTGTGCCAAATTTCACCCCTCTACTAGTCCTTTCAATAGTTTTGCCGTGACTGAGTAACAAACATTCGTTCATTCATTCAAATATTGTACTTGTAATATTAGTAGGGTTATTAGGGTAGTACGATAAATGTTTAAATAATAATTACAGGGCGCTGATGCTGGTGTAGAAATGTCATTCTTACACAATAACAATACAGGCAATAATGACGACACTCTACCACACTCCAGGAAAAATGGACCAGCTCGACAATACGTATAAAAGACTTTATAGTGCAGGGGCAAGGGCAGATTTATAGTGTTGCCACTCTAAAAATTAAATTACCAATTTGGTAGAAACTGTTGGTAATATTTGGAAGAAATGTGATATCATCCACGCCATACTCGGTCTAAACAGGAGAGTGCGAGCTAATGACAGTACAAAATTATCTTCATATACATATTATTATTATATTTGTGATTTTATTGTTTGTAATATCACTTAAAAAATGCAAACGAAACCAGTTTATGTAGTATCGTGTGAACTGTTTATGTATATGACAATTTGTCTTTTTGACAAGTTTGACGACAAAATCTTGCATTTCTAAGTTGAATATTTAAATTTATTTAGCCGTATACAATATATTATTAAGAATTAGATTAACGACTTCATTAAGTATTTTATTTATTAAAGTTTAATTTGTTGTGGACGCTTTGAATTTACGAGATCTGTAGTAGGATTGGAGTCGTTTTGATATCAGGTTTTTGTTACTTTTACGTTATGATATATTGATTACTGTAGAATCTCCATTCAGTGTTGCCATATAAAAGATGAGCCTCTACTATAGTAGAGGGAATACAAAAAATAAGGCAATGTACTTAACAATGATGCTATTAATGGATTCTGTGGGCAACACTTTTGTGATATAATATTATATCTGCATCACTTTATTTAATTCTTGTATAGTTTTGTTTATTTTTACGATATATTTTTTATTTTTAAGGTTGTAATGGATGGACACGCAGGCATTTAATTGTATAAAAGTTTCAGCTATAAAAAATATGATATAACTTTTAGGTAACATACGCAATGTTGAATAAATAATGATAACGTAACATTCTTCTAGTATTATGAAATAACAGACCATATAATTGATATTTTGATAGCATTTATTATTCTTAAATGTCTTTAGATAATTGGGTACGTCTCGAGGAAACATGGCGTATTTTACAAAACCGAAATCTCTTTATTTACTTAATTTAATTACAAAATATACGACGAATTAGTATTATAACTCTATCATGTATAGACATTAGACATTGATAAATGTAAGAATATAAATTTGCCTTTTCATCACAATGTGTACTTAGTGGTTTAAAGTAAAACAGAAGTATGTTTTACGTCATAATCATGACGTATTCGTGCGCTGTTTGTTTCAAGATGAATATATCAAATGAATTAACATTAGGTCATTACTATATGAGGTTTCGAAGCAGAATGAAACCAGGAATGTCGCCATCAAAGCTGTTTTAATCTCATGTTAATCAGTGACGGATTAAGACTTTGATGCCCTAAGCAATCTACGCCCATGGGCCCCCCTATCCTTACGTCATATAGAATCGGTCTCTAAATCAATTTGGTGTGGTTTAAGGTGACGTGAGAGTTAGACGTGATGCCCTAAGGATGGATTTTTTTATGCTTCTTCTGGTGCCCCCCAGACGTGATGCCCTAGGCATTTGCTTAATTTGTTTCAGAGTCAATCTGTCACTGATGTTAATACATCTACATCAAGTATCATGATGTATAAATTCAGTAGGTACTATCTGTCAAATACATTGCCTATACTCGCATATAAGACTGAAACGTTTATTAAGTAAACATTTTGTTAAGACTCAATTTTATACGTGTATTATGAGAAATACTAAATTATACAGATGATTACGATCTGGTTTTGGAGCTATAACAGAAATGAATATTTACTGGTGCCATTGTGTTGTTTTGACCATTTGACCTTATATTAAAATTTTGCTCATAATTAATTTTCTCCTACGAATGTTTCATTGGCTTTTCTTTGACAAATTTTTCATTTCTGTTAAAACTCCAAAATGAATATGATGCGTCCATTTATATTTCATAATTTATACTCTTTATGTGCAACGAGATATAATATTTAAACTCACGAATGTATCATTGAATTTTATTTACTCTTATTAACAGTTTTCACTAATTTCGTTGCTCTTTCATACATTAATAACCTAGTTATTGTAAAAATCATAAATAAAGACAGACAATAATCTCAATTAAATAAAAATAAATTATTCTATACGAGTATTTTATTTAATTTTATTATTTACCTTCCCACAGCTTCACCGAACACCAAATTTATGGAATTTATTAAGATACAAAATATCTACTTGGTTCTAAAACTCGTGATTTCAAGAACGAATTAATAACAGATGCCTAACCAGTGTAAACGAAGTATGTTGTGATGGGAATAATGAAATGATATTGAATTTTAGGCATTTGATCTTTAATAGAACATCGTTTGTTACGACGAAGTTGTTTATATCATAGAAAAGTCTTCCCAGAATATCATACAAGTACCTAAATACCTAACCAAGGAAAGTCCAATTACGTTAAATATCCTGGGACATTTTTCACACACGGCCAATCTGATTCCAAACTAAGCAGAGCTTGTAATATAGCTGATAGCTGATAGCTGATATACTACTTTTAAATACATACTTATATAGATATTTACATCCAGACACAGAACAAACAGACATATTCATGCATACAAATGTTTGTCCTGGGTGGGAATCGAACCCACGACCCGCGGCTTGAGAGTCAGGGTCACTAACCACAAAGCCAACCGGGCTGTCGTTAAGCCGTTAACATATTCATATACATACAAAAGCCGTGTGGCCTGTTAACGTGACATTATTCGGTGGAGTCACCTTCCCTCGCGTCACGCTTTTTAAAACACCGCAGATTTATGTTAAACGTATTCATAGCAATTAGTAAGGGAAGCGTGTTTCCATTAGCTGGGGCGTTGTTGTTGCGTATAATGGTTTTCTTTAGTGCGGTGCCGGTCAATTAGTCGCCATTCTCAACACGTAGCGCCTACTTCGGTAATTAAAGTGGGAACAGTACCTACCGATACAAGAGAAATAATTAATTTCACTAAGGAAATAATTGCTTTGTGTGCGGTCAAGTTTTGTCTTGTTTTTTTCCGGTTTCCCTCGTTTTTTGGAGGACCCCCGTATATACTTAATTAACACGTACAGTAGGAGCGTGGGTGGTACAGTATAGACTGTACTGAGAAATTTGTGTAACCCAATTTAATGTTGTCGTAATTTATTACTTTTGTTTTTGGACATTGTCGTGTTTCGCTGACATGTTTCAACATAGTAAATTTTATTAACAATTCTCCATTGTCATACTGAAGTGAATATTATTTGATTAATAACAGAGTTTGAACTTAATTAAGATTTCATAGATTCTATTACTTTAGTAGGGAAAAAACCTTTCCTGTATTCCGGTATAAGAGTAGGTACCTATCTCCATGTAGGTATGTAAATGGAACCGCTGTTTCTCAAGCTAATAAAATTCTATTTTGATATTCAAAATACAAAGTTTTAGTTTTGTTAAACTAAAACATTATATTTGCATAGCCGTGGAGGCCAAGACTGGTACTCATACCATCCAAGAACAATAAAATATAGCACATTGAACAGGTTCAAGTAACTAAGGCCATAGATCACCAATTAACAGGCTAATTATCTAATTAGTTAATGTTGTACATCTATAGAAAAAATTAAAACTATAGATGCTAAAGTAACAAATAAGTAATATTATCATTAGGTATACAACATTACCTATATACAAACGAGTTTCCCTGAAGTGACAGTTTTTAATCAGAATCTTGAAAAAATATACGGCAAATTTGTTTAGGTGCGTACGAAGCTCTGATGAAACATCCCACCATCAAGGACGGATTCATTAAAATATTTAAAGTGCTATATAAATTTTCCGATAACACAAAATGGCGGCGTTTTTTCTTGTCCAACATTAACTTTCCCTTTAGAAATCACCCGCAGAGTAAGTTATTAAAGTTTTATATTTGCGTTTTCAGTTATGAGGCGTAATCCGACGAGCTATTTGTTAATTCATTTGAGCACTATTATTTACGCGCGAATAAAGTTTTCCGTCATAAATTATGTGAAGGCTAAGTTGGCGGTCGTAAATCCAAGAGTCCCGCCCCCTCCACTTGTCTGCTGCTACTGTGACAAACCCGCACCGGGACTTTCGATGACTGCGGCGACTATGATTTGTGATTTAATTAGTACATAATAATCCCTACATAGTATAAAACAAAGTCGCTTTCCGCTGTCTGCCTGTCCCTATGTATGCTTAGATCTTTAAAACTACGCAACGGATTTTGATGCGGTTTTTTTAATAGATAGAGTGATTCCTAAGAAAAATGACGAATAGGAGCGGAGCTTCAATCAAAACTGTTGCAAAAACGAGCAAGTAATGAAGTTGCGCGGGTCAACTAGTGATATATAAATAAATATCCTTGGATTTTTTTTCATATAGGTAAAGAGATTGCAAATAAAGTAGAGCTTGTACTATATCCTAATTAAGAAACAAACAATAAAAAAAAATACATGGTAATATATCATCATATTATTTTTGAAATACGGCCATCTGATGTAAAACTAAGCAGAGCTTGTGCTATAATACCTACCCAAATAGCTGATATACTACTTTTAAATAGGTACTATACTTACCTACTTATGTAAATATTTATAACCACCAAGCTAGCCGGCTAGATATTGTAAAAATATATTTTTATACTTGAAGATATTAAAATATCTTTTGTTCATCCTTTTAGCCGTTTCCTGGAATGCAAAAGATCAAACGAAGGGAGTATTTTTTTAAATCTGTCCGCCGTCACCTGGGGGATTTATTTACTGAAATAATTTGTTTTTCACGGGAAATAAGGTTAAAATTAAATGAGTTCAAAAAGGATTTGCTTTAAAATTACCTACTCGGAGTCTTTTTAGATATCTCGTAAAATAATATTGAAATTCTTTCAGTATTTTGAATATATCTAATTTTAAGTTAGATTCCGAACTTTGTAACTTTTAGGAACTGGTTATCCAAGACACGTGCCTCAATCTGTAAAGTTAAAAGCTAAACCAAAGCTAAAGTGATTTTACAACTGTATTTGAAACTTCTGAATAACCTGTACATATTAAAGAATAAGAATAAAATTACTAGATAAAAGAAACCAGCAATAAAAAAGAAACGGTAAATAAATCAGTCCTTTTTCTAGGTCCATGAAGGTCTCTGATGGCTTATATGTCAACAACTATTATTAAAATAATACATTTAAATATAATTTATTATGCCTTGATCAGCCTTCTGATACCACTTAAGCAAATTCACAAATACAAGTTCGGCAAAAAATCACTTGTCTTATTAAACAACACTGCGAAAAGGGGAGGCCGAAGAAAGTATGGTATAATTTTTTTGAATAAAATATGAGAGGGTGTGAATTTGACTGGTGTCAATGAAATAGAGACATCTACACTAATATAATAAAGAGAAAATATTTGTATTTTTGTATGTAACGAGTAAACTCAAAAATTACTGGACCGATTTCAATAATTCTTTTTTCATTAGAAAGCTACATTATCACTGAGTAACATAGGCTATATTTTATCCCTGTATTCCCACATGGAACTACGCGGGTAAAACCGCGCGGAGGCAGCTAGTAACCAATAAAAACAACTCTAAATACGAAAAGGCTAAGAAAATCATAAAAAAAATATTATTTGTCCTATAACATATGAAATTATAAACACATGAGCTGTACCCGCGTTGAGGTTTAACTATACAAAACATCTCGGTTTTAAAGTCGACGACAACTCGCTGAATTCACTCGTTTCTTACCCTTACGCAACTACTGCGTGCTCGTTTATACGCCACACGATGTAGCACATTTGTATAATTATTTATATACAACATTATATATGTTGGTAGGTATACGTCTGAAGCGGTGAATAAGATTTTCATTGAATATAAGGCAAACGGTACTGTAACAGACTGTCTACTATTTATATTGTAATGAGTAATATTGTTTGTAACGAATAGGCACCGATCTGAATAATCCTTTCACCAATTAAAGCTATATTATTTGGCAATATCAAAATGCATATTTCATACCCGTATTCTTACGGGAACGGGAACTATGCGTGTAAAACCGCACAGAGGAAGCTCGTCTATTAGGTATGCATATAGTAAATTATGCCTCAAAAACTAAGCTCAATAAAAAATATCTACTAATAAAAGCTTAATGTTGGGGTTGTGTTGCTAAATATCTGAGATACAACATTTATTTGCAATATTAATTACAACATTAATTGTAAACTTTACTCATTTCTATCCATAAAGCGAAGGACTATTAATAATTGATAAAAAACCTTAGAATTTTATCATGTCATCATTAAGACTTAACATTCCCAAAAACATGTTCAAGGAAAAGACATTTTATCTACGACAATTCATATACCAACTTAATATTAAATGTCGCAGAAACACGACCGACTCGACAAAAGTTGTGTAACTCAAGAAAAATGGCTAAACAAAAGTAAGCACATAATTAGTAATAGGGTTCAGCTTGTACCCTTTGGGTTTGAAAGGCTAACAACTGGAAATAACTAGTTTTTTTTCAAAGAAATAACCGTGTAAGTTGAACTCTTAGCTAGTGACCGACGGTCGGTGGTTAGTAACTATGGCGTTAACCCTACAACTTTTATTAAACAAGGTTAGGTGTGCGGTCGCAGTATAAAGTAAGTTGTAACTAGAATGGAATGGAAACTGTTAAAAGCAGAACATACCGGTGCCCGAGGCGTTAGTCCTTTTTGAAGTTTTCATTTAAGTTTTAGTTTTATATTGAGAGCTCAATCATTATTATTTTCACTAAAGTTTTGTAAAATCTCAATACATTTTCATAAAATTAAAACTTTTATGAAAATATCTTGTCAGATAAGATTGTCTCCAAATTGGAGCTGTGTTTTAAGGTACATATCCTAAGTAGATCCAGTACCTAGTGTTAGATGTTCCGAGAAGCAAATGCGTTTGATGTTCAACCAATTGCATTTGATGTTCAAATTGGTTTAGAGCTGATACCGCACCAATCGAACGGCTTATTTATTCATTTATATTAAACTAGCTGCCTCCCCGCGGTTTTACCCGCGTAGTTCCCGTTCCCGTGGGAATACAGGGATAAAATATAGCCTATGTTACTCGGGGATAATGTAGCTTTCCAAAGGTGAAAGAATTTTTGAAATCGGTCCAGTAGTTTCGGAGCCTATTCATTACAAACAAACAAACAAACAAATCTTTCCTCTTTATAATATTATATTATTATAGTATAGATATCACGGTTAAATACCAATTACAATATTTAAGGAACAATTAACAATTGAACGTCTACTATCTTATGCAATCCGATTAGTCCATTTACACAAATTATGTAGAACTTTATTATGCTCATATTTTTAAAGGTTCAAATATAAGAAATTGCGTCACAAATGTAACGATTAAAATTTACCTATACTCAATAATTTTATGTATCTATTCAGCTACTATGTTAGCTTCTTCCTTCTAAACTTTATTAACGTGAGTGCCCGAAAGTGGTATTCATTATAAAACTGAACACCCTGCCAACAGTCTCGTTAACTTTAGCCATCCTAAAGAACAACTAAGTTATACCTTTGTCTTGTATTAATATTATGTACATGAAATCTAGACTTTAGCATTCCTATATTATGTATGTATATTGTTATGTAATAGTTTCAGCCCTGTGTTTTCCCTGTTTTACCGGGGGATCTTCAGGAAAAAAGTAGCTCATAGGCTATTTTAGAACATATTCTACATTTTATGTATTGTCGAAAAGAGAACGTATATATCTCTTTACTAGAATTAATTTAATTTCACTTTTATCTTGTCATAGATCGAGAGATCAAAACATATTTATTGATATTATTGATTGTTATTGATAAAATATTGTCGATCCTGTCCCCGTCAAACCACATCCAAATTATAGTCAAACAGATTTTTTTAATCAATGCAATGCAAATAATAAAATAAAAGCGGTTTCAATCATCTTCGATTAATCTCTTAACTTTGTTTGCACAATTGAAAATAACAAACACATCCTTTTTTAAGCATTTTATAAGAAATAAGTAGCTCTTCACAATTAAACTCTAACATCGACCTAAACTTGAGCCACAATAATAAATAGAAAACATTTTAACTCGATCATAATTGGTACGATAAAATACCGAGGGAATGCACATAATGAGTTTTGACAACAACTCGTTAAAAGTTCCCGATCCTTAACATATTTTTTTCTATAAAAACTTGGCACTTACAAATAACTAGTGGTTTTCCGCGGTTTCACCCACGTTCTCGGGAGATCTTCCATTTTCCCGGGATAAAAAGTAGCATAAGTCCTTTTTTATACTACTAAGGTGGCAAACAGGCGCGGTCCAACCTGATGGGAAGCGGTTACCGTAGCCTATTGATGCTCGCAACACCAGGGGCGTCACTCATACGTTGGCAACCCTTTCTCAGGCTCTACGTGTACCAAATTTCATTTAAATCTGTTCAATAGTTTTAGCGTGAAAGCGAGTAAGACAGAGTTACTTTCGCATTTATAATATTAGTATGTATAGATATTTTAACCAGTTCGTTGTTCACGCTGAATAACAGTTAAAGTTGGAATGATTTTCGTTATGCATAAATACCGAGTTTTATGTACACGTATAACTATAAAATGGTATGGCATTAAAGTTCTGCATTTTAATGTTAGCATTAAAACCGGTTGAATGTGAAAAAACGTGTGGATTTATATTTTTATTATTATGCTCCGCGTATTTGTGTAATAAAGAACGAAATCTGCTTGGAAATTGTCTTGCTATTATTTTTAAAGATAATGTTTGTAGAGATTATTTATTTTTTAACCCCCAAAACATAAAGTGAGATGTTATCAGTTTGAAGTGTCTGTCTGGCATCGTAACTCTTAAATTGATGAACCGATTCTGATATTTTTTTTTGTTTGAAAGATGACATAACAGA
The DNA here is from genome assembly GCA_905147785.2 of Thyatira batis. Classification (NCBI taxonomy): domain Eukaryota; kingdom Metazoa; phylum Arthropoda; class Insecta; order Lepidoptera; family Drepanidae; genus Thyatira; species Thyatira batis. Next base: position 7,855,070 of record LR990499.1, read on the forward strand.
GTTCGTTTTTAACTAGATTTTCAGATAAGCTATTTCAAGAGGAATATAAATTTATTACCACACTTTACATAAACTTCTTAGTTACATAGAATACGTATAACTATCTAGAATAAACCACAGGCATTCAGTAAACAATCCACACATTGTTACAGCAGTAAACTCAATGTTCAAATATCGTTCGTCGTAGCACTGTGCACTTCGACGCCTACGGTGTAGCGCTGCCCCTTTGTTGCTACGCCGTAGCACCGTACCTCGCATACGTTTCGTAGCGGCGAGTTTGAATGTTTTATCACTTCATTTATAAAAGCTTGCCTGAAATGTTGGTTTGTTTTTTTCGAGATTTTTATTATTATGACTAACAGCCTTATTATGTGGGTGTATGCTCCATTATCGTTTACGCCGACCGTATACTTTAAACACGTCTCCCTGCCAAGTTAATAAGCAAATTAAAATTTGAATGCACCACGAAATATGTAAACTCGTTGCTATCTCAGGATTCATAGCCCCATTAAATATGATTTTATATGCAGCATCTCTTGAGTTTATTACAAAACGTTGCGTAGTCACGTATAAAGTGCATCGTATGGGTGTCATAAACAAGAGAATCCTTGATTTAACGTGTGTTTGACAGCCGCTCGGCATCATCTCGTCTTCCGACGTTTAATATAAGGCATCCCGGCGCGGCGCGTTCCTAGTTAGGCTAGTGCAAACATATCATAAATCCGCTCGCGAAATATTAAACTGTAGGCTCTCCAAGACGTACGCCCGAGACATGCAAATACAGAGATCGGTAATGTGCCATGTAGGCAACAGCTGTTTGGCTTGATTAAGCCATAAATATGCAGCCCGGGTACGGAACATGTATGCCGGGCAGGAGCAACCTTCGCCCCGCCATAGTTTCGTTTATACGGCCGTTTTGAATTTTATTAATTTTTCGGGACGGGTTAGGTGAAAGGACGCCGGGATATTGCTTCCGCTGTAAATATGATTACGTGAAGGTCCCCTCGCAGACCAATAATACTCGTTCCGAAGCAAAAAGGATATTAAGGGATTCCTTTCATAAAAATATCATGATTAAAACTTATTCATTGTTCGTTTTTTTTTCGTCAATACTCATCTCGTAATAATTTGATTATTTTGGCATGCTCCGATGATCCCAACGAAAGTAATAAGGGATAATGTCATCAATATGCCGTAGGTATACATACAACAATGGTTATCGAATTATTTACGTCGCGCCTCATTTCAATAATATTTTCCTTCCATATTTATTTCTTCTCAAATTATACATTCAAAAATCGAAATGAAACAATTGGCTTTGACGCTTAATTGAAAAATATACGTCGAAAAAGAAATATTGGACAAATTAAAAGGCGATCCATGGAATTTAATAACACCAGACATTTGAATATTCAACAAACACGGGATTATAGAGGAAACGTTCCGTTTAATCCATACTGTTCAGTAAATTGCTTTACAAATTGTTTGTCTACCTATTTGCCGCAATATTTACGAAGGATTATGTTTTAATTTCGCACCCGACGCATGTTCGGTGATATTAATTAATAACTTTATCGATTTCATTCCAATTAATAATTAACAATCGTAATCGGAAACGTTCGTGCTAAATGTGTCGTATTATATCTGAGTTGTACATTTAATTTTGGTTATGACACGAGTAACTAAATGATTGGAAAGATTGAACGAATTATATCGATTGGACATATAAGGCGTGTGTATATGTTACAAAACAATAGTACGAGGAACCAAAACAAATGAATCGACATTGGAGATAGTGTAAACATGGCTTTGAGAGATTCATACTCGGATCGAGGTGTGTTTATGCTGTGTAAACATTCCCTAGGTCTTGGCCGGGCCGCGCCCGTACTGCGCCGCTGTTGCACCGCTTACACTCCTTAAGTATACACTTGGGGCTCTCGCTAGCGGTAATTTACCGTAAGACGTCTGTTGCAAAAATAGCTGATTTTCCAGCGCTCAGGCAATTTTAAAGTAATTTACCGCAAGTGGTAAAACTTTACGTAACTTACAATGTAAAGTTGCATTGAAATTGCTACCAATCATGCATAAATCAATGTTTATGGTGGAAAATAAATTTTACTTTACCACTTATTGTAAGTACACGTTTTACAATGTTTGAAACAATCTTTTTCATGTTAAGTGTTTTACTACATTTGTACAGTAGGATAAAATGATCCATTTAGATTGAAAGCACATGAAAACTTAATTCTTGACTTATACAAATTAAAAACTTACGGCTATACCTTAAATATAATTAGCCTTTTTTACGTGAGAGAAATATAAACATTCTTAACCAATTAAGGAATTTAAAAAATTATTTGCAGGGGTCTCTGCGATAGTTTCGATACAGGACCCTAAAAACTTACATTTCAAGAGCGTAGTTTTAATCAAGATTCATAAGATTTTTAAACAAAAGCGAGCAATGTGAGCCACTCAAGACTACACTCTCAAAAGAAACAAAATGTAAGGCATTTCAAGAGATAGGATTCCCTTCTCGTGCCTTGTATATAGTAAGCATGTCTGTAGTGACGTCAGAGTTCTTCGGATAGCTGATTCACAACATTGGGAGCTTAAGAATCTTCTTTAAAATTAAATCTAGGTTTAATGACCTGTTACGTGTCAAATCAGTTCAGTCCATTTGATGATTTCTTTCTATTGGCAATACCGGCTAAAGACACGGAGTAATTGACTTTAATGCACCTATATGCCTTAAAGAAAACCATGTTGTTTAAACCCGTTATTTAAATGACAAGAATTTTAATGAGTTGGGTGACAACTGGTGAGAAAAATTATAATGATGAGTTTCCCCAGTTACCTAGGACATACATGTACATAAACATGCCTTTTTCTTCTGCGTCTGGATGTAACTATAGAAGTATGTAATTAAAAGAAGGTTATCATATCACAAGCTGTGTTTAGATTGGAATCAGATTGCCCGCGTGTGAATTAAAAAAGTGCTATAGTACTTTCCTTTATAATTTTCTTAATGGGAAATGCAAAACAGCTGTTCACTAGTGTGAACCAGCACTTGCATCCTGAACTTGCCTCCCACCCATCTTATCCGGGATCCTGATTCTGACAAGTGAACGTTGTTAACGCGGTCAGTGCAGCGAAGCGGAGCACAGTTAATTATAGGGAAGCCAACTATACGTATCTGCTATAAGTCTACTGTTTATTCTTGGAGATCAACTCATTAAGAACAGAGTAATTCTAGGAATGAGATATTTTATATGGAATTATTTTTACTTTATTATAGCTGTAAAGATGCGATAGTGATCTGTAGGTATAGATGCAAACCTTTGAATCGAAGCTCAAACATTTTTAAGTCCGTATGTGACATAATAATAGAACTTCATATGGAATTATAATTAGTTAAAAAATAATACAAACAATGCACAACTATCCATACATTTATTGCCAAACATAAAATTTAATTAAATTCAAAATAATCAATCTTGTATTTATAATAATATGCATAGTTAATTATTGGTGCTTCATCCGCGAGTGAGTTTAATTAGACTATGGTCACTAAATAAAATGGAATTATTGAACTAAAAGCCTCCAAAAGCGTGTTTATTAACTCATAAACAAATTTCATTGATCATATTCAAATGCCCATAACTTAAATAACGTCTATAAATACATTTCCGCTTCAAACGACACATTAACAATGTAAAATATGCAAATGAACATGACGCGGGCATATTTTGATCGGGAAACTGAACAATTTCGCAGTGGGGGTCTGTTGTCGAAGAAATTCGGAACTCGTTATCTCGATGGAGTAGGTAAATTGACGCAAATTCACGACACTTGGTTACCTAACTCCGTAGGTTTGCCGATAACAAACTTTTTCCGTTAAACCTTGCAATTTATAACTTCTGGGTACCCATTCCTGGACCAAGACCGCTTAAACGTGATCCCGGGTATAAATGAGGCTGGTGACATCGTTTCTATTTCAACGATGTTTCTTACAAAGTGAGAAGCTGCATTTGTGCTCTATACAATAAATAAGTAATTAACCTGCATTTAATGTCGGTAGGAATAAATTAATAATTCTTTAGTTCTGATAACTAGTCCCATGACACATATACCTTATATATAAGAATACATATTTTCATTAAACTTAGGGTGTGTAGAGACAACGACGTGGCTCGCAAAGGTGCGTATCGTCCCGCAAAAACAACAAAACATCACAAGCCAAAGCTCCTCCTTCGTGAAAGTTTCGTGACACTGAGTAGGAACTCGTAGGTACTATTCAATAATTAATTTAAAAAACCAAACCTGGTAAATGTAAGCAAAACTATGCTTTTCATTATCAAAAAATGTACCGAATATTGTCCTACTCTTAATAAAAGTTATGTAATAATTATACATTAATAATAAATTAATTACTTGCGTTTCTTACCAAACAATATATCATTTTAGTGTTACGCACAGACGTTCTGCCGTGACATACTTCAGTAAGTTCGAGTTGTGGCTTGCCGCTTGTGGGATTATACCACTAGTACTAGGTTCCTAATGTACTGAACCTATATCACCACTAATTATAATACCATATGAAATGAGTACCTAGGTCTGAATCTGTCATACAAATATTCACACAATTTCAGTACCTATAGTTTGGACGGTACTGATGTTTAAGATAAGCATTATTACTATCTTTGTATTTTATCCTTTCTATAAGTTAGAATCATTTCCTCCATACAGCATCCAGTCCACTTGCATTTACTGTGAATACACATTAGATTTAAACTACAAGCTGAGGTACTAAATTTATGCGTCAGAACTATGTTAAATAAATAAAAAAAAAATACAAGGGCCAACGTAACTTCAACTAAAAATATACTTAAGTCCATGTGTATAAAGGGGTTCACATGTCGGCAATTTATTAAAATTTGCCAGTTGAATCATTGAAAACGCTTCATAATAATATTCAAAAGCATTACGTGATTACGTAAACGGGTGAAGTTGTAGAGTTTATCATGAAATTCAAACGATGCATTTTGAGCACGCGTGTACCGCACTGTGCTCCGCCCTCCAAACACGCCGAAATGCAGCCTCGCATTCATCTGACGATCTCGCATTTACATAATTCATGCATTAAATAATAATTATAGTTGGATGTATAGTTTGCATAATAGACCAAAAGTTGGGTAACGTTTGGAAAGCCTATTTGATTGTTATTGAAATAGTAAAGTAGGTAAGCTTTTGTGATCATTATTAGCTAGCTTTTAACTCGTGTATATATTTCGAAGTTATTGGGGATTAAAACTATCCAGACTAAAATCCATCTATTACACTACGTTTAACCGTTTCAGAGTTGATTATATATTAGAAAGTAATTATGACGAGGAAAGCCTTTGTTGTAAGACTATGGATGTAACAGAAATTAGCCTTAACAAATTTTGAATCATCCCTTTTTAATTGTTTTAAACAGAGGCACGGATGGATTGATAGAAGGTACAAAACCGTACCAAAAGTTTCCCAGAAGAGGCAGCACGATTTCTTAGATTAAAGTTTGTTACAAACTTATACTAAAACTTAGCAACCAAAGCCGCAGGCAGAAGCTCGTACAATGGTTACGAATAATAAACATTACCCGAAATTATTAACTTTCCCTTCCAAGTCTGTTTGAACGAGGTCGATGCCTTTTGTTTCTTCGTTAATTATTAAATACGATATAAACTTAAATTCTGCGTAAATAATTAATTAATATTATTTTAATGCAATAGATACTTAGTGAAAGTTGAAAGCATTTTAATATATTTTGCTCTATTGATCAGTTGTAATTATTATATGGGTTCCCAACTGTACAGATTACCAGTCTAGACTGTACTTAAACTGCAAATATTGGGATTTTATTTCACAAAATATTTTTAATGCTTTTACAAAATATCACTTTAGTAAAATGCTTTTTATTATTCGTCGAAAGGCTTTGTTGTTGAGCGACCACATAGCTTGGTAAATAAAAATGAAAGCATCAACGAAAATTCTGCTAAATTATTAATTTTAATCATCTTATTTCTTTGAATATAACCTACCTATAAGGAAAAACTGTTTGATTAAAAAAAAAGTATCTAAGCTAAAAAGCCAAGCTTTAACTATAATCTGAATTTCAACATTTTTTACTTTATATATAAAAAGCGTAGGATATCCTAAGCTTTGTGACTACTGTGTTTCAACTAAAAGGAAAAGTTTGTTAGCGATTAACCGTGGAACAACTGAATGCATTATATAAATTATTTTGCATTTAAAAGCATTATATTTGTGGGCTTTTTAAAAGTCATCTGAATGAGTGGTTTCTAAAATTGGCTCCCCGCAGTTTCACTCGCGTTCCCGGGGGATCTACAATTTTCCTGGATAAAAAGTAGCCTATGTCCTTTCTCAGGCTCTAGCTAGACTACCTGTGTACCAAATTTCATTTAAATCGGTTCCGTAATTTTAGCGTGAGAGCGACAGACAGGCCGAGTTACTTTTGCATTTTAATATTATTATTAGTTAGGATTAGATTTCTAGTATAAATATCCAAAGAAGTCTGACTCATTCTGAATATAGGTTAGATACTTTGAGAGGTCGACGATCCAGAAAAACATATTTTTTTATCCAAACGTTTAATACATTTTTATTATTCAAAGCCTATGAACTCAGTGGCCGTGAGATAATAACGTTATCAATAAATAGGGACGCCACACAAAATAGTACTCAATTTTCCGATCGATGTACTATCGATAAAATCAACCATGCGTGAATACAGTCAGGTGCACAAAGATTTGTCTTTGGATACTTTTACTCTAATATTTATATTATTACTAGCAGCCGCCCCGCGGTTTCACCCGCGTAGTTCCCGTTCCCGTGATCACAGGGGTATCAAAAATAGATAGTAGCCGATTCTCAGACCTACTGAATATGCATATAAAATTTCATAACAATCGGTCATGCTGTTTCGGAGGAGTATGGTAGCTAACATTGTGACACGAGAATTTTATATATAAGTTTACTATTTTATCATATATGCTATCCAATTGTGGGGCCAAATCCTCTCCTTCTTTTCTTAACTTCTTCTTCTTATATTTATATACTACCATAAAATAAGCTGTAGTGGCTCAGTGGTGAATGCGTCGACTCACAATCATGAGGGTGCAAGCTCAAATGCTAGGACTAAAACCACTGAGCTTACGTAGCAATTTTATACTACTGTTCGGTGAAGGAAAACATCGTGAGAACACCTACCGTATGGCTCTAAGCCCCTTGATATTAGGGGAAGCTCGTCCTTCTGTAGTGGGTAGGTATATGAGTTGAGGTATATACTACATATAAATCATAAGGATTCACAATATTTCGCTATAAGTTATTTTATGTTCGGGATGCTTACGTCCAGCAGTGGATTTGTTTAGGCTGAGAACGACGACGATGAAGTTTATGTTCTCTATGCGAGTGGTTAAATTCTTTATCGATATTTTCCCATCACTACGGAGATAATAAAATTTACCGGGCGCTAGTGATGTTATTGGCAGCCGCAGTATGTGATTAACGTCAAAACGCGCGGGTGTAAGATTTGATGCGGGTGTGACACGTCGATTCCAGAACGTGCCTTATTTGTTTGGTAAAAGTTTGATTAATTACGGTACAGCTCATCAATACGGTGATTATGTTGTGAACTTTGTCGTGAACAAACAAATCTTCGAAGTTAGAACTTTTCGATGAAGGGTCAAGTGTACCTATGCCTATCTATGTAGTAATGTTGCTTATCTTGTCTAATTTTTATGTTACAGTTTGCATAGTCTTAGTTTGTTTTTAGAAGAGTAATTCCTGCGTTTATATATATATAGCAAAGCTCTTCTAAGCAAAAGCAACCTTTCGAACTAAGCATTATATAGTGACTACTCATAAGTACATGTAAAGGGCAGCTTAAATAAAAATATATTCATTTCCATTTTGTCTATCGTTTTATTAAATACATAGGATAATAAATTACGTTATAAGTGCCTACTGGAAAAAAATGCCGATCAAAGAAATTACCACGAAATCCTAAACACGCATTTTTCTGACTTTTGTTGGCAAAGGTCGCAAAGTTAAATTCATTGTCTGATATTTAAAATACATCTCGACCGAATTGTAAACAATTTTCAGCTCGACTTTACCACATTAGACAGCCTTTATTCCACTTACAAATAGAAAGATAAAGAGAGATCACTTTGATCTCAAATTCTCAAATCACAATTCGAGATTATTATAACAAATCTGGCTTTTAATTTTGACATATTAAAATAAATAATAATAAAAATAACACACAAAAAAGGCTTAGTACTAAAAGCCTTTTTTGTGTGTTATTTTTATTATTTTTATTAATGTACCTAACGGACAAAATAGTTAACAAAATAGTTTTTGCAAGTCCATAATTCTTCACATAATATAAAACTACGCTTAGATCTTTTAAACTACGCAACGGATTATTATACGGTTTACAGCACCAGATACATTGATTTCAGAGGAAAGTTCAATATTATTTTGGGTTAAAACCAAAGCTTCTAACTGTGCGAAGCCAGCTCTAATATAGAGCATCATGAAGTTGGAAAATTTTTTTGACGAAGCTTAAGTTCTATATTTATCTCTCACAATGGATTATAAAGAGCTTAGCAAACTAAATCATCGGCTGAGTTAAGACTATAAATTGACAATATCAGCTATTCTACACCGTCTGCCTTACAATATAATTGAGGCAAAGATAATTGGAACTCAGTCTTCAATTATACCTAATTGGCTGTTTCGGGTGTCAATTGCATTTAATGTTGATTAGCTTATTATTAAATTGTATTTGAGAATATAATTATATAAATTTATTATATAGAAGGTTTGTCATTTTATATTTCAGGTATTAAATACATACATCATTCTATTAGTGTTATCTACACTAATCTACACTAATATTATAAAGAGGAAAGATTTGTATTTTTGTATGTAACGGATAAACTCAAAAAGTACTGGATAATTCTTTTATCATTAGAATTAGAAAGCTACATTATCACTGAGTAACATAGGCTATATTTTATCCCTGTATTCCCACTGGAACGGGAACTACGCGGGTAAAACCGCGCGGAGGCAGCTAGTGTCTAATAGAATTCTGTAAAGAAGGTTGCTGAGGTTGCTAAGCTGGGAACTGGGAACTGGAAGCAGACTTATTTACCATAGATTTTTGCTAAAGGCGCATATACGATTGTGGATAGAAGTGGATTGCCCTGACGTTTAAAGTTGTTGACTGATCTTGGGTTGTATACTATAATTTCTATGACACATAGCCATATCTATATTACCAGATACAAGTACGTATTGTAATAAATAATTAACACTATAATAAACAAAATTATAGGCACCAATTACAACATACCTAAAAGAATATTCTAAAAAAGCTAAATATCACGCGACGCATAATAAAGTCCGTTTACAAATACAAACGTTTCATACATATTTGATATGCTAAATACATTTATACTGCCAACTGTACTGTAATATAATAATCCGGTCCAATTCTTATTCAGTGAAAATATTATTTCGACAAATATACTAGACTGGAGCGTTATTTTGTTCGTGGAATATCTAAAATAACTGAGTTTGTTCTGTTGGAATTTTTCTTAGTAAAAATAAAATGAAAATTAATACCAAAAGATTACGTAATACGACATTGTGAATGAAAAGCCTGGTAATGGTGGGACAGCCAGAATTCACTCTATTCAGGTCCGGACTCGCCAAATAAATTGTTACGATTTTTCTTTGACGCCTCTTGAATGTTTCTTTACACTTTGCCCGTAGTTGCAGTGTCAAAGGCAAGAGGAAAGCGGGTGTAACAGTAAAAAAAAACATACCTAATTACTTTCTATCTACATTAATATATTTGCATGTTTGTTTGTAATCTACAGGATAGGTCAGAATAATTAGTTGACCAATAGAAAGTTATATTATCCGAGAGTTATATAACATAGCATATATTAACCTTTGGGAACCGAAACGGAACCACGCGTGTGAAACCGCGAAATGATGGCAAGTAACAACAATAAAAAATTCAAATAATTATTAAAATTCCTTTTTAATACAGTTGCTCAAAAAGTGGTGTATTGCAGGGACGTATAGCGTTCGGGAAGTGGGCTATTACATACTAGTGTTTTTTTTTACCTTTCCCGAATTCGTGCGTCTCTTTCCCAACTGTCACAATAATGTCTATTAAAAAGAAAAACCAACCATGAAGTTTTTACTAAAGAGTTTTTGTGATTCATACAAATACGTTTATTTCTAAGAAGAAGCTACTAATTTATTTCAATATCAGATTTAATGATTTCATTGAATGAGTTAGGTTAGGTTTCATTTCGTCTCATTTAATTTTATTTTCATTTCATATCAATAAAAAAATATACTGAAGACTAAGCTGTATTTGGTGGAGGTGGAAGATTGGATGGTGGTGAAGAAAAAAAACTCTGCTTGGCGGTTGGCGCCATTTTCCAGAAATTTTCTTTGCGAGTTTAGTTTATTGTGTTTTTATTATTTTATTAAATTGCTTCATCTTTCGCAACTGTATTAAAAATAGTCGTTCAGTACACCTGCGGAACCGTCATTGCAACTTGTTCTGACTGTCAACCCTCGCCTTCGGCTGCGCCGCGGCTCGGGCAGACATTTGTCGGAACTCTTTGCAATGACAGCCTTTCCGCACTTGTAATGAAATATACTATTTTTAAATCCGTTGAAAAAAAAATACAATGCAATGGTATAGATACAACTGTGAATTTAGAATTAGGTACTGCTAGCAGCAATTTATAGAAGAAGTTTATATCTTAACCGCTTTCGCCTACTACCTTACACTACAAACTAAGATTTATTTTTCGACTAGTTTCTGCTTGCGTCTTCACTCGTCCGGAATGTTAAGAGAAGCGACTTCGACCTTGTGATACTGCGATACAAACGAAGTTTTAGACCTTTTTTTCTAAATAAATGGTATCTAGGTTTTGGTATGTGTAGAAACCTAGTCAATAGGCATTGAAATAGAAATGAGAGAATATTTGTCATATTATGTGGATTTCGTTTTTCAATTTAATACGGTCAGTTAAGTATATGTTCTGGTACCCTAGATAAAATAGGAAATGCCGTAAAGTAGTATATAATTTATATGTATTTGGATAAATAGAAATGAGCTTCCCAAAAAATTAAGAATACTGAAAGTAATTTTTTTTTATTTTTTTTTTTCCGTAAGTATCAGTTTGGAAATCAGATTAGGCGTGTGTTCCTAATATTCATTTATGCACATAATGAATAACAAAATATTAAAACCCAAATACAAGCCGTAGTTCCGACCACTACAATGACTTTTACTTTTCTATACGGCTTCTAATTAATTACTTCTGTGTTCCTTTGCCGTCGAACTCCGAGATCAATAGCCAACCAGATAATCATGCCTTTATTAAGTAAATGTATGTCTTCAGATTATTTCCAAGCATTCATCCATTCGCGTGTATTCATTAAGTATAGTTATTTGGATGTGTCCAGTAAACAAAAACTAAGGCCAGAGTTAAGAGGATTAGTTTAACGAAGAGGGGCCTCTAGACACCCCTTGGGGCCTCGGCTTTATGTGATGTCTGGATTTGTCTCCTAATAAGTCCCAATGAGTAGGATTCAGTGTTCGAGCAATTAGCGAAGTAGTTATAAGTAGTTCAACTAAACTAAATCAGGGATGAAATTAGGTTAAGTCGTTTACTTTATTAATGTTAGTGTTATTAACGTTATATTTGTTCTTAGATTGTTATTTTAGTCTGGGAGATTTGTTTTTGTATCGTTTTTGGAATTGTTATTTCTTGTTAAATATATTTTGACGTGACAACGTCTTATAAATTGGTTTGCCGGGTGACACTTCAAGAAACTGCGTTACGCTCCGCTCACGTAACGTGACGTTATGTTTTAAATTGTTACTATTATTTCATCCTTCTTCCTACTATACGAATGAATATTCACATTAAAATTATTTTACCACTCAAAGTCGTTGTCACGTAAAACTTTCGCCCGTATACCGACTTTACAGGCAACCAATTTTTTTTTATAGTTATAACATGTTTGTCTTTTATTACATTAACGGTATCTATGAAAATGCCCCCTCGTTGTAGGAAGGCTCGTGCTCCTCGGTGGAGACGTATATGGACTGATGATGGAGATGTTTGAAATTAACAGAATGGTAAAAAATAAAAGTAGCACATACAATAAGGAAATATATAGAAAGATCTTTTAGTATTTAAGTGTCCTACTTTCATTGTAAAATATAAAATACAGGGTCGTCCACATAATCCCTAATAAATAAAAGCAGCAAGCCACCGAGCACAAGCTCCCACGTTCTAATACCTTTTATCTAACCATCTGTTCAAACTGGATCTCTGGTCTATGTACACTACTAAGAAATGTTCCTTTAATTTCTAGTTCATAAACAATATTATTAAATGTCTCGGGTGGAAATTTAAAACGGCTATTAAAGTTCTGTAGAAACTTGGCGATACAATTTCATTTTTATCTTTCCGTTTACAATTCTGACTGTTGTACGTTTTTGGATTATAGCTCTAAGGTACATTACCTATTTAATCTTATAACTCTTCAGTAATTTACTTTTGAACCAAATGTATTTGTACCTTCATGGCTACTTTAAAGCTTTTATGCGGTAAAGTATATCGTGCATAAATCAAAAATCTCAAATGCGTGTGAAAAGCTAAAATATACTTCTAGTGGAGATGTGTAAATAAGAAAGTGATTATGAGTTTTAAGAAAACTACAAAAAGCATAAATATGAGTGAATTAAATTTATACCATACAGTGACATCAGCGTTATATTAAATTCCCATTATATAAACGTGCAGCTCTGCAGCTCATTTATTCACAGAAAAGTTTGCGTATATTGAATTCACATAAATTGGAGTATTTATCCCATATATATTTAAGGGGTAGCTCTCGGAAATTTAAATATTTTCATATTTTTTTTGTAACTGTTCTTCAAGAAGGGAGTGAAGAGATTTTTACAGGGTCGGCAACGCGTGAGTAACGCCCCTAGTGTTGCAAGCGTCCATAGGCTGCGGTAACCGCTTCCCAACAGGCGGACTGTATGCCTGTTTGCCACCTTTGTGGTATAAAAAAAAAACTAAACTTTCATCATCATCATCAGGTCATATACGTCTCTACCGAAGAGCAGGAGCCTCACCTAACAACAAGGGGGTGTAGGTTAGACCACCACGCGGTCCTAGTGCGGATTGGCGGACTTCACATACCTTTGATTGTGACATCCCGGCCATGCAGGTTTCCTTCGTCGAAAAACTAGTGGTGCGAATCTTTACTTAAGTGTTTGTTAAACTCAGAGGTACGAGCCAGGGGTTTGAACTTGGTACCTCGAAGTCAGTACATTCCCAAAGTCACCATAGTTTGGCCATAAAGTAAATGTTCCAAGGTACATCATAAAGCGAGATAGCAACAGTTATACACTTTCAGAGTATTAAAACTGTATTTAATTGTATCTCAGTGAGAGAATGGTACAGCAGACCGCTGACCTAGTAAAGCCCCGCTTAGTATTATGTACTGAAGAATGGGGTAGGTTTAGTCTAAGAGAATTATCGTTACACGCTCCCTTTAATTAGTTAAAGTAGATGAAACTCTGTGGTATATCTTCACGCTCCATTTAGGATTGAGACTGTTATTAATTATTTAACTTTAATTTTGTTTGAGTGTTTGGAGAAAATAGAATATGATATGCTACTATTGTTGCTAAAGATAATTCGTGGAAATATCAATGTTATTTCCTCGTACCGAGCTTAGTAGTAGGAGACACGATACAAACTATATTATTTCCTGCAAAAACCAGTTCGGTGGAATTGGATCAATGACCCAAAAAGTTTTCGCGTTTCGCATCTCATTTCCGTTTGATTTAATAACATGGCCTTAACAGAATGCTTTGTTGCTCGTTCAATATTTAAATTTCTTGCAAATCCCAGCACGGGTCGGTGCGGGTTCGATTCACTGACTTAATAATAACATGCAAAAGTTAACATTATTTATTGGTACAAGCGCTTAATTTGTATGTGCGCATTTTGTTCACAGTTTTGCCACTATACTTATATGTAAGAGCTTATAATGCGATGTCATCTGAATTATGTTTAAGTTTTTATGAATAAATTTAGGTATATGAGGATGGTATCTACTATTATACTTATATACTATTATAACCAATTAGAGTTTATATGGAGATGCAATATGCAATCGACACAAACTAATATATTTGTTTTGGGTATAAGATTCAGTTTATTTATGGAAGAAGTTTAGTTTATTGTCATAGATAAAAAAATACTGTTTGGTTCCTTTTCTTATATCACTTTATTTATAGTAAATAAATATGTCTGGGAAGGGAAATGATGGGAATATAAACGTATATATTATGTATTAGGTGTATGGTATTTATTCTATTAATATCTGATTTTGACAGCATTAAAAGTTTGCTATTTGCAAATTGGACAAGTTTTCTGCAAAGCGGAGTAGATGCCAGTTTTCTGCTATATAATGAGTTTGTAGATTTACTGACGACTAAGCACGGGCAATTTCACTGAATTAGAAAGCAAATATTGTTATTCCACTGTTTTATACCTAGATCTAAAATAGTCTGGCCGCTTTTACTAGTAATAATAAGTATTTCACTTGTGAAAACAAGGTTCATGACGTTACAAACAAGTGAAAAGTGGCAACTGTATACCTTAGCAAAGATAGGTTTCCACCCACTTTTTTAATGTCACCAGTCCAAATAGGAGGGCATTTGGACTGCTTCTTGTTTTGGTATCCAAGTTAAAAAGACAAAACAAGAAAGGAACAATTCCAAAACCGACCAGTAAACTTTGTCAAGTCATGAAATGCGTTATATTGAGGTTCCCAATATAAATTTCCTGTTTAAACAAGCAACAATCGTGGGAATTGTCTCCGAACCTGCAGTACTGTAGATAAAGTGGTGCCGTGGAGGTGTCGGCGCGCCGCCATTTAATTCTGGCGCTACTCCCATTTGTGGCGAGATTATTCTTGGTTCACACACTGCCGGTGCAGCCTACGTGTAATGAAGTGGAATTAAAACCAAGGTGTTGCGGGGACTATATCTATATATAGTAGGTATATACCTATGTACCTTAGATACGGTATAGGTTCATTTTTAGTAAGTAAGTGATAAGATACAATACCTTTCGAGGTAGCCGTTATTCTGTATATTTTGAAGTGTATGTATTATCGCATCTGATATTACAATTAAAGGCATGTGAAGTCCGCCAATCCCCACTAGGCCTGCGTGGTGATCTATGGCCTAAATCCCGTCGATGTTAGGGGAGGCTTGAGCTCCTCGGTAGACGATAAGAGCTGCTGATGATGATGTAATATCGCATGCTGACGAGTTTTAGTCGAACTGTATTGTAGTTATCGAATAAACGTAGCTTTAACAAGGAGGTTGTTAAATCAATTCATAACCTACCGATCAATATTATAAGGGACATAGGAAAGATAAAAAGTGGCATCGACATACGAGGACGAATGACAAAAAAACAATATAAAATAAGGTTATATTCCTGTTAAGTAAATACTCAGAATGAGATGAGATTCTATTACGGCGAGCTTTAAGCACTAGAAAGTAGAAACAATAACAATACCTAGAAAGCTAGGTTCATTTGATAACTTAATGTCGTTTATAATACACAATATGATTCCATAGCACTGGTCATTCGGCTAACGTTGTAGTAAGCAGTTAGACGCCATTATAATGCCATTTGCCTTTACATTGTTGCACTGAAACAACTGAAATATTTCAATGAGTTTAACTGGAATACTTCTAGTCGTGGTCCCTAATGCTCGTTTGTAACTTTATTTTAAAGTTACGATGCTCAGAGTGCTATAAATGGCTTATATGCTATAGATGCTAGTCTATCCTAATATAATAAATGCTAAAGTAACTCTGTCTGTCACACTTTCTAGCTAAAACTACAGAAATGAAATTAAATTTGCTACACAAATAGTCTAGAGCCTGAGAAAGGAGATAGGGTGCAATGCAATGCAACTTGATCAAAACGACGAGGTTAGAAAGGTATGATTAAAATAAAATTACAGATACACAAGACATAGCGTCCATAGGCTACGGTAACCGCTTCCCATCAGGTGGGACCGTATGCCTGTTTGCCACCCTTGTGGTATAAAAAAAAAAACAATTTCAATTCTTAGAAACGACATTGTATTGGTCCCAGCAACAAGTAGTTTTTTTACCATTCCAGTATCTAGTCTCGTAACTTCAAAGGAAATCTCTTGACAAAATAAATGTACATGCATGCATTCTGTTTGCCAACCATCGTCGTGTTCGCCCCCATGTCCCTCCCAGCTATATTTCCTTAACAACTCTACAGCTGTTCAAAGCAAAAACTTTTCCTGTAACTAATATTGGTGTACACTCTCCCCTTTTTATAGTACACAACATGCGACCCTAAACACAAAGGAGACTCCCAAATTATTATCTGCGTAACGGCAAAATTACTTTTTTTCTCCCTTCAAAGGCCCAGTTAGGACAAATAAGGGCACGTTATATGACACAACCCTATGCGCAGATTACGTTTTAACAATCCCTAAACCGCAACGTTAAATGTATGTTGGCTAACGAGAACTGGCACTCTTAAGTTGAATTTAAATATGGATATGTATTTTTATACAGAACACAGTAATCCCACGGGCACTCACGGGTTATCATATAGGGTTATCACGACACGACTTCGTGGAGGTAATTTTAACAGTGAATTGCGTAGCCCGAGGCACATCGGATATTGTGTAAGAAAATGCGATGGTTATGAGGAAATTGGTAAAATAGAATCGGTATTCGGAAGATTTGAGTAGCCTACTTACTATAATAATATGATTATAGTAGTTTTATTTGCTAGTAAAGTTTGCGTAGTCTATTTTGATATCGCAATATTTCAGATTCGTAACACAATATGAGGTAGTCGCTCGACTCGTATGTCGTAATAAAAACTTGTCAACCCTTCGCCGTAAAAATAATGAAAATAGGCAGGTATAAATATTATTATGGTATTATTTATTTTATATGAGGTTTCATTGTTCTATTTTGTGGCAGCCCTATGTCAAAGGTGTCACAGGGTACGAGAGGTGAGTGTTAATACGAAAGGATTAAAACGTAGCGTTGAAACACGTTGCAAATGTGAAATCTGCAAACTTACGCTTGGGAGTTGGAAATTTACATATATTATCTTATGTCGAATATTGTCAATGTGTTACATTTATACGGTATATCGGGAATCGTGCCCGTATAGATTTCGAGAATAATATACATAACTATATGACTCTCGAAGTATGTATTAAAATTAAAGAGGTAAAAAATGCTTTCAATATGGTTGTACTGACGATTTGAACTAAGATACTTTACTATATAGTTAACATATAGATAGATGTATTTAAATTAGTAATAAAACAAAAATATTCTACTTAAGTAAGTTACGTAATAAATATACATACCTATCTGATGCTTAGATAAAATTACAAGTATCTTTTCTTTGCCACGTATTTTTGTATTATGCAAAAAAGTAGGTAACTAGATTTTAGTCTCATCTAATAGCACTTACGTCTCACGTCACATCCGGTACAATGCAAAAGCAAAACTTTCTTGGACATTTACGTACACTCCCTTAATGCGTGAGATGGTTTAAAGCAAGTGTACTAAAACCTAGGTTTAATGATAGCTCTATCTCTTTTTGTTATATAGCGTTAGAGTATGTCGAATATATTTATTACCAGGGTCTAGTAAACTTGCCTTAGAGGATCTCAAGTATTAAAGCGGTCGGGATTTTATAGCATTCGTAACGTCACTGAATCGGAACTTATTCATTTGTTGGATGAATATAAAGACATGATTTACAAGGATAATACTTATAAATTTTTGATAAAATAAATAAATATATTTGTTTGTATAAACAGAGCTAAATTCAAGGCAATATAAAGGAACATGAGAGAATAAATGAGAGAATAAAATAAAAACAATGTAATGTCCACACATCGACCCAATGTATTGCCGTCCTTTTTTCACGTAGCGCAATTAGTTTGGGAATGTTGGCAGTTAAGCACACATTTTCGCAGTTGAGACTAGTGTAGTGCCTCAACTGCCTTAAGTTTACCAAAAGTTCGCCCATATTTGAGGCAACTTGCGCCGAAATGAGGCGCCTCAGTAAATAGACAATGGATCTCGTATTTATACAGAATCTTATTGTTAAACGGGCGTTATTGAATGTTGTTTCGCTAATCGCTTGTTTCGTACAAATTTGGGTCAGAAACTTTGGTGATTTTTCTTTAAGCTGTCGTCCTATCGATGGGCCTTTGAAGTATTTTGAGCCTTTTGTAGAATAATAAAAATTCTTTAATCTCAACTCACAATTTTATTCAAGGATAAGACTCTGTTGTTTTGGGTATTTTATTTCGCATTGCTTCAAATCTGTCTCGTTTGTGTTTCAAGATTTATGTTATCTCAAAAAATAACGATTGCTTGCCTAAAACAAGGCTTTGCTCATTGATTTCAAATTTAAAGGTCACATTTATATACTTTGGTGGTATGAGACAGACATAAGATTATAATGTTTATTTATTTTCTATATCGAGAAGTTATATTCAACGTCATATACAACTCAAATGTCACATAAGTAAATAATATTTCTTGAGGAGTGAACTCCTAATATTTGTTTGCCTACTGTCACCTGTCAAACCGAAATGTCACTTCGCCGTGCTGTGTCAACAATTTGGACTTTAACCCTTGTCATCGAGGACGCTTCATCAACTGGTGTTTATCCTGAAAAAGGGAAATGTTATGGAAAATTGGGAAGTTTTATTTTATTGACATTTCATAGCTTCGTGCAGTGGACGTCAGAAATGTAAATCAGACTGCTAAGTTTAAATTAACCTTTATTTAACTTTGACTCACCTTAGAACTTGTCATTTAATATCTATGAAAGGTCCAAGTCGGTTTGCTACGATTCGTTTGAATACGTAGTTATTTTAATACTCAAAGGATTCGTTATATAAATGTCACTAGATAAAATACGCCTTTCATAGTGGGTGGTAACTATATTAAGGCTTTGATGTTCTCTCTCTTTCTGTTGTTTAAAACCACAATTTTACTGGCAAGGCTGAAAATTTATGGAAAAAATAAAAAGCAAAAAAAGGAGGGTCTATATTTTATTATACCATTTTTAAGAGAAACTTACAGCTAATTAAACGATAGTAAGATACATAATTAAAAATAGGTTTTCTTAAAGTTCCTTCAAATAGATGAAATATATAATATACTAGTGGCTCCCCGCGGTTTCAGATAGAGATCTTCCATTTTTCCGGGATATAAAGTGTGCACCAAATTTAATTTAAATCGGTTTGGTAGTTTTAGTGTGGAAGCGAGACAGGCAGACAGACAGAGTTACTTTGGCATTTATAATATTAGTATTGATGGGTATAATTAAGAACTTGCTAGTAAGGGTAGGGCAAATACAAAAAGAAACACATACACAGAAATAAATGAGTAAAATAAGTGCAGAAATAAACAAATTTTAATATCAAAATTCACAGACTACAAAATAAACGTAGTTAAGAAATACCATAATTTAAGTATAATTAATCACACTTAAACGGTGAATTAGTAATAATAAGGTCATCCATATTATCAAAACTGAAGGATATCCTGGTGTTAAAACGATCACTTATTTAACCATTCATTGACCTAGTTACATTTATGTCGATTTTAGTATACGGTTCGGTTAATATTTACAAACTACCATTATCCCTAAGGCGGTTGACTATCGAACATGCTCCATACTTAAACTTAGTTCCAAATATATCAGTAGTTATGATAAGACGCGATCTACGTTTAACAAAACTTTATTAATTTATCATTTCTATTTGAATTGTTATTGGGAAATAAGCAGCTGGTTATGTCCTCTATGGATGTAGAGAACAAAATATGTTGAGTTAAAAAATACAGTATATCACGATTACATTAGTATGTTTTGGACCCAAAACATCAGTAGGTAGGTATGTATTTTCAAAATACCTTACATAAATTTGTAACGTAAATAAATGAGCGAGAATTATACGAGACGATATTATTTAAAATAAATACTTTAACTTACTATTTAAAAATTATTGGATCTAAATAAATCTTTCACCAATGGAAAGCTACATTATCAGGGAGTAGCATTTTCTATATTTTAACTTCGTATTCCTACAAACCACGTGGTAGCAGCTAGTTTATTATATTTTCTTTAGAACCCAAATTATTCAACGACAATTCCAAGACAACCTTAAAATATGAAGAAAACGAACAAATCTCCACAATGCATATCGAAGTTTGAATAATAAGTAAACTCTAAGATAAGTTACAAAGTTGTTGAACTAAACCAACAAGTTTCACTTGCCAGTTTAATGCTCAATGATAAATAATAGTTGTTGTAGTGGATCCTACTTGAGACGTTACGCGGAGATGTTGGCTTAGCGTAAGGTAACAACTACACTTACGTACAAACTCATTGCACTATGATTTTTCATAGGAAATACTAATTTTAAAAATGCTACTAAGTATGGTGTTATCATACACAAGAAAACCATTTATTTTATTGAGACAAGACTCGTCATGTTTATCATTATCAATTATATTATTATTTAAATAAAACATACATATTTATAACACAAAGTGCTCTGCCTGTTTGTCGGCCTATATATAGCATAAAAATATACATTATAGTCGTTCGTTAAAAAGGCCAGATTAAAGCGCAGGCAAAATTTTGTTACCATTTCTACATACCTAATCGTTTCTCTTATAGGGATGAGAAAAATACTAGGTAAAAATATATGTTTAAAAAAAGTGGTGCGATTTCTCTACCCCCCAGTGTATCATAAATAGTTTAACTTTCATCCAAGGTATTGAACGAATTTTATTCTTTAAAGGAGTGCTTTAAGCTTGGTACGACGTTAAAGGAATATTCTTGGCGTGTCACCGTCGTAAAAACTCGCGTTTAGAATTTAGCAACGTACGTTGTTTACAAAAAATATGAGGCACTTTGCATTGATGCTACGAAGGGACAAAGTAAAATATAAATGCGCTATCAAAAACAAAAATGCCTACCTTATAACTGGCGTAAGTAAGTTTGCCTGAATCGTAATGTTGCATGATCTAAATTCAGTTACTATGCAAACGTCAGATCCATCGCCGATTGATCTACAACCGGCAAAAAGCATTCTTATTAGCATGCAGCCAAGTTAAAATAATTTATTGTCATCCAAAGTTCGTACCGTTGAACAGTTTTGGCTCGGCGCCCGCTAAAGAAAACGTAGCGAGCGATAAATTACCAAATCCAATAGTAACTTACTCACCTAACAAAAAAGCATGAATAAAAAATCACAACGTAGACTAGCTAGACGGGAATTGACCAGAAGAACTAACGAGCCACTTACAAAGATTTATAGAGATAGGCAGGAGGTTGCAAAAAACGCCCGGGACCCGTCTGCTCGGCGAGCGGACTTAATGGACGGTACCCTAATATGGCGCTGAAAAACATGAGTGTTTGAATAGCTCCCAGTTCACTAGACGAGCCGGCTGGTCGTTGGAGAAATCGCATGATCATATTACCTGCCACTACATTATGTGTAGGGTTAATAAACAGGCCTTTCCTCGGTTTATTTGCACCATGGATTTGAGTGGCCCTTTTTCCGGTTTTTACCCATGTGCTGTGGATGTTAAATCGCTGCTGAGTTCGGACAGGTTTCATGTGAAGTTATTTAGGGAATGGAGTTTTTTATTTCCTTCACTAGGAATCTAATCTAAATGTGAAGCCGGAGAGTAATCGTGGCTCAATTTCTAGCCTCCTTTCTTTACTGACCTAGCTGACAGCTGTAGGTGTTAGTATCGTTATATTATACACTATTTCGCGAATAAAAAACAAGAGTATGGAGCGTCGTCTGTAAATTCTAATCAGTAAATAAGACAGTCATAAATAAATGTGCATGTAACACACGCAACCACAGGGCACAGAGTTTCTGTTATTTATGGCTCTGTGTGACGATTGAACAACAAATATGAGAGTGTATTTCTCAGAAACAGCTGGTGCTTTTCCAAAGCAATGGACATTATTCATGCCTACGATAAGTCAATTTATTGTAGATTAATAATCTACAGCTGTCTGCGCCAGCCCCTGGCACTTGGGCGCAGACTTCTACTTATTTCGAATGGTGCTGTTCACGAAATGAGAGTAAAATTATATTCGTTTCCAAGGAACTAGCTTTTTTCGGTAAGTGCGATTTGATATCTGATTTTATATCTGGCATAATGAATTTTATCAACTACTTTTCGTCCATATAGTAAACTAATAGGTGGAGTATAGACCGGATTGGGTTAAAGGTTAAAATATAATTTAAATATTTTTATAAAACAAGCAATAGAATAGGTTTTTATTTATTTATATGCACTCTGCTGGCATTATGGGAGAGCAATGTTTCATGGGAGAGGGTTCATAAAATATAAAAGTAATAATATATTAAAACATCTTCATCAACTATGATATTTAACATTACCACTCAAACAATATTTTTGACCGGACCAACTACATATATACTTTTACCACACCACAATTTGACGTGCAAAAATCAAATCCTACGAAAACAGGGTAACATCAAAAGCTTTTGTTCATATTCGATATTCATTGAATTTTAATGTAATATTGAGTGAGGCTTGTCCAATTTACACTGATGAAAATTGAGGGGCGCTCGGTGTGAATCACTGGTGCATGCTGACCATTTCCTAGTGTAGTAAGGGACACACATATACAAAGTGCATTGTGTAGGCAACAAAGCATTATCTGCAGTAAGCTATCTTGTATCTGTGGCTCATTGAATTGTGACCGGTGGAGCAGCCTGATAATTCTGTTAATGCATTATATATGGACGTTTGCTTTGCCGCTTTTAGGCTGTAATCCTCTTTAATGCCGATTGTAGCGGTTTGACTTATCGCACGTTTTAGCTAACGAGCCTATTGCGGAATAGAGCTGATGATGCATTGGGAATTTTACTATGGAAATTTACCTTTTTGACCTGCCTGCTAACAGCTTGGTACATGCGTGGTATATGATGTACAGGGATCAATTGAGTGTTATCAACGAGCTGGTATGTAATATCTAATATTATAATAAATTACGCATGGTTTGTTTCACAAAACCAAGTTTCCAAAATACCACATCATAACTTTTGAGGGGCTCGTAAAGTTTGACCTTTCGAAAGTATGCCAACCGAAGAATTAAGAGAGCTATATGATTAATACATATATCTTTATAGAGCTCTTGCTTTTACAATTTTAAATGTATAAAATATTCTAAATTGAATAAATAATAATGACAAACTATTGTACTTAGTTATTAATTTAGAGAAATCCCCTAAAAAATTCTTAAATAAATATTAGGTTTCACAGATTTTATTTCAGACTAATAAAATTTTTACATGATTAACATTAATTGAACTTTGAGCGAAAATGATTTAGTTAGCATATCATTAATTGCAATTTGTCGTTGGACGTCCTTTTATAATAATTGAAAAACTCCGAGTATCGTTAAAAGATTCGGTCGACGCTTCGGGCCACTTCACGAAAATAGAAATTCTTTACCAAGAGGCATAAAAAAGTTCCTAACAATAACCTTTGGATTACTGTCACCAACGTATTCACTGAGGCGCGATAGTTTTTTCAACAGATAATAAAAAAAAACCTTATTTTCATACAATACTTGAGTTAAGAACACTGCTTGTTTTTTAGGTGACTTCGAAAAAATACCTACTAATTTACAGCGTATTTTGTTGTTTTTGTAGACAGTATATAAACAAAAAACATTACAATACTATGATTAAGAAATTCATAGCCCACATTAAGTCCTAAAAGGGCACTTATGAAAGTCGTAGCTGCTGAAACTACTACTGGCTCGTAACTCGGCCTTCAACTGAGAAGAATCGGCAATTAACTCAGCAATTGCGAAATCTCCTAGTAAATCTTTATACTTCACTTAAGTCAAGAATACGTTTTACTTGAAGCTTAGTGTTCACCTAGGGCTAGTAATATACACCATAGCGATTTCTGTATTGATCCCGCAATATAATGTTAGTAATAAACTTGAAAACTCGCAGTATGATAACTTTTATAAAGTGAGAATGTACAACCCTATTACTTTACATTCGTAGAAAACCCCCGGGGATATATTACGCAAGTTGAAACTGCGGGGCATATTTTTAACAATATAAGGTTTTAGTTTGTGAAAAGTTGGGCGTAGAGTTTAGGGTAAACCAGCAGTATTGTTTGTTAAAAAATATAGAAATAAACTGTAACTTTTTTCCATAACTTTTTAACTGCATTCGTAGAAGTTTCTATGTTCTGATGAAATATCGTAAACAAAGGTAGTTTAGAGCATGTATTTTTGTTAGGAACCAATCACTTTTCATGTACCTAATACTACATTTTTCTTTACATTGTATAAAACCTGCTACTGTATGCTTAGACCTTTTATACTATGCAACAAATTTTAATGCAGTTTTTAACAGTAGAGTGATTCCAGAGGGACATTAATAGATGTGATATTATTTTGAAATATGACAATGTAGCTCTTCAAACCGTGCTAAGCCTGGGCGGGTTGCTTAGGTGACAATTGAAGTTACACTCGCCTGTTGCTTTCTAGCCTTTATAACCTCCCTTTAGCTACAATCCAGAGTAAAAATACCCTGTCAATTTACGCTTATTACTAGATTACAGTATCCGATACTGTAACGCAGTGAACCCCAGGTATCGGTAATCCCCTGCGTCGGGAACGCCGCGAAAAGTAATAAAAATCCGTGTAATCCATACAAAGCTTTATGGCCGAGTCTCGCACTGCGCCATTTTTTTCCCCCCCGAACTTTTTGTCTTGTTAAAGATTCAGTATTCGTGTTGATGGCACACATGTGTTGCGAGTGATGAGATGATGACGAATTAATGCAGTCGAGTACATAAAAGGGATAATAAATAGTAACTTTGATAGGGTTAAGGGATGCAGTAGGTATGTAAGCTTTAATTGAATCTATAAAATGTTATGATGCTAGTAAGTAGTAAAAGTATTAGTGATAGTATTTTAGTTAGTATTGTTGAGCTTCCAAGATTACATACCTACTAATTAAGTTGAGTAAGAATAACACGAAATCTATTTCAAGACAAATACATACTATATTGACGATTGTAGTATCTAGTATTATGGAGATAGAGACTAATAATATCGGTAAGAAGGTTCCAAAATAACTACCTTAAGTGCTTTTTTACTTCGATATTGTTACTACATATTAAATCAAAACATCATACTAATAAATAGAAATAGCTTTTATATTGTGAGTAAGAGGATTGCCGGCTTAAAGCACCCTTACTAACTCAAAAAGGCCGCCCTTGCATTGTTAATGCAACCCCGACGGAATCCAAGTAAATTAACAGAACTATACAATAACAAAACAAACAGCATTTCGGGTAAATAATTGTACAAACATTGTCATTATTCATAATATCTGAAACTAGTTTGACAATAGTCCTTTGTGAACTGCTTTAAGACTTTGAGTTGAGGCTTTGTTAACAAATCTTAAACTTGAACAATGGTTGAGTGAAATTAAGTCACGCACTTGGATTAAGATTTAAATCTGAGACTTGTTACTGTGAGACAAATACTGCCTCATTTCCAGGGATTTTACACTAAGCATCAAGTAGAGAAAGCTTTTCCAAAAAGGATCGTAATAACTTATAATACATAGATGTAAAATGATGGGAAGTTTTATACTTACATATTAATATTTGTTTTTATACCACGAAGGTGGGATTCAGGCATATGGTCCCACCTGATGGAAAGCGGTTACCGTAGACTATAGACGCTTGCAACGCCAAGGGCGACCCTGTAAAAATCTCTTCCCTCCCTTCTGGATGAGCCCCATGCTGTACTCCATTGGGTATACCATGGTATCAATAAAATAATTAGGAAATGATGATGACTTAAAACAGTATTGATAAAGTAATAAGCACATACTGAAAGGTTAAATTTGTTAAGTAAATGTAGACACTCTATAAGCTGTAGTTAGGTACATATTATATTATACAGTCACCATTATTTGCCATTCTAGCATATCCAATAAGTACTGTCAGAACCTTACCGTTGCTCGTATAATTAAACAACAGACTGTCCAAGCCGTTTCATCTCAAGATACCAGCCAGCCTTTTGTTTTTTACAACTTAATCCTCAAATATAACCCGAGGTTTACATTCACGATAACCAACTATTCCCTTTTTTCCCTGTAGAAACGCATAAACCTCGCTGCTTATCTGCAAAGCGTTTGTTCACTTTAATATGGTACTGACAGTGGGTTGGAGATAGACTCTGAATAACGTTAAAGCGCGTTAGTGTCGTAACTCGATCGTAAAGACTTCGAACCCGATATCGTGACGGTACGGCGGCAG
Organism: Thyatira batis; assembly: GCA_905147785.2. Taxonomy (NCBI): domain Eukaryota; kingdom Metazoa; phylum Arthropoda; class Insecta; order Lepidoptera; family Drepanidae; genus Thyatira; species Thyatira batis. The sequence goes on from LR990499.1 coordinate 7,881,666, forward strand.
AATGCGAATTATCCGAATATTTTTGAGCAGATCAATTAGGATGTTTTGTACACCATACTTCTGAAAGTAAGTTCAACCTCAATCTACCCAACTTTCATCATGTATATTCCTAATACATAGCTCGTCATTATTAACACAATTATTATGAATAATTTCACCTGAATTTCATGATTTAAACCCACTCCCGCCGTAATTAATATCATCTATAGACCGAAATAGGTTAAACCTATGACACTGTAAAAGGATTTTCCAAATAAACGAGCTACCGAGATATATTTGCGCGTCCTATTTACCGTGTTTGCCGAACAATTCAGGGAACTCGAATGGTAAATAATTAATGAAGATCCAATTGAAAATTCAACCCGATCCCCAACATATTTGTCTCGGAAGTATCCGCGGTACGTGAGACGCGAAAGGAATCTATGATGGAATACCCCCACCGCAGGCGAGTGACTAATGAAATTCCCCGCAAATGGTACCATTCTCTTAATGCGTTCACTTGAGCTATGAACACAACATTGCGAGAGCTAGACCGTTGGGAAAAAATACAACAAATTACGCAACATTCCACAGTCCATCCCATCCTATCCCATGACGTTTCCGCCCCGAGGCACTGACATAATTATTGTTACCATTGCGACATTCCACCAATTACGGGGGAACAAAACCGCGTGTTTTTGTATAGCCATTCCTATTTCAGAAACAATTTATCGGTCATTTAAGCCGAAGTGGAAGCATCAAAGAGTTCGCTCCGATGGCGTAACTTTCTTTGTTCTTATTGGATCCATTTTGGTAGCAGCTCATTAACTCCTTATCGTTGGAAAGCAGGCAGCTAATGACTCCGGAGACTACAGTTAAGTATTAACTAGGTTGACTTAAACAGCCTTCAATTTGGTATGAGTGAGGGAATTTTGGCTATTGCTTTTGTAAGGCCGCTTAACGGAGGGTTGTTAAACTGAGCGAGAAACTGACCATCAGAGAGATTATTCAATTATTTTAGTATAATGACTTCCTCTTGTATCTAGTTTGTATCTCCAATATGCACAAATCAAAGTGATGGTTCTCATTTATATCTGGTTGAAATTGGTTACAAATGGTGGTTAAGCGATGAATCGTTGATTGGACTGACTAATGTCTTTATGGAAAATAATTTTACGTATTATATCATACCACTTGGTTATGAAGTCGAAAATATATTTCAAAGTATTAAAGATAGTTTATGGATTCTTTCGTCCCTACAATCGGTCTTATTAAAATAACACAATTGTCATGTAAAAGTATTGTGAGTGGTTTTTTGTATAATTTTTTTCTACATGTTATATATATTTAATGCTGTTTTTTATGCGGACAAAAAAAAACATACGCTGTCAATCAATTCAAAGTAATTGTAACTCAAGCTAAGTAAATTCAAAACCATTTATATATCTTCGACATTTTGACCAAGTCTTGAACAACTCCACTGTTATTCCAACAACATCGAACTGTAATTTATGCCAGTTTCTTGGAAGGACGAGGTCGGTCATTATTTGTACTTAGCAGGCCAGTTAGGCCTAATTAAACACATGTCAAATAATTCATGATAATCTCGCCACTGTGGGGCTTAGAACCCTGACTACGTCACAGTATACTCGATATTATAAACAAAATAACAACAAAACAAATAAATAAATTCACTTTCTTAATGATTTATAGGACTATTATTACAATGAAATATAATCGTTTATTATATTCCTCGCTACAGGGCCCCGCGGTTTCTCCCGCGTAGTTTCCGTTTAATAATTTTGCTTTCCATTCGTGAAATAATTATTTTTAATACGGGTTTTGTGGTTTAAGCGCGAAAGAGTGTCCAGGAACTTTTGCATTTATAACATTAGTAAGTTTATTTTTTTTATGAAACGCTAAGTTTTAACGCAATAAATCAAATGATATGTACCTACAAATCTGGTTAACTACGAGAACTATCTTCTTATACTACCACTAGCTTCTGCCAGCGACTTCGTTCGCGTGGAATAGTTTCATTGGGCTAAATCTAACTTTAACCCGCGACTTCGTTCCTCGAACCTCCTCCTTTTTTTTAAGTCGTTTATAAATAATCCTTACTTATAGCATGATTTAGTATTCACGTGTGACGACGCGATGGCTTATTTCTTCTAGAATTTTGGTGTTTCTATACCAATTTCTATGATTCTTTTTGATTGAATAGGTAATAATGTTAACTTTTTTAAATTAGGGATTAGTGAGAGTATTATAAACGTAAGAGTAAATAAATATAATCAGAATGCTCCGAACTGCTAAGCTATCAGGAGTTACACGTGTTATTCTGAGTCAACTATAAAAGATAGACATATGCTGTTCCGAGATATTTTTTAGAAAATTTTGCGTAGAATATTTCCGTCATACATAATTTCTAAGTTACTTTAACCATTAAGGCTGCACACGCGACGGAAGCTTAAAAAATGGAGTAACTTCTCCCGTTTTCCCAAAATTTCCCTTCACTACTCTGCTCCTATTTAGTGTAGCGTGATGAAAAGTATCTTATAACCTGCCCAGGAGTATGAAGAATAATTGTACCAAGTTTCGTTAAAATCCGTCCAGTAGTTTTTGTTTCTATAAGGAACATACAGACCGGCAGACAGACAGACAGACAGACAGACAGACAGACAGACAGACAAAAATTTTACTGATTGCATTTTTGGCATCAGTATCGATCACTAATCACCCCCTGATAGTTATTTTGAAAATGAATTTCATGTACAGAATTGACCTCTCTACAGATTTATTATAAGTATAGATAATATACATAACTTTTTATTGCTATTGACAATACAGGGATAAAATATGACATGTTGCATTCATATTTCTATGAAATATCGGTTATATCAAAGTTGGACGTATCTTTTGTAACCCTCGGTCCATCGCTCAGTGTAAGCAGGCCATGGCTTAGCTGAACTAGGTTACAATCTAGGCGGTACTACGTTTCAATTCTATTATATAAATAACTAGCTCGACAATATTTCAGCACTTCTCGTCTGTTCTCTCTCGCTCGTTAACTACGAAATCGGGTGAGATGTCCGATTTCTGTAGCTGTAGAGAAAACGGTAACGAAATCTGCATTATAGAATACATAGGCTGATAGATAGCGTGTTTTGTGGGCGGACCTTTGTATACCATCTATTTAATACTTCATTACACATTCATGTATCAATTTCAGTACATTGTTTTATAGATAAGAGCAAGAAAGTGGCAAGGTTAAAATGCATGACAAATTACCTCTACCAGCTTTCTCAGCAGAAACTAACATTGGCATAACCGACCAACTAACTTAATACATGTTACGCCTACTAGTAATATCTGCAAGAAACTGTGGTAGCTCAGTAGTGGACGCATCGACTCACGACCATAGGGGTGCCGGTATAAATCCTTTCGCTACAGCGAGGAAAATATCGTTATGACATCCAGAAAATAAAAAAATAACATGCCTATTAAAAATGTTTCTAGTGTTTCTTTATTTAAAATATATGGATGTAATATATAATGGTGTAAAACAGCCCTATTTGTAGAGTTGAGGGAAAATCCTTCCAGTCTGCACTTGGTCTTACAGTTCGTAGTTTATGAAATGCTTGTCATCCGCGAGTGTCGAGTTATTTAATAATGTTGACTTATAAAATACTAGCTCCTGCCTGCGATTACACCCGCGTAGTTCTCGTTCCTGTGAGAATACGGGGATAGAATATAGTCTATGCTACTCTCTGATATTGCTTTATATTTGTGAAATATTTTATTAATAATGTGGTTCGGTGAAAGCGTAACAAATATACTTTCGCATTTAATATTTGTTAGAATTTAGCTGCATTTTGCTTTTTAAATTAATATTTCTTTAGGGATTTTATCGAATCACTTTTTAACTGTATAGGTTACCAAACAGCTTTTCGTAAGCTGTAGGTTTTTAAATAATTGCAAAGTTAATAGTAATCACACTTACGTGTCCAAAATAAATCTTTCATGTTTAACATTTCATTGAATGGTTATTCCATAAATATTACGATATTATTTAAATGGTAATTCAAGGAAATCCATCATAAAGTTACATTGTTCACTGTAAAGGTAATTCCGTGAAATTTTGTGGTAATATTGACATATCAATGTTACCTGTTCGTGTCCGGAGCGTGTCCGGAACTCTTCATGATGTCCTGTTTATTTCGGACAAATCCAACAAGGATATAAAACGACTCATAAATTAAGTGATTGAAGATCATTTATTTTGCATTAACTTTATTCGAAACTTTATTTGCTGTAGGTATATACATATAATTGATGTATCTATATGATAAATTTATACATAGAGAAAACAAACTGTGATAACATTGATTAATATAGGTCCATAACTAAATAAAACTAAAATAAGCTATAATGATACTTCTACTTTTCAATTATTACATATACAGAATAAAAATAGTAAAAACCAATGGGCACAGAAATATACGTTACCTCCAAATGTTTTATTTTGTATGTTTATAATCAGACAATTTATTATTCACAAAAGAGCTAAAACTTTGATGAACATTAAAGCAAGTCGTTTCATTTAGCTTCGAAAGTGTTATGAGACTAATCAGTTCAGTGGAATTCACTAAGTTAAATTGTACAGGAAAGGGTATTGTGAAACTAAAAAGCTTGAAGTTTCCTGTAAATTACAATGAACAACAAAGGCATTTTTAGCTGCAGACTCTTTCTTGAAAGGTTGTCTGTTTTTTTATTTAACGAAGATTTCGTTTAATAAAAAAACAGACAACATTTAATTAGCTAGGAACAAGGGGATTTTAAAACTAGAGCTAAAGATTAAAATATCGAGTTTATATTATTTATAACATTTATTTTATTAATGAGGCCACATCCAGGCACACGTGTCCCCGGTCACAGCGGCAGCTCCAGGACAAACTGAGGAATGCGTAATGAAATACCCCGCGCAGAACGGAATGTCAAATGAGTATAAACCAAAGGGCCGTACACTTTGAAATATTAATGTTTATTTTACAAAATAAACTTGGCCCACTGACTGGGTGTTTATGTAAATGTAATGAGAATTTATGCTCGCGATAATACGCGTTTCATACGTAAATAAATAAAGCACGCGAGTGGAAAAAAGTTGCTTATTGTAAAACGAGCACGTTTAGCGTGACAAGACAAATTGCCCGCCCGCGGTTAGGTAACGGCGGAATTCCCACATTTTACACGTAAAACTTGTGACGAATTTTAGTTATCGAATTTTCACTTCATTAAAGGGTTTCGACTTTCGAGGGATTTATTCTCAACGAGGCTGCTTTGGGGACGGTCTAGTTCGTCCTAGTCTGGGCCTTTCCCAAGAATTTGAGGTCATAGGAATATGTATACTTCGTCCAACGCCTGCCGTTTCAAAGCTGAAATAGGCTCAGGGTTAGTATCGACACTTTAATATAAAGCTTGTTATTGCTACCACTCTCTTACCAAACCGAAACATAGTGTACAACAGCTTCCCGCTGGAATAAGTAAATAAGTATAAATGGTATGTACGTCTCCCAAATAAATCTCCATCAACTAGGTAGCAATTAATCCATCCTCCAATAATTAGATAGTACGATATTAACAGCAAAGCAAAGTTTTAAATTACCTCCAAACGCCATAAAAAAAATTGTATCAGTATGTTTTATATCATTTATTTTCATAGAACAAAACTGTACATTTAAATAACAATAGGTATTCAGGTAATTTTAATTAAATTCCTGCAGCGTCACATTCACCGGAATGCTTTGTAACAATACAAACGTCAGCAGTATCGGATATTGAGTGACTGACAAACAAATCAATTGCCATTTTATATAGGTAGATATCCAACATGCGAACATTTTCATTCCGCGATCTAATAATATAGCCGCGTCTGTGAACATTGAAATGATTTAACCGAAACGGTTCTTAATTTGGAATTTAAATTGAGTTCTATTTGGTAAATGCTGCCATTTTAGTTGAAATTATTTGCATAATTGTCAGTGTGTGTAAAGCTGGATATTCACTTTACTCACGAACGAAGTATCCTTAATGCTCTTAGTTTTTGCGCTTTGGACATCGTAGTACTGAAAGTTGTTGCGAGACGTGGAGCTGGCTCTTGCTTGTTTGCCGTTGTATAGGTAAGTGGATTAGTGCTTTTATATGGCAATATGAAAATTGTCGAAAAATATATTGGAGTTTTAATAGCTCAACTTATAAGCCAGAGCTACGAGGGTTTGTAAATATGTTTGTAAATAAGTTTCTAATCATGTAAGTCTTCATTCATGTCAAACACATAACTTTCGTTTCTACATTAAATTTCTTGAGTCATTCTTTTATAAATGTCCAATCTGATTCCATTCTAAACAGAGCTTATAACTAGATAGCTGATACTACTTTTGAATTCATACTTTAGTATATAGATATTTACCCCTATTAATGGCTTCCAATATTACTTTTAAATATGTATTATTTATATCTACAATGGGTAGTTACCTATTGCTACTAAGACAACCATATCAGACAAACACACAAACGTTTCTCCTAAGCGGCAATGTAAGATAACACAAAACACACAAATTGGTACAGTCCCAGGTATATTATCTCGAACAACATAGATAAATGCATAACAATTATACGAAAATAAAATAGCGGCATTTGTCAAGGCGAACATTCCTGAACGTAGTCTGAGAGTAATTTCAAGACCGTGAATCGTCAATTCACTGACGCGGCAAATTGCAACAACGTAGTAGCCGAATTACCTAAAGAAATGAGAAAAAAGAATGACACAAAACAGGTACACAGACCACCTGTGTGTTCCAACACTTGCACACTGTGTTAGATCTGGCTTAAAGCTGGTTGTTGCAATCAACTTAAATTTACATTTTGGGACTAACTATTTATGTTCATATAACATTTGCATATTGTGTTTGCAAATGCTATTTTGTCGTTTGTATTTTGCTGTTGATCTCTGAAATATAGTCAACTTCTATGTATTATTAAATAGGTCGCAAAGAGCAATATTTTCACTTTGATATATAATTAGTATAGAAATGAAGACGAAGCCTTCATCAACAGAAACATTCTGAGAGAACGTTGGTATTAGTTAGCCACACAAAATCTACTTAAATTTAGTATCTAAATAATGTTATAGTAGTACAAGGAGAGAAGTATATGCTGTACTTTGATACACGATGGTCGAAATCAAAGGGCTTCATTCACAATTACCGTTCTCGTTCGTTTACTGATTTTCCCCATGTGTTCGATTTTCTATCTATAAATAGCAAATTAAATTCAAATCTATTATTTGATTATATGAAGAGTACACGATACCGTTTAAAACCTATCGATATTTGTAAGAAAGTATCAATTAATCAATGTCCATACGGCATATACTCCCTTGTACCAATATTCTTTCATCCGTGTGTAATTAATGAGTGCTTTGATTTATTATGAAAATAAATGTATCGGGATAAACAGAATGGTGGACCATTTTGTACAGCTCTATTATTGATTATTATGATCTCACACGCGTACGATATTTACACTATATAACAAGTCTCGTTTGACCAAACGCGTCCATACAAGACGTTGACGGAACCTAAGATGGAGCATGCTTGCCTAGAAGAAACCTTTTCACTGTAGCCTGGAGGAAATTCCCTAAGACTTAAAGAACCCGTCTTGTGGATCGGAGTAAAAATGTCAATATACTTTTAGTATACTGATCTCCATTTATCATTATGAACTCATTACCTTCCAAAATTATCATTAATTTACATGTTACTAACATTACTTACAGTTCAGTTGAAAATTATATAGTCAAATTACCTACACGTGTACATCAACCGTTTGAAGTAACATATTATATTAGACATTGTAATATGTGGCCATGAAACTATGAAGTCATACTGAACTCTAACTAACTGTTACCTAGGCAGACAATATTGAACATTCCAGTTTTATTCCCTCAGAACTTTCGGTGTCAAATATAATTCATATTCGGTTATCTTCATCATGTTCACTCACAGTCATGGGTTTATAAAGGCAATTTTCCGTACTGAGTGTTACATACGACTTGACAAATTGACGGCCCGACACGCGGTATTGCCTCTATGCGACAAACTATTTCATTTGTCCGGTTTATAGGTCGTAAAGTTGTGTAATAGTTGGTTACAGCGATGTTCACAGCCTCCTGACGACGTGTGGTGTATTTTTGTTTTATATCATGACATTTCAATGAGGGATTTGTTCCGTATTATGTTTATGTAGGGATAGAATTATTTAAAAGCATGCCAACAAATTTCCTTACTGACATGAAATTTATTATTTTATTTTGCAGGCTTTATTATAATTTGCAACTATATAATGTATTTAATATTTATTACAATAAATTAAGAAAACTTTCGAAGCTTATGCTGACATAACAAGAGAAACCTTTTCCTAAAGAAAGTCTTAGTTTAGTTGATACACGCCATCTTGCCAATAAAGTATGTAGGAGACAGGATCACTTCATAATTCATTCTCAGATTCAAATCAAAATTACTCACCTTATTATGTAGAACATAGGTCTTGCACTAGAAAGCAAATAATTAGTATGAATTCTATTAAAAATTCAAAGTTATCTACTTAATAATACTATAGCTATAATATTACTTAAATTCTTCCCCTTTTCCTAAAGGTGGTTTGTTACAGGCATCCATTATAGAATTTCGGACACCCTTGAAACTAATTTCAGAGTAAGTTCACGGTATACCGTGTGATAGGTGAACCCACGGGACATTGTCCAAGACTGTAAGGTTTTCAGGAATTCCTCGACAGACTTCCTCGTAGGTAAGTTTCAACCTTTAACCTTTCAACATATTTTCTGTCTGAAAATATTTGTGATAATTTCCTTGTAACGTGTCCGGAATAAAATAGCAAACGTTTAAAACATCTGTTTAAGTAACAAAAGTAGGTACTTAAGTTATTAAACAATGTTTTGTTTCCTTAGAATAAACCAAATAAATCTATAGGTATATAAATATATTACCTGCCTAAATCTTGGGATACTTTTTACACATGGTCATTCAAAATTGATTAAATTAGGAACAGACATATTCATGCATACAAATATTTGTCCTGGGTGAAGAATGGTACCCATGGCTTGTGTGACCGGGTCTGCTTACCACAATAGCCAATAAGTATTTACACTTTATTATATGGAGCTTGGAAATGATAAACTAGATTTATTATTCCCTCTCGTTAGTTAAAACTCTAAAATAAAAAGCACTTGCACACTGCAAATATGTTTACTCAAATCACTACTCTGGCGCTGAATTTTTTCCATTAATTACTCACTGTGCCATATTCCGTGAGTAACAAAATGCTACAGAGCAATTGCATACACAATTTTAACGCTTCATATTCTCATGCATTTGTTGTTCGGGAATGCTGTACGTCAGGGAGAATGGGAGTAAAAAATAAATCCTTTTGTCTGTATGACATACGTTTTACGAGCGACATCCGCCCGTGCGGACGCGTCCATGGACGTGCATATGGATGTGGATGTGGACGTTGAGATTGGATATAGAAATCTAAATGGATCAGAACTGCTATATTGTGATGTAAGTTGGCGGCTAAGCGCAAGTGGTGACTTGTGGTCTTTCGCAATACAGAACTAAAACACGCTTTAGAAAATAATAACGGGGTGCGGTCCCACGAGGTACATAGACAATTGGTCGCATATGTAATAATAGTATATGTAATTTCTTAACGTTTTCTTCCTATAAACAGCTTTTCACATAGGCACTTAATGACAAATTGTGAAGGTACAATATTAAATTGTCAATATGTTATGAATCATTAAAATGTTATAAATAAATAAGGCCTATATATAGCCTATAAATATAAGCCTGTAAATACATCATATTTAAATCTATTAAGGCTTAATCGCCTATTAGTTATTAGACGAGAGGTCAAAATGGTTGGTTCGCAATCATAATACCGCGCACATAGACCACTTCTACCTTTCATTCATTTAATGAATTTCTATGAGTCTGACAATATGCGTGGGTTGACTGCGGTTAGCTCTTTGATTGCTATTTATGTTCAACAACAACTATAAAACCTCATCATAAAGCAATAACGTTTTAGAATGAAAACTACAATCTTATTCCTATATTTAAAACATAATAAATTAAAACGGTATAAGTAATTTCCATAATAAAAGTTCCAGTAATATAAAGTATCTAATTGTAATATTGAAATGTTTTTTTTTGTTTCTGCCCGAAGGCTAAAAAGAAAATTCTAGCTAAGAAATACTTTTCCTTAACAAAATCTGAAAAAGTTTACACGTGGATTCGTTGACACAGACTAATAGTGAATTTACAGAATAAATTTATATTTTGTGTAAAATAAAATATAGCAAAAAAATACAGTATAGGTTTCATTTAGCTCATTCAGTGAACGCAGAGAGCCCTCAAACATAGGAACATTTTCATAATATATTTAGTACCTAATATTGATTCAACATATAGGTACCTACCTATGTGCTATCTTATCGTACTTATATAATTAACACGAATGTTGTAGTATCGATGTGGGTTGAACATTTTACGCAACAACGCCTAAAGGGACTTAAAAGAAACTTTACATAGGATTTATTTTATTCTCGTAAAATTTATGTGTTAATTTTAGACTTCTTTGTACATTTCTATTTTGAAACTATGAAATCCTTATGAAAGGTCGTTGGTGTATGGGATACAGTTTATTTTTATTTTTCCAGTTATCATCGTTTTCTTATTGTAGCAAATCTATGTTCTGGTTTCCAATAAATATGTTACTATTTTTAAATTTAGATACTCTGTAATGCGGCTGAAACCACGGGGCTAAACAAGTATCGAATAAAGCAAAGATCACGCACCAAATAATATGGGTGTCTTTTGCCAATATGTCATAAAATGCTGTTATAGGTTCTTCTGAGATTTTAGGTTATGTCTTATTGCAGATGACTTCTCGAAACTGCTGGGTGCCAGCTTTATTGAAAATGGTTATAGACGTATTTTCTCTGGAATGCGATCGTATATTTAAGGAGGTATACAACTTTTTATAGTTGATTTTGGAAGGAAACGTAGGTACATTATGTGTGTGTATTTGGTTTTAATGTGGTTTGTACTATTTCACGATGTGGTCAGAAGTTGTAACCACAGAATGCCTAGAACTTGATAAAGCGCAGTAAAGTTGCTGGAAGTATTTATATTTGTTACGTTATATCATAAATGGGTGAGAGTTAAAATAAAATAGACTACGATTGTTATCGTTCAGCGAAGTTTAGCTATAAGTTATTTAATTTGTAAATTTTTAGTATACACATTTGCCGATAAAATCGCAGCGTCATGAATATAAAATATCACGGGCATAGTCACAAATTTATTCTTTAACCGCCACATTTCCTTCAAAACGATCTATTGAATTAACGCTTAGTTAAATACGCCGGAAAAGACTGTAATTCCCTAACCTGACGAAGCGGTGGATAATTCTATACGGTATATCATAGACTCGACGGACAGCTGTGTCTCTTTCACTCGCTATGCGATCATATGAAAGATCCGATTTTCAATGCTTTAGTTCACTGATTGCTGACGAAATTTGTAATAGATTAAGCAACAGCTGACGTCAGCTGACAGGGAAGTGATTAATGCGTTTTACATCTGCTGCCGTCGCTACTAACGACTTGTCGATCACTACCTTTATTTGTGAAGGTTTTTTTCAATAAAGTTGATAAAGAGTAATGAGCTATGATAAGTTTCACTTGTGAGATTTGACTTAATTTTTTTACTTATTTAATAGTAGTCATTGATTCAGAGCATGTAAATTGATGTAAATATTCGTGGGTATGTTTATCTATACAAAAGTCGCTCTTTAGCCTCTAACGACACTACAACGATACTAATATAATTTTCCGCAAAACAAAAAGCTTGCAACGCGAGCTCAAAACTTAGGCCAGCTGATCTCTTCCAAACTTGTAAGTCGGCTGCGCTTCTAGCTTAGCTTCAACGGTTATTACACCAAGAGTTATTTGCTTCTCATTAGTGCTACGTGACCTACTTACAAACATAATAATAATTGATATACAGCTAATTTGGCTTGGTAATGTTGCCTTAACGCGCTTCCCGCTCTATATCATCGGTTAAATGATCCTTAAAGTCCCGTTTTACTTTTTCCTGTCCTGCGAGACACCATAAGTAAAGCTCTTAAGGAAGGGGAGAAATTTCGTGTTTAATGTCGTATCGTATTTATGCGGCCATGGGGACGAATCTTCCAGGAAAATGTCTTGGCTATGTTTGGACTACGCTTAATTGTGTGGATTTAAAGAAATCTTATTTATTTATGTTTCGGATGAGAAAACTTGTTGTTGCCTTATATAATGTTTCCATCTCCTTAGGCCATTATAATTTTTTTCAATCTTTGGAGTCGGAGTAAAAAAAAATTAAGCATGGTTAATGGTCTGTATTTAAAACTAGTAAAGTATTTTACCTTTTTAAACCTGACTTACACCTTCTGCATACAATCTATTAAATCTTTGACCAGCTTGTACATACATATTAAAATAATACCACACTATAAATAAAACCACGCACCAAAACGAAAGTGTGTTTCAAGAAACTTACAAATTATTAACACCGAGTTTGAAAAGGGTTTGGGAATGAGTCAGCTGATATTTTTATGGGTGAACCCTTCAGTAAGTTCACAGGGCATTCGATTTAACTTGTACAATCAGTGAAGGGTGTCGCGACGTATGCGATTGGTCTGAGCTGCCGACCGAAATGTTAACTTCGATTTTATGGTGAGAGTACAATGGGAGTAAATAGTTATGGTATTTGAATGAAGTATTTTATATGGTTAAAGATTAGATCATAAATCTTATGGAGCTATAAATTTAACTGTCATACAGTTAGCAAAATCTTTCACTGACTGACTAGTAGGTACCTTACTTTTAATACAATTTTATTGGCAAGGTATAATAATAATAATAATTTGTCCTTAAATGACAATTAGATTTTGCATGTTTGTGATCTTATTTTTTATATACAGCCAATATGATACCAATCTAAAATGAAACCGCAAAAACTTCTAAATGCATAGAAATGATCTTACAGATAAAAATGTATGTTAGATGGGAACAACAAAAACACACAATAAACCTGCCACATATTCTTCTGTAAGTACATACATCAATTGTCAACACATAAAAAAGCTTTTAAACCCACAACTCATAGTTGACCCACATACGATAATGCCCAGTGTGCCACTATCTCACTGCGAAGTGGCAAAGGAGGCCTATTCAATAAATCCAACTAATAGTTGGAAATGTTTATGTGATTGAATAGCTCCAGACCTCGGGACCTTGGGACCTTGGGACCTCAGAACCACGGAACCCTAACGCAGTCGGGATCCAAGCTAATAAGCTTTCGGATCAATAGCCCCTAATTTATGTGTCTCTAAAGATTTTCATTAAATCCCTGTATTAATGCCAGTGGCTTTGACCTTACATGACGAATAGGTAGATTCAAATTGAGCCATTATGACCTTTATTGAAAGGACTTTAGTGGTTTTGATTAGAATGATAGAATACCTATATGTAGGTATATTTCCTGGTTATGTATTTATGTTTTACTAAAATTTCCACACGTGTGTTCATCTATACTAATATTATAAAGAGGAAAGATTTGTTTGTTTGTTTGTTTGTTTGTTTGTTTGTTTGTTTGTTTGTTTGTTTGTAACGAATAGGCTCCGAAACTACTGGACCGATTTCAAAAATTCTTTCACCTTTGGAAAGCTACATTATCCCCGAGTAACATAGGCTATATTTTATCCCTGTATTCCCACGGGGACGGGAACTACGCGGGTAAAACCGCGCGGGGGCAGCTAGTAGATGATAAAGAAACTGAACTTAGAAAGGACTAGTTCCGGTGGTAGTACATATTTTTATATTTATGCCATAAAAGTGTATTAATTTATTCTATTTAGAATGTTCTTTTTATTAAGGTAAGTCACTTTGTATTATATAGACACTAACGCACAATAAATACAGGTAGAAACGTCACCCGTTTTAGGTTGGGTGTCAGAAATATGAAAAAATCTTAGCCTAAAGGAAATTGTATTAACATTTAAATTGGTACCACCATATAAGATGTCATTTTGAGTGACAAGTTGTAACTTATTCGCCTACGTTTTGCTATTTTTAGTCAACCATCTGTCTAGAGAGTATCGTATGAAATATGAAGGCAAGGCCCTAAGGCGTGATCTACATAATAAAAAGGTAATAAAACATACAAGCAGGTTGTTCTTTCAGTTTTTATATCAGAGACACAGTAAATTGATAGCTGTACTACTTTCAGCTTGAGTCACCTAGAGAGCTAATTCCGTTACATTTGGACTACATATAAACAACTATTAAATTCATAATTACATAGTTTTGCTCAGAAAATAACGTCGCATTAAATTTAAATGTGAAGCTGTAAAGTAAAACATCTTGTCAGCGAACGTTTAAGTTCCACATATCTAAGACTGAATTAAATTTTACTTCACTATACAGTGTTGCCAGCTTATGATGAAGTCATCCATTTTTTATCTACACATTAAACAATGAAATTCATTCAAATAGTCCATAGGCATTTATGAAACGTCGACTCTATTGCTCGGTTTGAAAGGTTGCTTTTTCTGAGAAGAGGCGGCAATAAACTCAGCAATGATAATTATCATCATCATCCTAACGTATCAGTTAAGCTTCTGCGACTACAATCAATCTCTTTGAGGAAACGTTACCTCACTGTAATCTTACACAAGGCCTTATATTAGTGCGAAACAGGCACTTAGCTGAGGCTAACCATTCAAACCAACCCGGGGTTCTATTACCTGTTTAATTAACCGCGACCCCTGAACGGCGTAATTAATTCGTAACACCCTGTACAGCGGCTGTCACATAAATTCCTCAAAGTTAACATTATATCAAACCTACTTTGGTGGGTGACAAGGCTACGTATCCGGAGCGTAGACAATCCACGCACTTACAACTTGAAATGTTACAAGTGTTTTATTTCATCTTGAGTAGTTTTAAGCGCGATCTGGTTGCCATGGTTTGATGCTTCAACTAGGACTTGGTCGATTTTCGTGTTTGTCTAGCGTGATATAAACATGTCTTCATTTTTAAATTTGATATGGCTTATGACAAAACATCGTAAGGAAACCTGCATGCCCGAGATGTTAAATCAAAGGCATGTGAAGTCCGTCAATCCGCACCAGGCCCACGAGGCGGAATATGGCCTAGGCCCCCTCATTGATAGGTGAGGCTCGAGCTCCTCGGTGGAGACGAGTATGAGCTGATGATGATGATGACATAAGTTTCCCACTGTAATTTAAAATAGATTTAATGTAGTTTTTTGCAGCAGTAACGGAAAACTTAATTGGAATAAAATGCGTGCAAAATATACCTAAATTAATTTCTGTGAAATCACTATTAACTTGATGGCATGGCAACTACTCATTTATAAATGGCGTAAAATATTTAGCATAATG